>CM063284.1:113960409-115210409 GCA_032173965.1 Sitta carolinensis
ACTCCAGATTTATCTCTAGTGAAAATCTGAACTTGATAGTGTCCCGTTATATGTGAATTTGGCCACTAGCTTTAAACAAACCCATTTCATACCTCCACCCTTTCCTCTTAAATGTCCCTCCTTAAAATACACCACTTGCAAAAGGCTCATAATGTTCAGTTACCATGAAGAGATTTGTTTGTCAGTTTAGTAACTGATCATCTAAACACAGCACATGGTGGTAAGATTAAAAATAAACCAACATAGCACTTTGACTAATACTTAGTCATTTCCGATCAACTTTTCTGTAAACATATGTTTATTTTATGCTTTGCTTCTTGGACTGTGCATGTAAATACAATGTTTGTTGCAAAATTATTCTTAGATGGATACTTAGATTATAAGTTTTGGGGGACAACAGTCTTATTTTCAACCATTGCTTTATGAAGCACCAAATTGAAATTATTATTTACTGAAATTGTTTTAAAGAACAGTAAAAAACTGTTATAAAAATAGGAAAAAACTGTTCAAAAAAAAAAAAAAAAGATTTCAAAAAGGTCTGCTTTGAAAGGGTTTGGTTTTTTTGGTGGAAATCTTGAAATGCGAGGCATTTGAGAGATTTAGTTAAGTGTAATATATTTGGGTACAACTGTCCTGTGCCCATGCAAAGGACAGAATTGAGGTCCTTCAATGAAGGAACAGAGAACTTCCTTATCTGCCTAATGCTGTGCAGATACCATTAGAGCAAGGGTAGCTGGGGTTTATATCACTGAAATGCAACACACTGGGAATTATTCACACTAAGGTTATATAATTATTTTATGGTTGTATAATTTTGAACATTTAAAGATCTAGGATTAGTTGATGCCACAACCCCTGGAAGTATTCCAGTATAGGCTGCAGAGTTTTGTCCAATCTGGTCAAATAAAAGGTGTCCCTGCCTGTGGTAGGATGGTGGGAATTAGATGAGCTTTAAGGTCCCTTCCAACCTAAACCATTCTATCATTCCCTGATTCTTGGTATTTCCTAAATATGACTCCAAGCTGCAGTAGAAGTATGACAAACATGCTATTTAGCCAGGTACTAAATGAAAATTAATCTCTTTTACTTAGTCCTAGCGTGTTTTGTAATTTTAAAAATGACCTTCCAATTGTAGTTGTTGAGCACAGATTTTGAATTACTAAAGCAAGCTTTTTCTGTCTAGGTCTGCAAACCTGTAGAAGTTCAAGCCACTAGGTGTTTGGACTTCCAGTTGTCACAGTTTTCAATATATTTTATCAATTGTAATTTTAAAAGTTTTAATACTCTTTGTTTTGTGACCAAAAACATGTAACAAAAAAAGTAAAAATGTAGCTTGCAACTATATTGTATATTTGGATAGAAAATTATGTATTTGGGACTGCACTGTACAAGTATTAATGCATCAGTTAAATGTGAAGAATTCACATGACCTGCATTGCAAATTTGTGCTTTAGTTGGATGATGAACATAGAGATTTGGTCCAAATTGATACAGAGCTGGGGCTGTTCACCCTGGAGAAGACAAGGTTGTGTGAAGGTCTCAGAGCAGCCTTCCAGTACCTGAGCGGCCAGGGAGGGAATCTTCAGCAGGAGCTGTCGTGACAGGACAAGGAGTGAGGGGTACAGCCTGAGAGAGGGGAAATTTAGGTTTGATTTTCGGAAGAAATATTTGCTGTGAGGGTGGTGGAACACTGGAACGGGTTTCCCAGGAAGGTGGTGGATGCCCCATGCCTGGAAACATTCAGGGCCACGTCGGATAAAGCCCTGAGCAGCCTGGTCTAGTGGGAGGTGTCTCTGCCTATGGCAGGGGACCTGGGACTAGATGATCTTTACGGTCCCTTCCAACCCATTAACATTCTGTGATTAAGTCTTCAGTCTCCCAGATGTCTTCAGAACCTGAAATGAAGAACGGATGAGGAAACAGAGTTCAGAGCTGAGGACTTTAGGCCTCTGTTGTACACATGAAACAGAGCATTTAAAATATTTTATTTCTGTGGGGAAGTCTCCAAAAATAGGAATATGTGTCATATCAGACAGACATTTTATTCTTTAAGAATTACTACATTCCGCATTTGTAAACTGTGTCAGATATTGATCAACTTTAGTGGAGTTTTTTATAAGATATCATTTTTTAATCAGTGTCAATAAATGCTTGCCTTCTGTAGTACTACTGTAGTAAACAACCAATGTTTACACTAAAAATGAATCTGTTAGTTGCCTTAAGAGTTATAAATAAATAAATATTTACAACCATACTCAGTTGCAACTTCAGATTAGTAATGCCACAGATACATTGTCAGGTTCATTGGATACGTTGTATCCGAAACCCAAAAGCCTATGTTTGGATAACACTTGTTATGCAATTGTTATCCTAGACTTTGTTTTTCAAAACAAATAAATTAGTCACATGTGCAAAAGAATGTGTGAAAACCAGAAAAATCTGGTAGAATTAGACCCATTAGTATTTTTTTAAAAAAATCTAGATGGAAAAATAACATTTACATAGTAATGGGAAATGTCTTTGACTTCATGCACAATGTTATGGATACTTAAAACCTGGAGGGAGAATAGTATTTTAATAAAACCTTTGCTACTAATAGAAAGCTTCTCTCTTCTTACATTTCATCTTGAAATAAGAATGTAGTACTACGAATTAAGGAAAAATCCAACCAGCTACTTCGAAGAGCTTGTAGAATTGAGGTGATGATGAGTGTTAGATAAGAAAATTCAGCACAAGATTGAGATAGAGATGGACAAATGCCAAGATAAACCAGTAACATTATACAGAGATAATGTATCCCTTTTTTCATAGATCTACACTTATTCACCTTGGGATACTCCCAATTATTTTTAGGACCTTACTCATTTCCTAGATGACAGATTAGAGATGTTACATTGTCAAATCCCAGTGACTAGTGAAGGAAAGTTATGGAAAACCCCTTCTGCTTTCTTTAGTCTCCTAGAAAATAACTGTCATGTCTCCAGTCTTCTAGTCTGAGGTCAAGAAATGTCCAGCATTTGAAATCAAATTAAATAAGTTTGTCCATCCAAGAGTCACAGTAAATGTACTAAAGACCTTGTATGAAAATATTATTTGAAAAAGGCCATGCAGATACTGTTTATTATTCTTAGTAAGCAAGGTGATTACATGTTTCAACTTTCACCTTTAAACCAGAAATTGTAATAGCCAACCTTGAGCAAAATAATCTCATCACCAAAAATATGCTATTGTAACAATATCTTTAATGTATTTTTTAAAACTAAATTTAAAAAGGAAAATTTACTTTAGTGTCATCTGCACCTCAATTTCTTCTCTGGAGCTAAAGGAAATTTTACAAAGGAGTTGAAATCTCTTTATATTTGGAAAGTAGATGTCTGTAAAAATATGAGTAAGAATCAAAAGGCAAAATATTTTATTGAAAATATATGCAGCTTGAAACAATGATTTTGAAAGAAGAGTAGCATTAATTAAGGAACATCTACTGAAAACATCAGTACAGTCTCAAAAGGAAAATCTCAATCTGAATAAAAAATTTTTATAGGGAGACTTAGATGTCTGCAGCACTGAACTGCCACTTATTTTTTATATCATTCATGCAAACAACTCTGCTGTTTTTCAGAAGGATTTTGCTCAGTGTCTCAGAGCAGCCTTCAGCACATATTCCCTGCACAGAACAGATGTTCTTATTTTCTGTGGTTTGTAAAGTGCTAATCATTTTATAGAAACTTACAGAGCTGGCAGTCTCACTCACTTTAGATGTGACAGAAAAGAAAGCAGTAAACAAAAGATGTTAAGGGGAAGGAAAGTCAGAGGATGTGATTATAAGATGTAGTAATGCAGGAACGCTTGACCTTGGCACTGAAGTACTAAAAATTGCAAATCAAAACTCATTCGTGCATGAAAAAAAATCATTTTTCAATTAGAAATTGTCTTTAGATGAGGTCACATTGTGTCTTTAGGTGTTTTTAAAAATAAAAATCCTGACCTTAACCTTTTAATTGATTACTCTCCTGTATGAAAAATGGCAGTTAAAAAAAAATCGAAAAGCTGTTTGACTGATGGAAGTCTCTATGTTCTTTATGAAATAACAGACTGCAAAGGGGAGTGACAAACAGAAATATGTAATGCAAAAAGGGAAAAGGAGATATTTCTACTTTATCTTCCCCGTAGCCTGCTGTAATTTGTCCCATAAGAAGCAGATCCTACAGGACCTTTCTGCACATGAATCATATTGACATCATGAGGGTTATTTTTAATAATTTTCAAAGCTCTCTCACAGGGAAGGCTTTGGTTTTCTGCTATGAATGGATAGTTGGATCAGAACTTTTCCCACTCACTATAAAATGCCACCCCAAAAAATACCTGCATCAACATCTCTGAGGATAAAAGATAGTAACATTTTATTATTTTAATGCTTATAGATAGCCTTTCTTTCATATAAGACACTGAATTTTTTTCCTCTATACATTCCAAAACATTGTACACTGTCAGAATATTGCAGGTACTTCAAGAGTATGAGGGTCTTTTTACTTTTCACATAAATAATTTTGCATGATTTTGTGAAAAATTCTCTTTTACAGAGACTAACATTTGACACTAACTTGTGGTCTGTTAAAGGTTAAGAAAAATGCTGTTCTTAAAAGTATTATTTTTCCCTTTTATGGATGAGCACCAGGCTTTAAGACATCAGTGTAAATAGAGTTTCCTGTTCCAGGGAAGTTTGGCTACTGCAGGAGCCCAAAGGTCCTTTGGGAAAAGCTTGATAGGAACTATGAGTTGAATGTGACCTGAGGCTCCAGGAACCAAAGAGCCAGAACTGAGGGAAACACATTTCACAGCCCTTTTGTGCAATCTTAAGTCCCACAAGCACTTCTGGGAAAGTAAACCCTTCATCATACACACAACATTTCTTGCTAGATGAGTACTTATGCTAATGGCTTTTAGAAATCATTCTGTTATCTGTAGATCTGTGACTTCTTTCCTTGAAGCTTGCTGCAACTCCAAAAAAAATCAGCAGATTTGCAGGAACGCTGAACATTTCTCCATGGCTGGTAGGCATTGTGCAATATCCAGTCCAAATAATGCAGTTTTACATTCAACACTTTTAGAAATTTTCTGAAGAAAGTAGACTTGAATTCTTACATGAATTCTGTCCATTAGAATTGGTAATTTATCAGAACTATGTATTTGCTTATTCACAACTCAGTGTGTCATTTTTTTCTCCTCCTTTTCTTTCCCTCTCCCATTAAAGCTGGGCAGAATTCATGTGTGTGAAGTAGGAAGAAGCAAAGCAAACTGGGCAGGGGAAATGATTTACTGTGATGCAGAGCAACCACCACACTTCTATGTTAACAAGGTTGCTTGTGTGAATACCACTTGGTGCTGCATTTTTTTCTTCACTTGACCAAGTTTGAATTGGAACTCTGCCACAGATTTTCCAATATGACATGAAATGAATCATACAACCTCTAACTCTCCTCTTTATCATTTTAAAAGGAGTAATAACACTCAGTGGGTTGTTTTGTTTTGCTGGATGTGTTTTGGAAAACAAAGGCATTATCTCCTGTCTCTGAAAGTACTGCTGTAATGCAAATAATTGAAACATTAAAATAATTTGGAATGTTTGAGGCACAACATTTAATTGTTTATTTAATGTTTCCACTTGCTTTCTTAGTTCTTTTAGCATTATCAAAAAATAATTATTCAAAAATTACATTATTAAAAACTCAAAATTATTTTAAATAAGTAAAAGCAGATAAATTACATTAATTGAAGGGGATTGAAATAAAGAAATGTATTGCAACTTTTCTTCATGACTACTCTTTGTGTTGTAAGAAGCTGTCCTTTAGAAGCCTGGAGAATAACTTGCATCACTAGAAATCAATTCTGTTAGATTACCTAAATTTTATAATGCTGAAATTAAACAATTATCCTTTTTTTTTTTTTTTTTTTTTTTTTTTTTGTGACCTAAACTTTAAAAACTAATGTTCTCTCTCGTTCTCCAAGCTTTGGGTATGTTTGGCAGTTTTCTATGAGGATTATTCTTGTGAAAAAAAACATTGGGTGTGTGCCTTCTAAAGACTCAGTAAATCAACAAAGCTATACATAGCACAGTCTGATGTAGTTACCAGCTGATGTTTCTGCAAAGACACTCGAAATGAGAGAGGAAATTCCAAACTTCCTTATTATTCCAACATGCTGAGCTTGCTAGTCAATAAAAGATTTCCAAGTCTT
Source organism: Sitta carolinensis (assembly GCA_032173965.1). Taxonomy (NCBI): domain Eukaryota; kingdom Metazoa; phylum Chordata; class Aves; order Passeriformes; family Sittidae; genus Sitta; species Sitta carolinensis. The sequence continues at coordinate 113,966,644 of CM063284.1, forward strand.
ATTTAGTATATTGGTGGCATTTGGCTGGTTCCAGCGGCAGGTATCCTTTGTTTCCTGCTCTTTGTTAGCTATTAACTTTTTATTAGAGTTGCATTTCTGAAACACTCCATTTTTATTATATGAGGTATAGCAGTCAAGCTATTTCCATTTAAGCATCCCAGCTACATCCTCTTTTGCCTGCTAGCAGGCAAAACTAAAATTATTATAAGAAATACTGCTTTCTTTTTCCTGTTAGCAGAAAGCAGTATTACACATAATAGTTTCATGGAGAGTGTGCCTCTTTTGTATATGGCATTTGGAGACCTTTTCCTTCAGGATCTTATTAAAGAATATTGAATGCAAAGGGGACATTAATTCTAAATGTTGCATATCTTTGGATTTCTCTTTCCAAGCTTTTGTTCACGTCTTCACAAGTCGGTCAGCTTCTGCAAAACCAGGCAATCTGAGGTAAAGAATAATGAAAAAAAGAGAAACAAATCAGGTTGACAGGAAAGAAATGTGGTTAGTAATTTCATAAAAAATCTCTGTTGTTATAATGAAGAATAAAACAAAAGCAAAATGAGTATATTCATGTTAGTGGTTAGAATGGTCATGTGATTAAGTATATCCCCTTTGACTAGAATGGGCATATAGTTAAAGTAAGAAAAGTATCATTCTATTTCTAACACACGAAATGTGTGTGAAAAAATGCTAAACAATAGCCACTTGGATATGGCTAAAACATCAAAGAAAAGTGACAGGCAAAGAGTTAGATAGATAGCAGAGCAGACACTAAAAGAGAGATTTAGTGGTAGCCTATCTCTTACCTGGAAGGAAAATAATTGTATAAATAATTTTGGTATTTAGCTCCCACCTTTGCTCTCTGGGGTGTAATTTTCAGCTCTGTGCTAGGCCAGGGTATCAGCACATTCCCAGCTGTGTAACTGTCAGCCAAGCACATGTTCCTTTTTGCATCCTTTTTTTTTATCTTGTTTAATAGCTGTGACTCCATTTTAAAAACAACTTTGTTTTATTTTGTGCGTAAAGGTGTTATCAGCACCTTGGACTCAAATTAAGATTTTGAGATAAGAGAGTTAGGATATATTAGAAGACATGGAATGGTATTGACAGAATTTTCCCTTCAAAAATGCAGGGGCAGTTTAATTTTCAGACAGAAAACATCCTAGAATTGTTGTCATGGCAAAAATTAAAGGCTCTGTAAGCTAACTGTTAGATTCTTCTTGCTAACTTATCCTGTGGATAGCTCATTTCCATTTCCTTTTATTTTAGTCCTTCTCAGATTTAAAAGCAAAACATTCCTTTTCAATTTTATCAGGCAGAAGAGCAGTTAGTACCTTTGTGGTTAGTTTTGATGTTATTGATATAGGTGCTCCAAAATAAACAACAAATTCCTGAAGTTGGAAGCTTTTCAGGATTCTGTGTATGCATTGCAATCCTGGATAAAAGCATGTTTGGCTAAACCTGCTTATCTTTTATGCAGATAATCTGGTTGGAATTGCTATACAACATTGTTGCCAGGTATTTCTGAAGCAGGAACGTACATACATTGTTCATAAACTCCTCAGATTAAAATTCAGTAATCTCCCGCTTAAACAGCCCTAGAACAAGTTCTTTATCAGAAAATCATACCAAACAATAACGCTTGTCAGAGTTCAAGAAAGCAGCATTTGATCATGAGAGTCCAATTTAAAAGCTGTTTTTCATAACTGTGTTATTTATTGAAGCAGAGCAGAAAGACTTCTGCAGAGAATCTTAACCTGTCAGGTTCCATGATACTTGCAGAAAATATTTTGTTTGATTCCTACTCCTTAAACAGAACCTTCTGTAAACTGCTCCTGTATTAATAGATAATAGAAAATAAATCCTGTAGATTTTTACTGTTCCATTTTCACACTGTTTTTTATAAATCTGTTACCAAATATTTCATGTCATGCTTGGTCACAGACAGATTCTTCAGGGAATGGGTGTTTGAGCATAACAGCCTAAAAAATGAAGCTATCCATAACCTACTTTGGGCCACCATGGTGCTTCTGCAGCTTGAGAGAAATTAGCTATGTATTTTAAAAACTTACTGGTAATTAATCTTCTGCATTTCATCACCTGGGAAACTGAGCTCCCTTTACTCCTTCAAAGATGCAGTGTGTGTTTTCTTATTTCCATATTGGTGTAAAATAAACAAAATTCTTAAATGTGCTGTCTCAAAATCAGTTTCATCTGTTTCAACAATAGCTGCTGTGTATTTGAGATATTTGCAGTTAAACTCATCAATTACTTGATTCCAAATATCTGAGGGTAGTAGGCTAAAATAAAATTCAAACATAAAGCCATAGGATTTGGTCAGAGCCGTGTTTTTATGTGGACTGTTGCATTGGTCTCTAGCAAATGGAAAAAGCAATGATTGGTGTTGAGAACATACCTGCTTAAGTATAGATAGCAGTGAATTGATAAAACTGTGACAATTATCAGAACTTTTTTGTTTTTTAATTGCTGTACTCACAAATTTTTGGAACCATTCTTGGTGTGCTCTGGGTAAAAAAAACCAAAACATTTTGTCTGGAAGAGAACTAAAAAGTCTCCCTATAAATTTCTATACAGTAAATCAGGTTGGTATCCCTTCTAGTCAACAGTATCCTGAATGCCAGTATAATTTTCTATCATACTTATTCTTATGCATCCATCTTCTGAAAAATATTACTTTTTCCGATTTACAGTTAAACCATCACAGGCCATTTTCTTTTCTTTGATTCCTCTAATTATGGGAAGCATGAGAATGCTGACCTTCCCTTTCCTCACCCTCTTCATTGTACATCAGAAGCTGGTATTTTTATCTGCTGCAGTTCAGACAACGTCAAAGTGGAGGGGATCAAAAAAAAGAGAAAAAGAAAAACAATAACTAGGGCTGTCTGCCCATCCTTCCACTGTGTGAACAGGGAGGGTCAGAGGCAGTACTTTTACTGGGATAGGTTTTCACAAGACTTAACAAATTAAAAAAAATATTGTTTTGATACCTCAGTAAATGGAGTGATTTTGTGGAGGACACTTTTAGAAGCGCTTCTCAGTTATGCTTTACTGTACATAAAACTGGCACCAATGAAAGAAATCTTTTTGTTTTAAGTACAAATACTAATGCAAATAAGGCTTTGGATACTAATACTCATTCATTAGCACAGTTTTAGAGTCCTGTTTTAAAAGTTTGGCAGATTGAGCTGAACATATTTTAGTGCTGTGAGTTTCTCATTAATTGAATTTCTGTATATATTTGTTAGACAGTGTTCTGTGTTTAATGTCTGTGGCTGTTCATCATCATGTGGAGTAGAAAAATTGTACCTATTTCCCCAAATTCTTAATAACATGAAAACTAGTTCTACTGTTATTTTACCATTTGATGATAATCAGGCTTTTGGGGAGGTGTTGTGTTTGTGATTCAGTATGAATGCATCTTTTCATTACTTTGTTGAGATTTTTTTTAACTCTTCTAAAATGTGTGTCTAAAATGGTAGTTATACATTAAGGTATAAGGTAACTTCAAAGACAGCTTTAAGAAACACGGGTTTAAATTTTCTTTATCTCTGTCACAAAGTTTATTTGTTGATTCTGAAGGAATTAAATTGATAAATGCAGTGCTCAGGTAGCACCCAGTGACATTTTAACCCGGGTTCAAAGCTTCTCTTGTGGTCCAGCTCCTCAAAGAACCTTTGATGTTCTTACATTCATTCACCCCTCACTTGCTATTGTCTTAAGTATTTACCTTCTGGAGTTTATTTAGGGATGGCATTCTAGGATGTAGCAGTGTATCTTAAAACAAAACTGTGGTAGGATAGAGATCCTTAGAGAGATTTTGCTTACCTGAAATCTGTCATGTACTTACATGTAAATTGCAAGGTCAATCCTAAACCTGTATGATTCTGGATCATTAAATGGGAGGAAAAACTCTATATTTCCATGAAAGATATTTCTGTCATTTTCTTTTTGGTATAGTTTTCAAATTTGAGTATTGATTTTAACTTTTCTTAACTTCAACACTTGAGTTAGAAAAAAAGTATTTGAAATATAAAGTTTTCAGAATATACTTACTTTGTGTAGCCCTTATAATTTTAAATATTAGTTTTTCACAGCTTTATGTGAGTAATTAGTAACATGAGTGTGCAAAAGACTTATTCTGATCTGTTCACTGGAAACACTAAATACCTCATGATGAGGTATTTGATATCAAAGCTGACTGGAACTTCATCGCAAGGCTGACCAATGGGACTGATGGACATTATGCATGAGGTTGAAAATTAAACTAGGAAGAAGCAGTATGATCTGAGCATGCAATGTAAAATCAGAACTGGACAGTTACAGTGTTTTCTCAAAGGGAATACAGCCAAGAGATTGTTTGCATAATTCCTGGGTATAAAATCTATTTAATCTATTTTATTTTACAAATGTTCCTTTTCCAATCCCTAAATGAACAAGGCTGTATTATGATATTGAGGTGGTAAAATAAGGATTTAAATATAAATGAAGATAAATTAGCAAGTTCTAAAGTCAAAGGTAAATATTAGCATAATTTTTCATTTTTCATTTCATTCAGAAAAGGCTAGAAGAACCTTCAGGGGCTGACTAGTGTTCTTCCCCCTGTCAGGTTGCCCAGACAGGCTGTGGAGTCTCCATCCTGAACAACAGGCTCTAGGTGGCTGTGCTCGAGCAGGAGAGTTGGAAATCAGATGTCCTCCAGAGGCCCCATCCAGCCTCAACCATTCTGTGATTCCATGACCTGAAGCAAAATCAGTTGTAGGTGTGCCATTTTTAACAGATATTTGCCAACGTGATTTTAAAATGTTTTTGATCTCTATTTATAAAAACTGGAACTTTATCCATAAGCAGTATATTCCAACACTTCCCTGTCTTCAGCTTCTTTGGAGCATTTTTCTTACCATTATAGCTAAATTTTTCTTAATGCAGGTTAACCATGTAATGATTTTCTGTCCTATCCTCAGTGGATATTATTCTAAACTGAATCAACTGTTTAGGGAGGTGAAAACTCTTATTTTGTCTTTTTGAAGGCTACTTCACAGGCTGGAGAGAACATGCCTAGCTACATAGCCCAGTGTGGTGGGTTTTTTCTCTTCCTTTCAGCAGCATGATATTCTTGACTGGTATTTACCTGTCATCTACAATTATCTCTTCAAGACATTTTTGGTATTGTTTCTTACTTTCCTGTTCCTCATCTTTAATACAAATTATTCCAGCCTTACTAAAATACCTTGAATTTGTTCATGTTGAATTTTATCTCACTATGTTTTGGACATTTGTGTAAATTACAAGAAAATTTTAATTAGTCATGCTCTTCACTTTCTGGATGTATGTAAATTTAATAAATATACACCCTCTTCAATCAGCTTAGAAAAAACTTTATTTTTTCAGCTGGTTGATCTATATAAAACTTTAGTCTAGAAATCCTTCCATTTTGTTAGTGAACCACTGATAAACAATCTCTGAGTTCCATTTTGCAAAGAAAATACATACAAAAAATTTACTGTTGAAATTCTCTGTGTAAGTTTTGCTACAGAGGAGAAAAGATCTGTGAAACTTAGTGTAAACAACATGTGTATCTCTATGCATAATTATAGAGGAAGGATTCAAAATTTCTATGCAAATTACATATAAAGGGACCTTTATATGTAGTTGCATGTAGTTGTTGCTTGGAAGGAGGGTATAGCTGTATTTAGTAATTCACAACTGTAATTACTCAGAGCTTAAAAACACAAAATAAAAAAGACGCATTTTTTTCCTTAGGGGCTCTTCCTGCTTATCTTTAACAAACTATTTCAAATCCCTTAGTTAAGGGCATACTGAAATAAGGCAGTATGAAGTCACTGTGTAAACAAAACTATAAAGAGCCAAAAGAAATTATCTAAATTGGAATTTTACCCACACTTAGTCAGCAGTCCTTAGCAGTAGAGTAACTATAAAAAGTTATCTGACTATTCATTATTTGCTAGTTTGCTTTTCTTATAATTAGAGATGTTGGTACAGTTTTAAAATCAGTCTCCAGCTTGCAATTATGCTTTTTGTAGTGAAAATACTGGGAAAAATGGTACACTAGTACTGGTTATGTAGTCAAATGTAGTATACAGTAAATAGTGATTTATATCACTGTTTGCAGCTTTGCAGTTTTCTAGTCTCGGTATGGAAAAAGATAATGAAGCTTAAAAGAAAGGAGAATTAAGCTGCAGTTCCAGAACTGCTCACAGGATGCACAGTAGAAGTGAAGGTTTGGGTTTCTCATGGCTCAGTTTCTTTTGGGCTATTGATCTACCCTTCCCCCAGTCGACTGTAATCAACCTGTTATTGCTAATCCCAGACGAGGCACCCCACCAAAATGAAATCTGCTAAAGACTCCTAATGATACTCTGATTCTGCCAGAGTTTTAATAGGAATGTGGGAGAAAGGGAGTCTAAAGCCAGTCTCTTTAAGTTCAGCATGGAACCACACCTAGAGTTGGAGAAGACAAAGGGAGAGGCACATGGCTGCCTTCTGCTCTGTTGTGACTCTGGACAACTTAGCTAGAACATTTGTTTGTCCTGAACTCCCAAAGGTCCAGAACAGTGTTAGTAATGCTGACAAATGTAAAGCATTTGTTGGGTGAAAAATAATATTTAAATGCCCCTTGAAGTGACAAGATATTAAAAAAAAAAAAGCAGGGTTAGAATAAAAGGCACGAATCCTTTTTTTTCAGAATGTCCTTAGTTACAAGGTAAGAGCAGTAAGCAGAGACCTGAAACATCACTTTCAGTTGATCACCTAGTGTTTCAGTCACATAGGAATCCTCAAGGAATGTTCTATCCCCTTAGAGCCTTGCTTTAATTCTTAATATAATGGTCATTTACCTTGTGACAAAAAGTTGAAGCAGGAGCTGCTTCTGTGATCTTGGTCTACTCAGTTGTAGACCCTTGAAAACCTTCTGAAATAGTAGAAATCAGCTTCTTCCTTCCTGGACCATTTTTTAGTTATACTTGCAGTTATTCTGTGGAACTGAGGTGTGGCCAGAGCTCCTCCTCTTAGGTTTACCGGAAAAAGCACTCAAATACTTGAAATCAAGAACTTTAGGTTTCTAATAGTTTATCGTTGTGAAAGTTATAGAATTGAGTTTGACTTGCTCCTTTCTGGAGATCCATCTTAATACTGTTAACCTCACATCCAATTCTTCTTGTAAGATTCAAGCTGGTTAATTACTTTTACCAGAGCAGTGGATAATAATTAGTTCTTGAAAGAAAGTTTTCCCTAGTGAATGTATTACACTTGTAAAACAACTAGGATACATATATATCGATTTTGGCTGGCAATTTAAAATGCAACCTTGAACACTCTGTGATCTTCCCAGTGGTATGTCCAAATTACTTCTGCTGCCAAGTACTGTATTTAATCCACATTGTTATTTAAATTCTTTCTGTTACAATATGTTAAATTAATTATTTACTGTTATATCAGTGCTATTTGCAGAGATGGAAAAGTATTTTCTCACAGTATCTGTATCAAATTTTGTCGTACATATATGTCTTTCTAATCACCTCTTATTTCAGTATTGTTGGATAGATTCTGACCTACAACTATATAAATAATGGCTTTAATGTGTGGCTATTCTGTGCATGAAATCACATTAAATATATGTGAACCTATAAACTCTTATTGTGTGGGTAAAGATGAGCAATAATCTCATTTGTGAAGGCAACCAATAATAAACAGTCTGCGTCCTTGTCTTTATAACAAAAAGCTTGTTTTAATCCTAATTAAGTATACATCTTGGACATCTTTATACTTCACTATTACATTTGAAGTTTGTGTAAACAGTGTCATAGCAGCTATCTAAACACTCACTGCTTATAGTGTTATATTAAAAACCCTGATAGTTTTTTACTATAGCGCTATAAGAAAAAATACATATCCTGTACCTCTTCTGGTCACTATGATTTTAATCCAATCAATTCAATATGTGAAAGTACACCTGTAGTAAGCTGGGAAAATATTTCTACAAAGGCTGTGCAAGTAATCTCCTGCTTCTGTTTCAGACATCATCTGAACATGTACCACAATCTACCAGTTTTCAAATACAGATTTCTTGAATTTCTATTTAATTGAAAATCATTAGCAAAGGAAAAATGGTTTTGAGTAATTTTTCTCTTTGAATAATAATTCATGATTACTAATCACTTACAGGTAACTATGAGCAGAAGTAGTGTCTTTTGTTTAAGAAAATTTTGAAACAGGAAATTTGAAATTTCACAGTGAGACAGTGACACAAAAGGCTCTGGTTTATAAAGATATGCATAAAATCAATAATCATACCACCAAAAGATCTGCAACTTAATTCTTTATTGTAAAGATTACATGTTGAATATTTTACCATTTGTGTGTGCTTAACACTAAGAACTCTTCTGAGCCAAGAACTCTATGCACCTGACAAAGGGATTTCCCAGATTCTATATTCATTCCTGTATGTAATTGTGAATGTACATGTATTTATTTTATCTTCTTGTTTCAATTCAAGATTAGCTTGGTGCTGCTGTAAAGTGAAGTTCTGGAAGGCTGATGTCTAGCCACTGCTGTGTTGAGATTCAGTGTCTGTGATGGACCAGTGAGTCCCCATTAATGTGGAACCTTTCCAAAAACAAGTGATAGACTCTGCCTGAGTTCTGTAATCACACCTTTAAATAAGAATCAGTTGACTATTTCAGGATGTTTCTGAAGCTACAGAATGCAAAAAAAATTCTGACAATTAGTTAAAAAAAAAATGTACAGCTATTAATTAGCAACTTATGCAGTATAATCACTTACCCAGATCAAATTTTTGTTGCTTTGATTTTGGTATTGAATTAGTCTGACAAGAGGCAAAAAATGTGTGGCTGCACTATTGCAAATCTGAAAGGGAAATTATAAAATGACTGCACCAACAAACATGCCTTCTATGGAAGTGAAATAATCAATGGGGTTTGATTTTTACTTATCAGTAGTTCAGGTCTGTGCTGTGGCATCTGCTGACTGCTGCCTCACAGTATCTGTGAAAAGTGCTGAGGAAATGTATTAATCAGTAATTAGGAAACAAACATGAACACAGAAGTCTCCATAAGCAAAAGTAGTAACTTAATAATATTTCATGATATTGAAGGAAAAAAAATACATATATCAGAAGGTATGAAGCTGTAGATAATGTTTTAATGCCAGAAGCATATGCTTGCTGATGTAACTATGTCTTCACTAGCAAGATTTTCCTGTTTAGATAGGCAGCAGGGGAGTTTTGCTGCTAAACAAATCTTGTGTTTACCACGCCAAAGATTAAAAAAAAAAACCCAAATGAAAACCCAAAACAAAAAAAAAAAAATCAAACCAGCCAGTAACAAAAAAATCACTTTTACAGCTCTTCCAGATTCTGAAAGCTGCCTCTGTAGCCTGGTAAGAACCTCTGTATCATGCCCTGTCCCAGACATTTGTGCACACGGTCTGGCCCTTTAAGGAGCTGCAGGTCCTTCCTGAGCAGGACATGTTCCAGTGTTAGCTATGAGCTCAGACCTAATTCTGTGCTTAGTTGAAATGCAAATTATATTGCAAAAGATTTTTAGTTGGACTTTAGAGAATGCATGAGATATACTATATTAGAAGGTTGATTATCCCCTTGAGGAAAGGTAAAGTGAGAAGAGTCTTTCTTTGAAAAAAATGTATTTTTCCATTGAAAAAGCAATACTTTTCTTGCAAGAACCTGGCTTAAAGTATTAAATGGCAATATAAATACAGTCTAAGAGTAACATGAAGGCTACCTAGGACAGTATAAAATGTTTACCTCAGTGACATGCTGTAGATACCTGACTGGTTTCTCTCAGACACATTCCATTTGAAAGTCTAATGTAGCAACTTTTTGAACAAAAAACATTTTGTGCTGCAGAAAGTACTAATCAAGCAGCTACAAAAATCCTTTACACTCTGTCCTTTCTTGTTCACAGTGTGTTCATGTGGCTCCCTTAGTTGGCAGCTACTCCTCCCCGCAGCTATAGAGTTTTTAACAGGGTAGCTCTGAGGCCCCAGCAGGTAGGCTGTGCTACAAATGTTGGCTTTTGGGGAAAATGGGCTCCCTCTGGTGAGTGGTTAAGTGGCTGTCAACTAAACTACCTTCTTGTTTTGGGTTGTCTTAGTTCAGATTTTATTTTCAAATGGTACTCTCATGGTGCTCGAGCACTTGCATATACTGATATAATGTGTTCCTAGCAACTGTCAGCACTCGTCATCTTTATTTCCTGGAGTAGCAGAGGGCTTGCAATATAAACCTTGCAGCTTTTCACCAGCTGGGAGGGAAGGCTAGGAGACTGCTGCAAAGAGATGCCTTTGGAAAGTTAGGTATTACAATTGTGTCAGATAATTTTGGTGTGCTTCGGTTCCAACTCTGGCCTTTGTAGTTGGTTAATATTTCTTAGGTATTTTTCCTTTTATCCTGTGCTGAGTGACTTACTACCTTTACTTTTTGCAGGATGCTGGTGTGAATCGAAGAAGAATGAATATGCAGTCTTTTTGTGACAAATATATTTATACACATGTAAACCCAGAAATTAAAGTTGTCTAATAATCCACCTTGCTTCTTCAATTCAAACCTCTCCAGGCTGCGATGGTAGAGGTCTGTTGACACTGTATATCTAGTCCTACATAAACTGTCTCCTAAAAAAGACTCGACTAATTTTTAAAAAACTGAAAAGGATATTAAATTTGTCATTGAAATAAGGTTTCTAAAATGAATGTTCATGCAACTTATATCTAGAACTCAGTTAAACAGGTATCCTATCTTAATGGAACAGGTAAACTGGAGATAGCTGGGTAGAAATACTCTTAGATATTGCAGGTTGTTTGCAGTAGGAGTGAGGATCTCTAGTCCTTGATCTAGCTACAGAGAAAGTTTATTGAAATTCCTCATCTTCTTTTTTTAAGTTTTTGGTTCTGTCTGATAACCACTCTCTCATCCTTTTCAGTAAATACCCTTCAAAGGGTGTTGTGAAGATAAAAAGGTGATATTAAGGGGATAAAGCAAGAGGAAAGGGACTTTCAGCCTTGGGTTTTATTCAAACAGAAATAGGCCAGGCAAGTGAAATAAGTGTGACTGCTGAACTGTAGCTAGGTAATTCTGAACACACCTCAAGCCCAGGAAATAATGACTGGATCAAAAAAACCACCCACCTGCATTGTTCATCTTAGCTTGGAGGTTTGTGAAGCTTAGCTGTCTTTTTATGTTGTTACTTATTGTGCCAGGCATGATCCCATGAGGGTCTGTTTCTTTCTCCCTCAAAGCTCAGTGGCAGTCAAAGGTGTTCAGAATACTAAATATTTATTATTCTAGGCAGAGAAATTGTAGACTTCATTATGCCCAGCAGAGAAAGCAGATGTGTATCAGTGAAAGTACTTTGAGTGTGATCATGTTAGAAACATGATCAGATTGACTGCTTTGGATTTGGAAGATGTACAGATGTCTTTTTGTTATAATCTGCAACTTTAAATTATATTTAAATTGAAGCTAATTAGGATTTTAATTAATATTAATAAACTAATAAGAAAATAATGGAGATGAAAATTTAAATTCACTTTCTCCATTAAAAGTACTCAAAGAAAACAAATATAATAAAAAAACCCAGCTGCAGCCATTAAGAAATGAAACCGAAGTAATTTCTCAAACCTTCCAACTGCTTGATGAGGTCTTTCTCTTTTTGTAGTTTATTTAACTAAATAAATGTCAAGCATCATCTGTTGCACACTGAGTCAATGAATGTAATTGCAAAGATATGATGAAAATCCAGAACATTTTCACTGGGCACATTTAAAAATTAAAATTTTACACATTTTTTTTTTTTAATTTGTTAAACAATATCAAATTTAAGTTTTGCTTATAGAGAATTTTGGTCAGGTAACAGAACACATATTTTTAAACAACATTAACATTGTTTCTAATTTCAGGGATTGTGAATTTATTTTAAAATAAATGCATCGTATTGTCCATTTTGGAAAAAGGTTTTATCCATCTTTAGTGTTGTTGAGGTTCTAAATCCACTCTTAATTTCTGTCTGATTTTATCTGTTCATCACTGCTGATTCATCAGAACTGCAGATGGGAAGATGCCGACATTTGAATTTTGTCTTCATTTAGTATTTGTATTAGTATTTATAAGTTACTTCTGCTAATCAGCTAGCATAGGATTATTTCCTTATGCTAAAATCCCTGACCATCTCTTCTGTGACCATAAGTAATTGGCATGTTGGAAGTAACTACCCAGTTCCAAGCCCAGCTACTTTCTCATTTGTATAATAAAACACTTTTATTCTAGATAATGACAAAGAACTTCACCCTCAGAAATTACTGTAAAATACTGCTGCCTGCTAATTAAAGCAGTTTATAGTCATGTATTACATGACTGCAGTAGCATTATATACAGTGTAAAACCCACCTTCTAGAGAATATTTATGATATTCAGTCTTCTGGCCTTATAAAGGGTATTCTAGGAGCTGAGTTATGCAAATGGAGAAATTATTTTCACTTCAGTGTAACTGGGGTCAGCTTTTTAATTCTACAGTTACATGACTTGTCCTTGATTAGTCCATCACTTTGGTATCTGGCATATCAGAATAAATCTTACAGTAGAACAAGATAGCAGTAGCTCCACTGACATAAAAGCAGCATAAATACTGAGGCTGGGCCAAATTGCCTAGGTCAGATCAGATCCCTGAACTTTTGGAGTGGGTCCAGCATTGTATAAAGTATTCTTTTTTTTTTTTTTTTTTTTTTTTTTTTTTTTTTTTTAATTTACTTAATGACTTGTATATACTTAAATATTAAAAGTAGCAGGACTTTTGTTCTTGGAAATTCAAGTGTAAGGGGATTCTAACTGGTCTCAGCTACTGTACTGCTTCATGGTCTATGCAACTCATTCTCAAACCAAAGGGCACCAAAACCAGAATGAAGTTGGAAACTCATGTAATCAGACTGTTGGCATTTTATTTTACAAAGGAATATGCAACAGGTCTATGATATTAGTCTCTTTAATTTATCTTTATATTAAAGGAGTATGTAAATTTATTAGTATAAAAGGAGACTTAGGTCTAGATTATGCTGTTAGCAGTTTGAGAAAAGGGCCACTTCTATGCTTTCCTCATGAAAATAACGTTATTTTGGTGTCATTCAAACCTTGTTCTTGTCTGGAAGAGGTACGACAGAAGTACCTAGCACTCGTGTAATCTAAACGTGTCCCTTCCCACTGGTTTCCATACATTTGGTTTCTGCCTTCAGAAGGGGGCAGGGAAGACGTTACAGGCGCGTTAGAGCCTGGCCCAAGCAGCCCCATAGGCGAGAGTTAACCCTTTCCTAGGAGAAGCCATGGTCCAGGCTCTCTTCTGCACTGCAGGTCCTCCGGGAGGCGTACCCTTCAGAATTCACCATTAACGTTTAATAAACTCATTGAAAAGCCATTTCCTTCAGACTAGGAAGCTTTCTGACTGTCCTTCACTGCAATGCCAGGGGCACGGTGCGTGGCTCTTTGTAGTTGAAAGAACGATGGATGGATGGCAAGATGTGTTTATATATAAAGAACGTATTTCCTAGCACCGAGAAAAAAGGATGAGAAATATGACGGTAGTCCATGGCTCTCCTTCCTCCTGTGCTCTCTCCAGCTCCGGGGCTGAGCCTGCCCAAAGGGAAACACCGCAATCCCCGCACTATCCCGGGGTAGGGGGGGGGGGGTGGTTACTGCTGAGCCCGGTGACCCCTTTAAGTCTTTTCTCTCTAGTCCCTTTCTGACTTCCAGCTTCAACTCGGAGTCCAGGGGCGGCGGGAGAGCGGGCCGTCCCGAGGGAAGCCAGCGGGAGCGCCGGGGAAAGGGCCGAGCGGGGCAGAGGCGGGGTCCAAGCCTGCCGGCCGGGGCACATCACCGGGCAGGAGGCATCTCGCTCGCGTCCGCCGGCAGGCGAAAGCGCTCTTACCTCGAATGGGAGAAGCTCGCCCCGCCGGACTCCCTTCAGTCCTAAAATGCGGGTACACCGCTGCTTAACACCCCCTAAGCAGCCGCGCATAGATGCAGGGAGCTGGCCTTGCGAGGCCGTGCTGTGCCACAGCCAACTGCCTGCCCCCGAGCGCGAGGCGACGGGACATGATTCCAGCCAAGCGGCTCCGCTTCGGGCGCTGAGGGCAGTTGAGAGCCTCAAGCTTTCCTCAGGTCTGTGTGCATTTGCTGGAAAGCAACTTCCAGATTAAAGAGAGGCAGGCGAAGTAGTAACTTTCTAGATGCTGGGGACTATTACTTTGCTGTAAGATAATTAATGATGTTTCCGTAGCTAGAGTTTCTGAAAGGGATATTTTTCATTTTTTGGGTTTTGATTTTTTTCATTCAATAGCGGGTCCTTCCTGACCAGGGCCTCTGCAATACACTTTCCTAACGCAAAGTCGCAAAAAGTCTTCATTCGGGGAGATTCCTTGCACTATGCAGCGCTGTCGGGCTCGGCTGCTTTCATTTAATGGTTTTGAATCGCTTTAAAGAGGCAAAGTGCGTTGCCTTTAAATACACGTTTTTTTAAAAAAGAGGCTCTTGTCTTGGGAAACTGCTCGATTTGCAGGAAACCCTCCGGATGTTTGCTGCTTTTCATGTGGCATTTGTGGTCGGCTCTGATAACGCTGGGAGCACCACTTCCAACACCGCATTCTGTAATGGACCTGAAATAGAAACACATCTCTCGCCGGAGGATCCCCACTCCGCGCCCCCGCGCTGTGTACCGGCGGGTTTAAAAGGTCAATAAATCAGAAGGATGAACTCTCGGTGGCATTGTTAGGTTGGGAAAGTTAACGAATGACCCCAGGAGTCGTGCGACCACGAAGGTTTCAGGAGTGTCAGAAGAAGCTCCTTATTAAACGCCGCGGGGAAGTGAAGTATAAGTACAGAAGGCGACTGGACTCAGAAGCAGTGCAGTGCTGCGTGTTTTAGCGCTACAATTCGAAAATACTCACAGTCAAAACAAAAAGCTAGAAAACAAGAGAGATAATCTGTCTATGACGCCAGGGGCACTTGAAGGGTCACAAACTGCCAACATTTTCTGTACAAACCAGGGAGCTTTTACTTTCTCGGCTTAGATTCAAAACACACCTTTCTTTCTTTGATCCCAGATCAATGAGCTGTAGAAACGGTTTCAACAAATCTCCCAAACAAAGTCAACTGTAGTTCCACAGTTTATTACCTCATGTTCATTATACAAAAAAAACCATTCTCTTTTCTGCTGAAAGTGACAGCCCTAAAAATTTTTGCAAGCTTCATTTGCAAGCAGTCCCTCTACTCGTTGAACTTTTTCAGTAAAAACCCCTGCGGGACTTTTTTCCCGTGGCTCAGGAAAATATTTCTGCTAATTAGACTGAAAGAGAAATTTTGGCGTTTTAACAGGACCAACTGGTTAAAAAAAGGTAATACTCTCTATACTCTCATATGGTGGTTTAAATTCCTAGTTGAGTTAGTCTTGTCGGAGTCAATAATGTGGCGTGAGCTGAGACCTGAGCTGGGAATCAATGGAAACGGACCGGCTCTTTTAGAGCAGCGCGTTGTTGCCTGCTGGGATTTTGTTTTGCTTGGAAGTCATGTTGCTTATTCCCTCAGCTAAGTTTTCTGTTATTTGCAGGGAAAAATACTTTCCTCACGCATGAGTTTTCTTTAAACACGATTCTGATTCTGTTTAATTCTGAATATTTTCTGGGTATCAACCGTGCGTTGGTGCATGACCTGTCTCGGGGCAGCTGGCCTGGGATTGAGGGCTCTGAGTCCCGGCACGTCGGGTCGGGAAATGTCACAACCTCAGCCATAAAATTAAAGTCATTAGTACACCAGCCTTACCCAGGTACGCCCTAAGGTAGTGTCCCAAAGGCGCTGGACCAAAAACGAGTGAAAAAGCATTCTATTCCTGACGAGCGTTTCTGGTTATCGCCAATTCTGGGCTGATGGTAGGCTTTTGCAAGCCCAATGTCCCTATTAATTTATTTTACAATAAATTCTAAGCTCATAATACTTTTGCAAGAATGGTATTATTATATACTAGCTTGAGATTAATTTAAACACATATGTGTAGGATCGCCGTTTTCACCTCCGCTGCTTTTTACAGAATGTAATATAAGGACAAAGAGCAAAACTGAATCGCTGCCTCTGTGTTGGACCAGCGCGAGTGAACGGAGGAAAAGAAAATTAAAACTTTTTGGTTTGGTTTAGGCAGATATCAGTATTTTGGTAGTAGTTTCGACTCCTTTCAACAGGGAAAAATATGTTATACTATTATACTGGAAACATCGCTTGTTTATACTCTCTAAAAAAACAAAGGAGAGCAGAAAGGTAAATGTAGACATGACTGGAAAATTGTCTTCACCGGTGTAAGTCCCTGGCAGCTCCTGTCCGCTACTTCGTTCTTCTTCTTTTTAATGTACCTGTCTGTCAAGTGTAAAGGAGCTGGCTTATGTTGTGCGAAACAGGAAATTCAATGTTAGAATACGTTAATGGCTATTCTGAATTCATTCATTTAATTTCAGCGAGAATTCTTACAATATTTGTTTATTTGATCAAAGTGGCTACCCAAACAAAGGTGTCCTTAACAAAATAAACCCCTTTGATCTTCAGTTTAAAGCCGAGCAGTTTCTCAAATAAGCGTTGATGCATTTAATAGCACCACATAACAATGCAAATATTAACCAAAGCGTCCGTAAAACGCCGTATTCTACATTAGTTTATATGCCAAAGGAGAACATAAATGGCGCAGAGATAGAATTCTATTTATTCTGAAGTGATGGACATTTTCCAAACATCTGTTTGTAATGACAGTTTATTTATTTGGGCAAATCAGAGAAATCCTGATAACGTAATGCCACTAGCAATATATACTTCAAAGTTCACCTTAAGAACAACTACATAAAAGGAATATTTATGCTTTTGACAGACACTGAATAGCTTAATCGGGAAGTATGAAAAAGTGAGATACGATGGGTATCATAAGCTTTATTCTGTGTTTAGCGTCCTGCTATCCAGGGAGTTGAGCACTTTCATGGGTTTACGAGGGGAAATATGTTCAGGCAGCACTACAAGGTAAGAAACAAAAGTGTGAGGCACAGATGATGACTTGTCTTATTGTTCTCAAGCTACGTCCCATATCTACTAGCAGAAGAAGCCGCTTGTGCCTCTCAGAGTGTTACAGGGTATCTTGGCTCAACTGTAAATACTCCGTCCCTTTCCCCTCTTTTGTGTCTGCTCCACTCAGGAATGTCCATCAGCGCGCCGCCTCGGTGGGCCGCTCTGCGCTGCCCAGGCGGAGGGCAGGGCCGAAGCCGGTGCCGCTCAGGAAGGCGCTGCCGGTGCCCCGAGCCGCAGGCGGCCCGGGTCCCGCGGGGCGGGGGCAGCGCCGCTCATCTCTGCCCGCGGGGCGCTCAGGTGCCGGGCGGGGCCGGGCCGGGCGGGGCAGCGCCGCGGGAGCCACGGCCGCCGTCCGGCTGCGCGCCCGCCCCCGCCGCCCCATTGGCCGCGCCGCGGCTCAAATAGGGCCGGGCTCCGGCTCCGGCAGCGGCAGCAGCGAGCGGGCTTTGAGTGTCGAGTGTGTCCGTGGGCTGGCAGGAGCTGCCGGCTTTGGCGGCGGCCGGCAGCGCGTCCTGTTCTGTCCCGACCCGTGCGAGCCCGTCCCGCCCCGCCGCGAGATGAGCAGCCCCGATGCGGGCTACGCCAGCAGCGACGACCAGGTGCAGGGGCGGTGCTCGCTGCCCATCATGATGCCGGCCATGTGCCCGTGGGCTGAGTCGCTGAGCCCGCTGGGCGAGGCGAAGGCGAAGGGCGGCGCGGCGCCGTCGGGGCCGTCGGGCGGCCGCAGCAAGGGCGAGGCGCGGATCCGGCGTCCCATGAACGCCTTCATGGTGTGGGCGAAGGACGAGCGCAAGCGGCTGGCGCAGCAGAACCCGGACCTGCACAACGCCGAGCTCAGCAAGATGCTGGGTGAGCGCGGGCGGGCGCGTGGTGTCCCGTGAGGCGGATCCAGGAGAGCGGGGGGCCCAGGGGAACCTCGGGGTCCGGGATGTGGGCGGCGAGCGGGGGGACCCGTGGGTTGTCGGGCCGGGATCGCGGTGCTGCGGTGGCGTCCGAGGGCGAGCGAGGGTCGCGCACGCCCGGGCGGGGCTGGGGGTGCGGGCTGCGAGCGGTGTCGGTGCCGTCGGGCGCGGGCGCCGATGGGCGAGCGGGCGGTCTGACGGTGTCGCTGGGTGCAGGTAAATCGTGGAAGGCGCTGTCGCTGGCGGAGAAGCGCCCGTTCGTGGAGGAGGCGGAGCGGCTGCGGGTGCAGCACATGCAGGACCACCCCAACTACAAGTACCGGCCGCGGCGGCGGAAGCAGGTGAAGCGCCTGAAGCGGGTGGAGAGCGGCTTCCTGCAGCACGGCCTGGCGGAGGCGGCGGCGGCGGGGCCCGGGCTGGGCAGCGAGGTCGCTGGCGGCGTTGGCGTTGGCAGGATGTGCGTGGAGGGCCTGGGACTGCCGTACGGCGAGCAGGGCTACGCGGCGGCGGCGGCGGGCGCGGGCCACTACCGGGACTGTGCGCCGCTGGGCGCCGCGTTCGACGGCTACAGCCTGCCGACACCGGACCCGTCGCCGCTGGACGCGGCGGAGAGCGAGGCGCCCTTCTTCGCGGCGGGGCTGCAGGAGGAGTGCGCGCTGGTGCCCTACGGCTACGGCCCGCACCCGGCGGCCGCCGAGTACCCGGCGGCGGCGTCCGAGAGCCCGTCGGGCGCGTCGCTGCGGCGGCACCTGCCGCCCGGGGAGGCGCTGGTCGCGGGCGGGTCGCTGCAGGGGCTGCTGGGCTGCCCGGCGCCGCTGCACGCGTACTACGGGCAGTGCCAGCCGCCGGGCCCGGGGCGCGGCCCGCTGCCGCCGCCGCCGGGGGCCGTGGGGCAGCCGTCGCCGCCGCCCGAGACGGCGCCGTGCCGGGAGCAGCTGGAGCAGCTGCCGCCGGAGGAGCTGCTGGGCGAGGTGGACCGCACCGAGTTCGAACAGTACCTGCGTTTCGCCTGCAAGCCCGAGCCGGGGCTGCCCTTCGGCGGCCACGACGCGGCCGCGCTGTCGTCGCCCGAGGGCGCGGGTCCCGTCTCGTCGGCCGTGTCGGACGCCAGCAGCGCCGTCTACTACTGCGGCTACCCCGACTTGTGAGGGGCTCGCCGGGCACGGCACGGACACTGACTGGCAAGGAGGCGCCCGGCCCCGCTCCTATTTATGTAATTTATTTGAATCTTGAGAACTGACAGGGTGTCCGTGGCCCGCTCGAGGTTTAAAAGCTGATGTGCCATCTCGCTATCCATTTGCATGTCTTACCGTCACTGTCCGACAGTGAAATGTGGATCTGTTCCTGCGGTGGGCTCATGATAGCAGTGGCACACAGAGAATTTAATTTCTGTGATCTTGTCAGAGATCCTTATGCTTTTGTATGTTTTACAGAGTACTGGGTTTTATATGGTGGATTTGTACAGAATAATTTTGCACTTTTACAATAAAGGGAAAATAATAAAACTAGTCTCTGATATCTCCTCCTAGAGATCTTATTGTTCTTCATAGTTTCTACCTTTTAAACTGCTTTTGCAAGTGTCCCTTGCACTAAGCCTTAGACCCCCTCACACTTAGACATCGTCTTCCTATGTCTCTCCTAATCCTGTTAATAAAGGAAAGATTTAAGTGTCCAGTAACTGCTTACGCCAGGCTCTTCAGGTTGGGGGGGGGTTTTCACTTTATTGGTGCTTTCTTATAGAGCTGATTAATGTGACTGAATTAAAAAGTCACCCATTTTATGCTTGAAGCATGAAAAGTCTCTACGAAGCGCCTGCTGAAGTACGTTAGGATTTGGTCCCTTTTTACTGGAAGCATGGACCCATTGATGAGACGGGTGGATAAATGCTGGTTTAAGCACCTCCTGGCAGAGAATGTCTTTTGTGTCCCCGTCGTTGCTTTGCTGCGCCGGGACGGGGGTGGCTGTGTATCAGATCTCCGCTGCGAACATGAGCTGTAGATCAGGGTTCAAAGTAAGTGAAAAGTTCTGACACGAGCCTCCAAAGGGGGAGGCCGGCCGGGAGCAGCCCACTCGTCACCCTGCTACGACGACGCCTTCATGCGTGCCTCCCATAATCTTACCTTTACTCTCTTAAAGAAATCCCGTGGTCGATGTCATCGCGTCTAGAGCTAGAAATGGGCACCCTGCAATTAAACGTGGGG
This sequence comes from Sitta carolinensis, assembly GCA_032173965.1. NCBI lineage: Eukaryota > Metazoa > Chordata > Aves > Passeriformes > Sittidae > Sitta > Sitta carolinensis. Next base: position 113,986,899 of record CM063284.1, read on the forward strand.
GAAAAAAAGAGACCTTTTCATTTAGATGTTAGTACTGAGTCCAGCTGTGGGTGGGACTGATAAATTAATTATGTCTATTGCTTAAATCGGGGGGAGGAGGTAACAGTCATCTGGGTCGTTTGCTTCCTAAGATAAAGCTGTGGAGCTGAGCACCAGGGAGGAGGGAGCAGGGTCTGAAGTGGCAGACTTGCCCACTGATTAACCTGTCTTCCACGAGGGCGTGAAATTAAATTGGGTCCGTTTTCGAATTACAATTAAAGAAGCTTATGTTTGTACCCGTGAAAAAGAAAATAGATGCAAACTGCCTCAATCGAGATTCGAGAGCAGCCTTATTGGCAAAAATCGACTTAGTAATTGTGTGCTATTAGTGAGTCTTGAATCAAAAGGCATTCGGACCCCTAATATTTCGTAAAATAGTCTACCCTCTAGTTTTCTAATCTTCACATTTTATTTTTCAAACAGTCTTCAGTTCTAAGAAATATATATAATATATCCGTCCTGTCAATTTATTCACTTCTCTCCCAACTGTATGGGAGAAAAAAAGATGTAATTCTGAAATATGTGATACTTCAGAACAAGGCCATAAATATGTTTTCTTGATATTTTAATTTGAAAAAAAAATTATATGTTTAAAACATATATATGTAAACCCAGGAAACAAATGTGCATGAGAGATGGTTTCTTGTTTAGTTGAGTTTTCCTTTTATTATATTTAAACATAGAGGATTAAAATAGGTTTTTTTTTTTTCTTTTTGCACATGTTCACAGCTTTCTGTGGGAAAATCACTTTGGCTGGTATGGAAAATAAATCATCAATTAGCTTTTCATAACTTCAGTCACCATTTCTTTTCATTTTTCCTTTAGATGCAGGTTTTGCCCCCCTCTTCTGTCCATCACCCCAACTTGTCAGACAGCTGAAGCCTGAAGCAAATTTGAAGCTGTAAGTGGCTCGTAATGAAGATTGGAAATTTTTTTTTTTTCTTTAATAATCGTATCAGATGGGAATTACACTAAATTGAAATAAATACACCGGTTTTGGTAAGAGTGTTGGCTCACACAACAGTCCAACACACCACAAGAATGTGTGAAATGTGCATGGTGAAGATGTGGCAGATCTTCCAGCAACCCTTTTCACAGAGCTTTTGCAGACTCAGATCTAAGAAGCATTATTTTCCTGTATGTAGCCAGATGTATAGCTCTTTATGTTAGCCCTTCCCTATGAGAAGAACAGTCAGATACTTCTTTAAAATGTCTGAAACGTGGCAGATTTATGCACTGCCAATATGCACGAAGCAAAATATTCTGAATCTCTGTCCAAGCCCTATTTTCCTCAAAGCATCTTGATTCTGTGATTCTAAATGACAGACACCCAAATCTGTCCTGAAGCCCTTTTGAAAGTATTAAACCTTCCTCACAACCCATGAATGCCTATGACAATAGGCACATTAAAGAACCCCGAAACGATTAATATTTTTTTCGAGAGTGCTTTCCGCATCAAGGTTCTCGCTGTCAGGCAGTGAAAGCAGTTGCTACGTGCCCCGGAGAGCTGTGGAGAAGGCTTCAAATGCGTGCCAGAGACCGAGGTGCCTCCTGGCTCCTGGCCGCACTCTTCAGGCAGGGTCGGGTTCTGCCGCGGCCACCGATCCCAGCACTGCACACAGGGCAATACGCTCCCTGCAAACCGCGCTTCTGGTTTACTCCGACAAGCAAACCACAAAGACAGGGTGGCATCTGCAGAAACCTCTCTAACCTTAGACAACCTCTTTCTCCAGTTAAACAATGGTACTACCTGGGCAGGGCCTTCCAGCCCCTTCCTACAGGAATGGTGAGTGCTCTCTGAAGTTCACGGAGATCACTTATGCCCCAAAGCCCAAAAGGTATTCAGCTCTTTGTCTTTTGTTTGGTTTTGGGCTTTTTCTGTCCCTTTCTCATTAATTCCAAATAAATCCCTAGTAATGTTTCGATTTTTTTTAACACAGTGACACGTTGGTGTCACATTGCAGCTGGAAGAGTTTGGTTTGTTGGGTTTTTTTCTGAGTGGGTTGGTTTGTTTGGGAGTTTTTGGTGTATTTTTTTGGTGTTTTGATGGTCTTTGTGTGCGTGTGCTCTCTGTCTTGCTGAAGTATATGGATAGAAAAGGGCCTAACGTGGAAAAAAGAGATTTTAGGCCAAGGTACTGAACTAAAATCAGCTCAAGATTCTCAAGGGTCGTCAATACAGGACAGGTGGCAAGAAAGGCAGGAGGTCAAAATAACAACACACTTGCTAATGCAGAAGAGCTGGAAATGTCAAGAAATAGTGGGTTTGTGTTCTGGAAAAAAAATTAAAAAAATAAACCCAAATATCCTACACATTAACATAGCAGATTTCTGCCCATTTCTGTAGCTGTGTGCTTTTCCAGCTATAAAGACGGTAATCGCTAGCAGACACTAGCTGACAAATTTCTACTTGCGCACAAATTTAGTTTACTTATATGGCAACCCTATTCTAGTGCTGTAGTAAATCTTCTGCCAGCCGTCCCTGAGAAGGACGACAGGAACCCCTGACAAGTGCTAGCATGCCAGAATGGGATCAGGAGCCAATACCCCGGGCACGGCCGGCGTGGGCGGCGGGCACAGGCCATTCGCAGCCTTGTGACAAAGCGACATTAGTGCGCATCAGGTGGCTGGCTGCACTTATCGCTGCACCGAGGGACGAGCGCGACCGACAGAACTGTGAAACCCAGTAATTACACACCCACATTTGCTTAACGTTAAACAGTCAAGTAATGTGTTGACTAATTAAATGCCTGCAAGATCAGAGTTCAGTCGCCCTTTTCAGATTTCCGTCTACAAAAATAGAAATTTCTTTCACCTTCTCTGTGTTTGGTCAGAGGCTCTTAAACATGCAGCTGCCTGTGCGTCTAAGGGGTGTGTTGATCACCCAAGGCTTCTCACAGACTGCTGTATTTTAGTATTTTAAGTATATGATTTTACCCTTAATTATTTACTCAGAAGGTCTGTCACATAAAGAGCCTTCACCTGAGATATGAATCTTGTCCCAGATCAAATGCTAAGTAATTCCCCTTGTTCCTGATGACATCTGAATTAATTCTCTCTGCTTTGGATGCTGCAAAACCTATCCTAGGTTTTTTCCGTTGCACTAGGGAAAACCCCTCAAATTCCACACCTTCTAAAAAAAAATAGAAAATTATTGCACTTTCTACACTGTAAAATGACAGGTTATGAACGCATTTACAGAGAAAGGGGTAGGTTATTTGTTTCCCTTCCCTGCTTCGAGGGTGGCGAAGCCACCCGGACGTCGCTGCTGTTAACACTAACCCAAAATCTGTTCCTGTTCTGGATTACGGGGTGCCATAGGTACTTGCGGCATCCCAGCGCTGAAGATCGGGTGGTATTACATGCTTGCGTTTATTTCTGGAACTCTTTTCAAAACTTTTTTTTTTCCTCTTAATGCGTGCTGCTGAATCTCGATCTTTGCTGCTCGGAAGTCACTCGTACTAAGGCGAGCTGCTGATGGTGATGGTTCGGTAGAGCTGATTTAGGGGACAAGCCCGACGAACTCATGCCGTCAAGTTGTTACTTGGTATGACTGAATGAATTTAACGGCGCAGTCCTTGCCGCCGCGGAATTCTGCTCGCCGGCCGGTACTTTGACCCGGTCAGTTGTGAATTGCCCCGTTTCGTGTCTGCTGAAGAAAACCTACGGCAAACTCGGGAGGCTGGGTGTCTCCTGCCCCGGTATTGGGCACTCATGTCCTCAGCCTGCTCCGGGCAGGGACTCCGGGCGGGTACCGGTCACCAGGCTAAGTGGGCTGGTACGGGCCCCAGCCCGTGGGTGGAGCACCCAACTCACCGCCCTGAGCCCCCGCCCGGCAGCCTCGGGGGTGGGAAAGTCCGCGGTAGCCCCTCTGTAGCGCTGCCAAACAGCGAGAACGGACAGTGCAGAGTGGCGCATGGAGGGGTGAAACAAGGGGAGGGGTCACCGTGCAGGCGGCAAGGAACGGCAGCAGAGCGGCTCCAGGCTCAAAGACAGCCTGCTAAAAGTAGTGCGGACTTGTAAGACAGGTCCAGTCGCCCTTGTCCTTGAGGATGTCAACATTTTCTCAAAAAAAAAAAAAAAAAAAAAAAAAAAAAATATTACTCCAAGTTAACTAGCTGCCTAGTTTTTATCCTAGGAAAATTTAAAGTACGTGTCCAAGAAATACTCTTTCATGTTGTGTGTTAAAAAACAGAGCAAAGAAGCTATTCTTCTTCTGTGTTGGGATAGGACACAGGAAAATAGTTTTAAACTAAAAGAGGATCCTTTTAGATCTCCTATAAGGAAGCAGTGTTACAACGAGGGTGGTAAAACACTGGACCAGGTTGCCCAGAGAGGTTGTGGATGCCCCATCCTTGGGTGTTCAAGGCCAGGTTGGATGGGGCTTTGAGCAACCTGGTCTAGTGGAAGGTGTTCCCGCCCATGGGAGGGGGCTGGAATTAGATGATTTTTAAAGTCCCTTACAACCCAAATTAGTCTGTGCTTACATCCTGCAGTTCATATATAAATACATTCAGCTAACTTTTGCCCGAAGGAAATTATTTCAGACTTGGTCTGACATCATTACCATTACCAATAGATTGTTTCCCAAGTAGGTATTCTGCCCCCCCGAACCTTTCCCAGCCTGCAGGCATTTACATTGCTTTTCCGGGCTCCAGACCTATGTGAAAGATGAAGGACTCCAACTAACTTGTGTTAGTGTGACTCTTTGTAAAGAACTAACACAAAATTTTATACTCTCGACTTCAAGCAAAACATGAACACAAAGCTACCAGAAAAGAAAATGTACGAAGACTTAAGTAATTCCCAAGTCCGTCGCTGGAGAGAAAACGGGGGTTCCCCGACAGCAGGAATCTGTCGAAGGTGCTCCTGCTCCCGCTCCCCACACGAGATTTGCCGCAGTGCCTGGAGGGAGCCCGGCCCGGCCGCCCAGCATACCTGGCGTAGATAGGCTGCCATGAAAAAGTGCGCCTCATTGGAGGGGAAGAAAGGGTGTTAATACCAGCAAACTTAATCAATAAGGGTAGGATTTATTCAAGTTTGTGTTTTGTTTTTTGTTTTGTTTTGGTTTGGTTTGGTTTTTTTTTGTTTGTTTGTTTGGTTTTGGGTTTTTTGTTTATTTGTTTGGTTTTTTTTAATTCAGGGATTTTTTTATCGAGTGTTACAGGATATCTCGGCATAACTTCACTCCTTTTCTATTCAGATAAAATATGATCTCACTTATCGAGGCGCAGATGTGCCTTTCAGCTTGTCCAGTTATACCGAAGCACAAGAAAATGCGCCAAGAAACACATCCCAGGTTGTGCAAAGTTTTGCGACGCGACTGCTCGTTTATGGGGAAACTTTCTCTGCATTCATCCTGTACGAAATATGGCACTGATAACACATCTTCCGAGGTACGCGATGAAAAATAGGGTTGTTGGTACTATAGAAAATACGATCGAAATGGGAAGAATTACTACAGTTTATGAGAACCTCCCATCTGTCAAGACTGCTCTTAAGAGGATGGCAGAAGGATAGTTGTAAATATAATTAAAACTGCCTCACCCATCACCTATTTTTAGGAAAAACAAGCTGTGTTGTCTTTACCACTTTTCTATATATTCCGATAAAATGAGGGTTGGCTTAATTTTGAATGCGTCGTGATTTAATCAAACCAACTTGTCAAGAAGGCAAAGCAATGAGAGCTGACGGCAAGGGGTTTCTGCGGCGCAGTGACAGCGACAGCCAGTCAGGAAAAAATCTGTCTCTGTTCGTGGAACTGCCTCGCCATAGCAGAAAGTGCGGATGCACCGAAGCATTCCCGAGCCTCTCCCTCGGAGCGGCTGGTTACGGGGGAGGGGGCAGAGCAGGAGCAGCCGTGGCGGCTCAGACCGGCTCCGGTAGGACTACAAGGTAAGAAACAAAAGTGTGAGGCACAGATGATGACTTGTCTTATTGTTCCCAAGCTACGTCCCATATCTACCAGCAGAAGAAGCCGCTTGTGCCTCTCAGAGTGTTACAGGGTATCTTGGCTCGACTGTAAATACTCCGTCCCTTTCCCCTCTTTTGTGTCTGCTCCACTCAGGAATGTCCATCAGCGCGCCGCCTCGGTGGGCCGCTCTGCGCTGCCCAGGCGGAGGGCAGGGCCGAAGCCGGTGCCGCTCAGGAAGGCGCTGCCGGTGCCCCGAGCCGCAGGCGGCCCGGGTCCCGCGGGGCGGGGGCAGCGCCGCTCATCTCTGCCCGCGGGGCGCTCAGGTGCCGGGCGGGGCCGGGCCGGGCGGGGCAGCGCCGCGGGAGCCACGGCCGCCGTCCGGCTGCGCGCCCGCCCCCGCCGCCCCATTGGCCGCGCCGCGGCTCAAATAGGGCCGGGCTCCGGCTCCGGCAGCGGCAGCAGCGAGCGGGCTTTGAGTGTCGAGTGTGTCCCGTGGGCTGGCAGGAGCTGCCGGCTTTGGCGGCGGCCGGCAGCGCGTCCTGTTCTGTCCCGACCCGTGCGAGCCCGTCCCGCCCCGCCGCGAGATGAGCAGCCCCGATGCGGGCTACGCCAGCAGCGACGACCAGGTGCAGGGGCGGTGCTCGCTGCCCATCATGATGCCGGCCATGTGCCCGTGGGCTGAGTCGCTGAGCCCGCTGGGCGAGGCGAAGGCGAAGGGCGGCGCGGCGCCGTCGGGGCCGTCGGGCGGCCGCAGCAAGGGCGAGGCGCGGATCCGGCGTCCCATGAACGCCTTCATGGTGTGGGCGAAGGACGAGCGCAAGCGGCTGGCGCAGCAGAACCCGGACCTGCACAACGCCGAGCTCAGCAAGATGCTGGGTGAGCGCGGGCGGGCGCGTGGTGTCCCGTGAGGCGGATCCAGGAGAGCGGGGGGCCCAGGGGAACCTCGGGGTCCGGGATGTGGGCGGCGAGCGGGGGGACCCGTGGGTTGTCGGGCCGGGATCGCGGTGCTGCGGTGGCGTCCGAGGGCGAGCGAGGGTCGCGCACGCCCGGGCGGGGCTGGGGGTGCGGGCTGCGAGCGGTGTCGGTGCCGTCGGGCGCGGGCGCCGATGGGCGAGCGGGCGGTCTGACGGTGTCGCTGGGTGCAGGTAAATCGTGGAAGGCGCTGTCGCTGGCGGAGAAGCGCCCGTTCGTGGAGGAGGCGGAGCGGCTGCGGGTGCAGCACATGCAGGACCACCCCAACTACAAGTACCGGCCGCGGCGGCGGAAGCAGGTGAAGCGCCTGAAGCGGGTGGAGAGCGGCTTCCTGCAGCACGGCCTGGCGGAGGCGGCGGCGGCGGGGCCCGGGCTGGGCAGCGAGGTCGCTGGCGGCGTTGGCGTTGGCAGGATGTGCGTGGAGGGCCTGGGACTGCCGTACGGCGAGCAGGGCTACGCGGCGGCGGCGGCGGGCGCGGGCCACTACCGGGACTGTGCGCCGCTGGGCGCCGCGTTCGACGGCTACAGCCTGCCGACACCGGACCCGTCGCCGCTGGACGCGGCGGAGAGCGAGGCGCCCTTCTTCGCGGCGGGGCTGCAGGAGGAGTGCGCGCTGGTGCCCTACGGCTACGGCCCGCACCCGGCGGCCGCCGAGTACCCGGCGGCGGCGTCCGAGAGCCCGTCGGGCGCGTCGCTGCGGCGGCACCTGCCGCCCGGGGAGGCGCTGGTCGCGGGCGGGTCGCTGCAGGGGCTGCTGGGCTGCCCGGCGCCGCTGCACGCGTACTACGGGCAGTGCCAGCCGCCGGGCCCGGGGCGCGGCCCGCTGCCGCCGCCGCCGGGGGCCGTGGGGCAGCCGTCGCCGCCGCCCGAGACGGCGCCGTGCCGGGAGCAGCTGGAGCAGCTGCCGCCGGAGGAGCTGCTGGGCGAGGTGGACCGCACCGAGTTCGAACAGTACCTGCGTTTCGCCTGCAAGCCCGAGCCGGGGCTGCCCTTCGGCGGCCACGACGCGGCCGCGCTGTCGTCGCCCGAGGGCGCGGGTCCCGTCTCGTCGGCCGTGTCGGACGCCAGCAGCGCCGTCTACTACTGCGGCTACCCCGACTTGTGAGGGGCTCGCCGGGCACGGCACGGACACTGACTGGCAAGGAGGCGCCCGGCCCCGCTCCTATTTATGTAATTTATTTGAATCTCCTAAGGACAGTTCCACAAACTTTGTCTGGGCGGACATAAGCTACTATCCTGGTTTTCCTGCAGGCTACAAACCTTTTTCGAAATGTTTTTCTGCTGGTGTTAAGGGAATGTTTACATCTTTTTTTTCTCCTTCGTTCATGCGCGTAGTTATTGATGTTTTTGCAAAATCAGTAGTCTTCCTTGTGTGCCCAGAACGTGTTTCTAGTTGTGTTTTTATTTTTTTTATTATTATTATTATTATTTTATATTTCCGAAAAATGAGTGTATAGCTGTTTCTGTCATTCTTCTTGGCCACCTGGTCCTTGAGTGAGACTAATCTTAAGTTAAGTGTCATGCCCTAAGGCAATGCTTTCCAAAGGCAGATACGATGTGATTCTTTCACCTTGACAATGGCTCTAAAACGTCCTCCAGGACTAGAGATGTTTTTTTTTTTTTTTTTCCTTCCCAGGTGTGACTGTGTTCTTATCACATAGCTTAATGGTCAGATCTCTGCTGCTGGGCTCTCTCTTGCAGTACACAAGATGTGATTGTACTTGTGTGGGTTTTATGTGTTTTTTTCCTTCTGCTTTGAGTGCCAACTGATTTTGCTTTAAAGCATTGGGGAAAAAAAAATCCAGTCTGCGACAAATGAAGCTAGGTGAGTTTGAGATACTAATTTTAAAGTGTGCCTGGAAATACATTGGGTTTGCAAAGTTGTAGATGAGAAAGTGACTTTGCTGTACATAGTGCATTTTGTTAGAACCAAAGGATTCACAGACAGGATTGAAGCTATATGTGGAAATTTTATTACTTTCTGCCACCTACCTTCAAGTCTATTTGTGCCATTTAGTGCCATGGGGTTCCTGCTCAGTTTATACCAATGAGGAGAAAAAACAGTGCAGCCCAAATGCTCTTCCCAGCAAGTCAAGTATCACTTGACCATTAAAATGGTGGTTTTTTTAGCATGTTCACCTGTGCTCTGCTGTGACATTACTGCCACTGCAAGGATACAACTGCATCATCACTATTCTGATCTTTGGAACAGGCTGGCTGGAGTCAACTTACCATAATTTTACTGGAGATTTTCAGATATTTTAATTTGCAAATAACAGTTCAAAAGTACTGTAATTGTCCATCAAAAGTGATAGGCAATATCAAATAATTTTGGGTAAGTGCACTTCATCCCATTTAGTTTGCTATCCCACATAGTATATTAGACTACTAAGTTGAGGGTGGAGAAATCCTGCATATATTTATGCTTATAAATTGCACACATTTTTGTAAAAATTATGTGACGCCATTTTAAAACCTATTATGGACACAGAGCAAGCTGCATTTTCCAACAAAGCTAGTCAAAATATGGGATTCAGATCAAGTTATATTTATTAGTTCAGAAAATGTAATTTTATTTACATCTCAAGAAGTCTTGATTATGCCCACTGCCTCCAGTGACATTTTTTTAAGAGCATGCCAATGAAATAGTGAAAAAATCACTTGAAATTGCACTGCCTTCCATGTCATAACATCTTCCCCACCTGCCCCCAACTTGACAATAAGAGTAGTTTGAAAGCCAGTGTCTGATATTAAAGGGGTTGGGTGTAGGGTGGGAAATAAAACTGCATGTATGTCACTGTTTTAAGAGCATAGTCACTTCACTATATTATTTTTGTCTAGATGGAAATGTTTGATTATATTATAATTATAAGCTAGGAAAGGTATAACTAGTTAGAAAACTCTAGTTGAACAATTGGAACAATTCCAGCCCTGCTGCTCACCGTCATGGTAATCACACTCCTACAGTTATGGGCTGCTAATACTGTAGCAGGGGCTCTTTCTTATACTGTTACAGAAATGTTCTAAAAAACCCCCCTCGTAATAGCAAAGACAAATTAGGTACTTTGAATAGATGTTTAGGCTTATTGAAATAATATTTTCTTTTTGTATATTGATTCTCTACTGTCAAGGATTGCTATATCCTAAGACATTTTTTTTTTTTGTAGCACTGTAGTATAGCCTCAGTACCTAGCTGAATTCTGTTATAAAATAAAATTTTTAAAAATCCTCCAGTAAAAGAAAATTAAGGAATGAAAGTAAACTTAATTTAAGAAGTTCCAAAGTAAGGTTAAACAAATTCCAGGATTAAGGTTACCAGTGAAGTTCTTAAATAACCTCTTTTAATATAATTTTAATATCAGTATTAATTGTAAATGATACACAAATTTTCTATGAAACTCCAGTGCAATTACTCCCTATCTTAAACAGAAGTTATACATGAAGTTTGAAACCAAAATGCTCCCTAATTATACCAATTACAGCACTTTTTCCTTCCCAACGTCTAGTTCCCAAGTCAAATTCCCTTTGCCTTGAAGCTGTTCATCTAATACTGATTTCTACCTAGAACTTTTTCCGTTATCTGCATGAAATGAAGTAGCAAATGAGGAATCCCTCACCAAATAATTATCATCTAATTCTGTGTGAGCCTCTATTTTAGTCTGCTGCAAGGTGAAGGATCAAATATTGTGAGTGTTTTTGAGATAATAGTGTAGGACAACAAAATGATGCTGGGGCTGTGGAATAATTGGTTGGATTCTCATTCTGGGAATGACATCTCTCACTTTGCCTCTGTATTTTCTGTACCTTCCCTTTTGCTGTAGTCTCCTTCTCTTGCACTCTGCCTAGTTTGCTCCTTTGGTTCCTCATATAAGCCTTTTTCCTTTCCTGTAACAGGCTGACCACTCCTATGTGTTTTTTCTAGTCTTTCTGTTCTCAAAATGCCAAGCTTTTCTTTTTCCCTTTGTCTGAAATCTACCTGCATTCTTTCCCTTTTCTTGGTGGCCTGCCTTTTTTTTAACCCCTATATTTTTCTTCATGTTTCTAGTTGCCCACTCTCTTTATCCTTACCTCTGCTCCTCAGTGTTTTGTGACATTTTCAGTCCCATCTTTGTCCTCTTTTCCACCTTCTTGCAACCTCCTATGAGGTAGCTTCATCTCTATAAGCTGTTTCTCCTGCCTTCCTGCTTCACGTTTCTTGATTTAGTTCTCCTCATGGTTTTTAGAGTTTCTAGCTTCTTAAAGTTTCTACTGTGGAGCTTGGGGCCCTTTCTATGAAGGACAATGGTAATCACAACTCTGATACTGAGGGAATGCAAAATATTAAAATTACAGCAAAGGGGTCCCAAAATTGATTTAATATGATTGTAAAAACACATTTTCTCTTCCCCTATTTTCAGGAATATGTGACCTGCTTTAACTGAAACTCTCATACTCTACTGGAGTCCGATGACTGGGATGAAAAATTCGTGGTCCAAATGTGTTGCTAAAGCTGTAGAAAGCTTACTTCATCTTCTTTAAATGGGAAGTCTGAGATGACTTAGTTGCAGGCACACGTATCACTTTCAAAATCGTCTGAGTATATTTCTCAAATGCATCTGAGCACTAATTTAGGGATGAGAAAGTAATTTAACCGATATAGTGGTTCAAGCATAAACCAAGCATTTTCCAGTACAAGCATAAAACAAGTTATTTTTCAGAAAATCCTACACAGGAAAAAGTTAGTTCGGTATTCTAAGGCCAACACTGAGCATTTTCTCAGTTGTGTGAAGCGTGGCTGGCAGCCTCCCTCGCGTGCACTGGGCACCAGGCTGGTTTGCCCGGTTTGTGGCTATCTGGCTCCCTGGGGTGGCAGGGGCCGGTCTGAGCATCTCCCGGTTTGACGCTGCTGTGGAAGCGCGGGCGGTGCAGGCTGAATGTTCCTCGCTCCGAGTCCCGTTGTTCTCCCGGAGCTGCTGCATGAGGAGTTTATGGGCCGATAAACGGTGTCCGTGTTATCTCTGGTGGATCTTGACTATCCCAATCCACTCCGGTTATCAGAGCAGTTTCTGGAACTCTTAAAGAGACAGTTTTCTTCTGTCATGATATATCAAGGGTTATCATACATCCAAGGCCACCAGTCTGATAAGCTGGAAATCAAGATGTGGATGCTTTTAGGTATCTTAAACATATATAAAAAATCTTTTTATTCAGTTCCTTAGAGCTGTTCTGCAGACACCACATTCCTTTGATTAGTTTTCCAAAATAATAAGGTGAAATCAATAATGTTCCCTTTGCAGATATTATTAAAATGATTGAACGTTTTATTAAAATTCTTAGTTTTTCTTAAATGAATATGGACTTAGAAGAGGAATATATTAAGTATTTTAGCAACCACTACATTTATGTCTGCATATGCAACAATTACTATAGTAATACGAATTGATGTATAGATTTTAAGTTTTGTGTTATAGATTGCAATATAAAATGGAGAAGTCTAGGATAGTCAGTGGAGCATAAAAAATTTAACCATTAACGTAGTCTTACTGTCTTCTTGTTTATGCTTCTTGTCAGGTAAATTACAAATAAGTATTTTGTCTTACCCCAATGATTTAAAATTTATTTAATTAAATGGGCACATGGTCACATGGAGACAAGGGATTTCTCATTAGGTGTCTTAATGTCCAGGCAGTATGTTGTATTTTACATAGTTTGAGATTAATTGTAGTTCTAAGGTGTCTCTCTTAGATTTAATTCAAGCATGAATATAGCTTATTTATCATTACAAATTGAAATTGCCATGGCTCTTAAAATATATTAATGATATAAATTTTGAATTTTGAGGTAAAAAACCTGAAACGTCATGGTGTATGTCACCTGACCCAGATAAAAGTGAAACACTACTCATGATGTCATGAGTCCTTCAGTAAAAAGAATCTCAAAACAAAGAGCATAAGGAGACAAATACAGAACATTTCAAGGCAAATCTAGAAATGCCCTTTAAGATATTAGTAAATATCTGAGACAGTCTCAGATATGCAGTCTCCAGAAATGTTAATTAAATAAATTACAAATTTGTTTCCAGATGTTTTCAGAACACTTGTTTCAGGAATGTTTTTCACCTACAGTGGAGCAGTAACAAGCAAAGTAAAAATGTTTGAGTGACTCTTTTATTATGGCTCTGTTTTCTCCTTTTTAAATAACTCATTTTTATATCATAGCTGTATTGTGATACAAATTAATTCCAGGTACCTGACATTGAAAAATATTGAAGTAAGATTTTAAAAACAAAGTTTTTCATCAAAATAATTCTTACCATGTTTAAAGAAGGATACAAGCATCTTCTGCATTTTAACACGTAATAGTTCAGAGAAAGTAAATTTCCATCCTTTTCCTTATCAGAGAGAACTAATTTCATGGAGTATTCCATAGAGTTATCAGGGGAATATAGTTATTGTTCAGATTGAGGGTGGCCTCTACATTTACCCACAGAGAATATATTTAGGTACCAGCAAGTCTTGGGTTCTTTCCAAGGCATTGTGGAATTACTTTATGGTGTCTGATTTACTTTAAAGCTTCTTGTTATTGCCATGTAGAAACAAAATTTATCCTGCACACATCCTGTTTAAAAACAAAAAAATTGTCCCCTGTTGAACAAAGATAAAGAATTTTTCTGGGTAAAAGTTGTGTTCAAATTAACTGGGAAGATGAACCAATATTTGTGAATTCATGAAGGTGAATGGTTTTATGCCATACAAATTCTGGTTTCAAATAAACAGATTAGTATTGCTGGGGAATAGATAAAGCAGAGTCAGGTTATGTCATCTTGATTTTTTTATTTAATGCTTTCAGTATGTTGATGAAAAGTATAACTCCTACAAGTTTCCATGAGCTAGACTACATGATTCCTTGATTTACACAAATGGTCTTTCTGTGTGTCAAATTATGATAATTCTGCTGGTGCAAAATCAACAGTAAAAAATAGTTTCTCTGAGCAAGGTGAAGCAGATTTGCCCTCAGAAGTGTGCGATTTGTATAAATTTCTCATATCTTTGAACTGGGTATGATGACTGAAAGTCTAATACTGCAAAAACACTCACTAGTACTGATAAAAGGACCTTGAATCACAGTGTTCTGGTTTTGCTTTAAAACAATGGACTCAATTCAGTTAGAGGTTAGGCCTGGAGAGAGCTAATTATTGCACAGAAAACTTGCTAGTAATTGTCAAAATACAAATGCTTTTCCTTCTAAGAACTGCTGTTCTCAGTCAGAATTACCTAAGTTATCTCCCTACAAATACTATTGCTGAGCAGAATATTAGAGAAGGCCAAACCTGAGAGAGAAAAAAAACCAAAAACCAAAAACCAAAAAAAAAAAAAAAAAAAAAAAACAAAAACCAAACAAAAAAAAAAAACAAAAAAAAAAAACAAACACCAAATGAGGAAAAATATCTATTTTGCTATTCCTGAATAGGTCAGGTTAATGTTTTGGGGAATAAACCACTGGTTTGTGCCTACTCATACATAACCTAGAAATCCCCACAGGAGATGCAAAAAATAAGGCTTCTATTTTGTTTCTATTGTTTTGTTTTGTATTTTACACATTTCAATACGTGCTGCATATTAAAATGACTGCAAAAGATCATCTTTTCCTTCAACCAGTACTTAGTGTCCTGCAAGGAATCTTGGAGAGACGGGTGTGTTCCATTCATGAGTCTGATTTCAAATTACAGCCTTTAAAGCCTGCTTTACTAAATTCCCGGCAAGTGTAGCATCACTTATACTCTGTATCATTAATGTGGGGGGTAGCTGCCTGGATCCAGATGGGTTTATTGTACTCAGGGATGGGTGTATTTATGTGAGTAAACTTAGGTAATCCCTCGTCTTTTCAGGATAGTTCTGTAGTCATTGACAGGCTGTCCTAGTTGGGAGAGGCAGAACATTAAAATCTTTTAAAATCTGCAAAAAACCTCGTCCAGGTGAATTTAGTCTCAGACAATTTCCCAAAACAGCCTGTCACTTAATGAAACACTTTCTTTAGAAATTTGACAGCCTTGACAAGATGTCAGGTAAAAGATCTAAATAAAAATTTTTTTCAATGAAATCAAACTTAGAGCACCACTTCTAAAAGAAGAAAAGAGTTGATTTCAAAGCCTTGTGTGAGAGCTTTACCCTGGACTGACAATTCTGAGGTTTTTATTCCACCATGTTCCAAGGTGTCAAAAGAAGTAATACTGATCCAAGTTAAGCTACTAGTTTTTTGGCTTTAGTCCAGTTTTGCTCTGGCAGTAATGCTCGTGGAAACCCCTGGCTAAAGTACCAGAAGAGCAACAGAGCAGCACCTTACAACTTTTCCAGAGTGAAAATTGCTGTTATTAATTTGGCTTCATACTTTGCACATTTTAAACATGCAGAGTAGAATTCACGATTATCTATTCTGTTTGTTTATAAAACGAAAATAATTCACAATGAAGCCTGAATAGCTGCTTTCCCTCTGGAAACTTCATGCTGAGAATGTAGTTAGGTTGATGCAAAGAACCAGGGGTCTTCAGGGGAAGTCTCACTGGGGAACATGACCACGAGATGGCTGAGAAAATATAAATAACACTTGACAACAATTCGTAGTAGCAAAATCTTAATTTTTATTAAAGAAGGTTATGATTTGGATTTTATTAAGATTATTATTAGATTTCTTTACGAAAAAAGTTTCAATGTGTTGTATGTAGTCTATGTTTAGAAGCAGAGAGACAATTGCTTGCTTGTATTTATAGATAATTATTTAGTTTTAGCAGAAATTAAAAAAATTGATGTGATGGATACCTGAAAGTTATCTAAAAATACCTAGCAACCTTAATACTTCTGCTAGTCAGAATGAGGTATCTAGACTGACCTGGAATGCATGAAGTACTTCAGAGTGACTACTTATTGCTATCAAAATATATGATCTGTGAATAATTCAGTCAATAAGAACTTACTGCTGTAGAGAAGCCACCTACAGCAGTAATGCAACAAAACATGTTCAGACTTGTTCTGCTGCCTGACAACCTTGACATAATTGTGCTATTTCCTCTGTTTGTCTAACAGTCCCTGGCTACCACACACATCCTTGGGCAAGATTTTTCATTTCACTGTTCCCAAATGGCCTTCACGTAATTTGCTGTGCACACATGACTGCAGTATTGCAGAAATAACTACATGAATCCTCAGCTTCAGCAGGATAGTTAGCTGTCCTTTGTCATCTGCAGCCCATTTGTTTGTTGCACTTCAGTTTGTATCTGTGTAATACCATAGCTTTTCGCTTTACACTGCTAAGAATTTGTTTTATGTAAGAGAAATATTGTCTGCTAGTATTCTCCTTTGGTTGGGGTCTGCTAATGGTAAGTGTGACTGGAGGTGCACACAAGATGAGAATTTTCCCTGAAGTGAAATACTAGAAATTCCTGTGATTCCTTCTGCAGTGTAACCTACACTGTTCCCCACCTCTGAAACCTGGAAACCAAGCAGTCCCCTCTTCCTCAGGGAAAGAGTGGTTTTCTTTGCTGCTGTGTTTCCTGTATTAGTCACTTTTCCATTCCGAACCTCCAGAACACATTGCCAGTTGCACTTGGTAGTGATAACTCCCCTCTCATTTTGGTTTGCAGCCATGACAACAAGGTTACCACTCCTGTCTGTAAGAGTGGTGCTGCCATGACCAACACTCCTTTGTGGTTAGAGTCTGAAACACTGTGTGAATGACCTGTAACCATAATATATACATTTCACAAGGTTATTAGGGAAACTTTTTAATATTCCAGATATTTTTCTCTCAATATAAATGTTTTTGTATTTTGTTGAGGTTAGAGATCTGAAAGAAAACCCAACAGACATTTCCTATGATCTCCTATCTCAGATAAAGTTGTATTCCTGTAGAGAAAATCTTATCAGATTGTCTTCATAGGCAAATACATAGTGTGGTAGGTACTAATCTCTTCAGATACTTTTTCAGACTTTCTGTTAATTTTTATTCATGGTTTAGAGAATCCTTACATCTGCTAGGGATAAAATAACTGTAAATCTCAAAATAAAGAGCAGAATTTTTAAACATTTTATAGCTGGGTGACAGGAAGATTAACTTTGTTGTTGAATTTACATCAGCAATAAGGCTGCAGAATATTCCTGAATTTTGGAAAAGTTTGTAATCATTCTGGTGTTCAATATTCTCATCTGCATCCTGAGAAATACTCTCTCAATGTTTACAATATATTTAATCAATGGATTTTGTGACTCAAATACCTTCCAGCTAATGCTATACTTTTCTAAACTTGAGGGCCTGACACAATCTGAGATGTCCCAGGGATATTCAAGACAATAACACAAGGCTGGCAGACATCACATAGGACATGTTGAAAACCTGCATCCTTGTGGAGGAGCATCCTGAATGGCGCATGCAATCACTCCTGCAGCATAAGCAGCTCCTTTTGGAGCTAAATTTATCCCAGATCTGAGGCCTCCTGAAGTTAAAACCTGGGAGTGAATCCTGGTGTCTGAGCTAGATAAAACTCCATTTCTGATGTTTCCCCTTCAGCTGTCTCAAGTGTTTTGTGAAATTACTTGTTTGTAGATTGTCTGGAAATGCTCCAAGTTCCCCTTTGTGCCAAGTGATGAATAACAATAACAGTGTTGTGACGTCCCATATAAACAAACCACATTAACTCGACTCTTCATACTTCCTAAATTAGAACTACAGTAATATCCAGGAATTACAGATATTTTCCAGCATCTGTAGCCTCCATGAGTTCTCATGACTTACTTTAAAGCAAGAGAAACTGATTTCCAAAGTTTACCTCTGTTATCCTTGATGAGAGGAAGGCAAACAGTGTCAGTTTTAACTATGAGTATCTCGGCTTGGAAGGCTCATTTGTCAAACAAGCTTTTCCTCCTCTTACCTCAAGAGCAAGGAGACCATCCTCTGAAGCATTGCACTGTATTTTTAGCATCTTAAATACAAAGTACTGAGGAAGGAAAATTAATATAACAGTAGTCAAGAAAGGAGGAGAAAAGTGATCCAAGTGGGAAGGTAACCAGACAATTAGATTTGTCCGTATTAGTCCTTTAAATCAGTAGTTCTATACTTCTAGCTGCCAACATTTTCAAAAATGATGGTTTTATAATATCAAATTTTCTAAAAATAATGTTGACACTGGTGGAAACTGTTGGTGGAAAATCTAAAAAGATGAGGTAACTTAGTGAGAATAGTCATGACATTCTGTTTCACAACCCTGAAGGAGATTCCCTGAAATAAAAAAGGTCATAATATTTTTCTTAAGGAAAGACTGACATTTGCAAATCCTTTGGTCTAATGTTGATAATCAGAAAGATATTAAGCCAAACAATTAACATTACAACTAGTGAGAGTATAAAGAAACAAAATAAAACCAAACAGATTTTTCAAGAATAAGTTTTATGAATTCAGCAGGATTTCCTGTGTTAGCAGAGTGAGTGGTTGAGTATTTAAGGGATATGTAGCTTGATAATATTAGAAGTTTTAATGTTGTCGTATGTTACTTCCCCTAAACCGGGGAGACACGGACCAGATTAAATCACAGATAATCACAGTTATCAGTGCTTTTACCTATAAAAGTTCTTTCAGATTTCTTTACTTTTTGCATATAATAATGAGTCAGGAGCATAGACTATACTTAACAAAATTTTTGGATTTTGCCAGCCTGGGTAGGGATGGAAACATTATAAACAAAAATTATCCTGGTAATTTGGAGAAATAGCCTGATATCAGCAAGAATAACTTCAATTAAGGAAAGTACAAATAATAGATTCACAAATATAAATAAAAGAATAACTGACTTGTGAATGCTGTTACAAAAGAGAAGGGGGAGAATCTCAAGGCAACAGCTGAATGTGAATTAAGCCATATTCAGCAGAATACTGTAAGTTATAAATAGTTCAGTTGGAACAATTTGAGCAGTTGTTGTTTCTTGGTGGGGAATTACTGCACTTCGTCTGAGACATAATAACTCTCTGCAGGTACATTCCCAGTCCCCTGCAGTGTAAAATAAAATAATTACCTTAATCTCTTTCTTTTTTCATCGTCACATTCTTAATGATCTGAGTCAACAAAGCTGCTGAGAAAAAGAAAGCAGAGGTCATCTTGGCAAGCATGAAGAAGAACATGTGTGACACCCAGGAGTTAATTATTTCACTATAAGAGACCTCAGGTGAGCACTGCATCTATGTTTGCACAGCACGCTTAAGAAAGAGATAACCTAAGGATGAGGGCAGAGCTTTGACAACATCATTTGTGAGTAGACTGAAGGCTCAATTTTTGCTTACAAATAATGGTGACCATTTGTTCTCTTTGGTCACAAGGCAAAATTATTTGTCTAAACTTATTTCCCCCCCTAACATAAATAAAGTCCCATTAGTGTTTTCAGTGCAAATGGAACTGCTATAGCTTTAAGAAATTGCTTTCGCAGTGTAAAAATATGGTGTGATCAACTAGTATTTCAGAGATTGGCATGACATGCATTTTGATGTTTTGCTTTATCAAAAAATCTGCAGGAGGTTCTTCAAATGTGTTAACAGGTACAACAGTAGGGCTGCTCTCTTGTTTCTTGAATTGGATCCCAGCAGTGAGGGAATGGTGTTCAACAGACTGTCGGCAAAAGTACTGAGCCAGGTACAACTAAATACCGCAGGGAATTCCTATCTGGTGGCTCCTCAGGGCATCCCCATCACCCAGCTGTACAGACTCCACCACTTCCCTTTTCACTTGCTCCTCTAAATAATCCCAGGTATTCAGCCCTCAGGCTCTTCCCATTTCACCATCAGTAACCTCACACACTCTTCCCATCTTGAGAGCACCTGTACAGGAGCAGGCACCTCCTCTTGGCAGTTGTAATATACTGTGTTCGTGAGATTATATGTCATTTTACTGAAAGTAGTTTATTAAATATTTTATATAGTATTTCACAGGGAGCACCACATGCTGCTGAATATCTATAACCAGTTCCTGCAATAGATGCTCTGTGTGACTCCATTCTCTAATTTGCATGAATATTTTTATAGTAATATTTTCATTAACATGAAGAGTCATGCATACAGGAGAACATCTTATTCTTAGTGTGTACCTGACCTCACTAATCTCTGTCATGTGTGGTCAGAAAGTTAAAGTCATTTACTGTATAGCTGTTTCTGCAAATTTAAACTGAAAACTTTTCTAAAGCAAAGCTCAGACTCTGAATTTATATTTGATCTCATGGAGCAAGTGGGAAATTGTCAGTACAAAATTGGCTTGAATCTTGTAGTTTTACTCATATAACATGACATTGTTTTAAGATTATCATCAGCATCATGGAAAAGGACAACCAGAAAAGAGCCCCACACTAAATATTGTATAAACAAGTACAATATAAAAGCCCCCTAACTCAAAAAGAGATTGCGATTAAGAGACCAGCCATGATGAAAGTCAGAGATTTGAGTAGAGGAATAAAAATACTCAGTTCATTCCTATTTAAGAGAAGTTATGATTTTTGGAAGCATGTAGGGAGCAAAGCTAAGTATCACAGGAGTACAGTTTTCTGCACGCATCACAGTAGAAAAAAAAATGTGCATATATGTGCATAAAAATATAAAAAAAATATTACCTTTAATTTTTTCCCCACTGCAGCTTACCTGGAAAAATGAATGGGTAAGTATTTTTCACAATTTAGTGCCTATTAAATCAAGATACCTCTGTTTGCTGACAGTCTCCTGTAGAGAGTTCCCTAATAGCAAAGCGCTAGCTATAGAAAAGAGAAGGGTATATCCTCAGAATCATAGAAATATTTAGGCGGGAAAATACTTTTTTTATTGAGTCCAGTTGCTAATCCAGCACTACCAAGCCCACCACTAAACCATACGAGTGCCACATCTACACATCTTTTAAATGCCTGCAGGGATGGTGAACCCACCACTCCCCTGGGTAGCTTGTCCCAATGTTTGGCAATGCCTTCTGTGAAGCAATCTTTCTTAATATCCAATCTAAACTTCCCCTGGCACAACTTGAGGCCATTTCCTCTCATTCTTGCTACCTGGGAGGAGAGAATGAACCCCGCCTCTCTATAGTCTCCATGCAAGTAGTTGGAGAGTGATAAGGACCCACCTGAGCCTTCTTTTCTCCAGAGGAAGCACCCGCAGCTTCCTCAGCTGCTCCTCATAAGACTCATGCTCCAGGTTCTTCCCTAGCTCTGCTGCCCTTCTCTGGTCACGCTCCAGCATCTCAATGTCTTTGTAGCACTGAGTGAGCCCAAAACTGGACATGGGATTCAAGGTGCAGCCACAGCAGTGCTGAGTACAAGATCTCCGCTGCAGCAGTTCTTTTTAGGGAAAAATAGTAAGTGAATTGCAGAGAAAAATATCATAGCCCTGGAGCTGTTTTCTACTACTGATAAAGCATGCTTGTTGTTGGTATCTTTCTTGACTCAATCCCCATGTATCTGTGATTTTTTCTACAGTCATGCCTTCTGAAGAGATGGAGGAACAGGGATGACTTACGGTAAGTAATTTAATTTAGTATCTATTAGAGCCAAAGATAATGACCTTGTCTGATACACTCTGCCCAGGATTCATAATTATTCCTGTAGTGAGTGTCCAGGCAGCAATCAGCAGAAATGAAATGACTGTGTAGTATTTTGTGACATGAGAGATGGAGCATGGAAAAGCTGGACTTGGACTGTGTAAACTCTTCTCAGTTCCTCATGCTAATTTTATTGCCATGAACATGACTAATCCTAAAGGCACACACACACCTGATAACCTACATGCACCTCTGACTAGGAAACAGGATCTCACTTAATTGGTGAGAAAATAGAAGAAAACGTTATTGGCTTGCCTCAAGATTTACTGGCTGTTTTCACAACTAAAAGCCCTGTAATTGTTGACTTTAACCATTTACAGGGCCAGGTTATCATATTATGCTCCTAGTTGCTAAATTTATTTAAATACATTGCAGTAAGGAACAAATCTCTAAATCAAACATGGTAGTTGAATCATACTAGGAAAAAACCCCAACAATATAAACAAGAATCTAAGTATCTAACACAGTCTGTCATGACAAAGTATTTAAGTCTTCAGGCAATGAAAATTAGGAGTACATTTTCTTTAGATGAATCCAAACATTTTAAACTGGATTAAGTTAGTTGTTTTCATCATAAATACATTTGTGGAAAAAGTGGTAATATAATGTAAAGTTTTACTTAATTCAGATCTCTTTAGTTGTAAATGTGACTTTATAATGCTTGACTGCTTCTTTCATTTACAAAACAAAGCTATATTCTGATTTATTTTTATTGTTTTATTCCTTCTTTAGAAACACATTTTTTTCTGGAAATACTTTTTTTTTTTTTTTTTTTTTTTTTTTTTTTTTTTTTCATAATTAGTGAATAACAGTTCTGGATTCTTCCTATTAAAAAGATTCACTGAAAACCAATCATCGGGGTAAAGATTATTAATAATGAACCTGAAAATAAAGTTCCTATTAATTTTAAAATACTCTAACATACATTTATGTCATATATATGTGGAAATTTATTTTTTATTTGTGTTTCTCATAAACTGAGCCCTTGGACTCTTGAAAGTAAGACATTAAATTGATACAAGTAGGCTAACAACTAGTCAGTTTAGAAAGCTTTGTGTAATTGTTCTGTCATACGCATCACTGCAGTACCTTGTCCTTAAAGACTTACACAATGCTTATGGAAGTGCAACACCGAATTTAACAAAATCAGCATTGTATTGTTTGAAATACAGTAAATGCAAATGCTTGTCTTGTAGTGAAACTTCATTTATTTTCTTTTATCTGTACAGCCAACTTTCTGTAATGTTTTTCACTTGGAGAGTGGCCACCTATGGTGGCTGTTTATCCCAATGTGTATGCCCATGGGTAGTCAGCCTCTGTCTGTAATCCAAACAGAAATTTTCATTTAAACAAACCTAAGTCTGCTGATCCTATCTCAGCAGGTGTAAATTAGGAAACTTGTGAAATTGATGATAGCTTAGGGGCTTGCAAACCGCAGAGCTAAAATACTTGGCAAGATTGCATTAGGGACTGCTCTAATTAACAAAGGACATGCTAAACCAAAATAAGGGTAATTGCTGACACATCATATTTAACTGGTGTAAAAGCATGTTTCAAGATAACAAAAAATGGCATGCCCTGAATTCAGTAAATAGAAAAAAAATCTGTAATAACTGTAGAACCTTTTAATTAGTAGAACCTTTTAATCAGCACAACTGTTACTTCTACCTTAAGAAATAGATGGTGCAGAAAATGAGTGTAGGGCCATTGGGAGGAGAGAGAATCAAGAAGTCTATTAGTTTGGCATTTTTGGATCAAGTATCATGGTTCTTAAGTTTATAAAATTTGTCTTACATTTGTCTGATATCCTGTTCTTGTATTCAAAGACCTCCCAAGTTAAAATCAGAAGTGTTGAAAAACTATTAACGTACATTTTCAAAAGCTGCAGCATTTGTCAATAAACACACAAATTTTCATTTGGTGTTACTTGCATAACTCCAAATTAGAAAGAATACTTCTACAAATGAAGTGTACTGTGAGAAACTGTTGACAGATGGACAGTGTAGAAAACTGCAGAGGGGAAAACCATTTTTTTCTTTCATTCTTAATATCTCTGTATATGCAGATTTTGGGACTGAGGGTTATAAACCATAAAACGCTGAAGTCAGTCTAGCTATGTTTATCTTTTGTGTCTGGAAGATGGAGAAATTGTAAGGAACAGAAAGTCAGGAATTTTCTGAAAACGTACATCCTATCTTGTGTTTCTGTGCTTTGTCTGCAGTGTGTATCCTTTTTGGTAAAATAGTTTATATGTGGTAGATAATAAATGGAAACAATGTAATACAGATGAACAGTTATTTTGTGTCCTGGCAATTATTTTTGCTAACACAGTTACTACCATCCCATTTGCAGACATATGCATAAACACAGACATTTCTATTTTCATTCTGTTTTGCAAGACCCTTCCCCAAATGCTAGATTGGTGTCTGCCTTTAGCATGATAGCAGCATAAAACAGTGTTACTTGTGTTCAAAATGGGCAGGTTTTTCAGTAAGTTAGCTACTCTGGATAGTTAGCAGCATCTCTGCATTGGAGTTCAGCACAGTCATTAAGCAAGTTTGAACCTTCTGCTTTTCTGCAAAGCAGGGCTCTCAGGAGGAATTTTTCTGAAGACTTGCTAACTGAGGCCTGCAAAGTCAGATTGTGTGCCCAAATAAAAACCTCAACATAATAGAAGGCTGATGTGAAAGAGGCGTGAAAGCAAAAATGCTGTTGGAGCATATTTGTGTGTTCCATACTGGTTTGACGGGCTGTGGGGGAACCCTACCTTCTAGTTGAGCTGGTATTTGATGCCATGGGTGATGTAGGTTTGCAAGTGTTGAGCTGTGCAGCTCATGTAGCATTTCAAGTCCAAAGAAGGACTTGCTACTGCTCCACATCTTTTTTTTTTTTGGGAGCAAGAGAATATTTTTACTGCGTAATTTGGATGACACATACATTGCATGTGTGGGGCACAGTGGGTCCTGTTTCCTAATAACTGCCTAAATGCACCAGCTCGTGGAGTTAAGTTCAATCTTGGCACAGTAGCTCCACGTGATCCAATGTAACCCATTTCTCTCTGCTGCAGTCCCTGATGCAAGATCGATTCCACAGAATTAGATCCTGTCTCTCCAGCCTCTCTTGCTTGAACAAGGACAAGCTGTGCTTTGTCTGTAGAATAAATGGCCTTACCAGGATGTAAGAACTGTGGAAAAACACGTGTGCCTCCTGGAGACTGCTGTTGTGCTACAGAAAGGGAGGAGTCAAAGACCTTCAGTTTGTGGCTGGTTTGGTGACAACGTGGCCGTGCTCTGTGTTTACACTGGGTTAGATGACAAGTACAAAACCAGTAAGTTTTAGTGATGGAAAAGTGGTATTGAAGAAAACAATAATTTCTTTACATTAATAGCAATAGTAGAATGAGGGGGATTTGCATCACTTGCTGATGAGGTAAATGTGTTTTTTTAAAAACATGTAAACACAGAAACACAAGTGTGTATTTGCAGGGCTGAGGGGAAGCCTGAACAAACCCAGATTTTTCATTTCCTGGCATAACTTCTTGGGAAAAGATCTGTGGGAAATCGGATTTGCTGTCCATCTTTACTCAAGAAGAAACTCTACCCAGTAGAACTGTTCTGCAAGAAAGTTCTGCCCAATGTATGCCTATTCTTTTACAGAGCTGAGGTTTTTTCAGTGTTAATAGAATATGGAACAGTAAGAAAACACTCAGATTCCTTGCAATATAATTAAGTGCAAAATGCTGAAAGTTTAGTTTTCGGGCTGCTGCTGGGCCACCTGTCTTGGTTTCCTAACCTTCTGGCCTCTGCCTGCCCTTTAGATGACAGATTAGCTGTGAACATCCTCTATAAAAGGAAATAGCGTTCTATAAAATTCACACCAGGGTTTCCAATTTAGTATCAGAGTCAGGACATCCTAAAATAAAATTTGTTTCAAAAATAGGTTGGAGGGGGGATGTCAGGGTTAAAAGCAAACAATCTACTGATGTCAGTTAATTCTGTGAGAAAACAAGCATGGAAAAGGGGTTTAGAGTCTCGTTCAGGTGCAGTAGTTTTTTTGCTGATGGGGAATAAAGCAAAGCAAAACAATAATAGCATGTTCCGTGAATCAAGTGTGATAAAGAAGAGTTCCTATAGAGCAAAACAGGAAGTTTAAAAAAGGCCAAACAATTGATCTTTGAGGACAGGAATGATATTTTAATTTTAACCTTATTTTGGTTTGGATTTAATTTAGAATTTACAAAGCGATTCAAATCACTGCCAGTAAACAGCATTTTAGTGTATTCAATGCACACATGTTCATACATGAAGAGATATGAAAATATTTAATTTTCTTTCTGCAAATGAAATATTGAGAGTT
The DNA here is from genome assembly GCA_032173965.1 of Sitta carolinensis. Lineage (NCBI taxonomy): Eukaryota > Metazoa > Chordata > Aves > Passeriformes > Sittidae > Sitta > Sitta carolinensis. The sequence goes on from CM063284.1 coordinate 114,012,765, forward strand.
TTAGATACCTGAGGTGTGTAAATCAGGATATTTATTTGCTTACACTACTCATTATCTTCCCAGTATGTTTTCTTTCCCCATGAGTTGTACTGCAAAACCTTTGTCTGAGCTTTTCCAAGAATTTTTTTCTAAGGACTTCTTTTCCCTTCCATTGTTAAGATTTATCCCTTGGAAATATTATTTTCCCTATCTCACCTATAGTCAAGGGTGTTTTTTTTGGAAGTCTATGCAAAAACAATTGTCTTACACTGTTAGTAGTCTTTGGTCAAAACTTGAACTGTACCTTGACATACAGCTTGTCTAGGCATTTGCATCTTGAATATGCTTGTTTTTGAAATGTCATGACCATTTTTCTCTTAATAAAATAAGACATCTTTATGTAATTCATAATTACATCTAATACAATCTGGTAGTTTATCTGTCATTTGAAAACAGCGTCCTGTAGTGAAAATTACAGTAATGTATAATTGAATAATACATGACACAATATATGAGTGAATCAATTAAAAAAAATATTACTTCAATATTCAGAATAATCTTAGAGTTTTAAATATTTACTCTTGAGTATTGGGGAAAGACGGTTTAACCAATAGGTAAGTACTGTTGTTGTTAATATTTATCTTCTGAATGTTTGGCTGCAACTTTCAGCCTTTGGATCTTACTACATCTTTGTTACTAGCTTGAAAAATGTTGTAGTGCCACTGTTCTCCATCCAGGTTCTTAAAGAAAATGATCGAATCACTGCTTCAGCTTTTCTCTGTTAAGCTGAAAAGACTGAATCTCTGAATCCTGCACCATCAAACCTCCCTGCATTTTTGATGTAATTGTAGTTGATCAACGTTCTTCTTAACATATTAGCTTGAAAACAGGTTATGCTAAAACAAAAAAACAAACAAACAAAACAAAAACAAAAAACAACAACAACAAAAAAAAAACCCCAAAACCCCCAAAAAAACCCAAAACAAAACAAAAAAAAACACACACAAAAAAAAGAAGGATGCAACACTGCCAAACACGGAGGTAAAGGGACTACTGTGCTCCTGCTTTGTGGTCTTCCCTTTAAACATCTCAGAATCGAAGCAGCCCCTCTGGGCACAGAATTCTCTAAAACTCCATGTTAATGTGAGGACTCTTTTCAGTGTTTCTGATCACCAGAGCAGAAGTCATTCTCTTTGTTCCTATGCATGACTTTCATCAGCTTATCTTAAAACGAGTTGGGGTTGCTTGTGTCCATGTTACCATGTGATCTTGATTGCTCTGTATCAGTGAACTTTACCCTTTATGTTACTTTATCCGGGATTTTTAAAAAGTTGGCAGGTCCAATAGCATTGATGATATCTCAGTTATATTTGCTGTTAATGACACAGACCGATTTTCTTTAAGTCTGAGTATTCTGTGGCATCCTCTGACCTGAAAACTGTGAAGCATTCCTCTGCCACTTACTTTTCTAACACATGAGCCCAACCTGATTGAACAAATCTTATCCGAATTTAAAGGTTTATATAGAAGCCTCCTTAAATATTTCTTGAAAAAATATAATTTCATCAGCCTTATGGTATGACTGCATCTGATTTAACACACATAAATCAGGCTAGTGAGCTATTCATTGTACATTTCTTCTGTGCCCAAATTATAACAGAAAATTTATGATAGTACCATTACATTGTCTTTATTCTTAGTTTACTTAAGAGTAATTGCCAATCTTTTCTCATCACATTTCTTTTATGATTATTTTATGTTTTTTGTGATTTTTGTAATTATAATTAGTTTTATTCTATGTAAGTTTATTTACTTTGAAATTATTTTTCTCTCAGATTGTGGCTTCTTGAGGAGCTGTCTCATTTACAAATTATTATGCTTTAAAAATATGTTCTTGCAATTATTATCACTAAACTATGTTTAACCTTGCGACACTGACCCTTTAAGATAGCTGATACTGATATGAATCTCTATATGCTTTTGTGTGCACACGTGTGCAGATATGTGGGGAGGGCTCTTTTGTGGTGTCTTTGGCAACATAAATTATGTGGTCTCCAACATGCTTCTTCTGCACCTTTTGTTTGGTCTTCAGTTTCTGAAGATAATTTTTGAAATACTGAGACCTGTTTATGCTTGTGACCATTAAGGGAGGTTTAACGAGCATAATTTTCCATGCAAAGAAAAAAAAAAAAAAAAAGATAAAACTCTTGTTAGCAAGATCTAGAAAAGAGAGAGCTCATATTATTGACTCAGCTTTCATTATTAGTAATATCTGCTAATTCCATTTAAGATTTCTCAGTGGTTCCGCAAGGCTCTGTAACCCATCTTTTCCTGATTTTTGGTTGCAATTTCACAACTGTCCCTCCTCTTGATGATGCGAACCTTGTAGAGGAGAGTGGATAACACCCAAAGAGACCTGCAGCCTCTCCTTTTGCATCCTTGATTGGCTCAAGGTTTAGGCAATACCTCAGGGAAAAATTGCTGCTGGGGGGTCCCAAAGCAAGCTACATAATAAAAAAAAAAAAAAAAAAAAGTAGGTGAGCTTTGAAACATCTGAGTCAACTTTAGTTAAGATCATGTTCCAGATTTTTTTTGAATGAGTAACACCCTTAGTTTGATACAGAGCTGCACGGTGCTGACAGCCTTTTCCACGTCTGATGGAGATGCAGGCTGCGCAGGAAGCAGCATCTCCTCTTCCGTATCCTCGGGCACCAGCGCTCCTGTCCCGGGGAGCGCTCGGAACCGTCCCCCCTCCCTCCCTCGGGCTGCATCCAGCAGTGAAAAGCCTTCAGCGCTTAGCCCCGCATCCCGGCCCAATCTACTTGAGGGCATGGGAATCTGGCAATTGCCCAGCTGGTCTAGGATCACAGAGTTCATGATCTGATTTAGCCAGCCACCTGAGGTAGGCAAAGAACACCAAGAGGGACATTTCTCTACTTGCTTGATTAGGGCAGCTACCAACCTAGAACAGCCCAAAAGGCAGAAGGTCTGTAGTATTTCCATTTCAAACAATGCAGGTCCTTTGTGAAAGCACAGATGAAGAGACCTTGTAGACACAGTTTGGAAAACGAGGAATACTGGGAAAGTAGAACAGCTCCTCCTTGGCCACAGAGGCTTGACCTCTGTATCCCTTTATTCGGACAGCTGCATTTTCGCCTCTATTAACTTACTGCACTTAGACAAGAACAAGGGCACCCTGGTGCTGTCTTTTTGTGTTTTTTTGGTTGTTTTTTTTTTTTTTTTTTTTTTTTTTTTTTTTTTTTTTTTTTTTTGGTGTGGGTTGTTTCTCCCCCACCCCCCCCCCCCCCCCCTTTCTTCTGTCATTGTGTTGCTCTCAGATATTTGTTGCATCTGTTTCCTGTTAAGGAAGCTTAGTGCTGCCTTCTGTCCAGCAGGTGGAAGACTTGCTGCAGCATGTATAGCTCAGCAGTCAGGCTATATATAAAAACATTTTAAAGAAGATGCAGGAGTTTTCAGCATTTGGGGCAAAGAGATACAACTGAATATTCAATTAATGTTTTTGGGTTTTTTTTTTTCAAATCCGTGTTAGTCAAGGAGATATAATAGTTGAGTTAAAAGAACAGCAATCTCTGCACCAAAATTTGGAAACCTGAATTCAGTAGCTGAATCCAGGAGATGCCACTAGGGTAAATCCCAGGACTATAAATAGCTGTGCAAGGCCTGCTGGGTTTTATTCTATATTTGTAGTGTCATCACAGCTGTAGAATGTAACTCTTCTCTCGAGTTCATGGAATACACTTCCCCTAAGCCCTTGCAGTTGGCAGATTTAGAAAGACATTCTTGAAGTTCAGTACCATTAACTGTTATTATATTTTTTGATCAGGGAAAATACATTTGAAAACATTGGAGACTGTCCAAGGAAGTACTGAGGGTCACAGGACTTACTGATGTGCAACTGAGCAGACAAGATACTGCTTCTGAACCTGTGAATATTACCCAACCTGTTGTGTTGTGTTGATCTTAGAAATGCTCAAGAATGTGCCTAGAGATATCTGATACAGGTAGAAAGAGATGTTTAAAGTTGCTTTTGAGAAGTAATTAGCTGTGTGAAGAAATTTATTTGTATGAAGTAGCTAAGGGTTACTTTAAATAATATGTGATATACATTGTACATATTAAAGTGAAGAAATTTATGAAGAGATGAAATAAAATCTGTAGTGATTTTTTTTTTTTTGCTATGAAGCTATTAAAATCTTTATGTGATTAGTATGAACTAAAGGAAAAATTGAAGAATATGTTTTATGGATAAGGTAAAGTCTTGGTGTTGTGCAGAGAGCTGGAACGAGAACCAAGAACTAATGGATTTAACAAATCTAATAATGCATATATACTTTTGAGTACCTGGAATATGCTAAAACTTGTAATCACGGGTTTCTGATCTCAATGATTTCCAGTATTTCAATAACTAGGTGGCTTAGAATTAATAATTAGAGACAGCAACATTGTTTTTAACTGACAGTGTGGTTACTTGGAGACTAGTATGGTTGTGCCGATTTCAAGTGGATGAACAAATGCTACAGAAGAACAGGATTTGGGGTAGCAACAACGTGTTGAGTGTTTTGAGAGGCCCTTTTAGAGAAAGGGGGAGACAAAGATGATGTCTTTCTGTTAGACTGATGAGTTTGGCTGAAATTGTAGGAAACTGGCAAAGGGTAGGGTGTAAAATTCAGTCATGACTCAAGGAAATAAATACATTTGTTTGCCAAGCCTGTTTTTATCAAAGGTGTTCAGCCCTTTCTCCTAAGGAAATTCAGATGGAAGATGCATGAATTATCCTACTGAATGTCATGGCTGCAGGGTAGATTTTTTCATATTTTTTTTCCTAGTTGTACGAAGTGTGATCTAACTCTTCAGTGGTTTTGTATATAAAACTCTCACCACTTTTATGCTACTCTTTGCTCACCAAAAATTTAATATTTTGGTAATTTAGAATTTGGTGTCCTGCGGTTGCAAAAATGCTGAAACTGTGTGTGTAATAGGAGAAGAAGAATGATAAGAGTAGACTACTAGAGAGATACTCCTTCTTATTACAATTCATGGTGTAAATGCTGTGATAGACACACAATGTTCTTTCTTCAGGTGAATTGTGTATTTTAAGCTCTGGTTGACTTGAAAAGTTAGTTCTTTGTTAGTCTCTGTTTACAATATGATGATATTCTACAGCTGAGCAAAATGTTGTGCCTGGGCAGCCCCTCTGCCACTTGGGTCTCAGTGGTGAGACTGAGCTCACTAGAAGGTTGAATGGCTCACGAGGGATTAGAGTAGTGCCTCTGCTGGTTTTGTTGCTAAGAACGAGAATTTAAGGCCTAGTGAAAGGCATTAGTGGATGAAACTTTCTGCTTGCCACATCTTATTGAAGCAATTCAAGTGTGTGTTACAGGATGTATAATGTTTACATGCAGAGAGAAGTGTACAACCATTGCAGATAATTGTAGTAAAATGGTAGGTATGCTTTTCTTTTAATAATAACATATTGTGAAACTCTTAGCCATTTGATTTAACTTATCACAGATGATCTTGTCAGTGAGGCAAGAAATGCTGTTTAGGCCAACCCCAAAGCCTTTCTGGTATTTGTTTGTGGAAGCTCTGTGGACTTATCCACAGCCATGAAAGATGATCCGTGTTTTAGAGAAAATGTTTCTCTTCAGTGATAGTGAGCTGAGAGTCCAGCTTTGTCCTTTCTTAGATGAATAAACCTAGTCTTGTGCCAGAATGAGTCTGAAATCACTTGGTAAGATTCTAGAGTCAGAACATATTTTTTTCCTTTGCTTGCCTTAGCACAAAGCTTTAAGGATGTGTGATTGATAGCTGTGATACAGATTTCAGCAAAGGAGGAAGTACAAAGCATTCAGATCAGCATTTTTATCCAGCTACATATTTTCCCTGAAGCAAGAAATAATTTATGAAGTAGAAGCACTTATTCTGACATCAGGGATGTCCTCTCTTAAGACACTGGTAATGTGGTAGCCTCTTGTTCCCCCAGTAATTAAATCAGATGTCTCTCTGTGCCTGCTCTATGCTCCTGCCATTGGTTAGGTTGAAGAGGGGCATCAGCAGAGGAATTCTGTGTTGTTTTAAGCACTGTGTTTCACTGTGGCGCCAAGTCAAGTATCCTGATGGAGTTTAGTGTCTTCCAGACTATTTGACCTGTTTTAAAAATTGATGTGAGAGGATACAAAAGCTCTAATTTAGGGAGCGGCAGAGTGTTTGACAGCAGATTCATGTGAGTTCAGTATTCTGCCTTCTCTCTTAATTGCCCTTCAACTACTCCAGTACGTTCTGCTGCTTACACCATCAATATATCCTTAGTAGAGAGAAAGAAGAGGAACATCTGGGGTTCATTGTTCCAATGTGTGTTGCTTGCACTTGTTTTGCTGTAGCCTGTAGCTGAAGTTTGTATGGCATCTTATTGATCCTGCAACTTACTCAAAAATGAACCCAGAAACACAGCATATCATAGAGGCAATGCTAATATTAGTTATAAAGCCTTTATAAATCTGCATAACTTTTTATTGCCACAGGCTTTGTTCTAAAGATGTATAAAACATGTCTGGTTTTATGCAACTTGAAATCATGAATCTAAGTATTTTTGGTTTGGATGTAATTCTCTTTTAGAAACAGCTTTTCTTCCCTGTTCTAGAAATTTGTACAGTATGGGCCTGTCTTAATTTTTGTCTTCTTTTTACTTTCATTGTGGAGTAGCAGAACCTTCAGAGCATAATCAACACATTTATTTTTGGTAGAGTACTTTTACAGGACTGTAGAAACAGTCTGTCCTGTATAGCTGCCTACACTGGTGAGTGAGCCAGAAAACCTTTTAAATAAACAAAAAAACAACTGCACAGTTTAACATGGTATATGTTAAGATTAACCATAATTGTAAGCAATAGCCTTCCCTCTCATGTTCCTCTGCCTTCATCTTTGTCGCATTTGAAAAAGTCGAAGCGGCAAAGATTTGAGGTGTAGTGTCTGACAGGGGATAGTGTCACTGTACTTGTGTATTTCTGTGTTGGCTTTTACAGGAAGTGCACAACTGAGGCTATTATGCCATTCATTGATTTTTAGGTAGCAAAACAGTGCCGTAGCTGTCTCAGTAGATTGAACAGATTATCTGTTTAGTCGCTTATGGATGTCAGGGTGTGATCCAGGCGGGTGGCTTTCTGAGGCCCTGACCTCTGGAGCTGCACAGTCTCCCCAGGCAGTCCCTGGCCAGGAGTGGGGCAGCAGGGCAGCCCCAGGCATCAGGCACCTCCCTGGGGATGGAGACTGGCCCTGCTGCAGACTGGCTGGGACAGGGTCTGACAGCCCCAGGAGCTGGCGTGGGGTGCTGAGACCTGGGTAGAGTGTGGGTCCTGGGTGAAGCTGGTCCAGGCCAGGAACCCTCAGTGCCATCAAAGCTCCAGCACTGAAAGGGCTTGGCAGTACTTGATATTTTTTGAGTTTCATGCTGTCGTTGTTTTCAGGAGAGACCTTGTTAAAAAGACATGGGAAGAATTCAAAACCATCTGGCAGTTTTGGAATATGGAAAAACACAGAGCTGTTCATTACATTTTTGGTAAAAAGCACAGGTTTCTTCTGGAGGAAAACAGCTGCTGTATGGGACTTGCATCCTGATTGCAAGAGATAATTTGAAAGGTGATAAAAGTGCCACTGAAATTTTTATCTTCTGCCATTTTATAGTTCACTCCTGCAAACAGGCATGACTTCATATGCTATTTACTAGAATGCAGAGTATAAACAGGATGTTTTCTACATCAGCTGCTGAGTGGGAAGTGCTTGGGGGCTAAAGTCTAGCAGTGGATGAGAAAATTCATTTATGTACATCCTTGAATTTTGAACAGTTAAACTGGCGCAACTGTGCTTGAAAATCTTCTCTCAGTTGAAATGAATGAGTACAAACCCAGTGTATTTTTTTCCAATATCAGTTGACTCTAATTTGAGGCAGCAGGCATTAATGTTTTAAGAATACCTTTTATAAGGCGTAATTAGAAATTCACAGAAAGATAGCTGAAAGGATATTTTTATATTAATTTGGTTTATTGAAACAGGAACATTCTCTACAATAATGAAATGTCAGTAACAGTCTGGCAAAAAATTATTTGTTATCTGTCCGTATATACATTTATTCTTGGCAAAATCTGTTTATGAATTTTGAAGTCGGTTCTTTGTGCCACAGAGTACTATGCCCTCTCTAATTAAAGTGAAATTTGCACTGAACAGTTCTTGTTTCTTCTGTGGCTAAGTAGGAGTTTTCTCTTGGCAGAGTATATTGATTTGGTGCATCAGTAGACTGTCAAATAACTTCTCTTTTACCTTAACACAAGGTTTTATATTTTCATTCTATCTCTATTTCACTTACGATCCTGTTTTTTTCTTCACATTCTGTTGACATTTACCTCTTTGCATCAACAGTGAAGAAAATGGGAAGGAGTCATTTGTTTTCTGACAGTATAGAACATTTCTTTCCTTTTTTCTTTTCGGCTACTTATGTTCTATTTCTATTTTGTTTTCTTGTGACTTTTTGTATGGATTACTTTAAGATGTGCTTGCTATGTGATAAGTCGATATCCTATAAGGGATATTTCTAGAAGCAAATCATGCCACCACACTGTGCTATTTGGCACAGGTAGCATTACAAAGACTGCTGCTTCTCGGAGTTTTTATTGAAAACAGACTTTGATGGATTGATCCGTGACAGGACCTTGTTCTAGATTCTGAACACAGACTTTTCTTTGGTAATACACAAAGAGGTAGAACTTTCCAGACTTTCATTAGGTCATGGATATTACACTGTACCTCAGTCTGTGTCAACAGATGGAACAGGACCTCAAGGGGTTCTGCAATTTCCTCCCTGCAGGTAGAGGATCACTCCTGGCAGAGTTTGTTTAGCTGGAAGCTTGAATACTGTATTCATCTTTAGGACCCCAGTACAACAAAAGGTGTGTTCATGAAGGGCCACTGAGGCAGCTGGGAAGCCTGTTTCATGTGACTTCTTTGGGACAGTGTGTTTAAAGAGGAAAGGTCTCAATACTGATTTTCCTACAGCACAGGAGAAACACACGGCCCTCTGACAGAGCAAAGAGACTTATTTCCATAGGCAATAAAGTGAACCATGAGATTCTGCCTCTAGTGCAGCTGTGGGACTCAAGAATGTGAAACTGCACTTTAAATTTAGGGTAGACCTTGTGTCAGTGCAGGTTGTACTCCTCCCCTCACCCACTGGTGGTCTCTCTGCAGAACCATTTCTACTATAGGACTCTCAGACCATTAAGAGATTTTTGCATTTATGATATATTTATAGCTGTTGTAAAAAATGAGCACTGATATCATCGGGGATGAGAAACTCCCTTTTACCTCTGGGTGGCACTGCTTAAAAACGCTTCTGTTTGCTTTAAAAATCTCCGTAGAAACTGAACATGGCATGTTTCACAACTACAATGGCTGGCATCATCATGCACAACAGATAAACTGGTAAATGAGGCGAGTTTCTGAACAGACCCAGAGGGAGCTCAAGGGTTTTGTTACTTTGTGCCCACCATCTGTATACCACAATTTCAGATTGCTGTTTTTCTGAACACATATTATTAGTATTCTGATAGTTTTTCTGTATGTTACTTGATAGAGATTTTAGTGCAGCTTTTACGTGCACTACTTATATGAAGTTATGCTTACCTGCTGACAAATGATCAAGGGGCACTCAAAATAGGAAATACCATTCTGATCATCTACCTGTTCCAGATACTGTGATATATGCTCTTACATATAGCAAATATTATACACTTCCACTGTCAGGGAAAGTCCAGAGTTCCATCTCCAAGCTTCTTAGAAGTAATAATTCAGCATCTGGAAAAAAAAATATCATGATATAAAAAAGAATTTCTGGTTTTTGTTTTATTTCTATCTGGCTTGCAAGTTGTCAGGGCACTTCTGGATTAGTCTCTTCAGAAATGCCCATGTGACTGCAATACGTGGAGATGCAGTTATTGTCAATGGAAGCTGAAATTCTCAATTTTATGGTATTTTAAGGAAGATAACACAGACTATGAAAACCAAAAGAGAATTCAGACCACTGATTGTATTGCCTAGATACAAACTGTACAGATATTGTCATCTTTTTCACCTTGGCTTCCATAATCCCACCTCAACAGCAGGTCTTCTCTTTAAATGAGAGAAAAGTTTAGGGCAGATGCAGAGCTCTGGTGTTCCCTAGATTCTGGGGAGAGACTATTTTTTTCTTACATTTGAAACAGTCTGTTACTGATCTGTTGATGAAATGTGGAGGTAATATGAGGGAGGAGGTCTGAAGAAGATCAAATACACAGCGGGGGAAGGAGGAATTATTGCTCCCCTTGAAAATAAAATCTTATGAGCTGAGGTTTTTAAAATTTAATTAAATTTTTAAAATTTAAATTAATTTTTTTAATTAATATTTGTTTTAATGGTAGATCACTGTAAATTTTTTAACTCTTAAAAAATCCATGTAGATTTAATTAACTTTACGCTTCTCTGATTTTTTTCTTTTCTTCTGGTGCTGGAAAGAAAATCTGCAAAGAATACTGAAAAGAGAAGAAAAAACACCTCAGGACTTGGCAAGGATATTTGCTTTGGTATCTTGTTTTTCAAAACTAGTTTCTATTTCAGACAAGAAGTTGTTCATCTACACATTGAAATAAAATATGTTTGTGTGGTGTATTTTAGGCATTATGTTATACCCTGATACACCAGCGTGTTCCTGTGTTTTCATGTAACTGCAACAATTTAAATGATACAATATTCTAAACTACAGTGCTTTTCTGTAATATTCTCAGTAATATATTATCATCCCTGTCATGTAATTCCAAATGAGTAATATAGCCCTTTGTTACATAATTTAATAATTTGCATAGATTGTTAGGCCTGAGTGTAGGATTTAGAACTTCTCCTAAGCTCTCCTAAATATGGTCCTGGATTTCCACAGTTTCTGAGCCTTCAGCAAGTCATGTATTCTTGAAAGAGCAAAGCCCTTTACCTGATATCTAACTTTAGCATATCAATCTGCACCACTGTGGTCAGAGGAATATGGCATTTCTCTCACTCACTGTATCCTCAAATAATTTGTCTCTCTGGTGCCTTAATTTTTGCCTTTTCCCACGCTTACGACATCTAAAAGATTAAAATGCTATAAAGCTTCATGAACTAATGTTTGTGCAATGTTTTGCATGATACCCATAAGCTATTATATGACTATTGGAGGTGTAGAACAAGATCTTAAATAAACAATGTTTTCAAAGATTAAATAAAAATTTTCTCTATAGTATTGAACTATATTGCGAAAGAAAACATTTGTACAAGGCAAAGTGTACAATACAGAAGACACAGGTTACAGGATATCATTTGCACACTAAGATTACAAGGGAATAATCAGGCTGTTGCTTAAGTATTCAATATGTGTTTGCTGTTGCTATAGGTGGTATAGAAAATGATACTGAACTAATATCTACATTTGTTTTCAGGTAGGGCAATAGTATTTGGAGCACACTGTGGCTGGAATATGTGTGAGCAGAAAAAAGCAGTATCCCTCACTTCAACTCTGTCTATCTGGCTTTAGTTTTTCTCTCACCTATTACAACACTTCAAGGATTGTGGTTGCTAGCAACTTGCCTTCCAGAGCAGCAGGTAATACCTCTTTCCCTTGTTTCCTGATTATTATTCTATAGCATGATAATATATCAGGATGAATTTATATTCTGATTGCACTGCAGCATATTATATTTGTTGTTAGCTTTTGTGTTTTCTAAGGGATTGTGCCAAAATATTTGTGTCTAACATTTTAGAACAAATGTTAAATTTTTTTAATGCATACATTGTTCTACATGATATTTTTTCTGTCAGCCTAGGAAAGATGTATATCAACACCTTTAAATTTGACTGGGAAAGTAATCACTTTACTTCATGTGTACTTTTTTTACTCTTTAATTCCATATCCACAGGATCAGAGGCCTGTCAACTTTCTTTGATTTCAGTCACAGCCTCTTTTTTCTTCAGAAAGAGACTATTTTTATTTAAATGCTTAACCTTAGGTGCCTATATTTGAAAAGATTTTGTGTTAGTGATTATGAATAGACCTTCAAAATAGATCAGCCTGAGATGCCACTTAAAAATTATAGGTTAGCACATGCTTCCAGGGCATGAGAAAGGACAGTTTGTTTAATGCTTTGTAATTGTCAGCTGCATTTTTAGTTATTCTAACTTTGCATTTTTAGTCTAAATGCAATATTTTGCTTTGTTGAAAATTATTTTTTCAGAATTGTTACCAATTTCACCACTTGACATCTCAACTGAAATGTAAAGATTTTAATTTGCAGAAACTTTGACTTAAAATTTTTGAGGGTTCCTATAAATGACATTGGGATATAGACAAACCAAAACCATTGGCTTACTAGCTTAGGTGGTAAATTTCCTCCCACATTTTACTTAGCTCATAAAAAAGATGATGTCTTATACTCAGGGGTGCCAGCAGTGATCCTGAGCACAGTAATTGTCTATTTTGTCCTTTTTTTTTTTTTTTTTTTTTTTTTCTTTCCTGTCACATAGTGTTATTGCCTCTTGGCTGAATATGGGATTTACATTACCAAGGAATGGTAACTATCTGTCAGTGCTGTTATGCAGTATTATAAGTTCAAGTTCATAGATCTTTTCAGCCTGGCAAAATATATTAAGAGTATTCCATCCAAAATCCATGAGAATGACATTGCTGAGTGGCCAGATACATCTTCAAAATGTTGCTTTCAGCATTAGAGAAATACAGACAATAAAGCCTCTCCTTTCTCTCTAGATTAAAAAAAAACAAAACAAAACCTGCTTGAAAGACTTGCAGCAAAGTGTTGCAAGTGTAAATTTTTGAAGTGCATCTCTGTGTCCCAAGCTCTAATTCTGGGAGATCGTATCTATGGCTGCGTACCTCCTTTAAGAATAGGATGACAAAACACACAAGCTGTGGCTCTGTGTGATTATTGGGGGAAAAACCTTGAAATACCTCTTGAGAGGCCAGATGTTTGCTTTAGAAGCTTCTTTATTCAGACATCATGATGTGCTTGCTGTATTAGTTGGGATTTACTATGAATTTCCAGAGATCCGCTTGAAGTGTTCTGTTTTGAAAAGAGAAGAAAGTTCTATTCCTTCCATTGTTTTTTTTTTTTGTGTGTGTGTGTGTTTTTGTTTGTTTGTTTGTTTTGTTGTACAATTCTTGTTTTACCAACCTTTCACAGTTTTCACGCAGCACATGCTGATGTAGACCACTCTTGTCTACACAGGAAAACCATGATGTTATGAACAGTATAAACAGTAATGTGCAGCTGTAGTTGTAGAGAAAAGCCTGCCTACCAGTGTGAAATCAGGGTCTCGCTGTGCTAGGCATTGCATGAACAACTTGTTGAACAGGATTTCTGTCTCAGTACTCACAGTAAAAGTATGGAGAGACAAAGTGTGATAAAGGGATAGAAGTTGTTTACCTGTCATCCCCTCTAGATCTTATTTTTTTTGGTCTAAATGACATGGTTGAGAAACATTGAACCATGAAGAACTGTAAGGATTAAGGTTGTAAAGTAGACTTTACAGGTCTAAAAAGATCATCTAATTGGTTAGGTGGAACCTTCTCTGTCAGGTACCTGATTTTTGTTTTGTAGTGCATGTAGTTTACTCAAAATCAGTAAGGTATCAATTTTTGGCTAACACATACAGTGGTTTCAGAAGATGAATGATACAATTGATTGAAGGAGTTGCTCTGAGTAAAGAAATCAATTTGTCAATTTTAATAGTATTAAATTGTTGCAACACATTCTGGGATACAAGTCTTCAAAGCGTCAGGCTGGGAAAATGGTGCCTTTCCTTTCACTTAGACTTGTATCTTGATGTAGAGAGATGTATTTTGTTATCCTCATTGCCAAAGAGCAAAGATGAAGGAGCATGTTTGGATGACGCTACTACTGATCTCACTTTTGGACTCAGTAAATTAAAGGGGATGATGCATGAATGATGATAGCTTTTAGTATTGCTTTAGAATGATAGAGACCTGACTTGAGTTTTTTTGATAGTATTTTATGTTTAGAAAATGTGAAAGTATTTGTGCCAAGTAGACAAGAAACAGCAAAAAAACCAAAAAAAAACAAAAAACCAAAAAAACCAAGCCACAAATCACTCCAGAGTAAGCAGTAGTAAATGCATTTTACTGGGATTAGGATGGTATGGACCTACCTTATTGCAGAATTGTATTCAGCAGTACAATTTTATTTTGAATTTCCTCCAGCTATGCTATGCAGAAATAGATTTGGAGCTGATGTACATATCAAAAGCTGAGTATATAAATACAGCAAATTTTTCTTTGCCTTTCTAGACAAACTATTCTGGAGACTCAGAATCCTCCTGTCTTGGGACTACAGACACAGTGGCTAGGTGGATTTAAGTGTTATTGATATGCTTAAAAGGAAAATACTTTCTACTCCTTTTGATTGTGCTTAGGGATGATTGCTAATACTGAGGGGAATGACAAAGCCATATTCATGTTTATAGTGCTGAAATTATCTTAACTAACCTAATGGTAGCAAAACACATACTCTCAGGTATTATTATCTTCTTTCCTATGATATAAACAGTTTTATTTACTCATCAAAAGGAAATTGGTTTGTTTGTCCAGTTATAACCCTTTAAAAATGCCTGAAGGAGCCCCCTCCTTGCTGAAGTGAATGTTCCATGCATTTACTCTTTGTGCCATGGCAACACGTGCTTTCAGTTTCTTGGAATGTGTTTTACTGCCTTGGTATCAGTTGTGTCAGCACCACCTGGAAAATAAACAGTATCCTTGGAGACTGTAAACTAAACACAGAAACACCATGGAGCTTGTGTGATTGCATTTGGTGTTCTGATATGTGATAAAGATCACCCAGGAATGGCTTGTCAAGTCCTAGTTCTACAATATTCAGTGATACAAGTTGCTACCCATGAGATTTGATCCAAATGATAGCACAGAAGAAGTGTTTGCTGCTGTGCAAGGAACAGATTATGTTTTAATGATAGAAATGGGACTGAAAATAGATGATAGAAGAACTGTAAGATTGAGCTGTTTTTCTTGTTTTCCTTACGCTTTCCTTATGAAATGCTTCAAATGAATAAATAATTGTAAGATTTCATTTTCTTTCTAACATGTACGTGTTGTGTGGACAGTTCAAATAGATAATGCAAAATGAGGTGTAACTTGAAGAGACATGGAAGAAGTACCTCCCAATGGCTTAAAAACAGATAGTAAAAGAGAATTTATTTCCCAAGAAACTGAAATAGTTTATTATAGATACATTAAAACATAATTTTAAAAAAACATTTTAATCCTCATAATTTCTTTTCTGTGTCTGTCCTGCTCTGCTGTTATGCTGGCCATAATCCTCCATTTTTCATGAAAGCCTCTCCATTCAGTGTCATATTTCAGGAATTCATTTCTGGTCCATTAAATCTCTCCCTGATCTTTCTGGTGGGAGAGTGAGCAAGCAGCTTGATCAGTGCTTGGTTGGTGGCTGAGATTAAACCATGACAGTGATACGTTCTTCACTGTATTGGAAACTGGTCTGTTCAGATCTTAAAGATGACTTAATCTGTGCTGGTTTAGTCGAGTAAAAGGAATAGCCAAAAGCAACAAGCAAGAAAATTAAACTAAAATAAATTCAAACAGGAATGATACTGAGAATTAATTACTGTTTCTCACAACTGGGCCAACTAGCTTTCAGGCAGCAAATTTGAAAGGAAAAGATTGAAAGGTTGGGTTTTTCCCCACAAAACATGGAATTGTGAAAATCTTTATCATACTTGTCATGGATGCTCAAAAGTATAAATAGATAAAGGAAGGAATAAGGAAAAGCTAATGGAGAATATATTCATCAACAATCGTTGAACACTATCATCTGTAAGCAACCTCTCAGGATGCCTCTGATAAATTGGAATTTGGCAAGTAAGATGGGCCAGAGAAAACATCTGTGATAGATGCTTTATGACCTTTCTCCCTAAGATTCTGCTGGTCAGATATTCTTGCTAAGTTGCTTTTTGGTCTGGCTCAGCCCCAAACGCCTTAAGTTCAAAGATTTTTCTTCATGAAGAGGAAAACCTTGCTTTTGCCATCCTGGCACAGGAGGATAGCAGCATGTAAGCCGGGTGTTGCTGCTGTGAAGGTCCTAATAAGTCATGGTATTTTATCAGAATGTCTTAAAACTAATGCTTTTTCCTCCACCCCAGGTTTTGTTGTTGACAGATGACCCAACAGGACTGTTTAATTCTACCACATGCCCAACGTGTCTGCTGCTGAAGGATTTCTAAAGACTACATGTCAGGGTAGAGCTAAGAGATACCTTCTACCGCAAATTGTTAGGGTGAGCTCTTTGAAACAACACATTAGCAGCAACCTTCAGAGTAACATTCCTCTGAGGCAGCACTTTCCACATAATTTCTGTTCTATACATGCCTGCTCTGCCCCTTAACCCCAGCACACTGCTGTGTTTCATGCCAGCACTGCTCATTCTGATATATTCCTTTAGTAGATTGTAGGTAATTCAGTGCTGGGCCTTAGCTTTTTAAATGTCACAAAGATGAATTTCTTCTGTGCATCAATAAGAGCACAGTCATCAGGAATAACAAATTAATAGGAAACAATTGAACTGAGAAGACCAAAGACAATGCAACAACACAAGAAAATACATACAGAAACTTCTGTATCTGTTACCTGCAGTTTCCAACAGCACGTCTTTTCCCAGTGATTTACATTTGTCAATCAGTAAAAATGTTGCACTTTTTCCAACCATTTGAATATGCAGGGCCACTCATCTTAAAGGTAATTCAGCTTTGCATTTGTCTTTTTGTTCCTTTGACAGCTCTGTTACAAAGCAGTGCTCTTCTCAATGTGAGGGTGCTTTGGTCCCCTGCTAAGTGAGCTATCTTAGAATGTGCATCTTTTGTTAGTCTCTTCAGTCAGCAAAGGTCCTATTTTTACATAGTGATCTAGGTCCCCAAAGTCAGATGATATATTCTGAAAAATTCAGACCATAATTGTGTTTTGTTCTAGTAGGAGAGACAGTATAATATGTTCAACTTTGTATTTGCACTTCATTCCAAATATAATTTGACCTTGATTCTCTGCAGGAAGGTGCTGAGGCCTTTATTCTAAGAATATACTTCATTGTTACAATCAGGTACCTAAATTTTTTTAACTCTCAACATTTACAGGAAGAAAAAGTCAAAGCAAGAGCTGAGAACTCAGTCCCCATAATTTAAAATGCTTTAAAAGTTTATTGTATTTTCTCGTTGTTGTCAGCCTAAATTACAATTATTTTCTAAAGAACAGTTTTACCAGCATCTCAGAATCCCTCAAAGAGAGGATTCTCTAGTGCATTGTAGAATTTTAGATAAAAGCATTTTATAATTTTTGCATTGTTTAAGATACTGTAGTTTTAGAGCATCACTCCATGTGCTATTATTGTAATAGAATATACCATCTGCCATGTAACTTTCCTCTTACTTAACAACTACACTTGTCCCGTTTAAGAAACTTGCTTAATTAATTTGTCATATAGAATTACATCAGGAATGTAGCTACTTCTCATTAGCTTTGTGTTTTTGCATAATATTAACTCTGGCAAATTACCATTTACATAATCTTAGTTTTGAAATTTGAAAATGTTTGCGAATTTCTATTTTGGCATTTTTATGAAAATACTTAGGACAGAAGTGGTGTAGAGCTTCATTTATTGAAAAAAAAATTACTTTTGAAATTTTTCTGCAATTAGAAAACCTTCAGCCCTGCTATGGATAAACAGATAAAGGCATGTCTTTTTGGAAGCCTGAATGGAGCGACATCTAGAAAAGTTTGAGCAGGAGACAAAGAATGTTGTTGAAAGCTGCCACACTAGACAGCTCATGCTAAGTTTGGTAGTAGTTGAAGGTGTTAAACATTGCACATGATCTACCTGACTTAACCTTAGGCTTTGATCTTGTTAATCACTTAGGAGTTTTCCTCCCTTTAATTTTGACTTCCGGTCAGCCAGGCTATAAACATAAACTCACCAGATACTTACGTGCTTTAATCCACTGGGTCTTCCTGTCAGATCAATTTGTAAGGCATTGTAATAGAAGATAAACCATTAGATTAGAAGGAGCTCTTACATCAACAGCACACTTCTACACGTTTGGGTCATTTACAGCTCTACATTTATTAGCATGTTGCCCCAGAACATTGAGTAGTATTAGCTGTGAATAAAACCCCAGGTAACTGAAGCAGGGTTAAAAGGATACTGGTGAACAGGAAATACTAAAAAGCTCTTGCCCATTATGCAATTTTCTTCATGTGAAAGATGCACATTCATAACCTTCCCTTTTGCTTTCTGGTAGAGAATTCCTTCTGTATTCTCAGCTGATTCTAAATTTCTTGGGACTTCTTGGTCTGTCTGTAGGCAAGTGATAAACCATGACATTACTGCTTGGGAAAGCAGCCCGCTGCTGAGATCTCCTCAGCAGCACCACTTACGGTGAACACGCCAGCTTGTCTTCTGCTGGCTTCCAATAGAAATTTCACTCAGGTTACCCAAAAGTCATTTGATGGTCTGGTCACAGATCATCTTATATACAAATTAAAGCAATTGCATCTTTTGTGTGGAAAAAAGGAGCCCTCTTAAAAAAAGTCTTGGATTGTGGTGAAATTACATTTTTTTAGAATTAGCTCAAATATGTGAATAGAACAACTTCCACCTTTCTGCTTTTCATCTTCTGAGGACAAGTTTCAGTAAATAAGAGAGTTTGTTGTTCCAGCTGAAAATTTACCAACAATTTGTAGTGGTAAGTATAAAACAAAAACCTGATTTAAAACCTGTCACTAAACCAAGAGCCTGTATCATGCACACCTTCTGCATTTGGGAAGAAGAAAACAACATGTGACACAGGAAAATCAAAGTATTCATTACAATATTGGGGAATATACATACACTGTCTTGACAAGTACAATTTCGTACCTTTGATATGATGCATGTGAAAAATACATTTTGGCTACTGGAAACTTAAGGGATTTGGATCAGTCTTGACTATCTTATTCATACAGAACAAATTCCAGTTTTTGTAGTAACTGAGTGGAAAATTAATGGAAAGGTTTTTTCTGTGTAATTCTTTTGCACCTAAAATGATTGTCAGTGTTGCACTTCTGTCAAAATCCCAGAACATTAGATTTACTTTTTTATACCTTTCTCTTGATGCAAGAGAAATTCAAAGCATATTTCCAGCTACACTCTTAGGCAGAAGTTTTGTTTGAAGTACATTTTATCAACTTATAGGTGAACTTAAGCCAAATCAAAATATATTTTGTGGTTTAGCTTGTGACATTATTGACCTCTCTACCATGACAAAATGAAAAGAAATAAGGCTGTGACCATTTCATAACACAGGAGAGGGCCCACTAGGACAGGCGGCTTACTCGAATTCAGATAAATAATTTTTTTTAAAAAAAACACAAGGCACAGCAGCTTAGATGAGGCACATTCTTCACTTTCCAATTAGTCTTTCCAAAACTAACAGATCCAGGATTTGAATGTTTATTAACCTTGTTGTGTGAGCTGCTCAGACATCAGTCTTTAAAGGCTGGGACTGCAGTTATTTCAGTGAAAAATGAGAATCAAAGTATTATGAGAGTTGCCTGCAGATTGTTTAATGATGGCTTCAAAATAGCAACAAGGGTAGAGAAAAACAAATTAGCTAATTTATTCAGATTCTGACACAGCTTTTGTGCTGTTTTCAGACTGAGCTTAAGGACTGTGGTCCTTAAATTCCAACAGCTGTTGTACAGACTTATATCCCATGACAAAGCCTATCCTTGTCTTTATTTTGCACGATTAAAAACTGTGAGTGAGCATGTGCTAGATATCTCATGTCCTTAATTCATGATTTTGTGTGCTAAAACCCCCTGGCAAAGACACACAACAAAAGCTGTGCCATTTGCACCTTAGTTAACTTGCTGTGTGATTAGGTTCTACAACAAATTTTAGAGAGGATTATTTGGATTTCTGGAAGCAGGATTCCCAATAGACAAGTTGCTTCCTCTTATATGCCAATGTCTGTTTTGAAGTCTTTAGATTCCAATCCTCTGTCCAGTGTTACCCTGTGGAAAGATGTCAATAGGTATTTCCAGCAGCAAAGGAGAGGAAGAATCTCTCCTCCTCCCTTTCCAAGCCAGCTCTTGCTTTTTGTCTGCTTCTGTGGCCTGGACATTCTGACCATCCTCTGATATGTTTGCAACAGAAAAGGACTTATGAAAATATTATTTTGCCTCTAGACCATTGCCTGGATGTTGATGAACAAGTAATGCCTTAAAGCAGAAGGCTCTGCTGTGCTGGTGAGATTACTTAATTCTTTTCCCCTCCCAGGTGGGAGTAATTTTATTACTTTTTGCAATGAAATTGTACTTGCTGGCTTTCTGTAGCTAAAAGGGATAAAGATACTGGGAATAAAGTTTACTTGCTGCTAGTACACATTTAGTATGTGAAAGATATGTTTCCAAATCTAAAGACAGGAAAAAAAAGTAAAGGAAAAGCCAGTTCCCAGTACAAGAAAGATATGGCCCTTCTGGCATGAGTCTGACAAAGGGTCACTAAGATGATTAAGGGATTGGTGGAGCACCTAATATTCAAAAAGAGGCTGAGAGACCTGGGTTTTTTTAGCCTTGAGAAAAGTCAGGGGAAGGTTGTTAATGTGTATAAATAGCTGATGGGCAGAGAGTGAAGAAGATGAAGCCAAACTCTTCTTTGGTGGCACCCAGAAAAAAAAAAAAAAAAAAAAAAGAAAAGGCTGCACAATTTGAAATACAGGAAATTCCACTGAAACATAAGAAAAAGCTTTTTTAATGTGAGGATGGTGAAACACTGGCACAGGTTGCTTGGAGACAGTGGTGTCTCATCCTTGGAAAGATTCAAAAGCCATCTAGACATGGTTCCAGGTAACCTGCTGTGGCTCACCCTGCTCTGAGCTGTGGGTCAGAGTAGGTGACTTCCAGAGGCACTTTCCAACACCAGATGCTCTGTCATTCCAAGTCAAAACCCTTACAAACTGTCTTAATGGTCTGTCTACACTGATCTGAATCGACACCAATATCTGCTTGTTTATGCATCTTAAGAGGCATTTGTAACAAAAAAATGAATTTTTGATTTACAGGCGATTTAGCCTGGATATTAAAGGACTAACTGGTACTTGTTTGCTTTCTTGTAGAAGAGAACAATATTCTTTATTCTGTATGTGTAATTCAATGCATTTGACTGTATCCTCTAGCCTAATTTTGCATCTATTTTAGAGTAATGATAGGCTATAACTGCTTTTATAAATGAAGAATTTACATGACATTCATAATATTTGGGAAATGGGTCTGCACTGGGATCTTGGGTGTTAGAAAGCTGGAGTATTTCCAGAAGCTTATAAGATCTGTGTTTGTGTTATGATGTTCATGCATAGAATCATGAATATATTTGCAGCTATGCAACATGAGTTTCTGAAGTCATCCTCTAAAGTTTAACTATCAACTCAATCTGAACAGATGCAAAAAGAGTATTTTTCTTTCTTTCTTGCTTGGCTCAAAACCCAGTATGATCATTCCTGTGAAACAAGTAAATAACTGTTTGCATTATATGTAGTTAAAGAAAAATGCTACCAATCAGTTCTGAAAATTGAGCCTGTAGTTCTATGTTTGTGTCTCAGAATTATTAATTCTCTTGGAGCTAGCATTCCTTCACAGGTCAAGCCAGAGTGAAAACCATATGAAAAATGTGGAAGTTTGCAAGTGAGTACACTGGGAAGTGATTTATCTCAGCAGGGAGGGAGCTAATCTCTTTCCAGTTTTTGTTTGGAAATTGATGGGTTTGTTTTATAGATAAGGCTCTGGCATCAAAGACAACTGAAAAGAGGCACTGCAAAAGGCTTATGGGTGTGGACAGTATTAGTCAGTTCTAGCACAGGAGCAAATTTTTTCTTCAGTTATAAATATCTGATGAAGTCAAGTGATATGAATAATATTTTTATGACATTTCAGAAGTACCTCTTTTTTAGCTGTTATCTCTGTCTGATATTAAAAATATGAGCAAATATAGAATGAAAAAGGACTGAAATTACAATTTTCAGATTTATATGTTTTGAGGTTGTCTTTGTCAGAGATTGGGACTGAGACAGAAAAATTCCTGAGCATTGTGCAACCTAAAGCATTTTGCAATAGGATGTATTCCAGAAATATTGCCAACTTTATGCTTTAACAAGTCAGTCTCATTCCTAGATGTTAACAGAGAACTCTTGAAAGCACTAGCTCAAATTCACTGTTGGTGTAATTTGTTTTAATCAAATCTCCCCTTTTTAGAAAGAAACTGCAGAAATAAAATGGGCTTGTTTTCCTTATACAGATTTTTGCATCAGCATTTCTATTTACTGAAATTAGCTCACTTTACCTTTGCCTACCTAGAATGGACAGAGTTACTCCCTCATGTCACAAATCTCTCAGGGTTTTGTTTTTTTTTTTCTGTACCTGTGAGACACCTTGTTTTGATATAAACCTTTATTTTGTGACTATTTAGCTATGCTATAGGAGTTTCTAGTTTAGGACACTACTAACAGAACGGAATCCTAGGTAACGCTATTACTTCTTCATAAACTTTGGGAAAATGATTTTTTTTTCTCTGTATTTATCCATTGACTTCACATTAGGATTCTGAACTGAGCAGGATGCAGCAGCTAAATTTGATTCCTAGATGGGTACACATTTGTTACTCAGTGACTTCATGTGACCTTAAACAATTTTCTTTGAATAGAAAAAGTTGCCTTTTTTGGTTAATTACTGACATTGTTGTGAGGAGGAAAAGATTTAAGCACTGATTTGACACATACTTTGTATAAAAGAGACATTACTCTTTATCAGCATAAAGATATTAATCCTTCTTTTGACTATGTGCACTAATAACATTAAAAGAAGTACTTTTGTTAATGAGTAATGTTTGTTGGCTTTCTTTTGAGCATCTCTGTTACTACACCTATGCACTCCCAAAGTAATGTTTTACTTTTTCATAAATCAGTAGTACTGAGTTGCTTGTAGACATTTGTTGAAGAACATGTTTATAATATAACAGAAAGATCCACTTGATCTTCTATAGCTGTAATTTGCTACAAGTCCCTGGGGTTTTAGGAGAATAAGGCCAAATTATGTCAACTGCCATGTGGGAAGCTCACAGTTATGCAGCTTTTATGTTGTTTTAAATGTTAGAAAAAATGGCATCTATTTTTTAAGATGTGACCATAATGCTGATTGTCTTCTTAAATTCTAATCACGGCCTTTTCCCATCATGCAAACATTTTTGAGATATCAGTTGGGTTTTTTTCCTCATTTTCTGTGAACCCAGAATTAAAGTTTCAAGAGTGGGGAAAAAAATTGGGCACCAACCAAGAAAAAAAAAAGCTCTGATCAGTTAAAAATATTTAATTGAAATGGCTTGATATATTATTTTGTGATCTGTTCTTATTTTGCCATTTTCAACATATGGTAAGTTTCTAAAATAAAAGTGTCTTCTAACTAAAGAACAGAAATTTAATTTAGAAAATAGCAGAATAAGTTATTTGAGAGCTTATTATTTTTTTTTTTTTAAGAGTATGTTAAATATTGAAATGCATTGAACCAAATTTCCTCTGAACAGTTTCAATTTAGACAACTTTGAGTTCAAAACCCTTGGTCACATCATTTACTTCAATGGGATTATTTGGGCAAAGGACACAGTTTGTGTCAGTTTGTGGACAGGTTAGCTGAAATCAACCAGTAGCAAGGGAAATATTGCTCTGAGTAAGACTTCCTATTATAAGAGTGAGGATTTTAGCTCTGAATCCTTTGAAGATAACTAAAGCAAAAAGTATTTTCATCCTCATTTGTTCCGTATCTACATCTGCTGCTAGCAGGCATTGTGCTTAGAAAAGGAATATTTATGAGGCAGTATTTCTCATGAAACACCTTGATTTTCATCTAGATGAGCTGCACAAGCCAGGAGATGCAGTTTCTGAATTCAGGGATCTGTGTTTCTCCTGGGGAGTGGCAGCAGGTTAGACACTGCCAAGAGCAAACACCCACACAGCTGCTCACCCACTCCTCCACAGGAGGCAGGGGAAGAGGAAAATGGTGGGTTGAGATAAGGTTAGAGAAACTGCATACCAATTACTTTGTGACTAAAACAGCCACAACTTGGGGAAAATGAATTTGATGCATTGCTAATGAAAATAGATTCAGGTAGTGAGAAACAGATGAGCAATAAAACAAAACAGTATTTTTCCTCTCCCTCTTCTAGTCTCAACTTCGCTTCTCTCAGATCCTGCCACCCACCCCACAAGTGTACAGTGAGGCGTAGGGATGGGCACAGTCAGGCCATAACACATCCTCTCAGTCTCTCCTTCCATCTGATACCTTTCCTCTGCTCTAGTGTGGGTTATTCCATGAGATGTAATCCTGCAGGGAAAAAACTGCTCTGGCATGAGGTCATGCCAGCCCTCACTCAGATCTCAGTTTCAGTGTGGGCTGCTCAAGGGGCTGCAGGGGAGTTTTTGCTCCAGCATCTTCTCTCCTTCTCTTGCATTGGTGCTTACACTGCTGTTTCTCACTCTCTTTCTTTTTCTTCCTCCCTTGCCTATCCAGCATTTTTTTCTTTTCTTCAGTATGTTAGCACAGATATGCAAACTTGATGGGTTCATCTGTGTCCTGTGTTAGGTCTGCTGGAGCTGACAGGAATCAGCTGTGTCCAAGGGAGGGCAGTGTCAGCCTCCTCCCATTCCTCCCTTTATCCCCTCTGCCATCAAAATCTTGACATGGACAGCCAATGCATGAGCTTGTCTATCTGCAACCCTGACAGTAGTGCTTTTAAAAATAAATCAGGGAATATATCTTTGCTATATGACATAAAAGGTCACATGGTCTAAGACAGCTGCAAAAATAACAAAACTTTAAACTTGACAGAGTAAAAAAGCCCTTTCATTATCTGATAACAGTCTGTCTATCTACCTATCTGTCTGTCTGTCTATTTGTCTATCTTATTCTGAGTGCACATATCTAAATAATTTGGTCCTTTTAAAAGGACTGTTGTTACTAGGTATTAAATATGCTTATTTAAAACAGGCCAATTATGAGTTATTATTATTCCTTCCATGATTCTGTTCTCCAACTTTGAGATTTACACTTCCGTTCCCATTTGAATTGATAACAGAAACAAACATGTCTTGCATATTTGTGTAGTGTATGTAATGTGAGGGGAGCACATGCAATGTAGAATGAAACTGAATTATTGATGATAGATGAAAGATAAAGCAAAATGTATCAGTTCAACAAAGCTCAGATGTATCTAAAATTAAGAAAATGCACAGCTGCATTGGGGAAGAACAAAAAACAGTGGTAAAATTCAAGCAAAATAATGGGAATTAAGGGCCTGGGGGTATGTGCATGTGTGGAGGGGACTTGGGTATGGTATGAGTTTGCCAAGCTGGTAGAAATGGTTCTCACAAATCAAAATGAGCCTAATTTCAATTAGCTCCTTTTGTGGGGTACAGATATGTTGCTATTGCTTACTACTCTCTCATCTTACCTTCTTGCTTCTGCAGCTATTTTAGGTTACATCTTGACAGGGAAATTTTTTGAGTTACAAACAATTTTGTTGTTATTTATCACAGTATTAACAACTTAATGTATTTTAGGAATTATCTCTAAATTTATCTTTTTAGCCTGAGACAATCCTAGGAGAATCTGCAGTTTAAGGGATATCAGTGGCAGTAAAAAGAAATAGGTATCTAAATGAAAATTTGTTTTTTAGTCCTGTAGTGGGGTCTTACAGAAATTATTTTTCATCTCCATTCCCCTCAGTTTCTGAAAGGAGATAAAAGTTCAGGACTATTATACAGAAAACACTCTGAACAAAGCATGTTACATTTTCTATTTCTTTGTAGCTCAAAAAGGCAAAGGAGTAACTCAGTTCAGCTTGAGGTTATACATCTCACAAAAATGATGCAATGACTTCAATAGCCTCTGATATCATCATAAGTGCATGAATGATGTGGTATAACATGTACTGTGTTTTTCAAGCAGCAAGTCTTCTTTCCAAAAGCAAAAATTAAGCCTAAAATAACATTAAACCACTAAGACAGTCTAATTGCTAAGAGACAGTTCGCGTGACCAGATTAGAGTATGTCACTTCTTTTTAGATCACTCTCTTCTAAGTAAACAGACATCCTTCAGCATTTGAGTATTTCCCTGTGGCAGTCTGCTAAGAAAAACATGAGAAGAGACCTATCCGACACGGCTCCTCCGCTGGCTGTGATTTATTTGAAGTCTCAGGGATTGCTTATCTGCCCAGATGGAGCCGCAGAGCCCGCGCCTGCCCGCTCGCTCCGAGCGGAGGGTCCATTGTTCTCTCACGGCACTGCAGACATCGCCAAGGCTCGACCTTGGCTGCTGACCTCGACACAGGTGATTTTGCAAAAATATACTGGTTTATTTCAGTGACATTCAAATAATTTTCTTTCCTTGACATGTTCCAAGTGAAAGCCACGAGGATTGTGATTCCAAGCAGAGGTTGCTCCGGAGGGGGTTTTGTATTTCTGAGGAGTTTTCTATTTTTTCCATTCTCTCAGGCCTTGTGCTGTCTTCTGATTCTCTGAAGACAGAGATGGCTGTGCCTGCAAGAAGCGAGTGTCAGCTGCTGTTCTTCTGAAGGAAAGTGTAACTGCATAAATGTGCCTTTAGAATCCTATGGAAGCATGGCAAATATTTTACTATAAAGCATGCTTTCTTTGTCACTGTGATAAGTTATCACTACCAAAAAGGTTTCAAGAATTGATCTGAATATATTTCTCCAATTCAGCATCCCTTTAGACAGTATTAGATTTATATAAGAATACTGTTTTCCTTTAGTATGGTCTGAAAACCTGAGCATTTTTTCTTAATTAGTGTTTGAAATTGTCAAGAAATTAAAGGACAATAACAAAAAGTAAATCATTGCGATTTGTCATTTTTTAATTTGGAAAATAATTTGAAAATAAGTACAGCTCGATATTCAGTAGAGTGAAGATAACAGCACGAATACATTTCATAGAGGAGCACAATATAGTGTAGCTGTATCCTGAAGGGGCGTGGACCATTTGAACATACCTCCTTCCCAGCTGCAGTCACATTCCCACATTCACAGAATGGGTCAGGTTGGAGTGGACCACATTGCGTTGTCAGGTCTGACCTCCCTACTCCATAGCACAGGATTGCATCCAGATGGTTCTTGAACAAACACCCCAGTGAAGGAGAGCCCACAACCTCCCTGGACAATCTCTTCCAGTGCATGGTCACCTGCACAGTAGAGTTCTTTCTTACATACAGAATTATATACAATTACATGGAATTTCCTGTGCCTCAGTTTCTGCCTGTTACCTCTTGTTCTATTGGTTGACACCACTGAGAAGAGCCTGACTTGAAAACTAACAGTTGATGGAAGAAAGAAGGATTGTTTTGTTTGTCTTAAGTGAAGAGTAATAATAGTAAGAGGAAGGAAGTTGAAAACATGTCAACTTTCTGCTGCAATGGAGCAACAGCAGCAGAAATGTTATAAACTTGTATTGGCAGTCCAGCCTTTCCATCACTGACCGCTCCTTAGTTTTTAAAGATAGGTGACACACTGTTTTCTAAGTTAACTCACCTTTTTTTTCTTGGCTTTGTGATATTTTATCACTGGAGAAACACCACAAGGATCTGTCTGGGGCTCAGTCTGATGAACAGATCCTTTCCATTAAAAATGATATGCACTGGATTTTATCATCTACTCAAGCACTGAGTAGATGATTTGACTAAATTTGCTTAAGAGGGAGAAAAAAAAGATAGTGGGACACCTATTTAACTTGGCCAATGTATACTTTTCTTCTTAAAAAATTTTTTTTTATATTTTAGCTAGTCTAAAATCAGTGTCTCACATGATTAAACTTTGCATAGTCTTTCTTATATTTTGCTGAAAGAACTTGGAAACAGCAATGATACTTTTTACCACTCGGAGGTCATGTATTCATCTCACAGACTATCTACTAGCAAACATTTTTATGGCTTTTGGTAATTTAATTATAACTTGATTAAAAATTAATAACTTCAATACAAAAGTATTTTACTAAATAAAAAAATACATAATTTTGCTAGTGAGCATTTAATTAAAATTAAGTAGTGAGTTTTGTTTATGTACAGTTTTTAGTCATTATTACTGTATGTAGAAAAATTTTATTGAAAACATATGGGGCTTCATTTAGACAAGGAAAAAGACTGATATATGGAGAATTGGTGGTTATAACAGCTAATATGATATGATTGTTTTTGAAGGAGGTGGACATTGCCTTTCTATTTTTTATTGAATATGTGTCAAAAGATCTTTATCAATCTTATGTAATTTTTAGTAGCATTTGAGATTAGGAACAGGATCTATGACAAATTACAATGCAGAAATAGAGGCTGGAAATCTTAATTTAAAAAAAAATCATGGCTCTAATTGGCTCAAAATTCTATATATGTATAAGATCCTTTGGTAAAACACCAGTTCAGCGTATGAGAGAGTTTAGAGTAATGTACTTCCAAACAAAAATAAAATGAAAGGGAAACAACATGTCTGGGAATATACAAGAAAGATGCTAGAAAATGACTATTTATTCTAAAACATATAAAAATAATTGAAGATATATGAGTAGAGCTTCTTTGTGAGTGTGGGTATCTACACATACCTAGTTAGACATAAACATGCATGTACAAAAATATCTACTTATAATGTTTACATGTAAATAAGAGTAAATGCAGCAAGGGCAAAACCAAGTCTCTTGGAGAGCTACAGTGGTGACTGACTTCAGCTTTAAATCTCAGCATCCTCACGAATCCTGGGTTGATACTAGCAACATATATTTGGTTCCATTTTTTGCCTCTAATGGTGCAAGTATGACAGTCCAATAAAAGCCAGTAGTACTTCTATTTTCTTCGATCTTCTTGCTTGTGCCTACAGTTAACACAACTGAGCTAGGCTTGTTATGGGGATTCAGGCATAGTGATACAGTGGCTGGAGGGGTTGGGTTGTTTCATCCAGGCACACTCAGATTTGAGTTGGATATTTTGGTTTCTGAATCCTGGGCAGATACAGAGTCTTAAGATGGGGGGTGCTATATTTGACACTACTTTTATGTCTGTCAAAGAAATGGGTATGTAAACCAAAGCTTAAAATTAGGTGCGTCTTGCCACTGGGTGTTTTCGGCTGTGAAGTCTGTTGCAGAGTAAGATGTGCACTCAACAGTGTGTGCTTATACACAGCCTGGACAGGAGGAGGAGCACTGAGCTGGTTCACTGAGTTGCAGGCTTAGGTATAAGGACTTTAGTCCTTGCTCTAAATCAGGTCCTGAACTGGATCTCTGCAATGGAAAGAGCTCTTTAACTACTAGAAGAATGGAGGACAGCAACAGCTGGCTGCCTGGGCTGTGAGAGAGGATGGTCAGGTTTCTTCAGGCAAGATTGGCAAAGCAGTGATGAGCTGTGTATTGCACCAAAGATAAGACATTAAGCAGCTTAGAGGTGTCAGAGCTGGAATAGTACACGTGCCCAGCAATAAAGCTGTACTGTTAGCAGTTTGGGAGCCTCAGGAGCCAGGGCACCTACAGGAGTAGGGAGCAGATCAGAGCAAATGTTTGAAGATGTAATTTTTTACTTAAAACTTTTTACTTTAGTTTTGTAGGAGACAGAACTGTAAAATGTCCAAGCCATCAAGGAAATAGGACCAGATCCTAACAAAAGGTTTTATGATGTCCTCCAGAAGGAACCAAAAGGTCTGTCCCTCATAATTACTTATGCTGCTGGAGAATTCTTTAGTTTATGTTTCACAATATCTGCAAGAAACAGGGAAGTTGGCAAGGCCATTGCATGGAATTTCATGTAGAAAAACTGAGGCAAATGGCAAAGTAAGGTGATAACTACTTGACTAAGGAACTCGTGTGCTGGCTGCTTAATCCTTTTCTTTGGCCATGCTCTTTGGGAGATGCAAATAATTATAGTTATAAATTAACAGATTGTTAAGAAGTACAAGGAAGGTAAAAAATCATTAAAAAGAGATTGTGTGACAACCATAACTGTCTCAATAAGTAACATTTTCAGTAAAACATTAAGATTTTATCACCAATACAGTAAGAAATCAATCTTTAATAAGTTGACAGCATTGTTTGGATTTGCAGTTAGTTGCAACATGATTTTTTAAAAAATCATGGTGTGTTAAGGTTGGCACACAGATGACTGCATTATTAATTTGGTGAAAGGGCTGTGAGGGTCATGAAAGCAAATATTCAAGGAAGAAAAGAATCTTTGAAAATGTTGTCAGAGAAGAAAGCTAGGAAACTCTGGGAAAAATTCTAGTCACTTTTTGTCCTGTTTAAAGAATTTGAGAAGCTCTATAGGCATACAGATATTGCTGCAATGACTTGTGTAAATGTAATGCAAGCAAATAAAAATGTGGTCTAGGATGGGTCTTTTTTCAGACAATCACACTCAGAAAAAAATGAGAACATGGCTGACCCTTCCCTTCAGTTAGTATATACTACAGAGCAGAAGATAAATGTCTATGGTTCAATGCATCCGAGGCAAGAAAATAAGGAAAACTAATCTGAGAATAGTTATGCATTTAAATCTGAGATTGGCTATATATTCCAGAATTAAATTCTAGCTTATTTAAAGATACTGGGTTAATTTGTACTTCTGTAAGATCAGACATTTCCCAGGGGAATCTGTTTACTGAACACAAACGGATATTCAGATTTGAGTTAAATGTAGTGGTGGTCAAAAACCAGAACAACTCAAACAGCAGTTTTTCAGTTCAGCTAACCATTCAGGCAGAGTTCTCTTAAAAGCAGAGCTCTGGTTTTATTTTGTTTTGTTTTCCTCCCCAGAGGCATACTTTTTTTCCTCATTCTGCATCCTCAGCTGTTGGATATCAAATCACTGTAGGAGAATTTAATGAATAAAAGTCTGTGAGGATTAACTTGATAAGAAGTTCATGTATATCAAACAGTAAAAAGCTGTTGTAATTTGATGGTTCAAAATCTTATCAGCAGTAACATATTAATAGTGCCACAGTTTTTGGAAAGCTTTGCTGGAAAGGATGTAAACAGGCCAAGCACACTGAAGAGAACTTAACCCAGACCCCTGCTTCTAATGTGATAATTTCCTTTTTAGCTTGATAGGAGTTTTCCTAGCTCCATAGCTTACTTAGCAGTCCAATTTAAAAAACCCGAAACAACAGAAATATAAGAGGTTGCAGAGACTTGGAAATATAAGGCACGTTGTCAGGATTTTCTTGGGGCATGAGATCAACCGTAGCAATTTAACTGGTGTAGCAACTGCCCTTTCTAAAGAAGTGACTCAGTCGTGAATGATAAAAATACTCGAGTGCTAACTGCTGCTCCATATGGCTCTGACTTAAACAAAGGGCCGTAGGAATGCAGGCAGGGAAGTCCTCACTACACACACGGCTTTGACCCTGCTCCCACTCAGGATAATGCTGCAGAAAAGGCTGCTTTTGTTTCTCAACCTGGGATGCTGATTATCTGCTAAAAAGAAATATACCAGCAAACATGCAAATGTAATTGCTATCATACTTTTTCTTTCTTGAACATGCGTTAACGGTCTTGAGAAACCCTGAGGACTTGTAGAAGGAGGTGGAAAGCTTAGGTTATATTTAGGTACTTGTAACATTTAATCAGTTCAGTTACTGAAGCAAAGTCCATAGAAAAGCAGGAGCAATTGGTCAAAAATCTGGAAGCATAGTGATAAAAGTGTTTGGTACAAATATTTTGATGCTGCATTTTTCTGGTCTCACACAAAGAATTTTGGAGTCATTTAGAAACTTTTGTCTTTGAAAACTTCCACCTGAGCTTTGGTTCAGCCCAGGTTGGGCTGAACTCAGCAGGCCATGTCTTTGCTTAGGGTGCTGGCTTAGGCCTTTTGACTCATAGGATGGTGTCGCAGACTAACTGCAGGCACTGCACCTTCAACTGGCCGTGTCTCTTCCACTGCCTTCCGAGAGAACAACCTTTGGGAAAAAAGGAAAACTTCCACTGATGCCTGGGGTTCATAAAAGTAGATCCTTTGCACTTGGCACTATGTTCACAAAGAGCCAAACATGAGCTTTCTTCTTTTTGCTTCTCTTCAGTGACAGACAAGACCTCTCACTGAAGCTTAGTGACAGTCTCACAGTGATATGGTCATAATTTTGGTTATTGCCCAGACAAAACCCCTTAGAAAAATAGGACCAAGAGGGATATTGACTACAGGTTAAGTGCAATATTTAGTATTAGAACCTAGAACTGAAGATATTCTAGAGATAAACAGGCTTGTCATTTAAAAGTGAGAATGACAGCAACTCAGAAAAATTGCAAATGTGTTTGCCATTACAATTTTAGTCAGTGATATGTTTTTTCATGTGGCCTGATTTTGCTTGCTTCAATTTTCTGGACTAATTTGATATTCCCCAATTTTTCTTTTTTGAAAGGTTTATATATAAAGAACAGCTTCTCTCCAGACATTAAGGCTAAATTCTTACTGCAAAATTATAATAATTCCATGAACGTCAGCCAAGCTGCCCACATGAATGGATGAAAGGTGTTTCGGTGTCAATATTGATTGCTTTAGACCAGGGATTCTTTTTTTTTTTGGCTTGTTAGCTTTAAGCCTGAATAAAATGTAATTCTGTTGATACTATTTTTACTATAAAGTTGATGATTTCTTCTATCTTTTCAGAATATATGAAGTGTTTGTAGTACAAGAGTGGATGCTGTGGGCCTTTAAGCTGCATATGTCTGGACAGAAGCTTTGCAAGCCTTTTGAAGTCTTAGAGAAATAAGAGTCACTTACGCTGTCAAATGGTGACACTTGATTGTCATCTTCACCAGGTCCCTGCAGTATGATCTCTTGTGTCCCCAGCTGTAGTGATACATGGAAGCCACTGATGGATTAGCTGTTTATTGAAAGTGTCTTTGCATGCACTGGAAAGTTAATGAGAGTAGCAATGATGTTTTAAATCCCACACTGTAGGGAAATCCAAGCCAATATAAATTCCTGTTATAAGCAGTTTAGTTTTAAGGCATCAGAACAGAATTTGCACTTGTTCGTCTTCTGAACAAGTGTAAACAACAGAATACTGACTAGAATACAGGTGCATTAGCTAAAGTAGATTAAGGACCTAAATTATTATAATAATATATTAATTTTAAAAGCAATGTTTATAGCAAAATATATGTGCAACATTATAATTTAGTTTTTGTACCTATGCATCTTAAGAAACTGAAGTGGTATTTTGCAACTTCTATAAAAGTTGAATTCTCCTCTACTAAGGAGACTACTTAAAAACTCATTACAGCATGTAGTGGCAGTGTTTACTGAGCAGTGCTTTTGTTACTGTTCTACACAGCTAGTTTTGAGAGCTTGGTGTAATCCTGATTAAGCAAAGAAGCTCCAAATCAGATTATACATCTGGTGGCAATTAAATGGAACAGTTGCAACCTGGGAACATAGTATTTCCACTGGAAAAAGAAAAAAAAAAATTCCACATTCCATGACAAAACTAAGATGCAGTTAGGCATAATTCTTCTATCTCTTCCTGAACTATATTCACACACAATAATAGTCATAGCCTTTTTTCCAACATGTAGAAATAAAGAACACCTCATGGATGACAAAACTCCTTCAGACTGTCATGTTGGACTAACTATTGTTAAAGAAACTATGGAACTATGTTCATTGTGTTATCTAAATAGAGAAAAATATGGGATAATATTTAGCACAAAGAAAATTAACTTGAGGAACAAAAACAAGAACTAGGAGTAGCTAATAATTAGAGATAGTTAATAAATATTCTCAGGTGAGTGGTAGAAGCTCCATTTTTTAATATATTAAAATTTTATGTCATTAAAGAATTCAGTTTGGATGATAAACCTACTCTGACAAGAAGGTAGATTAGATAACCTACATTCCCCACCCACATTTTTATTTTATGTGGTTATGTGACTCTCTTGAGCAATCTAAGTAAATAGAAAATTATACAAACAAAATATTTAATAGGCAAATAGTGTTTTAGCATCATATAAGAGGACTTGCTTGCTGCATGAGATGTTAGACATTCTGCTCTGAACAGTGGCTGCCTATGGTGAACCTGGTCTGGTGATTCACATTAGCTGAGATTAAGCAAGTGGATTATGACGTTTTTCCTGGCTGAGCATACTTGGAATAAGACTAAGGATGTTGTTTCATGTGGCATAGACAACTGCATGTACAATTAAAAAATCTCTCTCCCTTTTATTTACATAGGACTGTGGGTGAGTATGATAAAATTATATGTAGTGCTTACCAGCTCTATGGCATTGAAGGTATTTTTATGTATTTAGAGCAAAGTGTTCCACTTAGTGTCTTTAAAGAATTTAGCTTTGTGCATAAACATTGCATGAGTGGTTTTGTTTATAGAATGCAGGGAAAAGATTAAATTCTGATTTCTGTTTGATTTTCTTGGAGAATAAATTTATCAACATTTTAGTTGCTGAAGTATCTTAATAGACATCTTATTTCATGCAATAGTAGCTCTTTCTTAATTTTAGAATAATATCATTTAAGTATAAAAATTGATAGTTTGTTTATGAAGAAATTAAGGTATTTTGTGGTAGCCTGTAGTATGAAAATATAACTTCCACAATAAGTTGATTGTTCATTGTTGAAATGTTTTCTATTTGTAAAATGTAATTAGAAGGTGTATAAAAGATTCAAAAGCAGTTTTTGCTATTAAAATTAAAGCAAGAAACATTGTATGCCAATTAAAGGTCTATCATTCATTTTGCTAAGGAAAACTTATTAGATTTGTGCATTCAGATTATTTTGTGTTTACACTGAAAGTTGCCTTTTTTCTTTATTGATATGTATATTCTTTCTGTCTTGGATTTCAGTGCTTCGACAGTGTCAAGACTAAGTCTAATTATTATCTTAATGTGAAATATGTTGCATTTCTCTTCCAAATGTTGATGCTTATGTAACTGAATGTTTTGCACAAGCAAAAATATCTAGAACAGCTTCTGAGATGCTAATTCCAAAGTGATTAATGTCAGTGGTCTCATGAGAAAATCCACTTATTTTATCTCTTGTAAGAGTGAATTATCAAATCACAGAGTTAGATAAAGTTCCACTCCATTTTCACAAAGTGTTAGAAGTACAGCAGAGAGTAGCTGAGGAGCTGTGCGTGTCCGTTTCTCTCTCTGGCCATTGTTGACAATAACACTTTTCCCCCAGAGATCCTGGACTGGACTCTCATACTCCAGTCTTGGCCAGCTGAAATGGAGTAACATGACATTCAGATCACTCAAGAACTTCTGTCATTTCTGCTTTCGCTCGAGTAAGAATATTTGCTCTGCAAAGAGAGTAGGAAAGTTTGTGTGGCAGCTACCAACAGAAATGCCCGTATGGATTTCCTCTAGGCATACCCAGCTAAGCAGAATGACATGCAGCATAAAATGTCTGGCTCAAATTGTGTCCCTAGCCTTAACTCACCTGTCAAATTCTCAGTATAGAAGTACAGTGAAAATTCACTCAGCTAATGAGTAGATGTGTAAAAAAAGATGAACAACTGTAACTCTCAGTGGTTTCAGTTGGGTGGAGCTCCTCCCTCCTACAGAAAGTAAGCCATTCCAGCAGCTGGGTTGTATAACTTGCTGCAGCCAACCTTGAAGATTTCTTCTTTCATATTCCTTAAGTAAATGCTTTTTTCTTTTTCATTTTTTTAGGCTTTAAAAATTTATTTATTTATTTTAAACGGAATTGCGATTATGCAAATCAATCTTCGAGTACATCATTCTAGTGCAGTCCAGTTTGGCTATTTTATAGTTTTAGCACTTAGAAGAGTATATTTTACAACATAAATTATGTCTTATAAGGGGACATTTCTCCCTGTATTCTGTTATTCAAAATAATTAACTACTAATGAAGGCAAAACACCTGAGCTGAAGCAGTGCACTATTGCACTTCAACTGAAGCTGAAACATTATTGAAAAAGCTGTAATAACACAGTAAGAGAAAATCTTATAAAATCTGACTTTATTTGAACCTTCACTGTCTTGAAATAACATTTTCTTAATTTCAGAACTGATATATGCAGATTAAAATAATCAGAATACTGTTTTCCATAGCTTCATTAAGAAAAATATATGGTAACCAGAGATTTTTCCATTACTCAATATGGCAGCTATATTAAGATTGCATCATCAAAGAATTTAGTTTATTTTATTTTGATGACAAATGTTCCCGGAGGCTGCTATGTAGCTTTTCAGTAAAAGTCTACTGAAACTGTTTCCTTGAGGCTAATTAGTTGAAGGTTCTTATCCTGTGTTCCAGTGAAAGCAAGACAATCATTAAGATAAAGTTATTTTAGTTACTTAAAGGGTTGTTATTACAGTATCTATATTTAGATTGGATTGAAATGGAAAGATTGGTGCTCTATTTACAAGCATATAGACTATCAATATAGTTGTCAGAAATAATTTGTTGTTTATAAGACCATTATTTAAATGTTTTTATTTCAAGACTACTTCTGAAGAATACCTGAATTTTTTGTGTCTTTTTGAGGGACTTAAAGTCTTTTCTTTTACTAAAAATGCCTTATCTTGTCAGTAGTTTTTTTTCTCTCTGTATAAATGTGACTGTTGTAGTAGATATGTATTGTGAGATATTAAACTTGTAATAGAAAAGAAAAAAATATGTCAATTTATGATAAAATTCACTCAACCACATGTTTTGGGCCTTATTATGGTATAGATTACAGTGCTGTAAAACAGGAGATTTTTCTCTGGCTTCCATGGTTTTGTCTTGGTATGAAATTAGTATATAAGATCAGACTGAATTGCATTGCCTTTCAGTTTAGCTATTTTGGACTATAAAAAGCTCGTACCAAAGCACAAATGTCTCCCTTCTAGTAAGGACTTTTCTTAAATATCTTAAATGTGAAATGTCTTTAGCTTCAAGCTCAAGAAAGGATGGACTGACAAACCACCTCCTTCTAAGAAAAGGTCTCTTGTATCAAAATGATAAGAGATTTGAAATTACATTGGAGAGTTTTGGGAATACTTGCAAGTAGAGCTATGCTAACTTAATCTGACAGTATTGGAGTCTTTGTGGAATTTAGTGATAACAGCTTGAATCCATTTAAATCCAATGATTTTTGGCACAACATGCTGCTGTTGGTTTCTTATAAATCCTCTTTCTGCACCTTTCTAAATGCAGATCATATTTTTACTAGTCACAGGAAAAGTTTTACATCCATCTCCTCTTTCTTCCAGATTGCTGTCAAAATGAGTGAAACACCTTCAAGTAGTTACTCAGTGAATCATCCACGCTCCTCCGAGAGTGAACAGAGTTTATCCATGCGCCATTTCAATGTCACGGAACCCGTTGTGGCAAAACGGATTTGTTTCTATAAAAGTGGAGATCCCCAGTTCAATGGAATCAAAATGGTAGTTAATAGCAGGTCATACAAGACATTTGATGCCTTGCTGGATAGTTTATCCAGACGGGTTCCACTACCTTTTGGAGTAAGGAATATTAGTACACCAAGAGGGAGACACAGCATCACCAATTTGGAGGATCTGGAAGATGGAAAATCCTATATTTGCTCCCATCAGAGGAAAATGAAGCCCATCAACCTGGAACAGGCCAGCAAAAAGCCATTGCCCTGGCAGATCAGCAGGCCTGTCAGTGCTCGTCGACGAGCTGTGCAATTAGCAAGGCAGAATGAAGATGGGTTTGGCCATCGAGAAAGCAGAATAACAACTCCCAAAAAGATGCTCGTTTTCAAAAATGGGGATGTAAGACTTAGGCGCACCATAGTTTTGGGAAAGAAAAATACACAAACATTTGAGGCCCTTCTGGATTATATGAGTGAGTTAATGCAATATCCAGTTGCAAAACTCTATACCACTGATGGAAGAAAGGTGAGAAAAAGGATGAGTACTGACATTATTTCTTGTGATTTCTTCCAGATTATTTTAAATTAAAAAGAAATTGTATCCATGATTGAAACATGGTCCTGATGTATGATCTGATGTGCTAAATTTAATCTGTTTATTTTCTATGCTTTTTCCCCCTTCAGAAAGGCTACTGGCTTGTAGAAAATTTGCTGGAGTCTTGGGAACAGGGAGAAGTTAGTGAGGACACTTTTCATTTTAAGCAAAAAAGGAAAAAAAAAGGTTTTTTTCCTCTTACTCAGGCCTCTTTAAGACATGCTTCCAATTCTATACTTTTATCCATTTACACAAACCCTTCCTTTAGTCTTAATGCCGTTTATCTGGGATTTTTTATGTTTCAGGACATGATAAGTAGCCTCTAATGCCCTCATTAGATGGGCAAATGCAAATACAGAGTGGTTCGCCAATAATGACTTGGAACTCTGATGCCTGATTGCCTACTATAGTTTCAAAACATGGAGCAGATTCTGTACCTCTAAACTCAGATGGTGCAGCACTAATAATTCAGATTTTAGTCTCACATGCTGTTTGTACAATTTTATCTCAGTGTTTTTTCTGACTGTTGTTTAACCACAGAAAAACACATATGGTTACATTTAGCAGGTATCTAGAAAGAGAATTCTGTGCAGAACTCAAAGAGTTTGAAATAAATCTCCTGTTTACCCTTCACTTGCTGAAATTGTTTATTAGGTTGGGAACCTGTCCATATTCACAACATCAAGTTAGTGAAGTGCAGTTTGTAAACATTATCTTGCAGTAAATTTTGGAATATACATTCAAAAGTGTCAAACAAGGCTCTGAGCCTTGAGCTCTGATCCAGTCAGATCTGCTTGGAGTAGAGGGTTAAACTACATGACCTCCAGAGGTCTTTTCCAAAGTATAATGCTCTGTGATGATACTTTGTGGAAGTATGAGTCAACTGCTTGTGCTGTATTCTGAATTTTTCTTCCAAGTATGTTTTCCTATGTATACCTGCTTCCAAATACATTTTCATATTTCATGACTATGAATGGTTACTGTACAACAATGAAACAAAATTACATGTGTGAACACTTAAATTTTAAGAAAATTTTGATCTGGATTCAAGTAGCATCTTGAAGTAATTATCCAATATATTTATATAACAAGATACATCCTTACAGAAATAGGAATTGCCTTAAAGGAATTGAAAAATTAATTCTGTGCTGTGATACATATTTAATAGTCTGCTGCAAATGAATGTAGAGACCAAGAAGTGAAGATATTAAAGTTGAAAGGGATAAATCTCTTACATTATTTTTTGGCGGTTACTAAGGCAGAGAATTTAATGTTACTTTTTTTCCAGGTTCCTAATCTTCAGGCCCTGATATTGTGCTCTGGAGCTGTAGTTGCAGCAGGGAGAGAGCCCTTTAAACCAAGCAATTATGAATCTCTTGGGTTTTTGAGACCTGCTAAATTGCTTGGAATTGGAAATCGTGTGTACCCAAAACCAAATGCCAAGTCAGAAAGTGAAAAAAGTAAGTTATTTGAATTCATTTGTATTTTATTAATTTGTTTATCTGTCTCAGCATAAGACATAAACAGTGACAATTTTACTAAGATCAAGGATATTCAGAAAGGCCAGTTGAAACTGTTTATATCTGCTGTGACTCCTCTATATGAAAGATCAAAGTATTAATTTTCTTTTTAAAATACAAGATTCTGCTAAGTACGCAGCTAGTACGCATATTTTTTTTCTGACAGACTTAGAACATAGATGAAAATCTGTGAGTATATTTCATTTTAATTCACTTGATTGCTATTGCTATTAATTTTTTTTGTGTCAGAATAAATAACATCAGTAGTAAAAGTAAAACCTCAAGCTACTTCAGGCTCTCATTGAATTGCTTGGGCAAAACTTTTGTTCATTTTTCAGAACTTAACAAGCAGAGGTTTGGGTTGTCATGACTTACTCTTCTCTTGTCACATGCTCCACATAAATAGGAAAACTAGAGTAGCATCCATCCACTCGGAAACTCATCATGTTTTTGAAGCTGCTTTTGCCTAAACAGAGTGTTGTCCATTCCTATATCCTCATAGCTGTTATATATATATATATATATATATATATATATTTATAAAGTTTGGGAAAAGATACACAAATATGTACTTTCTCTTTGATTACTCATGGAGTTGCTCCACTGATAAGGTCAGGAAGAGTGTGAAGTGGCCAGTGAATGATCAAGATCATGAGGAGCTCTGGTAGAGAAGCCAGGCTAGATGAATAGCCTGAGGTCGAGGGAAATTAAATGCTGCAGAACCAGAGCTTTAGGTCTTGTGGGAATTCCTGATATTAGAGCATCCTGTAGAGCTGAGGCACTGTCTGCAGGAACTTCCTTAATCCAGAGGTACTCTCTACTCTTACTACAGCTTCATGTTGTACTGGAGAACTGAGGGAACACTGTAATTCTTACTGCACTGGAACTTTCCACAGTAACCTTGACAGTGTCGTGGAGCATGTTGATGTAGAAGATATTTGATTTCCACTTGCTTGACGGAGTTCCATTCACATTCCTTGCACTTCTCCCCACCAAGCTATTAAATTTAGGTTTTTTCAGACTTCATGTACTTTGACTTGTACAGCTTGAGACCTGTTTGCAGAGCATAACTAATGAGTCAAGAGACAATGAATAGGAACATTTTGAGAATGAAAATTTTACAGAAATAAAAATCCTATCCAGATTTTGCTTTGACACAGAAACTGAGCCTTGCAATTGTAGAAAAACTGAGTTGCTGAATCTGATTATCTCCTGCTTCTTAGTTAACAGCAGTTACAGAAGGAGGGAGGAAAAAACAACCCTCTTTTTGTCTTTAACCTGAGAATTTAAAAAAAATATCAGGTGTAGGAGATACCATTTATGATACGGAAGCATGGAAAATGAAATTTCAGCATCTTTGTTCCAATTCTGTATTCTGAGACAGAGAATGTGGCATTTTTACTTTGTGAAGCATAAGTTCTGGTCTGTGTTAGAAAAATTAGTGCAAACTTTTGTTTCTTATTCAGTTTGTGTCAAAGCATATGCTTGGGAAACTTGCAAGGCCATTTGCTTGAAGTTATAGATATGTTTCTGTAATGGTAATATATTACTGTAAGAGTCTTGACATGAGACCACTTTAAAAACGAAGTAACAAACCTAAATTCAAGAAATGTAGATAAGTTAATATTGCATGTGTTAAAATGCTTTTTGCACTTGAAACCTAACTATTAAATGGTGAATCATACATATTTAGATATCAGTGGCAGGTGTTCATACCTTTGTGTGGGCGTACCTGCACGGTTTCCTTTGCACATGCGGAAGACCTTTGAAGACAGCAAAACTTTATTCTTATCTCATGTTCTTTTAGCTCTCAACTCATCAGCAACAACTATGAGAGACAGATGAGATAAAATCTTTTAAAAGACCCCAGTTATTGTGGAGTAATCAAAACATACTGTGGGAATATGTATTGTGTATGCTAACGCATTTTGGGCCACATTCAAAAATCACTGAAGTCTAGAAGTATTCTCATTGGCTTTGCTGAGTTTTGCACCATTGTCTACAGTACAAATACATAAATGTGTTTCAGAATGTCAGGATTGAAGTTCAGATTTTACAAGGAGTTCAAGAACTTCAAATTTTGCTTTATAGAAAGCCAGTCCAGAGGATTGGATATGAACCCTTTCTTCACGTGTCAGTGACTTTACAAAGAGTAGCTACCCATGTAGTCTAGATTGTTAGATTAATCCCAAGGACATACATATCCCCCTTGACTGACATGTTTTTGTACTAACTGTAAGAACTAATAGGAAATTATATATTAATGTTCACTAAAGCATGAAGAGGAAGTAAAGCTGGTAGCTTCAAGCCTGAACAAGTGAGCACCTATGAATCCCTTGAAAAATTCCAGGCAACCTCAGCTCTCAACTAAGTATAAAAAGAGATAATTTAATACTTTTTTATGCTTCGGATCTTCAAAGATAACTATGGTTCTGGCATTAGAAAGAACTTCTTGTAAAATAAAATTAAGCAGACAAGTATTTAAGTATTTAATTCTTTATTAATACTTTCTTATATTTCTTTGTCTGAAAACTTCATAGAAGAATAGCAAGATTATCCATGTTTTTTTTCTGTACTTTCTAATGCAAAATAAATAAAAAACACAAAGTATGTAAAATAACACACTTCATTAGCACCTTTAATACTAATTTTTCTCCTTTCTTCTTTTCTCTTCCTTTGTTGCCTGTCTGCTGTTTCATCATCCGGATCCTTATCCATGCTATTTGTCTGCTCCACTTTCTATCTACTGAATGAATCTGTGTTCTTTCAATATAATTATTGGTAGTGAGAGCTGAAATGGACTCTAGTTCAAGATCTCAGATATTCTCAGTTTCTTCTGATAAAGGATCCAGTAATGATAACAACTCAAATGATAACAACTCCGATTCTTCCTATGTTCTTGACAGCCATAATGGGATAGAAGGAAATCAGTCAGTTATTGGTGAAGACTTATCTGTGGCACAGTATCAAGATGACATTGAGAAATCTGTTCATGTTAATCAAGATGGCAGTATCACGGTGGAAATGAAAGTTCGATTCAAAATTAAAGAGGAAGAAACCATTAAGTGGACAACCACTGTAAGTCGTGCTGGCCTTTCTGATGACAAAAATATCTCCATTTGCAATTCTTCTGCAATGAACGTGGAAGACTGCTCATCCAATGTAAATACACCAGACTGCATAAATCCAAAAGATGCTCCATTTTTGAAGAGCTACAATAAGGAGGAAGACTCATTACAGCAATCCAATGAGGAAGCGTCAGACAATGAATCAGAATCCAATTTGAAAACTGCTGATTGTAATGTCTCTGAGACAAACAATTCTGGAGATTTACACGTAGGCAATGTGTCCGAGGAAAATATCAAGCCTCACTTTTATAGGCCTCCCACCCCTGGGCCGAGGTGTGTTAGACAAAAGAAAGCAGTAGTTGAAAGTGTCACCTTGGTGTCTGAGAAAGAGGTTCAAGAGGAGACAATAGGACAGTTTTCCTATAGTGAGGAAATAGAGAATGGAGAAAAAACATCTGAGTATTGCATGGTAGCTCATTCTAGCAGAAAAAAATCAAGTGTGAGTAGTCCAAAGTTTAATGAGATGAGTGACAATGGTTTATTAAAGCTTTCTTCAGAAAATATAAAAGAAGAAATGCTTCTTAAAGTAAGCCACAAAAGTAGTGAGGTAATAGAAACCACAAATAGGAAGACACTAGAACTGCCTGATGAGGATGAGTTGGTTCAGAATATATTGGAGAAATCAGTTGTGGGACAAGCTGCATATAGTAGTTTAGTATCAACCTCCAAAGCTAACGTCAGCGGTTTCATGCCGTCATCAAAAACTTACCAGACAGCTAGGCCAGGTACAGCAGATCACATCCATAAGTCATGTGATATTAAACAAATAAAAAGATCAGTGAGTTCTTTCATTACGTATTCAGAATTATGTCATTCAAAAGAAGAAATAAAATGTCAGGCTGCTGATTTAATAGCTATTTCTCAAGATTCAGTGCATTCAGCCTGTGTTGGACATAGCCAGATGAAGATGATGGCACCTCCATGTAGTAAGAGTTCTACTGAGAAGGTAAACCAGACAACTGGATTCTTTCCTACTGTTACTGAAAGTGAGAATCAAATCAGTGCCGCAACTGAATCTGTGATGACAACACTCACTGAGAACAGCCAACCTACATCATCCCTCACCAAAAAGAAGAAGAAAAGAAAATCACCTAGTGTGCTAGAGCAAGGTACATATGAAAATCAAAAACATCAAGAAATTTCAGGGGTTGTTAAAACTGAGGAATTGCTTATCACACAGCGTTCCACCACAGAGGCTATGGATAAATATTCTGAAGTGCCTCAGAAAAAGGGATCTGAAAATTTTGTAAAAAACAATGATGCATCTGCCAATTCAGATGAAACCATATATCCTGAAGATGAGTTCTATCACCAGGATTCAGTGGAACAAAATGGATCATCATCATCTAATAAAAAAAAGAGACGTAATAACAAGAAATTAGCCAAGGTAAAATTGAAGTCAGGCAAAAAAAGTACGATCATTTCATCTGCAAAGAGTGAAGATGGTCTAATATCAGCTGGTTCAAACAATGAATCTGAACACTGTCAGGATACCCTTAGTACTGAGAAAGAAGGCACGCACAGTTCTTTCAAACAGATGCCTAACTCATCAGTGACTTCAAAGGCATTGTCAGAAGTGCCAAAAAATCTTAACTTTGAAAAAGACAAGGAAAAGAATAATTCAGAACATTTGCTATCAAAGAAAGAGAGAAAGCAAAAGGCAATGAAGAAAAATCTAGGTAAAGGTGTAAATAAGATAAATACTTCAGAGAGTGCCATTACACTAGAGGCTCTAAACCAGGAGGGTTTTCAAGAAGAGATTGTTGAACATTCTCGTGAAAACTATGTCCAAACTTGGCTGAAAAATTCTTTATCAAATTCTGTCTTACCCCCTATAAAGAAAAAAGAAGGGACTGTAGATAATAGCAATGCCTGTTGTTTTCCTAAAGAAAATACTGATGCTTCTATAGAAAACGAAGCTAGTTTTGTCACAAATAATGTGCATGTAACTAGAAAAAAACTTGAAGATAATCTAACAAGAAAACCA
Source organism: Sitta carolinensis (assembly GCA_032173965.1). Lineage (NCBI taxonomy): Eukaryota > Metazoa > Chordata > Aves > Passeriformes > Sittidae > Sitta > Sitta carolinensis. The sequence goes on from CM063284.1 coordinate 114,057,521, forward strand.
TTAAAGCCAATAGGTAAATTGAGAATTTCAGAAGATTTAGCCAATGATTCAGATGAAAGACAAACTAACTCTTTGATTCATTCTAGTACATCTATAGTAGAAAAAACCAAGTATTCATTAAAGTCAGAATTTCATCAGGATAGTAAGCTACATTTGTTTCATGAAGCACATGACAATGATAAAAAGATGGCAGAAGCTGACATTCAAGTTACCAACCTATGTCAAAGATCTGAAGTTGCTGTTCAAGCTGATTGCACAATTGTTAGTGAGAAAATTGGAATTGAAGTTCAGAATAATTGCATGTCTAGCATGTTGCTGCATGAACTTCAATCAGCTTTGCTTGGTCTGCAGAAAGGACATAGTGGATGCATTGGAAAATCTTGCAACTTTTCAGATCTTTCTCCCACAGCTTTTGGTTCATCCTCCAATGCCCTCCTAGCTTGGCTACTTTTACTGAATCTGAGAGAGAGTTTGACTGGGACAGTCGCAGATGATATGAAAAAAAATACGTGTAGCTGTTCTGAAATATTTACACAGTTAAAATGTCTAAAACAAATTGCAGCTATAGAACAAGCTGATGAGCTGAAAGCTGCCTTCTCACATCTCCAACAATCATCAGAAAATAACTTATTGCTGTTCAGGAAGGAACTTGAAAAGCAGGGCTCCACACATGAGAATATGCCCACATCTGAAATTCCAAATAATATACATTTGCATGAATATGAAGAATCAGTTGAGCCTTGTATTGCAATGGACAGTGTCGATTCTGAAGAAGCTCTAAAATTAACTGGGGAATTGGAAAGCTGTATTGATATACAGAGGGATCTTTGTGAAGAAACAGAGACTTTAGACATGACTGCTCCCAAAACACAACTAAATGGTCAATATGCCAATACTAATTCAAATACCTGTAGCCTTCCATCAGCTATAGAGACACTAGAAAGAAATGAAGAAATGCCTGGTAGCCTATATGAAAAAACTCAAGATACATCATTTGTTAATGAAGAGTCAGAATCTTCAGTAGAACCTAACTCCACAGTTCATAGTGTAACTTCTAATGATAACAATTTTGTTTTAGATCAGGATACTTCTGAGTTAGAAGGTGAAAAAGGCATTGTACCTGTTACTACTGATAAAAGTGAAGATGAGGATGTTGATACAAAGTCAGCAGATATTGACAAAATCCCCAAAAACCAACTTACACTAGATGCTGAAACCTCTGTAGAATATAATAATGAGGATTATTCTGTACAGGGTGAAAAGGAAGATGCAGAAATATCTGAGGAAACCTCTGAGAGGTTATCTACAGTCTCTCCATTATCATTTCGTTATGAATCAAAGCAAATTACAGAATGTGACATGATTGAAGGAGAACAGAAATTGCAAGTAGAAGAACTAGAGAATAAAATGTGTTCTGACACCTCTCAATTTAAAAAATGTTTAAAAAGTCCTGCTACTTCAGACTGGTCAGATTACAGACCAGATACTGAAGAGAGTGATTATAACTTTAGAGCATCCAGTGACTTGACCAATGAAAGTGGGGAGGAAGCACTTGAAAAACATTATAATACTGGCTATGTAAAGAGAACTATTGAAAGACTATATGGCAAGACAGAAGCTTCATTTAAACCTGACTTTCACAAAGGATTTCCTTATATGTCGAAAGTATTTCAAGCAGATCATGAAGGATTCCACTCTGCAGTGGGGGAAAAAATAATTTATTTTTCTCAAGAATCCATGTCCTGTTCTGCAGAGAAATTGTCACATTCTTCACTGCCATCACAAGAATATCCAGTAAAAGTAAACAAAGATGGCAATATATCGAGAAGAGAAAATACTCCTTTACCAACACCACAATCTGCTCTTAACAGAGAAGAGACAATTTATACGAATGACTGTTTAGGGGAATCTCCAAATCAACCTTGTCAAGCTAGCATTCAGGCTAGTGAAGATGAAGGAATATTGATAGATAAAGGCAAATGGCTTCTGAAAGAAAATCATTTGATTAGAAGATCACCACCTGAACAGATTGGAATGTATGGTCATTTGGATACAACATCAATTGAAAGTGACGAAGTTCCATACTCTCACTTTGGTAATCTGGATCAGTACCCCGCCCTTGATGACATCCCATCTTCAGAACTTGAAGACATGGTAAAACCCCCTGAAAATTTTTGCAGCTACTTCAATATGCCGCATAATAGTGATTCAGACCCCTTTCAGGATGAGTCAAATATGAAAGGCAAACCCAGTCGCAATGGTAAGATCCTTCCTGCACCAAACAAAGACAAGACCAATCCATCAACCGTGGGAGGTTCTACTTCCACACAGGCTGACACCAATTTTCCAGCCTTTTCATCTGTAGAATTTAGATTACCTGATAACAAGGTGCATCCATTGGAAAAGCCTTCAAATGCTGTACCAATACAGTCTCAGCCAACCAATGTTAGTAATGTTGATAGAAGTGCTCTTCATGAAGAAGATTCTCTGGATAGACTCCATGCAATATGTGGCCAACATTGTCCGATATTGATGGTAACAGTAATACCAATTAATGAGGAACAGAGAGGATATGCCTACCAAAAGGCATCTGATATTGAGAACCAGCTGGGATCATATTTGTTGGCCAAAAAGAGCAAATATTTAGAATGGTCAGGTCAAGACCTGCCAGAGAAAAATAATCATGTGACTTTGAAGAATAACTCTATCAATAAGATTGTAAATAATATCTTTAATAGGTTTTATGCTGATAACACCTTAGATTTTATTAGTAACTTTGGAATACTTGCATCCTCAACTTTGAAAGACACAAATATTTTAGGGGAGTTACGTATCACAGAGGATATGAATGTAAATCCCATGGAAGCCAGAAATTGTCAAAATAGTGTATCCAAACACATACTCAGTGATCTTGTCACAGGCATAAATACTGAACTACCCAATGGAAAGACAAAAATATGTCATACCTTAAGAATAAATTTAACATATATTGTTGGAGAAAAATTTTCTCCCATGTTGGCAGATCCAGCAGAAACATGTCATTCTGAAACATTTCTGAAGTGTGACTCTTCCTTAAATAACATTCAACATAAAGACTCTGAAAATCCGAAAAACGAAAATGCCTTTCCTACAGAAGAAGACGAAGAAGTAATTTGCTCTTCTACAATGAACAGTGGAAACAGTAAAGATGAGAAAGACTTGTAATAAAATTTCCAGTTACATTAGATTAGTGAACATACATCTTCAGAAAAAAAATAAAATTACATAATAAACTGTTGAACGATGCAACCAATAAAACTCCCAGTGTGAATAACTAGATAAAAATAAGTCACAATTATATATCAGTACTGGAATACAAATATTAATTAAATTTTTATGAGAACCACTGTAGGAAAAAAAGTTGTTCTTCTGAGGCAATTATTTCTTGGCTAGGAAACAGTTTTTCCCTGAAACATTGTCTGTTAAGAGGTAGTTGTATACCAATCATCTAATTTTAAAGAAATGACAGCTGCTTGTTTCAACAGAGAACTGAAATTTGAAATACCTGCCCAAGTTTAAGATAAGATTTTTATAGTCCATGACATTTGAGAAGATGCTTGAAAACTGCCTTTCAGTAGAAATGCTTTTTCCAGCAGAAAATCAACTGATATGTTTCATTTTAAATGAAAAGTAGGAAATACTAATCAAATGCTGTAATACAATAACAAGTAGGATACAGAAGTCCTGTTAATTTTATATAGATGTACTTTATAAAATTGCTGATTGCGATTTTAAAGGCCAGCTGCAGAATGTGTATGTGAATGAAGAGATTTTTCCATGTAGGAGCATCCAGTCACCAAATACAGTTGGCCTGTTTAACTCAGAGGACACTAGAAAAGGGGCATGTTTAGGAACCAGGGACAGAGACTGTTTGTCAATAGACTTCCTGACTGCTCTTGACATATTTCCTTCTGAGGCAGCACCACTAACTCTTAAAATTGTTCTACATACACTGAAAGTTTTAGATGTGTGTTCTAACTTAACCTCTGTCCGTACTTCAGAGATTGTATTTGTGGGTTTTGTTTTGTTTTGTTGTTGTTTTTTGGGTTTTTTTGTTGTGTGTTTTTTTTTTTTTTTTTTTGTTGGTTTTTTTTTTTTTGTAAATATGTTGTATTTTGAGAAACCAAGGCATATGCAATATATTCCAGGATCTTTCAATTTGTTAGGATTATTTTGGATACCTGTTTACAGCATATTTTTTAATACTGCATGTATGTAGTAAGCACCTATATATGTTTACAGTTTTCAGTAAATGAATTAAAATATGAAATTGGAAAATATTTAATATATATTGTGATTAAGGAGGGTGTTTCAGTTTTTTGGTTAGATTTTAATTCTTAATATTGCACAGTACCTCTCTTCAATGTCAATGAAGTCAGAGATATAGCTGAAAAAAGAAGGTGCCACTTTTCTGGTAAAGAATGAGAATTTGACCATTCTGTACTCTTGAAGACTGTGTCTGAAATAACTAGCATGTACATGCTGTGATAAGCCCTGGGCCATGATCCTTTGATTATCCAGATTTGGGACCTAATAAAAGGCTGATGCAAATTCTTCTTGGCCCAGAGTCTTTGATTGTGCCAGTGCGGGACAGAAGGCACGTGGAAAGGAAGTAGAAGTCGGATGTGAAGCAAAAGGGGTTTGTAGCACAGGTAGGAAACCTAGAAGCATTCCTCAGTTTTCTTGGAAGTCCACTGGGTGATATATTCCCCACTAAATAATAAATGTTATATTTCTGTTGTTTGAAGCGGTGTATTCTATGTAATAAACTAACATCATATATCTTAAGCAAGTGTATTGTCTAATATATTCCACACAAAATTGCTGTGTCTTATTTCCTATGCTGCCTTTGTTTCTGATGTTCTTCTGTCCATCTCCACTTCTCTTGGTGTCCTCCTTCACAAGTTTTAGAACTGCTCCAAGTGAAGAGTCTCAATGGTACTTTTCCATTCCTTTACGTGTCAATACAGAAATAAAACCTTTGAAAAATGCAATTCAAAATTACTAGAATCAGTCTGAATGTCAGCATTCTATTTACAGCATTCTGTGCTGTAAATAATGTCTGAATTATAGGCAAATTAACAGCTATATATGTCTCCATCATTCACAGTCTTTCTACTGGATTTTCAGCACTCTGTGTTGCATTCACAGCACCTCAGTGTTTCCAGATCAAGGTTCAGGAACCTTTAATCAGATCCTTATAACTGTGTTACTGAGAGTTACCGAGCAAACTAAGCACTCGAAACGTAAGATGTGAGGTACTCCCTCAGGTTGCAATTAGCAGAGACAACAGCATGTGGTGAAATGAATAATAACTGAAAGACTTGGTTTTGATTTCTGTATGTTAACTGAAAGAGAAGGAATAAAATGGTCACCTCAGAGCAGGACAAAAGGTTGTCAGTGAGATGCACCATACTGTCTTAGGGTTTATCTATTCATTAGTGGTACAGGGAAGATCAGAGAATTGTGGAATCATTTAGGTTAAAAAAGATCTGAGTCCAACCATTAACCAGAATTGCAAAGTTCACCATTATACCATGTCCCCAGGTGACATATCTACACGTCTTTTAAATACCTTCAGGGTTGCTGACTCAACCGCTTCCCTGCACAGCCTCCAATGCTTGACAACCCTTTCAGTGGAGTAATTTTTCCTATCATCCAATCTGAAATTCAATCTAAACCCTCCCTGGTGCTCTTTGAGGCAAAGAGAGAGAATATCAGGTGTCTCAGATGCACAGACAAAATAAAATTGTTTTCATAGTTGAGATTGGAGAAGGTTGAAGAGTTTACTTCACAATGTTTGATTGTGACATTCTGATTGACAGAGGTAAAAACATCATAAGGAGTAATATGAGCTACTTTGATATGATAGAAAAGCATTCAGCAATCATTCTGGGATATATAGAGAGTATGTCATACATTTGGAAGGAATCCAGTTTTTGTCTTGCCGTTATTAAAAAAGAAACAGCCAATGTAACATATAGATCACAGTCCCAGGAACTCTCAGTTCATCTAGTTTAGCTGCTTGCTAGAAGGAAACTGCACAATTAGGTAAATAATTCCATTTAATTACTAAATCTCATTTTAAATCTTTTTCTCTATGGTCATTACAGACAGATGTTCTAGAGCTTGAGTCCTGCTTCTGGTGTCTGTCTTGAATGTTTTCTAGTTTACATCCTCAGCTTACTCATGGTTGGTTTATATACTTGTGTCCCAAAAGCCATCACTGTCATTTACTTAGAAAAGTCTCTTTCCTCCTTGGTATGTATAAACAAAATCAGACATTTTCTCAAGTTTTTTTTTTTCTATATAAATATTTTCTCCATTTCCTCTAATCATCATGGTCATAGTCTACGAAATGCATAAGGCATATTTCTCTTAGTTCTAAGGATGTCAGAGGAAAAGAAGACCATATAATTGTTCAATATATCACTATTAAACAAGTACCTTGACTTTTACTGCACTAATGCTATCAAATATCATTCATCTAATGGCAATGTTGATCAACTGTAAAGTTATGGGGAACAGTTAATAGAATTTTCTCACCTTGTGTCACAAGTTAGCCTCAGTCAGAACTCAGCCACAAGCAGCTGCTTGCTTACTTCCCCACCAGTGGGATTGGAAAGAGTAAAAGACAGAAGACTCATGGGTTGAGATAAAGTTTAATAGGTAAAGCAAAAAGTGCGCAGACAAGGAATTCAATCATCAGATAACTTCAGCTGCGGGAAAAGCAGATTACAGCAACTTTTGAGGAGGTTCACATTGCTCTGTTGATAGTAAATGTGTTTCTGTCAGTTACTTCTCTCCCTCAGATCTCATAGTTGTTATTTTTTGCTTGTATTTTCAGTTTAGTATGTTCCAGCTATGATAATTCTGGAATTGATCAAATTTAACTTGTTGATAAGAATATCCACCAGTAATACCATTTCCTTTAATTCCATGTCATTGGTACTTAGCTTCCACTGAATGAATGGTTTGGGTTTGAAGGGGCCTTAAGACCCATCTAGTTCCAACCTCCTGCAGTGGTCAGGGCCACCTTCCACTTAGACCAGGTCACTCAGAGCTCCATCCAACCTGGTCTTGAGCACTTCCAGAGACAAGGAATCCACAGCTTCTCTGGTAAACATATTCCAGTGCTCCACCACCCTCAAAGTGAAGAATTTTCCCCTAATATCTAATCTAAACCCGTTCTCTTTCAGTTTGAAGCAATTTTCCCTTTTCCTGCGACTACACACTCTTGTAAATTTTCCCACTCCATCTTCCCTGTAGACTCCCTTCCAGTTACTGGAAGGCTGCCCCGAAGCATTCTTTTTTCCAGGCTGAATAAACCTGATTCTCTCAGCCTTTCCTCCTAGCAGAGGTCCTTCATCCCTCTGATCAGCATGCTGGCCCCCTCTGGATTTTCTCAACAGATCAAAGTCCTTCCTGTGTCAGTAAATCTTCAGTGGATTCCAAACAAGCTGCTACATCTGTGTAGCCGATCACACCTTTGCAGAGATACAGATCCTTTCTTAAACAGTTCTTTTCCAGCAGAGCTAATTTGCTCTGGTCCCTGGTGTTAAAAGTGATGAGTGTCAAGACTGTCATTATATAGCACTGCATTGAGCAGACCTGATATATCCTGTGTAAAGAGAACCCCATATTTAATACAATATTTCAAAACTGTGTTTGAAAGGTGATCTACGTTCATTCAAATTTGACTTGGTCATATAGGACATTTAGGATAAAAGATATGATTGTAAACTGACATTTCTTGACATGCCCAACACAGCAAACTCAATATTTGCCTGCTGTAATTTTGTGAAACACATATTTCTATATTCATTGACACACTATTATTTAGAATTTTGATTACTGAAATATGTTTTATTGAAGAATCTTGAGTTTAAGTAATTCAGCGAGTCTTTTTATCTTTTGATAGCTAGGAAATAGAATGTGTCAGTCCTCACCAGTGATGTGCCATCCGCAGGAACAGCCTCAAAGGTTTATATTACATTGTATGGGGATCATGGCAGTTCGGGTCCTATTTTTCTTGATGGAGAGAAGAGAAAATTATTTCAGAGAGGCAATGAAGACATCTTCACAGTAAGTAATATATATTCATTGTGTTGCCCTCTTGCTTCCTGCCAGATCGCATGACATTTCAAACTCTATGTGATAAAAGGCAGCTTTTTGTCTGCTTATCTAGAAATGAGAAACAGGAATTAAATGTAGAGCTAAATTTAGTATCCTTTCTCACTCACTTATCCAAAGCTTGATTCAACGTGTTTATTGTCTGTTGAAGAAGAACTAGTGTTTTTTTTTGGTATTGTGCCCAAGAAAATGCCAAGAAATATACAACAGATACTTATTTAGTTTGCAAATTTGAAACAAGGCTACAATATTAAAAATTAAATGAGGAAGTGAAGAATTAGGATATGGAGCAAAATTTTAACTTTGTTAAACATCTGCTGCTTTATTGAAATAGTGGCAAATTTTATAACTGTAATAAATCTATCTGAAAGTGCTTCTGTTTCTAGTTGCACAAACAAATTCTTCCTCGATCAGTCTTATAACATGGTGATTTAGGTGAGCCAGACTAGGTCTTTTATGACAATCTGCATAGCTTGAGTGTGTGTATAGGATTGTCAGGGGTTGTCTACAGGTGTCTGCTGTAGGGCTGTATGACAAACAGGTGCTTCCATCATTAGTATCCAGCATAGCAACTCCCCTTCTCAGAAAAGGTGATGACAGCATTGATGAAGAGCTCATCTTTTCCACAATCGCCCTGTAGATGTTTGGCATGAAGGAAGTGCATACAGTTCTTATCCCTTTTCAGTTTATGGAGTTTCTCAGAAGAATCCAGCACCCCTGATACAGAATGTCATTCTCCATCTGTGATATCCAAACCAGACAGATTGAAAGGAGTGGATAAAAGGAGTAAGCAGGTCCTGACAGATTAAAAGACCCTCCTCACAATAGATATTGTTGTCTGTTTCCTGTTGCCATTATTGAAATTAATTTAACCCACAATGACTTTTAAATGCAAAATATGGAGGACAGACCCATTGTTTGAGATCTAGGATTCCCCTGTTAGGCAAGTATCCCTAGCACTGAATTAAGGAGAACCTATTCTGAAATGTATAGAAGGAGAAAAGGCTGTCAGAGTGCACTGTATTTGCACACAACTGTGGTCTGGCCTTGCTGCTCTGTCTCTTTATCTTTTATAGCACTGAATTCAGTGATACAGGGAACTCAGTTCACACCCATCTATACAATGTCAATGAAGACATGAAATTTAATTCTATGGAAAACAACAGAAGGAGAGAAAATCAAGCCTACATTATGACAAATTATACAGTGAGGAAGGAAGACTGATGGTGTACTTCCAGTTCCTTGAAGATAAAATTTCTATTTCTACACTTAAGTTCATAGTAAGGTTGTTTGAATAACCTTCATGCAAAGTTATTCCCTCAGCACTTTGTTATCTGTCCTGGACTTATTCATCCAGGCTGCCCAAGAGCTAATCTTTCAAATACTGTTTTTTAGCTTGATTTAATTGAAACAATTTGTAAAAAGAAGCATCAAAGATGAACACAATTGTGTTCAAAAAATTGTAAGGTACACACTGCTGGAGGGGTAGGGAGAAACTCAAAGGTATGTGGGAGGCAAAAATAATTTTGGAGCAGGTCACTAGTATAGATGCTAAACAGAGAAAGGTTTTAGGGTCAAGACACTTTTGCTTTTTAGTCATCCATATGGTCTCTCTTCATCTCCCCCAGAGGCAAATATTCAGCCACAATTTACTGAAGCAACTTCCTGAAGATATTTAAATGGCATTGGCAGGCCAATGGAATTTTTGAGGGTTGTCTTTTAGAAGACCCAAATGTCTAAGGATTATCTGAACTAAAATAAGTTGGAAAGGCTTGTTTAAATGTCCAAATATTTAATTCCTCTAATCAAAAGTCTTATCTTACAGTTACTAAATGAATTTCTGTTGTGTGTCTTTTTAACAAATGTTCTGTGTTCCATTAGTTGTGTTTCTTTTACAGGTCAACACTAGGAACATGGGACATCTCTACAAAATATGTATAGGACATACAAATATAGGAAACTGCCCCGCCTGGCATTGCAAAGAGGTAAAAGCAGTGAGAAAGCATTTCATCTGTCCAAAAGCAATCACTATGACAGTGGATTCAAAATATGAGTAAAAAAATAATCCCTGGGATAATATTAGCCTCATGAAATTCTTTCACCTTCATTTAAGGGATTACTTATGAAGGAATGTGTTTGTGTGGATTTAAGAAGTTTATGATGTCTGAGTTGGCTGCTTGCAATTTAATACATTATGTTTCTTTAAAAATGTGTGTCTGGGCAGCAAGAAAGACTGCTTAATTTATCTGCTATAGTCTGAGTCTTCTACAGTCTTTGTATGCTACAAAGTGCCTAGAGTTTGTTTAAACCTGTGAAGTCATTGAACCCAGCCTAGCCAAGTCCTCCCCAAATGTGTGGCTATAGGTTCCTATGCACAGCACCAGAGCTACATTGAAATCTTTCTAGTTCTGTCTCTGACAAGAAAATAACAATAAGAGTTCCTTTTCCCTCCTTATGTAAAAAATCTTGATGCAGGTTAAGCAAATACAATAAAGCAAAGAGAATGAGCTAGTTGCACTTCAAGTTCGGTTGGGAAGCATAGTATACAGGCTTCTGGACTGGAAATTAAAGGATCTGACTTTTCTCCTAATATCTGATGTGATACTATGTGTATCAATTATATGCTGTGCATGCCTGATACCCTTCTATCTTTCTTTTCACTTTTTTGCCAGAGTTTCTTATCTTTCTGTTAAGAGACTGCAGTTTATGAAGAGCTTTAGAAACTGCTGGTAAACTCAATGTTAAAATTATATTTCATTCTTTATCTAGATCTAGCTAATGCAAAATTCCCACTGAAGTTAAATATTCGTTGATCAGTGCTCAAAATCTGTAGCTATTTGCTGCTTCTTTTTACTTGGGCCCGTGACTCAGGAGGAAGACGGAGACTGGGAAGTTCATACCTCTAGCCAGTTCATGTCTACACTGAAATATCATCATGCATTATCACTCTTAGAGGTTTGATGATAGAATTAGAGGGATTATATCTCTTTCAATGCAAGTGATGATTGCCTGATTATAAAACCTAGGTATTCATTTCCAGCTGTACTGAGTTTTGGGGACAGATATTTAAAATGATAGACTGAGGAAGTCTGACAAAATAAAAGTAAAAAGAAAAATAAGAAGTTATTTTTACCCTTTCCACCTAGGATATATTAATTGAAATCAAGAGTACAATTTAAAAAAACCCAACACTTTAGTGTCTTCCATTAGTTATTTATTTATAAATTTTAACTGTTTCTTCATGGAATCTCAGTCAATCAGATACAGTTTTTAGGGAGTGGTTCATCAGCCAGGGCCAGGTCATTCCCTTTTTGCAACGTTGGGCAGAAATTCAAAAAAAGGAAAAAAAAAATTCAAACCCTACAGGTAGTGTTTTTTGTGCTTCAGAGAAAATGGAATACAGCCATTTATTTCTAGACTTCACACAAGAGGAGCAATCTACAGACACTTAGCATCACTGTTTCTTGGGAAACATACACTTTTTTCAGGAAGAACTAAAATTAAAAGAGCTTGTTCTACAACTGCAGAGCTTTTCTGGTAGGGAGGCAAGCTAGTCCTCCGTCAGTGTCCCAGGGTTTCTGTGTCTGTATCTGTACTGAGATGATATCAGAACAGGAAATGTCCACAAAAGTGCTGCTTTGCTAATCTAAATTTCCCTTTCAGGCTTCATCAGAAGATGTCAACAGGCTAAGATGTGCCCAGTTTTTCAGACAAGAGGAATCTTTGTCTTTAAAGTTTAATACTCAAGCAGCAAAATAGATAAAAATGTTTCCAGCAATTCTGAGTTTGTTTAATATTCAAATTAAGGAGATTAGATTCTGCAGAGCATAGAGTGAAACTACAAGTAGGAGTGTCTTTCCTTCTCTCTGCTGATCCAAAATCTTGTGTAGATACGGGTATAAATTAGCATAATCAGGGACTATTAGAACATAGAGCAGCCTCTGAAGTGCTTACTAAGGAATACTTTGAAGTACAAAATAACCTCTTTCCCTCCTTCAGCTGGTGTGCATATGGTCCTTTTGCTGCTGCGTGCTCGAAGCTGGGCATGGAAGAAGATAATGTAGGGCATTGTGTAGGCCTCTGCTGGTGTTGAGGCTAGCACTTTCATGGTTTATATGTGTCACAAGGAGTGCTGGAGAATCAAAATCTGTCCCTTTAATTCCTGTTCTGATAAAAGTATAAGGAATAGAGATACAATCATTGACAAGCTTCCCAGTGAGAAGTTCCATCCTTGGTAAGCCATGCCACCTAGTGCCAGCCCCCATGGATGTACCAGCTGGAACAACAGCTGTAGCTTGTGGGTGTGCTCCTGAGCTGACAAAAACCTGTTTCTCAGTTGCACTTGAGTTACTCTGCCCTCAGATTTCAAATAGGACTGAATGAAAAGTCAGATTTGGGCAGTTAGATCCAGGGAGCAGAAATGCTCCAAACCCATGGTTTTGTGGTGATCCACAAAGCTCTACCTGCACGGATTTCAATGATTGTTCTGTTCCATCTGGTCTGATATCAACAAGTTAGATTGGAATTCTTGGTGCTATTTAGGTGCAGTTGCTGAACCTTTTCTCAGGGGCGCAGTTCTCTTTCCCTGCACATCAATGACTGGCCAAGGACCAGGCTGGTGGGGAAATATCCCTGGAGCTTCCAGTGTTACACCAGGGACAGCCAATTCTTCCAGGTAAGCACCATGCCACATCAGCAAAGTCAGACCCCAGACTGATGTCGATAGAGGTGAGTTTATCGTTTTTCATCAGGCCCTCTATTACTTTTTGGCTGCCACAACACTTTTTCTGCTTTGTTTTCCTGTTGATACTGTGCATACTCAGGCAAAAAGTTAAAAAGCTCTGGAAGAGAAATGAGAGAGTCTTTAATGCTTTGAATTTCACATGTTCTTTAAGTGGATTCCTTGTTTGGTAAGATTTTCAGTGCTTATGTTTGGTTTAAAATAAAGGCAATAGAAAAGATATGTCAGACGTAACCACCATGAAGCCAGCATATGAGTCAGATCAAAAACTGTTTCAAATAACTGAGGATTATAGCTCCAGCATATTGTAGTTGCTGTTTCAGTCTCTTTCTGGTAAGTGGATCAGATTCCAGAATACTATTAATTTTTGAATGTGGAATAAAGCTTTCAGAATAAATATTTCGGGAGACTATAAGTGCTAAAATCTCCATTATGCACAGAGAGATTGTATTGTAATTCTAAAGATGAACGATTCCAAAGGATATGAAAATTATTTGGTGTTGTTGTTGTTGCACTGTTTTAGTGTCCTGCTCTACCACACCAGTCCCTGATGTTCCTATATGATCCCTTCTCTCCATATGGCTTTGCCCTTTTCTGGAAAATTTCTAAGAAAATTACAAGGGCTTAGCAAGATCATTGTGTCCTGGAAGAGATGTGGGTGAGGGAGCAAGAATTTTGTGGCAGATTCCCATCCTGTTGTGGTGTGATGCTAGAGGGGGAAATGCCATAACACACTGATATTACTTGTGCTAGGACTTCACTAGAACAAGATCCACCTGGGGCATATCCTCTTCTCTTTCCCACAAAAATCATATCATCTGCAGAGGACAAAATTAAGGCATGAGAGGAACTTCTAAGTTCTCTAAAAGTTGTGGAACTCCCTTTTTGGAATGTTTAACTATTTATCAGTGCTTTATGGTGTGCCTATGGTTCCTTGTGTTGATCTTGCAAAGTTGAAATCATAGGAGGCATTTCAATGGTAACTGATACTGTGGGTGCAGGCTAGAGGAAGAGGATATATACAAATAAAATCGAGAGGCAGAAGTCCAGAAAATGGCCCATGGATGTGGGAAAACATACCCTGGGACAGTTACTCTTGTAATAAAGAAATGGGTGGCCTGGAGTTTACAACTTTTCTGTGATGACTAAGCTCTGAGATTGAGAACCTGTCAAGAAGATCAGAAAAAAAACCCCGGTTTGTGTCTCAAAAGCATGTTTTAAGAGAAAAAAAAAATAATGGGAAAGATTTTCCCCAGTACTTAGTAGCTGTCAAAGGCTCATAAAATACTCTAGAGAGAGGCCTATCTACACTAACCACTACAATTTTTGGTGTTGGGATGGTCATGATCTTCGCTACATGAGAAGCCTCAGAGACACTCAGCCTGCTTCCTCACAGGTACGGTCTCTTTGGGCAGAAGACTAATGTTGTTTATATAGGGGGACATACAAACACACTGTTATACAAGTGAGGAGCCTCCTCACCCCTTTGAATAAACACTAGTTAATGGTAATGTACATATTATATTGATTATGCTCTATTCCCCTATTTGCAGTATCTGTTCTTCCCCAAATGTTCTCTTGTTTAAATATTCTGAGATGCAGATCTCAACAACGTCAGATGGTTAGCACATGGTGCTAATAATGCCAAGGGTGTGGATTCAATCCTTATATGGGCTGTTCACTTAAGAATTGTAGTCAATGATCCCTGTGGGTCCCTTCCAATACAGAATATTTTGTGGTTCTCTGAACAACCTAATTTTTTGGCTCTTTCTGAGTAGCAGGCTTCCTTGTTTCTGAAATAAAGACACAATGAAAGGTTTTTATTATTGACTAATCTTTGTACATGAAAAGCACAAAGGCACACTTAGAACCAACCTCTCAATCTGCATTTTGTAGTTAACAATTTCTCTCTTAACAAGGGAGGACAAAAAGAGCTTTGTGCATTTCTACCAGTTTCAGTGTAAAAGGGGTCATGCAGAAGGCTTTGGAGAAGGCAGATTCATGTCTGATTTAGTAATTGAAAGACTGCCTCTGTGTCTTTTTGTCAGCGTTATATTTCTGCATGAGACGGTGAAAAGGGAACACAGCTTTTAACTTTAGAGAAGATAGTTTGATAACAGAACAGTGAAGGGCTCTGGATTCAACGTGAAAGAGAGATGATGAGAGGCACTTTAAAACCAATTTCTGAATAAAAAAAGAGGCTGAAACATTCTCTGATTTAACATTCTTTTTTATTCAAAGGAACAACATGGGAATTAAACTGTTAAGAAGTGTTAAATGGAGACTTTGTTGCTATGATGCTGGAGGACTGAGCAACATTCGACATTTTATCCTCTACCATCCTACTTTTGTCCCTGTCTGCTCACGGTTTATGACACAATTATTAATTATACCCTGCAAATAAATGAGGGTTACACAGTGTTGGTAGCTGGTGGACCTTTGCTTTTCTTCTTGCAGGAATTGAAAGTAGGTAGTTATTGAAGGAGGAAATTGTTGCAATAGAGGATTGTTGTGGTCCTATGCATGGAATTGTAGGTCTAGAGAAAATAATTCTTTCCCTCTGCTGTGGTCTATTCATGGGGCATATGTTCATGTGGGAGCTGCAAAGACAAAATTGGGCAAGTACATAGATCAGGTGGTGACATGTGAAATTACATGGGTAAAATGCAGTATGAATTAACAGCTGCCAAATGAAAACTGTTTTGAGTATTGAGATAGGTGTACTTTGGGAAAGATAGTGCCTGATTATGCTGTTAATTAAAGAGTGTCAAAAGCTTCTGTGTGTTAAGTGTGGCTGGCCTTTACCACATATTTCAGAGGAGTACAGAAGCTCTGATCTCAAAATGAGTTAGCTCTCATGCCACAAGGAAAGTACCACTAGTGTTCTGTGTGGGCACATTAAAACCTGTGCAGGCTGTTCAGTGTTTCAGTCAAATTGTTACCATTATCCAAATTGAATTATTTGAAGATAACTTGTTTAGTAGCAAACACAAAAAATAGCATGAAAATAAATGAGAGATAATCATGAAAAAAAATAAGGATAAAGGGAAAAATTGCAATACTGACCAGCCACCTAGCATAGCTTCAGATGTGGACTGACGGTGAATAAATCTTCAGTGCTTATTAAAGGAAAGTGTTTGGCCATCAGAAGAGCGAGATCTGGAAGCAACCTCCTTCAGAGAACTACAACCAAGATTCATAACATGTTTCAAATAGAATCTGACAATTGAATGATGATAATGTTGATGTTGTTTCGGACCCAGTGGTTCAGAAACTCTTTTCTGCTTGCAAGACAGAAAAGGACACAGACACCTACCCTTGGAAGAAGAGCTTGTGTGGCAGAAAATTCCCTTCTTCACTTTTTCACTTTTCATTCTCTCTGTACCTCATCTGGTCTAATAAAATATTAGTGCATGTTGGCATAAACCTTGCCTTTCCCATGTTAATACTGAAGATTATGATTGCATGTTTTATCTTAATTCTGAATTTTAGGAAGTTCCTACATCTGCTTTTTAAGTACCGCAGTTTTATATTGGTAGATATTTTTATGTATCATAGTCTTTAGTTTCATTAGATTTTGACTCAAATATAGTTTTACTTGCATTATCCCTTTGTATTCAATAAATCATTTATTGAATTTAAGTCTTAGTTTTTCCCTCCTAAACTTATATCCTTTAAAAAATTTCCATATGGAATGTAGAGAGGTTACTTATCCCTGGTATCGTTCAAAGTCAGGCTGGATATGGCTCTGAGCAACCTGATGTAATGGAGGATGCCCGTGATCCTGTCAAGGGAGCTGGACTAGATGGTCTTTAAAGGTGTCTTCCAAACCAAACCATTCTATGATCCTATCCTATAGCATGAATTGCTAAAATAATTAAACAATACAGTTTTCTGAGTTTTGAGGTCCTAGAAAACTAAAATTATGGTGCTAGATTTTAGCCTATTTGGTTGACCAGTGCATTCAAAATGTTAATGGCTCCCATTCCTTTTTATAGTTTTGATCTCACTACTCATGGTGACATTAATCTTGATTTACATTATTTACTTTTCAGTTTATGATGATTTCAAATGATGCTTCAGGACCAAGATATGCTACTGGGCATTGCAAATTAACTTCTCTTTGCATTCCCCACAAATGACAGCCTGGGACACAACAATAAATGTAACAACCATAAAAAACATAAAAGCAAGTTTGTATTTTATTTTATTTTATTGAATAGTATTTCAAAAGTTTTATACCCTGTCCTTGACACAGATGTATTTGGACTCTACAGCCAGCTAGATGTTATTGTAACTACAATAATGTTTGTGATCTGAAAAGCTGTCATCTTTTATTGTCTGTGACTGTCTACAAAGTGCATGTGACAACAGGAGACCTGTGGAATGCTGAAACGGAGGCTGATGTCTATATTACTGCCTATGGAGAAAGAGGTGATACAGGATCAGACAGCTGCTCAGGTCACAGAAAGCCAAGAAATTTTTAAAAGGATAAGTAAGTGAAAGACAGGGCATTTTTCGATATGTTTGTCTGGCTTTTCTCTGTCAGGTGGGTGGTGATTCCAAGAAAGTTGAAGTTAAAAAAGAGATAATTACTACATTCCAATGGCTCCCTATAAATCCTTAATTAAGTGCCGAATACTTTCTCTCAGGTTTTGTGTTGTTGCTGTGACCCAAGAATTGTCCAAAATCTCTGTTTTTCCCAGCCAGGCACAGAACAGCTGGAGATCTCTCTGTTCTCGTGTTTGAGGACTTGTTTATTGTTTGTTGTCCAGTACATTGTGGCTCTGGCCTGTGAAGGTCCCTCTTGCAGGTCGAAATGGAGCAGACTCTCCACCCTCTGGGCTGTGCTATCTTTTATACTAAAATCTACATATTCTTTATTTACAATAATTTTCCAATACCTATCAACTATGTTGGACAGTGTGCCTCTACTCTAAAACAATCAAAAAGTGCCACCACCACAGCAGAACATGGAGACTAAAAGACCAAGAAGAAGAGCAGGGACATGCCCCAAATCCTCCATCTTTGTCTCTTAAACCCCCATTCTAAAACCCCAAAATTCTACATTTTCACCCTGTGACAAGCCAACTATCACTCTCCTTGAACTGTTGTGTCTTGTAATTCTTCATACAAGGTTGGGAATTTTTCCCATGGGCTCAAGTCAAATGCACAGGTGTTTTTGACTCCATGCCAGAGTCTCTGAGACCCCTGCCAGGGTCTCGGATCACCCAGGGCAGTCAGAGGAATGTTATGGGTTCTGACAACTTTCTAAAGTTATACCAGAGCTTTTGGAAGTGAGAATTTTCATCTATAGCATAGGTAAGCTGTGTACTTTTGGTTTTCATTCTTCTACAAATTTGATTTAATAAGCAAAGAGGAAATGAAATTTTATTTGATATCTGCATTTCTAATGTTGAAATCTGTAATTTGTAATTGTTTAGCCATTGATGCTTTCAACAGGTTTTTCTTTCCTGACTCTGATCCCATTCATTTGTATGGCACTACTCCCATTAGCAAAGTGATCAGGTTACTTCTACTGCTGTTTCAGCTAATATTTCAGATGATGATCTTGACAAAAGAGTTATAAGTGTTTATGGGTCTTCAGAATTTCGTGGCTGAAGAATATTCTGCTTTTTATATTTTCCTGAAATTTTGTTGGTTGATTACAGACTGACCTCTTTGCTGTTGAAGCTGTGCACCTTGGATGTTTGTACAAGATTGTTATAGGATACAATGGGCTTGGATCAACACAGAAATCTCACCTTCACTCCACTCTCAACCATTATGTTAAGGACAGTATCTGATAGTAATTTTTTTACTAATCCTTATTAAAAACTGTGAAGGGGGGGGGAATGCTTGCATGTTAAGACATTGATTGTGTCTTGTATTAAAGTTAAAATGAGCTATTATAATTTTAGATGTATTAGCATTATCAGTTGCACTGTAAAGATGCAATTGAAGATTTTTGTAACTCTCTTGTCATTAGACATCCAATTAATTGTGAAACTTAAAATACTTGCAGTCACAAGTCCTATTTTTCAAACTCTTGAGCTTAAATACTGTAAGATAGCAATTTATTTTGAGCCAGCATAAGCTGCTATCTAATTTTGTTGTTATTTTGATTGGCAAAACAAATAAGACACTCATGATGGCAATGTTAAAGGATAGAGGGACGTTGCCAGGGACAGACCCAGCAGCTTGCAGGCCCGTTAGGAAGCTCTAGAGTACCTACAGCAGGTACTATCTTCTCTCCAGCTGTGAGAGTAGCTGTGACTCTTGCAACTTGCCAGTGGTGCTGCAGATTTTGCAGTTCCAGTAGAAGAACGAAAACTATAGGAAGTCTGACATAAGTAAATGTATCAAATTTTCTCTGATGAAATCTTTTTTTCTTTTACTTTATTTCTTCTAAGGAAATGGATGGTTTCTGGACAAAGTTGTAATCAAGGATCCTGTAATAGATTTGGATTATACTTTTTTTTGTCACAGGTTGGTTGTGTTTGATTTTTAATAAATTTGTAACTACTCTTGGTTTTTCTCCTGAAATGTCCTGTACTGGGAAATATATATTTCCTAAGAAGTGAGTTGAGATGGTCTGATTCTTTTCACAGCTCTAAGATTTGTATCTGGTCAAACAACTGGTCTTTGAACTAAGGAAGAAGCAATAAAAAGTTCTGTGTGGGAACTTTCCATTTTAAGATAGGCTTTTGTTACACATTTCCCATATCCAAAGCCTTGTATCTGACACCAGCGGGTTCATCCATTCTTCTGTGTCACGCAATGCAAGGCTGTTCAGAAGAGTGGCTTGCTATCTCTCTAGAAAGCTGTTCTGGATTTTCTGAAGTTAGTATGGAGATTAATGTGGGGTTCAGTGAGCTCAGGCTCAGACTTAAAGATCCTGTGAAATGGCAATCACAAATGCAGCTACCTGACCACATCCCCTTTACTCATTTGCTTTGCAGCCTGTCAGAGCTGCAATGTAATTTGAAGCAAACCTAACTTCCCTGCCTTTTCCCCTTCAGATGCTGCTCCTCTGAATCTTCTGTTCTATAACTCATTTACAGTTTTATCTATGCCTGATTAATTCTCAACACCTTGCGGAAAAATTTTAATCGATAAATAGCAGTGCAAACATTAGGAACGGTAAAGTCCAGTCACGTAAGAGTCTAGCTGCAGTTTGCCAGTGGCACCCCAGTTCTATTTCCTCCTCTTACTTCTCTGAGTGAATAAATAACTGCCTGAGACAGCCCAGAGTGAGCGATGTGCACACTGAAACTGATTTATGTGTGAGTAAGGGCTTTCTGCTTATCAGATACAGCACCTCATCCTTGCCTGACCTAATTTTGAGTCTGTATTCTAGATGAGATGAACTGCTATGAAGAGATCTATAATGCTGGCTTCATACATAATTTAGGGAGAGTTCAAATCCATTTCAGGCAGAAAAATACAGGGTATGTGCTAGTTATTTTTAGAGCTTGAAGCCGTGTTTGCTATCTTGCTCTGAGTGTGTGAATGCTTTTGACTTGAATGGAGTTAGACTTAACTTACATAAGAAGATGTGTACAAAGGCACTGTGAAAGTGTAGTTCAGACATGGTGAAAGTGTTGCCACAGTTGGATTTGCCTCCTCATAAAGGGATTTTCAGGGCATGTAATGTTTTGCATCTTGCTGTGGCCTTCTTGCAGACAGGAAGAACAAACATCATGACCACTGCACAATTTGTTATTGATCTCAGATGAATATGAGTTCTCTGATTCGTAATAATTGGGTTAGCTCCTCGTACGTCAGTCCAGGAGCTTTTACTTATGTTTCACCAAGAACAAGAAAGAAAAAAAATTTTTTGCCAATGTTAATCTCATTTTACTAGAGCTGGATTTTTGTATTGCTGTTTGTCAACCTTGAGACTTTAAATGCATAGGACAAGTATTAGTATCCAAGTGCCATGCAGACTTTGGAAGTTGCCAGTCAAGGTTATTACTGAAAGAAGTTCTGGCTCTTAGGTGGCTGGACCAGGGACAGGATGATGGCAATATTTCTAGAGAACTGCCTGTGCCAGATGCTAGAACATTTCCAGGACGTAAGTGAAAATTGGTGGGGAAGAAAACTGTCTCAAAGGGAATAAGAATCTCTGTAAATTAATTACACTGTTTTTATCTGCACAGGACAAGAGCTGGAACTCAAGAGAGAAGAAACTAAGAGTATGCCTTTTTATTTTAATTTAAACCATTGAAATTATGCCTTGAGTGAAATCAGGTCAGTTGAATGTTTTGTATGATAAATTCCTGTGTATCATCTTATAGGTCTTTTCTGTTTGTTTTTTACAAAACTAGTGGGCTGCAGAAAACTGGAAATTTCAGACAGGCATTACACTTCAATTTTATAACAGGGTCATCCGTGGCTTCATTTGCCTCTACCCAGATAGCAGAGTTGATGCTCTTGGTGATAAGAAAAACAAATACTGTAAAGATTTTTCCAGGTGGGTGTATGCATAAGAGGTACAAGAAAGAAAGATTTTAATATTGAGATTCCTAAAATGGATAGGAGTAGATAATATTATTAAACATTTTCCTTTCTTAAAATATAAATGTATTCATGGCTCTAAAGACTCAGCAAATATATGCTTAATTTACACACACACACAAAAATTCTTGTATGGTGTCTTGTCACTGGCTTTCCTTTACCAAATAGAAAAACTTCTTGTCATCTGCAGTTTGGTGCTCCCACAGAACTCACAGGGCAAGGACAGCTGGAGTCTTTTGAAACTAGATACATCTAAGATAAGAAGTTCAAATTTAGTTCATTAATAAGGACTATATATGTGTGTGTTCATATATATATATATGTATGTATGTGTGTATGTATGTATTTATTTTATTCTATTTTTGTAATTGATTTTAATGGCACCCTACCAGTTCCACCCTTTACCAGCTTTTTTACTGCATTAGTAGCATTTAATACATGTCGTATTAGGTACATATATTTTATTCCCTTGGTAATGTTGGAGCTGCTCAGTCTTTCTGGCATCTCACCAGAAACTTTACACAGATCTTTTTGGAAGTGATAGAATCTTTTAGGACACCCAAAGAGTCCATCAGGACACCACAGGATTCCTGCAGAGACAGCTGCATCTTACAAAAAGGCAACATAAAAGACTGGTAGAACAGTTGCTTAAAAAACTGCTGCTGTCCCTGGGAAAAATAAAAATGGTAAGAATTTACCTTTCATTGGTATTTTGTAGCTATAAGAGTTAATTGTTTGGAAAATTGGCCAGATTTAAAATTTGAGAAGCCATAGAGAAAATGAATTCTCTTTTCTTACCTGGAAGCTTTATGTTCCCTACATTATCTGTTATTTATCATCTAAATTCATTGCTAGAGTCCAGTTCATTATGCTGGAGTTCTCAACTCCTTTATATGGATTTTTTTAAAACATATGTGCTGATAAAAAGAAATTTGTTCCTTATCATTACTTCTCATGTCTTTTCTCCTCAAGGCAGCAAAATAGACAGTAGTCCCTAGATGCCCTTTCCTGAACAAATGAGAGAATTTATTGATCAGAGAGGTCAACCTGTTGAGTTAAACACTTAATTAATTCTTTTCCCTTGAAAATTATAAACCATTGATTGTAATCAAATGCAAATATGGATTAATATACTTTCATATTTCTAATTTTTTTTTCATTTAACTCTTAGGTCTTTTTGATGTAAATGTCAAAAGGAGAAATATATGTATATTCAGCAGTCATCAGATGCCAGCTCTTGCTCTTGTCAGTGGCCGTGTAACTGGAAAGGTTGGAAATGTTCTTACTGATTCCTGCTTCATAAAGACATGCCATTGTTTGATTAAGAAAAAAAAAAAAAGAGTTTTTAAAATCTGTCTAATAAATTATTGTATTTCCAATCAGATAAGGAGTGAAGAATTGCAGAACTTAACTCAGGAAATTGCTGATAAATAGGCGAATTTAGAGATAGGGCTTTGTTTTCTTACAGTTTACTTTTTATTCTTTGGTTGATTTCTTTTCTTTAATTCAGAAGTACCAGGCCATTCCAAGATGTCATTTATATTTGTTTGCCACATGCTGACAAGCTACCTGGAATGCCCCGATATCTCCTCTTTTTAGATAAGGAAAATTCTCTGGCTTGTTTTCAAATGCCCCTTTTTCCTTTGTGTTCTTTATTTTTTTCAAGTAACATGCCAGTCATGAGAAATGCATCAAAACAAATACCGATTTAATCTATGGTTTGTTTTGATGCATTTTGATTTTTTTTCAGCTCAGCTTCAAAGTCTTACTGTGACCTTTCTTCCTCAGCACTTGCAGTATACAGCCAGGTAAATGGAGTTGTAGAGTTCAGTTCCTCCTGATCATAGAATCAGAGAATATCCTGAGTTGGAAACAACCTGCAAGGATCATGGAAATCTGACTTGTGGCCCTTCACAGGACAGCACCAAGAGTCACACCATGTGCCTGAGAGTCCAAACACTTTTGGAACTACTGAACTCTTGGTCAGGCTTAGTGCTGTACCACTCCCCTGGAGAGCCTGTTCCAGTGCCTAAGCACTCTCTTTGTGAATAACCTTTTCCTAATATCCAAGTGCTATGACCTATTCCAGGAGATGAGAGTAATGTGGGCTCTTGTAAATGGATTCCTTGGGGCTGTTTGAAGTGAAATGACACTGGATGATCGATGTGTGTAAAGATATGCATACAGGGTTTATATGAGGAGTGTAGGTGGGAATGCCCAGGTACCTCCCCTCATGCAGGGGAGCTTTCAGTCCCCTGGTGAAAAGCCTCAGAAATCAGTCTAAAGGTGCTCTGGGAATCCTTGATTTATGACACCTGTAGGACATGATACCTGTCTCTCAGGCACTGGAGGAACAAAAAGGCAACACAAAATTGCAATTTGCCTTATAATACATATTTAATTGTACTTTGAGGACATGTTTACTCACTTGTTTCACAACCACTTCTAAAAACCATGCAATTTTTCCTTTACCTTTATAGTTATATTGAATCTGATAGACAGTTCTCTTAGCTTTTTCTCCAGAAGATAGTGTCTTGAAAATGAAAAATTTTCCTGAAAATATCGATTCTTTGTACTCTTGAAAATACTAAGATATTGTAAATCAGAAGTATTATCAATTATTAGAGGGATTTTTAGCATTTTACATTGATTAAAATTCTAGTTTTATTTAAATATGAAAATTATGATGAGTTGATAAAATATTTAAATATGTATTATGTATTGATAAATGTTTTGATAAAATATTAAATTATGTATTTTATACAATGGAATCATACAGCCTGCCAAGCTGAACAGGTGAACATGGAGTAAAGTGTGTTGCTTTACTTTTTCATGTAAAACTTCTGATTTTTCAAGTGTTTTCTGTGAAAACAGTACAAATGAATAAGGACAAACACAAAGGCAAGAGAAGATGGGCTGGTAGCCAAGAGTTACCATAGCTCATTTCCTGTCTATGCCAGTTTTATACTTCTTTGCCATCTTTATAGGCTGTGATACACTCTCCTATATTATCTGTGTCATCTTACAATGAACTGTTTCAGTCAAATTCCACAGAGTCCACAATTTCAGTCTTTAAGCATTAGGACTGCAAATCTGAAAAATGGAAAGAGTTTTGCACTAGACTGCTGGTCTTGTGGGAACTTGAACACCACAGAAACTATATTGTGATACTCTCTGGTTTGGATTTAGCCATATAGTTCATATAACTTATTATTCCTTCTTTGACTATGTTAGGGCAAAGACAAGGCATGCTGTGATCTCCGTGTTCACCTTCAACCAAGCAGTTGTGCCATTCTTAAGTCAGCCAGCTACCCAGGTCACACTGTGGCTTTCAATCTCCAAGGCAAAGTAGCTGATGAAAAAACAGGATATGCTGGGCTTTCCAGGGAATTTGTCGTGCATGTCAAGGTAAGATGGGCGGGGGGAAACTAGGGAGACTCTTCTAAAATTTGCTGTTATAAAGCAGATTATATCTGAGAGGCAGAGGTTTGCGAGCTAAAAGAGGGATCCTCTTCCACGAGGTGGAGCTCAACAACAGTTTAACAGGTAAGGCGGCACTTGAGGAGTTCCCTCCACTGCTCTCCCGGAGCTAGCGATGCCGATACCGCAGCTGGTGCATGCAAATAGGGTGGGCTGCAACACGGGAAAGATGAGACCCTAAACTTCCTAGTAGATCTTCGAAAAGTAGCATGAGAGCTGCTCTTGAAAAGAGACCAGTTCCTTAATTAGGCACTCTCCCTGTGCTCTGGACGTTGTGCTGTGCTGCTGAGCAAGAAAAAGCAGGGATGCTGCAGAGTAGGGGAGGATTTCCACTGCTCTGGTTAGCGCCTGCACAGAAAGCAGCAAATATTCAAAGACTCGAGGTATACTTGAATTACTTGAGACTGACTCTTTTATCTTTTATCCAAGGACATGCATGAGTAAGTGCTTAAAATAAAACAGTAGGAGCAGTATCAGTATCAAAGTTTAATATGGAGAGAAGCTGTGCTGTTCACAGAGGGCTTTTTGTTTCTGATCTAAAGGGTGTGTTTCATCAGGGTGCCATCATTCTGCTCAACACAAGCCTCTGCCAGGCTCTGTCCCTTAGACCTGATGGGAGCTGCAGTGGGGCAGGTCAGCGGCAGCAGGAATCCTACTGGAAGGTGCATAAAATCGGCTCTGGACTCTGCATGTTTGAAAGTGTGAAAAAACCAAGAATGTATCTGAAGATCAAAGATGACCAGTGTGATGGAACAGTAAGCAGTTCTTGTTTGTATTTCCCTCTGAAGATAGTCTGAGTGAATTGTCAGTGATATGAGAGAATATTTTTTTATTTGCTTGGATAAAAATAACACAAAACTTTGTTCAGATTTAAAACGTTTCAAATCTTCTCCTTCATTGGCCAAAGTAAAGGTAAAAAATTATAGCAAACGAAGGTGTTGTGTCAATTTAGCACTTGACTGAATCAGTAAAGGTCTGATAATATTATTAAACTATTGAGAATATGGGTGTAGTTAAAACGTATACTGTTAGATGATGAAGACAAAATCAATTAAAGAATAACTAAGATGTAAGTAACTGACATCACTGACTTTTAAAGTGTGATTCTGTTCATCTATGTTAATAAATGTGAGAAATATTTTTACATAATTTTTGTTTGGGAGTTTAAGACAACTGAATATGAAATTGAGCTGTGTAAATACTCAGATATGAGGTCCATGAGAGTTTTTCCATTGCCTCCAGTACACTTTCAGAGATTAAAATATTTGATCTCTATTTTGAATATAGGCTTTTGAATATATTATTTTTCATCAATGCTCTCAACAATGAATCTGGAGGTCCAGACAAGAAGTGATGTTGGGTAAAGGTTTTGAAATTAAACTTGTATATGCTGTGAAATTGAGGAAAAAACATGTTACATCTATTTAATACATGTTATATTATGTCCATTAGTAAATCTGTGCTTTGCATAAAATTTGTGTAGAAATGTCTTATGTGTTCTGAAATAGGTATTTTCACATTCCTTAATCCTCTGGAAACTGTTTAAGTGGAAAACTCCTTTGAATACGTTCTTGCCTAAATCCTAACATAAATCAGAATGCTTTCACTTTGTCTTTCATTTACCAAACTTATGTGATTAGTCTTTCTGGTCAAAAAGGAATAAACAGAGATTAGGTGCAGTTATGTCTCTGTTTGCATAGTAATGTAACATGAAGAATTTAAAGTCAATCTCAAATATTACTGGAAAGTAGTATTAATTAACATTTTTAAAAAGTCTTCTAGCTACATTAATTCAATTGTTGAATTCATGTTTCTTTTATCAATTTCTTAGGGCACAGGTGATGAATACTGTCATTTTAAAATTGAGAAGGATTTGGAAACTGGATCTCTGAATCTGGAATCGGTGCGAAATAAAGGGATATATGTTGGTCTTCTGCCAGATTGCCAAACTAAACCAATTGTTGATACTGGAGAGAGAAACATCTTTTCTACCCACAGGTCATCAAATGTATGTGATTTCTCAATAGCCTATAGTTTTGTTTAGCAATTAGTGTTTCTAATGAACAAAATTCAAAGTAAAAGTGCAAAAGATACATTGACACAATTTCCCTCGTGTTTCAGTAGCTTTAAAAGTGAGAAGTTTATTGTATGCACATTTAATTTCTTCTACATATTCAGTTAACTTAATTCCTTACTAGTAGTAGTAATAATAATAATAATAATAATAATAATAATAATATAATAATAATAATAATAATAATGGTATAGTAGTTGTCAATTGTTTTACTACTAAACTTTTGAAAATGGGAATTGAAACAGGGGACAAGATAAAGATGGCATTGACTTCCTGGGTGTATTCCCCATTCTGGCCACAGATTTTGGAAGCCTGGGAAATGTCCTGCTGCCAACTCTACCACAGTTTTTCCTGATTTTATAGGGGAATTAGTAGACTTTCAAGAAGGCCTACTTGTCAGGGTTCAGTTTCTCTTTTAGTGATGTGAAAGACATTGTACTCCCCACCCAGTATATCCATTATGTCATTCCTCTGTGCCACAGTCAGATTTGAGAACTATTGCAGTTAAAAAATTTCTTCAATAGAGAGCTAACATAGACAACTAGCCAGGACTCAGAAATTTGGTCTCAGCACACTTTGGATCATGGTCATTGCTTGTCTTTTCTCCTTCAGGCAAAGAAAGTTTTTAATTTTAGCCAGTGAGAAACTGGCTACCAAAGATAGCCAGTTGACTTAGATTATAACTGCAGGAAACACTATTCTACAGGAAATGTATTCTTATCTGGTGGGCTTGACAATAGACAACAGGAAACAAAATAACTCACTAAAAGGCCAAACTGGACATCAGTTTGCAATTGAGAAGGTGGTCAGATTTTTTCCAAACACAAGCAGATCAAACTTATAGTAGTAAAAAGAGAGTATCAAAACCTACAGCCACTCTCACTAATTGTTCCATGTATATTGTGATCAAAGCACTATGAAAGTCACTGTAAGTACTTCCCTACTCTTCTGTCCCTGTTTGCTGCAAGGTAATAGGAATATTTTAATCACTGTGTCCTTGTAGAAATGAGGAAATTATTTTCCTTTATTACATTTTGGAAGAGCAGTGCTTTCAATAGAAATTCTCAACAGGGCAGTGCTTACTGTTGTCATTAAATAAAGCTAAATGTTACTTTGTCACAAGCTTCAACCCTCCTGAATCTGTGTTGCTCACTAAAAGGAATATAAAAGGACCTAGTACTTTCTATGCAAACAATAAATATTGTCTGTCTGACATGTTCATATTAACAATATCAATTTACTTTATTCAAATTGCCTCTAGCAATTTTCATTTCAGCATTCCCAGTCTTAAGAAAAAAACATTTTGGGGGTAGAGAATCTTGTTTTGGGTAAAACTACATTTTAACAAGTCATTTTATTCCTGCATCAGTGCTAAATTTTTGCGCAGATTTTTAAAACATTGAATGGACTTTAATTGGTATATCAGTTTTTTTCCCATTTTTTGTAGCATTCTGTTAACAATAGAGAAAGGATTGATGTCTATTGTGTGGAACAACTGTGAGATCTGTTGTTAGCTTCTGAGAAAAAAAAACAAATGGCTTCTGGCTAGTGACAGATTTTACATTTCATTGTTTTAGTTGGCCGGGAAAAGCCTACGGGAACATCTGCAGCACCCAAACAAGAGAAGAAAGACTTCAGAGAATCTCAATTACAGCCAGCAAAAGCCCAGGAGCCAGTACCTCACAAGGCCTTCAACACCCCCACCCTCAAGTAAGTGACAGTTTACAAAGCAGCTGGTTTTTGGTATGTGTTTTGTGCTTGTCCTCCATGCATGTTTGCAGAGGCTTACCTCAGGAAGGGCAACAAATGGCTTTTCTAGATTATTGAATTATGCCCACAAGCACACCACATAAAATACATTGCCAGTTACTCTTTTTCTAAAAGGAGCATTGGAATGTGGTTTATTGATAAGGCAACAATCAGCAGTTGTTGAGTAACTTGTCAAATAACTCAATTTAAAAAAAATTAAATAGTAATTTATTGATTGAATATTTCTGTGGAAATTAAGAGGTTGATATGGTGCAGAACCCTACCTAAAACTCACTGAAAGAATGGAATATTTCTCATTTATTCTCTCACACTCATGTTTTCTGCTTTATGGTTCACTGGAGGAAGGAGGAAGGTTTTGATGCTTTGCATGCTAGATTTGTACCTATGTTTTGGCAGGTGGGAGTAGATAAACAATGTTCTGGTCATGCTTCTGGAGTCATGGTCTAGCAGATGTGTTTTTCTAGAAAAGAAATCCTTTCCTTTTAGGTAAAGAAGTTGCATAAAAAGTTTAAGACAAGAATTTTTGGAATACTCAGCATTCTAGTAACCAAACTAAGGAACTAGACAACTAAACAAAACAGGGACTGATATATCTCTTGAAGAGTGGGTACGATCATGTTTGCTTTCCCCATCTCTTATCTTTTACATCTCAGTGTACCCAAAGACCCTGACAGTCTGAATCATATCATATCATCATAAAAAACCAGTGGGGTAAATGGAAACTACTGAGCTGCAAACAGCACTTGGAGGCAAATTCACATTGTGGAAAAATATCTGTTATTTTGAAAGAGCTTTAAAGACAACATTATATTGCAGCTTCCAGTATGGGAGACATGTTTACTCAGCTACAGGTATTCTTAAAGGCGTTTCTGGTGCAAATAATTTGGGTGGATTTCTGATTTGGTTTGGTACTTGATCCTCATATACACTCTTTCAAAGTGTACATGAAAATTTTGGCTATATGAACAAGACATCACATCTGGCATCCTTGTTCATAGGGTATAAGGGGAAGTATCAGGCAGGATTTTAATTGAATTCACTTTGTGCAAAGTATTTTGGTTAAATTCCAAACATAGGTGTGAATACTATAAATACTTACTTCTTTTTGACAATATTTTTCCATTTTTAGCTCAAAACACTCAATTTCTAATCTGCCTTCCTTCATCTTGTATCATTGTGTCACAAAGCCTTCCCAAAGTGTGGTGGGTTGTCAGCAGATATGCGATGTCTGAAACCCATGGCAACAATACACAAGCCATCAAACCTGTTTTCAAAGAAGCTGGATGTTTTTAGGGTTGGATACAAAGGATCCTTTTATAGAAGCAATATCCACCGTGAAATTGGTTACATAGAGTCTATAGCTCTTTGCAAATAGTTTTTCTGGCTTTCATAAATATAGATTCTGCTTGTGGAAAATGAAGAGAAACATCAAAGTTACTCTATCGTTCAAATAAAATGATCATTTTTTAGTAAGATACTTTTCGCTCAACATATGTCTTTGACATGTACAGGTGAGCCTTGAGTTTTAAACTGATATTCATTAAATTCTCCTTTTATATTTTTCACTCCCAGTTAATATTTGAAAAAGGGTGATGCTTATACTGAGTATACAGTCCAGAAGCAGACTTAGCAGGCAAACTCAGAGCAGATTAACTCTTAGGCTGACCAGACCCTCATTTCTATGTCTGTGTCTGTTAACTGGTGGATGTGCTTTTGTTTCTGTTTTTGCAAATAATAATTGATTTAGGATTTATTAAACTGAAAACCATGCTACAGCATTTGGGACTTCTCCCATTGCAGTGTGAGTTCAGTGTTCCTCAAAAAACTTCTTTGACTGTACAGAGATGATGTCAGGTCCCAGCTTCCACTTAATAGCTCAGATGTCATAAGCTTCCACGACACAAATATAGTCTGTGACCTTGAGAACAACTCTGTGGTTTGGTATTAACAGAGAGTATCTCTGAGAAATGCTCTCTATATGGTCCATGTTCTTTTCCTGTATTGTATTATGCTAATATTAGTTACTATTAATTTTTTAATATATTTTGCTTATAAGATACAAATAAAATCTGATCTCATTTCCACCTCAGTTATTGAAAATGATGATACACACAGGTGTAATAAAAATACATCAGCTTTATTGCCTAAACTTCTGCTCCAGAGATTAGTTTTTCTGATGGTTCATTTTGAGTGTCGCTCAATCATATGGTCTTCTGAGACAAGATAATTTTGGTTTTGTGTTACATTTAGGATAGGTAAGTAAATTTAAAAAAAGTTATTTCTGTGAAATTGTGGGAAGGGTTCTGACTTCATCATTCTCATGCAGGCCTGTTAGAATTAATTTTCTTCACAATAGATTTACAGCATGGTGTCATGAAGTGTGTAAAATCCCATGAGTAATGCAGGGCAACCATTAAATCCTCTTTTCAGACTGGAATATTTTTAGCCTGTAGCAAATCAATGCTACTGATTTCCATTTGTAAGAAGAGCCAGTAATTTATGAGGCAAAAAGCATTCCAAGCCTGTGAATTGTTTGTGCATTATAGTTGTTTCAAGAGGTGATAGTTTGAGGTTACAGTAGCTGTTTTGGGTAGCAACTGCCCAAGGGTGGAATTCTTGTCCTAAGCACATGAAGCAGCATGGTATTCCTTATGTTTCTTGAATACCTTTGCATTTAATGAACATTTTAATCTCTTCACTGTAAGAAAGTTGTGGTTTTAGATAGCTGAAAGGAACTCTAGCTTTCAGAGTTACAGGTGAGAAGTTAAGTAACTACAGTTACAGAAAATTGTATAGTCAAGTTCTCAAAAATATTTATCATACCAAAGCAATTACCTTGTTATAGTTCTGTTATTTCAGGCACTGAAAGACAAGTGCAATTAAGTTATTATTCAGGTAAACTCTAGATGTTTGTCTCTAGTCTTATTTTTGGGGTGTTGATTTTTCTTTTTCCTTTCAGAATAATTTTCTCTGTCAAGATGAAGAATACAATTAAACCAGCCATTATTATGACAGTAATGCCTGTTCTAAATCACTATGACCATACAAAGTCATACTATTACTGCTAAATGCATTGCTGTAAAAGTCATGCTACTACAGTTCTGAATTTCTTAAAAATTGATTAACCAAACATTATAGTCTTTACCAGTGCTAAATTTCCTGCGATTCCAGAAGTCAGTCCTTATTTACTATAAACCTTTGTACTGGATTTACACATTGTGTAAATATTTCACATCAGTTAAGATGTCAGTGCTAGTGGATCATAATTCAGTTTTGGAGCTTTAGTTACCACATTGATTTAAATATAGGACAATCTGATGATCCAACCAACAGTATAATTCCTTTTGGGTACAAATTTAAGAAAAAAGTGCTGCTGGTGGTGAGTGATGGCTTTTGCATCACTTGTTTTTCTGTCTGGTTTTGTTTTGATTTGATTTGGTTGGGTGTTTGTTTTTTTTTCCTTTGATGCAAGGGCGGTGTAATAAATGAAGGGAAAATCTCCATCCAGAGAAACCCAGTACAGTATTTTAATCAAGCAAATAAATAAGGAAAGGGCTCTAATACCACTGCATAACTTATGAAGTGCAGCAGAAACATCCACAGTGATGCGTTGGGAATTCTTCAACAAATTCATGTTGGTGGCATATTAAAAATTCTTTTTTCAATCACATGGAATGTGCTCATGTGAACAATTTGGGAACCCCTGGAGGACACAGTATATTGGCAATGTGTAGGTTCATCTTTTCAAATTTGGGGTTTATAACTGTCTCTTGTGTCAGAACAGACTATAGATTCCTGGCAGCAAGAATTCCCTCTTTTGGAGAGGGCTCCATGATCAGTGGTCCCATTATTGAAAAGAGGTATTCCAGACATCTGATATTTGTAAATTCCACTTTAATTAAATTACTGGAAACTAAATTCCTTTACCCTAATAGAGTCTGTTTTTTCCATCCAGAGGTGTCATGTGATGTCTCTGCATGTATGTGTATTTCTCTTAAGGGTAGACGGAAGATCACTAGGTGTTGTTCTAAAGCAAATCCTATGTTTTGCAAAATTATACTTGCTCAGCCATTAGAGCTGTGAAATTTATTCAAGTGCTATTGTGCTGCTTTTGTCTCCTTCATGCAGATCACACCTTAATTCAAATGATGACGCTGCATAAGTATGGTTGGGCAAGGCTGTATTGAGGTATTTTAAAAATTTTTTATAGTATTTAGTTGATATTTAACTTGAAGAAAGCTAATTTCCTGTTTTCTTTTTTAAATTTGAAATGAAAGTTGTCTATATTCCCAGACATACGGCTCTGCTAACAATGTCCCAAAACGAGGCATTAAGAGGTGAAATTTTACTTGTTTCTAAGTGTGAGAATAAAGAACCAGAAATGTCAGTTTAATGGTCGTAGTTCTGCACCATAGCATCCTTACTCTGCTCCAGAATATGTACAAAGAATATGCTGATAGCGTGTGCGATAGATAACTTGTTCTTCTCCAGCTCATTCTTGCAGCTCAACTAATCAGTACATTTTTTGGTCTAGACAAGAAACATAAATCAATCTTTTCAGACTATCTCACTTGCCATGAAAAAATACAATCCCCCTGCTGTTATGGCCTCCTTATGCGCTGAAGTTACAACAGCAACTGGCAGTTTCATGTCAGTTTTCATATCCCACTAACGTTCTGTATTTCACAGAGGAAATGAGAAATCCCCAAGGTGGTGAGTGTCCCCTTCCTTCAGATGATGAATGGAAAGTGTCAATACTGACAGGAAATGCAGGAACTGAAGCAACTGTTGCTTTTTGGATATATGGAGACAGCGGATTAACTGGACCAATAACTCTTGGCAAGGACAACAGGAAGCAGCTGTTTTTTCCCAGGCAGGAAGATGAATTTCAGGTAGCTAATGAAGGCTAAGAACATTATTTTAATAGGTACTTTTCCAAGGATTATCCTGTCATATGAAAAGGAAAAATGTTTTTCTCTTATATTTATTGCATAAAATGAATCTGTATCTAATCTCCATGAATTCAGTGTTAAATCAGCTTGTTATTTATAGTGAGCATCAGAAAAAATAACTTTTCATTTAAACCCCTCCCTCATAGAGAAGATCAAATGGGACAACTGCAGAAATAAATTGATTTCTTTAAGGCAATTGATTTGAAATTAGCTTTAAAAAATATTAATTCTGAAATAAACCATGTCTGATATAAGGCTTGTATATTGTTTAGGGATCTTTAGTAATTAAATTTTCAGGCATACAGTTTTCAAAGCATACCATAGAATGTATGCTGTGGAATTCATTCAATTGAAGAAGAAATCCATTTTAGAGCTGCTGTATTATAAGTGACTGAAATTATGGAGATGTTTACCTGTGGAATAACTAAGAGTCCAACGAAATCCATTTGTTACCATGTTGTAAAAACACAGGGTATCTGCTTGTATTTAAGGGTTTCTGCTTGTCTAGGTAAGCTGAGAGGAAATTGTCAAAGGAGCTAAAATTTCTGTTTTTCTTAAATCTCTGTCTGAGATGCATGTAACATTGCTGTCTTCAGTAACTAAAGCAGACTCTTATATGTTTCATGATTTTTTTTCTGGACTCATCAACTCTTCTAGTACACTCTCACTACAATCCAAGATTGCTATTGTCAATGATATTAATAATAATAATACTGTCTATGAATAGGGCATAGGTAGGGAGATGGATAATTTACCATAATGTTTGTTTTCTAGGCATATAGGCTACAGGTTATGATCCACAGGGAATCCTGTTCTCCTAATTAGTATATATTTTATAAGTGATGTTGGATAATGGCATATTTGCAAGGTGAATCCATATGTTCAGAAGAGATGGACCAATTTTTCTTCTCTAAAATGGATATGGCCCATTATGGCTATGTGCTGCAGATATTGATCTTGTGAGAGAGCAGGACCTTTCTCTCAGCACCTGGGGCTACCACTACGGTTTTTTTACATCACGTTGACACTTATTGCTTTCAGGCATGAAACAGCAAATGTCACTGAAGTGCTTTACACTCTTTAGTCTGCAGTGGATAGATCCACACAGAAAAAGCCAACGAGTAAGAGCTCCTTCTCATTTTCCCTTTAAACTTTATCCTGTACTTGTTTAACAGGATAGGTCTTGAAATGAGATAGGAATTTAAGACATAAAAAAAGATACCTCTTCTTCTTACCCCTTCTGTCTCTGAACTTTTGTGTTTTCACTGATATATTCCAGAACAGAGGAAACCAAATTTTATTTTCAAAGTAATCAACTTAATTATAGCTATAGCCAGGAGTTCTAGGAAGAAAGTGGCTTCTGAATGGCTAATGGTAATAATCCAGCAATTAGGAATCAGTTCAAAGTTCTTTAACCTTTCTTTTACCAGCAACATGTGCAACAATGAAAAATTTGAGTAGGAATTTAAGAATAGAAAACCATTCACATGGGGCCTTCTCTTTCTTACCTTACCCATTTGAGTTTTCGTTGCCTGTTTAATCATTCCTGAGATGGTGAATGAGAAAAATCAAGGCTACCAGACTGTTTCTTCTGGAAGACCTATACTTGCTTCAGGCAGAAAACACTCTTGCATTCTGACTTACTCCACTACATTTTGTTTTGTGTTGTGTTCATACATGAATCATGTGCAACTTTTTTTCTTTATTAACTAAAAGTCTGAACAGATGACATGATAGCCTTGTATATGCAGTGAACACCAGCTCTGTGGATGAGAAGACCATATCCCATATTACTTGAGAAGTAGATTAGTTTGTTTGTGAAACTGGGGGAAAGACAATATCGTGGGTTTTATTGCATTCAAGCTAAATATATGCCTATACTTTACTGCTGCTTTAATCCCAAAGTCTCCAGGTTACCATCAATAAGGCTACTTTTAGAGGGGAATATTATGCAGCATAAGCAAGGATATGACTCAGTAGAGCAAAGCAAAGCTATTTTCTTAAGCCACTGGAAAAGAAGGAAACTATATTGTCACATCAGTGTTGCAAGCCTGGTGTTCACATTTATTTGATTAATGGAATTCAGCTTCATGTAACAATTATACCAATACAAATAAAGTGTGAAGACCAAAGATTCTGTCTCAGACAATTGTGAAATGTCAGTGTGCATTTTAATGTTCAAGAAATTCAGAGTAAAAGTTTTTTCTTTTCGAAATCTTTCACTAAAGCATGGCAATGCTGTGATTATAACATAAAATTTTCTTACATAAAAGCACAAAGAGCTAAAAGCTGATGCAGGAAATAAAGTAATTCTGACTTCAAAAATAGGAAGAGTGCCTTTTGTTAATGAGGGCAAATGAGTGGATAATATACTAGTAGGTGTTTCTAAGAGAATAAAAATAATTTTTGTACAATGTAAATATCTTCTTGGATGTAAATGGTGGAGGCTGTTACCAATCTTTTATGAATAGAATTATTTTTTGAGAAATACCATAATAACCCACTTACTCTTCCTTTCCTAAGAGTACATTACAAATGATCCAAAATTATTGATGCTTGCTATAAATAATAGTTAAACTTCAAATGAACCCTAGATAAGAGAGGCTTCATTTAAAGTTTTGAAGATAGGGTTGCATAGAACAGTTTTAGTAAGTAAGAGCACACATAATGCTTGAAAGTGCAAATGAATGCAAATCATAGTCAGAGAGCAAAGATAACATCAGTTATTTCTGAAGTTTTGCAGATGCTCTTTCAGCTTTCAGGTGTTATTCTTTAAGGTCTCCAAAATTTTCTATTCTTCATGTTGACATGTTAGGGTTTATGGCCTTCTAACACTGAAGAATTATGAAAAATTTGTGACTTGTAGTCAGAGGATGTAACTTTGTTTAGAGGATGCATTTTTGTATTGCTCATTGCTCTCATGAACAACCTTCACCAACTTTTCTACTCTTGAAACTTTGAAGAGTTCAAATACTTGCTAAATCATTCTCCTGGCAAGCACTGTGATTCCACTAGGCTGTAATCTGGTCAGACTGGAGCTCAGACACTAATCTGCTTAGTCAAAACAGAAGCAATGTGTTTTCTGAATCCTGCAGCCTCAAATCTGCCAATCAAATATTATGTGTTGTTCCTGAACATTCAGATACTACAATGGTTCAGATAAATCTAGAATCAATTGCAAAGATAAAGATGTAATTTTATGAAGTTATATACTGTACTGTTCTGACTTTATTCAGGTTAAAATGAACAGCGTTGGTAATATCTACAAGGTAAGAATTGAACTTGATGGATTACCAAATGAACAACCCGAGTGGAACTTACAAAGGGTGAGACTTTTAAGGTGATCTTGTTCCCATTTTATTAATTTTTACATGACACAAAGGCCTATCTTTTAATAAAGACATAAGTTTATGAATCAATTATTGCTGACTGGGAGAAGTTCTTAGTGAATTGTGTTCTTAGATTGCTTCAGAAGTGACCAAAACTCTGATACAGTTCATCTCCTAAGGGATGGAAATATGCATGATTATTTTGCAATTATTCCTAATCCCTGAAGACAGCAATTTTATTGTATTGATGTGCTTGACCAAGTGTTGCTTTCTGAAAGTTTGCCATACTCTTTGGTGCTTCTGTACTCTTCAGTGTGTGTTAGGGAGATTCTAGCTTTAAATTCTAGCTCTGAAAAATTGAAAATGATAGAGTAGTGATCATTCCATGACAGAAACTTCCAAGGGATGAACAAAGTTTGCTGAAAGATAAGCTAAGTAAGTTATAATAGGCCCCACCATTCCTCATAATTATGAATATTTTCAGGGAAAAAAAGCTGCTGTTTGTTTGTGTTTTGGTTTTTTTTTGTTTGTTTTTGGTTTTTTTTTTTTGTTTTTTTTTTTTTTTTTTTTGTTTTGGTTTTTTTTCAATTTGGTGAATTCATTCTTCTTTGTTTTGCTTTAATACTTTTTTTCTCTTGATATTTAGGGATGTTCACCAGACTAAATTTTTTCTAAATGCTTTCTAAAGCTGACACTCATGTAAAACTTATTTCAGAACTGGGATAAGAATTTTTAGTCTGTTTCTTATGTTGAATTTGTAAAGGAAACAAGTTTATTCTTTTTCATTTGAGTAATCTTAAAAAACTTGATTTAGACAATCAGAATTAGGCAATAATATCAGATTTTTACATTAACCCAAAGGTTAATGAGACTGTAATAAAACTGAATATGAGTATAAATATTTCACTTGCTCAAATGATTGCAGGAAACCCACCTTCCAGCCTGGTGGTTACAAAATATTTAACATTTTGTTCCAAATTTCGTAGGGAAACCCAGGGATTTCAAAAACTTCATTTCACATCGAGAAATAAATTATGTTGAAAGCCGTGTTTTTCTGAAAAAGCAGTTAATATATGCAATTGTTATGAATCAGTGGGGGGGCTCTGCAAATAAATACTAGAGATTAGGAATCAGTGCTGCCAAAGTATTTCGTGTTAGAATAAATACATGCTTTGGTGTTGAAAGCTGTGTTCAGTGTACTTTAAATAATATTTTATTGGAAAAGTGAGATAAAGACATGTATTGCCCTGATTCCCTAAGTGTTAGAATTTGGATGTGAGTACTTGTTTTCATAATTCTGTTTGCAAGGCTTGTGCATATTATATGCACACTCAAAAATACAACTGCAGAAAGATAATTTTTTATTTCCTTTTGTTAGTCAAGACCTCTGGAAAACCCCTGTAGTAAGTACTGTAATTCAAGACCAACAAAAACTGCTTTCATAAAAGAGAATAAAGAGTGCTTTAATTATAGGAAACAAGTAAGGCAGCTGTCTTACTGTACAGCAGCAAATAACTCTATAATTTGGAGTTCCAACCATCTTAAGAATATATAAATGGTGATGATAGACAGGTTGATTTTTGTTTTGCTGTAGAAGAGCCAAAGATAATACAAATTGATTTAAGATTCCAATGCCTTCTCTATCAAAGTTCAGAAGGATGTAGATGATGTTTCATCCAATTTTCATTATAAAATAAAAATCTGTGTCCATCTTTCCGTATCTTCCAAAATCTCAGTGTCATGTAACAGCAGCTACCAGAAGGTTTTCAGTCCTCAGTCCTCCAGCAGGTGTTACATAGAGGTGGTTTACTCATTGAAACTAGCCTTGGTGACATTTCAAATGGCAAACCCACAAATTTCAACTACAGATTTGTTTGTTGCATAGTAGTGGCCAAAATAAAAATATTTTCATACTGCAATTTTGTAAGTCATATTTACTGATTGTTACTGTTTCCTGAGATAGAAAAAAAAATAAAAAAAAAGATATACAGAAATATATTTTGCTGTTGAGAAGCAAAGCACTGGAACGGAGTCATAGCTGAAATTGCTTCACCTTCAGGTGATACTGCAACATCTAAAGAGCAAGAAAACACTGAATTTTCCAGAAAACACATGGTTATCAAAGAATCGTGATGATAGAGAATTTCTGTGTGAACTTCCAGTCATGGAAGCAGGAAATCCTATCTATCCAAGTATGTGTGTACAGTTATTTATATATTGGCTACCTGGTTTTCAGTATTAATGGCAACCAAATTGTGGTCCTAGAAATCTTAAAAGCAAATAGTTTGACTGGATTCTGGAGAGTAACTTCGAGAAAACTAATTGCAGATCAGATGTATTGTCATTATTATCATTAAGCTATAATAGTGAACAAAATTCTGATAACTTGCATTTTCTTCATTTGGTT
The DNA here is from genome assembly GCA_032173965.1 of Sitta carolinensis. Taxonomy (NCBI): domain Eukaryota; kingdom Metazoa; phylum Chordata; class Aves; order Passeriformes; family Sittidae; genus Sitta; species Sitta carolinensis. The sequence goes on from CM063284.1 coordinate 114,096,966, forward strand.
ATTTTTGGAAGTTGTTTCATACCATGTTTATGTCCACACTGGTGACTTGGAGCAAGCTGGTATAGACTCTGCAGTTTATTTGTGTATCTATGGAAAAAGAGGAGATTCTGGTATAAGACTTCTGCAGAAAACTGGTATACCAATGACATTTCAGAGAGGAATGGTAAGTCTGACAGAAAATTAATTTAGCTTTATGTATATAGTTAAGTAACTGTATACAGGTTAAACAGGTTCATCATCATCGTAATAAAGAATACCACATAAGTTTAGCTATAAACTTTTAAGAACTGAAGAAAATTTCTTCTACTGACCCAGGAATTAATAGGATGAATGAAAACATAGGCTGGAAAAGGGAAAGTATAATTATTTGAGGGCCTCATCCTGAGATGGTGAGTAGAGCTGCCTACGAATTTAAAACATATCCTTTCAAAGTACAGTGATTTACAGCTGACTCCAAAAGAGTTTACAGATATTGTTCTATGATTCAGGTCTTAGTAGGTCTGTTTGTTAGGTATTTATTTTAAAGTATAACTATAAAATATTGTGATTAATACAGGAGAGACTTAAAGGAATTTTTCTTCCAACTTATTACCTCCTAACTGTTCCAAAAGTAAAATATACATCATCCTGATTTTCTGCAGTATGGTTGAATTTCAGGAACTACTGAATTTCATGTTAACTCTGCCACTAGCCTTCTTGTGACCTCCTATTGAGACTGTTTCTTCCTTTGTGATCTATTGAGGATTAACACCTGTATGTATAACCACTGGTATCAAGCTGTTAGTGGAACGCTTAATTACAAAATGAAAAGCAGTACCTAAATACTAAAAATAGCCATAACCTGCTGGGAAAATTTAAATGTATCTATACTATTTTAAAATGTATATTCTATGCTGTTACTAATGTATGAGAGATAAAGTTCTATTCAAATTAAAATGCAGAATTTATGTGGAATTTTCTGGGGGGCATTATTCTAGCCAGGTTGATAGTCTATTCAGCATATTTACACAGGGGTTAAGGGAAATGGTTCAAAGTGCATTGTGTTATGGAAATGGGTGTGAATAAGACAGTGGTTTGTTTGGAGCAGCAGAGCAGGGACTGGGATATATTACTTTAGGCAGAGGTAGTGGAATGCTGACTTGAACAACCTGATTTCATCCCTGCCACAGATATTCTGCATTATATTGGGCAAATTGCTTAAAATAAAACTTTCCTGAGTGACCACGTTTTCATACTTATGTATTGCTTGTATTATTGTATAACCAGTTTAACTTTTCTGAACAACCATAGCTGTAACTAAGTTCAAATAGAATTCTGCTCTGCACCCAGTAAGCTCTTTGAAATGCTAAATATTTCAGTAAAGTAACCCCTATGTTTCTCAATTGAGCACCCACACCCTTTGCATCTTTGACAGCTTTTGGCAGCAATCTCCATGCTTTAAGTATGTAGGCAAATTGGAATATTATGCAGATGGCCTTTCAAAAAAGAGTTTAAGCAGTTGCAGAAAACCAGGGTGCTATAGGAAAAGTGCAAAGGTGAAGTCACTGGGGAAATCAGTTCTGTTTCACTGAGCTCTTTGGGTGGTTGCAGTAAATAATGCATAGAGTCATAAAGATAATGAAGATAAAAAGAGATACTGAAAATCTGTCGTCCTCCTGAGCACACTTTGAGGCAGGAATGTTTCAGAGAGACTAGCTTGTGATCATATATTATCTATACACCAGGGATAAGTAATCTTGCACAGGCAGTCTCAATTCTGCCATTTGCTGAGGACTGAGAACTTCAGAGAGATGGATTTTCCAGTGTATTTCTTTCCTTCATTTTCCTTTTACTGAGAAGATTGATCTGGACCATTACATTTAGAGACAGAAAGCTGTGTGCTTTTTACTGGGACAGAAAATTATCAACCTCAACCTGATCAGCTTCATGCTTCTATGAAAACAATCTTTTCCAACTGTAAGCACAAGCATAGATGAATGACAAGGGGAGAATGGTATGTCAGATTTCAGTTTCTTTCAGTAGAATAAAGTGTAAGTAGAAGAGGTGAAACCAAAAAGAGCAAATAATGAGAAGGTTGGTTTTAAAGTAATATCAGCAAAGGAAATAACAGCTTTGTCTTTCTTATCTAGAAAAAAGTAATGTAAATGTCAAGGTACTGAAACAACACTAAAGGGTCGCATGCAAAATTTTGGATGATGGCTGTAAAAGCCCAATTTATTTGGGATTAATACTGCATTCTGACTTTGGCTGTGTTTTCTCATTTACTGTGACACTTCATCAAAAGATGTGTAACTCTTAGATCCAAAATCTTTGAATATGGTCCAGTTGTCATTAAAACCAGTTGAAATCTTTGTACATTGTAGGAGTTTGTCAGGCTTTTAACACACTTCAGTTTTTGGACTGCCTTATTGGTAGCAAATTGCAGAGTGCTGTCTCCTCTGTGTTCCAGGTCAGTGTTTTTGAAGTGGAAGCTGTATCTCTTGGGAAGCTGCAGAAGGTGCTGTTGCGCTGTGAGGCCAGCATCAAGTCCCAGCACTGGTACTGTGATAAAGTCATTGTCAGAGAAGCTGAGAACAACTCAGAATATGTTTTCACTTGTGAAAGGTAGTGTTTACAACAACATTCTTAAGTATTCTTCAATATGCATCGCTAAAAGTATTATGTCAATTGATGTACTAAATGTGAGATTTTCAGGCAAAGACATTTTTTTATTATTTCACAGTTTCGTAAAATCCATAAAATGTGTTGTTCCAGAACAGATTGCTTGAATTAATGTTCTGTATGGTCTGTAGCAAAGGTTAAATACTTATATTGAGTCTGTGTTACTAGATTCTAGGGTACAACTTTATCTTACAGGATCAGTGCTGTAAGCATGATTTACCTCTCAGGTAGGAAAGACAAAGCACCTGAAAAGTTCTGAAGTAAGTGTATTTCTAAATGGGAGAGAAACCAGGTCCATCCAGGACTAGCATTCACTTTCTTTACAGCATGACCAGAGAGACCATATGATGCCTGGAACTATTTTGTAGATGTTCCATTTAAGATATTAAATGAGCATCTTAAAAGTCAGTTGATAAATATTTCATTTTGCATTTTTAGAAAAAAAATATGGTAATCCCATGTTTGGAATTTTCAGTTTACATTCTCTCTCATGGTTATATGCATGACTCAAGTGAAATAAAGAAACTGAAGAGAAAAAATATGACTATGTGACAAGGCACTAGAATGAATAATATTTAATTAATAATATTTAATAAATGCATGTTGCCTAGGTATTTTGTCTGGATTTTAATGAATATGTTACATAACCTAAAACAGTTTCTTGCAATTCTTGGTGTCATGTCCTCAAAAACAGAAATAAAGATGTTTTCTCACCTTGATTAACTCTCTAAATGTGAGATTTTTCTTCAACTGGTAAGATGCTTATAAATAGTAGTATAAGACTGAGGATTTCTGAGTATATTTGGATGCAGACCAGCTGTTGTTGATAGCTGTAGTTGCTACCTTTATAAAAAACATATAGGTGAAATTTTCTTTGTGTCATAGCTATGTCTAGTGAGAAACATGACTTCGGAATGATAAGTGGCAGGGCATTTTACTGTATTAACTCTGTGATAATTAACACCAGATGTTCATTATTCTGTGACAGGGAGTGTTAAAAACAAACAAGTGTCTCTTTTTTAATGCTTTATTTCTTTACAAGGAAACCCTTCCACTGAAACGGGATTAAAATAAGTCAGCGGTGGGGATCAGGTGTAGCTTCCATGTTTGCTAAAATGTAATCAGGTGTTTATCAGGTGTTGCTTCCATGTTTGCCTTGCTCTATTCAAGGAAGGAGAAGGTTTTCACTCTTCAGAAATTTAACTCAGTAATCTTCAGCTTCACATTTATTTTACATAGCTATTTTCTGATCCAGGAAGTGAAAAAAGTTCTGTCTTTATTCTCATTTAGCCAAGGGAACATAAGCATTTTATCTGTCTTATAAACCTGATATTAGTTTCTGAATGTCTAACAGCTTCTATTTGATTTCAATTATAATTATTTACTAGTTACTGATACCTTTTAGCTCTGGGGTTTCAGAAGATGCCTGTGTCATCAGTTTTTAGCAGAAGTGATAGAAATAAGTAGTTTAGTAAGAGAAAAAAGATTTCTTAGGGAGTAGTTCTTATATGAATTGGCCAAGTAATGTTTTGAAGACAAAAAATAGAAACTTTGTTATGTTGCTCTGGACTTTTCTTGCCCAACTTTACTGAATACCCCCAGGCTTCAAAGGAGACTGAATGATTTAGGTAATTCCTGGAGAGTCCATGGAAGTGAGTGGACCTAGGAAATAAAAAACTACAGCTCAGAAGATTGCTGCATTTTTTTTTTCTGGTAAAAAAAAGAGCTGAATTTTTACCAAGCAAGAGGAAGCAAAAGCTGTTGGTAATCTATGTTCTGAATAAAAAGTTTTCAAAATTATATGTAGCCTAGGGTACCATGACTAGGAAACCTAAAGAATCTTTTCCTTGATTTGTCCTTTTTTAGACTCTTTTACTCATCCTCAATTTATAGGAGAAATAAGAAAGAGAAGTGTGTGTTTCCATCTTTGTTTTTAACAGTGAACTGTAATTTTAAGAAATATTGCAATAAATACATACAAATTATACTTGCCTCTCAATCCATAGTACTGACAAAAATGTTCTGTGCTATATTCTTCTGTTTAGCTATAGAAACAATTACAGTAGTGCCATATGAGTCTCAATCAGACACAAATGTATTTTTTACACCTACATCATTCTTGTTTTTTCACAAAAGAAATTTCTTTTTGAGTCAAATAATTTCTACTTTAACATAAATCAAGTACTAAAATTTTAGGAGCAGAGATCCTGTGCTGTTATGTGTATTCAGTATGAAAATTAGATATGGACCATTCAGTTATATGGTAACATAAATAAAAATTGATTCCAACCTGCTTTCTTATTTTCTTTCTTTTTCTTAGGTGGCTTCCATTTATGTCTCAGGGTATAATCCATTCAGAAATTGAGCTGTACCCCAAGGTAAGATTTATTGCTACTTTATAGAAGTAAGAACAGTAATTAGCAATACTTCTCTGAAGAAATCTGGGCAGATTTTACACTGTAAATATCAGAGTTAACTGATTTTGCAGCTTGCTTTGCTATAGTTGTGAGAGAAAATGATTTATATAATTGCTATAGGTGAGAAAGTAATGAAGGAATGAATTAATGAGAAAGAGTTTTCTTGTATTGGCTAGAAAAAACCAAATGTCTTTTTGATCTCTTCTTTCAACCCTTTTCTGTAATATTAATGGAAAGATCCTTTATTAATGGAATTTTTGCCCAGTTTAAAAATCGGCAGCTGAAAATTCAAGAAGCAAATGGTAAATGCTGATCTTGTTTTCTCATTTTAATGAAGACTGTTTCTGTTTCAGAACTAATTGCTTTACACATTTGTTGCCACTTGTATTTATTTTAAAACATTAATCATAGCACACTATTTGAACATTTTGGTAAACTCTGAACTTCACATTTTAATTTAATACACAACTTTGTTTATTCTTTCTTTTTATTCTGTCATTTTTCTTTCCATAATGTTATTTTTCTTTCTGCTTCTTTGAAAAATTCCTATTCTTCTAGTACTTACTCGTGCTCTATCTCAACTTCAGATTTTTATAGTTAACATTTTAAAGCACGATTCCTTTTCCTGGCCTATATATAGTTTTGTTTTTACAATAGCTTTTCATTTTCTGTTTTACTTTTAATTTCGTATTTGTTCAGGTTGGCTTTTCTGTCCCGGCCGTCAGAGTAGATTAAATTTAATTTCTTAATAACACATTGGAATTTCTCAGCTACGAAAAGTTCTTCATGCTTTAGGATGAGCAATGATCTAGAAGAGAAAATTTTGATCTAGTGAGAAAATTTGAAAATATTTATTCAATTTGTTATATCAATCAAAATATCCATGATGACCCAAATACCTTGTCCTTGTAGGTGTTTCAAGTCACAAGTATCTTTGTCCTTCTTGCTTTCTATGCTTTTTTCAGCAGGCAGTAATTTCCTCTCTGTTCATCAGCCTTTGTGCTTTACCTGTTCCATACACCTCGCTTTTGCACGGCCTGGCTCAGGAGTTTCCCCTTTCCATAGTTCCAATTGGTCTGCTTAGTCCTTTCTGCACCTGCAGCTGGGTCTCTGGGCTGTGCAAAAGTCTCAATCAGAGTAAGGCAGCCAAAAGTGTATGCAACAAATAATCTCTTGTTTGGGACACTTAGTAAAACATGGATCAGTGGGAAAGAGTCTTGAAATTGTATATTGAAATATACCTAGAAAGACAGCTCCAGTTCCTGGTTTAGTTGATCTAAGAGTTTTTTCACTTAGCTTTTTTCTCCCATGAGCTTTTAAATGTATAGCATTTTCTTTCTGTGTCAATTTTTTATAAAAAAAAATCCAGATTTTCCTAGGAAGTAGAACATTCTAGTGTTGTATTGTATTGTATTCTAATAATATAGGAATTAAAAAAAAAAAAAAAATGGAAAAAAGGAAAAGGATGACAAGACAGTCCTCTATGGCAAGATGATGCCACTTTCTGATGTCTCCAAAACCCAGGTGGTAGAGTGCACCTTTCCTCTATGTACGCTAAATGAAAGTTATGTCATAACACCTTTATCTGTATTCTTTTCCTCTCAAAGTGTGTTCCTCTTCAGTCGTTAAGGTACTATTGGTACTCCGCCTCATCAGAACAACCCAGCTTTTTATGCCAACAAGAATTATGCTTTTGTAATACTTACTGTTTCCCTGTTCTATTTGGAAGCATGCAATGCAATGCAATGAGGATTTCTGACATCAGAAAGATTAGAAGTTTAAGGACTCCTAAATTTGTCTTTCAAACACAAGTTTTTCTATTTACGGAAAAAAGGAACAAGCCTCAAAATTGTAATAGAGAAGTTCAAAACAAAACTCTTCTTAATGATGTTTTTGGGGAAGTTTAATTCCCTACTTTACTTTCAGAGGGGTGGTTGTGCAAAATAATTTATAGATATTAAGCTTATATTTGTAAGGTAGGAGCTGAACTTGCTAGAAAATACAGCCTCAATAGTAGCACCTGCATCATTTCAGAACCCTAGTGTTTAAAAAAATATAGACTTTGAGAGGGTAATACAATAAAAAGGGCCATCAAAACAACTTGAGGCACAATTAATCAATGAACATGTCAAAAAGAAAATATGTTTTACCTGCTTTGAAATGAATATTGTTTCTGAATGATGTTTGAAATTTTAGGAGGAGCAGTGGGTCATATTTTACCCTTTGTCTGCACCATTCTTCATAAGCCCTTTAAATGGAATTGTCCTTATTTTCCAGTCAAATAGTTCAAAGGAACTTTGTCTTTAGGAAATTAACATTATATTGTTTGAAAATGGAAAAGGCTCAGTCTTTTGTAAGCAAGCTCTTTTTCTATCAGCAGGGAGCCCTTGCCTTATGCTCTTTGTTTCCATCATCAGTGTATAGAGGCTTTTCACTCCTCTAATTGATGTTTATCTTTTTGTTTTCTGGTGCTATGTTTCTTCTATCAAGAAAGTGTTCATAAAAAAACTGTGAAGATGCAGATTTTCAAAGGCACAAAAGAGTTTCTTACAAGCTGGGGTCTAACAATTCTTAATGAAAATTGGATGGTTCACTTCCTTTATGGAATTGTAGAATAGTTTGGGTTGGAAGAAATTTTTAGAGATATGTAGTACAGCTCCTGACATGGATAGGGACATCTTCCACTAGACCAGGTTTCTCAAAGCCCCATCCAACCTGCCTTCAAGCACTTCCAGAGACAGGACATCCACAACTTCTTTGGGCAACCTCTTCCTGTGTCTTACAATCCTTAAAGTAAATAAAATATATTTTTCATGTCCTATCTAAATCTACCCTCTTTCACTCTTTCACTTTAAAACCATTCCCCTTGACATATCTCTACATGTCCTTGCAAAAAGTCTTTGCTTTTATTTTAAGCCCCTTAATATATTGAAAGGTTGTCAATAAGGTCTACCTGCCTGGAACCTTCTCTTCTCCAAGCCTTTTGTCACAGGATAGATGCTCCAGCCCCTAATCATTTTCATGGCCCTTCTCTATGACTGTTTCTGCAGGTCCACATCCTTCTTTTGCTGGGGAACCCAGAGCTGGATGCAGTACTCCAGGTGGGATCTCATCAGAGCAGAGTACAGGGGGACAATTCCTCCCCTCAGTCTGTGAGCCAGGTTTGATTGGACAGAACAAACGAGCTGTTGCTGCTTTCCGAATTCCCAGCTGTGTACTTATGTGCATTAAAAATTCTATCACCTTCCCAAAGCAGACATCAGCCAGACCTCTAAAGACTTGGAAAACAAGAAATCAAACTTCCTTCTCTATTTCAGTTTTTGTGGGGCAAATTACTGAGTGATAATGAGGCTGGCCCAAGATAAATACTTCTGCCAGACAACAGATTTAAATCATGCAGGCATTACCAGACAGCTTTCTACTAAGAAAACTGCAGTGTATGCTGTGGCATTTATTTATAAGATGACTGTGGGCTGGTATTTCATTTGTTGTCCTTGAACAGAATGAATTTAAGTCGCTATGTGGAACTTGTTTCACACAGATAAAAGCTGCAATCAATGAGGAGTGGAGAAGCATGCAATCCCATCTTTTCAGATGTAGAAAGGCATTTTACAACGATGAATTGTTGTTTTTTAAAATAAGATTTATATTAAGCTGCATTTGAATAATTAAATAATGTGTACATTATATGGGAGCAGAGATGACAGTGTCAGGGAGCTTTATATAAAATGATTTTCTAATGAGTCCTAATCTAGTTCAGAATTTTCTACAAAACCTTTTTTTTTTTTTTTTTTTCATGCTGATTTCAATATCATGCCCCCATCCAGTCAAATGGAACTCTGTTGATATATCACATCAACCTAAATTGAGAGGTAATTTTACTGAATTGGGATGCTTTAACATTTTTCCTGGTAATACTGTTGTCATAATCCAAATTCCGGATGGCAGTCTGCTTCTGTGTTCTCACTAGAAATCTCCCTTAGTTCTGTGTTTGTATTTCTGGCTTTAGGGCAGTGTAAACCTCCTCAATCCTTGATCCATAACTTGCTTAAGATGAGTTTGAATGATGTAGTAGTGGCCAATCCTCTGTTGCTTCTCCCAACATCATTACCTTTTAGGTACATTAGAGTCACTGTCCTTGGGCCACACTATGCTTTCATTTATATCTTTCAAGTAAACTGCTTCGAATAAGTAACATTTTTAAAAGCATTTTGATGTATTTATTTTTCTTTTTTTTTACTTTACAGAAGGAGTCTGGAAGATAACTGTAGTCACTGGGGGTTTTGAAACAGCTGGCACAACAGCAACAGTATTACTTTATGCTTATGGAGAAAACAAGGCTTCTGGTTCTATTATTTTGGGATCTGGGAAACAACAGCTGTTTAATCCCAACAGTGAAGATACATTTAAGGTATAGTATGGCTGTTATATAAACACTGGAGAATTCAAAACATATGCAAAGTAGATTTTCTCAAAACTAGATATGGCCCACAAAAAGAGAATGAGACCAAACTGTACTGGATTTTCTTAATAAAAATCAAGAATAGTAGTCTGGTAGAAAGCACAGTTAACTGTGTAGTAACTTGGATACCTAAAAGTGCACAATGAATATTCAGTCAAGTTAAAAATAATGAAAAAAAAAGTTAATAAAACTTGAGTAAATCGGTTCCCTTTTAGCCTCCTGAGATTTCATTCTAGAGCTAAATTTTAGTGTTGCTTCTATTGCTTTATAAAGCAAGTGTAACTTCATTAACCTTGGCTATCTCTGATTAAGGTTCGAATAAATGAAATTAGAAACTGACCAAAGTCCATTGTAATTCAGGTATAATGTAACAAAGCTATTACCCTTGGAGATTTCCATATGATGGCAGTACATGAAATTCATTTAAGATAACTTACAATTGTGTGATGGGGAGAGTTCTTGCTTCTGACTGAAGTCCTAGGTTCTAGGTTTCCACAAGAGAGTAATATCTACTCTGCACAGCATTTGCTCTTGTGGCTTAGCAATTTTTCCTACCAGATGGGTATGTCAAGGTTAAATAATATGGGAACAGGAAAAAAAAAGAATTTAAATCTGATGGATTTCTGTTTCTGCTCTAAATTTTTCCTGTGTGTTCAAAGAAACTGCTTCTGGGTTGTGGTTTTCTCCTTCTGTTTCTATTCAGGCATAGTTTTTAGGGCATGATTTTTCTGTTGAGAGTAATTTCTTCTCCAGCAGAGGAATATCAATCTACCATAAGTTACAGCTTTCATCATAACTCTGATCTGTTTCCTGCATCTTCCTCTGGTGTCATCACAGTTCCTGAGTATTTCTCAGTATTTCAAAAATACTGATTTTGGCAGAATGCTGGGTTGCTCAAGACACTGGAGCTTTAATTATATTGTAAATTATATTCTCTGGAGCCTTGTATTCTGTATCATCATTCTTTGAAACATGCCAAATTATCCGTTATGACTGTACACACTGTTTCATAAAGAAATTATTTTTAAAAGTATTTTTTTAATGTTTGGTCATGCCAAATATTCCCTTCTGTATCAAAGTGAACTAAGCATAAGACTTTAAGCCTATTATCTTCTGTAAAAGCCAACTGCAATCTCTCAATTTTTATTACTTCCATACATAATAATTCCATACCTTCGGGTACAAGTTTTGCTGTTCTAGTCATAATGAAGTCAGTAAAAACACTGACTGGTTCAGTAGATCTGCTTTCAAAATACTACTTGCTTTAGTGATAGTGGCAGGACCTAGCATTTCCCTAAAAAGACTTCTTCCATTATTTACTTTGTGAATTTGCTTCATTATCAATTCTTCGATCTCGTTAGAGTTGTGTTGGTCTCAAGAATCTCAACATCTTGTCAATTTTTAAAAAAAATAACAGTATATTAAACTACTAGAAGTGCTGGATTTTTTTTCCTAAGAAATCTTTGAAATCTTTAATATCTTCAGTTTAACCTTAGGTTATATTTTGTGGTTGGTGGCTGTCTTTGTAAGGAAGGTATCTGTTCCATGTTTGCAAGTACAGAACATGAAGTATGCATGATATTTTAGGAGCATTGGAAACTGAAATCCATCCCTGGTGTGAATCTTGCTGCATGAGCTCATTTTTCTAACTTTTAAAGCTGGTGCCACATCCATTTACATGATTTAGAATTTCTTCATCTGCATAAACAATCCTTTGAACACTCTATGGTCTAGGGAAAATACCAGAAAGTCATACAGGGAGATGAAAAGCAGGGCTTCTATAATAATTGATGAGATACTTAATACAATAAAACTTTATAAATAGTTATCCTATGATGAAACTGTTAAAGTGTTAAATACCACCATTTTCCTTCGACTTCCACTTTGTTTGTTAAGATTTTTGCTCATCAGGTGCACCTTCATGCTGTACTGCATCTCAGGAATGTGTTGCACCTAGAACCTGATCTGCTTTTCGTTTTGGTTTCCTCCTGTTTAAATAAAATTATCAGCCATTTTAAATAACCTATACATGAATAATTAAAACTCCTTTCTTTAGAATCAGCCCTACAGTCTCTAAGAATCTGTTGTGTTTCACTGTGAGCCTTTCATTCCTGTACTCTGGATCCATAGTCTTTCTTTCTTCAGTCAAAACTGAGATCTCCAAAGTAAAATGCGAAGCAGTGAGAAGAAAACTAAATGTTGCAAAAATAGCTTGAAACAAATCCATTTTCATGCTTTTGCTCATGATGTTCAAATAAAAGAGGCTGAAATGAGCTCGGTTAGAATCCTTCCAGAGTGGGAAGATTGCAAAAGTGAACATAAGCACTAATGTAGCTATCCACACCCTTAACCATGGGACTGACAGTGCTTAAAAGCTGGACATTGCTTGTGTCCTGCTATTTTCCAGCTGTCCATATTTTCCATAACAACCATTTAGGTCCAGAAACAGTTGAATAAAACTTAGAGAAGCCCAGGCTTTAGACAGATCTGCTCGAGGCAGCATAAAACAGTCATACTCATGGCTGTTGCTCCACTTGAAACAGTCGCTGTCTGTGAAATGCTTATGATAACAAGATGAACCTCATCCTTTACTGAGATAAAAGGGAGAAGTATGTAAAATGATCTTCATGAGCTACAAGCTGTGCATTAAACAAAATTTAGCTTGTTCCAGAAAACAACACAAGGATTGTAAAGAACTCACAAAAATCTTGGAAGAAAACACAGCTCATCTCATCTTCCTGAAATGGGAGTGAGGAATGTGATGTTACTTATTCAGTAATTAAACAGTATGTACTGCAGTATCAAGTGTGTGTATGTGTGTAGATATATATGTATGTGTATGTGTGTGTTTTTACTTGCTGTTGGAATAATTCAATTAACCCCATAGTCAAAGAAAATTTTTCCAGAGCTTGAGTGCACTGGGAAAAAAAAAATGTTTTAACGGTAACTGTGCAATGAGCAGTATTTGTTTACCTATTTTTGTGACCAAAGCAAGTATGAAGTAGGAAAAAATAATGCTGATCTTTGTATGGCCTTTAATCCTATTCTTTACATGTCTATATCCACCCTTTCTCATGACACTGTTACATTTCTGTGTGAGCACCGTTGACATACTCTAATTCTTGAGTTAGTGTGTAACTCTGCCAAGTTTTTGGGCAAAATTAACAAATTGGCTGAATTCAGACATCTGGAAAAAGCAAGCAAACTAATGCAGGCAATGATTTTTCTTGCTTTTGGGAATCCAACTGCTGTACATGTCTTCTCTGAAATTCTGTTAATGAAGTGGCCTTACATGAAATTAATAACTGTCTGTCAAGCATATTCTCTGGTGGGTGTGTTAGATATTAGGATTTTGGTGCAGCTGCCTCTGAAGTGTTGATTTATCCAAATGATTTTCAGGCTAGCCTGAGTTTATCTCAAAGAGATTGCAGGATACTTTCTGCACAACAGGAAAGCAGTGATATTATTTCACTTATTCTAGTATATAAAAGAGAAATGGAGTCATTGCATGTATTCTTTCCATCCTTTTATTGAAGTATCTTTCCATTGAACCTTTTCTCAATCAGGCAAGGGATTTCACTTTTCACTTAGTTAAACATCTTAAATACATGAAGATAGGTGATACTGACTCCACTCAAAATATCACAGGTGTTCTAGGGACCAAAAATTATGTTTGCATAGTTAATTTAGAAATGGAAATAAATTTAGTCCTTGCATTCTCTTTAGGATGAACTTCTTGCTAATAAACCGTGATTTTAGTTTATGCTTAGAGACAAATTGTAAAATATGAGCTTTGTTAAGCTTCAATTTCAAAAAGTAAGGCTAAGTTGTCTAACACATGATTTAATGAAAATGTTCCCATTACCTATGGTAAGAGGATTATTTAGTCCTATAAATAGAAACAATGAACAAAGCGTATAAGTGTATTGTTCAGCAGGTCAGTCTAGTTTAACTGCTTGCAAACATTTAGAATACGACTAAAGCAAAGATGCTGTGTGTGAAAACATGACCCTTTTGAAAGTGGTGGGCAGTTTTTTCAATAATTTGTACTGGTACTTATACAATGAAACATAATGTGTTGATATTATTGCCTGTAAAAGTGAAGAAAAATGCTACAAGTGCAACAGAATTACCACTATCATTGTAGTCACAATGGTATTTTTAAGCTTATTAAGTGCTGGCAGTCCATCACATAAGCAAGGTCTATATGAGGCCCATTCCCTTTAGAACTTACTACAGGACTTAACACAAATTGGTTAATGAATCAGAAGGAGTTTCACAATCAACCAACAAGTTAACTGTAGATGATTCAGGTGGTTTGAAAAATCCTTTTCTGGAAAGAGGCTGGTATTTGTAGAAGAATTCTCTGACAGGCCATCTCTAAGAAGATCACCATACCTGATATCCCTTTACCTCAATGTGTCTTTCCATGCCCTTGTTTGTTACCTCTGCAGTTTAGGTTTTATTTATGCTCTACAGGTGGCTGATATAAGCTACATTAAAATAGAATTTGAATTTCCCTCCATGTCCAAACTCTACTACATCATTAAAACTCATAACTCTTGATATCTCAAATGAATTTTAGAAAAGTAACTAACCCAAATGAACTGAACATTTTAGAAAAAATATGGAATTTCAGAGTGCCTTTTTCTGAGAATCTCAAAATTTATGAAGAGAGTTTTGCAGTGTTCCTGTAAGAGACATGTAAATGCAGTACTTTTTGTATAGTTGAGAAAGTGAAGCAAAAAGGGATGTGAATTTTGTAATGTTTCTTAGGAAGCCTAAAGCAGATCCAGGAATCTGAAGCTAGCTGCCTGATTTTCAGAGCGATGCTTTAGTCCTGGAACTCATCCTTTCCTCTTTGCACATTTATTGCAGGCCTATCAGAATGCTGTTTCCATATAAAAAGGGATGTTACTTTTGCAGCTTTAGTGCTGGAACATCATAGCACAGCTAGACTACAGTTTTTGTAAGCACGTTGTTTACAAGGGCAACAAAGTCAACTTTGTTCTACAACTTTTTACAGAACGTTCTGGCTGTGAAAGTAGATTTCTAAATGCCAGGTTGTGTTCAAGTCATGCAGAAGTTCAAGGCAATTTATTCAACACAGGAAAGGAAGAAGCAACCTCAAGACACTGTTTATGCTGTCAAAAGAATATCGTTAGCTCTACTGTGTTATGAGAATATTTTCCTCTGCATTTCACAGCAAGAGCAAATTTTGACATACATTTGATGGGATTCCAATTGACAAAAAATAATGTGTTAGCAAGTTAATACCACTGAGAGACCAGAGTGATATCTGATCTTACAACAAGATGAATTGTTCTAAGCCCCAAATATGCAACTGGTACTGAAAATAAATTTATAATTGTATTATATGTCTTTTGGAACATCATATACAATTTATTTCCCCTCTGCCATTGACTAATTTCCAACTAAGAATAAACATGACTTTTTCCCCCTGAGGTCATTAACAAACAATTATTCAGAAAAAGAATTTTATGCATAAATATTAAGCATATTGCTAAGCATGTTATCAAATGGGCAATGTTCTGTGTTTTGAATTATTTTGAGACTTTTCAGACTCAGAAATATGCCATTACATGAATGTCCAGCAGAGTTTACCATATCAAAACCCTCTTAATTTGTAAGTCAAGTAGACAAGTAGTTTTAAACTGTTTCTCCCTTTAGCTGAAAGCAAGCAAATATACTAGACTTGAAACTTTGGGGAAATTCCCCCTTAACATGTGGTCATAACTTTGTTAATTTGCTTATATCAGAACCACTTTTAGAGTGTGAATGATAGGGAAGGAGAGGAAGTATAGAAAGACACAAGGACGTACATGTTTAGAGATGCTAAACAGGACTTCAGTGAATCTAATTGAACTAGTTACAACTAGATGCATCTCCAGGAGAAACCTAATGGTCTGGACAGAGCTTTCTGTTCTTTACCGATTTTTCTTGAAACTTCATTTGATTAGGTTTGATGGATTGCTTTGTTGCTTATCCAGTAACAGGAAGTCCCTGCATGCTGATATGGTGATGAATGGGCTTCATCACTTCCCACTCCTTTTTCAAATTGCTTCTTTTTTTTTCTTTTTTTCTTCCCCCCCCCTTTTTTTTTTTTTTTTTTTTTTTTTTTTTTTTTTTTTTTTTTGTGGTCAGCTTATGTGTGCTTATTTTTGTGTTATTTTCTCCAGTTGTACCACTGGTCTGCCAAAGATCATCTACTGTGCAGCTGGCAGGTCAAGGGAGGTGATTTTGTCCCTCTATTCTGCTCTTGTGGGACCCCACCTGGAGTGCTCAAGTCACAAGATATCAGTGATTTACTTACCAAATTGCCCTTTAAGGCTTCTGCACCACAAACAGCAGTCAGAGCCTACATGTCAGGAGAGCACCACCTTTGTTGCTCACCAATACCATACCCTACTCAGTTTGCAATAAAGGTTGAGAGTTGTAATATATTTTTATATTTATTTTCAAGGAAACCTTAGCAGTCCCTTGCTCACTTCAGAGGTCTCTGTTTTGCAGCTGGGTGACATTTATCAGGGCAACTTAGCCCATGTTCTGGCTACAGTTTTGGCTAGTTTCAGAGTGCTTTTTATCTGTTGCTATAATTATGCTGTATTAGCAACATATATTTGACTAAAGTGATTTTATTGCATTAACGCTATAATTGTATCTTCAGTTGGCACATCTTACTTTAACATACTGTTTTAATATAGCAAAACCTACGACAACAGTCCTAAGTGTGACTCTGCTCAGACATTTTACTACTAGCATACGTGTCATGATCACACCCTATGAGATTGCGTTGTTCCAGGCTTGCCTCAGGGATTTTTGTTTCCTTTTTGTTTTGATGTGAAATAGTACAAAATTGCTATAATAGTAAAGAAAATCACTATTTTTTGTTCTTTTTAGTTGGTGATTTTTTTTCTCAATTACTATGACCTTTCAAGTGCAACACTGATTAAAAAAAAAAACAAAACCCAAAAACAAACCAAAAACGTTGAAAGTGGTTAACCCTGCTTTGTGCTTAGATTCCCGCCATTAGAATTGCCCCAAATACTTCTGTGACCCAAAATGTATTGACTCTTATTTCAAGGCTGCAATATAAAATACGACATAGTCATGTTTATTGTTTAAATCTGCTGCAGTGTGGCATCAGCACTTACAGGAACAGTTAACCCTGGCACCAGTGCACATAAAAACAGGAGTCAATGAGAAAAGTAGCAGACTGATAAGTGGTAGGAATAGTTAATAGTGCTCTGCTGATCGTAATTATGTGGACTTGTATAATTTTCTGTTGCAATGACTGAACTTTTCTCTGCTTGTTAATGTGTTTGTCTAGAAATAGAGATTTACATTATAACACTAGAAGATGGATTCCTTGAAGAGGTCTAGAAACAGACTGGATTGTCTGAGCCCTTTACTCACTTTAAATAATGCAGTACTGAAGTCAATAAAATTACACTTGCAGACTACTCCATATGTTTTTAGTCTTTGTCTCTGGGATTCATTGTATATTAAGGCTCAGTTTTCTAACAAAACTCATCACTCTTGGCTATGTTAGCTGCATAATTAGCTTATGTGCCTGGTATGAGAAAGATGGCTAAAGACAATGGTGTAATTTGTTATTAAAATCTGGATTTTCTTAATTTTTTTATTTTTTACAGATTAATCTCAGAGATCTTGGGCAGCTTTATAAAATCTGAACTGGCCATGACAACACTGGAAATGATCCCAGCTGGTACCTGGAGGAAGTCAGACTTGAAAGAGTGAACCCTCTTTCTGATGAAGAGATTTGTCTCCCTGTAGAGAGCTGGCTTTCTGAAGACCAGGATGAAGGTGATACGTGGAGAGAAGTGGCAATAAGAAACCCTGCAGAGGAGTTTTGCCATGTATGTGCTCACTATTTTAGATCATGTGCTCACTCACCATATCCCGTTAATATATGACAATTTTTCATATCCTTCAGGGCAGGCTGCCCAAAAGCCAGTGTAACCATGAAGCAATCCCTTCCAGATCTTTTTACCTCTAGGAGAGAGAAGTGATCCTTTAACCCCACTTCTTTCTTTCCCAAAATCATAATAGCTGTGGCCAGGGCATCTTACCCTATAAAATGTTTGATTTCTCAGAGTGCCCATACATCACTGGTAAACACTGCTCTTTAGAGAAAGACATCAGGCATGAAATCAAAGTATATAATGTCATGTGACATCCAGTTCCTTTTAGCAAGTTTGAGATCATCTTGTCTTGTCCTGCATAAAACATACTATACCAGAAATCCATGATCTGAATCATGACACATGTGTTTTTGAAATCAGGCTTGAGTCACAGCCATTCACATAGAAATTCACGTGGCTGCAGGGTGACACTTTGCGACTTCAAAGTTTATGGCATCTTTGATGCACTTTGTTTTCTTCAAGTGAAGTGGGAAATAGCCCATCATATAAGGTTATTATTAAAAAAGTTCTGGGCCTTTATAGAGAAATAGGGATTTAGTATAATCACTATGCCTGTTTTTTTTTTTTTTTTTAATAGATTCTCTTTACATTAATAGAATGAGAGCGATGCAGCTGATGACCAATAATGTCTGGCAGTGATAGGTCTTACATACATCTGTGCTACCATTTAGCAAATTGGATTCAAACTGATGCAGTGAATTTTGCAAGGTGTCTGGGATTCAACATAAAAAAATATCATCATGCATTTAGTGACAGTCAAATAATTTCAGAAGAAAATATTACAGAAGTGAAAACCCTTAAGTCAAAAGAATATAATTATGTGAAAAATTATTAAGACTGTGGTATGTGAATGTTTTATTGCAGAGGCCAGAAGATGCTGAAAAACATGTATGAGCCAGCTCACATTTCTTCTTTGCTCTTTTTTACAAAATAGTTATTATCTTCAATAAGAGATTTCAAAAAATCGGGCTGATCAGGATGAACCAAATTTTATGATCATTGACGTGTACTACAGTACCATATTCCACTCACAGTGACATATATGTCATTTACTGCTGCAATAGCAAAAAAGTGCAGAAGCCAATTAAGTTGTACAAACAATCAATTCAGCATTATTAATTCAAATCTGTATTATGTAGTCTGAAGAACCCATCCATAAAAAAGTACTAATATTCTGGTCAGTGCAGCTATTTATATATTTGTATATGAAAAATTAAGTCAGTTCTATCAAATGCTGGAAATATCTTTATAATGGTAGATTTATTTAGTTTTTAATCATTGTATTACTGCATATTTCCTTGGTTTTCCAGGAACATTATCTTCATTAAAATATATGTTTCAAGTATGTAAGAAAAGACACATTTCCAAAAGAACTTGGAAATTTCTCAAAAATTTAAGTTTTACTAATTAGTTATTGATTTTAGGAACATTTAAATTGAACATCAATACAAACTCAGCAAGGAGTCCAAAAGATTTGCTATTTATTTTCTCAAGAACAAGCAAATGAAACACTATCCATTTTCATTTCCCATTTGAAAGCTAATTGCTTACAAGTACTGAGCAAACCACATCAAGTCACATTCTCCAGCAGAAGAAACTACATGCTAGTAATTAATTAATGAGGATTTGATATGATTTAGGAGTATGTATTCTGTACTTTCAGTTTAATCTGTTATCTTGTGGTGATACTAGATTTGCTTAAGTACAAAAGTCATCTGCTGGAACCTTTAAACAAAGTGAACTAATGTAAACTAAGCACAGAAGGCTTAGTAATTGCTGCTCTTAAACACTTACCTCATTGCTCAGCTTTCCTCTTAGAAGAAATGGGAATTTTTCCTTATTCTTTTTCTCCCTTTCCCCAGCTGAAGTTTTTTATTCAACAAATATGGACCCTAAGCCTTGGAACTGTTTTTTGACTCCTTGGCTTTCTTTTTTCCTAGCAACTCATCTTAAGATCTGAATTTACTTCCTGAATGTGTTAACTTTTTTTACCTTTCTCTCTGAACTTCTTTCCCATTAAAATTTCTCACCTGGGTAACCCCTCTTAGTTTTCCTGACTGCTCCTCAGCCACTTCAAAAAATTGACACGAATCTGGTCTCCTACTCCAAGTATTGATTTCAGTTCTTTCTCAATCTCTCCACCACACCAGTCTCAACTTACTTTCCTAATTCAGGTTTCTTGTCCTCTAATGCATGTCTGCCTTTGTCTTGCCTTCTCTTATTTTTCCACATTGCCGAGGCTTCTGGGTCCATGGCTCTTTTTTCTTTTCTTATTATATCTCTTTTACTTTTCCAACCCTGGAGATCTAAAAATCTTCACCTGATCTGCGCCTGAATTCAGCATGCTGTTGAACCATGTGATTCCTGGAGGTTTCCTCCAACCTGCTTTGGTTTCCTCTGTGAGTCTTCTCTGCACTCTATCACTCTATGTCTTTTTTTTTATTTTTTTTTTCCTTCTAGCAGTTCCAGATATATCTATTTTACCAAAGTTTACAAGTATTGGATTTTTTTTTGTCACTCTTTTGATATGGTTTCATCCCCTAGTTACACTGTGATACACAAAATAAAAGTTATCTAACTGTTTTCTAAGTGATAGGTATTGGAAATTAGTCATCATGCTCTGAGCTGGGTAAATCTTAAAATAAATCACTCAATGAAAATAAGATAGAAGACTTTGAATGCTTTTGACTTAGCTTTATAACACAGGAGTATTAGGGGAGTCAGACCAGACGTGGCAGCTCAGTGAGGCTCAGTGAGGTTTGCACAGCTGCATGGCCCCAGGTCCAAGCAGCAGCAAGGCTCAGCACGTTCCCAGTCAGCACCCACACAAGGCACAGGTATGTACCACACGTCAAGGCCAGCTACATGGACCACCCAGACACACAGGGCAGTGGCACACACACAGCACCAGCAGCCTCATCCTGCTCCCCCCTCTGGCTGAGCAGGGTGGGTGTCCTGTGGGACTGTGTATGTGTACAGAGGTGTTCAAGGTAGATCCCACCGCAGGGCTCACACTCTGTGTTACCCGCAGTTGCCCCTGGATGCCAGTCTCTCCATTTGAGGGCAATTGGACATACGAGCCCTTGAGCCTGCAGCCCTGCTCCAGCTTCTGGTACAGGCCATTCCCCTCATGCCCACCCCAGAGGTCTCACCCCTAAAAATACCCATACCTCAGGGTGTCTCTGGCAGCTGAGTGGGACTCCCATGGTCCCTCCAACACTTGGCTGCTCATGTGGTCTTGCACTCAGAGACATGGCCCTCTGAGCCCTGGTCTCACTACACTCACTGACAGTTTTATTCCCTTCAGTCTCTCCAGTTGCTGTCACACAGGACTTCTAGTCCAGTTGCTGGTACTTAAACTCCCTACCCACACAAGCACAAACAGAGAAAGAACAGATGTGATCTATTTTCTAACACCACTTCCTCCCCAGGTCACCTAGATCCATCTATTTCCCTGCCTTTAGTTCCTCTCCTAAATGCCTTATAAGTTCTCTGCAATCACAAAATATTCTTCTCCTCTGTCCTATATTGCATCTGATACCTTTGGGCATCAAACCTCTTAAGTATCACAGATACTCCAAATTGCCTCATTGTGGTGGATTTTATGCCCAGACTGAGACTCCTGGGACAGCCCTGCAGGGGCTGGAAGGGAGCTCCCTTTCTTTAAGTCTCTAGGGGTTCCCACCTGCCCTTGTGCACCTGTGACTGTGGAGATGGGCTGATGGTTCCTGTGATGGGCCTGGGAGAAACCAGAGCAGGGTGTTATCTGGACCTTCCCCTGCCTGTGTCCTTTGTACATGTGCTGACCTTTATCATGCCTTTACCATGAGCTGTCTTCAGGTATAGCTGAACTTTTGTTCTAAAGGGTTACCTGATATGAGAGATATAAAATTTTCTTACTGCTGTGTTTATGTTAACATAAATGTCAAATGAGGATATAAATGGGTAAATGTGTCCTGTTCTTGTTCACATATTCAAAGGAATGAGATAAAAGATAAATACTGAGACTGAGGCAGGAAAAATTCCAGCTCCAAAGATTTAGTATTCTTTTCCACTTGGAGGAGGCAAATAGGAAAAGGTTAGAAGGTGGCCACTGACTGAAAACATGCAAAAGATGACCAAAGCAATTAGTATTATCTCTATAAAATTCTTATCCCTGTTTTATCACTCAGGAGGCACCAACCGCATAAGTAAATAGTCAAGGTTCTTTATTGTAAAATTCATTAGCAAGGGTGTTTTTTCAAAGCTGAAAATTTTCTTGCATGTCATGAAGAATATATATTTTTAGACTATGGCTCAAATAATACTCATTGAGACCAGAGAGCATTTTGTGGAGATTAAAGTGAGAACTATAATTTTAACTGAAATGTACTAATCTGTTTGGTTGGGGTTTTTTTGTATTTGTATCCTCAAAATTAATATACGTGACACTTCTCAGGAAGATGATCCCTCTTAGCCAGTATCAGCCATTAAGAATTTGTTCTCTTTTACCCTTAATGCTGCACAAACCTGTATCTTTACCCTTCTGGCATGGCAAAATGCCAAATGCCCTTTGTGAAAGCCAGGTAGTAAAAACACCAAGTGACAAAATCACAGATTGAACCTTGCTGTTTGACAGATTGAGCCAAAATGACCATTTCATTCAAGCGGGCATGTCATACGGAAAGGCAGAACTGGAATAATACTGTGCAAAACCATTCTGAGATCTTGGTACACTAGCAAAAAGTGAGGACTGAATAGAAACAGTGGGACAATTTTGATGTTGTGTGTCATTTAACATCTCTCCAGGTTTTGTGCTCTTTGGCCAGTTTGTCTGTTAACACTGGCAGCCTGATGGGAGTGGATTTGCTCAGTGAAGCACTCAGTGCTAAAATCCCACTTAGTTAAGTGTCTGATGTCCTCTTTATGGGAGTCTAGAGGGAAGTTACTTCGGGCTTGTTCTAGTCTTTTCCCACAGACTGACTGCCAGTTTGTGTTAAGATTGTTGTCATTGTGTTCCTGAAGTGTATTATTTGGTGTAGTTTCATCCGAAAAGCACCTAGTTCTTTGCTCTAAAACTACTCCATGCTGCACACCAGGAAGAAGGAAGTACAGCCAACCAGGGGATTCAGTGGTGTTGTAAGCAAACCAGTGTCATTAGGCACAGACAGCTGTGGATCTGCAATTCAATTGCTCTTAGCTAGAGTTCTGAAATAATGACTGTACTTTTGGTAGAATTATTTTGAAAAGAGCTGACAATGGAACAGCAGTTTGTACCTAGAAAGCAGAAAGAGACCCATGTTTCTGCCATGAAAACTTTAATTTTCATATTCTCAATAATAAATTCTTCTTTAATTCTATTAGGTTTGTTTTCTTCTCCCAAAACATATCAAAATATTAACTTAGTCTGTGGTGGGAAGCAACTGGAGGTGTTTATTTTTTCCAAAGGCAAGTGTCATAGGTCATTGAGTTCTGTACATTACTTCTTTAAAAGGAATTGGTAATTATATACTGTGCCTGAAAACTGTGACCAAGCTATCTCTTGTCATTGATGAAGGCTCAGGAATATATCAATTTTCTGTATTGGAAACCCTGACTCAAATGCCCAGAATGGGAATTCTGGAAAAAAGGGTTCTCTAACTCGTGTTCTATTACCCTTAGTATTCCCTTAGGTTACCTCTTCTTTATAACCAGGAAAGCTTCCTTTCTCTCTCTCTCTTGTCCAAGGTAGTTAATTTCTTACATTATCAATAGATGCCTGAAGCTGGAGTTGGGACTTAAAAAACTCCTGAAGCCTCATGATAGCATCTCAAGAGATAGCAGTTTTATAGACTGAGCATCTAAAATTTGGTACTAGTACACTTGACTGCTCATATGACTCTACAGTATTTTTTATATATTTGGTTCTGTCATTTTTTAGCACAGTTATTATACTGCTTTAAAGTCTGCCTTTTAGAAACTCCTCACCTCTGTCTGAAAACACTTTCGTTCCCTTTTTCATCTGTTTCATCCATGCATCCACGTTGCAGATTTTTCTCTTTGGTTTCTAGATCTTATCTAAAGTTACCCTGTGAGCAATTTGATGATTTCAATCACTTATTTTCTGAAAGGTCATTTTCTTATTTACTGAGTGCTAGCTGAGATTTTTTTCCCCGTCTTAATTAATCCTCTTATATCCTTTATCAAAGTTACTGTGTTTTCCGAGACATTTCTTCTGTTACTTTGATGTTCTCCATATTGGACAGATGCCTAGATGTGAGTCTCACAGGTCCCTCTCGATGCTGAAATACTGCTTCCCAACTTCTGTTGAGTGGCTGGTTTTATGAAATAATTTTCAACAATTTTTGCCTTTTTTTTTTTTTTGTTTGTTTGTTTTTTTGCCTATGGGTTTACCTCTCTCTGAGAGTTTTGTCACCTCAGTTTACAGCTGGTGTAGTTTCACTGAATCAGCATATAATAAAATGAAATTACTACTATAAAATAGGGGATCAGGCTATACAGTTACAATATTCAGAGTTTTGGGATGTCTTTTCTTCCTGCAGTGAAGGAGGTCTCCATTGCAGATGGGCCTGCAGCAGGGGCCTTAGAATATGTTGGTTACTCAAAAGAAATAAAACCACAGTCACAGGAGGCTGAACACATTATCCAGGATCATTTTACTTTACTCTCTACACAACAAACTGTGTTTTGAGGACAATATACAGAAAAAGGGAAAGATTTCACATATAGTGAGCATTTTTGTCCCAGCAATAAATTCAACAGGTAGGTTTGTTCTCCAGATTTGGTTGTGTTGTCCCATCAAACAATTGGTGTACCTTGTTTTATTTGTCACAGAGTGGCACCGTCACTTTTGCTCTTAGTTTTAAGCAATCTTTAGCTTAGGAGCCTTTAGCAATAGCACCTTTTGTAGGTGTGTTGCAGTCTGAAGGAACTGCTTGATAAAATCTGAAAAATTCAAATCTTCTTAGGCTGGTCTGTGCCTAGGTTTCCATTTGCACAGGAAAGGCTGAATGTCCACAATCTATTTAGTGAATGTTTATTTGATCATGCAGGCGTTTCACCATAGTGGCCATGTTCACCATGTTCTAATTAGACGTGTGTGCTTTGGACAATATTTCCCTTGCTCCATTTTTTGTGTGATTCTTATGAAAGGTGTTGTAACATAAACTCAAGTTAAGGGGTATAAACATTCCTTTTATTATATTACTATAATAGCCTGTATTGTAGTAGCCTATATTTGTAGAAAAATTTAGAGCACAAACTGGTCTTTTTTGTTACGAATGTTCCTGTATAAATAATGCAGATTGTGTAGCTTAAATAAATGTCATACCTAACATTTTACAGATGGTGAGGGATGTATAGACACAAGAAACTATGGAAAATATTTTCCAGTTTTTTACATTTCAAGATGTGCATGCTGTCTACTTCAGACTGATTTATTTAGGCTGGTAGCAAAAGAAATCTCTGTTTAATGATTAGATCATTATCATCTCTCTGGTTACCACAGAGATGCACAGTGCTACAAAATGTACTGTAATTTATTTATCTGTTAATATCTTTGTGTTTTATTATAATTACCTCTTGGTTTTTTTTTCTTGTGTGAAAGGGCTTGTTGGTATTTTGGTTTTGTAAACATTTATTGTTAAACTGTTTCTGAAAAAAAACACATTGAATATGCTTTAAAATTGTGCTTATAGTTACTGAAATGTTTTATTTTTGATCATGGAAATTACTTGTAGTTGTGAGAAATACAGATACTAGAATTTCTATGTAAACAGTCATAACATGAACAGTCTATACCCTTTCCTTTCCTCCCACAAATATTTTGCATTTTTAAAACTAAGAATGTAAGTAAGAGTGTAAAAGTGTGGAGGAGACTTCATGTCAATATGTTCCTTCTTAAACTACCTACAGCATCTTTCTTCATGGCTAGTACAACCCTGTTATTAAAATTTCTGGTCACAGAGTATAATTCTTAGCTTTTTTTTTTTTGGAAACGTAACCTCTTTCCTTTCACACTCCTAAAGATTTTGTTCCTTTACGATCAGTGTGGCTCTTTGCTTTGCTGCACATTTTCTTTCACAGTTTGCTGCCACCCCTTATTCTCTGCCCTTTGGCCAGCTATGATTATATTAGCAGTTATGATAGAAAATGTGATTTGGATATATTGCTCAATTATGTTAATTATCAGGTCAATTTATCTTTGCTACTTGCTATTCATATCTACAATTTGTTTTAGCAGGAATTTAATGCTAAAACCCATGAAACTAATTTTTATAAGGCTCTGCCAAAATTTTGAATATATGTGTGTTATTGAGACCAATTATATGTCATGGGCGGTTGTTGGTACATTAATGCATGGATGTGAGAGCTGCAAGGAATGCTTGGAATTATGGAAAATAAAAAAATTGATCAAGGAACACCACTCCTTTTTAGAATCCCAGTTCTAATAGTGATGTGGAATTGTTTTTGGATAATTTTACACAGATTAAAAGAAATACCATAATTTGGTTAAGCACAAAGTCTGTCTGTCAACGTTTCTCCTATCTTTTAATACATGTGGGGCTATTTTCTCTCTTAAGTATTTACAGTGTTATTTTACTACTTGTTTAGCTGCTTCTTTGGGAATCAGGAGTAGCTGCTTTTCAGTGATGGTGGACAACATGATGTTTGAGTTTTATAAACTGACTTGGGAACTAGTGAATAAAAAATTATGGAAATGTCAGATTCTAGTAGCTATTTGGTTATTTAAGGGTAACAGTATTTTAACTAGTTTTTGTAGAGTATTGTCCAGTTTCAAGCATTTTGTTATATTCTGTTTTCATCTTCATTCCTTCTTAAAAGGAATTCATTGTGTTTGTTAGGACTTCTGTTACCTTTCTTGACTCCCATGAACTCTTAAAATTACACATAAATGAAACAGTAATATTCCCTGTGATCTACATAGCAGCAGAAATTGCCAGCTGTGATTAGGATAGAAACATTGCATGGAAACATAGTTTAAAATGTAAACAGGGTGTTTTTTTAAAATCACAGAGAGAAAAACTGAAATGAAACATAATAGTACATGGTCACTGCAAAGATTTTTTAAAAATAAGTTTATACATCTGGATAGTTATAAAAATAAATTAGTGTGGAACAGAACATCTTAATACAGTAATTCTAAATTATAGTGCAGAATTCTTTGAAGATATAAATATTTTTCGTGTGTAAGACTTTGTTCTAGACTACAAGGAGAGGCATTAAAAAGCTGTAAATATATTTTAACTGAGAGTTGTTTCTGGAAGTCCTATCATTCACTAGTGACAGATGTAGAAACCTCCAAAAACAAGATGATTGTTCATTTTTTATAGGTGTGGGAGCTGTTCATTTGCTTGCCCACATTTGTGTGTGGGGTGAAGATCTAAAACCCCTTGGATTTGTGGTTGTTATTCCTCTATTAAGATGAAATGCACGCTAACAATCCAGATAATTATTTTGCATAAATATGGAGGTGAAAATGCTTTGGTAGTGAAAAGTAGTTCTTATTTCAGATGATGACTTGATATAGTTAGGTGGTCTCCAGAAAAATTGAAAAGAAGGACTTTGTGAATTAGCAATGCATAGCAATGCTCAGCATAACGTGGTTTTCTTACGCTTGGCGTTTTCACATTTTTGTGAGGAGAATTAAAAGATTTGAACCTAGAAGTGATAAATTCATGGATAACTGTTGCTACCTGAAACCTTGAAAATCAGTACAGTTTTCTGGCAAAATTTTGATGAGGAAACTTTAGAATCTTGTGCAAGCTGCAAGGATAATCTTAAGTTTTTTCTTCTTGTAGTGTTGGTGTATGAGGTCCATGTATACACAGGTGCTAAACTTGGTGCTGAAACAGATTCCAATGTTTATATCAACCTCACTGGGACAAGAGGAGATGCTGGCAAAAGGAAGCTCCATAGATCTAAGAATAATAATGTCAAGTTTCAACATGGACAGGTAAAGTAAAAACAATGCTGCTTCTGATAAATACAAATGGCTAGAAGATTGTTTCATCAAGAAATGCAATTTTTTTATTTACAAGGTTTATTTAAGCATTGATCATTTTCCTTATTCAGAATTGCTTACATAATTGCATCATATGGATAATTTTTATCTGCTTCATCCACCATTTACTGAGAGCTTTAGATATTAGAATTTGGGTTTTTTGGTTATTTGTATTGCACATATAGATAAAATGGTAACAACAGCATTTTTGTTGTCCTGAACAGATCACTGTGAATTTTAGAGTCAATTTCTAAATCTGTATTCCTAAGTATGTTTTCCAGTCTTGGAGAGGCACATAGGGCTAGAAAAGATAGTATAGACACAAGTAGTTGAAACTGATCATTGTGTCATGGCAAAGGTATCAGTGCTGTCTCTGTGGAATAATTTTCAGGTTTTATTCACTTTAGAAAGTTTTAAAGGGTGAATATAAACCAACTATATTCATTTTGTGAAAAAAAAAAAAAGAGCAGGAAAAATTATACTGTAGAAAATATACAGTATAGAAAATATACTTTTCTATACTGTTAGAGTCAAAGCAATAGCTATGTTTAAGACCTTTATCATTTTCCTTGTATGGTTCCACAGATGGATATTTTCTGCATAAAGGCTGTCTCACTGGGAGACTTGGAGAAAATTCTGATTAGCCATGATGGAGCTGGTCCAGGTAGGATTTAATTTCCTAGAGACCAGTCTGTTTTCAAGTCCTTTTTAAACCAAATGCACTTGTTTATGTTGCATCCTTCATAGAAAATGTGACAGAAGGTCTCACAGTGATAAAAAGTCTTCCTGCAGCTTGAACACTGTGATGGGTTGATGAAAAACTGTGGTAATGGACAGAAAAAAGGGCAGGAGTTTAATGTCATATGCTGCAATTCCACTCTTTGTTTTCATGATTCTTTATAAGGAAGCACTATTTATTTGCATGTAGAAAACTCCCAAAAATGTGGCTCACACTTTAACTAGACAAACAGTGAAAACTATCCAGGAAGGAATTAAAGATATTCGGCAGCTGATTTGCTGCCTGACAAAATTTGAGGAGCTGTAACACAACGTCCTTGCTGCTTTGGGCAATTGTAGAAGATTTGATTATATATTTCATCTGTGAAAGTCAATGTGGAGCTGTTCCAGTGAGTGACATTGTATTCAGCTTGTAGGTTTTTCAGGAAAAAAGAAAGAACATGATAAAGAGATGAATTTTGGGTGCAGGCCCTTGAAGAAGTGCACATTCCTGGAATGATGTAAATTAAGAGAAAGCTAGCATTTAAAAGCTCCAAAGATATAAATTCTGCAAACATGCTTGCAGATTAATATCTAGGAAGAAGTAAGTGAAAAGAAGGATTTTTAGGCAGTTCAGGGCTCCACTGATGACAGATTAGAAAATCCCTTTTACCCTACTCTGTTCTGAAATGGCCCCAAGCAACACCCATCTTGCTGTCTGTATTGCCTAAGGCTCTGAGCAGGCTTGTGACTATTACAAGCCATAAAGAGCTTGTAATAAGAGCCATAACAGAGCAGCCTTGCAATGGTGTGTAATCTTGTTTCTTGTATCTGTAGTTCCATAGAGTTTGCTGCCTTCAGCAGTATGGATGATTGTACACCTGAGAGTTTCACGTTGTAGTAACACCAGACATAACACAAACTCCAGACATAACACATAACTCCACTGTGGTGGAGCCCACCTTTCCTCTATTCCCACAGCACCATAATGTGCTCTCTTCTCTCATATCTCCTTTAATGGACAGCAGAGATTAGCAGGATCAGCATTACAAATCTGTAACCCAGTTCAACTATCTCAAGATATTCTTTGACATTGGAGTTCAAATCTGTGGGTTTGAAGGACTGTCTAAACAGGACAATGGATTGAATTCTATCTGTAACAAAATGTATGCCTTGGTAATTCAGAAGGTCACTGTCACTGCACTCAGCACTGACAGATCTCACAGGCATCTTTTGAACTGCATCCAAAACTAGCCCTACATAAGCCTAGCCTGAGGAGACTGAGGGGCTGAGAGCTGGAAAAGGATGATGACTCAGGAGAGATTCAACCTTTTGGGTGTTGAGAAGGAGGAAGGAGGGTTCCTTTAGAGGTGGGGTACCCCTTTTTCTCATCACTTGCCTGAATGACAGGGTAGAAAGGTCTTTAGTCTTGATTTGGAGTCTGTCTTGAAAGGATCCTAGAACATATGTTTTCTTTGGGGTTTCTAGGCTGCAGGGCACAGACCTACTTCCACAGCCACTGTGAATGAGGAAAGTAGAGGACTTTTGTCCTTAAGAACAAGATTTGCTCCATGCTCTGCCTGGGGATGCCCTTCCAATATGAGAGAAAATGCTGCTTTCTAGAGGCTTTCAGATTCAGATGAAGCCAGGGAGGCAAAGCATAAGGGTAAATAGAATGATTGTTTATTTCTGACCAAAAGATCCCACGTGCTGTTTTGCTGCAATGTGCTGATGGTGTGAGTTAGGCCAAACCTCATAAGCAGTAAGACAAGTTGTGAGTGGTGCAGGGACAGTGAGAATAGGATATTTGAGAAGGGCATCACAGCACAACCAGACCAGTCACTAGGGTGGTCATTGGAAGTGATCTAAAAGAAAATCATGGATGTGCCAGTGGTTACAGCAGTTAGAGGAAAGATGAATTCCGTAGCCCAGCAGAAGTGAGACTGCACAGCCCCATGCCTGCTGGTCTCATAGCAGCAGGGCTGAGTGTGTGTTTCCCATTGACATATACACAAACACATTTATAAAACACATATATGTGAGCTGACAACACAGACAGGAACTCAGCACATACAAAAACAGTGCGAGTGGCCTTTCTCTGTTACTCTCTGCAGCTGCTCAGAACAACAGTCTATCAGTGTCAAATATAAAAAAATATGTACAGGATGGATGTATAAAGCCTCCAGTAGCTGGCCTTAGGCAGTCAGTCTTTCTGATTGCTAGCTCTGGATCCTTGGACCTCCAGTTTTGCCAGTTACCAAGGCATACAAAACCCCTCCAAGGCTGCAGCCCCACTCCATTTGCACACGAGAGTGCAAGTTTTAAAGATTTGTTCATTAATATTTTTAAATACGCAATAAAAAGTTCACTTACAGAGGACCAAAATTTTTGGCTTTCACACAACTCTTGATTATTGACATAAAGAGATTTGTACCAACATCCCTGTGCCTGATTACAAGGAACCAAAAAGTATAGGCTGGGATGTGAATGGTGTTGACAGTTCAGAGAAAAAAGAAAAAACCCACCCCTCTTAAAATTGAAACAGGGTAAGGCAGAGAAGAATTGCATCTCTTAAGAGAGACAAAAAATAATAAAGCTTTCATTCTGTTAATATATCTTATTTATTTAGATGAGATCTGTCTTAATATGATCTGTGTTTCTGCCAGAAAAAGATAATCTGGACTTTTTTTCTTAAAATTTATTTAAAAAAAAAAGTATGCTTTCACATGATAAACTTTTGCCATTTCAACGCAGGCAGTGGCTGGTTCCTGGATAAGATTGTCATCAAACATAAAGAAGGAGAGGAAGCTCAGGAGGTTGTATTTCCTTGTAATAGGTATGTCATTCATGGAGAAAAAGAATTTGCTACCTGCTAGCAATATAATGAAAAAATTTTAGAGCAGATATGTGCACACAACCTAAATGTTTGAGCAATGCCCCAGAGTTTTCAACATACAAATGATGCAAAATTTTACAACTGAAGTCAAGGAAAAAGTTCCTATATTGGCATGAAAGGGAGTCAGTCTAGTGCAGAGAAGTGCCGAATCAAATATTGTATAAAAAGGTGTTTTGATATTTGTTTTTTTTTTTAATCTAAATTATACAGAAACCGTGTGAAATTAAATAAGCTTTCAGTTCAATCTTTTAAGAAGTATTGTATGTAAAGGTCTGAAATGACATAGTTGCCATTGTGGAAGCATGGTGGGATGACTTGCACAGGTGCAGTGCTGCCATGGATGTCTATAAAGCCTTCATCAGGGAGGCTCAAAGAAGGAGAGGAGGTGAGGCAGCCCTGTATTTTAGGAAGTATTTTGATTTTCTAGAGCTTGATGATGGTGGTGATAAAGTTGGGTGTTTATGGGTAAGAATCAGGGGGAAGGCCAACAAGGCCAGTGTCATGGTATAAGGGTCCAAGTTTGATACAGATCAGCTTACCAGGGGAATTGGCAGACAAAATGTGATATGAGTGGCTGGAAGAAGTCTCACAATTGCCAGCTGTTGTTGTTTTGAGGGAATACAAATAAAATACAGCAGAGAAGAAGGAGTTTAGGGAGTTCCTGGAGCCCATGGAGGAGAACCTCCTGACACATTTGGTGAGGTAGTAGAGTAGGGAAGATACCCACTGGATGAAGGAAAGGCTGAACAGCTTAATGCTTTCTTCCCCTTGGTCTTCAACAGTAATACCAGTTCTCTTCACGGCCAGCCCCCTGAGCTAGAAGAAAGGAGTAGGAAGCAGAATGACCCCCACAATCTAAGTCAATGGCCTGCTGCAGCACTTAGACATACCAAGGCTGTTGGGCTGGATGTGATCCATACAGGGCACTGAAGGAGATGCATTGGGTCACAACAGCCCTGTGCAGTGCTACAGACTTGGGGACGAGTGGCTGGAAAGCTGTCGGTGGAAAAGGATCTGGGAGCACTGGTCAATAACAGACTGAACACAAGCCACTGTGTGCCTAGGCAGCCAAGAAGGCCAATGGCAACCTGGCCTGGATCAGCAATAGTGTGGCCAGCAGGACCAAGGCAGTGATTGCCCCCTGTATTCAGGCTGTATTCAGCACTGGTGAGGTTGCATCTCGAATCCTGTGACCAGTTCTTCTCAAAAATTTCTTTCTACTTTTAGAAACTACAAGTGATCTTTTGTTTCTTAGGATGGCATGAGGAGATAGGTCTCAAAAGTTAATCAAGCTATTTATTGCAACAAGAGTTGAAATGCAGTTGAGTTTAGACTTCATGCATAAGAGATTTATTCATAGAGTTTTGTTACATACAAGAAATGAAATGTGTTTTGGATCCTTGAGTTTAAGCAACTACAACATCAACATGGACTCAATAGAATAGTGAGCACGTATTTATTTATTTTTAAATAAGGAAGGTTTTTGAAGATTGGGAAATATTATGTGAACAAGGGGGTTCAACAGAAGGAGTATGAATGTACATTTGCAGTGAAATGATATTGCAGAAAAGCTCCTTTATTAGTATAAAAGAAAAGTAAAGAATAGAAGTTCAGTTTGTTGCTGGAGTTCTGCAAAAGTTTTAGAAACTTCCAGACCTGCAGGTTTTATATAGTTTTAAGTACAATGACTATAACTAACCACTGCAGGTTTTATAGCTCCCTCACATGTACAGCTGAGTCTCTGAACCAATAAATAATTAGTATTTCATATAATGAAATACTAATAGTACTCCATATAGTACTACTGCACTTCATACAGCTGCCATGAAAATTTTTCTTTGCCTGGAGAAAACTGAATCAAATTCTTCTAATTCAAATAAGGCCAACTGTGCTGAAGGTATAAAAGAAAATTTGATCTTGGAAGTAGTTTCAAGGTGTAATTTGATAAAAGGTATATAAAAATATTATTGGAGACAAAAGGCAATTGTCAGATGATATATATAATACTAATGGGTTTTATTAATCTTATTATTTTTGTTTTTGCAATGAAAGATGGTTAGATGAATATCAAGATGATGGGAAAACAGAGAGAGAGCTAACAGCCAATAGTAAGTATTTTGCTAAAGAAAATTTGTTATAGCACTAGAGTATATACTTAATGCCTAGTTATTACTGAAGAACCCTTCCAGATAAAATCATAACTTAAGAAAAAAGTGATAATAAAGATAGCTCACAATTATTTTTCCTGTTCTTATTTTAGAGGATGGCAGTTCAATGAAGATATTCCTTAAAGGTAAGAGTTTTCCAACCATTGTTTTCTATACCATAGTTTTTGCTGTTTGAATTTAAATCAGTATTGTGAGGAATACATGAGCAAATGACTTTGTTTGTATGCATGTTTTCTTGTGTATCAGCTATGAGAGAAAATGATAAATTGGCTGGCAGTAGTCTACAGGAAGGACTAGACCTATATAAGCAATTGAGAAAAAACATAAACTATTTCTGATTTTCTTCCTATATCTACTATTCTGTCCTGTTATCAAACAGGAATTCCTCTGAGAAGAGATTCATTTCTTGTTTTGTTTACCCCAATGTCACTGTCATTTAATACTTGGGGACAGGTCCCCTAGCAAATATCAGCGAGTTGAAAAATGTGTTGTGAAGTGTCAGTGGAAACATTTTCAAGTCAAAATTTCAAAATTTCAAAGTAGCCAGAAATAATGCAAGCTTAAACTCCAAATCCTTTGGTGAAGCATATATGCAGTACTTGCATCCAGTTGGCTAGATCTGCTTTAATTAATACAAAGGCATTAATAAAAAACTCCCCACACAGCTTTCTGTTTTTATATCTACAAAGACAGTGTCACCCCTGTAATGCACTGTTTGCCATCTCCATGTTTCTTCCTAGCCAGAAAAGAGAAACTGGCACACATATTTTTATAAACATTTAACATGTTTTTATAAACATTTAACTGTAAATAGCTATTCTGTGCAACTCTGGGAATTTTATTGGAGCAACTAAACTAAAAAAAAATAGTGTTTCCATTCATCTCTCAAAACACTGACTTGCTTTCTGTAGGATGTGCCCTTGTCTCTCAATCTAGTTCCAGTTTCAGTGAAAATCGAATCATTTGCATTCAATCAAACAGTTTAGCAAACAGCATTATTATTCCACAAAAAAATAACTTTGACGAGAGGAGAATGATGAACTCGGGTAAGTAAAGACTTTCTCACAGAGAAAGTTGATTTTCAGGAGTGACTTGGAATTGGATTCTGCATTCTGCTAAGTGCACAGTTCTGAGAGACAACTATAATATCTGTTTCACCTTATGTTCAGAAAATAGACTATATTTTACTACCAATTCAAAATTTTTTCCAGCACAATTTCATTCTTCATTATGTTATAGTAAGCAGGCACAGATGCACAGGCTGCTCATTGCCTGTGAGCATCAAGAGCAATCAGTCTCAAAATATTGATTATGAGGAGAAAGAAGTGGCTTATTCTTAACCAGCTTTTGAAATGTCACACTGTCAAGATTTCCAGGAGGACTCAGACACTGTTGAGATCAGAGCTTCTGAAAAAAGAGGTTATGAAAGAGAAGGACATTTTTAGGAAGTTATCTGTCTATTAGATATATGACAGCTGAGCTTGAGCTGCGCTTCAGCCAACTTTGTTTTACCCATAGGCTCATTCCAGTGAGAAAATGAGATAGGTTAGAGATTGGACTTTCATGCCTTATGTGAAAAAGATGATGATCGGGCCTGATTTGTCACAGTTTAATTTGTGTTGTCATATCAGTGATCTCATAGACCTTGAATGATTGAGTTTTGTAGAAGCATAACGATCACAAGAGGTTTGGAAACATATCCTGTAGTTAGTTCTGTGTCATTCTATTATGACACAGTGCTAATGTCAGAGATGGTAAGAGGACATTCCAGAGATGCAGAGTCCTGGGAGAAAAAATAATTCCCTGAGATTCGCCCAGCACCTGTAGCAGTGAAGATTTTACATGGTGGAATAATGATAAGCAGTCTTCTTCAGAGTGGATGTGAAAACTTTCCATGTAACATGTATTTACTGAGTAAGAGGCAAGTGAAAGTCCTGATCTTAGGGAGCCAATGTTTTAGGCCTCATGTGGTCGTATTCTGTATGAGCTGCACTCTGCAAAGGGGCTTCAGGGAAAGTCATAAAAAGCTGATTGGCATAATTCAGTGTTTGCTGATTTTCAGGGTAAGATCAATGTGCTTAGGTTGTCTTTAAAGCACCAGTTACAGAACAAATTACTTTGTAAGTCACTCTGAAGCTCAGAAATCTCATTCACTTTGGATGAGGCTAGTAACCTGTTCAACCACCTAGCCAAAGAGGAAACTTTGAAAATCATCATTGCTAGGTAGGTTACTTGAGGGCTCTTTGTACTTTTTCAACCAC
The DNA here is from genome assembly GCA_032173965.1 of Sitta carolinensis. Classification (NCBI taxonomy): domain Eukaryota; kingdom Metazoa; phylum Chordata; class Aves; order Passeriformes; family Sittidae; genus Sitta; species Sitta carolinensis. Next base: position 114,132,518 of record CM063284.1, read on the forward strand.
GCTGGCATTATGCCAGCTCTAATGAAGCATAAATCCCATATCCCTGTGACTGCTGCTGCTGGCTATGGATTCTGCCAAAATGCAGCCTGCCCATATCAAGTTTTCTCAGTAACCTTTATACATTTGTACATTACAGAGACACTCTGGAAAAACAGGCATAGGAATAGATTTATCTGTATGCCTCTGATTCTTCCTCATATATTTGATGAAAGATATATAGAGAAAGTGTATTGCCCTGGTGGAGAAGGCAGATAGCTGCTCTCAACTCTCAAATGAAGTTGATTTGAGGGATTTGAAGTTGTTTTTAATGGGGCTTTATGTTACTATCTAAAAGTTTCCTACATGGTAGGGACATTTTACTACTTTTTCCTTCTGTTTTCCTCTATTTCTTTTCCTTTTCTGTCTCAAAATAGATGAGGTATCGTAATGGAACATAGGAAGGAATTTTCTCTCAAAGCAAGGAGACAAGACACAGTATGTTCCAAGGATATCCTCGCTGCAGTCAGCTAAAAGGAGCTGGCTTCCTGTAATGTGATGCCTGTAGGGTGTCCTGAGGTTTAGTGGGTTTTTGTGTGTGGTAAATAAAGTGTGGTTTGGTAGCAGAGCTCGGTTCATAGATATTTCTTGGTTGGCTTCTCTTCTGGTGTGCAAGGTTTTTGGTATTAATGTATATAGAAAATTTATATGAAAAGAGAAAGTATTCAGTAAGTTCTGCTGTGACTAATTTTGTTTTGGAATTATTCCCTACCTTGCAAGTACTTGATAATGGACTAAGAATAGTCACAGGATTCCCAAATTTAAAAGGGAATGGACCTGCTTCTAAAAAACTACAACAGTGTGTTTCCTTTGCCAGATGGAGGCGGAAATCCCTAAGAAAAAGAATTAAGCAGACTGACTGCTCTGCCTCAAGGCAACACAAATTTCAACAATCTTCAGGAAATAAGCAACTCCTACATCTTGCAAAGTGTGAATGTCATTCTAGGTCTTAAGACCAAAAAACACCAGAGTGAAAAAATCCCTGAAATAGTGTATTGTAAAAACAGTTTGGGAAATTCTTAAAAAATACATAAATGGCTCAAATTATAAAAACCTCAGAAAATAAACTCCTTTTCCAGCTTTCTGAATTATATTATGAAATGGTGACTTCAGGTTTTGTCATGCCCAGAATTCTATGTCCAGAATCATTGCAGGTTTGATTTTCACAGTTTTATTAAAGGAATTTTCAGGTTCCAGACTAGTGGTTAAAAGAATTTCTGGCAGGAAATTGTTGTGACTGATCCTGTTTAATTTCTGAAGATTAAGAAACAATCCCTAATTCTAACATATCTCTGGATAAATCTCTGTAATTGAATGAGATTCTTAGTTATATAATTATAGAATAGAGAGAATTCTGATACTTTTTTTTTCCACAGAATTCTCTTTTTTCCCCTTCTATTCATTTTAGTGCTTCCCAATTGATGTCTCAAAGTAAACAGCTCTAGCTTTGCACATAAACTGTAAAAGTACAATAACATTCTAACACACTAATAATCAGTCTGAAAGGAAGTTAACATAGGTCAGTGGTATTAGGGGAAAAGTCTTTTTTCTGTGGCCACACATATGAAACATAGAAAATGACCTATTGAAGCCCAGCTATCTCATTTCCACAGCTTTACTCCTGAAGAGATATAGAAATCACTGAACACAACAAATACTTGGCATCAGTCTTCTGTCTCATGTAGTCATCCTCGCCAAGTAGATGTCTACGTGAATAGAATATTAGACAAAGGATTTTTTGATTCTTCTGGCATGAGCAGGTTGAATGAATTTGTTGAACTGAGACAAAATGCAGTCAGTCTGTGTTAGTTCACTTACCAAAAAAGTGTGTGTAGGAGAATAAAGAATTGTAGACACTAAGAGGCCTTAAATCTGTAACCATTGATTTATTCCCTGGCAAACTCCCAACTGGTGTCTTAGCTTTCCTACTGAAATAATAATTAAAAACACAGTCGTGGATATTAATTAAAATAAATCGCCTTGCCCAAAATACCTTCTCTGAATATGCTGCCTCTTTGAGGAGGGAACAGGCAGTTATGAATCTGATTTCACTTAACTTAGGGCTTGCTCTCTCCTGGAGCAGAGGGACATTACAACGAGGGAAAAAAAAAAGTTTCATTTGGGAAATACACAACTGCAAAATTATCTTAATTTCCTCTCTGCTGTGTTCCTGGGACATCCTTCAAAATGGAACATGGTTGGACAGGATAAGAGACTCAGGGCTATGTTGGGAGTCTTTGTAAAAATCTGAAGCTCCTCATAAACCCTTGGGGTGCTCAGGCACAGAAAAAGCTCAAACAATTCTTGACTTCACCAAGTGTGACACCCTGAAGAGTACCACATGCTAACCTGGCACAAGGAGATAAAATTCAAAGCTGGCACATATATCAAACAGCAAAAGTTCCTCATTAGGCAAAGTGTGGATCTTCCACACACTAGATCTGACTCATTGCTGGAAATGACCTTAAAAAGAGAGTTCAGATGGAAGGATCTTTTCAGCTAGTGTGTTACTCAGAAGACTGGCTGTGAGATGAGTATTTGCCTGCTGTTTTCTAGCTGAGCCCAGAAGAGTCAGGGAACAGTCAGATGTAATACAGAAACAGGTTCTATAACAAGAGGAAAAACAGCATTAGCTAAAAAAACAGTAAGAAAAATGAGGAAAATTATACATCAAGGAAAGCAGATGAGGTTTTCATCTAGTGTCTATCTTTGAGCAGGCAGAGGGAAACAAAAGGTAGGAAAAAATCACACAGTTCTGTAAAAAAAGTCACATTCCATTTATTCCTGAATTAAATGATTCTAAAATTCATTTTATCAGCATATTTTATTGTGGGCTTGCACAAAATCACAAAATAGTTCTCTTTATACCAGTCCCATTGGCAAATTATTGTATTATCACAGTATTGGCTGCAGTCTAAACAAAAGTTTTAATTTGCTTCCACTGTTAAATTCCTCTTGCAATGCAAGATCAAGTGTCTTTTCAACAAATAATTCCTTTGAATTCAGAGGATGATTTACCTTCAAGCACTTAAACAGCTTCCTAAGATATACTGCCCATCTAAGGCACTGTATATTTTCCACACTTGGAACAGATTCCTGGTTGCATAGTGGAGTTCTAACACTGTTACCAGTATAGGTGACTTAATAAAAAGCAACCTCTAAAAAGCCCAAGCCATAAGGTGAGGTCAGAGCAAACATCTCTTAAAATGTCCTGAATTTTGTATTCAACCCTAATGAGTGATCTGATCTGACAAATGAGCAGACTGGACATGACAAATTAAGTTAGAAAAATCTAAGAAAAAAAAGTCAAAGTTTCATTGTCTAGCTAGTTATGTATTAGCCAGCAGGTCTTACAAATGTATTACACACATAAAAGCCTTTCAAAATGTTAATATTCTTTTCATGTTACATAAAACATTCAAGAACTGGAATTTATTAAAATAATTACTGTAATTAAAGTAACTATTTTGTTACAAAGAATACAAAAAACACTTCTAGGCAAAGTGTCTTTTTTCTGCTTCCTAGGTGTTAATTTTTGTTTTCTTACCCTCTTCAACAATTGTCTTGTGTTTATAAATTCTGAGCTATACTTATTTCAAGAGATCTTTTCTATTAATTATTAATTATTTATTTATAGTAAATGGGATGTAAACTCATGGTAATTTATAATTCTTTGTTGTGATAGTAACAAAGGCATCCATTGCTCTCTACCATTGATCCTAAAAATCTTTAATTGGCAGATTGATGCTAAAAATATTTTTCCTGTTTTAGCACAATGGTAGAGAGTGCAGGTGAAAACAGACGGAGATTCGCCAGAGCCACAGGAGTGTAAAAGGACCTTTGTGATTTTTGGCTCAAAGGGCAAAAGAGATGAGCTTCTGCTTTCTCCAAAAAGCCCAGGATATGTCTGCTTTCTCCCCAGAGCAACTGATGAATTCATTGTAAGTCAGAAATATACAGTACTACAAAGAACTTATCATAACATTGCCCTCTAGGTTATAGATATGTATATATGTATATTTGTGTGTGTGTGTGTATACATAACTAGCATTATATGTACACAGTTGATTTGTCTGGTAAAAAATAATGTAATTATTTACGAAAATGGAATGACCTAAGTATAGGTCTTGGGCCATCTCCTGCTGCTAATCCTGTTCGACTACAGCCAGATCCATGGACCCTTTTGTGTAATTTATTGCATTCACCAGCTCATTTTGCATTTTTTTCCAATTCCCTAAAGATTCCTGAGTTGAAGTTCATACAAAAGGCAATATACAATTATTTGTGAATGCAGAAGATGAAGGCTTGGGCAGCATTCCCAGGGGACATAAGTGGGCTTTTCTTTCCTTCATTTCCATCTTTGTAAAGTAGTACCCACTCGCTGCAGGATTGTTTTGTCTCCCAGGCCAGCAGGCAGAAGATTTTTCTGGATAATCATAAATCACTGGAGAATGCAGTCATGCATATCAAAGAGTGGTGAGCTCTGAAGCAATAGCTTATATACGGCCAGTATTAAGATCAACCCTAACACAGTCCTGACTGCCCATACACCTGACACACATGCTGCTGCTGCTTTGAGTGGTTTCATCTGAGGCATCTTTTAAATCTTAAAATTCTGTCCTGGATTTCTAGGTTAAGTCACTGCAAATTCTGTTGATTGGCATGAAGTACAGCTTCTAGCCAGCAAGATGGGAGAAATAGCTTGCGATTTGAGGCAGTTTTATAGAGCTCAGAAAGACTTCAATGGCTACAATAAACATTCTGAAAACAATGGCAAAACTACATTTAGAAAATTATGTCAAAGCTTCATTGTAATGATCTGATCCAGGCTAAATTTTTAGTTTAAATAACAAGCTAAAGCAATTTAGGAACTTTATGGGGAGTAAATGAAAAGATAAATGGCATTTCTTAAAGACAAGGAAGCATCTGCTTATCAGAAAACACACAGGAAACACACTGAGCAACAAAACAAGTTTCTTATCCTATGCCATGAACATAAACTGAAGAGGTCAGTAGAGACAGAATCTATCTATGGAGCAGCAGCACCAGTTGACTGAATTTTGGCAAACATCATTGCATAAAGCGGACCCTTGCTATATCCAATGTGTTGGTAATTTCCCAAATAGCACTTATTCCTTGTTAAGGTTGCCTAATTTCGATGATTTGGTATCACACTAGAAGAAATTAGTATTTCTTTGTGTCAGTCATGGTCTGACTCCTCATAGTCCACTACCTTTGGTACACAGTACATTATCTATTGTACCCTTCCATCCTAGCAGCTTTCTGAATGCTTGTTCATACCTTGGATACACTTTGGGTTAGTGCCTTTTCCCCACAGCTATTTGTGCCCTTGTTTTTATTGCTTTGTAAGAAGTTAGTGCTATTTGAACATTATTTACTGCGCATGACATTTTATGTCTTTGCTGAATTGCTCACAGTGAAGCTTACAGAATGGCAGCTCGGTATGAAGGGGCATTTCAGGATTCACAGGTATCTCCATTAACACCCTCATACCTCTTTAGGTGCTTCAGCCAATAAACCCAGTTTCTTTTTGCTTTCTCTTTCTTTGTTCTTACTAAGACTATGCAGAAGAATGCAGAAACTTTGCAGATGTTTTTTCACAATGGCAGCAGGCTGGAGGCATGAACGTGATATTGCAAGGAGGACAAGCTGTGAATTCAGCTTTCCAACAAGCAGGAATAATAAATGAACTTTTAACCTTCCCCCAAGATCCTGGTCCTAGACAAACATCCTTAATAATATAGTGCAGTAAAAAGAACAACAGGTTATGTGCTATAAGCAGCTCACATAGTTTTGAAACAGTAAGCTTAATTTTGATCTCAGAGATACATTTATTGCACACTGAGGACAGAAAGGCATGTAAATTCCTGATTTTCCAGGTGTTCTCATACAAGTATATGTGCAGATGTGTATCATATTCAGAATGATTATTCCATCCAAAATATGTCCAATCAACTCCTGTGAAAGAACAGGTGTAGTTTAATTGCACATAGCAAACATAAAGAATAAATTAAAAGAGAGAAAATAGCAGAATGCTCTTAGGTACAGTTGGGTTTCAGTAGTCTCAGAAATGTGTAGTATGGTAGTTGAGCTGCTTAAATAAGAATGAATTTAATTAGAACTCCTTAGTTTCAAAAAATAAATTGAAAAATAGGTGAATGTGTCAATGTTATGAAATCTCACAAGATTGTAGAGCTGAAGGCAGCATGGCAAATAACCAGTGAAGAGGTGGGCCTTTTCTTCTTGGTAGTCTGGTGATGATTGGAATCAATCATTGGACTCACATGCAATGAGTAGATTTGAAAAGTATTGTCATGGTTTCCATTCGAAACCAGACAGAAAAACCAATTACATATTGTAGTTTAGCTTAAGTCTGCCGATTTGAGATTTTCCGGCCAATGCACCAATTAATGTGGTGGATCTATTTTCTGCTGTGAAGTAGGATTAGGAGAAAAAGCAAAGCAGGCCCAAACTTGAAAGGATATGAAGAAAACTTCATTAATAGAACTAAAAGAAGAACAACAGAATAAAAATAAAACTTTCAGAATTCCTCCCCTCTGTCCCAATTAAAATGCACAGAATTGCTAGTATTCTCAGTCAGTTCTTTAGCTCTAGAATGGTCTTTCTTCAGTTCATGTAGGGAGAAGAGTATTTCCTGCCATGCTATGGAGAATTCTCTGCAAGAAAAGTTCTCTCATGTCTTCATGTCACAGTGAATCAGCCACCTGGGAAAGGAAAATCTGTTAGCAGTGTGAAAGTCCCTCCCATGCCTTGCAGCTTTTCTACAGCTGCTTTCATGGGCCATATCAACTTATTGGGGTGCTATTTTAAGGATGAGTTGTTCTAGAATAAAACAAAAGTTCCTTTATCCATCTCTGGGAACAGAGGTCTTTCCCTTTCATTCCCAGGGCAAGGTTTCTTGTCTTTCTCTTTACTGTTCAAGCTTCTTGTTGGTTTACAGCTACTTCAACATCTGTTCGCCACCTCCTCGAAGGCTGGAAGCCAAGAGAGCTACTCCCAGGCTTCTGTGTCCTAAAATGTGCTTTCACAAAGGTGTATACACCCCCTGCACTGGTTCAGTCATGTGTCAATATCCAGAATTGGCTACTGATTGGTTCTCTGTTACATCCACAGGAAGTTAACAAGGCCCCAAACAGAGAACTATTCCATACCAAAAAATTAATGCTAAACCAGAGAACTACTCCATACCAAAAAATGAATCAATGTTAAACCAGGACAAGCATATATACTTTCTCGCAGTCACCTTCGTTTCTTGGCTGCTAGTAGAGTAAGTTTGTCAGATTATGCCTTTGGAAAGTCCTTGTGTATTGTGAACATGCTGTTCTCCAGGGAATCATAAAATACATGGGACAGAGTGTGAGATTAGGGTGCCCAAAACTGTTGTCCAAAACACTAGCACAGCTAGTACAAAATGAGCAATAGTGCTCTTCAAGTAGGACTGTTGGTAAGTACACAATACATTCTGAATGTATTTTGTGTTAAGGATCAAGAAGGTGACAGAAAGTTTCAAATCACATAATACAATAATCCATGTGTTTTCCACATGCATGAGATGATGCTCCAACAACAACAAGCAGAAGGATTTCTGGAGTATATGACAGATGTCTGTCCAATTGAATTTTAGGATGCTTTGACAAAATAATAATAACTAGAAAATTTAAGGGGTGGGTGGTTGTGTGTGATTTGTTTGGGGTGTTCTTTGGTTTTAACAGGGAAAAGAATGAAAAGAAATAACATTTAAATATGCACCCAAAAAGTAAAATTTACAAGGTTTTAATTAACCTAGGCATGATGTCTTTGAGAAGCTCTGTGTGAGTTAGAGGAAAAGATTTAAAATGTTATGAAATTCTGTCGTAGTTTGGAAAAAATGAGTTTTTTTTGAACTTCAGTGGTCAAACCAATGAGTGCTCAGGTTTAAAGACTGGCACCTGGTGTGGCCACTGAGGACAAGGATCCGCCTCTGAGAACACAAGGGGTTAAAAGCAGAGGGCTCCCCGGAAAGCTCTCTCTTGGTTCAGGTCCCTGAGGACGGAGGATCTCCCCTGCCCAGCGGCGGCGGGGGGAGGGGAAGCCATGCGGCCTGGGTGAGGTAGGGCCGGAACCTTGGGCAAGAGGGGAGAGGAAATCCTGCAGGATGGAAGGGTGGAGAAAGTACAAGAACTTTGAGAGGCATCAAACAGCCTTCTTTTCCTCCCCCCCCCACCCCGGAGAGAGAGAGAGACTGAGAAACCGTGTCTGTGATCTCCGTCACCTTGAAATTTGATATCAACCACTAGACAGCACGGCTGAAGGAGTATGGGGGGGGTGGCGCGAGAAGAGTGCCCAGCAGCAAAGATACCGTGAGAGTTCTGGGGAAACAAAGCCCAAGATTTTAACCCTTTTCGTAAATGATGGAAACTTCATAAATGCTAATCCTCCTGAATTTGAAGAAGGAAGATAGAAAGAACTAAGCAGAGATGATGAAAGTTTGTGCAAGTGGAAGATTGTCAGAGAATGCTGAAAAGAATCCTAGGTGGGAGGAGATGATGGAGTGGCCTTTGGCTGGACTTTTTTGCATAGCCTGAATGGACTCATTTCTTTTCTATAACATAGAGACTGTATCTGGGGAGAGGCGTTGGCTTGGAGCCAAGAGTGGACAGTAGTGTGAACAGAGATGAGAGGAAGAGCTCTGTTCTCAAGGCCCCTCGGCCCCAGGGGGTAATATTGGGGGGACTGGTGTCCCAAAATTTGAGAAGCTGTCGTCTCCTGGAACTAACCAAAGCATCTTTAAAAAAGAAACCCTAGAAGCAGCTCTGGTCCATGCACAGTGGTGAGAGCACTGGACATGGAAGAAGAGGCCACGATGTGGTGCAAGAAGACTCCTATCTCTCCTCAATGAACTGAGTACTGATTATCGGAAGGGTAGTAATAGACTAAAGATTAATTATCTAAAAGGTGGTAACGTGATGGGGAATTTTCAGTTTGTTTTGTTGGGTTGAGAACTGGTGGGGGGGGGAGGAAGAGTGTTTTTTTAAAGTTTCCATGTTCTTCTGTATGTGTCGTCTTTGCATATTATAAGTAATAAAGTTCTTTTTTTTTTTTTCTTTTGCTTTCTAAATTAGAAACTGTTTTGCTCTGTTTTTGGTCACATCTCACAGCAGATACCAGGGACAGTATATCTCATAGGGGCACTGGCCTTGTGCCAACGTCAAACCTATGACAAATTCTCTAATCATCTTTATCAGTTACCAGTCTCTGAGATCTTCAGAAGCCCAGTGGTTCCTCCTAATTTTATGATCCATGCTCCTTCAGTCATGTAATGGAAAAGATATTGTGCTGTTTAGTATGTGACAAATCACGCCAACTTAGCTAAGGTTTGAAGTTCTGAATATTAGAGAAAACTATTCAGAAGAAATAAATTAATTAGGAAATTATAATAATGAATGAGGTAAAGTATCCTCTTATAAATGTTCAACAAATTTCAAACCAGGACATTCACTAGATATATACTTTATGATGGATTATATGTCTGTCTCTTCTTCAAAGTTCATGTTGCATCAATTAATAGACATTGGTGGAGGGAAGAGACAATTTTGGGATCAAAGATAGAATATCAAATTCCAAAGGAAAACTGCTTGTACTAAATTGGTCTGAAAAGGGTTACAAGAATGATGTTATGGCAGTGCTGGGTACAACAATGGATCTGAACAAAAGCGCTAATACTGGCCACAACTGTAAGTGAAAAAACAAATCCATAAAAAAAAGGGGAACTATCTAATACACTCAATGAAAATAGCAGGTGTTTAATTCCATGGGTCATAAAGAGTTGATTTTTAGTACTTTCTGGTTCAAAGGCAGTCAGGGAATTAATTGAAATTGTGATTCTAGAAACAAAATGGGCAATTGTGGCTTCTAAATAGTCTGTCCTATATTCTGGAATTATTTTCCCATAAATCTCCTCTGTGCATTTCCTACAAGGATTATAGCAGATATATTTATGACAACTTAGAATCCTAGCGAATTGCAAATTTGGGTAGCAGAAGACAAAGTAAAATGTGAATTACAGCTTGCCCTGTCACATAAAAATAACCAAGGTTTGTACTTTTGCAACTCCCAAATAGAGAGCTTTATGGAATAAGTTGTTCATAGCATTTAGAGTAGTTCTGTGATACAGTCATGGGGTCCATACATGAGAAAAAATATCTGCAGGCAATTATTTTAAAAGTCAGTAATCTGTTTCTGATAGAGAAGAAGTAATGACTTTGTTGCTTGTGAAAGAACTGTAGTTTAGATGGGTGAAGAACCTGTGCACTGTCCTCTTAATAAACCCAAATAATTCCTGTTTAATCAGGTGGAATGCATATTTTGCGAGGAATTAATCCACTTAGTCCACCACAGCTAATGATACATAGCTAATGATATCCTTTGCAACATGCACAGCATGAATGAAAAATCTTGATGCGAAATTCTGCCCACGCATTTCCCTTTTCACAGTGCAGGAGTGGAGACCAAGTCAGGGACAGCTTTGATCTCTGTAGCACAATGGCACAGACACAGGCAGGGCAGGCTAGGCTTAGAGAGAAGACAAGCCTGGTGCCCTCTTCTTTGGTGTAAAACTACTGCTGTGTGGCCTTTATGAGCGCTGTAGGGTTACAGTTCAAGAGCTGAGAGGTTCTGAGCAGTCCAGGGCTGTTATATAGGGATGGAAAGGAGTTCTTCCCTGCTCCTTAAACAATGCCCTGAGTCATGAAATTGTGTAGGAGTGGCATGGCAACCACTTACAACACTTACCTTCAAGAAATTCAGACTGGAAGGCATCTTTTAATCCATCAAGTGCATTTCCTTACTACCAAAGGCCTCTTTTCATAAGTTCTGCATCATAAACCGTTCATAAAATTCCTGCAAAACTGTATGGGCAGGTAGCTTTATTTTCAATTAATTATTCCTCTTCATACTCTGATATTTTACTATTTCTTAAGTGCATAACAGTTATTAAAAATGGTTTACAATTCTCCCGAGATGACAAAAGCACATTTTTTAGCACCTCTCTAATTAGAATAAGGTAGCTGATACTTCCCTACATGCATGTGTTCACTGTGCAAATGCACATGAACTAGCTTTAAGCAAGCAAGGTCAGCAGTGAAGAGCTGTCATGTTCATAGCTCTGCTGAGAAGCAGAATAAATTAATCTGTTAGGAGGTCTGTTCTCTGTCTTAGGAGCCAATCTGCTGGTGGTGCTGCCAGAGCCAGGGCATGATTGTTTAAGGCTAATTTCAGTTTCTTATTGTGATGCTATAGGGTGAACAAAGGATTTATTCCCTGGAAAGTCAACAAATCTTGTGTTGTGACTGGTGCAGTGGGGAAATAAAAGCAGCAATATGGGAGAAGAACAAAGCTACTGGCAACATTTTTTGTGTTTTTTTTTTTTTTTTAAATTTTTGATACTTTATAAAAAGAACTGTTGCCTTTAAAAATTACTAGTTCTCAGTTGTTTCACTCAAAAATCACTTCCCATCCTGTCTTTCTCGTAGTTGCCCAGTGAATGGCTGCTGCATTGCTTCCTGCTGTTCAGAAGATTTATCATGCACTGGTTAATGTCATGCAGATCATTATCCACAATCAGCAACCAGTTATTGAATTTCCACATGTAGAATGGAAACAGGGCTGTGTTTTCCTACAGAGTTATTTCTGTAACATTAATGATTAATTTTTATTCATAAATATCCTTTTCCTTTAATGAAGAATTGGTTATAAAGTAACTTTATGTTCTAGACAAAATCATTTAGCAAATGAGAATTTAGTAAAACTTCTTCCCCAGCAGGGTTGTCAAGCACTGGGACAAGCTGACCAGGGACAGTGGTTGAGTAACCATCCTGGAGGTATTTACAAACATGTTGATGTGGCACTCAGGGATGAGGTTTACTGGTGGACTTGGCAAGTACTGTGTTAATGGTTGGACTTCATGATCTTAAAGGTCTTTTCCAGCCTAAACAATTCTGCAATTACAGGATTGTAATAATCATCTTTAAATTAACACCTCACTTGGTTTCCAGTATTAGAATCTTTATTTGTCAGTTAATGCTCTGTTTATCAGTAGGGTCACAACTTTCTGTGCTACCTTTTGTATAAAGTGCCTAAATGCACAGACCTTGCTAATTTTAACAGTGACTCACTCTAAAGTTATCATGCTTACAGTGTGTGCTTACAGAGTATCATGCTTTCAACACTAATAAAGGAGATGTCACCCATGATTATACCATGAAATAAAAATGATTGACTTCTATCATCACACTTATCCCAGCCTCAAACTCAACTTTTTCATTATTTACTGTTAAGTTTAGAAATTCTATCGCTGAGATCAGGGAAAATCTCTCCCAGCAAACCAGCCTTGACAGTACCCTCTTCCTCATGTTACTTGTTGCAGGTTGAGACTGAAGATCTGGGAGATGTATACAAGATTAGAGTCAGCCGTGATGATGTGCCAGGCTTCAAGGGCTGGCATCTGAAGTCTTTTCACTTACAAGAGCTGCATATGAAACAAGAATTGAACTTCGAGTGTAACTGCTGGGTCACTCTTAAGAGAGAAGATAAGAAGCTGGTAAAAGAATTCTCCGCAGTCACTGAGGACCAGAAAACTTTGCCAGGTAAAAACACCAAGAAGATATAAATGCTGTAAATTAACTGCTTGAAAATAAATCAGTGCCACAGATATAATATAGTGGTTTGTCTGTATTTGTTACCTTCAGTGGCTCTGTTGCACCTGTCTTCATATATGCACTACAAAAATGCTGACCACTTGAATTTTAATTTTCCAATGAAGTTGCATATTGGAAGACAATATATATAACATATACAGAAGTCCTGCAGTTGTTCAGAAAAGTCAGCAGTTACACAAGAGATAAAAGTAATTAGAGACACGACTACTTTGCAAAACTAAAGTTCCAGAAGTTGTGATCTCTGAATACTGAAACCTATTCACGACCTTAAAAGAAAGTATAGTGTTACATGAGTCAAATGTTAACTCCCCAGGACTCTACATTAAAAATGACATTTGAAAAATTTTGCTTATTCTTTTAGTATGAGCCTGAATATATATGCAATTAAATTATCTTCTCAGAAGAAATCTGATTTGACTGTAGAAATTCATTCATACAGCATCAATATAGAGGCAAAGAATTTATAGTTACCTTCCTTAAGTAAATAAGTGTGTTTTGTAAATTTTTATGCTTATGTCATGCATCCAGATGTTATGTTGCATTTGCTTCTTATTTAAATTTGCACAACTTTATTCTTATTCCTTGAACTGTGTTAATTATTATCTATTTCAAAGGTAATTCAATTTTTAATTAGTTCTTAGTTTAGTTCCTGAACTAACTGAAACGAGTTCTTGTTTCCAGATCTTGCACAATAAAACAGAATTGGTTAGAATTTGCCTAGATTCATTAAGTCTAAATTGTCCAAGGCAAATTTCATTCAAATTTCTAAAAAAGCGAATGGAAAGTCTTCACTGAACTTAGCATGAAGGGACCTGATTCATAAAGAGTAACCTGACTTTTCCATTCACTGTGTAGCAGATTTTTTTGTAACTGCAGAAATAAAAAAAAAAGTAACAGTCTTGCTAAATATTCTGTGTTGCTGTTTTAAGTACACCTTGTACTAAATCACCTTTTATGAAGCTTTTTTTTTTTTTTGTACAGTCTATAAGTATGTTGTTTCTGTACATATTGGCGACTGCTGGGGAACAGAGAGTTTGCAAATGTTTATATTATTCTCTATGGCAAAAGAGGGGACACAGGTATGAGGAAACTTCATACATCTTTAAGAAAAGGAAGAAAATTTCAAAGAAATAAGGTAACAGCACCATAATAGCAGTCTTACATGTGCAGGGGTTAGCACTGCATTGTGTCACTTAATGACTGCTTAGAGCACATCTGGCTAGACAGGCAAGAATATGGAAACATTCACAGAATTTCTCTTCCAGATATTCACAATAGACTGATGCCAGTTTTATTTATTTCCTGCACAAGAACACACCCACATGGCAATAAAGGCTCCATATGAGCAATACAAAGCAGATTAGTGGGGAGAACCTCTGTGATCATGCTTCTGACTTCTTCTGTTCCAAATTTAGGATGGAACAAGTAGCAAAAATTTGAAAAATTAGTTACAAAAATTTCCATGAGACTTTTGCAGTCTATGATGTTTCTGAATCCCACTTTGAAGCAGCAACTCAATATCAGTAAGCTTAGACAAGAAACAAAAATTCCACATAGAAAAAGAATGCAAATAAACCCAGTGTTTCTATATGACCATTACAAATAAAATTCTTCTCTTGTGAATTAAACTTTCACTCACTGAACATGGAAGTTTGAAAAAACTCACGGCCAAAGTGTCCATTGTCAAAGAGAGGCTTAAATTTCTGTGAAATAATTTTATTCAATAATTACCACAGCACTTGTTAAGGTAAAAGTAGAATCAGTAATGAACTGAGAGAATTTATAAATTTAATTTCTGTGTTTTTCTCAGAATTACGCCTATATACAGAAGACAGCACTATATTGTAATTATTTTAATTTATGTTCATACATGGATTTATTTCCTAAAATATTTTTATTAACAAAGTTAATGATTTCTGCTTACAATCTGCTGTTGTGTTCTGACTATTATTAGGAAAAACAGATTTTTTTGTCAAGTGAAAGTACTTTCAATATTAGTAGCAGAAAATCTTCTTCTCCGATATTTTATTTAAAAAGAAATAGGGACAACACATAGGACTTTGGCAACTACTGTATTCTTTCAGAGATCAGTTTGATAATATCTTAGTTTTTACTTGTTTTGACATCCAGTTTAGTAAGTTCCTACTATGAATTGCTTTATTCAAATTATGGTGTTAATTATATTCTTAGACATTGCTTTTCAAACTCCAGTTGTTCATAACTTTCTAACATTTACCGTTTACCATGAGGTCCATATGGTCCCTAGCTGGGCCTTATACAGAACATCAGGCTCTCTTACAAAATAAGTAACAATTTAGTGGGGCTTATACTTTCTTTCTTTGCACTTCACATTTTTCTGTATCTTGTTTATTTGGTCCTATTCTCATCTACTGCTGTTTGTATTTACTTCTCTCATGTCTTTCTCTGCCTCCTCCATTCTGCCTCTCTCCCCATCTCTCACTTTCATTTTAACTTCCTCCCTTACTCTTCTCCATTTGCTGTTTTCACAATTATTTTCATTCTGTAAGGAAAGCAAAAAGTCAGGTTTTCTAACTACTGGAGAAGAATTTAGAAGCTATCTTTGAGTGAATACACTCTTTGAATTTCTTACTTTAGAACTATTAATATATATCTAGCCTTATATGACGAGTTTTAGAAACTAGATATCTGAAAGACAGAAATTTGATTAGAACGAAAATCTTGTCATAACTGTCAGAAAGTTGAGGTATATAAATTTTAATGTAATATGAAATGATTGATGCAGTGATCCATATTGACCAAAGATCAAATGAAATTACAATGCATCATTAATGATGAATATAGAATTAAATGTTAGTTCTAATCAGGGTGTGCTTTCTTAGATTCAGCAGGGAGGTACTATGTTAAATTTTACAAAGGAACAGACTTTTGAAATTTTAAATTCTCAGATGAATCCAGGCCTATATTTTCCCTGAAGGTCAAGTCAAAATTCTGTTTTATTAAGTATTTCCCTGTTTTGCAGGTGGATTCATTTCTATTGGAAGCTGTTTCTCTGAGTCATTTGCAAAAAGTGGTCAGAGGACATGATGGAGAAGGGTACGGGGCGGGCATGTACCTCAAGATGGTAGCAGTCAAGGAATCACAAGATTCAGACAAAGAATGGGTCTTTCCACTGTGGAACTGGCTTGATACTCATCTGGGCTTATGTGAGACTGTTTGTGAGATTGTAACAGCTGGTAAGTTCTGCAAAACTGACCTGTCCATCTTTATACACATATATTTGACTACAGCTCTTTCAGATTTCTATAGTATCTTTCTTTTATTGAAAATGTGGATTTTCAGTTTGATCTTAGTCTTATAACAGAGCCACATCTGGTAAGGTCAAAGTTAATATAATTCTGTCTTGTCAATATGTTGTGTATGGAACCTCTGCCTCCCAAATTAAACACAGCCTATTTCAATGAGAGACAAATAGCTGCACTTAGGATGTACACCTCATGGGATAAATAGCTTACATTTTATGCACTATTTTTCAGCTTAGAGTCTCATTTGAAATCTAAAGAAAAATTACTTCAGTGAAATGAGCCTAGTCTTTACCTGTGATAGTATTCCACAGCACAAAGCAGCAGTTTTGTTATGCTCATTTCTGCTCGTTTCACACCTACTACTACGCCATGATTTGTGCAAATCTAAATCTTAGCAAAAGAATGTCCTTGGCAAAAGAACACTTACACTTACTTTAGTCATTTAGAAGTAGTAAAAGATTTCTTCCTTCAATCCTGTGAAAACCATTCAATGCAAAGGAAATGAGCTACAGAACTTTGTCCAGAGGGGATAAGACATAAAGAGTCCTTGATTCAGTTGTGTGGTTTTTCTGAGTTGTAGAAAGTACATTTTTCTGAGCTGTTCCTCTTCATGAAATCATTTTTGCTTTGCCCAGAATGGTTAAAACAGAATTAAAATGAATAATAACGGCAAGTAATGAAGAAAAAGAGAGAAAGATTGTAATATTGATCTTCTGAGAATCTGAAAAATAATTTTGTATGTTTATTATAGGTTACCTCTCAGTCTCACACTATTACAGTACCTATTATATTGCTAGGTAACATCTAGTGACAAGCAAAGTTCATTAGAATGGTTCATTTTGCATTAGGTGCCTACATGCTATAGCTACAAGCTCTTAAATGATAAATTGGCTTCAGTAACACAGACTGCTTTTTAAAGAGCAGTTACTTAGACCTCTAAAAGGTGACTTAGCAATTGTCTTAGCAATTACTTCCAAACATGACAAGGAAAATATATTGGCATCAAAGAAATGCCATTGAAACTAAATTTTAAACACAAAAAAACACATTAAGCTGCTAAATTCTTCACAAAAAAATATAATAAAGATATTGATGTGTTATTCTTAGTGAGCAGTTGCTATAGATACAACATAACCTGCAAAAAAAAGCTTTGTTTGTGTACTGTAAAGGCTATGGTCCTGTTAGATTATGCCACTCTCTCATGCTGTCCTCTTCCCTTTCTCTATGATAATTTTTAAAGGTAGTAGGTCAACTCTCAGTCCTAAACTGCCTGAAACCAATATGAAGTCATCAGGTTTCTGGATAATGGATATCACTGGATCTGACTTGAGTGGTGAAGAGAATCCAGTATGCCTTTCTGTCATCTTCTATGGCAACCTGAGTCACAAAAAGTTGCCACTTCAAGTCACAGGAAAAGCAATTCGGGTCAAAGAACTTCAACCTTTCTCTGTTGCAAGAAAAGCCTACGAATCATGTAGCCAATAATCCACTTAATTCTGAGTTAAATTGTTTCTTTAAACTAAACTACAAATTGATTTTTAAGTCCTCTGTGTAGTTTGGCACAGATCATCATTTTTGTTTGTAGGTAGTAACACATGAACAATGTTTTTTGAATGAGCAAATTCTCCCAGCATCTTACACTGGGAATGTTTAAGTGAGCGAATTGGTCCCTTGGTGCACATCACAGTGTATACCACGTGGCAGGTACTGATTTACAGGCTTTGTTGATCTCACAAAAATCAGCAATTTGTAAGCATACAATATGCCATGGGATACTGTAGAACTTTTGGGGCTGATGATAGAGAAGGAAGAATTATAAATGAGATTAAATGCACAGATGCACGGAATTTACAGAAGGTTAATTTGTCTCTTTTTTCTCTCATGTGATTTATTCATCCCTGCCATCAGTTTCTCTGAACTGCTTTTTCTAGCATGGTTTCTCTTTTTCTCCGTTATTTATTGTCTCTTCCTTTTTCCTTTTAATAAATTGTATTTTATAATTGAGCTAAAGAAATTTTTTGTTGTATTTTGATGCTCCTCTTTTCTTTAATGAAAGAGGAACTAAGCAGACAAGACTAACCACAAACATGTTCCAAAATAAGGGATACTCCGAGGGTTTTTCTGAGTTATTTCCAAGAATCTCTGATAAATAAAAAAAAAAATAGTATGAAACTGGAAGTGCTCTGTGAGAGGAAAGGCTGAAGTCAGGTCACATGGACTTCAGATATCTGAGCATACCTAAAATGAAAGAGCAGGAGAAAGAATCCAAGAAGTATTGAACGGGAAAAGACAACTTCTGTTTTCTCCCTTTATTTTTCCTTACAGTGAAAAAAAAAAATTGACTTTAAACCAGTAATTATAATATTTAAGGCCTCCTCTGCTTTCATTTACTCAAGCAATGGTATGTCCTAGAGACAGTGTGTTGTTCCCAGTAGAACTAGATTTTTTTTTTTTTCTTAAGTGTGATTGCAAGATTTTAATACACAGCTTCTGTTATCTAGAGGGTAAATAATCTCTTGGATGTTTCCTCAAAACTGGATTAGCTTTGTTTCAAATTTATAATTATTTGCATCATTTTTATTGTTGTAAGAAATATTTCCAGTAGTGTCCAAAATTTTAAAATTTGACTAAAGCTTCTGTGCCTGAAAATAATCTGCTGAATCTGTGTAATATATATGAAGATGTGCCTTGTTCTGTGTACAAATTTTAGCAGTGACTGCCATTGCTTGTTCCTTAATATCAAACCTCAAGAAATTCCACCTACTCATTCATGTTTTTTAAATCAATTTCGTATTGATTAGAAAGGGAAAAAATAGTACTAGTTATAAATCTGCCCCAATTTTTTAACAACTGAAGTTTGTTCAACTGTTACATACTGCTGCCAACTGCATTTGTTCTGGCACAATTGAAATGAGATCCATTCATCTTCTCTTTCTCCTTACACAGGATGAACTGGCAGATATTGGCTCAATATACAAAGTTCAGGTAACTGGCCCACACAGCAAGCTAAAACAGCCATGGCTCTTAGATTTACTGCATATGAAGCACACAGGCACAAAGGAAGAGATGTATTTAGCTTTTGACTGCTGGCTCAACCCTAAGGAAGACAAATGTGTGGAGCTGCCAGCTCTCTATGCAGATCAGGAGCCTTTTCCTGGTAAACTATGTCCTTTTCTGTTACTGGGTCAGGATCTGTCTCTGGAATACCAGTATATCTCTTTTGGGCTGAAAATACTGTGGGAAGATTTCCATAAGAATTTGATATTAAGGAATGTGATGGCTTTGCACATGTGTTTACCACAAAAGAGAAGTCATTGGTATGAGGATTATGAGAGATGCTCTAACTGCTGATACCAAACATACTATTTGGCTTCTTTCACATTAGATGGTGTTCCAGTTTTAGCTCCTGATTATTTATTATCTCTTCAAATTAATGCCATGTCAGCTGATTACAAAATATCATCTACTGTGTGATATTATTTGCCTCCTCCTATTCACAAAGACATATATATGATCTAGAAACATAGTAAAGGAAAGAATTGCAGACCCCCTACACAACAAAGGTAGAATTTCTAAAATGCTACACAGCTAGCCAGCAAAGAGATATCCAAGAATTTCAATTACACTGGAGTTTTATTGATGTTAATGAGAAATTTATAGTACAGCAAGTAATATTCTACAAAAATACACATTAAGTTTCATGTTTCTCTGCTGTTAGTAACATGTGTGAATGGTATGATGCCAGGGCAATAATTAAGTGATTTCTGCCAACCACCCTCCACCACTCCCCCTGGACAATCAATTGTATACTGATGACTTGGTCACAAGCTTCCCATTTATTCAGCTCATTAGAATAAAGAGAATTGATGGAGAGAGTAAAGATCATATATTGAGGTTTTTAGTGCCAGTTAAAAGGTTTATTGCTAGAGACTATAGTACAAAGAACGTTCTGCTTAAATGGAAACTAATAGAAAAAGATGGAAGCAGCCCAGAAAAAGAAATAAAATAGACCACATGGACTTTTGAAGACCATTCTCTAAGGAGAGTATCCTTAATATTTCATCCAACTTAAAGTCGGAACTTGAGAAAAACCAGCAAAGACCTTTTAAATTTCTGGGTTTGTGTGGGTTTGCATTAAAAAAAATTGTCACCTTGTATTCATGTACTTAAAAATCTTACAATTTTAGACTTTTGCTCCATCAGATTCAAAAAAACATGGATGTTGGAGTAATATAAGCTGGATGTACAGTCATTAGTATAGTAATTCTAGACCTTGTTAAAAGGCTCTATTTCCCTAATTTATTTGAGAAAATATGAGAAAAACTGTAAATATAAATAATTATTTCTGAATTCAAACTTGTTAAAATTTTTACTGCATATAAAAAGTACAAAAATTTAAAAAAAAATCTGGAATACACCTCTCAAAGCCTCTATTATGCTAAGAGCCAAATGGAGATATGTTTAAAAGCATTATTCTGATTTGTAAAGTAATTAATTATTGAGGTATGTTAGAAATTTAGGGTGTTTTTCTCAGGAAACGTCTGGGGAAACATGTATATGTTTTCCCTCAAAAATTAATCCATAGATGGGAGTATCTACAAACATAGAAAGTTTCTCACAAACTATTTTGTGAAGTAGAGTGATTTACAACTAGAAGTGTTAATATTACTTTTATTCTTTGTGCTCCCAATGCTACTTCAGTCTAAAATGTCTTCTTTGTTATATTCTGGTTTTATTCATAGACACACACACAAGAAATTAATACCAAATAATAATGAAAAGTAATAATGTGTATTTACTCTCCTATCTTTAATTTTTTTTCCTTTTTAAATGAGCATAGTTTAAAAAGGTGATTGTTTTCAGTTTTGCAATATGTTGGCTTTCATCTGAAAGAGAATTTTTATAAATATGGTTGGGAAGAGACAAAGAATGACAAGCTTGAACAGATTACCTTGTCTTAGTAGATTTTTGTTATTTGGAGTATGCTGTTCCTACAGAACACAATCAGAATGGTCCCCAACTCAGCCTAAAAACTTTTACCCCATTTCCCAGCATCCCCTTTCTGTTATGACTCCTTTCATAGGGGCTACTTTGTATATTTTTATTTCACTTAAATAGTGGAAAATTAATAGGAATTATTTGCTATGACTACATTGAGCTTTAATTTATGCATCAATAGATCCAGCAGATTCAGTTGAAAATAATGACTCAGTGGAAACACTCTATACATTTCTAAGCTAAGCTTGTGCTTCTGTATATTAATGATTCAATTATTAACAGACAAAAGCAGTAACAATGTGAGCACTGCGATTTCTACTCTACCCCCACAGAAGTGGTCAGACACATGGACCAAAATATTTTGATCTTATTCATTCATACAAGTAGCCTTTTCATTTCAGCAAATCTGCTCACCTGGCCCAGTTACACAGACAAGGCAACACTCTGAATGAACAACACAGAAACTTCATATCCTAGCTCCACTGAAAGTAAAATGCCATTGGCCAAACACTAACTAAAGTGTCACCTGGACTGCTCACGTGTTTTCAACCATCTGGAACTCCAGAAAGATCAAGTCTGTGTAGCCGCACTGACTTTAATGCAACTATGTTTTCTTTTACCTGGCAGTGCATATTTAATTCCCTTAAAGAAAGAAATGAGATATGTTAGAGCCCCAGGATGGGAAAACTCTCGGTTTACTCCTTATCATCAAACAAGAGCGATACCATCAATTATAAGAACTTTCCCAGCCCTTAGTTTTAATTATTAAAAAAATAGTGCTGGGGGAGTCCCTGAAGCAAATAGTTCTGCAGTGAAATAAAGCTACTTTTGAGCAAACAGATTTTCTCAGACATCATCCTCATGAATTAAAAGGTAAAGAGAAATAAATAAATTTCTAAAATGAGCACACTTTTACTAGCTTTTATTAGCAGACTTATACACCCCTTATTATTTAATGAATCCTTCATAATATTAATTTTGCAGTCTATACAAACCCACTCTTTAAAACTGTTAGTCCTGTTATGGGACCTCTTTCTTATAAAAACAGAAAGAAATAGCTATATAAGATGTCACAATATTTGAATTCAGACCTTTTGATTATAACACTCAACATGAATAGCACCGACTTGTGAAAAGAGCTGTAAGAAAAGCTTAAAATAAATAACCTCAGAACACTTTTTTTTTTCCTCCCTGTTTTCCTATCACCTACGCATGAAACTAAATGACAGCTTTAGCTTCTGGGTTTGTTGAATCATTCTTAAACCTTCTAGAATTTTCTCATAATTATAATCTTTTTTCAAGAATGTACAATTTGCTTAAATAGACCATTTCTATCTTGGAAAAAATTTGATTGAAGAAGAAAAATATACTGAGAATATCAGATGTTTCCAGGATGTATACTTAGATATTCATGTATCTTATGATGTACATTAGACTGAAATACATGTTTCAGACTTGAATAATATGTATTTCTGTGCTCTCTAGCATGTAGTGTCATCTGTGAAACTGAAAGGGCTTGGTTTCTTCTTGGTTTCACGTCTGTCTAAAGCACCACTCTCCTCCTTTGCACACAGGACTTGCCTGGGAAAGCAGATGTTGTAGAGCCAGCCAAGTTCCAGGGAGGGACAAGAGGTGGACTGAGGCTGGAAGACTTTCTCCAGCATGTAAATGTCACATAGTGTAGATGTTGTCTATGTTTTACTGCTATTGTGATGAAGGTTGTGGGAGTAAGGGCTGATAATATTTATTGGTCAAAGATAACTCAGTACTTGTAAAATTCTGGATTTTATGGCTGCTCTGTTCTTAAAAAAATAAAAAAGTCTTCATATTTGTGATAGAAGAAGTTCAAGAGATAATACAAATGTTTTGAAATACATTATTGGTATGTGTGCATTGCTCATTACCTGCATCCCAAATGTGACTGCATTTTACAGTGTAGAAAAACGTTGTCCTTACTAAAAATATTAGATAGTCATGTTTTACAAACATGTGTTGCTATAAGAGCATAGCTTTTATTCATAGGCTGAAGCAGAGGAACATTTAGACCATCTAAATTTAGGCTCCTGAGTTCTACTGTTTATCTCTAGAATATGTGGGAACCCATCAGAGGTGTTTTCTACAGCACCTGCCTTCCCCTGCTGACTACATAAGGATCTCAGCCCTAATATAGCCACCAAAGTTAGATTCCTAAATTGACAGTACCAGCTCATTACACAAATGAGCACACTATACAAACGATATTCTATAATCCGAATTAGAGCACACAACACCAGAAAGAAAATAAAATTGATCCCCCAGAACTCATCATATTTTGTCCTGGGGTCCTTGTTAAAACGATGCACGTAACAGTGGATGTTGAGATTGTGACCTGCTTCTGTTTAAGTGTTTCCTTGTTTCCAAAAGTGAACATAGGAGATTTCCATGACGTTTCTTTGGCATGAATTCAGTCTGGTCTCATCTGCATCACTTCCCTATGTATTGTGACAAAAAGAGGCAAGGAAGCAGAAGATTCATATACGGGACATAGGCGTCTCTTCTAATCTCTGTACTATGACCACAGCTGGGACTCAGGAATGCTTTCCCTTAAACTCTAAATTTACTTATGTGACCTGGATTTGTGGGATATTATTAATGGAAGGTTCTTTGTAGAATGATACAAAATGTCAGGAGGCTTTCATATTTATGTGTTAAAGCTGATGTTGAAAGAATTTTTAATTCATTGTTTTTGTTTCATATTAACATATTTTAACTTAAGAAAATTGTGATAGTATTATGGCTTAACTAGTGATAGTTAAAAATAGGGGGAGGGAAGACCAAAGAAATATCAATAAATAATCTTAGAAAGAAAAAATTATACTTTCTGATGAGGATGCAAGTATGGCTTTTTCCTTAAAAAGGAATTTCCTACTTTATATGGAAGAGGACAGTACACAAGAGAACCTGCGCCCCAAACAGCAACCAGTAGCTCTTATTTTCTGGATTTGTGTCAGAGGAGAGCAAATATATGTTCTGTAGATTGCCATCCTGTTATGCAGCAGGAATGTGTTTTGGTTATGTATGTCACCAGGACTGAAGAGACCTTTTTGGTTTAGCTGAAAGACAAGGTACAGTATGGGATTAGGGTGAAATCTGCAATGGTTTCTACCAAGAATTGGTATATAATGCACATGTCAGGAAAGAGGACAAGTGTTTTCTCCTGCTGACTTTTTGGGTTTTTTTGTCTATTTTTTCTGAAGTTGTGGGAATATGAAATCCATTTGCATACGGGAGATGTGAAGAAGGCAGATGCCACTGGAGAGGTTTATCTTCGTATACAAGGAGAAAAAAAGTGACTCAGGGAAGCAATGGCTTAACTCGAAAAACAGCCTGATCACTTTTGCTAGAGGGCAGGTAAACTAATGAGGAAAAATGTAACTGAATCTGTGAATGTCTTTTTTGTTAGAACTTACATTTTCAGAAAACTTTTCATGGATAGAGTATCAAAAATATTAATGTTTTATATTCCATATAGTGATTGTCTCCATAGCTAACATTGTTTTTAAACATCATCACTGTTGTGCTACAGTAAAACAGTTAAGGTGATAAAATAATTTTGAGTTTGACTAAGCTATCTCTAAGAGCTCTGTTTTAATATTCCAGACTTCAAGGTCAGGGAGGCATTACTGCTTTTTAAAATATGCCTGATTGTTTGAACTGACAACATTTCTACAGGATAACTTGCATTTGTAACCACTTCATCTAAACTAGTCTATGAACTTTTCTTGTTAACTTTCCTGAACACTGTTGGTGTTCCAAGAAGACTCTTATTTTTTCATGTTTTAAATTTTTCCACCCACTTCTTGCTTTTTGGTAAATGTATTGCTGCTTTATATTAAATGGCTTTTCCTAGAAGAGTAATTCCTTGAGTAGTTATTGGAATAAGAACAAAGTAACTAAAACAGACTTCAGATCAAAAGGAAATATCTCTTTCAGATCAGAAGAACATGTCTAGCCGATAGCTTATTAGACCCTAGTGTTTAGAATTTCAGCTTGGAATTTTTTTTGTTTGTTTGTTTTAAGGAACTAATGAAATCATTGTGAAGTACCTTGAAATCTTCTTTTGGGGAGGGTGGGAGAGAGTATTTCACTGGTGTCAGGCAGCCTAGAGTAGTTTCTTCTCTGGTGCAGGAAGCTAGAGAAATGTACTTGATGTAGGCTTGATTTATTCTTTACACATACCTGTGTTTATTTCATCTGCTTTTCTTACTATTTTTAAAGATTCTAGAAGACACAAGGTTTTTGTATGAAAAGAAACTCAGATCTTTGTCATTATGTCCTCTGGATTTTCTTTCACCATTGCGTAAGAGAATATGCATGCCCAATGTCACGCTGGCCAAGAACTGATCACACTGGTAGCTCAGAGTGCACAAGTTAAATCTGAAAATAATGACAGGATAGTAGAGCTCATCTTGCTTGAAGGAGGAATGTATGAAGTTGTATAAATTAGTCTTTTTGATGATAATAGATAATAGTCCTGTGTAGTGTGTCTTAAGGATGGTGTCTCAGAGAAATCTGAACAGCAAGACTGCCTGCTTCAATGGATAAAGTATCAGTACAGATTGGAAGAGGGACAGATTCCTGTTTCTTTCAAAAACTCAAAATGTCCCCACCTTTAAAAAAACCTCTTTATTTTTAAGAATGTGTTACATGTTTGCCAAGAATAAAACTTGTAGAGAAAAACCTGAACAATAGCACTTGACTTCTGTGAATGCTCACTACTGTGGAAGCACTACTCATCTACAAATTCACAAGGATTTTTTCTGTATAATCCAGATTCTGTGTCAGTTTTTGAACAGGCTTGTTCAGGCTTGCTAAATCCTTCCTCTGAAATTCTAAAGGGTTTTTCTATATCCTGGGCTATAAGACCCTAATCTTCTTCTTATAGAAAAGATTTCAAGAAATAACTCTTTGGGTATTCACTCTGTTGCAGTTCTCTTTACCGCAATACACCCTCAAATGACAAATCCTCTGTTCTAAGTCATTGATCTTTTTTACTAGATGATTCTTTTGATCAATATTATTCTTACAGATGTTGAAATTCAAGAACTCTCTGACTATAGAAATAATGCAAGGGGTTTATTATATTTTATTCAAACCCCACAAACTAGTCCTCAACTGTTTTATTCAAACTTGCATTTTCAATCCAACTTCCCAAGACAACTGCTTCTGTGTTCAACAGAATAACTCATGACGTCACATGAAATAAAAGTCTTAGCTGTGGAGATTGAATTTTTGAGCTGGTTTCTCGAAAGATTAGATGAATCCATTCATAAATTGTATGTTTCCAAACCTAATTTCTTCAGGTCCAATTAAAAAAAGCCAACAAATACCCATTTCAAGCAATGTGTGTTCCAAGTGTCAGTGCACAAACTTATGTGAGCTTTCCCAGAGATTATGAAGGTGACTGATCAAAGAAGAAGATGAGTATATACAGGCAAGAAGGTGAATAAACTATAAAGATTTATGATATGGAAAAAAAGAAAGACTCCATTAAGTCTATTGATCATTCAAGTGTGTTGTATGTAGAAAATATGACATGTTATAGAGATTATTTCAAGGAGGCATCTTTATCCCAAAAGCACAATAATTGAAATATTCACTGATACTATTCACTTAATTCCCATTTATATGCCTAAATTCCCACTAAATTTATTTTGAATTTTAGTGAAAATGAAATTGCTCCAGATTTTCAGAATTATTAGACATCTAGCATTTATCAGTTTCGTTGCAAGTTAGGTTTTGGACTGAAATAACTTTCAACACACTATGAACTGACCTGATTTGTTTATTTCAGGCCATGAAGGCATGAGAAATAAGAACTTTATTGCTAGTGCGCATATCTGATATTTCCAAAATTACTTCCTATTAAATAGAGAGGAACTTTGAAATTCATAATTCATAATATCAACTGGATAAGAAAAGATGAGCTATAGAACATAATATTTAATTATGAAGTCAAAGACACTGAAATGGCATAGATGAGATAAATTTGCCTCCATCAAGGTACAAAAAAATGACCAGACGTACCAGGCTAAACTGATAAATACTCAAAACCAGAGCTTATTACGTTTAACTAAAATATAATGCTGATTATTTTCATATTGCAGGTGGATATTTTTCAAATCAAATCTGTATACCTTGGCAAGTTGAATCACGTTCGTGTTGGATTTAAAAGTCTAAGAAAAGGTTGGTATTTTTTTCAGTTAATGTAAGGTAATAATGATGTAGATTATTAGACTTAAGTGAGCCCAGTTCTTCAGATATGTCTGAAATGTAACAAAAAAGTGTTTTTAAAAAATTCTAGAAAATATAAAATTGATTTCCATTTTTTGGTGTTCATTATTTGTTTTGTATTATACATGTCAAGTATCCAGATCCATATTGGTTTTACTAAAATGTGCAAGGGGTTCCAAGGAACTGCTGTGACAATGTAAAATTGTAAAAATATATATATAAAACTTTTCTCCAATGAGGTTTCTTTTTTTATAAGCACAGTCAACAAAGCTTTTGTTTTTCAGGAAGCAATATAAAATCATACTTTTGAAACTTTTGAAAACTTTATTTTCGTGAACATTTTTAGATGATGGATAAGTCAAAATGAAGAAATTTTCAGGGCTATATGCTTCTAGGTAAAGCTAAGACATAAAATTGTTTCATTAGATTGAGAAGCGGAACACAGAAGAAAGGGTGTTCTGGCTTCACAGGTTCTCTCCTTCTAATCCATGCAAAATGTATTTTTAAGGGATTCTGTGTGTGTGAGGTTGATTGGCAGATAAAAAGGCTTTAGTTCTGCAGCATTTTTTCTCATCCTACTTCTGACCCCAAAGGAGCTAAAAAAATTTGCTTATTTCTTGAAAATAAATACCAACAGCAAAGAGTATTATCAATGGTATTTTATTCAATCCCTTGGCTACATTTTTGGCCCAATGTTTTTTAAAGGCAACAGAATAGCCATTCTACAGGCATTTTACTCCTGCAGATAATGTTGATAATGGAAATTATTAGAGTTCTAGAGTATGATAACTTGAGTCTCTTGTTCTTTCTTCTTTTCTAAAAAAACCCAAAATGACTCTGTAGGTCAAACTCAGAAAAATTGGAGACTATTTTCTAGAGAGTAACATTAAAATGAACAATCAAACTTTCATTTACTTCAGCAAGACTGGGAGGGTAACCAAGTTTACTAAGACTCAGAGATCTGACTCTACAAATGCTTTGTTTCTAAAGAATCATGGTCTCAAATCAAGATAAATCTAGCTGAAGTTTGTTCCTTTTTACATACAATGGAACCTCACCAAAAAGAAAGCTGTGTATTGAGTGGATTTTCTGATGGCTAATGCCATAGAAATACTGGTCCTTTTTCCATTAGGCCATTGATAATATAATTTCCTATTGGGGTTTCTCATGTCTAGAGATTGCATACAGAAACCTTTCCATACTTTGAGATGTAATAGATCATTACAGCAAATCTATCCCTACATTTAATTTCACAAGATCTGTAAAACATTGACTATTTTGGACTGTAGTGAAACAGACAGAAACACATACACATAGCCAATATATTTTCAGAAGTTTTATTTCCTTAAGAAATCTGTCAAAAGAAAGTCTGTCTTTTATTGATTTGATGAAGGTAGAAACTTATGTATGTATGCAGAATATTTTGTTGCTTAAGAGGTATAAATTAATAATGTCCTGTTTATTTTCAATCAGATGGGTGGTTTTTGGAAAAAATTGTTATAAAAGAATTCTTCTACCCTTTTCCTGCACACATTTTTTTTCACAATGGCTGGATTAATAAACGCTCCAAGGAAGATTTTGTAGAAGTGGCAATTCCACTCAAAGGTAATACAAGTAGAAATGTCCTTCATTTCCATGAATCACTCCTGCATGGCAGAGCAGATCACAACTGGTATAAGGTTACTTCACCCAGTAGGAAGAAGTTATCATTGGTACTCCAATGGTGAGTGGCCTGGACCAAGGTGAATAATGCCGTCTGTAAACAAAGGGGAAGAAATTATGCCTGGGATGGAAAAATTTGAAATGGCAGTATGGAAAGATTCTCCTCTGGCAGGACATTTCCTGTCCTTGGAAGAATACCAAGGAAAGGGGCGTGGCCTCTGCATGAGTGTGATTCCTGAAGCCACTGGCCTGGTTTTTTACCCCTCCACGGCACTAACTTGAGTAATGAGGGTTTGTGGCTTCATTGCCTGAATTTCCTGTGCTAGGTCCAGTGCTACCAGAAAATATAATCTTTTGGTTTATAATGCCTTATAACAGATATGGGCTCTAAACAGAGGTTTGCTTTTACTGCAGAAACATCTGTGACATCTCTTCCCATGGAAAATTTAGAAACAAAAAGTAGAGGATGATGGCAAACATGGGTGCGCTGCACACAAATATCAGAAGACATTCCCAACATTCAATTTGTTGCATTTGGAAGAAAAGGGAAATCCCCTGCACGGAAAGTTCAAAATCTAAGTGATACCCTTTTTGGTTGGTTTCTTTTCTACTTCATGCAAGTCTTACTGAATTGTTTCAGTAAAATAAGAATTGTAGCAAATATGTATGGCATTATGTGGACTGGTTGGTTGGTTGTCAGAGTTAATGTTTATACCTCTATGTCTTAAACACAGCTCGGAGAACTTCTCACTTGTGGGCCAAAACATATCACTTAGGAAAACTCTCTTGAGGAAATGCCAAATTTGATGTGAAAAAACTCATTAACTTTGAATTAAGTGAGGAGAAAAGAACCGGCCTTGAAAATACAGAATTTAGTTATACATTTCCCTCCTTTTATTCCTATGCTCTGCAACCAATTATCTCAGTAAAAAATAGAAATAATTTATGATACAAATGTGAGTCCAAATTAACTTGCACTCTCAGTAGGACTTCTTCACCCTAATACTAACCTCATTGAATAATATTTTTACCTGTTGCATTTCTCTTTTTATTGGGTTTAACATATACCATGCAAACTGTTGCATACAACATATAGTTAATTATTACTATTTTTTTTTCTGACAGTTGACCATTGGTGATATTGGAGATATAACAAAAGTCTCCTTTGTGTTATGTGGTCCATCCTTGAGAAGAGGAATTACACTTCACAAGGTATTCCAAACATAACACATATAAGCTTGCAGTATTTTTCAACATAGCAGTAAATTTTGTTGAGACACAGATGGCCTCAGTTACCTGGTATCTACAGATGACTGCCTACAGCTTGCAGATATCTTTGTGGGCAGGTCGACCTGTTTGCCCCTGCTGAAGTGCATATTGCTATAGCTCTTCACTGGCGTGCAGACCCACTCTGCGCAGTTCATCGTGACGTGGAAGGCAGCGTTTGCTGCTGATGTTAGGAAATGTTAATTCCTGCATGGAAATACTGACAGTCTCCAGACTCAGACCAACCTACCTGTGGAAGCCAATTAAGATAATATTCAGTATCTATTCTTTGCAATATGGCCATCATTGGACCTTAAACCTCTGATTGTAATTTAATACGTCTTTAAGAATTCTCATAAAAAGGAATGGGGAAAGGACTTACTGCTGTCAATCTTAAAATGGAATTAGAATTTAAAAGTATACTTAAACTTGAAGGTTAATTCAAGGAAAAATTTTGTCAATGAGCTCTGCCTATATATAGGCAACGGCAAAAAACCCCATTGTGGACATAGCACTGAATTAATCTGAAGTCAGTAGAAGAATGCTTTCCTGAACTGAGCCATGGAGTCCCTTAACTCTGCTATGGATTTGAAAGATCAAGGTGATTCCTTAAATGCATAAAGACTCCAAAAACTGTTCTGATGGGAAATGCTAGAGAGAGCTGCATTCCAGACTAAAATGCGAATGGGTTTGTGGCACTCAAAGGAATGTTGAGTCTGAATTTATGAGTTCTTCTGGGGATTGAGGAGGAGTTTATCTTACATTTTCTCCCCAAATGTGTCCTGTGTCACCTAATTTTGTTGTCTCAATTTAGGCTATAAAAATGGAAAGAATAGGTAAACAAAGCTAATTTCTTATTTTAAGTATGCAGCTCCAGGCCATTTGATAAATGTCGTAGTTTGGAAAAAAATGAGTTTTTTCTGAACTTCAGTGGTCAAACCAATGAGTGCTCAGGTTTAAAGACTGGCACCTGGTGTGGCCACTGAGGACAAGGATCCGCCTCTGAGAACACAAGGGGTTAAAAGCAGAGG
Source organism: Sitta carolinensis (assembly GCA_032173965.1). Classification (NCBI taxonomy): domain Eukaryota; kingdom Metazoa; phylum Chordata; class Aves; order Passeriformes; family Sittidae; genus Sitta; species Sitta carolinensis. The sequence continues at coordinate 114,163,805 of CM063284.1, forward strand.
GCTCCCCGGAAAGCTCTCTCTTGGTTCCGGTCCCTGAGGACGGAGGGATCTCCCCTGCCCAGCGGCTGGCTGGGCGGGGGAGGGGAAGCCATGCGGCCTGGGTGAGGTAGGGCCGGAACCTCGGGCACAGAGGGGGAGAGGAAAATCCTGTGGGATGGAAGGGTGGCAGACAGCCTTCTTTTCCCTTTCCCTCCCCCCCTTCCCCCCCCCGGAGGGAGACTGAGAAACCGTGTGTGTGATCTTCGTCACCTTGAAATTTGATATCAACAACTAGACAGTACGGCCGAAGGAGTATGGGGGGGTGGCGCGAGAAGAGTGCCCAGCAGCAAAAATACCGTGAGAGTTCTGGGAAAACAAAGCCCAAGATTTTAACCCTTTTTGTAAATGATGGAAACTTTATAAATACTAATCCTCCTGAATTTAAAGAAGACAGATAGAAAGAACTGAGCAAAGATGATGGAAGTTTGTGTAAGTAGAAGATTGTCAGAGAACGCTGAAAAGAATCCTAGGTGGGAGGAGATGATGGAGTGGCTTTGGCTGGACTCTTTTGTATAGCCATGGACGGACTCATTTTTTTTCTATAACATAGAAACTGTATCTGGGGAGAGGCATTGGCTTGGAGCCAAGAGTGGACAGTAGTGTGAACAGAGATGAGAAGTGTCCCCAAAATTTGAGAGGCTGTCGTTTCTTGGAACTAACCAAAGCATCTTTAAAAAAGAGAAACCCTAGAAGCAGCTCTGGTCCATGCACAGTGGTGAGAGCACTGGACATGGAGGAAGAGGCCACGATGTGGTGCAAGAAGGACTCCTATCTCTCCTCAACGAGCTGAGTACTGATTATCGGAAGGGTGGTAATAGACTGAAGATTAATTATCTAAAAGGTGGTAACGTGATGGGGAATTTTCAGTTTGTTTTGTTAAGTTGAGAACTGGTGGGGGGGGGGAGGAAGAGTGTTTTTTTAAAGTTTCCATGTTCTTCTGTATGTGTCTTCTTTGCCTATTATAAGTAATAAAGTTTTTTTCCTTTTGCTTTCTAAATTAGACACTGTTTTGCTCTGTTTTTGGTCACATCTCACAAAAGATACCAGGGACAGTATATCGTTATAGGGGCACTGGCCTTGTGCCAACGTCAAACCTTTGACAATAAAGCATTCCAAAAATATTTTGACACTATGTTTAATATATCCATTATGTAATATAAGACTTCAGGCTCCAGACCTGATAGCTCAAAACATGGAAGAAAATTCATACATGCAATAGTTTGCTTTCTGCTTTCATTTTCCAAAACAACCCTATGCCACTGACTAAGTTATTTTTGTCTTTCAAATACTTCACAATTCATTGAATAATTGGTTTTTTAGTAGCTATAAATTGTTACAATCTACAAGAAGTCAGTAGGTTGCTATAGACCTAAGTAGTCTCTTGTATGCATGTGCAACCCACAGCATAAGCCACAATAACATCAATTGCTTTTGCCATCAATATGCTTATGATATCTAATGCTGATTTATTAGTCTATTTATAAATTAGTTATTCATGGAAGCTTAATCTAAACTGTAACAAGTGAAAAATAGAGATGTTGTATAGAACAGAAAAATTACAGGCAGCAGTCAGGATGTGTAAGCTTACTATGAACCAGTGGTCACACCCAGCTCCAACTAAATAAAATTCTGTTCTTAGATTTATTTTTAAGTAAAAGAAGGAATATTCAAAGTTCAAGAAATTTCTCAGAAACACATATGAAACTGGAAAAGTAGAAAAAAATCCCTACATTCATTTTGCTACTCTCTGTCTTCTCTGTTTTGATGTTTACAGGATTCTCCCAAGTACCAGAGTTTTTCCTGTTACTTCCATTTTTCTGCAAAATTCTGTAGTAAATTATATAACCTTAGGCAAAATTTATGCATTTTCTGTAACTTCTGAAGATTTATGTACTATAGAATGAGTAGCTATTTCTTGCTTAGAGTTTCTGGCCTTTTCGTAAAACGTAAAAACCCATTTTTTACGTTTGTTTAGAATATAGAAACACTATATGATTTGAAAATGAAGTTCACAATTAGATGTAATCTTAGAACTAGCACGAATTTTTCAGATATGTTTTATTTTAAGGCCAAAGTCTGCATAAATTTGCACACCTCATTTTAATGAGTCCAGTTTCTGCAGACTGTCTGCCTGCATATGCAGGTAAACCTTAGTGCAACTTTAAGACAGGTATGAGTTTGTGATATGTATTGATATTTAGTTAGGGTTCCACATATTGATAGACAGTAGGATGAAATATTTTTGTATAAGACAAAGTTATACATTTAATATAAAAAAAATTGTTATTGCAAGTGCAAAAAGTAGGTAAACAATAGGCTGCAATTTTAGTGGAATTTAATATTATCTAAATAAAACTACCTTTTATTCAAGTAATTAATGGTTTAAGTCTGGAAATGGTCGTGTAGTATTGTTTACTTTCATCTGGAGGCCCTGTGACTGATCTTGTAAAGCACTGGGCAGAATGAATAAGCAATAATGGAAAATGTTATGTCATTGTGTTTCTAAGAACTCAAGGGCAAGACAGTCTCACAAAATTTTTAAGAGTGGAACTGTTAGATTCTCAAATATTTAATTTATCTCATTCAATTATATAAATATTTATACATCTCAAAGCTTGCAGTTGAAATCTGTGTGAGGAAACCTGTAGTCAGGATTTCCAAACACTTGTATGTGTATTCTGCACAATGAGCACAAAGTTTTGCTGTTGCAGCTGCTGTCAGTACTGGAAAGAAGTGACCACAATAGTTTTGGGAATCCCTGCCTAAGAATTTTAATTATTTACTGTCCTGATGAAATTAAGTTTTTGTTTCTTTTTCTTTTGTTTTAAATGCCTTGGATATGCTGTTTTTGTACAAAGATATTCCGAAGACCGAAGAAACCATTTCTGCGAACTTGCAGTCATTACCTATTTATAAAGTTCAATTTTGCATGTTATAGTTACCAGAAATGTTTTTCCATATACTTGATAGGTTTTCACTGTATTTTATAACCTGACCTAGGATAGAGTACATGACCTGAGTTGACCTGTGAATCTGATTTCCACCTTGACCCTCTCAGCAGGGATATGTGAGCTCCTAAGGCTGTGCTTCCTCAGCTGGTTTGGAGGTTCTAAGTCCACAAACTTGGAATGTAATTTCTTCTCTCTCCAATAAATATCTAAAGCTGAGTAGAATGATGCTGGATATAGGCTTGCCCATTCTGTTGAAATTCATTCTTCAAATAACTTATTTCCACAGGCAGCCCTGAAAGCCACTGGACACCTAATTTCTGCTAACTTTAAAAATCCTACCTGAGATATAGCAAGATTAGTTTAAAAAAATAAAAGTAGCAAAGCAAATATTTTTGCAAAATAGGCATATGCTATTAAGATTGATGTAACTGTGTTCATTCCTTTGACATTCTGAAATTGCAATCACATACAGGTCAATTTAAGCTGTATCTCTCATTGGTTCTTTACAAATGGGTTCTAAACTTGTGTTGATATGCAATGAAGTATACACCTATAAACATGAGGCTGCAGAATTAGCAGCTTGAAGAAGCTGCTGTAACAGTTATGCAGAATCAGGTAGCTGTTATGAAGAGTGTACAGGAGTTTGTAAATGGAAGAAATGTCAGTTTCTATTGGGATGGAAACAGGAAATTAAATAATTCAAATAAATTAATTTCTTTCTCTGATTCTGCCTATAGCTTCAGCTAAAAGACCTGGACACTAAACAAGAGTTGGGCTTTCACACTGAAACCCCATGTCTGTTTGGAGAAGATGGATCTGAGACCGTGACAAAGCTTGCTGTGTTCAGGCCAGATCAGCCACCACTCGGGGGTATGCTGCTGAAATGAAAAATAAATACATAAGCAAATGCACACACACAGAGAGAACTGTAAACTGCCCAATAGGATGAACACAAGGCACAAGATTGTAAAGCATTTTATATATATTAAAGAAACCCCTCAAAATTACTTTTAACTATTCATTCAATAAAGTTGGGATCACAGAATCACAGAAGGACTAGGTTGGAAGAGACATTCAAGACCATCCAACCCATGCCCTAACACCTCAATTAAAGCATGGCATCGATTTTTTTTAAAATCCAGACTTTTTTTAAACACATCCAGGGATGGTGACTCCAACACCTCCCTGGGCAGTCAATTCCAGTACTTTATCACTCTTTCTGTAAAAAACTTTTTCCTAATATCCAACCTTTATTTCCCTTGGCACAGCTTAAGACTGTGTCCTCTCATTCTGTCAGTTGCTGCCTGGAGAAAGAGAACAACCCCCACCTGACTAGAACTGCCTTTCAGGGAGTTGTAGAGAGTGATAAGGTGTCCCCTAAGTCTCCTTTTCTCCAGGCTAAACAACCCCAGCTCCCTCAGCTGTTCCTCACAGGGCTTGTGTTCCCAGCCCCTCACCAGCCTCGTTGCCTCCTCTGGATGCGCTCAAGCGTCTCCATGTCCTTCCCAAACTGAGGGCCCAGAACTGGACACAGCACTCAAGGTGTGACCTCACCAGTGCCAAGGACAGAGGAACAATGAGCTCCCTAGTCCCTCTGGCCCACTGTTCCTGATTCAGGCCAGGGGCCATTGGCCTCCTTGGCTACCAGGGCACACTGCTGGCTCCTGTTCAGCCAGCTGTGGACCAGCACCCCCAGGTCCCTTTCCACCTGGGCACTGTCCAGCCACTCTGTCCCCAGCCTGCAGCACTGCAGGGGGTTATTGTGGCCAAAGTGCAGGACTCAGTACTTGTATTTATTAAACTTCATCTTACTGGACTCTGCCCATCCATCCAATCATTCCAGGTTTCTCTGCAGAGCCCTTCTACCCTCCAAGCTCCCAGCTTGGTGCCATCTGAAAATTTACTAATGAGAGACTCAATGCCCTCATCCATGTCAACAATAAAAATATTGAACAGAACTAGCCCCAGCACGGACCCCTGAGGGACACCGCTGATAACTGGTCCCAGCTGGATCCAGCTGGATGCAGCACCGTTCACCACCACTCTCAGGGCCCAGCCATCAAGCCAGTTCCTAACCCAGCAGAGAGTGCTCCTGTCCAAGCCATGGGCTGCCACCTTTTCCAGGAGCATGCTGTGGGAGAGTGTCAAAGGCCTTGCTGATGTTCTCATGGACAACATCCACAGCCTTTCTCACATCCACCAGCGAGGCCACCTGATCATAAAAAGTGACCAGGTTGGTCAAACACAACCTGCCTCTCTTAAACCCATGCTGGATAAACCTCCTAAATTCCTGCCCCTCCAAAACCCAGGGTCTGATAGCCTGGCCATCCTGTAAGTGCTATATATATGTATCTAGTTAAAGCATTTTCTTCTGTTTTAAAACAACTGACATGTATTGTTTTCACTAGACTAAGTACCAATTTGAGAGTCTGAAAAATGCAGAAAGCCCAGTTAGTATATTTTAATGGCAGTTTTCAGAAAATTACTGATTTACACTTAATGAGAGACTAAATCACAGATTAAAAAATGCAGGTGCAAAGTCAAAATGGCATGAATCACAAAGAGAAAATGCAGGGGGTTTTGAGGTTTACTTCAAGCCCCATTTCTGCCCCCGAAGCCATATTTTGTTTCATCATTGTATTTAAAATATGATAACATCTTCTTTTGTTCAGATTATATTTTATAAAATATGTAGAAAAGAATTCTCATTCATTATACTCTGTGAACAGAAGTCTTAGTTAAAATATTTAAAACTTTTTGCATGCAATATCTAACTGGAGGCTAGACTGCAAATGGAAATATATCTAAAGAGTCTGTTATAACATTTAATTCCTCACAGAATCCATTAAAAATCCTCTGTCATGCTGCCTCAAGGAATATGTACTGTGTAACTCATCAAGTCATGGCAAGCAATGCTTTGTTGTGAAGAATAATAACTATGCATATTTGTATAAATATCTGAGCCATTTTTGCTGAACATATTAATGATGCTGGCCATAATCCTCAATATATGAGATTGAAACCCAATTCAGCTGATCCAGAACAAAAAGTGGTTTTCATCATCTGTTATGTCGATGTTTTTCCCTTGGTAAAATACTAGAGTTGATAAATCCTGACTCAATTTAAGATCCTACAAGAACTCCTGGTTTGTTTTTTTTACAAAGCATGATAGAATCAGTTTGAGTCTTTCAGGTGATTCCAGAACCTAGAAGAAGGATATTTTCTCTTTCTGTAATGCAAGCATGGATTGTTGCATTGATTCATAAAGGACATTTCATCCCTAATGCTGTAGTGTGTGCTGTGAGAAAGCTAGCAATCCATATGAAACTCAGAAAATTGATGTCAATTCCTATAACTTAATTCCTTGGTCTTGAAATTAATCTTGTACCTAAAACATATTGGTTTATAATGTTTGATAATTACATTGCTAATAATCTCATTTGCTAATGTCTTGTGTCACTGATTTTCATGGCAGAATTCGTTTATGTGATCAATGTCCAAAAAGGAACACTGCCTGCATCAGGAACTGATGCAGATGTATTTATCACAGTATTTGGAGAGTGGGGAGATTCCTGCAAAAGGAGACTAGGGCACTCATATTTTGAAAGAGGACAGGTTAGTAGAGTCATTTTCCTTCCATGTTTGTTTGACACATTTAATTTTAATATTTTCTAATACCATATTTCTTTCTAATTATGAAATACCAGCATGGATGTTACGCTCTGGTAACCTGTGGAAAGAATGTGTTGCTTACTAACTATAGGCATTTTATCTGAATTGAGATAACAGTTAAAGAATAGTTTGAGTTCTAATAAATTTAAAATCCACAAAGATGCAGTAAATATTCTTAGAATCTGGAACTGAATCCAATGATATATAAAAATCTATGGCTTAATTTTCACCTATTTGTGAAGCTACTTAGAAATATCAGGGCTATTTCCTGTGACTGCTCCTTTAATTTTTTTTTTTTTAATCTGCTCAGATAGAGTTGAAAGAAAGATTTTAAATGTGTTCACTACTATACATTAATTAATCTATTTATTTGTAGAATTGCAAACAGGTAAACCTGCTCGTAAACATAATTGTCCGCTCAAGATAAATCCTAGGACAGATTTTCTGGTCAGCCTTTGCTTGTTACTGTTGTCCCTGAAAATCAGCCTTCTGATTTGTTTTAGTACAGTGGAGTCAGTTCTCATGAATTGTAAGATAAACAAAAATCATGTTTGCATTCCTTTGTAAAAGATATCACCTGATGGACTTCTCAAGTGACCAGTGGAGATGGAGAGGTGGGAACTTCTCTGTCCAATCTCTGATCACTGTCCAGAAACTTATATATACGAGGTCAACAATAAACTAGACACTTCCTTTCTCCTTCTCTGCCTGAACACCTGTTGTGTGTGTTACTGTGTGTTTCTATCTGCATCACAGTAACATGTTACCATATTAATGATTATATCGACACAACATGTTCACCCATACCCTGAACTCAGAGCACTTGATCTATTCATCCTGTACAATAAAACAGAATCCCCTGTATGTTTCCATACTGTTTCTTATGCTCTCTCATGCCTGAGATGCCATAACTTTCCTAGGCAACCTGTTCCACTGCTTTCCTAGCCTTGCACTTAACAACTTTTCCTTCACTAGATTTATTATGTCTTCTTGAGCTTAGAAACTTAGAATCCAGCCACATCATTTTGTTCCAGAGACCTACTCCAGTCATTGATACTTTTTATTCCATGAATTTGTATAAATTCTTCCATAGACATGCGATAAGTTTCCATAGTTTCCTGTGTCAATTTAATTGCACTTGATCTGCTACCTGAGCAAATCCAAACTTTCACATACTACTTAAATCGCATTCCACATCTTTCTTTGGAAGACACAGTGAATGTTTTCTTCCATGTCACCTTCTCTTTCCTTCTCCCTTGCTTTATAGACCTCTACTCTCTGTGCACTTGTATTGCTGCACTGTTCTTTGCAAGGAAGAATGTTTCTTTAATCTTCTTACTTAGACTTCTCTATATGTTGTTCTGACTCTTCAATAGTACTTCCTTTTTTTTTTAAGATGAATTTTTTCAGAATCCTGCTTAGTCTAAACTGTGCTGTAACAATATAGGAAGAGTTTTGTGATGTTGATTGGATGATTTATGATGATGATCTGGATGATATTATTAAAAATACAGGCTAATCCTTGGCCTTTTTGAGGGCAAATGTTTATGGACAATTAGGAGGGTTAATCAAAGGTGTAAAGACACATAGTCAGTGACATAATCTGGAAAAGAAGTCTAAAAAGAAATAACTCACATGGAATTTCATACTGGATGTTAACACAGTCAGTGGTGTGGCTGTTAGTGATGAAGAAATCAGAGCCATCACGTTGAGCAGCAGAGTGCCAAGTGTCTTCCCAAGGACTTCCTTTGTTTTCAGGGAGCAGTATTTGTGTTGGAGACAATGAAAATGTTCAGCTTCAGTATTTTGTGTGTTCATGTTCTTCATTGTTAAATAGGTTCCTGGGAAAAGGTTGAGCAGTGGGATGGCAAAATATTCTGACCATACTGAACTATTTAAGGTAATAAATATTAAAGCTGGTGGCAGAGACTGCAGAAGAACCATAGAATTCGTACACAGTGAATGGGTAATAAAATGGCAGATTAAATTCGTTGTAGCTAAATGAAAAGCAGTGGCTGTGAGGGGGAATAACTCCTTAAATTTGCATGCAAAATGATGGGCTCTGAAATATGGAAGGAGTAGGATGTCATCTCAGTAGAAAGCAAAACAAAAGGAAAACAGAAAAAATAAAATGTTTAGAAATTATTAAAAATAAAAAGGAAAAAAACCAGCCACTTCAAGGCAGAAAACACACTCATGTCCCCAAAGATGTTCACTAGTGCAAATGTAAAATAGATGCTCTGTTTTGTTGATTCACCTGTCTTAAAAAGTGCAAGAAGAATGTCAAGTGATATCAAATATTTTCCATTCAAAGAACAGTGAAGCGAACGAGTATGTTTAGTCTGGAAAAGAGATGATGAGAGGAAAGGTGAGTGGGATAAGAAATATAAAACAGCATAGAGAAAATTATCATTGCCATTTCTTTGTGAAATACAGGAGCTCAAGAACATTCAATGTAATGTGCAGGTGGCAGATTCAAAACAAAAGGAGGTATTTTTTTTCTCATTGTGTAATTAATACAGACTACTTTCTGGCACAAGATGTTGCAGATGGTAAAAGACATATTGGTGCAAAAAGCCATTGCACATTGTCATGGAAGACAACTTTCTACTGAGGCTGTTAAGTGCAAAGACGCAATCTCTGGCTCAGGCAATCTTTGAACCACAAATTGCAAAAGGCTGAGTGACTTTATATTCAAGAAGCATCTCTATATATTTTCCCTGTTTTTCAACTCTTCCATAGAAATCTGTTACTGGTAGCTGTTGGCAACACTATACTGGACTAGATGGGTCTGCAATTTAAAATACTACTATGAGTCTTACATTCCTTTTACATAAAAGTACATCAATAAAAAAGTTGGAATGGGATTTTAGTGAGAGTTTCTAAGACTAGCAGGTGAAAGGAAGGAATGTAAAGGGCAAGCTGTCTTGAGAGACAAGATTATGTCAGCAATATCCCTGAAAAACGTGGAATGCACAGGCAAAGAAAAAAGTTAAGGAAACTTGAGATACAAAAAAAAATAAAGGATCTCTCTTGACTGATAAAGAGCATGAATATAAGTAAAAGCTAGGAAGACAGAAAATTTCAACCGAGTATAAGAACACAGCATAAAATGGGTTTGCAAAACAGTTTAAATAAAATCCTTTTGGCTTTCATTAATTGTATTTCCAGTAGTGTGTTTAAGGCAGTTCCAAATGTCTTTATACTGAAGGGAAAAAAGAAATGTAATGACATCAACCAAAAGTACCTTCTTACTAATGCTGAGGGAGTAGGCAATTTAATGTATTATTATGAGAATTCATTGATAACAATGGGTGATTATGACCACTGTTGTCTAATGAATGCTAATTATTATCACAAAGAATGAAACTAATGATAGGTCCCTTTCTCAATTAGAGTTAGCTGTGAAGGAACATGAGTATTAGCAATACAGGCTATTTCCTCTAAGTCAAAGGTCATGTAGACTGACAGGAAAATTATATTTGGCTTGGAACTGCAAAGAATAAAATTAAAAAGCAATGAGTACTCCCGAAAAGTTATTTGCAAGATGTTCCTCTCAGCTAGATCTTATTTTGGGCTTCATATACTTAAATTCAGGGGTATAACTTGCCATGGTAACTGTTTGAGGATATCGTGGATATAACAAGGTATGAATGCTGGAAGTCCTAAGGCTGTGATAGGAATAATAACTTGGATGTTTTCTTTTTCTGATCATATTGTGGAGAATAGTCTGACACAGAGAGGAGAATGGACCAGATGACATAATTCGTTCTAAAAATCATCTCTTCCTTCATTGCTTTCTGGTCCTCATGCTTTTTCCTGCCTGGTGCAAATTGGTTGGCAACAAATAAAAATTATAGCTTCTGTTTCTACTATCCATCTGGGGTTTTTTTAATGTCACCCACACACATGCCCATGTATCTACCCACCCACTTATATTATCTTGCACTGAACACATTCATTCTCTCACTCACATAATTTATTCATCCCAACATGCACTAGTGCAGTTGCCATTTAGCTTTTGTTTACTGGTAGCCCTAGCAATATTTAAACAGATGTCTATTTACATCCGAGGAGCACATCAATTCTTGCCTGTATGCGTGCACAGCCTTACTTATAGTTTCTAATGTCAGTATCTTCCTTTGTTTGCACAGTCATCAACAATATTTCTGTTCAGAGTTGAATAATACGACGTTTCCTATTTGAATAGTAGGGTGTCTTAGAATGTAAAATACTTGGAAATGTTTTAAAATAAAATGCCTTATCTAAACAGAAATTTAAGTTACCAGGTCTGTCTTGATTCTTGAAGAACTCCCTTTGTTTCCATTATAAGGGACTACTTAAGTTTTCATGAGCTTTTCTCTAGGTCTTTTGATCAGAGGTTTGTTTCTACCCAAAACAAGGGGATGATTTTTGTAATAAAACCTGAGCTGCAGTTATCATGATGAAAAAAAAATGTATATATTCAAGGATCCACATAGTTTCTGATCAGGTTCTCCAAATATGAATGTCAGCCTATAATGTCTTTATTCTCAGAAAAATATACTGCAGTATTGAAAGGAATCTGTCTTTCCAAATGCAAACTTCTCAGACAGAAGATATGTGGTCTATTTCAGTTTGCTATTCTTTATGCCTCTATATTCTCAGGTTTGTATCTCTGAAATGAGAGCAGTAGACCTTGGACAATTAAGCAAAGTGCTTGTTGAGCACCATAATGTGGGTTATGGAGCCGGATGGTACCTCCACCAAATTGTCATCTATGAATCAGGCCAGACTGAAGAACAATATGTGTTTCCTTGCCAGCAATGGTTAGACAGTGGGGTTGGTGATGGACAGATGGAACAAACATTGAAACTTCTTGGAAAATTCAGGAATGGAACGTTGACAGGAAAGATTCATGGTAAGGTCCAAACCCCTCAAAATTCCTTCCAGCTTTTGTTTTAATTGTAATCCATAATTTCTTTTTGTTGTTATTTTTAAGGCTAAAACCAAACTACAGAAACAATATAGCTGCCTCTCCCACACTAATTGTCTCTCCAAACACTTTCCTGAGATGGTAAATACAATTACAATACTCAGGGAAGAAATACTAAAGCATAAGGGAGATATTAAGTGACAGAGGCAATGAAGGTACTATGATTTTAGTTGAGGTTAGAAAAAAAGCTGGAGCAGAAAGAAGTAGGTTGTTCCATATGGCATTCAGTGTAGAGCAGAAGGCTCCTGCAACAGTGATGAAATCACAAGGATACAAAAACTCTCTTAGCAGAATGTGGTTTTCCCTTATGTTCATATATTTGCAGAAAGCATTTGCTTTTATTTGCAGTTTTCTTTTTTACTTATATCAATGGCACAAGTTCTTGCAAACAGTTAGTTGACCTGAACTCAATATTCTATTCAAATTGTTTAATTAACAAACAACCAAAATTCAGAAGCAACTTAGACACTGAAAACATGCTTTGCCAGGATACTGGATTTTTTAGCTCTCTCGTGTCTCTTTTGAAGAGGTGTAAAATGCTGGTTTGGGTCCATTTATGAAAACGGAATCAGAACTGATAGACCAAGCTATGTAAAGTTTAACTAATCTGAAGGTGTGAATTTGCATTCTCTATCAGCCATTTTGTAAACCAATCTCTATTAACTTCCATGCGCCTGCATATTTCCTTTTATGTTCAGAGAATTTTATGTTATACATAGTTACAGACAAAACTAATAGATTATATCTTCATGTTTAGCCAGGTTAGTCCACTTGTGAATACCTCATGTTATCTAACAAAAACAGAAATAATGTTACAGATACAACAGAAGAACAGAGAACCATGGAACTGTAAGCATAGTATGAGCAGCTAGAGTAGTGACAATTTCAGAACAAGAAATAGCTGTATTTCACCACTGCAAGTATTCTAGTTCTTTATTAAGTAGATTCCATGGGAGTCCTACACAGTCCACAGAGCCAGGAAGGTGTCTCCTGAGGGTAATACAGAGCAGAAGGCTGGTCCAAGACTGTTACATCTCTACTGATAATAAGAAAATAAAGAGAAATCTTGCATCCTTTTTTATGCACCTTGATTAATGTTTGAATATAGCTGTGTAAAAACAGTTTCCTTCCTTGGTTTCCCCCCTACACACATAGTCCTCAAAAATACAAGTACCGACTTGCTAATAATTTCATGTCTATGGTTATTAATACTCAGTGCTCTATCTATTGAAAATCATTTTTGGTTTGGGTGTGTAATAAATCCAGAAATAATATGAAAAATGACCAGAGGTCCTAAGAGGAATGGATAAATAAAAGACAAATCAGCAAAGAGCAATATACCTTAGGAGTCACAAACTATATGGATACAATGGAACTTAGTAAATTTCAAGCTAAATCGGATTTGTGAAAGAAGTAAAACAAATAGTAATGGTTCTTGAACCATTTATTCATGGAAAGAACCTTCAAAGATGAATAACTATTCAGGAACAATAGAGTTCAGACTGAAGATCATGTCGGTATAATCCCTAAACAAATAGAATACCTTGTCTCTCTCTTCATTAAGGAACCTTAATGTTGGCCAGGGAAGCAAAAACACAGTTACTAATGGGGTGAGCTTATTAGAAGTCAGAAAATCTGGAACACAAATAGAACTTTGAGTTCCATTTACTCAGACAATGACAATCTGAGTAGTTGTTAGTCCAGTGGCAGATCTAATAGCAAGGTTTTAAAATGATTTTATGACGACTTAACATCAGCAAACATAATGCCTCCATCTAAAAAATAAAAAGCATAATGTAGGTGATACAGACCTGGCAATTGTTCACATGAAGGCCTTTATAACTTTTGAAGACAAGAATAGTTGAGGCAATAGAGGCATATAGGAAATGAGAAAGAATGCACCATGACTTTACTAAAGATAGACTGTAAAACAAGATGATACTACAGAAATATTTTGCAGTAAAACAAATGTAATGACATTTAATCTGTCTAAATTCCTGTATTGAATTTTATTTTCTCTATGGGAAATTATTAAGTAATCGCAAGAAAGTGAAAAGTAGTAGTAAAAGGAAGAATTGTAAAGAGCTGGAGAAGAGACAATGAATATGTTAATGAAATCATTTGGTGCTACAAAGCTGAGAGTGCTATCAGGAGAATAACAGGTTGTGTGATAAACTTTGAGAACTGAAGGAAAGGAATTGAACAGAATTGTGTGGTAAACAACTTGTATACAATTAGGTGTAAACTCAACTAGCTATTTGAGTTCTCAATTCGGATACATGCTCCTAATTTCAATTGTCTGGGTTTCTTTTCTTAAGAATTAGGAACTAAGTAGTAGCTCAGGGTCCAAAAACTGTATTTGATCTGTATTGCTTGTTTTGTAATGATTTCTGCTACACAAATTCATCAGCAGGAGGACTGAAAGAAATGCCTGGGTTTGTTGTAAGATCACAGAATAATTTTGAGGCAGTAATGTGACATGGCTATGGGGTTACTGTGACCCCACAGTGTATGTAGGCATTATCAGTCAAAATCAAAGTGGATTACTGGCTTTACAGAGAAACTGTGATATTTCACCAGCAATGCCATGTGTAATTGTGGCCACCTCTGTCCAGAAGGACTAGATCAGGCTGGAATAGTTGTAAAGAAGTTATGATGACTGAGAAAATGGCAACTCTTTGTAGTGAAAGGGTATTTAAAAAAAAAAAAATGACAGATTCAGAATAGCTAATGAAATGCTCAAAATGGACACAGTAGTGATCTATCAAATTAATGGTGGCTTACACATCAAGGAGGGAAGAGAGTTATTTAAGCTAACAAAGTTGTCATAAAAATAAATGGGTTTCGGCAGTCCAATAATGCCTTTCTGAAAAGATTTCTGAGAAAGAAACAAAGAGAGATTAGATTTTTAGCCTTGTACTCTGTGTTGGGTTGGTTAACCCTGGCTGGATGCCAGATGCCCATCAAGGCTGCTCATCATTCTCCTCCTCAGCTGGACAGGAGAGAAAAAAAGCACAACAGAAGACTCGTGAGTGAAGATAAGGACATGGAGAGACCACTCAGCAGTTATTGCCATGGACAGAACAGACTTGACTGGGGGAAATTAGCTTAATTTATTTCCATTGTATTTAGAGTAGGATTATGAGAACTAAACCCAAATCTTAAAAGACCTTTCCTCCTTCTTGGGCTAAACTTTACTCCCAGTTTTCTCTACCTCCTCCCATCCAGTTGTGTATCAGGACAGGAAATAAAGGTTGCAGTCCGTTTGTCATGTTGCCTCTATTGCTCCTTCCTCTCCCCCTCCAGCCAGGGGTGACAAGAGATAGTGCTCCCCAAACTTCTCTGAAGTGAGGCCTTCCAATGGTCTGCAGTTCTTCATGAACTGCTCCAGCATGGATTTCTTCCATAAGGTGTAGTCCTTCAGGAGAAAACCTGCTCCAGCACAGGCTCTCTCCACAGGGCCGTAAGGTCCTGCTGGGAGTCTGCTCCAGTGCAGGCTTCCATGAGGTCACATCCTCCTTTGGATATCCACCTGCTCCTTCATGGGATCCCCCATGGACTGCAGATGGATCTCTGCTCCCCTGTGGATGTCCATGGGCCATGGTTACACAGCTGCATCATTATGGTCTTCACCATGGGCTGCAGGGGAATCTCTGCTCACCCTCCTTCTGCACTGACCTGAGGACTGCAGAATTGTTTCTGTTGCATTTTCTCACTCTTCTCCAGTTTCAATTATGCAAGTCTTTCCACCCCACTTTCTTAAATACCTTATCCCAGAGGGGTCTCACTATCACTGATGTCTCAGCCTTGGCCAGGAATAGGTCTGTCTTGGAGCAAGCAGGCATTGGCTCTGCTGGACAGGGGGGCTTCTAATGGCTTCTCACAGAAGCCATCCCTGAAACACCCGTGCTACCAAAATGTGGCCACGCAAACCCAAAACACTGTTTTATACGTAACTAAAGAGAAGGAAGCTGCTTTTAAATTGAATCTTAACAAATTTACCAGAAATGATACAATTTGACTTGTTATAGCAGCATATGGCACTGTACTATCCAACAGACCCAGTCCTTCCATTCCTGGGCAGCTATATATTGACAATTTAAGGCAAAGTATTTCAGTACTAAAGGGCTAAAATATCCTAGATTATGTCTCATGGGACGTGACAAATTTTCATTTGACTTCTATTTTTTCACAGATATAATTGATTTCATTTACATTTAATGTTCATAGACATGAAAATAGATTTAGGATTATTCATGAAGTCGTAACACTGAAGTTATTTTAGATGATTTTACAGATGGTGAGTACTAAATTTTTATGTCAACAAGTGCTGGATTTATGGCACAGACCCTCACCTGATCTAAAGCAATAAAGCCTTATTTGCATTAATTATAGTAGGAGACAAAGACTTTCCTGTTGTGTTTAGGAAGCTGAGGTGACTGAACATTCTGAACCTGAGGTAGGAAGTGGGAGTTTATGATTTTAAACTCCGTGAGTCTCTGATTCCATTACTCAATATAAAACAACCTGTTTTACAAAATAGCTATTTGAAATTATCAGATCCATACTTTGTCTCACTTTGAATAAATAGAATAAATAGAATTAAGTCATGTTGCTAAAAAATTCTGCTCAATTCTGCAGCAGCCCAGGTGACCAAAAATTCGCAATTTTTAAAAACTGAAAACATGACTTTGATAAACCTGATTTTTCCATATATTGTATTAAGATGAATTAAAATTTTAAATCTAGTTAAATCAGTGAGACTTTTTGATGGGTAGAAGTTTCTGATCTTCAAAACTGTCTTGTTGATTGAAGCTTTAACTAAATATCTGTTCCACATAAAGCTGCAGGAGTTACTTAGGAGCCTACCTGGCATCAGTCCGCAGTCCTACTGAGCCTTCAGGGACCTGTCACTTCATCTACAATGCTTAAGTGACTAAATGCTTCAAAAAGACCTAGTAAAAATTCTCCTGGAGTGTTTCCTGAGTCCCTAAAGTAGACAAATCTATGTGATGCTATATAGGACTATTTTTACTCTCTCAGCAAACATTGCTTCTTCATAGAAGAAATGGATAAAGTTTAGTACTTTGCTGTCATGATAATTGTGGTGAGGTGTGATAAAAATATCACATTTCAAGCTCTGAACCAATTTATCTCATCACCATCTTCTTATAGTATGTATGGAGCAAATTTTAACATGTTCATTTAAGTAAATCCCCAAAAAGATAAAAAATTATAATAATAAGTTAAAAATGAAATATACCCTTCCCTGAACAAAGGCAAACCTGATAGCCTGTAGTAAATTGTAAAAAAAATGTGGCTTTTGAATGTTGAATAGTGAGAAAAAATATTTAAAATCATCAGGAGATATTTACAAGAGGGAGGGGGAGAAATCAACAGATTGTCATGGCTCTTCACAAGTCTGATGTGGAACTGGCAGTCTCCTCTGCACACTGCTTGTGGACTGGCCCATCTCTAAAGTATCAGCCACCACAATGGAAGGACTGGTGTCCTAATTTGCTTCCCACTAAATCAATGATAGTGAGTGAACCTGTTATGTGCCAATATTTGAGCTCAGTAAAAAGGTGGGAATAGGTAGGTTGCTAGTCACTCACTAACTCAGCCTGTTAAAAATTGATGTATTGTTTTGGATGTTCTGCAAATCTATTAATTTTTTCTGCCATTTTATTTCAACAGGGACTTGGGATGTCCATGTCATGACTAGTGATATTTCTTCTAGTTCCATGAACCCTAAAATGTCTCTAACTGTATGTGGTGAAAAAGGAACTTGTACTTCAGTCATATTCCCCAAAGGATCCCTTAAAAAAGAGCAGATTTATGAGACTTCTATTGAACTAAGTAAGAAATTTAATACTATATTCAAAGTTCACCTAGAAATTGAAGAAGCTGGAGAAGGAGAGACTTGGCATTGCCATGAGGTAAAAACTAGAACCTAAAGCAAATATTTGTTGTGTTGTTATTACATTTTTTTCCTTTCCTGTATGAGATTGCTAAATTTTTAATTAACAGAAGCTGCAACACTTATAGAGTGCTAACTTCAGAGACTGCTCAAAACACCACAATAGCTATGGATAACAAAAATCTTGTAAACTTGGATGGATTTCTAGGGAGCCATATATACAGATGTGCCATCATCTGTAGCGTATCCAGTGATGTCTTTTCAGAACTGTACTCACTGGCATATATTGCAGTATTTACATAACTCCAAATTGGCTGTTACATGTTGTAGATTCAGTGATCCATGGCAAATAATTAAGGCAGACACTAGAAATGCATTTTGATGAAAATATCTGCCTTTTAAGTTGGCATGTGAAAAAAAGAAGTGAATAGCAAAAGTGACAATCTTTCTTCTGATATCCAGCTAAAATCTGACATCACACTGAAATTGCTGTGGCATTTCACTATACGAAAATATATCTCCATCTTCTTATGTTGGCAAAATAAAAACAATTCTAAAGGAAAGAGTCATCTTCTTTAAAATTGCAGACATGCTTTTGACCATTAATGTTTCTATTTTGTTCTGATTAAAAACTGGAGAAAAAATAATTTTCCTTCCTAATACATGGTATGACTGAGCTGAACTCCCTGACATTTAAATGGTAGGCAGGTTGTTAATTTCATCTTCATAGCCAGATGAAATAGTCATCCAACAAATCTATCAAAATTAAGACTGCTTCTGGAGTATTGTAGGAGACAGTAAATCACAACAAAAATTTCAGAACAGAAACTTGGCAGTTGAAAACAGTGACATCTATTAGTCTGCTTTACTTCATTAGCTCAGAACAATCACTCAAAGCTCAGTTTAAGGGAAATCAGCATCATTTATATAATTAAGGAAAAGGTGCACATTTACCTAGAGAAAGAAATGATAAATTTCCCTGCTTGGGTACATGTAAATATTGTGAGTTTTAGGAAGACTTTTTCTCTTATTCCATGGTTTTTAAGCAGGACTGGCTGAATCCTTGCATAAAATAACTAGGGTGGTATAGGAGGTTGTGGATAGTATCTGTTATTAAAGACAGCTTAGCAGTGTATTTACACTGCTGGTTAGAATCGGCATGGTCATTTCTATGCTGTTTTGTTTTGATTTTACAAGATTGCACCTCCAGAGAGTCTGAGATTTCCCCCTTCTGTCAAAAGTAAATACAGGTGTAGTTGATTGAATTCCATATTTAGATTCAGAATTCATTCTTATAGCCATAACTAAAAAATAATAATCCCTTTTTTTTTTAGGAAATTGAAATCATTATAAAATAATGCCTAGAACAAAATTAATTAAGCTATGCCTTATTTCTGCAGCATGTAATATTCATTCTTGTTTCTTTCACTTCTTGAAGAAATAAAACACAGTAAATTAAATCTGATTTTCAATAAAATGTTCAGGAATCTAGATATTATGAGAGGAAAATTGTGCTAGCATTATACTTCAGAGTGCGTTTAAAAAACACTTTTGTGTGTCTGTCATAATGAAAAATACTAAGAGTCCTTTGAAGACAAAATAATACTACCATCTCCCAGTGACAGCTCCTAACCAGAGCTGGTTTTGTTTACTGGCTTAAAGGTTTGGACATTTGAGTGAGTTAGGTCACAAAGAATTGAATGAGTGAATTATATGTGCCCTTTTCAAAGCAGGGTTACTTCCTACAAAGCATTTTCAAATATGTTGTCTCATCTATGTTTAAGTAGTTTAGAAAATGAGAATTGATTTCAGTGTAGCAGGTAGTACCATAGTGTAAGATATCTCAATATTAAAATATATTTTCTTAAAGAAAGAATAAATTACTTAGTTCAGGATCACCATTTTCTTAGTTTATACACAAATAGACATTGAATCAAATATCGAGTATCAAATTCTATATATTCAAGTGATACATATGTACTCATATATATGCACGTCAGAAAGCATTCTTAATTTCTGCATTTTTTTCCTTCTTTTTCTTTTTCTTGTTACTTAGAATAAGAAAACGTTCTTCACTGAAAAATATTGTGGCATATTGACATTTCTCACAAGCTGAAATGTGCCCATATCAACACAATTCTTTTTCTTCCTTGTGCTGGATGAATAGGTTACATAAAAGAAACGTTTTGAACAATTTCAATTTTTTTTCTTTTTCTTTCACTGCAGTCTCTGCAGCAACAATGTTGACAACATTTTAATTACCTTTAATTGGGAAAGATATTTATTCCTTCTCATTTAAAAGGCTGTTTTCAAAAACATTTTAGAAAAATTTATTTCCTCTTATTTTTAAATTTTGAGATGATATTTCATAGCTGTTTAATAGTTTGTCTTTAGCTGTAGTTTGCAATACTGCGCAGCAGATGCTGAAGTTATTTCTTTTTATCTCTTTTCTAAGGTAAAACTTCAACACAGAGAAACTAAAAATGCTATAGAATTCCCATTTTTTCATAACTTTACTGACAAAGGAGGAAGAGTGACTGAGCTTCCAGTTCTTACAGCTGGGTCTCCTTTTCCAGCAGGTTTGTCACAAACTGGAAACACTGGGAGAGATTTATTTGCTCAGTGATGATGTCCAATTTTCAGAGCAGTCCAAAGCATTTTGCAGATATTTTATGTTCAGTTCTGCCTGGTGGTTCTGGGTCCAGTCTCCTCCAGTGTTTAAAACAATTATCTTAGATCCTAAAACTGAGAATTGTGCACTCAAGTCTGATTGGTATCTGTGACACATAAAAGAGCAAGCATATGCACTGAAACTATTAAAAGAATTTTGAGCAATACTCAGGATTTAGCTGTTACTCAATAATACGATCTGGTTCTCTCACAGACTGAGTAAGGGAAATACAGAGGAAATAATTCTTGTACTGTAATTTCAGACAAGCAGATTCATGGCCCCTCCACCCCAAACAAATCTCTTGTTGTTTGTGTTCCTAGAATTGCAGATATTCTCTTTCTGTGACCTAGCAGTTGCATGTCATCAAACTCCAT
Organism: Sitta carolinensis; assembly: GCA_032173965.1. Lineage (NCBI taxonomy): Eukaryota > Metazoa > Chordata > Aves > Passeriformes > Sittidae > Sitta > Sitta carolinensis. The sequence continues at coordinate 114,184,407 of CM063284.1, forward strand.
CAGAGTTGTGCCTTGGTCCCCTCAAGACAGGATATTTTTACTTTGTTCTGTGTTTCTTACTAGGTCCTATAACCAAACTTAGAGAAGAACGGAAGAGCTCTTATCCTAAATGAATATTCTACCATGATAATAACCTAGGCTACTCCAGAAGTTAAAGGTTTAGATAGAGCACTGAAGTATTCTGTATATTCTTGCCTCTTTTGCTGTGCTCTCACAGTTAGTATCAAACAAAGCACTTAGGCAGAAGCTTCTTGAACATGAGTTTAAGGAAGTATTGATGGGAAATTCACTTGTAAAGTTCTTTGCTTTTAAATACTTCTTAGATTTACTTCCTTCTGGAAGAACACAGATATTTAAATCTTTAAAAATCCTGCTCCTTTTTCTGAGGAGCATTTAACATGAGGACAGGTACTTTTTCATTACTTCTCCCTACATCTTTTTCTCCTTTTCAATTGAATGTTTTGGGGACATGATCTCTTTCTTATTTTAGGGGCCATATCATCAGTGTGTTATGCATTTCCCTGGGAGTACAAGGAGATATTTTACATCAGCATCCTTTCAAGGAGTGCTCTGCTGAAGGGTTGTGTGTTCACACTCTGTTCTCTCATGTGTCACCTCCTCTCCTGAGGCCAGTAACTCCAACTGGTGCAGTGCAGAACGAACACCCACTGTCTGAACCATGATCCAGAGGAAATACAAACGTTCCTTTCTTCCTGACAGAGTCCAGCTTCGTTTGAACTCCATGAGGCTCTGAGCAGAGATGTACTTGTTGAGGGATTTAGCATCATCCATAGCCTAGGAACTTTTTCACTGGAGTGTCATGTATTTAAATGCATACAAGAGGTGATAGAGTATTATTTACATGCTTTCATACTGACTTATGTGTTTATTTTTAATTTTTTTTTCTTTTGCCTGTGTTTCAGGCCCACTCAAATTATTTAGCTTATTATTCTTTATAATAGTTCCTCTTAAATTCTAATTACAATGCATCTATGTGCTTTTCCAAGCATTACAATATATTTTGGTCTTCTGATCATTGCAGATAGGATGAAAATACAACAGAAGCTATTTATTAAATAACATATGTTTTAACTGGTTTAGGTTTGGTAAACCTTTGATCTCCTCTACCCCACAGTGAAAATCTATGTTCTCTACATCACTACGGGAGTTACCCCTGGGTCAGGAGCAGATGCAGATGTGTATGTCGTGCTGCAAGGCCCCTTGGGAGATACTGGCAGAAGAAAGTTAGCTATAAAAGGAGATGAAAATTTCACTAAAGGAAAGGTATACTTATAAGTTTTGCAAGATATTTTTCACCTTTAGAACCCAGTCCAATTCATGTGGATTTAGTGGGAATAGGGAAGTCTACAAAGTCCAGTTTACAGTGCTCTGTGTTTGTGTGTCTGCCAATATCTCAACCTTACATGGGAAATACCAATCTTATGCAGCTGATGCCAGCAATACTGACAGCAAATAAAGTGACTTTATGAAGTGATTTTATATTCAATTTTATATTCAAATTTTAATACTTCTTTTCTGTCCATGTCATTTTTCAGACTATGGCACCTTTCCCTGATTTCTGCTGTCTACCCCTCCGTCTGGCTCCTGGTCTTTTTCCACACTGTCAGACACTACCCTCCATGGTTTTCTTAGGTGAACCAGGAGTGTCTTTCATTCACTGTGTGGGAGTGAGTCTCGTAGCTCATAGACATAGACCAGTCAAAGTCCAGTATTGCTGCCAGAGATGCATTTCCTTCATGATTTGTCAGTATAAGCAGAAATTGGTCGGAATTTAGGTACTGAATGTGCTGCAGAAACATGGGTAGATTTACAGCAAAATGCATATCTTTGACATAAAACCTTGCTCCTGTTGGCAGCTCTGAACAGAGGGAGTGAAATTTTCAGCTGAAAAGGTCACAAGATATTTCAAACATGGAATAAACAAATTGCTTGTATTTACTCTGGCTCTTTTTTGAAAACAAATGTGAGGATTGATACAATTTTATAAAGATTCTGAAACAAACATCCGTTACAGAAAATTTGGGTTGGAACAGTTAAAATTTAGAAAAAATCCTCCAGTGTCTTGCAGCCAGTAAGTTATTTTTTTCTCATGGTGTTAGCTGTCAAAAAAATGAAGTTTCTATAAGGATGCAAGCTTCCAGATCAGCCTAGACTGATAGCCAAAACAGAGACGTGGTGTGTGATTAGGAGGAACTCAGCTCCTAACTACCCCTAGCCTCATCAATTCAGCAGGAATTGAAAGAGGGTATTATATTGCTGGATTTCACCTACTTGAAATACTAATACATAAGAAAAGCTGGAGAGTTTAAATCTTTATTTTTAAGGGATTAAATACTGTGGATAAGGCTACTCAGTTTTGATAAAGTCACATTTGTCTTCCCTAATGCTGAAGTTCAGATTATGGTTTACTGATAAGCTGATTTAACTGAATTTTAGAACTGCTGTCCTTTTGTCCTCACGAAGTAAAGTTAGTTTCATGTAAGTTTTACTGGATTTCTCCTTAAATCATAGTCCCACAAGTGAGTAATCTCATTTCTAGACTGGTAGTTTTTAATAAAGAGGGACCAGGGATGCACACCTAGAAATGTTGACTAAGAGAGTAGAAGTGAACCACAAAGATTTATAACCTGAAGGGCACTTTTATAGCATTTGCATCTATTCAGTTTAGCTCAGAATTTTTCTCTCTTACAGAGTAAGATGCAGATCTGGCATGTAGCCATTATTTCTTTGACATTTTATAGGAGCAGTGTGTGTATATAACAGAGTATCCTTGTATTTCTAAATGTAGATATCAGCACAGGAGTATTTTAGGGCTCTAAAAAGAAATTGCTTGTAGATAAGTAATAGAGAAACACATAAAATTCTTTGTTCAGTGAAAATAAAGGTATTCAGTTAATTGAAAAGTATAAAATTATTCTGCAAGAAAGGCTCCTGCCTATGCAACAGTATTTTTTCATGATATGTTTTGGAAATTTCCCAGTGTTTTCTTCCCTTTAAAAGTAATCTCCAAAAAGACTCTCAAGTGTAGAATGTCTCTTTCTATACCAGCCCAACCACATATTGTGCTAAGCACCCCTGCAGCCAGAGAGTCTGCGCTTGGTGGTTTAGGGGACTTGGAGTATAACAGGCAGAATTTGCATTCAGAATCTTAACAGTTGTTCTGACATTTTAAAATGTGCTTTTCCTTGCAATAATTTTTCCCCTGACTATTCAGTAACAGCTAGTGAACCGGAACAGTGTTTCTGTTGGAAATCACATCAAAATATGGTGTTAGTCTCACAGAATGTCAGGGCTGTTACAAGCAACAGTTTAGCTATGCAGAAATACATAGAAATGTTTAAATATTCAGCAAAGTTTGCAGTGGATTGGAGATATTCTTCTCTCATGTAACAGTTTTTTTTTTATTTTCATGAGCTAAGTTACACAATAGTAAAAGAGTGAATTAGCAGCTTGTATCTGAAAAGTTGCTTTGTGCCTTTCCAAAGTCCTTGCACCTATGAGACCATCAGAGAACTTGCAGGTAAAGTAACGTGCATGATATTATTAATTCACCAGCAAGGCCCTGTAGCTCACCCTGGAGAGGGCAGTGCTGTCACTGTGAGAGTTGAGCTTCTGGTGATCTACTCATACAAATAAGTGTGAGGACCTGTCCTGCAAGAACCATAGTCTTTCAAATTGCTATGACATTGATGCCTTGTTTGATGTTCTCCTGAAAACTGTGAGGACAGACAGTGCAATCTCAGTGCACTTCTTTATGCAGTTCAGCTTTCATGAAATACTAATAATTATTCATGCTTTGTGAGTCAGTTGAAGCCTGATAGATGTTACTTGCTTATGAACATTTTCTTGAACCAAGTATACTCCGGGCAGACATTCTGTGAAAACCAGGGCCCAGTTGTGTAAAATCCTTCCAGTACCTTCATGTTGCTTCTGACATGTAACCTTTTTCAACAAATGTAATTCTTGATACTTTATATGGCCTTTGATAGACTTGCTGTATGTAAGTCTGTCATATGGCTATGAGTTATCAAAAAATTTTCTCATTGAGAATGTAGGGTTTTTTTCAGATCAAAACCAGTAAAGTACACTGAATATGTTATGACTGATATTTAAGTATTTTAATCTAGGTTTTATGAAATTGGCCAGTATTTTAAGTATTCCACATTACGGAAGCACCAAATTCTCTGACAATTTTTACTTCATTCTATTAGTATTTGAAAAGATATATTCTTTATCCTGCCCTATATTTAGACATCAACTGCTCAGGTTGGTGCCATGGTAACTGCAGCACATACAAAAATTTTCAGTGAGAGGTGACTGTTGGTGTTCAGTTTCAGTATTCACTTAGAGATTAAGCACTGACAATTTGAAAACAAAATACTTTGGGAAACAGTCCACATGTGCCAGGATACACTAAGAAGAATCAGAATATGGGGCAGTGTCCTGAGGCCACAAGTAGAAAGCCAGTAATGTCCACATCCCATCACACTGACAGTGCTGCTATTTTGTGACTGCAGATAAACCTTCTCTTATGGAAAGCATGCCTGACATAACGATTAAATAGTTGCCAAATGTCATTGATCCAAATGTATTAATCACAGCAGTAAGCTGTTGACCAAGTTACTGTTATACAGAAATGAACATTAAATCAATCTGATCATCATAGAATCATAGAATTGTTTAGGTTGGAAGAGACCTTTAAGATCAAGTCCAACCATTGACCCAGTCCTGCTAAGTCCACTATTGAACCCTGTCCTTGACTACACATTTCCCTGGGCAGTCTGTTCCAATGTTTGACAACAATTTCAGTGAAGAAATTTTCCCAAATATCCAACCCAAACCTCCCCAGGTGCAACTCAAAGTCATTTCCTCTTATGCTGTGGCTTGTTACCTGGGAGAAGAGACCAACCCCAACCTGGTTGCAACCAACCTCCCTCAAGTCTTCCTCCTTTCAGGATGTTGTAGAAAGCAATCAGGTCTCCCCTGAGCCTCCTTTTCTCCAGGCTGAACACCCCTAGTTCTGTCAGCTGCTCCTCATAGGATTTCTGCTCCAGACCCTTTACCAGCTTCTTTGCCATTCTCTGGACTTGCTCCAGCACCTCCATGTCTTTATTATAGAGAGGGGACCAAAACTGAACACAGGATTCAAGGTATGGCCTCATCAGTGCCAAGTACAGGGTGACAATCACTGCCCTGGTCCTGCTGGCCACACTATTGCTTATACAGGCCTGGATGCTTTTGGCCACCTGGGCACACACTGGCTCAACTTCAGCAGCTGACAACCAGAGCCTCCAGGTCCTTTTCCACTAGGCAGTTTTCCAGCCACTCTTGCCCAGTCCTGTAGCTTTGCATGGGGTTTTTAAGGCTCAAGTGCAAGACCTGGAACTTGGCCTCACTGTTCTTCATGCAGTTGGCCTTGGCCAATTGATCCAGCCTGTCTAAATCCCTTTGCAGAGCATTTCTACCCTTCAGCAGATCAGCACTCCCACCTGACTTGGTGGTGTCTGCAAACTGAGGGTGCCCTTTATCTCCTCATCCAAATCATCAATAAAGATGTTAAACAGGACTGGCCCTGGTGCTGAGCCCTGAGAAACACCACTAGTGACCAGCCACCAGCTGAATTTAATTCCATTCATCACCACTCCCTGGGCCTGGCCATCCAGCCAAATTTTACCCAGAGAAGAGTGGACCCATTGGAGACATGAGCGGCCATTTTCTCCAGGACAATGCTGTGGGAAACTGTATCAAAGGCTTTCTTAAAATCCAGCTAAATAACTTTCACATACTTTCCTTCATTCACTAAGCAGGTCACTCTGTCATAGAAGAAGATCAGGTTGGTCAAGCAGGACCTGCTTTTCATAAAGCCATGATGGCTGAGCCTGATCCCCTGATTGTCTTGTGTGTGCTGTGTGATGATACTCGAGGTGATCTGACCCTGGCACCTGGGTCAGGCCTGTGGTTCCCTGGATCCTCTTTCCTACCATTCTTGTAGGTGGATGTCACATTTTCTAATTTCCAGTCAGCTGGAACCTGTCCAGTTGCTGGGACTGCTTGTAAATGATGGAAAGAGGCTTGGTGAGCACTTCTGCCCACTCCCTAGGTACCATTAGGTGAATCCCATCCAACCCCATATGTGTGTGCTGTAGAAGGCTGTTGGTCCTCTCCCCTTGGTAATGAAGTTGGGGCTTCATTCTGCTCCCAGTCTCTGTTTTACATCTCGGGGACTGGAAGACCAACTGGTCTTACTATTAGAGACTGAGGCAAAGGTGGAAGTAAGTACCTCAACCTTTCCCTCAGCCTTTGCCAGCTCTGTTTGTGGCACTCCTGGTTGCTTGCGCTCCCTTGGGGCTTCTTCTGTGAGTGGGGGGAGCTTGGCCACCATTGCTTCTGGCCCTGTGTCCTGCTGCCTGCCGTGGCACAAGCTGCAGGCTCCTGGGGGCTCTCTCTACTATCCCTGAGGTTCCCTTGGGAATATCCCATGTACCACACTGCAGTGTTCAGCTGCTGATTGTGCCAGCACCGGAGCGGCTCACCTTGGCCACTTGACTGCTACTTACACCACGTTTAAATCCGTTGAGCAGGATTAATCAGATGGGAACTAGGAAAATATGGAATACCACCACAGTGAAGGAAAGATTGGTGAAGGTTGTCAGAAAGTGCGAGGAGAAATGCAGAAAGAGAAAACATTACTAAAACTTTATAAAATCCTAGGAGACAGAGGCAAATACCTGTCATGTGCAGTTCTCATTGATACCTCCAGGATGGCATTTCCCAGTCAGGGGCTACAATCAGTGAGAGATTTATAAAGGACAGAGTCAGAACATCCCATTGCAATCACCCAGCTTGCCTATACAGCACTGGTCAATATTTAGAGCTATGTGAACAATTAGTTTTGGTTTCCTGGCATATTCTTGCAGGGTGAGAAAACATGTAAAACTTTATTGCAAAAAATTAAAAATTGGGCAAAATTAATTAATGCTAGAATTAACTGCAAAAGGGGAGTACTTCATTCTGTCTGTATAGCTCTTAAAAATAAATCACATAAGCAACATTTCTTAAGCCAAAATGAATCTCACTTAGTTTTACTTGCCTGTATTGTACACATTTGTTCTAGCATGATGGCCTAAGCATCTTCTGCAGAAAGGGAGTGATGGCTTCTCTCTTCATTTGGACATTTATCTTAAATTAGTTAACCTCAGAGCACCTGCTGCTTTCTTTACAGGAAATTGTCTTATTATATAGACTTATTTTAGATAGGCCAAGTAGGGTAAGTGAATTTTATGCCCTGTTCATTTCAGGGTTTTGATAAACAAGGTAATTTAAAATAAAATGCAGCTAAATTTATTTGCTTGTTTTATAAAAAAATCTTAAAATAGATATGGTTAATACAAGTGTGCATTTTTCAGGAAATAAAATATTCAATCATTTTCCTCAATGTAGCAAAAACTAAATTAAATTCAGTTCAAGTTAAATAGTTTAAAAAATATATCTAACTCCAAATGAATGACTACCAGTGCTGAATTAAATCTAGCTGGAAAGTTGTTTCAAAGCTTAAGGATACTTTTTTTCCCTTTTAAATATTAGAGATTCACAGTATTTTCTGTCTTAATTTGTCAAACTTTAACTTGTAGGAACTGAATTTTGTCACACTTTTGACTGCTAGTTTGGATAGCTCTCTTACACCAAATTTCTACTGCCTTTGACAGTATTTATGACAATAAGAAAATCAGTATGCCTTTGACAAGTTAAATAGATTATTCTGCTAGAGTCACTGAAAGGAAGGCTTTCCAGTGATTTATTAGCTCTCACAAATCTTTTCAGAGCACTCTTCAATTTAGCACCCTACTTCTTCGAGTGTCATAACTGGGGATTGTATTTTGCATAATCTCTGAAATCTTGTTTTCTTCCAGATAAATCATGGAAATACTAAAGAGCATAAGCTTATTAACTGTCCTCACTGCATTGAAATGTGATTGAAAATATTCTCGTTTTACAGCGGCATTGTAAAAGAGAATTTTATTATTTTTATTATTTTATTTATTATATTTGATTATAGTATCTTAATCAAAATATTATACAACGATATGCATTACTGAAGCTGAAGAAAATTACTTTCATCTTGTTTTCTTTGCCTGCTAAACCAGATTTCAAACTTGGACTGTTATAAAATCAATCCAACAATCAGGCTGCATCAGATGAGATTGAATCTGTCCAAAGTGATGGCTGTCTTTTGTTTGTTTATGTTTTTTGTTGTTTTGGTTTGAGTTTTAAATCTCTTTTGTTTGATATAATTTATGGTTGCAGCTTTGTATGTGTCTGATGATATTGATCTATGTAGCAGTCCTTTTGCATTTTATTAAACACATTTTGCTTAAAAGTCTGATCGATATGTCTTTAACTAGTTAGCAAAATGGTCATAGTTACTGATCATTATAAGATGCCCCAATTTTTTGTTACTCCGGTTGCTGCTTTTGTGCATAGAAATATTGTTTCAAAAATATTTCTTTCCAGACATACTAAGCTTATTAACATAAAGTCAGTGCAGGGCAAATATATTTTGGTTTTTTTACTACCCCTATTCTTTCACTGATTCTTCACTAATCTGGTTGAAGATTGATAAACTACGATAAATGCAGGTTATCAAAAACCTCTAATGATTCATTCATTGTAATCTACGTTACTTTTTTCATGCAGAGATAAAAATTTTCAATGAATTTATATCTGGGAATTTAACATAAATAAAAAGCATGTTTGCAGAATGTGAATCTAGAAGGGAATTAGAAGTTGGCTTTTTCAGATGCATGAAAACTCCTATTTTTAAATAAGAATTTTTAAAGAAGCATCCAGAACACAACAAGGCAGTGAGGGCACAGTCAGAGGCACTGTCCATCCTTCCACTGTGCTGAGTCAAGACAGTACTGCCTGCTACCAGGGCTTGTCATCACAGCTGCTTACCACCCAATATTTCCATCTCTGAAGTCTGCTGGCACAGTGATATACATTTGCTCTGTCAGATGTTTACTTAGTTTAAGCAGTTAATATCATTAGTGATTCGAGCTTTTTCACTTGGTCTATCTTGATAAAATTTGGCTAGTGCTGATTTTGTGGTTATCGTGGCACAACTAAAAAGGTGATAACATTCATCTAAGAGAAGGCAGTGATGTGACAAGCATTTGGGACTGGGTGGAGAGGTTCTGTTCAGCACAACTGTAAGAGCCCATAGAACCACAGTCTGAAGGGGCAAAAGTAATTTTTCTCTTTTTTTCTCCTTTTCCAGGGATGTTCACACACTGTTTCTGATTTGGCTCAGTGTTACAGAGGGCCTTTATTTTGCCTACTTGTGTTAAAACTCCTTTGTTTTCAGTGGAGTTTCTCCAGATTAACAAGTGGGATCAAAATAATCAGGCAGCAGATCAATAGGTTCACTAAGCTTAATAGAAAAGGTCCTTTATCTAGACACTCTGACTCCTTTTCCAATAAAAAAGCCTATTAAAATGATACTAACATTAGCAGTATGGGAAATCACTTGTGCATACAGGTTGATGAAATGAAGCATATGGTGTGTCTTGACTTGCCATTTTCAGTTCTTCTGGGAATATCATCATTAACCAACCGTCAAGTCTCAATACCAATCCTGTAAAATGATTGGCATTTATAAAGGTAAATATTGCACAGTGACTGTTCAAATGCTGCTTCTGTTACAAGAGCTATTGCAGCTGCTGCAGACAGTGATATGATGCCAGCACTGACACAGAAGAGTACTGAATAAAGTCATAATAAACTGGGTCATAGATTCAAAGAAAAGGCTCAAAACATGGGAAAAGAAAGAAACATTTGAAGAAAATCTGAAAAGGAGTTAAGAAAAAACCCAAACTTTAAATATTCTGAAAGGATCGTTGGAATTATTGCTATAAAGGAATTTTTTTAGTCCTTATTTTCTTAGCCAAGAATTATGAAAAACACCAATTCACAAAAAACACCAAGAGCTAGGGCAGTTCTTCTGGGTCACACAGGTTGTATGGCTCTACCATTGTCAATCTTAGCTGCTCAGACTGGGAGAATATCTTTCTTTCTCCAGGCAATGTTAATTAAGAAAATTTAGTGGGCTGTGCGTACATACAAATTGTTTTAATGTTGTTCTGAGAAAATTCAATATAAGCCCTGCTCGATTAGACAGTATGTATTATTATCAATATTTAAGGTGACTTTTCTCCGTTGAAACCTAATTTGCTAGTAGTAACTAAAAAACAATTAACATTTTTCTCCCTAGGGGAAAATGATAAAGATAAATTTCATATTCTATAGGTTTGCTTATCTTCTGTGTGTTTCTTTCCTCTCTCTCTCTCTTTTTGCAGAAGAATTAACCCTCCAGTAATTGAGAAGGTCTCCATTTGTAAGTCAAATAAAAGATAAACATCATGTGACATACAAGACCTGTCAACAACTCGAATATTTAGAAAATTTTATGCTTAATCCAAGGTCTCAGATGAATCTACAAAAATATTAGCTAAATTATTAATAATAATTGAATTTCATAAAATTAGAATGAAATATATGTTATAATCTCCCTGTTTGCAGACAGCTTGAGAGGAGAAAAGTGAATTAAATTTAGCAAATAAATTATCTCTAGCCAATTGTTTTTAGCTCTAACAATTACAGTTGCTGCTCTTTCTCTGTTCTTCCTTGGTCTCTTGACTACAATAAAGCTCATTACACTGTGTGGATTTTCAAATGTACACATAAAGAGAAAATGTAATCTTGTCTGTGAAGTGAGTTTACCCCAGATGACACAATTTCTAGTCTATTTAATAGTTCCTTAACTTGCAGTTTATTAGATGTTTGAATAGTCTGCAGATTTGACCATGGATTTCTGAGATTTTGCATTCTCTAAAGTGAGCTCATTAAAATGGCACATTGACAAATGATAAAGTAGTGTGTCTAACACAAACCAAACATCAAAGTTTTCACAAAGTTTATTCCATTAAAATATACTTATTTTCATAAGAAAAAGGAATTGGAAAACCTTTTGTGTGTTAGCTATATATACTGACTTGTTTTTATCTGTGGCTGGATCTTTCAGGTCATCGATAACCCATAGCACATGCTGCCCCTGATTTATTAAGTCACTAAGTTAATAAGTACTAAAAGTTCATTAACCATCAAACTTGGTGCAAGTCAGACCCAACTGTCCTTCTGGAGACAGCACAAGTCTAGAAGCCAGCAGAATGCTGTCTGTAATTTACCTATATTCCTAAGTCTCCTTTCCAAGAGTAACAACATTTTTTTGGAGATACTGATGATCATGTCACTAAGTTAGTCATTCTCTGGAAAACTCTTTTCTCTTAAAAAGAAATTATTCTAACAAGTATCTGACAAGAGCTTTTGCATGTGTTTCCGATAAAATAATTGTGCTGGTTTCAGCTGGGGTTGAATTAATTTTCTTCCGGTGGCTGGTATGGGGTTATGTTTTGGATTTGTGCTGAACACAGGCTGATAATACAGAGTTGTGTTTGTTGTTGCTGAGCTGGGCTCACACAGGGCCAAGGCATTTTCTGCTTTCCGTGCTGCCACTCTGGTGAGGGGGCTGGGGGTGCATGGGAGGGTGGGAGGAGGCACAGCCAAGACAGGTGACCCCAGCTGACCAAAGGGATATTCCAGACCATGTGGCGTCATGTTCAGTGTATAGAGCTGTGGGAAGAAGGAGCATTTGAAGTGACGGCATTTGTCTTCGTTACAGGTGTAAGGTAGCGGTTCTGCTGGTCCCCTGGGGATGGCTGAACACCATGCCCAAGGGAAGCACTGAGTTCATTCCTTGTTTTGCTTTGTATGCTTGTGTGCATGGCTGTTGCTTTCCATATTAAACTTAATCTCAACCCACGAATTTTCTAGTGTTTACCATTCTCACTCTCTCCTTGATCTTGCTGGTGAGGGGGTGAATGAGCAGCTCTGTGGGGCTTGGATACTGCCTGGGTTAAACCTAAAAATAAATGCATTAATATAAGCATAATCATTTGCCAGAACTAGCAACAATTTTAGGATAAATTTTCACAGTTTGTGAACATAAAATGTTTTATTACTGACAGACACAGGGGTCTGTATGTTTCTTACTTCAGTCTCTGTTTTTCAGTCATTTCCTAAATGTGTGTATTCTTAATACATTTTATTTAATAAGTGTAACAAATTAATTTTATTCAGACATGATGCTATAACTTTACCAATCCAATTAAAGCTGGAATAAAGGAGTGATCAAATTAATATCACAATTAAGGTAAATTAAGAGTTCAAATTAATGGTATTCAATCATCAAATTAGTCCAACAGGTAATAAAATAAAATGGTTGTGTTGACACTAAACCTTAATTTTTTATTTTGCTAAGTAAAACATGAAGAGGAGCCTCTTTTCCTGCAGTTCTGCACTCCATCTAGAATTTCAGCTGTTACGATGTATTTGCCCTGCTCTCTAATCTGCTAATAACCTTGACTCCTTGTGAGGAAGTACAGTTATTCAAGTGCCTCCTTCAGATTTTTTCCTTAATATCATTGTCTCATTTTCCCATTTCACATGATAACTTAAGAGTGACAATGCAGATGTAATGATTAGAAGGTACATTGTAGCAATTTTTGACTAACATGATCTTTCTGTCTAGAACTTATAATCAGTAACTTGTAACAACAGTAAACAGGTTGATTTTTATTTTTAGGACACTGTTAAAGGTGTGGTTCACAAGCACACACACACCTTCAAATTCACATGTACAGATATTAATGAAAAGCAAGAAACAAAAGTTGAAGAACAAATTTAAAATTTTTCTGTTTCTGGGGATTCTTTAATATTTGTTGTATATTATCTGCATTTTTAAGCTCAATACTTTAGCTTATGCTGTGTCTTATAAGGTGCAAGCTGGTTAGGCTCATCTTAGTGACACAAATCTTTCGTCAGGTCTTCAGCTGGAAAACCTGTCCAGGAAAGAAACCGTGACTGGTGGAGCAAGACAACTGCTGTTCTCTGTTTCATCTCTTCATAAACCTTTAAGGGTTGCTGCCCTCTTGCTCTGGCAGAGCAACTTCAGTGTGAATTACATTGGGAAGACTTCTCATAACTCAAGTGTTTTCATCATTATTGCTACCTAGTCCCTCCAAAACCATCTTTGCGTCTTTAAATCATGCTGGAAATTCCATCACAAATAACACTAGATTTTAACAGTTATCAACCCCAGTAGCAATGAGATAATTCATAAATCTATAAAGCAAAAAATGTGGAAAGCCTCTGTGCCAAGAATTTAATGCTGTTTTTCTGCTGAGGAAAAGGAATAAGTGTAACACTGACAAAAATCCAGAATCACATATTGTGAAAATGTTGAATGTCTGATATATCACAATTTTGTTTAGGAATCTTACTTCCATGTTCTAAACATTGTAAAAATATTGTGGCTTTTTTAACTGATAGAGAATAGCAGAATTTATTTAAACATAGTTTTATTTAATATTTTTCCTTAAATTTAATTACTTATACTGAAAGTTAATCCAAATCTGGAACCAAATTTGTCATTCTTTCTGAAGAGATTCCTTCTGTGATGCTCATTTTTACCCTTCTCATTCCCTGTATTTCATTTCTGAAATAGCTTTTGGGGTTTATTTTGTTGAGAGTAAGATATGTTTAAAATATATTCCCTGTAGATCATTAAACATCAATTTTGGGAAGGAAAATTTCTCATAAAGTGAGCATAAGCAACTGATAGATCTGTGTGAGCAAAGAGGTGTTTTAGCTGTAAATTGCAGAATCACTAAGGGAATAAATACTTCTTAATGCAGGCATTTAGCATGTTCAAACTTGTCATCTCTAGTTCCGTTGGTATTTATTGAATTAATAAAAAAATCCCGATTTTCTCACTTTCATATTTCAAAATACACTGATACTTTAGTTACACAGTTCTGTTACCATATGACTTCTGATTCTGAATTTTTCAGGCGGATATTTTTCAAGTGGAGGCAGTAGATACTGGTACTCTGGAAAGGATGGTTGTTGAAAAAGGGAGAGGCTCTGACTGGCTTTTGGAGAAGGTTATTGTGAAAGAGTCAGCATCTTCAGAGACAGAAACATTGTTTGTGGCTCAAACATGGCTTAAAGACAGACGTGATGGAAAAAGAGTTACTGTGCCTCAGTAACTCTGGACGCCGCAGGTCAACACTATCTTCGAACTGTCACCCACTAAGAAATTAATACCAAACTGGAGAACACAGCTACAGGATTTGCTTCTACAAACAAACTGTGATTTAAAATATTCCAGTAGAACATTGCCATTATGCAGGAAATTAGTGTGTCTGAATACTTTGTGTTTTAGTATCACTTAATAACCATTATTTGCCAGAGGATAATTTCTGCTTTGTTACTCCAGATTGTCAGTGGTGTAAATGCCAACAAATTTGTCTTATTCCTTTTTACAAATTCCTACCTCTCCAAGTGTTATTTCTATACTTGCAAACTATTCTTTAAGCTTCTAATACCAATTACTTGCTAGGCAGAGCGAAAATGAGGTAAAAAGTGGGGAAAACTCTGTCTAAGCCGTAAGAAAATGTCTCCATTGTATTCAAGATGACTAATTGACATTATTTACTCTACACTGTTTGGACAGTTTTTGCCAGAAACTGGAGATATTTTTGACTGACACCATGTGAGTAATCAGGCCACAGAGGAGCAGTTTTGACCCCACTGCCTGTGCTCTTTGTCAAGACAGGAAGGGAATGCATACCCTCCCTCTCTCCCTCCCTGTGTCACGGTTTCAATCCAAGCATGGATTTCAGGACAATCTGGTGTGCAAGCTGGGAACAACCACACACTCCAACCAGATCAGTAGGCACCAAAGCCCAGAATGTACCTCTAAGACAGATGTATTTACTCTTCTGCCTCTCAGAGAAGTTAATTGACAGTATAGAAGAGTCCTTGGATTACAACACATGTTCATGGCTTTTTTTTCTTCCTAACTCCCTGGCATTTGTTGGCACTTGTCCAGCAATAGCCTCTTGAGACTGAAGGAGATTCTAGTTCAATCAATTTCCTCTGCTGTATGAGCTCTAACATTCGATCATTTGAAACCAGAAAAAAAAAGGAGGAAATTGTTATTGCGCAAAAGCAAATAATTTCAGCTTTGATGTAGTTTGTACATTGGGACTTCTCTGAAAAAAATGGGAATATTTAGTTTCTTTTTCTACTAGACTTCAATTGATTTGGACAAATGTTCCTATGGGTTTCTTTATACAAAAATTGGTAAATCCAGTCTTGGTTATGAACTCAAAAGAAGTCTTATTTTCGGTTCAGGTCACCACCTAATGTTTACAAGCAGCTTTGATCTATACCAACTCCTGATGAAATCAATGGGGACCAATATCTGTGGGAGGAACAGCCTCTAGAATGGGCATTAAAGACATCCAATTAGTGCTCATTCATCCAAAGCATAAATTGTATAAATGAAACAGAAACGCTTTAAAATGAAAAATATTTGAATTTTCATGTTACTATCATTTTCCTAGTAAAGCGCCAGCCCCAGAGAGTTTATTTAATAGAAGGATATTTAGAAGATGCTTAAATAGAAAATCACACTGTACTTTTCCTAGTAAAATCTTTAATATAAATGATATAATAGTCAATTGCCTCAGTAGACATGAATACAGACCTTTATTATCATATATTATACTGATGTATAAAATATTAATTTGATCTTTTTTTTTAATTAGAAGTTCAGGAGAAGAGGAGTACATCTGCCTGGCCTTTAGGAAGAGAGCAAATGAATTCAGGTAAAGCTTCTGTCATTACATTGACTGTTTTATTAATCAGTTCTGAAATAATAATGTGAGAATAGTTTCATCACAATATGTCATTATCCTTTCTAGTACTGACAGTAGTTTCCCCTTTGTAATTGTGAAAAATGGCAATAAACTTAGGGAGCTGCTTAATGCCCAGGTGACATGCTTATAAAATAATGTTCCCCATGTAGAACAAGGCATGTCTTAGAAATTTTTTATCAGATAGCTTTGTTAAAATATAAAACCAGAAACATCCTTCATATTTTTTCCTTTTTATTTTCCTTAATTTATTTGTCCAGAAGGCAGATGGAGGATTTATTTCACAAAGCATCAAGAAGAAACAAAATCAGAATTCAAAAAGTTGTCAGAAAATATATCCAAGATGGTTATGGTCTTTTATGGAAGTAACGGCAAGTCAAATCCAGTTTCCATGGAAAACAAAGTGAAACATCAGACTGAGAACCAAATAACATATGTTGTAAAATAATATACAATTTGCTTATATTTAAATTTTCTTTGAGTTTCCTTTTAAAGAGAAATAATCATGTAGTGCCGTAAATATTGGAGGTATTATTGTTTAAATATTCAAGAAAATCAGAGCTGAAGTTTTTAGTTGCATGCCAGATTTCATTTTTAATTTCTGGCTTTCTCAAGTTCATAGTGATCAAGCATACTGTTTTTCCCCCAACAAATACTCATAGTTAATAATGCATATCATTTTAAATGACATTAACATTACTTATTCACATTAGAAATCATTGCCATATGTAATTTGAATTTGATAGAACAATTACAATGAATGCCCCTAGAGGATAAAGCTAAAATGTCCTTAAGTGCCTACAGTCAACCTGGTTCTCCTGTTTTTTAAGTGAATGGGATTTTTAGCACCAAGACTGATGCAAATGGGTGCAGGACTGTGCTGACTCCTTTAGAGCCAGCTTCCTCTCTTCCTGTAAACAACCTATGCATTTATCTGTATACCTCTGTTTGGATGCTAACTCCCTGTTTTGTTTACTCCTAGATATATTTGCCATCTGATTTCGGAATGCTTTATAAAGTGAGGCTTGGTCTCCAGAGTTTGGAAGACATCATATCCCAGTTGTCTCTTCGTCACTTCAAAATACAGAACACATCAAGCCTGGATACCTTTGGTCTCACCATAAATAAAACACTTCCTCTTTCTCCTAATGCAGACAGATGGATTGAATTCCCTATACAGTGGCCAGTAAAAGAAGAACTTTCTGGTAGGTATAAATCTACTTCAAAGCAGTAGAGTAGTTCAGGAGGTTAACATGTCCTAATATTACAGTATAAACCTTATCAAACAAGAATTTTTTATTGTCTTTATTTAATGATTCATAGAGACTGGATAAAAATTTAAAATGCATGAAGGAAAATATTACCTACTCAGCTTAATTTCTGTACCATAAAGTGGGAAATGCAATATCATTTGATTGCACATAAGCATTATTATATGTACAAAGAACAGTTTATAAGAAATATCCTTTTCTTCCAATATTGTAATATTTCTACTCTCTTTTGTTTAGTCCTCAGCTGCTCATATTACTTACATTAACAACATAATTTTTATAGCTCATTTACTATTAAGTGATTTTGTTGTTTGTTTGCACATTCCAAACAAATATTCTCAGTAAATAACAGCTCAAAACTACATATAAGCTTCAGCTTTATTATCTTTATACACTCCAAATATCTATACCTCCTGAAATTAGTTCAACAATTCTAACATTTGTCACCTTGGTTAAGTAAAATAAAAGAAATTCTTTCACCTAAAATCTACCCTATTCCCTAATGTGATGCTTATTGAATGCTGTCATATGATGGAACAAATACTAACTTAATTAACAGTCTAAATAATTAAACTTAATATGAAAATAATTTGTGCCCGGGTTTTATGCAGAAAACAAATTAATTATTTCGGTAAAAAAATAGGTCAATTCATTTAAAGTGAGCTGAAGTAGAAGTAAAATGAACTACGTTAACACACTTTGGGTTGGAATTTATGGCCCAGTTTCAGTGAGGTTTCTGAATGCATCCAAAAGTAAGTATGTGAATAATCTCAATAGAAGTAATAGAGATGGATATTTGGGGGTTTTGTTCATATTTTGGCTGCAATTGAAAATGCAAAATTTGTATCTAGGCTTTAGATTTTATATTGCTTAGAGGTATTATAATAATTTAACCTGTACACAGTATGGTACTTAACTCAATGGTTTTCATCT
Source organism: Sitta carolinensis (assembly GCA_032173965.1). Lineage (NCBI taxonomy): Eukaryota > Metazoa > Chordata > Aves > Passeriformes > Sittidae > Sitta > Sitta carolinensis. The sequence goes on from CM063284.1 coordinate 114,202,471, forward strand.
CCTATACATGAGATTGAAACAGTACCTTCAGATTAACACAAAGCACATGAGTGCACCCCTTGCAAAGGACTGATACTGTCACATGCACAAGCATGCAGGATACAGGTACAAGCACACAGAAATGAGGAGAGAAAGATGCAGCATGGGTGATAAAGGAGCAGTGAGACCAGAGTCCTTATGACCTTGGCTCTGTCTCTATCATTGACCTTTGGGTTGAAAAAAATAATTTCTTTGTTCTTTCCTTTTTTTTTAATTTTTCCTTTAAAATAATATTTTTTATTCTTTGTAAATATTCTGAAATAAGAGATAAAAAAATCACAAACAAGAAAAAAGAAAAGGTATTATATTATCTATAATTTTAAGTAAAAGAACAAACAAATAAAATAGGTAATTTCTGTGGGTTTTACTTCTTTCCACCCATGCTTTAGATATCTTCAAGGAGGGATTTGTTACCAGAAAAAAAAAACCAAAAAAAACTAGTACAGTGATTCTCCCAAATCTTTGTGTTTATGTCCAAGAGAGCTTTAAGCAGCTCCACAGCAGGTGGTACACGTGGAGTTCAAAGTGGTCTTTACAGACAAATTTACTCACAATTGGTTGTGAAAACCAGATATGCTTTTTGACAGCTTTTTAAACCTAATTTATTTTCTGCCTTTTCTCAGCTAAAAGTAAAAACCAGTAATGTATTAATTGGAATGGAAAACAGCTAATCACACTCACCATAACCAGAAGCCGTGTGATGTTAAATTTCAGATACAGCTCTGTCACTCATAGAGGGCCTCAGTACTTTATCTCAGTTACATTTTCCTTTTAAAAAAAAATTCTGCTTCGATTGTGATGAAGCATTTGCTAATGGCTAATTGAAGCCATCAAAATGCAGTTGATAGAGTACAGACCCTTGAGATCTGGCAGAGCACACTTGTGCCTTTGGGTGTATTAATGAGCAGAGGCCTCCAGCTGAGTATATACATAAGTAGTTTCCCTTTACTGTACCTTCCTTTGAGATGTTTACACCTCAGGAATTCCCCAGGGATGACATGGTGCTGCCTCTCTCACACACAGGGCTGTTCAGAAGGTCAATTTTGCACTACAGTAGTTTTTAAGGCAAAACAATTAAATATTGAAAAGGTGAAAAAACCCTATTATGCTAATTTCAAGCTGATTATTCCCATTAATTTAACAGAGAGCTGTAATACATGTTGATATTATGAAATAATTAGAATTTTATAAAATCATTAGAGTTGTAACATTCATATATGTTACTCTTGTATGTAATTTCTTTTCAGAGATTCCTTTAATCTTTCCCCTTTCCATTTTATTCAGTACAGTAGAGAGGCAAAAGCTTGGTTGCTACACGTGTCATCTGATCTCACTACCCAGACAACGATCACCATTTAAGCATTTTAGCCCTCCTACCCCTGCCTATATTAACCTCTCTGAATGGCCCTCCTTTGTACAACGGGCTCTCCTGGTGCTGTCTGCTGCATGATCTGGTCCCAAGCTCATGAATGCAACCTCTCTACTTGAGTCCAGTGTATCAGGGACACAATGAGGCTACAAATCTCACTTGCCTTGGCTGGACTCACTTGATGTTGCTACCTGTGTTAATTTTGTTCAACTTAGTTTATTGTTCAGATTTAATGTTAATGGTTTGTTCCCTCTCGGGTTTTGTGTTGTTGCTGTGACCCGAGAATTGCTCAAAGTCTCTGTTTTTCACAGCCCACAGGCGCAGAAGAACAGCTCAAGACTTCTTCGTTCTTGTGTTCCAGGACCTCTTTATTGTTTGGTATCCAGTACATTGTGGCTCTGGCTTGCAGAGGTCTGACTTGCAGGCCAAAACGAAGCAGACTGACACCCTCTGGATGGTGTTTATCTTTTATACTAAAATCTATGTATTTGTTGTTTACAATAGTTTTCCAATACCTATCTACTTTATTAGACAGTGTAGCTTTACTCTAAACCTATCAAAATGTACTACGATCACTGCAGAAGATGGAGGCTAAAAGACAAAGAAGAAACCCAGGGACACACCCAGAATTCTCCATCTTTGTCCCTTAAACCCCCATTATAAAACCCCTAAAAATCTACATTTTCACCCTATGACAAGTTAACTATCGCTCTACTTAAACTCTAGTGTTTTGTAATTCTTCATACAAAGTTGGTAATTTTTTCCATGGGCTCAAGTCAAATGCATGGGTGTTTTTGACTCCCTGCCAGGGTGTCTGATCACCTAGGTCAGTCAGAGGAATATTCTGGGTTCTGACAGCTCCTCACGCCCCCATCCCACATTTGCTCCCAAGTTGGTTTGTCCCCAGAGTTATATCCTCCCATAAGTTACCTTTTATGGTGATTCCCCGCCCTTTATTCCTGCCCCTTTTCCTGTCTGTCGCTGTTTCCCTGTCCCTTGTTCCAGTACCTTCTGTGTCAATCCTCCCTAGAGCCAATCCCTTTGCGGTACCTCCCCCTGGGTGTTCCAGGGTGTCTCCCAAACCTCGATGCCCCATTAGTGCATGTGACTTCCTCCCACCAATCCCGACTGGCCCTAAGGCAAGCAACCTAATTCCCCCAACTGCACCCCCGAATGCCCCTCACTGGCTTGAGTTCTGTAACCATGCACTAACTTGCAGCTGTATAAAACCCCATGCACCAGAGGTGTTTGTGGATCTTCATCTCTCCTCCCTTTGACCCCAATAAACTTGGTGGTTGGAAATTCAGATTTGGAGAGCCTCCTCTTTCTCCTTTACCTGACCCCTGACATGGCTGGCAGACCCTGCACTGTAGAGCAAGCGGCTCTAAAGATTCAGCTGTCTGTAAAACCCCAAACCATGGCTGTTCCCCACACCTGGCACAAGCTAGCCTGGGCTCCACTGAGCTGCATCAACCTGGAACCTCCAGCCATGGTGGGCAGAGGATGTCCTGATCAGACCATGCCTGAGCTACATCATATGTGTTCTAGTTCTGTCTCTGCCCACCTCTTCTGCACAGACTTTGGACCTATACTGTAGCCTTATTCCCATTCCTTCTCTGTCCCTTTCTCCTTCTGCCCCCAACTCAATCACCAGGATGGATCCCAGTTCTTTTTCACTGTGTGCTGCATGTGGGACTGTTGACAGCTCTGCCTGCCCCATGCAGAGGCTGCAGAACCTGATCAGAGAGGGCACTGCCTGAGCTGGAGTTGGGCTCAACTTCTACCTGTCCTGTGGGACAGGTCTGCTCTTGCTGCTCTTTGACACACTGATCCAAAAATCAAACCTTCCAAATGAAATACTTTCATTTTTGTTTTGGGCTGGTCCAGCCTCACTTCTCAAATTTCAGATCTGGGTGATAGTGGCAAAACAATTATGAGGAAAAAATTGCAAAATTTTTGAGTTTTGCTATTATTTTCAAGTGCTTGAATTTTGAGTGCATCTGACTGTAGAATGCCATGTTGTAAAATAGCTGTGCGAGGTTGTGGCACAGCCTTAACAAAATCTCTTTTTGCTTGATATTGCAGTTGTTACATATCATCTAACAGTATTTTCAAGAAATATTTTGAATGAGGGAAATTCAGTGCATATGACTGCATGTACTCTGTCTTAAAGTATTTTAAAATTTACCCTTTAATCCATTTCTGTACTTCCTACATATTCCTACAAATTTTCCCATACAGTTGTTACATGGTTTTATATTACAACACTGAATAATTTTTTTAATCATTTCTAGTTATCATGGATGCTGTTGACTTGGGAGAACTGGAAAAAATTTTTCTTTTGATCAGCAGTAAAACATGTAAAATACTTTTTACTTTCTAAAGTCAGTCATGTAAATCACACAGCTAGCCTCCTATTAAAACAAAGTCACTGCCAGAGTCAAATCTTAATTCATTCCTTTTGGCTATTTTTTCTAAAGGGTAGTGATTTATAAAGCAAAATCCTACATTTTGACAAATTAAAATCCTGGGATCTAAAGGTTATAATATTATTGCATCAAGACAATAAACTATTCGTTTGCATCCAAGAAAAAAGTACAGAGAATTAAGATGAATATAATTATATTCTGTGCTTAATACATGCTCTACTAATAAGTTATCTAGGAAAATAATTATAACTCAAGTAAGAAATTGGTATTGTTTAATTTTCCTTCTGTGATTCAATTATTTTCACTGTTTCTGCCCCTAGTTCTGTTTTCTCCCTGTGACATTCAGAGGAAAATTTTATCTCTGTTTGGCTGTCAGAAAGTTTTGTCACTGAACTTCCTTAAAATTGTCTTGACCTCAACATCTCTCTGCTTTATCTGTAGGATGGCTATCATGCTACTAATTCAAAGAATTAATTATAAAGGTTTTTGAAATCTGTTAATGAAATTTGCTATATAATTGCAAATCATTACTATGCATTACACTTGGCCATTTTCAGACAGTTCGCTAGGGAAAGAAGGGTTCTGTGTTTGCACTTTATCTGTCTGGGTGTTTTTTTGTTTGCTCATCCAGAGGCTCCTCATAAAAACGTTTTAGGAACAGCACCTAATTTCAACCAAGCATGTAAGGTGACATTTGAGCAGTAAGCATGTACTGCTTCCTTGGCTGGTCAGCCCACCCTGCCCCAGCACAGGCTGTCCCAGCCACTCCAGGGGGATACAGTTTGGAGCTGCAGTCACTCCAGAGGGAGAGGGAAGGGAAGAGAAGGAGAGGGACAGCCCTGCCATGCTGCTGTGGGAAGCAAGGCGTGTGGTTCATTGCTTCTGTCTGCCACAGGTTCAGTTGTGAAAGTTAACTGCAGCCATCTGTCTGACTGACAGCCACTGAGCGTGGCAATTTCGTGTAGCCATAGGGCACCACAGAGAGCCTTCCATTCAGGTTTGAAAACACGGCTCACAGAGGGGGGACACAGGGCTCACTGCCTCTGTGTGTGTTATGAAGAGAGAGGGGCTGGCGTATAACAGATATTTCTTTCAAAGGAGATATTTAGGTGATAAAACACTTCAGATGAGTTAGGGTGTCCATATTGTAACTAGACTTGTTTGAACTGAGACTAGCTTGGACCAAGACTTTGAACCAAAAATCCCCAACCCCATAAAATCTCTTTAAAGTCAGATGTACCCTGCAGGACTGATCAGTCCAGTTCTCTAGTGCTTTTATGCTATCATTCCTTTTCAGAGCAAGTTTTTAAGATCGGATGGTTCATGGTCCCTTCCTGAATCTTCTGACTCTCTCTATGCACTTATCTTGGCAGGTCATGGGTGTAACACAATGTCCTGGATTCCTCCACAGAAGCCTGATTATATCCTATTAGATATAATTAAAGGGAGTTGGATAGTAGTGGAAGAGATTGGAATACAGTTTGTTGAACAGGGCTGAAGGTACAAATAATAGAAGAGAAGGGAAAATTAATAGTCTTCATGACTAACTAGTGGCAAGACACTCAGGCCATGTGGCTGAAGCCCCCAGCAGAAAATTCAAAAGGGAGTGTAAATCAGAGAGCAACCTTTCCCAAACAGCAGAGGGATATAGTGAGCTGCTGAACTCCCTTCCTACCTGCCACCTAAAATCCTCTTTGTGCTGCATGTGGAATAGAGCTCCAGTCCTTTTGTCAACCACTCACTGAGGAGGAAGCAACAGACATGTATTTCTGCTCTTCCTTCTCAGATGTGCCTGCCTGAGTCATGATGAATCTTTTCTGCATACCTGTCCAAGGACAGTGAGGACAACACTCCTTTGCTTCACTAAGACAAAGGAAATGCTTACTCCTAAATTTCTAAGTTGTGGTGTACCAAATAGGAACAAAATAAAGAGTCTTGTAGTCATTCCAGAACTTTCAACTCAGTTGTTCGCATTCATAAATTAATGAAAAAATGAAGTTTTCATATAGTAAGAATGCCACCATTATATCAACAACACTACCTAATTTCTTATCACACAATGGAACACTTTCACGATATTTTCTTTCCTTCTTTGCAGGCTGAAAACTGGACATTAGAAAATTGCATGTGCAAGAAGCTGCAAAGGAGCATCCTATCTATGTATTTGAAGTGAATGAGTAAGTATACTGTGTAAAACTAGTAATGTTTTTTTTATAGCATGATAGTTGAAAACACTGAGAAGACTCTGAACTAAAGTAAATGTTATAGAGTGATTTTTTCAATAAATATTTTAAAAATATGCTTATCTTTAGCTATTCCACATACATTCATAGGATTTTTTTTTATTTAACATATTATTTACTTACAAAAAAAAATGTCGCTGTGTTTTTCAGAGAATTTTCTGTTAATGCAAATAAGCCCAAAATACAGACAGAAATCCCAGTATCTTTTGTTATTAGGGGAGAGAAAGAAAAGAATGACATAGATAACAACTTAAATAAAGAAGGAAGTCAAGTAAAATATTTGACTTATTAAAGTGTATACAGGTAACAAAGGGGGAGCAGGGACTGATGCCAATGTACATATTATTTTATTTGGGAATGAGGACATATCTGAGGTATTTCAACTCTCTCAGTCATTGGAGCATCAAAACCCCTTTGAAAGAGGAAAGGTGAGTACACAGATTTTATAGGTTGTGTCCATCTCTGTACTGGAACAGTAAAGATTAAATCTATGCAAGTTCTTCAGAAAACTTCAGGCATTTATTCTGTTTTCTACATCATGACATGAGATATAGTCTCTGCTCGTCCTGTGTTTCTTTTTTTCACCAGATTCACCAAGGAACGTTTTCCTTCTATTGTGTCTAGCTGTCTCTGCAGCTCTTCTGCCTCTAAGTCCCAAATACATCTACACATTGCATCCACTTACAGGCCCAGCTGTGTATTTCCTCTTTCTGAAATGCACAGCGTGCTGTGCCTGTGCCTGTGCCTGTGTGTGCACTGCCCTGTGCCGTTGCACACACCTCGGATATCGTGCATGAGAACACATCAGTCTCTTACATCCCACCATTTCACTTTGCCATGGAAACTGGTGCTGTGAGCATCCCTGAATGTGTAAGCCTAAAACCAGATGAAATGGAACCATACCCATCAGCCTGATTCTGGTATCCTTCATGCTTTAGGCTGCTATTCAGAGACTCTTAGTTCAGACACAGGTATTTGCATAAGAATGCAGAGTCTCTGCATGATGTCCTAGTACCTTGGCTGGATGTTCTCTTAATTTAATAAACATAATATTCCTGCAAAGAAATTGCTCCATTTGGTCACCACCTGTGGAATGGAGTACAATGATGGTTACCCTTAAATAAAAAAGAAATATATATATTCCCTGTAACTTTCTCTTGTGGAGTTATTGAAAGGTAATGACTAAATAATTAGAACTCCAGTAAAAATACATCCCTTAAGAGGTCTACCTCATTATTTCCAGCAATATTAATCAATTTTTTACCTGGAATAAATCTGAGTTTCTTCAACCAGGTTATCTGGACAATTTACCCATGAATTGTCCTCCATACTGAGGAGGGTAATTTAGTTACCTATAGGCACAAAGAGCAAGTAAAAAGTGTCTTGAGGGCTTCCTTTTGGCTGGGACACAGGAGGTGTCATTATCCTTCAAAAAAGAAGAGAATATATGTAGAAATCCAATTAGCAATCCAGCTAAGTCAGTGGGTAGCCAGTGATGTCAACAGTCTTAGGAAAAAAATATTTAGTTTTAAAAATCTGCAATATGAAACAATGGAGTATTTTAAATTAAAGTATATAATTTTTGAGAGGAATAATGATTAATCCAGTATAAGCCTTTAACTTTTATGTTCCTGAATTTTTATTTACATATCATATACTAAAAACATTTTAGAAGACTATACCAGTTGAGGATTCACGAGACCAAAACTGTTTTCACAGTACATGAAGGTTAAAAAAGAGGTAGGGATTGTCATACTTACTATAAGTTGAAAAGCGAATCTTTTGTGTTGAAACTGAGACCTAATAGGAGAGGATCTATGCCACACATCATTAATAAGGAAAATAAACCACATTAGTGGCTCACTTATTCTGAATTTCTACTATTACACTTGGATTGGTCTCAGGACTGACCTAGGCAAATATGTAAGCTTCCAAACATTGGTATAATATTTTTAATAACTGTATTTTAATATTAAAGGTTGATACATTCAATATTATGACAAAAAAATTAGGCAGCCTACGTTCAATTGAAATTGGCCACGATGGGAAAGGATTTGGTAAGTATTCTGTGTTCAATAGCCTTGCAAACATCTTCTGCTTAAGGATCTGTCCTGACATTTGGAAAGGTGTTTGAAGTCACTACTGCTAAAGCTAGCTACTACAAATCTGTGTACAAATGAGGCCAACTTTACTGCACTTGTTTTCACACCCTCTATCACATTTCCGTTGACTACACCCCTTTTTTTTTTAAATAGTGATCTAGTTAAAATATACCTGAGATAGTTTTATCCTTCAAACATTTCTCAGGCAAAACCCTTATTGGATGTCTTAAATAAGACAGGATTGAATTTTCAAACTGCAGGTTAAACTTCTCTTGATTTGAGCAAGTTTGGGGACTCTGGTCAAAGCATGCTATAGATGCCTCTCACACCCATAGATCTCTTGTAAAAGTCTGAAGACACCAGTGTGCACCAGGTCCTGCCCTGATGTTAAATTAGGATGTAGCTAAAGAACATAACCATACATAATGATGGAAAATGTTTCTATGTATAATAACTTCTAAACCCTGAATTATACATAAAAATAAAATAGGAGACTAGGGCATATAATCTTTTGAGTTTACATTTAATAGTGCTAAAAACCCCTAGGGATATACAGATATCAAGACATATACATATACAAGACATATTGAGATACACAAATACATAAACTAAATTTGCATGGAATGTATAACTTGAATCAAAAAGGTCTGATTGTATTAAGATACTCTAGTCAGGACAAGTTTGCTTAACCCATCTCAAAGCAATAGGTTTAGGTCTAATAAAAGCTGATTAATCTAAGTTCATGAGGCAGAATAATAAAGTGCCAAAGGGTTTATCATTTCTAGGATGAACCAATAAAAATTCTGTAAAGAGCATTTCCTATTTGGAAAAAGTCGAACAGCTTTTTTATTATCCTAATTACCCAGTCATGTTGTATATTTCATGGTGTTGAAAATAGACAAAACACCAAAACTGCTGAAATATCTATAATAAACAAGATTGTCCTGCTGACTTTCATCTTATTTGTGACAACTTCTATACATGCACACAGTCCAGCTTAGATCTGATCTGGGAAGGGAACTCCACAATGGCAGACTTTTAGTACTGAGGGTTGCACAGAAGCCTGCAGGGGAAATAATAGATTGAACTTTTATTTCCTGGATCCTGCTCTGTCAACAAAATTATTATTTTTCCTCTCTGTGTCCTGATCACATAGTGCTAATAGTGCCTTCCTAGCACAGCTGGTGTGTGTCAATTCATCTTAGACATGACAACCTTCCTCTAAATATTTCTCTAAAATCACCTGCAAGTGTCTTTTTTCACATCAGCTGTTAACCCCACAAGCTTCCTCAAATGTTACACCTCTTTGAGATGTTTCATCTGTTTGCTAATATATCCTAGCTACCTCTAGATTTCTCCATACCTGGAGATTTCAGTGAGGTCTGTTGGAGTTTTGTCAATAAAGGATGAAGCATTAGATTTTAATCTTTTCAAGAGAGCAAACTTGCCTTTCTACTCTTTTGTAAAGTGTCGTGTAAATTTGAGAGACTGTAAAATTTTATTGCTGATAATCTTGACTCTGATTTAGAGATTTCATGAAAGGTCATCTATTCCAAGTAGAGTCTATGATATATTAAACCATTCACAAGATTTCATTAAAAGAGTTTCAAAAGTACTTCACAATATCAATAAATGAATCTTGTGAATTGAGGTGGAATACCTAGACACCTTCATGGCCTACTTAACCCAGCTATTTTTTGAAAATGTCATTGAAAAAAGGTACATTGCTGTACCTTTACATTTTATCCAAACATACACAATTTGCAAATATTTTTATATTACATTTTTAGCATGTACAATTAAAATTTAGCAGTTACAAATAAAAATATTTTTATTGGGTTTAGCCTACTTAGTACTTTGTCCAAATATTTGAAAGCCAAAATAATTAGATAGGATATAGTTCTTTATCTCTAGGACATGTAAAGAGTACCAAAAGGTTGTCAACTACTAGCAGTATGATCCTAATTAATTTTAAAATGTTATCATTAAGTATTTGCATTGGCAAACACAACTGAATGTATCATCACAGACATTGTATATATAAAATAAAGTTTTGCTTTCAGAATATTAATATTTTAATGTTCTATGAAATAAAATTCTATATCACAAGATTTAAGGTATTTCTTCACACAGCAAAATAGGAGATGAAAGTAGAATATTTAATATCTCCTTAAAGCTGAAACAAATATGAGCATTGGCCTAAATGAAAATGCTATTCTGCATCATGACTGTTGGAAAAATAGGGATATGAGAAGCATTCATTTTCACCATTTGGTTCACATCCACATCAATATATTAATTAGAAAAGAGTACTAGAATGCCTACTAGGGGTGTATTTTGATTGCATTTCCAAGGACCTCAAAGGGCAAAATGGGTTTTCAAGAATGTATTCAATATTACCATACTCTCTGTTTCATTTGTGTTACTGTCTGTTCTATCCAATCTGGAAAAATAAGTTAAGTTGTAACAAAAATCTTCCATTACATTTTCTGTCGAAAATATCAAAGACCTTCCCTGTAAAACTGAGAGAAGTTGGTAATAATTTGAATCACCTGTGTTTCAGTTTTATTATAGATGTTGAACAAACTTGGAAGAACTGAACCACATGAGGTTTGGGAAATGAAATTAGAAAGCTTTCTTGTGCTGTATTTGTGTTTTGGTTATATTAAATTTGCTCTTTTTTGTTTTTCCTTCTACAGCAAGTGGCTGGTTTTTAGAAAAAGTGGAAATCACAGATGCAGCTAGGAATTCAATGCATTGCTTCAACTGTAACAGGTCAGTAGATCAGTCCATCACCACTCTGTACATGCTGTTTTCTTTTTCACAAGTCTCTGTCTGGTTTTCTAAGACAGTAATGATTTTTGGGGTTTTTTTTTACAGTGTTGTGTTCCTATCAGTCCATCTCCAATGACTTTTGAACCCTTTGGCCAACTTGAAGCTAACTTGTCAGAAGAATTCTTAGAGGAAGACACTAGATTTTCCAAGCAATTACAACTGGATGAATGTAGGAGGGAGAGACATAATTTAATGCCTTTGCCAAGAGAAAGTATTCATACATATTTTCAAGAATTAGAAGGTGTCTGGTGAACCACTATACAAGCATTAGCACAAAAATTGCTCTGGCAAACATATCAGGGATAAGCAAACAGGCATGGAAAGGAGTCAGATAGGAGGACCATGGAATATGGCAGCACAGATTCAAAACTCAAGGGAGAAGTAGAATATTTTATTGAGCAAAGGCAACATTAAAACATTAGAATCCTTCAGTTTCAATGTTTGTTTAGTATGGGCCCAAGATACATTCAGCAAATAGGATAAAGATAAAAAAAAAAAAAAAGCTCTATATAGTATAATGTAGACGTATAATGATCTAAATTTAGAAATGTATTTTGGTACTGGGTTTCTTGGGTAAAGGGCTTCTGAGGTACAAAAAGAAGGTGCACATCACTCTGCATCAAACTGAAACAATAGCTTCAAAAACTGTAAATTAAATTGAAGGGTATATTTGGAGTGACTACACTTCACTACAACATATAGTTCACAGCATGAAGAATTTCAGAATAAATAACTGATGCAAACATACTCATATCTTCCCAAGTGGAAATTAGCTTTTTAATGCATCTGGAGAACAGAGAAGTGTGAAAATTTACAAAGTTCTCTGTATCTAGAAAGAGAAATGTTACCTGGTAATCTGAAAACAGAAATGGCATCCAAGAATATTTAATTTTATCCTTTCCCTAAATATTACTGTAAACTTGACAATTAATGGAAGCCAAATCCCAGTCCCTGTACCAAAAAAAGTAACTTTTAAAGTTCTTGGATATTCAGTTGGTCTCTACAGTCTAAAACATGAGAGTGTGAGGATGCTACTGACCTCAACAACATCAAATTTCTTCCAACAACATCAAACTTCCTTTGCTTCGACTTCCTCCAAAGGCATGCTCAGATGCTCTCTAATCTTAAGGATACCTAAATCTAAGTTAGTGGGCATGAAGAAAAGTTCTTAAACCACCATATCACTCAGATTTGCAACACAATCCATGACAGGATTTTCAGTTGATGCCACTTCACCTCTTTTGCTTGTAAGAGTTCTCAGACCACACCAGTCAGAGGAACATTCTTGAAGAAGATAGACTGCAGCAAACATTTTTTTCCCAGAGATTTTTTTTTTTTTCGATTGTATTTACAATCTAATAGTAAAAGTGAAAAGGTATATGAGAGCAGCACAAGAACTTGAATCACATCACTGATGTGGGGGAGTGACTGGCACAGATTGAGTCTACTGCCTACCTTGAAGTAGATCAACGTACTCAAACTGGAAGTTATTTAAGTAGGAAAGATTAGGAGGTTAACCCCAGAGTACTCAGCAACCCAGAGGCTTCTCAGATGGAGGAAGCTCTAAGTTCATGGCCCTCTTCCAGATGAGACATGGAGCACTCATGGAGGTCCTTGCCTCATGGCCCACAGAATGAATGGGGAATGGGCTCATTCTCTCGCATTAAAAAGACTCCTCCAATACAAATAACGTCTCTAAAAGATATTAATCACTGAGAAACCTGAATCCTTTGCTAACCCATTTAAATGCCTGTTATCCAGCCTACATGTCACACCTTTCCTAGGCTCTGTGACTTCCACATGCCGTTCTAGCTGCCAAAATACATTGTGTTTCAGCCTGGACTTGTTTATCTTCAGCCATATCTCCCAGCTGCTGAAGGGTGCAGCTTCAGATGTGAGCTATTTTGATGCTCTTCTTACTGAGAATCTCTCTTACACTAGCCCCTTCATAGGTATCACATCAGGTAGACTGTCATAAACCTTCCAAAGTATAGAAGATTTTTAACTCCCTTTGGAAATTAATACCACTGTATCCATGATTCCAATTAAAATTAGTGTACCTGAATTTTGGACTCAGGCATGTTTTTCATATAACCAACAGTAAAAGCTCCATAGGCTCTTACAGATCTAGGATTGGGCCCATCATGCAGCTTTGTATTTTGTGAACCAACAAAGAGATATGGGAAAGAGAGAGTTTCTGGAATGAATTACAAGGACAATAACTTGCTATTACAGAACGTGTTCCCCTACTCTAAATTATCCTGATTTTATGTCATTCTTTAGAGCAATTTGCTAGTTACCTATATGACCAACAAACAAAATTAGTCTATATTTCATAAATATACTAAAAAGTTAATTACACTTTAAAATTACACATATGTGAGTACTAAAACAAAAATTTTAAAAGTCACTATTCAGGTTGGTTTCTTCATCTCGATAAACAATGTAAAAACGCCTAGAAAATCAAAGGTGCAGAACCAGGCTCTCACAAATTGTCTGTTTCCTAAGTTTTGTATGTGCTGTGTCTATGACAGGTTTTTATGTTTTTCCTTTAAGGGGGCTTTCTGAAGATGAAAGTGATGGCCTCACCATAGTGCAGCTTTATCCACAGCTGCATGATTTCTGATTCTTTCCGAGTGTGATTCCAAATTCCTGCTGATTTGATTTACTTGTCTTTTGTAACTCTGGAGCATTGTAATTATTGAGAAGAAAAGTCAAAACAATGTATTAAAAACATCACAGTAAATTAAATATGTCTAATGTGAACACAGAATTCTGATCCTATTATAGATGCTCAAAAGCTTTGCATGACAGAAATTTAGATACCAGAAACTCAAATATGTAACATGGCTCTGTGGACTTGAACTGAGCAATCATAATGGTAGACACATGTAGTAACATACACAAATATTTTTGTTTCAGTAATTATTTGTGGATAAGCTAAATCTAGCGTGTTTCAAATCTGTCAGTATGTATTAATTTGATAGATTTTTTTTTCATTTTCAACATTTATTAAAATTTAGATATTCTCAGAATCATTTTTCAAATAAACTGCACAACCCTTCAGCCTTACTATATATGGCTTTTCTTAAGACCACAACAGAATAATAAAGATCTTGTTATTCAGAAGTTCACCCTGTGTCAGTAAGCCTCTCACTGACATTTGATTGTAAAATCTTGTAGCTGAGCCAGAACCTCAGCTGAGAACCTTTAGATCCGAACGGTCTCTTAAGAGAGGCTGTTATCAGTACCACTGCAATAGCTTAGGCAGGCTTAGGCAGCTCCCTGCTCAGCTTGATGATTTTTGCAGTGCCTCTCCTTAGCTACCAAACCAGCTTTGCAGTGCTACATGTGTGAATGCCTTTATGTCAAAGAAAAACAACAAAAGAAAAGACCAAATTATTTCTGCAAATGTGCACTAAAAAAAATGTATTCAGCTATAAGTGCATAAATTAATGTTTGATTTGGTAGGCTTTGATATTGCCAGAATTGACTCAGAAAGGATTTAGGATACAGACAAGTTTGAAATGAAGTTAGGACTTGCACACCACGTGAAGTTTCATGTATGTGATCAAAATACAAATATTTTATATAAGCTATATAAGGCATCCCTCTCTTAACCAAAGACTTAAACTTTTGTACTTCCAAAATCTAAAATATTTCTGAAGATCTGAATTTTAGACTTGTTTCACCCTCAAGACATTACCATGTTCTGTAGCAGCAATGGGCTTCCTATAATTACAAAAAATAAATGAATTTGTAATCTGTGTTGATAAAACATTTTCTGGCTGTCTTTTTAATATGTTTAATATTTATTTACTCACACTATTCTGTGAAATCAGGACAGTTGCCTGACATCTGCATAGGTGATGAGAGCTTAGTTGTTACTGTGACACAAGAAAAAACAATAAATGCCTACATTTGGCCTTGGTAGAAAATATAACTTTTTAATATAATTTTTATCTACCTACATCATCAAATGGACAACTATTGTAAGGTGTGGATGTGGTCAGAGTGAGCAATGGAACACTCAAATTCTTTTTTTTTTCTTTTTTCTGTTCACACTGCTACCACACTCACTGGAATGGATTTGAAATTGTATCCCCAGAGCCCACAGTTCACTTACTTGGTATCAGTATTCATTACACTGAATCACTTTGTTGTGATCTATTATGTGATTTGTTTCATTATTATGTGTTTCATTAATAGTTTGTAATACTAGCTTGCTTTGATGCCATTTCTGATTTATCAAGTGTAAATAATGCCTTCCTAATCTGTTTCTCTTTACTAACAGTGGATACCCTTCTTCTGCAGCTGCCTTCCCTCCATAGCTCTCTAACCCTTTCAATAACAGGACCAGCACTGCAGAGGCCTTCATTTCAAGAGCATCATGGGTGCTTGCAGGGGATTACATTTTGATAAGAAAATGTGATGTTTGTGCCTCCAAAATCTAAAATATTTTTGAAGATCTGAATTTTAGACCATTTTAGACCATTTTATTTATGGTATAAATACCATATAACCCTCTGCTCAGGTCTTGCTTGGAAGACATGCCAATTAGCATATTTAGCTTGTGACTGGTGCCAAATCCCAAACATGCTTCTTCCACACAGTACACACTGATGTGTGCTGTGTCTGGCACAGAAGTCACTTAATCTCTGTCCCTAGCCAGTGGGATGGTTTTTGGAAAAAATTGCTGGCCAAAGACAGAGATATTACAAAGGTGCCTCCTCATGTGCACTCTGCTGTTCCTACACAGCAAGGGTGCTTCCCTGCTTTTTTCCTCCCAACACCCTGCCCTGCCTATGGAGAGCCTGGGCAGATATTGATACTACTGATGAGGAACAGAGATGTAGCATGGAAAAGAGACTGCCTGGGTCAACAAGTAATCCAGAAATTTTACACACGAAGAAGTCTTAGAAGGAGCAATGAGATAACTCAAACAGCTGGAGGAAGCAAGGCTGTAGTGGAGAGAAGGGTTTGCCTTCTCTCTAGAAGAGGTCTACTGCCTCTCTCTGTTGCAACCTGACTGAAGATCTGTGAAAGGAGGCAGGGTAGATCTTGCTGCTATTATTAAACAATTGATTATACACTGCAGACAAAGCCTGAAGTTTGGTTCTAAAATATTTACCTTGCAGACCATATCTCAGACTCTTAAACAAAACTGAGTCTGAAAATGTCCATTAGAGTCCAGTCAACTCTATCTTTTTTCCTCATCTGCCTCTCCTGGTGTGCTGTTACATGTCTATTATTAGGTTGATCTAGATGATACATTTCTGTCCTTTTAAGCCCTTAAATGTCTCAGTTTCTTTTGCTGCTGATGTTAAAGGTTTGAAAAAAAATATAATCATGTTCTGACTGGCTCATTGGACCATTTAATATCCTCCCAGCACCTCCAAGTACCGTTTTTTCTGAAACTCATCATACATAAGAAAGAATTCCTTCCTTTTAAGTACATATGAGCAGTTGTATTGCTTCTATCCATCCTGTACTTTGTCAGTTGTGAAAATGGCATGAGAGCAAGACAAAAGGAAGTACCAACTGCCCCTCTGAGTTCCTTTGACATCTTGGATGAATGCCATCTAGTCCTTCATTGTTAGTATTTATAAATATCTTTGCAAATATAAACAACCTTTGCTCACATATCAGTCTGAAATGGTCTTTGCACTTCTCCATGAAGAAAGGCAGTAGACTGGAAAAGTTCATAAAATCCTCTGTACTTGGCAGTGCAAATTAGCGTCATAACTTCCTGTGCTGTGGCTAAACATTTTTCTTTTGCTTGACTTAAAATTAATTTTAAACAGTGAATCAAGAAGGGGAAAGAAAATGTGACTTTTCAAATTTTTGAAAATTCCTAATTACATTTTACAGTGTCAGAGGGCATGTTAATATTTCCTTAGGCATTCTATAAATGCTTTTCCCATTTATCATAAAATGTGATGTGCATGGTAGTTGGTTGGTGTTTGCATGCAAAATAGCAGCAAAAGAGTTGTCAGCATTGTACAAGGTTGCAAGCTTGCTTCCCTACTGTCTTCCTATATCTGTCTTTTACTATCATTCCTTATATATTTATCTTTGATTATATATTTAAATACAAGCTATAAAGCAACTTGAAAGGTGACTGACATCCATTTATAAATAAAAAAAATGTAAATTTAAGAAAACCTGACTTAAATCTTAAAAAAAATCCCAAGAAATAATTTCTTCTTTAATGGGTAATTTAAAAATCCATAGACTATCTTCAAAGCATGGCTATTCTCTGTCTGTTTAAATCTGGAATCTATCTACCTATCTATCTATCTATCTATCTATCTATCTATCTATCTATCTATCTATCTATCTATCTATCTATCTATCTATTTATCTGGAGTGTACAGTTAAATCTATTTATATGTTTCTAATATTTCGATATTCTGGAAATATAATAAAACAAACCACAGACACAATTCACCATGAAATTTAAGTATGTGCCTAGAATGTGTTTGCCTGAACAATAAGGATATAATAATAATTTCTACTGCTCGGATTTATAGTCTTCCTTAATTTCTTCCTTCCTTTACACCTAAGAACCCCAGGACATTGGGTCTCTTCCTTTGAGATCTCATTTGGTGGGTGTGTTCTTGTTGGCATTTTCATATGAACCTTAGCATGCTTCAGAAAATAGTCTAAGGTGTACCAAATACACATTTCAATATCAGGGTGTTATAAAGCAAAGTAATTTCAGAAGCCAGGAACCTTCCAGAGTATTATTTGTAATTGCAAAAGTGGGCAAGTATGGAGGTACTGGATTCATTCTTTTGCAATTTTAAAAGTACAGAGTTTGAAAAACCTTTCTATATGAATCTATACATAGACCTATAAATAACATAATCTAAAGAAAGAAACCAATTGCTGTTTATACTTTTAAAAATAGATAGCATTTTAATATTAATTTTCTAAACAGCATACTGATTTATGAAAGTGTTTCTGATTTGTGCTTATGTTAATTTGCTGAAATATTGTCTGAATTGAAAGTAAACGTATCCTCCCTTTGCAATGAAGTATTTCAGGTATCAGACCATACAGTGGCACGTACCTGTTTGAATGAAGCTAGTTGGGCAAAAAGACAATTAAGTATTTTAGTGTATAAATGTTAAAAATACAGCCTATATTACAGCTTCCACTGACATCTGTGTGTATAGTTTAAACACGAATCTATTGAAGATACCTTAAACTTATAAACATCTTGGAGAATGGTTCTTACTTGATTCTCCTAAATAAATTGCATCATGTGCATCTGTGCCCGAGGGCACTGTTTTAACATGGAAAAAAGGTTAAAGCCAGTTGTATGGATGACATCGGAGTGAGACTATGTCTGAGTGAGCGAATGAGAAAATAAATGTTCACCAGAATCTCTATCAGGTAAACCCAGTTTTGTGTCAAACACATCTAGACAGGGGGGAGCACAGTGCAGGAAAAGACACCGGATGCCTTTGGGAGAGAAATAACATTGGAAGGTAGTTAGAAGAGGAAGGGAAGGGAAGAGGAAGGGAAGGGAAGAGGAAGGGAAGAGGAAGGGAAGAGGAAGGGAAAGGGAAGGGAAGAGGAAGGGAAGAGGAAGGGAAGGGAAGGGAAGGGAAGGGAAGGGAAGGAAGGGAAGGGAAGGGAAGGGAAGGGAAGGGAAGGGAAGGGAAGGGAAGGGAAGGGAAGGGAAGGGAAGGGAAGGGAAGGAAGGAAGAAGGGAAGGGAAGGAAAGGAAAGGAAAGAAGGAAAGGAAAGGAAAGAAAGGAAAGGAAAGGAAAGGAAAGGAAAGGAAAGGAAAGGAAAGGAAAGGAAAGGAAAGGAAAGGAAAGGAAAGGAAGGAAAGGAAAGGAAAGGAAAGGAAAGGAAAGGAAAGGAAAGGAAAGGAAAGGAAAGGAAAGGAAGGAAGGAAGGAAGAGAAGTTGAAGGAAAGAAGTCTCAGAAGGAAGTATCAGAAGGGAAGGAGGGAGGGAGGAGGCAGGCAGGCAGCAGGAAGGAAGGCAGGAAGGAAGGAAGGAAAGAAGGAAATACCAGTGACTTCCGTTTATTAAAGAAGGGCTGCTCAGGAGCTCTGCTCAGCATTGGAAACCCTGCCAGGACAGCAGGATTATGTACAGCTCCTTCTTGATGCAAACTACTCCCTAAAGGACTGACTAGAGTAAGAAAGGCAAGCTTTTGTGCCAGAATTCTACCAGAGGGTGCCAAATCCAGATACAATGAGCTTATTCTAATGCTTCAGTTGGTCTGAACTAGAAGAAAGGGCAGAAACTATAGCACTAAACAGCAATTGCCAAAAGTAATGCCAAACGAAAGAAAATAGATTTTGGAATTGTTTTGAAGGATGTATGCAAAAATTGATTAGACATGTAAAGTATAATGGTATTCTAATGGCAAAATGAGAGATATACAAGCAAAAGTTTTAGTGTATTTTGAAAGGGCAGTCTTTACAAAACAGCTAAAGAAGATCTGGAGAAACATCATTGTTAGGATGTGAAGATCTAAAAAACACTTTAGAGTAAAGATAAGAGGATTGTTTCCTGGACATGTAGGTTTGAGTTGATAATGGTCTACAGTGAAAAGACAGAAGGACATATACACACACAGAAAGTATTCCTAAAGTAGACCAAGATTCTAAGGGGCGAAAGAGAGGAAGAGTTGTAACTCAGAACAAAGCAAAAGCAGTGAGAGCCATAAATATGTTTTCTTTAAAGAAAGGAGGAGAAAAAAGGAAGCCATGAATAAAATCTCCTTCAGAGAAAAACTAGCTTTACATGAGAAATGAATGTACTTGGTTGTCTGTACTTGGTTTATGAAATATGTATTTATGTCTGCAATCTCATTTTTGTCCTTCAATTATATTTTGTAATTAATAATTTCTGAGGTTTTGTAACAACATTGGCTTGCTAAATGCATCCTGGTTTGTACACTGTGTGTATACAAACACTTCTGGCCTTGATACAGCTCCACAGAAGTTATGTCAGTCTAACAGAGAGGAAATTTGGTTCTGTTGTTATTATTATTATCAACATCATTATTATTATTTGGGATCCTTTTCATTCGTTATCTTTAAACTGAGAAAACAAACCAGAAGACATTCCTCTTATCAAGTATCGAACAGCCTTTAATTTAAGTTTAAATGTTCTATTGCACTGTCTTTCTTCTAACAGACAGCTATTGTTAATATGAAAATCAGTGTGAAAGAATATTAGTTCCCTCTCAAATGCAACGGTAGCTGAATTGAAACAGAGCAAACCTAACCAACCAACAAAAAGAAGCAAAAAAGAGGAGGAGAGGAGAGGAGAGAGGAGAGGAGAGGAGAGGAGAGGAGAGGAGAGGAGGGGAGGGGAGGGGAGGGGAGGGGAGGGGAGGGGAGGGGAGGGGAGGGGAGGGGAGGGGAGATATATAGGAAAGAAAGTGTAAAGCTGTCCCTCCACCCCCAACAAATTATCTTGCACACTGAACACCTTTCAGATTTACAGGTCTGAGCCCACTGTGGAGAACTGAAGTCTTCCTGGAAGAAGGGTCAGCTCCTAGTTCTATCAAATTCTATCCCTTAATGAAGTGGTTCAGGGCAAATAGACCAGAAAATTTGCCCCACATATGGAATAGTGAGGGGAGGATGTAGGGTAGGGACACTCTGTCCCAGAAGTTACCTTTTCCAACGACAAGCAGTGGAATAGCCTTAAGCAGGATCCCATGACTTCTGAAGATGATGTAGTGAGACTGATGCCATTTACGTTCTTAAATATCTCCTGCATTGCTCAGAGCCACCTTCTGCCCTTTTAGTATGTTGGACCTTGATCTCCTCCATTCCGTTCTCTCCTCCTTAAATCTGACACCTTTGAGTTACTCTCTTACCCCACCTGCAGCCCAAGCAATTTAGGATAGGATTTCAGCTCTAGGAGCACAGTTGTTCCCCTCCTGCCACTCATGTATCACACTACAAACTCCATTATAAGTTTGTGGCATCTTTTAGACCTGTATATGTCAAACAGACTCAATTACAGTAACTTAAAGTGTAAGCTAAACCATTTTATTGCAGATATAAGAAGGCTCTAGGGAAACCTTATAGCACCTTCCACTACCTAAACGGGCCTATAAGGAAGCTGGAGAGGGACTTCTTTCGAGGGCATGTAGTGACAGGACAAGCAGTAATGGCTTCAAACTTACAGAGGGCAGGTTTAGATTAGATGTTATGGAAAAAACGTGATTACTGTGAGGGTGGTGAGGAACTGGAACAGATTGTTCCCCAGAAAAGTTGGGGAGGGTCCATCCCTGGTAGTGTTCAAGGACAGTTTGGATGGGGCTTTGAACAACCTAGTCAAGTGGAAGGTGTCACTGACCACAGCAGGGCATTGGAACTGGATGATCTTTAAAGTCCCTCCAAACCCAAAACATTCTATTAAATAGAGTAACACTGAAAACTTGTTGGTTATAAACCACAAACTTGCAGCTAAATTAGCTTTATCATTAAGCACCTTCTCTGCTCACAATGTAATCCTGGAATCATAGAAT
Organism: Sitta carolinensis; assembly: GCA_032173965.1. Taxonomy (NCBI): domain Eukaryota; kingdom Metazoa; phylum Chordata; class Aves; order Passeriformes; family Sittidae; genus Sitta; species Sitta carolinensis. The sequence continues at coordinate 114,224,003 of CM063284.1, forward strand.
GAATCATAGAATGGCTTGGGTTGAAAGGGACCTTAAGTGAATATATTATATCATATATAGGTGATGACTGAATTATTAAAAGGCATCTTGAGAAAGAAGCAATTTGTATTACAAGTCTCAGGCAAGAAAGATCATGTGGATTGTAATGACAATAAAATATAGGATTCCAAAAGGAATAGAAATAAAGTGCAGTTATACCATTGTAACAGAGACTGCATAGCAAATGTGTATTATTTAAGAACCATTATGTGACAATGTAATTAAAAGACTTTTGTGTGATAACATGCAAAATAACTAGTCAAATTAGTTTCATGTGTGCTTTTCACCTTCCAAAGTTTGATTTTTGTGTGCTCAGCACTCTGAGTACTGTAATGCATGCTGCAGTCTTTTCATGAAATCTGGGGTATATATCAGTAAAAGCTAATTTCCTAAAGGCAATTTCATACTTAACATGTACATTTAAAAGTTAGAAGGCAGATTTCTCAGCTGTCCATATGACTTCTTCTGTTTAATTAATGAAGTTAAAGGGACTATATTTAGTCACAGAGCTTAACGTAACACTACCCTATCAGTCTCACTGCCATTCCATTAAGATATTCCAGCAACGTGGTTGAACGAACTCACTGCTCTATTTTAAGAAGGGAGAGGGTATGCTCATAAAATATTCCAGAGGCTTTAAAAAAATTTTTAAAAGGTGAAGGGGTCAATTAGTTGCTCATCCCGTTTGGTTGAAGATGCAGGAGGACAGAGAGGGCAGAAGGGCCAAGGGTGGGCAGTAAATGCGTCCCCACCCCGCCAGCAGTCCGAGCACTGTGATTCCCGCGCGACTCTCGGAGGCGGGATGCTGGTGGCCTCCGGTGACCGGGTAGCCACCATTCACTTGTGTCCCCCGCCGGGCTCTGAGGGCGGCGGCTGCCGCGGGCCGCCCGGGGGGGGATGTCTGTGTTCCGCGGCAGAGAGTGGCGTCGGCTCCTCCCGGGACGGCTGCTCCCGACCTCGGCTGCTCTCCCCGCCCCGAGCTGGGAACTGCCGGCGGAGCCAGCTCTGCTGCCGAAACACTCGGGCGAGCTCTGAGGAGCGACCGCGCTTTGTGAGCAACCGGGGCTGAGAGGAAAGGGGCGGGGAGCGGTGAAAGGCGTCGTGAGTTCGCCTGGTGAATTTTACGCCTAAAATACGATTTCTCCAGGTGGCGGAATAAAACGGTGTCTCCTCACCTTCCCCCGAACGCCTCTGAGGCAGTGTGAGTCACGGCACAATCCGAGAACTGCATCTCGCAACAGCGTTTCACAAAGTTAGTAGGGGAGCGTCGGCAGCGCTTCCTACGGGACGGCCGGGACAGCGGCCGCCGCCCCGCGCGGGACCCACCGGGCCGGGCGCTCGGCGCGGCTCCGCGCTGCGGGCTGGTCCCGCTGCGCGCTTCGGGCATCACGGCGGGCACCGCCGCCCGTAGCTGCCCCCTGTCACCGCGCCGGGGCGGCAGCGGCGGCGGCTCCCCCCAGCCCGAGAATGCCCGCTCGCAGGGAGAAGCCCGGGGGGACCGCCGCCCTCCTGGCCGCCCCGTCCGCATCCACTCGCGTTCCGACACTCCGCCCCCGCGCCGGCGGGGCAGACGCAACCCAAACTGCTCGGAGGACACCGGAGATCGGCAGCGGAGCCGGCGGCAGCGCCGCGACCCCCTGCTCCCGCCGCCCTGGTCCCGGGGGCCGCCGGCCACACCCCACCTCTCCCCGCCGACCCGCTCCCTCGCCGCCGCCGTGCCCACCTCCCCCGGCCGGGCTGCCGAGACACCGCCTCCCCCCGCCGCCGCAGGGCCGTGCTCCGCACCCTCGGGGCAGCGCCGCGCCCTCCCCTCCCGGCCGCCGAGCGCCCCCTTCCCCGCCCCTGCGCCAGTGCCGGTGCCGGTGCCGGGCGGGGGGCGGTGGCAGCGAGGGAAGAGGGATGAGGTCATCCTCTTTCCCGGCGTCAGTCAGCTGGGTGGTGGCGGCGGCGGGTGCGGGCGGAGGCGGGCGGGGAGGCGGGTGCGGGATGCGCTGCTCCGGGCAGCGCAGCCCTGCCTGCTCCCGGCTGGAGCGGAGCGCGGCGGCCCCGGCACCGCCGGCCCCCGCGGAGGCGGCGGCGGGGCGGGCGGGCTGAGCGCGGCTCCCCGCAGACAGGCGGCGCTGCGGCGCGGCCGCCGCCGAGGAGCCGCCCGCGGGCGCGCAGCCCGGCGCGGAGCGGGGATAGGGGACGCGGGAGCGGCGGGTCCGCGGCGGCGGAGGGCGGGAGGCAGGAGTCAGGAGGCGGAGGAGGAGGAGCAGGAGGAGGCGCGGGATAAAGGAGCGCTCGCTGCTCCCGCTCGCTCTCCAGCGGGGCTGAGTGAGGCATCATGGCCGCGAAGTCGGACGGGCGGCGGAAGATGAAGAAGGGCGGCGAGGTGGCGTTCACGCCGCTGCAGAACTCCGAGCACTCGGGCTCCGTGCAGGCGCTGGCCCCGGGGCTGCCCGCCGGCGCCGGGCCGGGCGGCGGCAGCGACGACGATGAGGCGCCCGGGGGCGGGTGCTGCAGCGGCGGCGGCGGCGGGGACGGCTCGGGCGGCGGCTCCCGGTGCTGCTGCTGCTGCTGCAGCGGCGGCAGAGGAGGAGACGGCGGAGGGGGCGGTGGCGGGGGCTCCCGGGGCTCGGGCGGGGGCTCGTCCTCCCTGTGCCTGCGGCTGGGCAGGGAGCAGCGGCGCTACTCGCTGTGGGACTGCCTTTGGATCCTGGCCGCCCTGGCCGTGTACTTCGCGGACGTGGGCACCGACATCTGGCTGGCGGTCGACTACTACCTGCGGGGCCAGCGCTGGTGGTTCGGGCTCACCCTATTCTTCGTGCTGCTGGGCTCCCTCTCCGTGCAGGTCTTCAGCTTCCGCTGGTTCGCGCACGACTTCAGCACCGAGGACAGCGCCGCCGCCGCCGCCGGGCACTGCCCCGCCGCCGAGAGCAAGCTGCTGGTGAGCAGCGGCTCCGCGGCCGCGGACATCGACGCCGCTCGCCCCAGCACGCCGCAGAGACAGGCGTCCACCGCCAGCAAGGGCAACGCCACCAACAGCAGCAGCAACAGCAGCAGCAACGCCGCCGGTAGCGGCGCCGCCGGTCCCCGCGCCGGCGGCGGCCGGTCCGCGTCCTGCGCCTTCTGCATCTGGCTCCTGCAGTCACTCGTCCACATCCTGCAGCTGGGGCAGGTCTGGAGGTGAGGAGCAGGGCGAGGGCGGTGAGGGGGCCGGGACTTGAGCCCCTGGCCACGGGGGAGCGCGCCCGGCCGCGGGCGGGACTGCGCCTGGCGAGCGGCCGCCCGCCCCACCTCGGCATCCGTCTTCGGGACGGCGAGCCCCGGGCCGTCGGGGTGACCGGGCTCCCGCGGGGCTGACCGGGCGCGGGGTGCCGAGGGGAGCCCCGCCAGGTCCCGGAGCGTCCTGTGCTGCTCAGGTGGCCGCCCCGGGAGGCGCCCGGCTGTCTCCATCCCTCGCAGCGCCCGGCGTCTAGAACTTCCCGGGAAACCTGCGCCGGAGGCTCGGTGAAATAGCGGAACGGGTGGGGAGAAGGGGACATACCCCGCTAGGGCACATCTCCTGATCTCCTCACATGTGGCCAGCACACCGTTGCTGCCAGCAGGAACTTCACTGGCAGTGAAGAGTTACTTTCCAGTTATGCCCTGATGCTGTGTTTTCAGATTTATGTGTACATATGGTGCGAACAGTCATCTCCTTCCTCTGCGTATCCATTTTCTGTATATGTGATGTGCTAAAGGAATGTCTTCTAAATCAAAGTTTTGAGTAGCAGTTCTCAAAACCATCTGCAAGCGACGTACTGTGCGTTATGGAAAGGCTGTGCTGAAGTAGGTTGAGAAAGGCACTTGCTGGCAAAGGAGATGACATCATAGTTTTCAAAAGTAAAGTTTTCTGTCACTTTTAGCAAATTTCTGGGGAAGATTCATGTGGAGGCTGAATGTTCTGGAAATACATTTAGTGCTGCCTGAAAAGTGCAGAGTTCAGAAGGCATAGTGTATAAAGAGATAAAACTTTCACATGAAAGTTTGGAAGATAGATGCTGTGTTGAAGAAGGTCGTGCAGTAGGGCAAGCGCACAAAGCAACAGCAGAAAATACCTTTTGTGTTTCTTGTCTGATGGAAAGAAATTATGTCATACTTCTGTTTTGGAAACACTTGGGACTTTTCACAACTACTTCATTAGTGAGTTTAATTTGTCGTTACTGTAAGCTTCTAATGCTGGTACTTTTAATATCTGTCTCATCCTTTTGGGCAAAGACTGTCTTTTGCTTTGTTAGCACAGTATCCAGTACAGCTCGGTTCGGCTTGTGGCCCTTTAGCATCAAGGAGTCCAAGTGCTGCTAGATAGTTGACCAAAGATCTTGGGATGCCACAACTAAGTACCTTTTGCTTTCCAGAGTATTTGGTTCATTGTAAGAAATTCAATTTTCTAAACTTGTGAAACTAACTAAAAGTTAGAGGTGTAACTCATATTAACAATGCTATGACTTGAAAGGGAAGCAGAGTTTTGAACAAAAAGTGATGCTTTGTTTCAGATCTTGAATGCTTGTGTGTTCCTTTATGTTCTGTCTTCAGACCTGTTTAACACAAGTTGAGTTTAGGACTTTCTTAACGTGATAGGCTTTGTGCAATGTTTAGTTCCCACCCTGCGGAGATAGAAAATTAAGTACAGTGACTTAAATAGTACTTAGAAATTCATGTTGATATTCATACATATAGAAGTCAAACAGTGTGGATCATGCTGAGTGACAGAGAAGAGAGTTTTACAAGGGCTTGTGTCATGACTCTGTATTGGAGAACACAAAGAGCAGGGAGGGCTGTGGGTGGAGCAGGGTGGGATCCAATACTGTAAAGCACTTCTGTCAGATGAGGTGTCTGGGATTTAGAGCTCTCCAGCTGCTTGCTTTTTGATGAAGCACAGTGTCTTTTAACATAAAATTTCCTCCTTCCAAAAGAACCTAGTCCTCTATATTTAAATCTAAATGAGTCTCTTTTGATCATATGCAGCTTTTTTTCATGTTTTATGTGCAGCAGTGTAAGACTACCAGAATATTAAACTGATGAGGCATGTTAGGACATTATTTATGTTTTAGCCTGTTACACTTTTTTTTTTTTCTTTTTTTCTGTGAAACAGAGCCATCAAATTGCATGTCTGTCAGTAACTTTATAGTATTTATTTTCAGTTTTCCCACAAACTTAGAAATTATAGAGTCATCAGCACTTCATATTTGATTAAAGTGGCTCCATTTTAATTCCCTACATATATTCCTGATTAGGGAGAGCCTTTGGAGACATCTACAGCTAATAATCAGCGCCAAAGAGAAGAGGTCACATCAAACCCTGAGAAGCTGTACATAAGCATGATGTCAGAACAAACACGATCTGTAGAAATTTTCTGGAAAACAGTATCTCAAATTGGACATTTAGTAGTCCAGAATTTTTACTCAGCAGTGTAACACTGGCACTGGCTTGAGCAAATAGCTCAAACTATTTCGGCTGAAAGATGATTACTTAGGCTGAAGAGTTTTCCAGTTGCCTGTGTTTGGAGACTAACTCCTTTGACACAGGTGAACAGACCATTCTGGCTGTGTGAGCACCACAAGTGCACACGTGCTGGGGTCACCATCCCAAAAGCTGACACAACCTGATACCCTTTGTTCTGTGCCTCCCATTATGTTTCTTCTTAGCTTTCAGATTTTTCCTTCTTTTTTTCTTTTGCTCCTGTAACTACATTTAAGTTTTCTGTTACTTATTGCACTGAATCTCCCACAAATAAAAATGACAGTAATATGTTTGTCATTTCTCTATCAGGGAATGAGGAGAAAGTTTACTTGTGCCTGATTCTCATGCTATTGAAATTGGTGATCATTCTGTTTTCATGTGATATTTTTTGTCTTCTGTCTCCTCTTAAAATTAATTGAATCCTGACATCTTCAATTTCCCTTTATTTGTCCCATTCCCAAAGGTTTTGGGGTAACTGCTTAAGGAATCCATCCTGAGGAAAGAGTGGTACAAGTGACAATCCTACTGTTCTTAATATTCTTGAATTAAAAAAAAATTGTAAAAATGTGGTTTTAATGATTAGTTCTGTCAGAATGACTTTTAACAATTTCAGAGCTTTTCCTCTGAGATTAATTTTTTGTTTACAAACATACTGAAAGCCAGATCATTGAAAATGATTATGTGTTAATTTTAACTAAAATGTGCTAATGGGAAATGAATGAGGTCTTTAATGTGGTATGGAACAATTCTAGAAGTAGGCAATCTGAAATTACTAAAAGAGTTTTTATTCCTAGAGTGTGAAAAAGGGAAGCTGCAAGAACAGCTAAGCTGCCAATCAGTTCTGAATAAAACCGTAATTATTTTTTTCTTTTGAAATTGGTGTAACTTTCCCCCTCAAAAAAAACCTTCAGAATATCAAATGGCTCCTTTTTGATGAATATTTTTTTTCCTCTGGGTTTTGGCTGTTCATGGACTTTTTAATAACAGTGTCCACCTGTTAAAATTCCGGTGAAGTCTCTGAGTGTCTGGTTGCGACAGCAGAGTGCAGCAACTAGGCATCTGTTGGCAGCTAATTTCATATTAAAATATAATCACTGATGACATTCGGCCTTCAGAGATAGATACAGGTATGTTTAGTTATCCATACTTCCTATTTTTGCCAATGTTTGGGCATGGAAACCACACTAAGGAGCCCACTTCTCCCAAGCAGGTGCTTTGAGAGACCTGTCTTATTGTTAGTTGACTCTAGGCGGTACTAGGAGGATGTAAAGCACAGGGTGTTTCTATCCCATTGATAGGAAAAATGAAAGCGTGTGCTTTAATTTAGAGTATGTAAGGACCTGTGTACAGGTATTTGGGCCAGTAGGATTCAGGTAAGCTAGTGCCCTTTGAGCCTGGCCTGAGAGTATGTAACCACTGCCCTTGAGCATCCCTTTGATTCTCTAAACTTCACAGGCTTAGCCATGGCTTCCAGATTTTGCTGTGGATAGCAGGACTTGGTGACTGGATGTAAGAGATCATAGCATTCATTTGGCATCTGTGGAGCTGGTTCACTTCCTTAAAAAAATTTCTGACTTGAGGTTCCTTTGGTCTGGCAGAATTTGGATATCCATGCTCCTGAAGCTGGGCAAAGGAATCCTAAGAGTCAGCCCTGGGAGGAGTGTGTGTTGTGGGAAGTTGGGTGAACAAGAGGAGGAGGCTGGAGGACTTGCTGGTGCCTGTCTTGTGGTGTCTGGAAAGCCAGAAGTAGCTCCCTGAGACAACTCCTGTGCCTTGCAGCAGGGTGGTGTGAGCAGGCTGCCTTGGTGTTCCCAGTGCTTGGGAGTTCCCACAGTGCCTGTCATTTTGTCTGAAAGGCTGCAGACAAAGTAAGTGCCTGAAAGGGAACTGTCAAGTTTCTGCAGCTAACAAGGCCAGAGGAAGGGTGAATCATTGAAAAGGACTGGAAATTACCCTTTAAAATTATTTCTGGATAGCTGAAGCAATACTGAGGTGATTAAGTATCAACAGAGTGAGGGGTTTTGACTGAGACTTCCTAACTCTGTGGGAAACCTCCTAGAGAAGGAGGAGGTTCAAGTTGCTTACTTGTCCTTTCTGGTAGCATTGTCTGGGACAGGTGTCCATTCCAAAGTGGATCTCATTTCCTGAAAAATGATGCTATGCTTCGGCAATATTTGTTTATGTGTAATACTAAGAAACCATTATTTTCCTCATCCTTCCTGGTTCTTATTAAAAAAAAAAAAAGGAGTTGGAGCAAGGTTGTAAAGGTGATGCTGGATCCTGAGACCAGGGTGAGTTGTAATTTCTGTGGTGCCCTGTGGACACATTTTTCATGGGTCTGGATCATCTGCCAAAGAAATGTCAAAATGTCATTGCTTATGCTCATAAGCTTCACTTCTACAAGAACTTGATACTCTTAGAAGTTAAAAAAAAAAAAAAAGAAAAGGGAAATAAATGGTGTCTCCTGCCCTGCATGTGAGAAATCCTTACAACTTCTTCAGGTGCTCACCATTGCGCATGACTGGCCCCCTAAACTGGAAGTGCAAGCAGGGTAGTTCAAATTAAGAAAAACATCGTCAGTCTTAGCTCAGCTCCAAACTTAAATAGGTTCATTTCTTTTCACATTTTTGATCTACATAGTAGTTTTGATGTAGTTATGTGGTCAGTAATTCCAGCTGCCATTGGACTTCACATTAAGATGTGATAATATCTCAATCTGACACCAGTTTTCTCACTGTTTTGAAATCTGTCAGATAATTTGTCACATAGAGTCCAAATTTATGAATCATAGACATTTTCTAGACAAGATTATTGCATATCCTCCCCATCTGTCTCTTAGTGTAGCAAAATGCTGCCACTCAGCAGTGCCATATTTCTTTTATTGAGTTACTGCAGTGCTTGAGTTAAAATCCTACTGACTAACTATTTTGCTTGCTGTATCTTTAGGTTTCAGTAAAGTTTATGGGCTGTCTGAAACAGGAAATAAAGTTGTGGGTTTTTTCCCCTCAGTAGGATTAGAAGGGGCAGCCCACCCTGTAAGTGACCTGACAACATTAAACATTTGGTAGTATATTCATCAGAATAAATATTCAAAATTTTTTTTTTCATTCTCTTTTTTTTTTTTTCATTTTCTTTTTTTTTCTCTTCTCTTTTCTGAAGACAGTGCTGTGCAGATGAAGTCTGTGCCTTTCATATTCTTTTGAAAACACAGGAGTGAAGCTTTACTATGTTCTTAAAAATCTCTTACAAGTCTGCATACAAATCAGATTTGGTATTCAGTTTATTCTAATAACCTTAGATATGTGTAAAAGATGCTGATGTACTTTAGAAGAAAGATACTGTACTTTAATAATTAACAAGCGTTCTCTCTGTAGAGAATATTTATCAGTTACATAAGTTTTCAGATTTTCAAAGGACTGCTTAAGCACTGATTTCTGATCACACAATTGGCTTAGTAGGAAAACTAATGTTTTATACACAGAATGCTTTCTAGAAACTTATATTGGGAAGAATTTATATTTGCCTTTTTCCAAAAATGGAAAATAGGTTAGATTCCAAGGTTTTCTGTTTCAGAGGACTTCTTGTCACCATATGTAGATGTTATTCTAGAGTCCTTTGATGCTGTGGAAGAATGACTATACGTACATACCAAGAATTCAAATACATGGATCATATCATAATTTGTTTCTAAAACCAGATGAGCGTTTTTTTTTTTGGGGGGGGGGTTGTTTGTTTTGGTTTTTATTGTCAAAATTTCTGTTACTTACATCAGGGAAAGTATTTATTTCTGAAAAGTCAGTTTGCATGTCCACACCTCTTGTGGGAAAGCAAGAAAGTTTAACACCACAGCATAATCTATAGCCTCAGTTATCCTCCTTCACACTTCAGGTTATTTAGGTCATAGTTTAACCTAACTATAGTTTATAGTCCTAGTTTATAGGTCATAGTTTATCCTAACCATAGTTCAGAAGAGTATTCTCCTTGTCAGCTGGCTTAGTCCTTAATATTTGCCCATAAGAACTGACTTGGCCACAAAGATATAAAAGCTCTCATGAAACTAAAACCAAATCAATTCCTCTGTCACTTATAACAGTTCTACTTTGTTCTTTGGTCTCTTTGTTCCAATTAAGTAGTTTTTAATGTATAGCAGATAAATCACAGCAGTGACTTAGATTTTCAGTAAACAGCTTGTTTGTGAGTAATTTATCAGGCACAAACAAAATCAATAGCTCTTTTGCTTGCACTTCAAGAAGAAATTTTTGTTTGCTAAAGTATATTTACAAAGTGGTGCCTTTTTTGTCAATTTTAGCACAGCTGTCAGTTGTATGCATTGTGTCAAGTGGACATAGGCATGAAGGGGCAAACAAGCTATAAAAAGAACTGCTTTGATTTACTTGATTTTTAAAATGAAAGGAGGGTGATATAAAAGAGCACATGAGGGAGATGTGGAAAAGGAAGAAGGTTCTGAAAAGACATGGGAATATCAGTTTATACTCCTAACTGTGTACCTAACTCTAGTTTGTTTCCTTTCAGCCACTGACCAAAGAGGAATTATTTGAATAATTTCCTAAGTGCCTGCTTGAGAAACTGTAGAAGCTGGCAGGAAAACAGAAGAGAAAATGTCTGGGAAAACTCACAGCAAAAATGTTAGCTACACAGATAAAATGCTAGATAAACTCTCACTGCAGTGAGTAGTCATCTGAGCAATGATAAATAAAAATGTGAGATATCAGTCTGGCATAAGCTGACAGGAAAGAGAGTACTCTAAAACATCTTTTCATAAATTTTAGAATTAAAAAATAATAGGTCTTGGGTATATATTTTTCCAAGAGATTTTACCTGAATTTTCTGACAACCATAACATGAATTATCATCTCCCCGTGGGCTCTGATTGCTGAAGTGGTTTCTTATCACTCTCCCTCTCATTCTGTTTCCCTGCCTGAATGGCTGAAATGGGTTATAATGTACTTTTTTCCCCAAGATAAAATAATTGCTATATTATGTTATTATTTTCATTACTTTTCCTTTCACAACAAGCCTGTGCTGTTCGGTATGCTCATGGTACAAGGCTTGTATGGTGAGCCATATAAATCTTTTTGATGGGCAGGGATAATCAGTGGGGGTGGTTAATGTTATCAGTCACAAATGATTTGATGTCACGAGTTGGAGCACACGGAGCAAGACTTGTTTTGTGGGGTGTTTTCAAAGGAATTTTAGCAGGCAATGATATGACAGGTAACTACTTTTTGTTCTTCTAAAGTTGAAGGTGTTACTTATATGAGACTAATGTACCAAGGATGGTGCCAGCTGCTTTAGATAAGGATGCAGATGTTTTAGGTGAATAAAACGTGAATTAACCTACAGATGGATGGACAGTTTTCCTTATCTCTGTCAGCTGTTGTATAACAGATTGATTTCTGCCCTTTAAAATGAAGGTTAGCATTGCCACAGTTTTCAATATTTACTCACTTTAATGGGATGTTTTCATGTGAACATTTGATGATCTAGGATCCTGCCAACTTCTTTGTGTGGTGCTTTCCCATGCATAGTACATAGGATCAGTAAACTAATTCCTTCAGGTCCAAGGGAAGTGCCTTTAAATATCAAGCACCAGACAACAGCTATCTGTAGACAGATCTACCCATGCATAGAAAGCCATGAAAGTCACTATGCTGATATTTTCACCTTTTAATAGTGGCTTGTGCGGAATGAAAAAGTTTGTCATTATAAATGTGTGTGGGCTTTTATCTAAAGGAAGGGCATGGATGGAGTTATGTCTTTTCTTATTATTCTTCAACCCTAATCTTTATAGTCTCACTTTATATGGAAATATTTCTGAGAGACAGATCTATAACAGGACTTTGCTCTGAAAGCAGAATTTAGATGTTATTCAGGCATATAGACCTGAAAACATGACCTAGAAAATTTGGCTTAACAACCTTGTAAGGAAACCTTTTTTACTGTGAGGGAGACAGAGCACTGGAGCAAACAGCCTAAAAAGTTTGTGGAGTCTCCTTCTCTGTAGGTATTTAAAACATGCCTGAATGTGATCATGTGCAACTTGATTTAGGAGAGGACTTGGACTAGGTGGTCTCCAGAGGTTCCTTCCTGCCCCAAACATTGTTATTCTGTGGTTCTGTATGAAATTACTTAAGGAACTTAAACATAATAGATCATAATGTTGAACTTGAAATCTGCCTAGAGGCTTGTATTCCTGCATTTTAGCTGTGTCCAGAACCTGCCCAACACACATAGCTTGAGTTCCTCCTCGTTTAAGCCCATTGCAAACCAGATGCTAGGCTGCAGTGGCACCAAAATCCCTTAGAGGATCCAGTTGGCAAGCATTGTTTAAATCTGTTTTATGAGCAATGACCAGCTTATATCCCCAACAAATATTGCACACTCAGCCTTGTTTTATAGTACTGGAGGAATGTCCCTTGTGATTAGAGTGTTTGCTCAGGTTTTAGGAGATTTGAGTCCATTGCCCTTTCCAGCTGTGAGGGGTCAGTTCTTGTCTCCCTGATTGGTTTCTGCACTGATGCTTACACGAGGCTGGATGAGGACATTTACTACCCTTCTTGCTGGAGCTGTGACATAACAATGAGAGAAATACCATGTTTGTGAGGCCGCAGAGGAAGACCTAATAGGGCCTTGTAAGGAGACCAAAAAAAGATTTCCCTGTCTTTCTTCTTTATGGTTTAATTAATTTTTCCTACCTTTTTCCACCCTTTAACCTTCTCTGTCTCTCTTGCCCTAAAAGTACACTGCCAGTATTTCTGTTTACAAACATTTATGCTTCGTGTGTAGTATAACCAGAAAGAGCACCATAATACACGTCTCCATGAAAGTGCCTGCTTAAGCTTACAGGAATAGCTCCAGATGAACTGAATTAGCTGAAGGATTGGTTAATTCATTTATTTATCAACCTTTCTTTGTCATATGTAATCAAATTTAGAAAAAGACGTAGAAGAAAGCTGTTTTTGATGTATGCACACAGCAGTTGTTCCACACTTTGCCATTTCTTGCAAAAACGAATTAAATAACAATTTTAAAACTGCAATTAAAAAATTGTTTGAGTTCCTGGTTCTTGCCCTGAGTTGATTTCCTGATACCATTTTTGTAGTTGATTTTTATCAATGTAAGCAGAAGTTTTGTGGCTAAAATAAAACCCTATTCTTCATGTCTCAGCTTCTTATTTCCCAACTCACCTCAAGCTCCAAGTGGAGCCCAGCTTTTCAGCATGGATAATTTTGGTTGTCCTTTGGTTGCCTTTAGTCTGTTTCAGAAATTAAGAACTGCAGCTCCCTTTTACTTCAATTGGAATGGAGCTTTTTATAATATTTTTTTCTTAAAAGAGAAAGATATTTAAAGTGGCTCAATTTGGGCAGTCAAAAGCAGAGCATACTTCTTTATATATTCTTTATTTATTCTTTAGTTATCTAGTACATATTTGCAGTTCAGTCTATGGATATTATGAAGCCTTATTTTTGTTACACGCTTTGAGATGCTCAGAAAATGATCTAGGTAGAAACAATTCAAAATTAATTATCATTTCAATGTGTCTGTCAAAAAAGGTTTTAAGTTAAACACGTTGAAAACATGAGTATCTCTCTATAATGGCCAGTATTGACCTATTAAATTAAGATTTTAATATTTTAAAGATTTTTTTTTTTCACAAGGCTTTATGCTTATTACACCCAGAACCTGCAATATAGCTTAAAAATGTTTGGTCCTTCACCTACTACTTTTACTGCTTCAGGTTAGTTCATCCCCTCATCTTTTGAGCTGTTTTCCTTATTTGTTAGTTTGCTTTTTAAGCTGGATCCAGCATGCTGTGGAAAACTTGCCTAAGGGTTAGGAATTTTTATAAACAAAGTGGAGATGCTAGAAATCAACTTCAGCCTGAAGCTTCCAAGCACCAGACATTTCAGCTTCAGAAATAATGACATGTGTGGGTGACAGCAGACAAAAAGGCTGAGGATAGAACATTTCCAGTAGTATTGGTGGAAACTGGACTCAATGCAGAATTATTGAAAAAAACATAAATGTAAACAGAGCCCATAGAATATTAAATGGATATGTCAAGTAAAGATTGGGTACTTATAGAAGATTTACCCAAGTGAAGCCAAATACAGTGTAGAAGATAATTAATGTGGCAGAGAGAACTCACTAATAACAGCTTTGAACTTTTACAATAGTGTGTTAATGCATGTGTCAAAAGGAGGGATTGCATTTACAGTCAACAACCATTTGTTTGCAATTTTTACCACACAGGCAAATTAACAACTCATGATAACATTGTATGAAAATTACCTTTCTGAACTAAGGGCTATGCTTGGTCCTTAAGTATGCTATTCATTATTTTTTTCTGTACCTAAAAAATAAGATTTTGGACATGTACATTTTTCTAAAACCTGTCTTCGTTCTCTTGGTGTCACTTCTGTGGAAGAGCTACTCCATTAATAATCCAATTGGGTTAGAGAATTAATTAGTTATTGAGAGAGTTCTCTTCATGGTTGGATTAAATCAGGAGGGCTGCTAAGAAAACTAGCATAGAGTGCAAAATAAGTCACCCCATCATCAGTTCCTGAATTTTTCTCATAAGAGGCTGACTCAGCCCTGATGGTGGATTTGGAGAAGCAGAACATAAAAACCCAGAAACTGCAAAAACTGTAGTTGAAATGAACCCATTCCCCTGTCAGTTTGGGCCTGTTACTCGTGTGCTGCCAGGCAGATTGAGGATTCTGGCTTGTTTTGTGAGTTTATGGATGCTTTGCACTCATCAGTGTAAAAGTATAGCACCTTTAGAGAGTGAATGCTGATCTCATAACCAAACTGTGACTCGGGCCACTGAAGGATCTTCAAGTGGCACTTGCCTTAGACAGCCCAGAGCAAGTCTTTATTCTTTGTGTATCCTTACCTCTTCCAGTCAAACTTATTTACAGCTTCCAGCCTCACCCATGTTGAAAGGATGGCAAGCTGGAAGAGGGTTCTCCCATTCCTATAAAAACTTCCTAGAACAGCAGGAGGATGCTATCGTGTGCAGGCTTGGGAATACTTCTGTAATAGAAGTAATGAGGAGTTGCTACTGCTTCTGGTGGTTTAGATGCACGTTTAAGATAGAGGAGTATTTTTGAGCAGGTGCCTTTCCCAATTGATCCCAAAATCAATTTCAGACCTAGACTCAGTCCTTTTTCTTGAATTTAGCACTCTAACACTGCCCTTATCTTTATTTCACATTGTGGACTCACAAGGGAGTCAACCCAATCTCTGTTAAGAACCAAAATTTTTCTATAAGTCTATCTTCTATTAGAACAGGTGTGTGGAATACCATACCACATCAGAATTCATGTTAATAAGTTATCACTAATTCTTATGTTGTTTTGTAAATGGGAGATATATATAACAAAAAAAAAAAATATACTTTCAAATCTTTCTATTTGTTAAGTATCAGGTACTCTGATTGGCTTTCTTAAAGTGCAGAAAGTATTGGATGGAAATAATATTTTGAAAAATGATGACTGTCACCATAATTAAGTATATTTCAGTAATGACATGAAAAAAATTCTTAATGCATCCTCCAGGTAGGAAATGGAGGTGTATTACATGAAAAAACCCATAAAATTTCAAGTTTTTTAATGTAATGCTATGTCTTAAAGGACTTTAAATTTCCACAAAATGATTCATTGAGCTTTGAAACAATCAGCATTTAAATAATCAGCGTGTATTAACATGGGGTATTTTCAATACCTCAGCAAAGCCTATATCCCTAGTTTTTAATTTTATAGCAGCACCTAAGGAGAAAAGATGGCCAATAGCTTTATTTTACAGCTAGCACTAATATAGGACTCAAACTTAAAAGGACACTGTACATAGCCATCATCATGAGAAAAACCTTACAAGTATTCTTTTGAAGTTCACTTATGAATTCAGGTTGACTGTGTTAATGACTTGTACTGATTTCTTGAGCTCGAGCTTTGTGAGTGCAAATACTTATGGAAGGTGTATTTTAAGCCTGAGTGCCAGAATATTAATCAAAACTTTAATTACATATTCAGTAGTAATATTCACAATTCATATGGGTCTTACTTAATTTCATTACTCATCCAATCAAGGATCAGAAGCAATGACATATGATTTAAATAGCAAATTGTTTTGGATATTCCTAATTAGTAGGCACAAAGGATTGGTTATCAAAGAAATTAACTTTGGCACCTTGAAAACTGAAGAATAACCTTGAAATAAGAATAAACTCAACATTCAAATCTGTTCACAGAAAATTTACTAAATGTTTTCATGCATGTTTACTGTATATAAACTATTTGCAAATAAATAAACTACTGAAATATCATAGAAATATATCTCCTAATGGCCTTTCATGAATCATTCGTTGGAGAATTCTTCATGAATAGCAACCTTAATAGATGTGGAGGAGACAGCAGGATTTATGTTAATTTTGAGCAATTGTTTTGGGTATAAATATTGCCACTGTGACTCAAGAATGCACCTTACTGTGATGCTACTTCTTTGAGCAATGAAATTCTAATTTGGTCATAATGGAGAATGTCTCACTGGATTTATCTTGCTGTATGGGAGCCTGTCACTGCTTCATTTGTGCTTTCAATTCCCCATCCTCAAAAATGTGAAGTCTTTTGAGGGGGCAAGTCTTCTGAAAACTCTGTCTGCAAACTCGAAGGGCCAGTGGGAGAATTGGGTCCTTCTCTCTGTCCTGCTGTTGCTCCATGCTCTGTTGAGTGTCCTTCATCTGCACTACAAGCCAAAGCTCTTTGACTCTGTGTTCTACCACTCGTGATGCCAGAGGAAGGCTGCTCTGTGGCTCCCTCGAAGCTGTATTTTTGTGAGCAGTACAGGATTCTAAAAGCAAGGAAGCAGAAAACCATGGGAATATTTTAGGAATAATATTAATTGCCATCACTGAATGTGTATGTACCTGGGATTTGTTGCAAGCAATTTCCTTACACAGGCTGTCCCACTTATTTTTTTTTTTCTTTTTTTAATATGAACATCATTTTTGCCTGTAGACTTCACAAAGAGAAGAAATCCATGACGAATTAAGGCATAACCTCTGAACTGCCAGTCATGGAAGTATCTTTTTTAATTTCCTTTTTCTCTTGGTAAGTATTTTTATCATATTCAAGCATTAGCTCTGAGAGAGAAATAATGTTCACTTCAAAAGCCACTTCCTCCTCAATAAATAATTCAGAGTCATAGATTGTTCATGAGGAATTATCAACACACTAGTAGTAATTTAATATACCAAGCAATCGCACTCACTTTATCCTACATATGATTTAAATAGAATATGACAGTTTAGGGTCTCCATTTGCCCCATGGCATGTTGGGATCAAACTTGGCAAGTGATCGCAGTGTTCCCATATCTTCTGAGGAAGTGAATGAAAGTTGCATAATTCAGAGAGGATTTCTTAATTACATGCTAAATCAGAGTTTGCTTGCTTGTGTTCTGAATCCAAATTGTAGCCCAGAACCAGCTTTAAAGCATGTGAATATTTTCTCTGAACCTTGTTAACTAGCATTTCACAAACTTGTCACTTTTTTTTTAACTTGTTGAGTTACTATTTTGAGGCAGTGTTTATTAGTTACCTTTGATTTGTCCATGGGTGAAAGGCTGCACCTACCCTTCCTGAACTTTCTGACACAAGGGATCCATCAGCTGAGGACAACATGCTTTTGGGAAGTTTTACCTCTTTTATCTCTTTCAGAGAGTCAGTTTTATTTTTTCCCCCTTCCATTCCACTAGTAGCCCAACACCAATAAGTGTTAGCTACTGGTTGAGCTGGCAAAATTTGTTTTTCTTGGAATGGTAAATAGCTGTGGTGAAAAAGAGACAAATTCCTTCTCGCTCTAATGCTTTTTCCTGTTGATAGGAAAATGCAAAACTGGTGGTATATCAATGGCATACATATCATGTACTACTAGAACTGTCGTATCTGAACTCAGATTAGGACTTCTCTTTTCATACATTGCTTTTTCTGGAGTGGCTCAAATGTATTCACACTGGTTCGTCACAAATTTGGCATAAATTTTCTTCTGTTTTGGCTGAATGGCATGACTCTTATGAAGGTTTAGGGCTGTAATCATTTAAACCATAGTGATTTTTCATCTGCCCATGGAAGTGGGTTTGTATGGAAGGCAAGGAATGCCTACAATCAAGAGATATTAAGTACAATGCTTAATTTTATGCATTTGCCCTTTGTGTTCTCTACAGTCTGTATATTCTAGAAAGCCTTTTCTTAGATAGCCTTCTATCTATGACACTCTTTGTGCCAAAGATATATAATGAAATCCTACATAGAGACTTCTAATTGTCTTGGTTATTAGGCAGTCCAGGACTCTATTTCTCCAGAATTGCGTTCTGAATAGCAGACTGAAATTGAGACTGAGGAGTAAGATGTTTTCCCATGTTCTTGTGAAGAAAATAATTGCCCTTCAAACTTCTACAGTATTCTCCAATTCATCTGGCTGAAAAGGTAAAAAGATAGCCAGGACTTCTCTCACAACCTGTTTGCCTACAAGGAAGGCTATAACTGAGTAATTCTTTCTCCAAAGTTTTCTGGAGGAAAGGTAATGCCACAGGTTTCGGCTCCTTGCTGTGAATGTAATGCTGTTCGTGTTATTTAACTTCCTGGTTAACCTGGCCTTTCAACGGAACTACACCAGAGATTTTCATTTTGGAAACAGTCTGCTGATCATATGGCATGCATGGAAGGAGCAAGGAACCTTAGGTCAGTGACATGTAGAAGTAAGGAACATTAGGTCAGTGGTGGCTGCTTTTCTACTTTGATTTAAAATGTCTTTAAGATGTTCAGAATTTTCCTTTATGTTCCAGTGGGATAAGAGGTTGGATGCATGATGGAGCAACGTTAATCAGCAGAGAACTCATAATACTATAAGGGATGTGTTTTGAAGCGTCAGCTGTTATTGTGCAGTTGGATGAAAGAGACAGCTAAAGATGTATTCTTGTCTGACTTAGAAACTGTTTTCAGGTTGGTGCTGACACATCTGGAAGAAGGACTTTAAACATACATACATACACACACACAATATATATATATATATATATATATATATTGTGTGTGTGTGGTGTATGTAGGCATGTGTATGTATAAAATAGGTGCAAGAGGAGGAAAATGGGGATAGAACAGTGGATATAGAATTGCTAACAGGAAATTGGTTAGCAAAGACAGCTCAAAGGCGCTGATAAAGTGTGAATGGCACATTGCTCCTAGGACGGTGCTTGATCTGTTCAGTGGCTGAATGTTGTCCCTAAGGGAAAAGGTGATGCATGGATGTAGACCCATCAAAAACCTGTGCAAGAAAAGATAAGAAGTGGAAACACCTGTGCAGGACCTGAATGACCTGAATTCATGACTGGAAATGGGAACTTGGATGTTATCTGCTACCAAGACAAGAGAACTGGTATTAGTGATCTGCTGGTATTCTATTGAGTATTAATGATATGATAACTTGAAACAGTGGGATATGTGTTTTTAAAAAGTAATTTTTTAGAAGGCCTGAAAAGGTCGTTTACCCGGCCTAGCATTGGGCTTCTGGAGTATTGTTGTGAAAAGGGAAGGGTAGGCATTCCAGAAATCCGTGGAAATGTTATCCATTGTGGGGGATTTAAACTGTTTAAATGGATACTGGAGGGCACAACATATTAGTAGCTATCACGGGTGTTTTCATGTGGTAACTAACAGTCTTCATCAAGTAGCTAATGTATTAGGATATGTCACAGTGTTCTGTTTTTGATGGGGCTATTTTAGAACTTTTAGAATTTCTCAGTAAGGAATGAGGGCACTATGGAGGACTGATAACACAGAATAACCTTCAATAGCATGATCACAGATAACTTCCTTTTACGTCTCTTGAAGAAATAAAGTTGCTAAGTGGTTTGTTCTTTTTTGTTTTGTTTTCCTCAAAAGAGCATCATTTCATAACTAGGAAACTGGCTAGTAAGAAAAATTTTCTCCTGCATATATATAAAAAATATTCTAAATTTCTTTGAAATTGATAATGCTAACATTGTAGGGAATCTGAACGTCCAAAAAAGAGAAAAAAATTTAGGGTTTAGCTTTTAAGAGAAGTCTGTGTTTGCAACACCATTAAGAATCTGCAAATAATGGCTTGCCACCTTGTCTCCTTTCCTTCCCAGCTGTTTAAGCAGCACTAAGGCTCAGAGGTCAAGAGGTTTGGAGATAAAGTGAGACTTTCCAAAACCAAGCTGATCTGGCCTTTACAGAAAAAAAAACCCAAGTAGCAAAATATTCTTCAGCTATGTAATAGGGACAGAAAAAGGAAAAAAAGACAGCTGAAATTTTATGAGAAGGGATATTAAAGATAATCTGGGTAAACTTGGTAATTTCCCTAATTTTTCAATAAAGACAATTCTATTATCATAGTGGTGAAAGGAAGACAGATAACATATATGATGATAATAAAACAGAAATAACCACAACTGCAGTGAAGGCAACAGTAAATGAGTTTTTCTTTGAAAAATCAAAGGGAATTAATAATTCCAGTTCCAGAATACTGAAAGAGCTGGTGAATTGCATCTGTGTCTTAAATCTGTTAATACAAATGTGGCACCATAAGACTGGAGAACAGGTACATATTTAGGAAGCTGAGAAATAAAATTATTCATCTCTCTATGAGTAAGTGATGATATAAGTGTGCTTTCCTTTAAAAGTTTTTATAAAGACACACAGTTAAAGGACAAGGGAGGAAGAAATAAAGTGTAACAGGCTTTACTAAAGATTGGCACTCCAGACTGACCAGGGAAATTTCCCAGTACTTTATTGAATTTTATAGGGAAAGGCAGCGTGCTGCATGTTTTCTGTCTGGCAAGGAAAATCTTGTGATACACCCTGGAAGTTAGCAGAACAGCTGGACAAGAAGGGAATTAGCAAGAAACTGTAGAGTATGAAAGGAACCAATTCACTGGCAGGTGTTTAAGTACAAGCAATGCAGTGGAATTATGAAGGGCACTGTGTGGCCACAGCCATGGCTCCACTGAGTGACCCAAAGCTCATGGCACACTGAGAGCTGACATCCCTGTTGTTAGCCTCTTCCTTCTCATCCTCTCATCCAGGAGACATAAGTTTAAATCAGTGCATTACCATTCTCCCAGAATTTCCAAATTATAGCTCTTTTTGTTTTCAAAATTTTGAGTTTTATATCAGATAGAAGTTTGCATTTCACAGCCTAGTCTGATCATATTGGGATTTTGTTTATTCTCCAGGAATGATCTGAACAACTAAAAAAAATTGCTGGTAGAAATACAGTCAAAACTAACTGATTTTGCTCCACAGAGATGTATTATCACATGCTATGAAATCAGGAGGGTTAAAAATTTCAGAATCAATAATTTAAGCTTCCATTAAGCATCTTTCCCAAATAGGATTCCAGCTTGTGTATTTGTGGCATACCCCGAGACCACAGTTTAAACTGGAGCTTTTCATATGTTGTGGCATGCTGGAAAATCTTGCTTAAGCTTTGCTATGACAATGTATCTACAGGACCAAGGTTTTAAAAAAGGTACAATACTCATTTAGATACCTAGTCTTGGTGAGAGTTTACAGGCTGCTCATCACCTGGGAGCATTCAGGTGTTTAGTTCTGTCTGCAAAGTGATGGAAGAAACTACTGTCACTGAAGATTGAGTTAACTTTATGTCATTTAGATCCAATGTGTAGGGATAAACTACTCCAGACAAAAGGTAGCCTAGGTGTTTTGCTTGACCATGTGCCTCATACTGTGAAAGACTGCCTGCTTGGGGTTTCAGGGTACTTTCATCAGTTCCTGCACATTGAGGTGTTTGTGAGTTGTGTGTGTGTAGAATTTTGTAGTATCCTTAAATTAAAATGTGGAAATAACGTCCTGTTACTGTGGAAATGTCTTCATTTTAATTTTAATACTTTGAAACATTCTCACCTGCTGCTACAGAATAAGCACAACAGACAGAGAATGAGACGAAGTGAGAAAAAGAATGGTGTTGCATCACTGGGCTGGAATATATATTCCTTGTCCACAATTGTAATGACACAGGTATATGTCAAGTAGTGTTGCAGCACTTTCTTTAGACTGTGTTCAGTAGTGTTTGTTGACTGATTCATACTTGAGGTTTTTTGACCTCAGATGTGGATTTGTCTTTGTGGATTCCCTTGTGTTATGTAAACCTAGGTGGTAGGTGATTCAGAAACTGAGTAAATCTGAAAAAGATGCTTATGTCTGAGCCTAGAGTGCCTTCCCTCTTGTGCAGAGTGCCACAGCCCTAACTAATTAGGTAGTTCTTTACTGAGTATCAGGCCCGTTTAAAGTATAAAAGGTGAGTGGACACATTATCCTGCATGCCAGTCTGCAAGCAGAGGCACTCCCTCTTTAAGCTCCACAGAAGGTCCCCACAGGCTTAATAATGTGTCTGACTCCTTTAACCAGCCTCCTGACTCCAGTTTAGAAATTCACAAAGCACATAATATCTTAGTCAACCTAGGGGAAAAAAATAAAATATAGAATCGGGCCATTGAGTTGCATAGTAAGGTTCCTAATAATAGTTGCAAAAGGGATTACTTAATCACTGAGAGCAGTAGAGCAGTGGAACTTTTTTTTTCCTCACAAAGAGTTGGGATTTTTATTTGGTGAGTAATGCTTCAGCAGCCCTCATAGTGAAGAGGTGTATACAAAGCTCTAGTACTGCAAGCAACATGCCACCTGTGCTGAGCAGACACAAGCAGATGAAGAATCTGGCCTGCGCTTACTAAACTTGGAAAGATTCAGTCTCATGAGTGAGACAGAGAAATAGATGACTAAATAAATAAAGTATTAAGTGTGTGTAATGTGAAAAAAAAAAAAAAAAAAGAGTTGGAGCTTTTATTGCTTCTTTTTTTTCTTTTTTTTTTTTTTTTTTTTTTTTTTTCCTTTTAGAAAGATAACTATCATTCATTCAGATACAGCAAAATATGGTTGGACCGAAAGATTTGGACTCATGAGTAGACATGAGGCACCTTGGATGGCAGATTAGTTTGCCCTGCTAAACCATTCAGACTTGTATAGTCTGCTGATATTCTGTATTTATATACATCTTGATCTTAAAACTAACTTAAAAACTTTCAGAGGTCAACAAAACTTGTTCCAGTTCTGCTTTATACTAGTGAAATTTTTGCTGAAAAACAGGACACATTTCAATAGTGAGATTAGCTAGACTGTGAAATATTACCCCTCAGGGAAGTCGTAGGAGACCAGTTGCACGGATCATTTAAATGCAATTAGAAAAACCAGCAGAGGATGGAGCCAGGCAATTCCCCCTCCCTGCTCTCCTTTGCTTCCTCCCCAGATAAGTTTGAAAAATGTCATTTGGGAAAATAATAATGGAGTCAGGTTGAATTTAGCAAGTAGTTTTGGCTGAGAAGGGACAAATTTGAAGATCTTTCATTCCAGTAATTTTATGAAAATGCCTACACGTTGGGGAGGAAAGTTTTATTCTAAAAATGCACCTTGTCATTTCAAAATTTAGCGCTTTCATTTATGAATTGGGTCATACTTGTTCCATGTTGATGCAAGAGAACATAATTATATTTTTCTTTTCCTGCTTCTTTCCTTCCCCTACATGAGATTTTAATTAAGGGTTTTTCTTTTTTGTTTGTTTGTTCGTTTTGTTTTTTTTCTTGGTCATCTCATTCAAACAAAGAATCTGTTATTTGCCCTGTTCTAGAAAGTATAATGAGAAGTCATTTTCAGGGTGATAGAAGGACAGACTTCATGTCTTTTCCTGGGAGATCTCTTTCATTTAGAGCCTGTGATTTACAGGTTGAGTTGGCTGTCTTAGCTTAAGTAATACCTTTCGTAGCTTTCAAGTTTGATTTTTCTGAAAATATGGTGATGTGTCTCAACAACTTCAGTTTCAGTATGAGGTACATTTTTGCATTCCCTCTCAAAGTTCGGGTTTAAATATCTCAAATTTAGTGCTTAAAGCTAAAGCACCAAACACCAAGTAAAGACCAAGAGGGTTTTTAGTGGTTCTCTAGTCTTAGATTGCTTTTCTGAACAGGGAGGAATTTTACCCACTGAACCATGGAAGGTTTTCTCCCATGCATCTTCCATCGTAGGGATATCAAATTCTCTGACAGATGGGGGAAAATTGAAACCAGTGAGGCTTCACAAAAATAAGAATTTTTGGGGCTACTGGGACTTGCAATATTTAGCAATCTATTGTGAAGCAGCAGATGTATAATTTGATATACATAACTACATTATTCATATTTCTTTCTTAAATGGTGATTAAAAAGAAGTGCTTAGAAATGAGAGTTGTCTACAAAAGCTTGGTTTTGTGTTGTTACTTCAGAAAGGTGGTGGTTTCCCCCCTCTGTTGCTGTCTGTTGTTAATTAGGGAAGTAGAGATGGATGTGTAGAATTAGGTTGCACATAATCTCATCTGAATATTTAATCATAAATGATTAAGATGAAGATTTATAGCACAGATTTTGACATGCTGGCTGATAAAGCAAGGTTAATAGAGCTATATTCTCCCTAGTTATGGATTGTCTGGGAAAGCAGGCAGGACAATAGTATCTACAGACATTAGAGGGCAACAAGATCTCCAAGAATATTATTTCCCTTCTTTATTTTTAGAAAAAAAGAACTGATTGTCTGATGTAATACTAAAAGTTCCATGAAAGAAAATTTAAACATAAAAAAGCCAAATCGAAAGGCAAATTATTTCCTAATGAAACACATGGCTGTGGATTCTAATAAAAGGATAATAGCAGATCTGTTTTGTTTGAAAACTCTAGATGTTATTTGATGGGATAATCTGCTAATGTGACACAGTATCACATTATCACAAGGTCACATATTTTCCTATCCTGTCTAGTTGTACTTTTTTGAATTGAAGATTACTGAGTTGGATGTTCCACCTGCTCTGTAGAGTAAACCATTGATGTCTCCAGGACTACATGAGTTGGGAATGGTTGCATGCATTTGCTACACGAATAACTGAAAAGTTATTAGGAAGTGCAGTAGTAACACAATTATTAGTACATTATTCATAAATATATTATCTTGTAATCTCCCTAACAAGGAAGAATAATTGATTAATTATAACACTGCTCTGGAGGACCTGAACTATCTTTAGATAGTACTTGATTTGCTGGACAAAGAACTGACAAAAGTAAAAATATGCCACCAATTTTAAAAAAGGAAAAAAAAAAAAAAGACAGGTATCATGGAAATTAGGAATCTACATCCAAAATTCAATCTGAAACTCAGTTCAGTCACTATGTCTCTGGAAATATTCTCTCTGAGAACATTGTGGGCATCTTATTCTAAACTACGCATTTATGACTAAAAAAATATAAAAAAAGGATATGTAAAAATGTCTCATCACTAATAGAGCTGGTCAGCTTGTTCTGGGTCACCCTAGCCCTGCCAGGCATCTAGAAATTAAGTGTTCCCCACATCTTTTGTGAGGATGCAGTGAGACAGAGAGTCTGCGAGGTTGCCAGTGGATATTTCTGGGATCCAAACTTCGGAAATGATGAGCTCAGGTGTTGTTTCAGGTTGTGTGGTAGACAGTGCAGGTGTAGCACCCACCACTGATCACCCTGTGGTTGTCTCAGAGTGGGGCTTAGGACAGGGTACCTGGCCAAAGTGTATTGAGAATTTTTACCAGGGCCTTTAAAATGCGAGCTAGGAGATTGACATTTGTGAAAATGTGTGGTATGGGAATTCACAAAGACTGAATTTATCCTAAGAAACCTAATCTTGCATTCAGCTTGGAGGAGGGAGTCTCCCCCAGGAGGGGAGTTGATGGCAGAAGACTGGTTATAGCTGCTTGGTGCTTTGAATTATCGCCCTGGAAGAGCCCATCTCCTCTGCTGCCCGTAGGAGGAACCTAGGGAGCATGGGAAAAGTCAGGCACTGTAAATATCTCCCCAAGTGGCTTCCCCTGCTGTCTTCCTTACTTCTGTATTTCTAGCCCTGGGCTGTTGTTGCTGTCCCTTTCTTGCATTTCCTGACATTCCCCCTGCCTACTCCTATCATTCTTCTTCCCTGTTACCAGATTAAAGGTGGGAGTATTACTTTTTCTGTTCACAAATGCCTTCTCTGTAACATTGATCCAACTCTGGTGGTCATATCCTGTGATATTGATCACGTAATTTGTGTGGAGGACAGAAAGATAACTGTTCTGTGCCATAGGTAGCTGTCCTTTTTCATTTTGTATGGCATGGAGAGGATTTTTTTACCAGACTTCAAAACTTACAGCAGTAAATGAGCTGTTTAAGCCTTTTTGTAAAAGCCATTGTTCTCTCTCTGTAAAGTCAAAAGAATTGACATATCTCATTAGTCTGTTAAGCAGTACAAAGATAAATGCTTTATATAAAAGAATGAATACAGATGATGATACCAGTTATGTGATAGGCTCCATAAATGTAAACTACAGTTTCTAAAAAGAGTTCTACTTACAAATTCTCATATTTTGGGTTGTTTCTTTTATTTTCATAGATAATTAATTTTTCATAGTAGATGAATACTAATATTAAACGGTCACAGATGAAAACTACCTATAATAAAAATAAATATTGTCTTTTCTTTGTTAAGCAAAAACATGTTTAACTCCTATTTTGTTTCCCTCTTAAACACTTGGAAATTTTGATATAATAAGGATTTAATGGCTTTGCAAACAAGATATGAGATGTCTGAATTCTCATAGGCAAGTTGTGAGTTGTGATCACTGTTCCTTACTGGCTACACATTAATTATGAAGGTAAGCCATGCTAAAATGTTTGAGGCTTCTTTCTCTATTTTGTTCGTCTGGATACTTATTAACTCATGCAAAATGAAGTTTGATACACAAACAAAATATTGGTATTTTTTTCTCAAGTATTTATAGATGTACATAAAGCATAAAATGTGTTTTCAACTCCCAGTTAATTTGAAATTCAGCCCCTCTCAGCAAATTTTGCTCCCTTATGTATTTGTTTCATTTACCTTCCAAGTCTTGTTTTACAATATGTTTCTATGGGTAATTACACTAAGTAGCCCTATTTGAAAGCCTGCTGAGCAGGGCTGGACCTTTAACCTGTAAACTTTGTCAGGCAGAGACCATAACTAGAGTGCTTATGAAATTTGTATCTTGGCAGTGATGGGTAATATGCCTAGAATCAAAAAAATAATAGCAGAAGCTAATGATTTCCCCGAAATTAACACAATCAAGCAGGGTATCTGAGTTCTTGATGATAGAGATGCCTGCTTTTTTTAGTCAGAACACTGTTTTGCATGGGAATTGTGTGAAGTCAGGTGAAGAGACAGCATGTCCTAATGATTGGCTGCTTCACCCAGTGTATCAGCAGGACTAATAAATGATATTTCCCATTCCTACAAGCCTTTGGGCCTTTTATCCTGAAGCCATCATCCCTCCAGCAGGACTACCAAAAGACAGCCTGAGACAGTTTTGTGTTGCGTGCTTGGGAGTTGGTTAACAGCACTGAACTGACAGCACTGACCTGGGACACAACCCAGGGGTGAAGGTACTGAGGGTAGGCAGAGGTGAATGGTCAGTGTGTTAAGGTATGGTCCCTTTAGCAGTCCTTCCTATGCAATTCCTGAACGGCAGGGGTAATAAATCCAGAGGAGAGGTGCTGTTTTGTATGCACACTGATGCATTCATAAGGGAAAAGTAAACACTTTTCTTTTTTTCTTTCTGGTGATTTCACAAAACCGCAGACAAGTGACAGCATGATTTGGTAAAAAAATAAATAAATCGTTCATCTGTGTTGCCAATGTTAAAAAAGCAGATGTGAAATATTTTCCTAAAAGAACTTTCTATTCATACGCTGAAGTCAGGAAGAGCATAATTAGAAGTTAACTAAAAATAAGAGCCAGTTTTCTTATTGACAGCTGTCAGCAAGTATCTGTACAGCAAAAAACTCCTGACCCCAACATGTACTTCTAAAATTATTAGCTTCTAAATTTGCTCAGATGGGTCATGGTGTTGTTGGTTCTTTTGCTGCTAAGAAGTGACACTAACCATTACATTTCCATTTTGAAGCAATTTTTGTTGCAGTACTTAGAAACTTAAAATCTTTACTGGCACTATTGGCAGGAAAATTACTTTTTCAAAACCATTCTACTAAATGGAGTAAAATTTCCTAATAGCTTTTTATTAAAATAGTCTTTTTAAAAATTTCTCAATTCTTTAAATATTTTCTGCAAGTGCTTAATTGCATTACTTCGACTTGAATGCTGTCAGTGCAAAATTTCTCTTTAAGGGATACTTGAATTCTGCCAAGAGGCAACACCCCTTCTGTTCTAGACAATGAGGTAAATAATAGATTTTTTAAAATTTTTTTTATTTTTAAGAGCTAGTTCTATCCAGGAAATAAAAGCCCCATATGCATCTGTATTCCTGCAAGCACTCACATTCTGCAGACCTTCCATTCTGCACACTAGTTGGTTGTCATGAGAGAGAGCATAAAAGCATAAGGATTAATGCACAGACCTACATATGATAATATTAACCACGTTCAGATCCATTGTTTCTCACTACTTTTACAGCCCTCTTTCTGGTGCTGTGTGATGGCTTGAATTTCAGGCAGTTACAAATGTTGTCCCTTTATTCTTGGACCAGTTCCAGTTTCCACCGGTGATATCTTGAAGCCTAGCAGCAGTTTTCCAGCGGTAATGGCTGAGAAGACAAGATTCCTTAATAACTGTGTATAATTTCAGTTGATGGAAATTAAGAATATGCACCCCACTGATCCTGCCTGGTGTATATGAGGAGGCATGGTATACACATTTATGGGTCTAGAATGTTGTCCATTGTGGCTCTTGGGACCATCGAGCTGCAGGACACCACCCTTAGTCCTTCCTCCCACTGTTCTGGTATAAATCCTCATTGGGGCCTGCCTTGAAGGAGAAATAAATTCTTTGGAAAATCATCTCTGCTGGTGGCTTGCTGGAGAGCCTGTGGGACCTGCATGTTGGTGAAGCTCACTAAATCCCCCTGTTAACAAAAACCTTTCAGAGCATTTACTCTCAGACAAGCAGATCAATAGTTTCAGCCTGGGATGGCAGCACGGTGCTGTTACTGGTGAGCTCTGCCTTGAGTGACTCTCATGGAAGCAGGTGGGGAGCACTGGCCTCCAACAGTTAGAAATGACAAGACAAAAAGCATGACAGATGAAGTAAACAGTCAAGAATGGGGGCAAGGAAAAATCAGTTAAATCTTATCTAGATCTGTGAATGGTATGATTTTCCATCAGGACCAATAATAAACAGATTCATTTAATCTGAATTTAATTCTGGGAGGCTTTAAATATAATGTTCCCATGAAATTATTTATCAAATGACTCCTTTTATTTTAACTCATTGAGTTTAACACTTCATAAATGACAGAAATCAAATGAGGGTAGCTTTCTGTCATGAATTTTAATTGTATCATTGCGCCATAGTTTATTTTTAAATTCTGAAAATCCTGGCCCAAGTCCAGCATCACAGCTACTGTGTACTAGAACCCTCCAAAAAGGTAATCCAAATTAAATAGAAGTGTGAATCCACAGTGGATTAATTAAATGACATTAAACTCTCATGTGGATACTATGAATCAGAATTAAAAGTGTCTTGATTCAATTTAACTTAATTTCCAGAGAAAATGAGTTAATTAAGTGTGCTGCAATTTTGAATGAAAGTGTCTACACAGACGTTTAATATGTTTTGACTAATCCACTTTAAAATTTAATTCAGTTAACTTTTCTGAGTGACCCTTGCACGGGCAAACCTTTGGTAACTTGATAAGAAGTCAAAGGAAGGCTAATGCTCAAAAAAAGTAAAGACTGTTATTGCAACCAGTAGTTGAGACTTGATTTTTGTATTGAAACTTTGTGCAATCAAGAAGCAGCTTTATTTCTTCAGTCAGAAATTGTTCTTCATTAATATGATTCATTCTGTCAAAGAAAAGGAAAATAGTTGTGCAGCTCCAGAAGTGAAGTACACGTGATGGTATAGTTGGTTTTGCCACAGGAGGTTGCTACAAATGATTTGTTTTTGAATATCAGTGCAGGAAGATAACCAAGTATTCCTGGTATTACAAGAAGACAGTAACAGCATTTCTCAGATAGTGATGAGGATATAGAAGTTCAGTTAACATTTTTTAATTTTGGAAAGAAATAATAGACCACCATGGGCCTAATCTGCTCTTGATAATAAGCTGGAAGGGAATAATTGAGATAAGGATATCAAGAGGGGAATACTGCCCTGATATAAAGAAAAAGCAATTTTTCAGTAGCTTTCCATGATCTGATGATGTGAGATAGGAGGGGTTACAGTACTGCCAGTTAGGACTGTGAATGTGGCTTGACATCTGTACCACAATCTTGACAAGAAGGGGAAGGGGAGGGGCACAGGTCTTTCAATGGTGCGGATTCCTGTGGCAATGTCCCACCTTAGCCTGGGCCATAGGTCTCCCAAATGAGCTATGAAACATTAACTGGACCTGACAAGGCTGATCCTGGGCTGAAAGAGATGAAGAGTGACAAACCTCAGTAAGCCATACCCATAAGGACCTCCCTGAGCCACTGTGTTCATCTGTCCCATTTTTCCTGTTACTGCTTTGATGCTTTTGAGTTGTTGATTATCTCAGCTACAGACATGGAAAGGGAGATGTTGCCTTTCCCTTCAGCTGAATATAAAGAACATGTAAAGAGAATCCAGTTTGGTGACATATGAGACCCAAGTACTACCAAGCAAAGAGCAGAAAGGCATGTTCACAATTGGGATGAGATAGGAAAAGTATTAGAAAAGAGGGATAAGGACTCAGCTGCTGTCTTGAAGAAGTAGTGCTTGCTCCGCTGATGCAGAGACTAACATATTTATCTTGGTCAGCTTTTTTTTCTTATTGATGTTTTATCATAATTTTTGTGGTAAGTAATTTGTGGACTCCTGGAGACTAAAGAACTTGGTGCTTTGTAATGGTAATATGATACAAAGAAGCTACAGAGCTGAGAAAATATCAAATGCATGCTTTAATTGTACTTTGAATTGTTGTTCTTATTACCCACTTTTGTTATCCTCTGTCCATTGCAAGAGCCTTTAAGACCAACTATCATCCTCCAAGCACTTATGGAAATTACAGTAGCTATTGCTAGAAAAACGGAGAAACAGGTGCACAAGAAAATGAGATTTTGAATGCCCGCTTTAATTTTACCGCAAGAATAAGCTCTGGAAACAAAGCTCTGATTGGAAAAGTGCAGAGAATCAAAAACAAGTTGCAAGAGTGTCTTCACTACATCTTTTAATTATGAGGAAATTTTGCCACATTTTCATTCTGTATTATTATCAGAGCACAATTTTCATGCCTTTCATATTCTAAAAACTCCAGAGTGACACACACATTTATTTCTAGTATTAAATTGTGCTGCTAAAGCACATTCTGTTTGGCATGACGTCCTTTCAGTTTAATTTTCTCCAAAAATCCGTTTCATCTTTTCAGAATATAAATGGCATACCATTGACCCTTCAACTTCCTGCTATTCCCTCCTGTCTTCAGTGCTCAGATGACTAAGTTGGGAATGTGTTCAAGTGGTGGCATCTGGCTCTTTGGGGAGCTCTGTGAGCAATTACCTTGGCAGCTTTACAGATGGCTCTTCATGCATTGTGGGGCAAATCTGAGCCTTTCTCTCTTAGATATCTGTGGTTTGGAAGAACTTGCATGCTGATGAATAACCACGCTTTTCCCTTCTTGAGTTTTTGTTCAAGGCAAAACTAAATGCAGCTGCATTAAACTCATTGCTTTATGAACCAGACACAAATAAAAAACATATAAGCGTTCAGCTACAAAGTTGTTTTTAAAGACTTGGATACATGAATATCATCCTCCTTGAAGACTGTTCTTTGTCTTCCATAAAACGGACATTGTCTTGGTAGCCCAGTATTTCCCAACTAGAAATTTAAGTGCTAATCCTTGAAAGAGAAACTGTTCACTGTTTATAGAGTATTTCCTTCTAGTTCCCTTTAAAGACTAGTTGATTTAGGTGTGTCTGGAGGATCTTAAACCTGCATGCTTTAGAGTATTATTTTAAAATAGATGCATATGTTAGACATATTTAGAGTAATCAGAAAACAGCCTTATCAAAAGGTTGCACCTTCTTAGAAAACTGTCAGTTTACATTGAAGTAGAATGTGGGGACAAGATGAAATTCAGAGAACCCTGATGAGTGCAGGAGAGGCAGAGCTTCCAGCTCTTCCCTCTTCCACAGCCTTTGATTTTTTTAACCCAAGCTTAAGTATGGAGACCAATTTATTTTTATTTTTGGAGCATATCTGACCTGATGTCAAGCAATTCATTAATGTCTTTTGGTGACATGGAGTTGTGTAGATAGTCAAGAATAAGGCTTGAAAATTTGTCAGTAGAGTTTACAGAATTAGCTGGAACGTCTAAAAGACATCCAAGTCTTAAATAAGATGTCTTCAATTGAGGATGCTTAATTTCATCCCCTTTTTAGCTGAGTTCAGAGTACAGCAGTGAAAATGTCATGACTGCAGGTAAGACAGCAGATTCAGGGGGTTGTGACATCAGAGCAGAGGGGCAGCCTGGTCCAAAGTTTTTCAGTTTCAACCTGTGAAGGGAATCGCTGATAGAGTTTGCCTGCCATTCTGCCTAATTTCTTACTGTCTAGAAGCAGTGCTTTTAATCAAACAAGAGGGCAGAAGAGAAATCTAGACAGTGAGATTTTGCATTAGTGATTTCTATAGATAATGGATTTATAGATATCTGCTTCAAATAAATCTGGATCATAGAAAAACATTTGCTAGTTGTATTACTGACAAGATTACATATTGCCTGTTGGGATCTGAGATTGGTAAAATCAAGAGAGTGTTTCCCAACAATCAATTTTTCTAGTTGCATGACTCCCTCAGGAGCAAAACAAAGTCCTTGGACTTGGAAATGAGGGAGAGAACCTCCCAGAAGTGCTGAGAAAACATTTGAGATACATGATGTAACCTATAAAATCCTGGCATCAGGATGCTGTATCATTTGAGATGATTCTCTAGAATTGTCACTTTGATTAAAGCTGCCTGATTATAATATTTGATTATAAAAAAATTTATTATGTATTCTTTGTGAAGCATTCCAGGACTGGAGAATTTTACATAGCATTTCTAATGAGGTGGATTTTGAGCAAATACACCATATCTGAGTTGCAAGAGAGTCTATAATCTCTTTTAGTACTTAGAAATAGAAACTTCTGACTAATCTTTTTCCAGTTGTAAGACTGTAATGTACTCATTTGAAAGATTAGCTGATATTTTGTAAGGATACCTAAAGCAAAATGCGAATCAGCTTAAAGGACTTAGCAGAAAGACAGAATTTTTGTATGTCCCTTAGAAGATTGAATTACAGCCTTTGAGGATCCTGTGTTCACACTGTCTGTCAGAGCCAAGAGATAATAAAAAACATTACTGAACTGTAAAGGTCCTATGACTTTCATGTGTCTTAGACAATTTTATTATTGAACTGTTACCTGGTTTTAAAGAGTTAATTTCTGCCTGACAGCTGACACACAGAGGAACATGGCAATGGCCTTAGACAACCCTTCGGCTGGCATTTAAGAGAAAAAGTAAGCAACTAGCTAATTTTGAAGACAATTGTGACTCTCCATTCCTGCTCCCTGGGGGAGAGAGAGGAACAAAACTGTCCAGACTCAGAAGGCCAGACAGGGCCTCAGGGGAAACACTGACGTTAGGAAAGATAAGATATAACCTGGCTTTTGTGTCACTTTTTTCTCCAGTTGCTTATTCTTATGGTTTCTAAAGAAGCTGTTCTGAGCTACTGTATTTATCATCCTGCCTTCTTCCCAGAGAGATGTCCCTTGCAGATATCAAACTCTTAGGACCTGCTGAAAGGTGAGGCTGGTATACAGTGGAGGCATCTAACTGATGAAGAACCCAGGACATTTTTTTGCTTTTAAGGTGCTCACCCTTGGAACACACCTTGATATTATTGTCTGATGAAACCTGGGTGTATGTCCCTGGTGTCTCTGAAAATAAGCTTGGGTATGAGTGAAAAGAAAGTTAATGTACAAAGCATCAGATCTGTTGATCTTGGTGACAGAGGCCAAAACTTCAGATAGGATTGTGGTGTGCATTTACCCCACCTTATAAGCAGTTTGATTCTCTAGCTCAGTTGTCTAGATCTGACAACTGAGCTAGTTAGGGTTCACATATGAGACAGTCCATTGAGGCGTAGGCAGAAAATACATTTTGTACCATTAATAAGTTAAACGATAATTGTTTATTTATTTATAAAATAATTTTAAAAATAGTATTTATTTCATCTTTAGCTCATCCTTTTCTATTTTAATTTTGTGTATTCTTTGCAATATACAGAATCTATTAATATTAGTATAATGAATGAATGAATTAAATTAATTTTGCCAAAAATGTTTTTTACTGATAGGTGTTCACCATGAAAAAATTTGGAGACCATTGCTGTAGCTTTTTTCTATAGGTGAAGGAAGATCAGGCTCTTCTGTAAAGCAGGAAAAGATAAGTTCTGTGTAAGAGTGTTGCCTTAGGAAGAGTCTCTGTAAAATCAAATGTACAGGCTCTGCTGTAGATCTGTCAAGAACATATAAGTAATTTCTAAGGGTAGAGTGTAACCAGGGAAAGATTTAGAAGAAGGAACATTTCCATCAGCGTAGAAAATCTTTATTTGCATAATGTTTAACTACTACTTAGTAAAAGTTAGTTTGTCTCATTATAATTGTTTTAGGATTACTGCATTTACTCAGAAACAATGAATTACTGACTAAAGGGACTTAAATGCAATAATTCATTTTCTTAGGCAGATAAGTTTCCTGATGGAAACTCAACTCCAAATTTTTAATAATAAAACTCAACAAACAGTGATTTTGTGATATTTTATTCCTGATGCTAAAGAGAATTAAAAGAATTACGTGTACAATTCTTTTTTTTCTTTCTTAAAAATTTCCCCAGACAGATGGAATCTTATGCAGTGAGTAGAGCAGTAGCATAACCAACTTCATGCAGTTTTAAACAGTAGAAAAGAATAGTATGAAAGACAAACAGGAAGCAAAATTCTAACATTAATCAGTAGGATCAATTTTGCAAGGCATCTCTCTGTACTCAATTTAGAAAACAGTATGAATGCCATGAAAAACTTTAAAACTGCAAATAATTTATTGATGTAAGTACTTTGGGTTCTGAATGCCTGCTTCTTTCTGCGCTGGAAAATGCCCAACAAAACTCTCTATGTCCCCAGGTCATAGTATCTACCGATAAAATAGAGAAAACCAGTAGAATACTCACTTCTCATCTCCCTTTAGGGTCTTAATCTATATTGTTAAATTGAAATACTTACCCATAAAACACAGGCTGACAGTAGCATGCCAAAGTCTACCACAATGTATGTATGTAAGGACAACCAGCATCAAAGCCTATAAACAATAATTTCTAAACTCTCACCCATCAGCTCGAGAAGAGAAGAGATGCCACAGCCTGCAACATGCCCTAGCTTCGGCAGAGCTGGGTCTATTCACCTGCAGAGTGAAAACCAGGACCACAAAGGAAGGGAATCCTGAGGTCGTGGCTTATGGAAGTGGATCTGTCAGATTGTGCCTTTCAGCTGATTGCAGCTGACATTGAATCATTTGGAGAAGTCAATTCTCTGATTGTCTTGGCCCAAACCAGTTTTATGTCAATTTCCTTACTTTACTATTTGTATATGCTGTAGTACAGACTTCACATTCGACCTTGTATTGGTCCCTGAAGAGTTTCTAGACATACATGTGATGGTATCTGTGTCTGTGCTTTACTGCCTTTGGTTTCCAAATGACTTAGAGGTATAATGTGTTAGCTCTTTAATCTGCAGAGTCATG
This sequence comes from Sitta carolinensis, assembly GCA_032173965.1. NCBI lineage: Eukaryota > Metazoa > Chordata > Aves > Passeriformes > Sittidae > Sitta > Sitta carolinensis. The sequence goes on from CM063284.1 coordinate 114,259,458, forward strand.
GCATGACTAGCTAGAATAAGTTACTTGATGTTGCTCTAAGTTAGGTGAGCAATCCTGTTAATAAGGTGTCTAGAAAATGGAGAGTAGGCATCTCTTACTCTGCTTGTAAAAACAATGTAAGTGTAATAGAGGACGATTTTGGTGATATACCCATACATCTATGCATTCCATTGCATAACTCAAAGAATTTTGGGATGGTAAAGAAGCCTGAGTGGTGAACACACTGCACAGTAGCAAAACTGCCACTAGCAATATTTGATGAACTGAAGCTACAAAACACTTTCAGTAGTCACTATCTGCTGTCAGCCCTGCTGCACTCCAGCTTGTGCCACGTAATTCTCCTTTGAAGGTTTTGAGTCAATGATGCTTCTTCCAAACACCTCATGCAGTGAATTTTCCTCTTTCTCAGATTGTCAGTTCTTTGCTGACATGGCCCTTTCACCGACTTTCCACGTTGTTCCACTGAAGAAGGAAAATGCACACAGCCCTGCAGTCTTTTATTGGTTAAGAAACAGCAAACGGTGTCCAGTTAATAAAAGAATTAAATTACTGTAATTAAATAAGATTTTCTTTCTCCTCAAAGACACATATTGAACTTGTGATGTGTACCTAAGATAAAAAAAAACTCCAATCCAGAACTAATCCACATAATATGCAATGGAGATGCAAGTAGAAAATGTCCTGACATTCCTGCAGTACTGGCAACTTAATCTTTAGATGATCTCCATTGCCTTAAAAAGGATGAAATTTTAACTGTAATGATTTTCAGAATTTGTTTCTTTCCATTTGTTGGCTTTTTGAGATCAAGAACAATTACTTCAAGATTTTTCCTAAGCATATGGCTCAGAATTGTATTAGTTTTTAAAGACGTATTATTTTTATGTAATCTCATTATACCAGCCTTAGGGAAAATACCAATTATTGTGTGATTTGCATGAGTTGGCAACACTGAAATGGTAGCGTGGTACGGTGCAGCGTATCATATGCTAATATCTCAGCACTGAGGTGACTAATCTGCTGTGTTAATTCTCTTTCCATTGGGGATAGCTTGAGAAACCCCTTTCTTGACAGTGCTAATCTCACTGCTGACCCTTTAAGTATTTAAAACAAAAAATCTTAATAGATTACAGAGAATAACATGACAATATTTTCTGTTCTCTATTCTGGATCCCATGAGAAGTGATAAAAGGAACAGATAGAGCAGACAAAAGAAAACCCATAGCTTAATGCCTTTTTTGGATTACTTCATATTTTAAACATTACCACTCTTCACAGAAATCTTTCTAGAATTTTTTTAAATAAAATTAATTCCTCTCAAAATAGGCACCACAACATATCTATCTTTACCAATTTTGTTAACACTCATGAATAACGAGTTAAAGCTCATTTTGTATGCTCATTTAGTGCTTCAATTGGCAAGTTGAAGGTTTTTATGGCTTTAGAATATGCTGTGATTTATTATCTGTATGGATTTATTGTCCAAGGTAGAGACTGAGTAGACCAGTAGCATGCAAGAGACCAAATTCTGTTGGCATTTACCCTCTCATAAAATCGAGGTAGCTTTGCTGATTTTAATTAATAATACTGCAGGTTTGCACTGAGATCATGTCCACATTCGAAAAGATTTCCTGATTAAAGCTAAACTGAAAGGGCAAATTATGATTTGTTTAATTAATAGTCTGTAGTTCAAAATATTATAATTCAGCATGAGATCTCCAAGACTCATCTGTGAGCTGGGTTCCCAGATCACTCAGTGAAAATATTAATGCCAGTTAGTGTGAGACTAAAGTTCTTTAAAGGGCCTTTGGAAAGCTCCAATGGGTTTGTGTTAGTATTAAAGCTTTTGAAGTAAAAGCGTCCCATGCCTGGGTATTTTCAAGGCTGTGTAAAAGCATACAAGACATTTTGTTGGTAGGTATTATACCTTGGTGGTGGAATTATACCTTGTAATCATGGGGTTTAATTCTGAAACAACAGAATTTGCCTATGTGGTCATGGGGATGGTGCTGTGCGGGGCCAGGAGCTGGACTCAATGATCCTTGTGGATCCCTTCCAACTCAGCATATTCTGTGATGCTGTGATTCTGGTATTTATTACATATGCAGCTACTGCTGTATTCATGATTTCATTTCAATATTTACTTCACAGAAGTATTCAGGAGCCCTGTCAAGATAAAGGAAAGAGAAGACAAATAATTCTCTTCCAAATGGCTATTTTAAGACAAAAAGTAATCACTTGTACTCAGTGACCAAGAGGAGCAAGAAATCTTCAAATTGGAGTGACTGTTAGGAAAGACGTCCTGTGCAGAAAGAGGGAGCAGCTGAGTAGATAGGATTGATTTGCCCAAGAAGTGGTGCACAGCCTCTGTGGTGGTGGTGGTATTTTGGGCTATGGAAGGGGAACAGCAGCTAGGACAGGTTAGGTGAATGTTTGTTGAGGTGTTTGATCTTGGAAAATCCTCAGTTCTACTGAAATAATCATAATATGCTGGTAAGAAGGACTAGGAAAACATCTCATTTCAGGCAGCTATCACAGCAAAATATTTATGAAAAAGTAGTGTATGTACTCCTGCAGTCTCTTTTCAGTTGAAGAAACAATGATGCTGAATGTATTTAATTTGAAATTAGAAGCCTTCTGAATATTGAGATAATGATAGTTCTAGGCGTATATTAATGGATCTGTGTGAAGGAAGGCAGGGCTGAAAAATGGCTAATCAAAGCACAAGCTATTTTAAATGGATTCCAATTTTATCTTATGACCTTCATGAAAAATATGCAATATCTGTATCAGTAAATACTCTGCTTTTTTTTGCTGGCTTGGCACTTCTAAAAATATTTTCTCCTTTATGCTCAGGAAATAGAGAATACATAGCATTTTGGACTAAATAGGGGTCAAAATACTTTTCTTACCATCACCTGTATTTGTGGAGTTCTGGCAGTGGTTGAAAACAGCCAGTTATTTTTGAGAAAGGTGGGCAACTTTAAAAATCGTAGAACTCTTTGGATTTGAAGGGGCCTGTAAAGATCATCTAGTTCTAACCCCCTTCCATGGAAAGGGACACTTTCCCAAGTAGCTCAAAACACCATCCAACCTGTTCATGTATTTTTCAGAGGTAATAAAAATAGGAGGGGAAAAGAAACTCCTACATAATAGGGCAATTTCTGAGCCCAAACAAGCATTTAAATATAGAAGCAATTTAGTCTTATTTCATAAATGTGTGAAGCCCCGAATCACCATCATCCCCTAATTAATGGCTGCCCCTTGTGGCTCTTAATGTTGTCTGAGGATGGAATAACAGAGCTGTTCTTATGAGGGATGCTGCCATTTTTTCCCCCAGTGTAGACTGCCATGGTGGTACAATGAAAGTAATAATGGTCTGACAGCTTTTGCTTCTTTTTTTTGTATTCTCATTTGTTGCTGTTAGTCACAGAAATGCTATGACTGATGAATTAAATCCTAGCTATGATGCTTCATGAAGCCAAAAAGAAGTGGTGTTCTTCTGGAGCCAGAGAGACCCTTTGCCTGTACTGAAAACCACAGCTGGAGTCTGTGAGGGGGATTATGCTCACAGTTAAAGACTTTGGTATCTTTATGGGATACAGTAGAGGAAGTTAAAATAGATCACCATCATATATTGATGTTGTCAACATTGCCACCTCCTCACAAATTCACAAAAGCTTTACCCCACATAAAGTTCTGCATTCTGCTTAGTGTAACGCTTCTTGTCAGGTGAAATGATAGTTTTCTGTGTAGAACTTCCATGCATGTGGGTATTTGTTCTGTGTGTCACTGAATTCCATTAACTCTTAGTTAACACAATAGAATGAGAAAGTGCCCAGCAACTTACAGAAATTCTTAGTTCCTGATGGAACTGTGTAATTTTTTTTGTTTGTTTGTTTTGCAGGGGGTTTGTTTGTTTGTTTGTTTTGCTATTTTGTTTTAATGCAGGAACCCCTTACTTTTCTTAGTTCTTTCAGTTTTGAAAGTGTGTGTGCTCTTCCTCCATCAAATTTCTGATATTTTTGGCATTCCATGAACAACCCCAAGTCAGTCAAGATCAGAAGAGAAGTCAGGTTGTCCTTGGCTACTGTGAAAAGGGAAAGAGAGAATACAAAATGATCAATTATCCCAATTTGCTTTTTCTTCTGTCACAGGAAGGGAGCTAAGAGCTACAAAACGAAAAGATATGTTGCATTAGCTTGCTTTGTATATATTATCCTTCATGCTTTTCTATGATTATATGCTAATTTTTTAATAAATCTTTTTAGGAAACACTTCTCAAAAGATTTTGATCTGAGATGCTGTTTTGATAAAAGCTGGAACATTTTCTTAACCTGATTGTTAAAAAATAATAGTTTGTGATTTTTTTATGAAATCCAGAAAGAAATTCTTGTTGAGCAGCAAGCAAAGCCAGGAGCAGTAGTAGTAGAGTGATCCAGATTTGCTTTGGGGATCTGTGTTCAACAGTCTGGCTTACGGTCGACACAGAAGTGGTTCATATGTGTTTTCCCAATCAAAAAACTGAGCAGAGTGTAGGCATGAATTTGTGTCTCCCTCACACTGTAGAATAAACTCTTTCAGGTTTTTTCCCCAGTCAGAGTTCTCTTGCTTCACATAGACGCTGACAAAAAGCAGGCTGATTCTAGGAGTTGTTGGAAGATCCTATGTGCTTATTTTTGGCCCACTGAAATGTTAATTCAGTAGTATGAAAGCAAATGGTTCCAGTAAGTGTGACTAGGAGAAGTTTATTTGGTATTAAGTCAAGCTTCAGGGAGATCCCTCACCTTCATTATCCTACTCTCTTTTCCTGCCTCCCCTTTTCCCCTTTTCCTTCTTTTATTTAGCAGGTTTTGATTGTGTATCAGAGTGGAATAAATATAATTTCTGAAGCCTTGTATTTTTATGGACATTTTTTACCATGTAGTTTTAGGTTTTAAGATGAATGAAACACAATGAAATGCATGTCTTCTTGCATATTTTACAGAATCATGATAAAAATAGTATTAAGTTTATTTCAGAGTTCATTCCTTTAAGGTCTAAACTGGTTTTTTTTAAAGGATCACTTCCAAAAATATATATTTTAATTTTATAATTAAGTCTAATATAGTAATTTTATAACACCTGCTGTCTGTAAGCTCTTTAGCTAATTTGCAGAAAGGACAAATTCTAACTTTACACCTCTGTGGTAAGTAATAACAAATATGTTCTTATATGTGGGGTTTTTTTTACTGGAAAGCTGAGAAAAGTTTTTCACTTTCTCAAGTCTTCACTGCCTTAGATTTCACAGTGGTTTGGCTACAATGATTTGTATCTTTCAGGCAGTACACAGGACTTTTGGATCATAAGTTGGAATAAAATTCAAGATCATTTCAGCCAAAAATCACAAAAAACCACAGGCACTTATCACTGGAAATCAAATAGAATTTCCATTAATGTGTAATAAAACTTGTCTTTTAGACTGAATACTAGAGGGCAGCATAGCTGAAGCAAACTCTGAAATGTTATTAACATGGGATTCAAAATGTGCAGTAGCCTGTTCTGGACAAAACAGAATAAATAGCAACTGGTAGCAGACCTGTATAGAGGGACTTACTCAAGAGCCAAAGAGAGCAGAGCTTTTACCCTGCCTGAGTAGCTCACATTCTTGATTTCCTTGGGGTTGAATTCTCCACAGAGGGCTCACTGCTGCCCATGGAAAGGAAAGTCATGCTGGTCCATGTCCAATTACTGCTTGCAGTCACCCATCTCCAAGCATCCCCAGATGATCTCCCTAAGAATCCCAGAGCGTACATCACCTTGAAGCAAATCACTAGGATTTTCCCTGACTTCCAGGATCTCTTCTCCAGTCAAGGTCTTAAACTGCTTTCCATGCTGGAAGGTGTCCCTACCAATGGAAGGTGTGGTTGGTGAAACTACATGATTTTTAAGGTTCTTTCCAATCCAAAACATTCTATGATTATGTGATTCTTCTTTTTGAGACCACTTCCTCTCTTCAGCAGTCCTTTCTGAGAGCAGCTGTTTTATCCAAAACCCAAATCCTCAATTTCACAGTCTGTATAGTCTCTGTGCACAAGCACGAGGTGCAACCAGCCTCCCAGTTGGTGGCTCTGCTTCATGTCTCCTTATTAATTGGAGGATTCAGGACATGCCAGTTCTGTTTAGCCCAGGTGTTACTGAAATTTCATCCCAGCTTGTACCAGTTAAAGGTAGCGACAGTAAGCTTCTGCTTGAGGACTCAGAAGTTCAGTTTTGGACATTCATACCCCGCAACATGCCATGCATTCATTTCCCAGCTGCCTGTTAGTGTCCACAGGCCATGCTATTTTTTCACCTCCAATACCCATTTATGTTGGGTAAACCCAGGGAAAGTCTAAGGATTACAGGCTTCAGGATCCCGCTTTCTATTTTCACTGTAACTATTCTCCTAGCTGTAATATTCTTATACCAAATTGAATTTGTATCTGCAGAGACTGTTGGCACCAACATTTCTTATCTGTAAACAATCTGTTGTCTCTTTCTGTTTTGTTCTCATCTCAGCCCTTTATAGATTATGACAGAATTTGAGTTGCTCATATCCTCGTGGGTCTGTTCCCAAATCACCCTTCACATCCAATGTTCTCTCTGCTCTGCATACCCCTTTTTAATCTCAGCATTTAGCTGTGTTAAGATACCTTTTCTGTTCTGAGAAATAACTGATGTTCTTGGGTGCATTTTAATTGCACCATACAAGGATGGGATCATGTGATTCCCATTAACATTTATGGGAGTTGTATAATTAAATCCCTGTTCAACACAATGAAAAAAATGTACCCTTCTATCTTATTTCCTTTGTTGGACTGTTGTATGTCATGTAGTTGGATTAGTCACAATGTGTTAAAAGAAATGCAGAAATCCCACTTTCTTCTTTCTTCCTCTCTTTCCCTGCCACTAGAAATTGCCCCTTTTTAACAGGGAAGTTCTTCCTTGTCAGTACTTATTATGCCAGAGTCAGGATGTGAGTTTTGAGTATAGGCTGTTTCTTGCAGTTCCCTGATGCTGTCATATTTCCAGGACTTGTGTAACTTGGATGTTATCCCAGCAGCTGCCATGTAGGTCCACAGCTAATTGATTAAGTTTAATTGAGAGGCCCTACATAATGGAAGGAGGTCAAGGTTTTCACTTTATTTTGGTTCTTGGTTTGAAGCCACCCAGGTTGACAGTAGCCAGAATCATTACTAATTTGCAATTGCTTATGAAACAAACCCAATATTCTTAATAGAGCCCCAAGTGGACAGTTGTCCACGTGGCAATTAGCAGTGGAGGAATTATTAGGGCTGTTGCAAAGAAGCCGAAGATGTAAAAGATCCTTGGCACTAGGCACACCTCTGACCCAAGGTTACAATTGTTCATGGTAAATGGTGAAAGCAAAATACTGGTATTGTAAAGAAGATTTTAGTGTCATCGCATAGGCAACCCTGATATTATGGCTATATTAGATTCTTTTGCTGGTGCAATTATAGGTTTTCAGAGACTGTCACTTTATTATTTGTATATTGCAAAGAGAATGTGTAAATAGCATTTATTCCTTCTCATTATAAGAGTCAGACTGGTCTCACTGTGATTTCTCCACTTCTTATTAGCTAATTGCACACTGTACTGTGCCAAAACAAACAGTTTCATCCACTGCATGAAGAATATGCCTATTTCTCATCTACATAAACTATAACTTGCCTTTTGATCCAATGCAATGGCTTAGCAGTCATTTGCTATTAAATGCGAATCATTTGATTGCTGTTTCTGCAGTCTTTTGCTGACTCCAGTGATGCTTCAGCTCTTTGCTTCCTGGCCATAACAAAGACCTGAATCAAAAGTGGCAGCAGCCAGTTAAGTACCATAACTATATTTTTAAATTAGAGAAGTGCTCACTAAGAACAAGTTTTCACATGTTCTGAAGTCAAACCAAGCTTCAGGGAATTTAGATGCATCTTTTATTTCCACTGACTTCTCAGGTCTTTTTATGTCTTTTCATATATGTGTGTATGTGCATATATATTTGGGCTAATAACTTTTATCTTAGTGTTGACTAAAGTGGTTGTTATATAAATTATGATCCACATTAAAAATAAGAGCATATTAAAAAAAAAAAAGTTAATTTCAAGACTTAATTCAAAAAGAGAACCTACAATTCATTTGCTAAGGCAGAACCAACATAAGGCAGAGTGGATCTTGGTCTCTTGAAAATGCAGTTCATAATTTTTAAAGGTTCTAGGGATTTGTCTTTCCTTTACCAATTAAGACTGGAAGTCTGGTTTACCTAAATTGCATACCTTGATATGAGAGTGGAAAAATCCATATGGACAAAATATTCTAAACCTATTACATTTTTTATTAATTTGACTTAACATTTTGAAGCAATTCAGTGTAAAAACTAGGCTAATGCTGAAGAAAGCTTTCCTATAGTGATAAAAACAAAATGTAAATTCCTTAGTGAATACTTAAACCTGAAAAGGCTATTAATAAGCCCATCTGCTTTCTTATTCTGCCTAGATTAATGTAAAAGTTGACATAAATAAATTTTATTGTTTAAGTTACTTAATGCAATTTCTTTCAAATCCCAGAAGAAATATTTACTATCCTGATAATATGTCCTGTTTTCCTTGTGTGCTGCTATAGCCACCATTAGTCCTTGTCATGAACAGGTGTGTATTAAAATCTTCCTTCAAATACACAGGAATTCATTATTGGTCTTTAATTTCTGTTGATTTTCTGCATTAAATCATAATAATTTTTATGACTGAGATTTACATATTTTAAAAAATGCCCCCAAACATTATTTGCTCAAGCTTTTGACCAACTGGTAGAATCACAGATCAAATACAGTCATAAAAATATACTGGTTCTTCAATATAAGGCTAATACATATACTGCAATTACTGCTATTTAATACATAAAGCAAGTTTTGCCCTCTGATGACACTTTTACAATTACTTGGTCACTATTCTGTTCTTTAATTCAGAAAGCCATATAAACGTTCACCCAGCTGAATTCGATTCTAAATAAATAAGACCTTACCAGTTCAACAGTGATCAGTGCCTTTTACTGAGTATTGCATTTAGTCATACTGGCAAATCTTAAATTTTGGTCTTAAATTTTGGTGCATAGGAAGTAAACAACACTTCCAGTCTTTTTTTGTAAGTCAGTCTCTCCTTATATGAAGTGTATAGCCATTTTTAATATGCATTGTCTCATCTATGATTTCAACTTGAGCTTTTACTGAAAGTAGAAACATCTGTCAAGCCTGCTTTCAAAAGCCTCAGAACTTAATTTACAAGTCAGTTAATGATTTCAGTGCGTTTAATAATCCAGCTGGTCACAGAAGAACGAATGTATTAATGACGAGGCATTTTATTTGAAATTTCCTCTTTAGCCAGTCTTCATCTTCTACTTTTAATAAATTGTAGTTTATTAAACTAGGGTTTAGTGAATTAATGGTCATTAATATGAAAGCAATATTTTCTTTTATTTTGCCAGTATTGCTGTAAAATATCCCAATGGCATTATTGGCTGCAGAAGGCTTTTTCTTTGATTAGCGATGAATTTTCAGCCTTCAGGATTTCCTTTCCAACATGCCGAAAACGAATACTCTTCTCTTTGCCTAAGACCAAAATGTATGTGCTATTAATCATAGTAAGATCAAAAACCATCCTGTAGTTATGTCTTCCATTAACACCTGCACTGAGCATGGGTCAGCAGTAGTTATGTTCCTGCTAACAGAGGGAGATGCTGTTTTGATAATGTTTTCACACATAAGCAGTTTCCTCCTCCATGTAATCAGGCATTGCGTAGTGTGACTTGGGTTCCTGGAGTCTGGCTGCCAACAAGAATCTGTTCCTGTTTGTGTTGGGAGGAGATGGGTAAGATGAAAACTGCCTGGCAGCTCTGAGGGTGTGTTCTGTGAACACATGGACTGGTTAGAGCACACATGCAAGGTAGTTAGTTTTTGGGGATTCACTTCTGTTTGAGGATGCCTTTTACAGTAGTGCTGCCTTTGTTTTTTTTCCTTGAAAAAAAAAAAAAAAAAAAGATGAAAGAATGAGCATAAGTATAAAATATGGTAAAGACTAGTTAGTAGACTTGCTACTTGCAATGCTGCCAGGACTCATCTGCTTATGTTACTGAAATAAATTTGTTACTACAGTTTGTGCTAGCATACTGAATAAACTACCAGGGAGTGTATTGAATTCTGTTATAGCTTAAGTAGCATAAACAGCTTTGTTAACTACTTTGTTGCTAGATGCACATAGCTGTGCATCATTGCAGTGTTGAGTTGCTTGAACTAAATTAACTAGCAATTAACAATTTAACTAACTACAAAAAAAAAACCCAACCTAAACAACTAACTAACTAACTAACTAACTAACTAACTAACTAACTAACTAACTAACTAACTAACTAACTAACTAAATAAATAAATAAATAAATAAATAAATAAATAAATAAATAAATAAGGAAAATACATAAAGGCCACAATGAATGACAGTTTGCTCCTCTTCTTGGATAATCTGCTTCAGAGCAGGGTGAATTTGGCCCTGCTGTGCCATTACCCCTAGTTAGCTTGGTTCCCAAGCCTGGGCATCCATCTTAAGACTGTCCTGCAGATTGTACTGTAAACTTCAAAGCAAAGAGGGAGCATGCAGCCACAAGAAAACACTAAACTGGACTTTCCAAACACAGACTAATTTTCAAAGGCTGGAGCTTTTTCCATGTTAACTTCCACATAACTAGTCTGGAGACACTTAGCATATAACTCAGTGCAGTCATCTCCCTCTATGGAAAAAAAAATTATAAAAAACGTGTATCTTTAACAAAACAAGTGACTCTTACAAGAACTGAGATGTTCAATTTATTGCATAGCTATGGTTATTTAGCTCCAAAAGGAAGGGAAAAAAGGAGTACTGTGTGCAGCAGAAGGAAAAGTGCTTTATTTAACATTCCTATGATACAAGATAGAGTTATCTGCTGAACACCAAAACAACCAGTTAGCTCCTCTCAATTTGGCCACAAAAAGAAGAAGAAAATCCAAATGAGCCTGGCAAATGCACATCACACAAATTCCATGCAAGATATGTAGCAATGCTCTAGAAATGCTAAAAATTATTGCTTTTAAAAGAAAAAGAAGTTATTTGCTTTGTCTGACAGAGATTAGCTGAGATAAAAGCAACTATGACCTCAAAATGGCTTTTATTTATCTTTTACTGTTAGATAACCACTTAAGCTCTCAGAGTTGATGGAGACAGATAAGCAGCTGGGGTTAACATAGCTTCAAGGAAACCTTAAGACAAATTCTCTCTTTCTATTTACCTACACTAAATTTAGCAATTATCAAACATTATCATATACAACATTGGCTTCTGTTAAGCTGTTCAAGAAACATAGATTAATTTCATTATGTAATGTCTCTATCCTAAAAGTGACAGATACCTCTGTAAAAACTATTTCACTTCTGCAGTGTTAAAAATAAGGGTGATCTGGGGCTTTGTGTGACGGCCTCCTAACTCTGATGTTGCTTTCTACCAGTGAAGCAGGACAGCCATATCTCCTCTGACTTTTATTAGCACAAATGAAGTTAACTGGAAGGTTTGATCTCTCTAAAGCAGTGTGTGCATATTTAGTAACACAAATGATTTAGAGCTATTGTTAAATCCCCTGAAGCATGCAAATTTTTGTTAAGCTTGATTAGTATTTGTTAGTTCCATATGTTCAAAATCTTTTCATTTTAGGCTGTCTGTTGTTCAGAAAGGAATTAATTTCCAATTTAATCTTTCTATCTACAGTGTGTCCTTTACAGGTACAGTCCTACAGTAAGATAGTATCAGTGCTTGTTAGAGACAGTGAATTGTACTATGCATATTAAAACACAGGTTCATTTTCAAGATTATGTGCCACAAAGCTACTAGACTACAACAAAAAGTAGCTCTGTGCCTCTTTACACATATTTTAAGTAGTATTCTCATGCTTTCATAAATTAGATCTTGAGGACTTAATTGTCATTTAAGAACTCTCAGTGTCTATGGCCAGCAATTCCTTTCTCCTAGCACAAAGCTATTCTCAAATCTCCAGTTATGTGAGCTGTACACCTTAGAAAACTTCTGCTTTGAATTTTTAGCCACTGCTGATGCAATCTCTCCAAAAAACAATCTTCAAATGAAAACTAGAAATATTCATTTAAATTTCATCTATGCTCCCTGATACTGAGCATCTGAAGCTAGCCACCCATATTAGCAAAATTAGTCCGTAATTTTAAGAACTCAAATCCTAATGAAGAGGGGACTTTGCATTTCTGCTTCTCTCTGTGTAGAATCCAGGCATTGGATTCTGTACATTGCTGGAGAATGCAGCTTGCTTGGTATCCAGTCCTGTAGCCATTTACAAGGAGTATGTAGTTCAGGAATTTGGGCATTACCATTTGCTAAGTAGCTAACTGTAATTAGCAGCTTTGGAAAGAAGTTTCTTACCACAAGATATGAAGGGATAAAGCCATGCCTTTCTTTTAGGATTAACCTGCTCATTGATAGCAAGGCTTTGTATCAGTTCATACTTTGCAATAGAATTATCATTCCTCAGACCAATATTGAGAGCAGATCTAGGTTTTTTGGCTATAGGTCTAATAAAACCAATGGAGAACTAATTGTGGGAAGCAATTCTGCTATTTGCATTTTTGTTGTGATAATAACACTGGATAAATTTTTCTGTCTATTGGACCAATACACTTTTTGAATTTAAATTTTTTTTTTTGACAGAAACTTTCTTATTCAGTCCACAGTTGCAGAATGATTAACTGAAAGGTTAGAACAATGGCCAGATTTGCATGAGCTTATAAATGTCAGAGGTAGGTCCAGTCTGGGTTGCTATTTGAAGTTATTTTCTATGGGATTTTTTGGTGTTAAATATCTGCATTTTCCACACACGAGGGGTCTTGGGTTGATTGGTTTCCTTGGTAACAGCTCTTTGCTCTGATTGCATAAGCACACTGGAGTGGTGCAGAACAGATTACTACAGAAACACACTGGAATTTGGTGTAATGGGATGTTGTCTGAGCTGTTACTGAGTTCTTAATTCCATTATCCTTTATATTATTCCCATTAATACCGCATTGTAGTGAAATAAAAAGTAGCTTACTTAAGATTAATCAAATTTCCTTTAACAAGTTAGTTGTTGGTTTCTGAAAGAAAAATTTTTAATGAACGAAGTTAACCTCACAAAACTCTGAATAAAATGTGCTGTCATGACTGGTGCAGAAGAACACTTAATTCTTGGCAAATTAGTTTGCAAGATAAAAATATTTATACAGCTTAAATTTATGTTGATGGATTGTCTCAGTCATTCTTTCTTCTTAGTCCACAGAAGAGCTCCCTTGTGTAGTTTTAGCAAATACTCTATGTCACTCTCTGATAGTCTTCAGAATATGTGTGTTTTAATAGAAATTGCATTATTTTGGAGATTATGATTAAATCTAAAATGGCAGAGAGTTATTTCAGTAAACATGGCAATAAAATTTTTGAAAAGGGTAAATTTAAAACTAAAAGGCATTAGCTGCAAAAATTAGAAGAAATTGCATGGATGTGTTGTCAACTGCCATGTGCCAGGTTGCTGCACTGGAGGCTAAGTTTTCTGGAGTCCTGTGAAGCTTGTCAGACACAATCCCCAGCATTACCCTGATGCTGAAATAAAAGCGTCTGTGATCAGTCCTAATATCTGGCTGTGGAAATGTGTAAGGATGTGCTTGCAGTAGTTGGCATGGCACACTCTGAAGTGAAACTGGCTGAAGTCCTCCTGTCCATGCTGCCAGAATTTCCCTTGTTTTTCTTTGGACTAGCTCATTAAAAATTCAAGTGGGTTAGGTGCACTCTGTGTCATGGCTTTGGGGTTTTTTATGTCTGAAAGAAAACTGGTTGGATGACCTGAGATCTCTTTATGACCAAGAGATAATGTGCCTTCTTAAATTAAATGAGAACAGCTTCAGGGTTTGCTCTGGAAACATGCCACTGATTGAAACCAAAACCCCAAAGGAAGGACACCCTGAACATTCCCCGTAGAGCCCCAGGAATGTGGTCATTTTAATGTTTATAGATCAGTTGGCCAAAGGATATCAGAAAGCTGAACTGACCAGAAAGAAAACCTCTGAGCAGGGATGAAGGGAAACCTCTCTAACTGATAAAGGGAGTGTATACACTTGAAGAGAAGCAGATCCTTATGTATTTTCCTTATTTTCTTCTCTTTTTAAAAATCTATAATTAGTATTCATGAGAGTCATGGGCGAGATCTGTGGTCCCCTTACTATCTCTTTATGGTAAAAGGACACTTTCTCAATCCTCTGTGTAGCCATTTTACCTCATCCATGGTCTGATAATTACTGTAGATGTTTGTGTAAAGGCAGAAGAGCTGTCGTCTCTTTTCCTGTGACAGTGAGAATGTCAGTTCCTTTCAAGTTGTTCACGCTTTGAGGCCTCTGAAACCCAGGAATATGTCTGTGTTTTGTTTTGCTTTTGAGGAAATTCCACTCTTTCTAGCCCAATTCCTTCAAAGAAGCTCTCTAAGGGGGATTTGCTGAAGTATCTCATTATTATGGGGCGCTTCCACTTAATTATGTCTTTCTAGCAAGGGACCTTCCCTTATTCCTGGCTAGAGCGAGACATGACACAACCTTGGTCAATTCTATCATCTACCCAGAAATATTCAGTAAAACAGCAATTTCATGAGTACAGGCAGGATCTGTAAGCAATACCCAGGCAGCCATTCCACCCCATTATGTAGATGATCCTGAAAATCCCTCAGGTTAAATACTAAAATTGCTACTTTCAACTTCAGAGACTCAGAGAGAGTATTATCAATATATAGGATAATGACAGCATACGTAAAAGCACATGTTAGAAGTTCTCTCAGCACCCGAGTTCATTCAGAAAGCTCATTTGCAACTTTATATAACTATAAATTTATAGTTATATAAAGTTCCTTCCTTGTTGCAGTTGTTAAAACAAGGTTGGATTTGCTCTGGTTGAGTTTTGTGACCCTATTTGTGGAACAGCCCATAAACAGCCATACTGTCACAACTCAGTAGAAAACAAACTGTACCATTAGGGAAAGAAATGAGCTGTGGGCAAAGAGAACCACTTAAACCCTCTTTATCATGCTAAGAAATGTGAAAATGCCTGTGTAGAAAAGGAATGTTGACTTCCACATAAGAACACTATGTGGAAGTAAGGCAAGAGACTGAACTGACTCTGGCTGTCTACCTACATAGGAAAGATAATAGAATTCCATTTTGTTATTCCAGCTTGGGTTGTGTGCTATTCAGAGAGGAGTTTTCTCTGTAGGAGAAAATACATTTCAGACTGGTAAGATATTACTCAAGTCTGAGTTTATAGAATCATCATAGCATCATAGAATGCTTTTGGTTGGAAGGGAGCTTAAAGCTTATCTAGTTCAAACTTTACTGCCATGGGCAGGGACACTTTTCACTAGACCAGAGCTCCATCCCACCTGGCCTTGAACAATTCCAGGAATGGGGCATCCACAAATTCTCTGGGAAACCTGTTCCTCACCACCCTCACAGTAAAGATTTTTTTTCACCAATATCTAATCTAAGCCCTATCTCTTTTAGTTTTAATCCATTCCTGCTTGATTTGCCCCTTCTATTTCCATACACACTTAATTTTGATTTAGCTTGAACCTCCTTGAGTAGAGACTCTTCATACAGGGACTCTCTTGTGGGAACCCTGGTTTTGGCTGGTATTTCTTGGTGAAGATGTGTTTCAAATAAATAGTGACATTGTACCAGGTATGAGGAGGGTTTGGAAGAGTTGGCTGAAAAATGTCCAGCTTATAAATACTATTACTATTGGCAATTATCTATTATTGTTTAAGGTGATGCAGCATCTGAAGTTAAAAAACCCCAATTTTTGTTTAAGGTCACAGCTCAGTCAGAACACTCAACTTTTGATGAATATCAATTTTTCTGTAAAATCAAATGGCAGTTACAACTTTCTCCAGCTAATCCTTTCTATGCTATCCACTGTCACATCAGGCTGGTACTCTCACATAGACCAACACAAACCCAAAGCAGCAACAAGTCAGTGGACTTGGATCTCCTTGCAACTTGTGAGAGAGTGGATTTAGCGTGTCTCTGCCAGGAGAGGACTGGGAGTCTTAAGCTGCCTGGAAGCCATCAGCAGTGCAGTTGTATTGCTGAAAGGCAGATGGCCTGTACAACATGCCATAACTCTGCCTTTTTTTCCCTGTCAAGTGCTGGGGAGACACAGGCCTCAAAGCTGGAGGCTGCAGCACAGTCATTTTCTATACTGCCCAGGCAGAACAAGTGAGGGAAATGTGTTCTTCATCTGAGTTCTTCCTATTCTTTCTTGGCTATCAAATTTTACATCTAATTACTGAGCATGTGGGGTGGAACCTAATCTCCTTCTATTCCTAATGATGTTTAAATCTCTTGAAAAACATCATATATAATATTCCTGATTATTTTTTCCTTTGTGACAATTTAAAAAAAAAAATATTAACAATAGGGGGTGTGATCAAGGTTCATGTGAAAGGTCTGAGTTAGGAAGGGAAATAATGGGTAACCCATAGGAGGAAGGGGTTTAATTGTTGCAGCAATGAACACTGCAAGTTTGTCATGCCTTTCTTTCTGTGTGGTAAAACACATTACATAAAATACAGCCTCTTCACAGGCAATACCAAGGTTTCTCTGAAGGATTCTGAAGGGATTAAATAGCCTATTCAGACATCTCGATGTCAGAAAAAAAAATAATGGCATAAAGAATATAAAAGTAAATTGCGCATTTTAGCTGTTAGACATGCTTAAAAATGGGAGACAGTCATGTCTGTAGCAGTGAAATGTACCTGAAAAATTATTTGTCAAGTCCCTTCTAGAACCAGCAAGGTTGGCTATAAGGACTGTATTACTTGATACAAACTTCTGAATAAAAAGTCTGCTGTTTTAGGATATGAAATCTGCCGATGCCCAATGTTCCTGAATGAGAAATTGTATCAATAATATCACATTACTTGATACACTGTGTGACTCAGAATAAAGATATTTGAGCAAATATTATTGTAGCTTGGTAGAGAAATATAACACTGACTTTGCTTTGTAAACATGTCCATTAAGAGTTCAGCAGAAGAGATTTTAATGCTTCGAAAGAAGCATTTGTGTTTAAATTGTCTGTCAATACTAAAACCTGACTGTTAAAATTAAACAGAATCCGATTGTAGCTGCTGTCATTCAATGGCTTCCAAATCAACATTAGTCATTCCATAATTAAAAGTTGTGTAGTCTAACCCCCTTCAAAGAGATTTCTTATTGGAGAACTCCCTAAAACAAAGATTCTTCATCAAACTTTGCCATTCTCTATTTATCTATACTAGCATAAACAAGCTCTGATGATAAGCCAAGGAACATTTCAATATTCAGTTGATGTATATATTACATTTTATCTGTATTTTATGTGTTATTGTGGGTGGACTTTGGTCGGCTGCTAGGTGCCCACCAAGCCACGCTCTCACTTTTCTTCCTCTTCCTAAATGGGACAGAGGGAAAAAATAGGATCAAAAATTCGTGGGTTGAGATAAAGGCAATTTAGTGAAGATTTAATCTCAGCTTTCCATCAGCAGGTGATTCCACCTAAGATCTCTTACATGTAGTGATTGCTTCAGAAGACAAACACCTTAATAATTAATGTCCCTCTTCCTCCTCCTCCTTTCTACTCTTATTGCCGAACATCATGCCATATGGAATGGACCCCTTGGTCAGCGTGGGCCAGCTGCCCTGGCTGTGTCCCCTTGTCCACCCCCAGCCTGCTGCAGGAGGGGAGCAGAACATTGGAGACACCTTGCTGGTGCTGTGCCAGCGCTGCCCAGCAGAAGCAAAGCACTGGTGTGCTACCAGCACTTCAGCTGCCAGCACAAAGCACAGCCCTGCAAGGACTGCTGTGGGGAGGCTGACCCCACCCTAGACAGAGCCAGTACAATTAACGCTGAGCTGGGCTCAGCTAAGCTTTGCTTGCTGTAGCCAGGCTGGCTCTGCAGTGTAGACATGATTAAAAGTGATTTTGTGGCTAAAGAAATACAGATTGGGATAAATTCCTGCATCTGCTCCTACAAAAACTCTGTACATTCCCTCTGCTTTTCTTATTAACACAGGGACTGTATCCTCTTTCCTGTGCATTAATTACCAGGTTAAATGACAGATTGGATGGAACAGGAGCTGACTTTTACATTGCTGCACACACAGAAGCACTATAGGGTGATGCTCCACATTTACTGCACCTCTGTGGTGCTGTAGCAAAACTCGTCTTCACTGATGTGCTTAATTATATCAAAATAATAAGTTAAAATTCTCAATAAAGGGTTTGAGTAAAATGTTGATTAAGAATGTGGCATTTTCTTCTTTAATCTACAGCTTGGCTATTTCTTGAACTTGTGCCTCATCCCATTCTCTGTCCCACAGTTTCCTTGGCTGAACCATATTGGATTATGAAAATTTAACTGTATAAATACAGACCACTGGCAAATCCAGCTTCACAGTTAAAAAAAAAAAAAAAATCAGGCTATTTTTACCTGTAATATTTACATTCAGACTTGCATGCAATATCAAGTCAACTTTAGTAACTGCAAAAATCTTTTATTTCAAAGTTCTAGATACCTTGAAGTTATGGCACAACAATCTTTGATATACTTGCCTATTGTCAATAGTGTTTTTAAAAGACTTTCATCCATTAAAAGGAAATAAACAGCCTTTTTTAATTAAATATGGAGTATTGTAGTAAAGTGATTGAGGTCTCAGGTTAATTTTAGGATTTTGTGGGGCTTTTGGCCTAAAAACAGAAAGTGAGGATATTCTAAAATAAAAGGAGGAAAAGAAAACCATTTCTACATTATTCTTCCTATTGACTTTTAAAGAGCCTCTACTGCTTTTAATGAAAATTATTTGAAGAGGGTCATAGGAATTTAAAACCAATCCAGATTTCAAAGCTAGTATATCCACAGAACCACGAGACATTTCAGTGCTGACAGTAATCAGAAAGAATCATCTTTAATGTTTTCAAAGGTTTCAGAAAAAAATGTTTTTCTTTGAGGGAAGAACATAATTTGATAAAACATGCTGGTAATATAAGTTGTTTTCCTTAATATTGTTAAAAACAGATTACAGTACTCAACAGAAAATTAGCATCTGTCTTCTCTCTGAATTGACACACAGAAGGGTAAGGACAGCTAGGGCTGCTGACCAAACAGGGATGCAATTGTGCCTCCTAAACTTTTGCAACTATGTGTGGAAGTTTGGGCTGTAGGATTTATCAGAGAAGTGTTCCCACCCAAGGAATCACTCGTCCCTCATAAGACCAATAATACAGGTATATTTCCAAAAAGACAAAATATCATTTTTAGACCTATGAGGGTTTTTTTTAATAATAAAGACCATGTATAGTTTAGTGATTGTACACAGTGTCAACTCATATACCATGTGTCTTCTTACTCATTCCTGACCAAGGATTCAAACCAATTACTTTGGCTTGGATAGAATATACTGAAAAAGGCCCTGTATCCAGATGCAAGGAAAGCTTTTCAGGAAGGGAGATAGTGTGTGCAAACCTCTGGGTCCTTCCCCAGAATATTCGATTGGCCAGATACGCAATAGTTTTCTCCTTCTGGTCATAAAGATTGCTGTATGACCTTTTTTACTCAAGCAGCTGATAGCTTTCATATCTGGGACAGCAAAAAATTGTGGAGAAAACACCATATTTTTGTGGCTTAACATCTTTTTTAAAAAAGTATTGTACTCTGTTGCCAGCAGTGTTTACTTTTCAAATGAAGGACAGTGAGCCTCCTTGCAGCTGCTCCTCGAGCTCCTTCATGACACCACTGTGGTCTCAGTGCTGCAGAAGCACCATGGGCACCCCATGGTCACAGCAATTTGTGAGGTCCTGATCTTAGTTATGCAGTGCTTATACAATGCTGTAATAATGATTAGGTGACTGCTGTGGCAGGATTTTTGTGGTTACTAGAGGACATTTTAATAGAAAATTATTATTGTTTGAAGCCACATTTACAAGTTTGAATTGTGTTGCTCCTGAATTGGAACTGTGCCTGGTTTGGGTTTGGTTTTTGGGGTTTTTTAGGAGGGTTTTTTTGTTGTTTTTTTTGTTTGTTTTTTTTTTTTTTTTTTTGGTGGTTTTGTTTTGTTTTGTTTTTTTGTTTTTGTTTTTTGTATTTTGTATTGTTCATAATAAAGAAGTTGCCAAGGGAGTAAACAGGGGTTTACTGTGTTGATTCTGTGAGATTACACAAGGTTTTAATGGAGCAATTAAAGGATATGATAATTCATTCTTTATATATTAATTAATTTATTATTAAGCATTATTATAATACATTATGTATTAGTATAATGTATTATTATTACTACAATTTATTATTTATTAATTAATATATTAAAGCTTCACAATCTACACTGCACCCATTTGAATTGCAGATAAATATTGTTTGTTGTTCCTTTTCTGAGGTGTATCACAACACTTTCATTCTATATATTGGGTGAATAAAGGAGAAAAACTTTCTGGATTAAATATCATATGATTTTTAAATGTGGTTTTTAAAGCAAAAATGTGTTTGAAAAAGTTATGCTGAACTTGCACTTTATTCTTAGTTTTTAAATGCCCTTAATTTTGTTTTTTTGAAAATCAAATTCTCATGGGGTTTTTTTGTTTTGGTTTTTGGGGTTTTTTGCTTCAGGAGCTGGATTTGGGTAAGGAATGGATTTCAGCAAGAAAGGTGTAGAGGGAATATGAGCAAAAATAAATAGAAAACATTTCTATACAGCCTACAGTTCCATTTCATTACTCTGTATGTTGTTTTGAGGGATTTTTCTTGTTGAACTTCATTTTATTCTTAAATAGATATTGATTTCGTTAAACAAAGTGGACAAGAAAATTTTGCCTATTAGGTCTAGCACCATTTCTTCATAAATTTGCATACTAATTAATGCCACAGAAAACATGTCAACATTTTATAGTTAGCAGCAAATGATGATCCATGGTTCTATGATAATTAGTATGGCTGACAGTCAATCAAAGTGATGAAAATAAAAAGTCTGATCAAAAGACCTTTTGTTCTGTGTATTGTAAATTAGCATAAACATAGCTATCTCTTCATAATGCCAGTAAATCAGAAAACACTGCTTTGGCATGAAAAGATTCTTATATGGTTAAAGGACAATTAATTTAATCCACTGCTATATTTTTTTTGTTATTTCTTTAATTTAGATAATTAAAAAAAAAATCCGAACTGTTCTTTGGGTGAGGAAGTTTGCATTGCTTGTTTTTAATGGCCGTGAATGTGTGTAAATTGGCTGAAAAATTGTTTATGAACCAACCAAAGCTAGTGAGGTCTTAGGAGCCAAATGACTATGTCAAGACAGAAAATAAAATTGAGTTAAAAACACTCACTCCCTGCTTCTATCCCTGGATGTCTGGAAAGCTGTGGAAATGGAGCTTTGACAGATGCCATGGACAACACATTTTTACCTTGTAGCCATGTCTGCTTTCAGCATAGCACCTGTGACTTGGATTTATTTAACTTCACTGCTGTTAGTGGGATGACTCATGATATTTTTAAGTACTCACATGATTGAGTCCTGCTGTCTAACAATAGTTTAATCTTGTATAACAATAATTAAAAAAATACTGAAGACAAAACCTTATTATATGTTCCACCTTGGTAGGATTTTTACTTTTGAGACTGAGGGAATGGGGTTTTTATGATCATTTAGGACATTTGTGTCTCTAAAGATTAGAGTTAGGCCATTAAGGGCATAGAACATTAATCATGGTGAAAGATTTGTTTTTCTTGACCTCTATTAATATTCAGTGCATCCCAGCCCATTCCATAATTAAGGTAGTGCAATATGCAGACAGATGCACAAATGTTTAAAGAATAATCCCCATTTCTGAATATCAAAAATTTTGTTTCTCTTTCATTATTATTAGTTGCTCATAACATGAGCTACCAAATATATAAATAACTTCATCTCTCTCACTCCTAGTTTTTGTAGCCATTACATGTTGTGGTTTATTGGGTTTTTAATAAAATACCTGTATTCCACTATGGGTGCTTGGTACTTGAAGGCTGACCTTAGCAGCAGTGAAGTCCTGTTCTAAAATGTCAGGTGTCAGCTGTGAGTGAAGTTAAGTAAGAAACCAGGACTATGGCCTGGAAAATTGCCATTCACTAACTACAAACTTTGCTATATTTTGCTGTTAGGGATGGGGCTACACAAGAAATAATAATATTTGACTTTTTTTAATATTTGTTTATATTTTGTTTAGAAGTATGTGGTCAGGTTTTCATTTAATTTCTTTGCTTCTTTTTGCTTGTCATCAGTTTATCGTCTTTTTGGGTTTTTTTTCCTTGCTTGAAAACTGGTATGTAACTGAGTAGATAATGAGCAGGTAAGCTACATATGTTCTGGATGCTTTGAACTTTTCTTTATGCCAATGAATGTATGGGGAGTGCAGATCTTACGAGCTCTGGACCTTATGTCATTGTAGTCAGTTGGCTTCCTGCCTGAAAATTGTGAAAACGGTTTACAAAGCAGAGCAGAAACAATTTTATCCTCTGAACATGATTTCAGGAGTGTAATTTGCCAGCAATTAAAACCCCCCAAAATGTAAACTGAATTACTCTTCTCTTGGGATTCCTAACACCATTTAATTTGTGTTTGTTTTATCCTTTGGCATTTTATCTTCTAATAAGCCTTCGAGGGAGAATTGAGTATTAGATTTCTATTTAAAGGAAAGGACAAATAGAAGTAGAGTAAGTACACTCTAATGGCCAAAATTATTCAAGATTTTTGGCTTCAGCAGCATGCAAATAAACATCTGTATTTACTGTATTGGAGAGGTTTGTTTGTTTCACAAAAGAATTTGCTAGAGATTTATTTACAGGTAATATTTATTTACTATCTCTTCTCCATTTGAGTAGATACGAATTTCCTAAGGTTATTTATTTGTGGAACACCAGCTGTGTTGCTATACTTCCAAGTCATCTTTTAGTAATTCTGTATTCTGATACTTTGAATATTTCCTTAATGGAGAAGCTGACATTTGACTTAAATTCTTCTGGTTGTTCATTTAACAGGTTTCCCATGTGCGACCCACACAGTTTATCAACTTGGTTATCTGATGGTGAAAAGTAAATAACCAAAATACTACTAAAACCACCACTAAGAAAACAGATAAAACCAGAATTGTTTTTCCAAGATTTTATTGTCTTTTTCCAAATTAACACATCTCTAAACTGGATTTCTATTATACTATTCCAATTTCTAATTATAAAATTAGAGAAAAATGCTCTCAGAAATCCTGATTTTATTTTGCATGATTTTTTTTCACCAAGACACTTCAGTCTCTCTATAAATACATTAGAGGAGAACAGTCTCAGCTTGAAAACATTTGCAGTGTTACTAGTTTAGAAGGGTTTGCACTTGGGTTTACATTCGTCATATTTTTGTTGTCTTCAGGTCACCCTTTTAGTTATCAAAGTCCTAGAGCTTATTCTGTCTTCTGTTTCAAATTGTCTTCTCTTTATTATATTCTGAAGAATATTCTGAAGGGAAGACTTGGAAGACTGAAACAAATTTATTATAGCCCCTAGTCTGCAAATATTTGCTAGGTATCCATCTATGAGTTGCTCTGTTTTCTCCCAATAGTAGGGTGAAGCACTTCCATAAATGTTCATTTGGGATTTCCAGCCTGAACTGCCTTCAACATGCTCCAAGCTGATGGAGTCTGACTTAGGGCTTGCTTCATTACCCATTAGCTGGAGCTCTAGAGATGGAGAATTTCTTGGCACCAAATATATGTTCTATGTGTTTGAAGGATGCTGGTAGGTTGGTGCTTTGCAATCATATGTACTTGAAAATGACTGTGTAAAGCTCACACAGGTGTTGTGACATACCTTCTGCCTTTGGGACGTACCTCATGGTTCCTGCACAGCCACATGATCTCCAGAGGTGTGCAGGCCAGACTGTGTGCATCTCCTCCTGGGTGCAGGGACTGAATCTTCCACCCACCCACAGTCGGGAGCTGCCCTGGGTGTGTGAATGGGAGCAGACTTGCACTGACGAACTTCTTCAATTTGAGTTTGAATCTGAGATCTTGCTTGGATTGTGTTCAAAATACAACCAGAATTAATTTTTCGTGCCTTTGGGGAAATTTATGGTGCCTATTTATTGGTTCATTCATTATGCTTTTCTTAGAAGGGGCTCATTTGGCTACTTAGGGCCTGGAATGAGAAAAAATTCTGCCCATACAGAACAGCACTTGGGATTTCGGTGTGTTTCCCCAAGTGACTACACTGTTTCTTTGATACTGCTTAATGTGTTTTTCTCAAAAGAGG
This sequence comes from Sitta carolinensis, assembly GCA_032173965.1. Taxonomy (NCBI): domain Eukaryota; kingdom Metazoa; phylum Chordata; class Aves; order Passeriformes; family Sittidae; genus Sitta; species Sitta carolinensis. Next base: position 114,283,899 of record CM063284.1, read on the forward strand.
AACAAAACTAATTGCTGAGACCTTTGTGTCCTAGGGGATGTGTCATGGACAGAGAAAAATATTCTTCACAGCCATTACCTTCTCATAGTTATTTCTTGCCAGACCCTCAAGGATAAGCTGTCAGTGTCTGAATACAACACATTATATAAGATCATCATTTTCCACTCCATATAAGATGTTATTGTGAAAGCTATATTCTGATATTAAATAAAAATATTTTGTACTATATTAAGTCTTTCATCCAAAGACATAAAAGTGCTCTCCAGTGTTATTATTCATGTTGAACAGAAGATTAAAATGAGCAATGCAAGGGTGAGGCAATCTGCCCAAGGTTACAGGGAGTCAGTAATTGTTATCCCAGTCCAAGACCTCTCCTGAAGTATAAGCAAGAAGGGATGTTTTGGTTATGTGATGTAGTGCAGGAAGTCTCCTTCTTGTGTAACATTAACACAACAGGAGGAGTTGGTGAAGCCTTCATGTCAGTAGCTGGGATCAGATTACAAGATAGGGCTTTAATAAGCAGCTGTGATGTAAATCCAGTAGACATGCAAATACAGTTGTTGGGCAGAGGTGTAGCTAGGTTTTATAGAATACAAATCAATACAAGACACAGATGCAGGCAAAATTTTTTCAGTGGTCGTTTGCCAAAACTTGTGGACTGGGTTTAGGCAAAACTATTTGGTAATCTAGCTAATGTTTTGTGCAATTTTTAGTAAATTCTTTTATTTTTGAGTGGTACTATCCTCCCTTTGAATGCTCATCTGAGGTTAATACTGTGCTTTCTGTACTCACGTAATATTTTGGATCACCAAACAGAAAAGAAAGACCTATTATTTTTAGTATAGTAACTGAGGGGAAAAAAAAAAAAAAGAAGACAAGAAAAATTTTCGAAGTAACCTAAATAATTGTAGTATATTTTTGACAGATAACCAGCAGATGGATTGTACATGATGTAAATAGGTTTATAATGTTTAGAGGTATACTTTGAGCAACATTGCTAGTATGGTGGAATAATATCTCTGAAGCAAAGGTAAAGAATTCTTATGGGCACTGGATATCAATTTGGATGATATTGCCAAGAGCTTTCTACACACTTTTTTTTACTGACTGTATCTTCTGTTCCCATTTCCACTTACTGCATGACAGAGCTGACCCCAAACCCCTTCCCCATTCCTTTGCTGGCAAGGAGCCTTGTGCAGCTCAGGAAATTGCCACAGCCTTCACCAGCTATGAAGGCTGGCAGAGCCAGGGTAGTCCTGTGCTGTGACCTTCCCTCTTCCCCTGGGTTTTGGGAAGGTTTGGCAAGGTCATGCTTCTGTGTGTGTGCGTTCCCCCTCTCCCCGGGCTGGCACCGTGCTGGGAAGGGAGTCATCCTCCTCTTCCCACATATAGTTATGTCCATATCCATTAGCTGACTTACCTGAATGGCTGTCTTGATAATTTACAGTGACTTTTGGGCTTTGAGAAATGTGTGTCACATAGCATGCTAATCTACTGTATTAATGTGAGTGATAAATTGGGCTTTCAATTTCACTCTACTGGCTGGAAAAAGACCTTTCTCAGGCACTCAGTTCATTCCTCTATACCTAGCCTTTCAAAGAACCTCCATTTAGAACATTTCCATAATTCTGAGGTTTTTAGAGGAGTGGAATTTTAAGACCTCTGCAAAGCTTTTTCACCAGCCATCCCATGTCCTATATTTCAAGATAATACATCAGTTTTATCATGAAGTAATAATCTTAGAACCCTAATCTACAAAACACATAGAAGTATTTCTGGAGAAGGAAACAAATAAACTAAATAAAACTTCTTTTTGATGTTAGAGAGTTGTGTTAGAGGACGCTTCTGGCATCCACACAGGTCTGTCTTCTACAATGTTAGTACCTTTACTAACAACAGATAACAAGGCTCATCAGCAGAGGGACTTGAATGCTTGTTATTGCTGTAGAAATGAAATTGCAGCATTTAGACACTATTGAGATTAAAATTTGCTGAACTACTGCTTAACTTACATCAGGTAACTGATACATTTACATTCCTGCCATGGAATCTGTCTGTCCTCCTCTTTAAGATGCTAGCCTTGACTTGTCTGACCTTTTGGAGGATTGTCTGTGCACCCATCTGCAAATTCTGCTTTTCATTATGCTAAAGAGTTTTTAAATAAATAATATTTTTACTGTAGAATCTGACTAGTACTGAAATAAATATCTGCAGTAGTTTTGCGGCATAGTTATATGTAGGACAGAGAGAGACAACTTTTATAATCCAGTGATGATATTGCTTAGTAGTACTCCTTGTGTCAGCTTAAGTTGCTTTTTATTACTCTCACTACCACTGCAGCCTTCATCAGTGTCCTTTGCCTAGCAGTCAATAAAGAAAGTAATCACGAATCCCAACAAACCATGAGCCAAGCAAAGCCTGTGCCTGCTATTACCCTGGTCATTTCATTAGCCCTCATGGTCTAGCCCATGCTTATGGGCTCATGTCAGGCTTTGTGGACTTGAGGATGTTGCCTCTTTTGCTTCCCATTTTCCATTTATGACTTTGACTTTACAGCCTGTGGACACATCAGGTCAGGAATCACCACATAGCGTATTGTAGAGAACAGCCCAAGGTCTTAAAGAAGACAGCTGTGTGAGTTAGGAGATTATGGAGTCCTGCTAATGCCATCAGAGTGCACACTCAGATCAGGTTTAGATGATTTACCTTTGGTTTGGTGTCTCTGGGTGGTGCTGCATTGCTGCATTGCTTTGCTTTGGCTTTCCAGTGTTCATCTGACTAGAATAGAGTAGTCTCTGTATGAGATGTGATCGTGATGCATAACAAAAGGTTGACCTAGCATACGTTGAGCAGGTATGACTTGTGGGGTTTTTGAAAAGAATGTGGTTCAATGCAAGACGGAAGCAAGATGAGTTTTTAAGTTAACAGAAGTTCCAACAATCAAAAATAGATTATTCTGTGTAATACTGTACCTATAATATGATCTTTTTGCCAAGGACCTTGCCACATAAGAACCCAGCCCCAAAAACTGTACTGGGGAAGATAATTAATGGTGGTCATACATATTAAGGATGGGCTGTACACAGATAACATTGTAAATAACAGTATATTAAATATCATGCTTTTTATCTCTACATTTTCTTACTGGAAAGAACAATGATTCATTGCCTATTGATATAATGGGGTTGTACAAGCCAATAGTTATTACCATTCACTACAGTGTTTAGCAGCATACAGGAATAAACTATGAGGCATTTGTCTGTTAGACTATTCCTTGCTTTACAGATTTGAATGCCTCAAGCATTTATCTAGAAGTTACCTAAGTATGCTCCAAGAATCTAATCCCTGAAGGTGAGGTGAAAAGAGCTTTCTGTTAGACGTTATTCAGCCAGCGTCGCAGAATGAAGGGTGACAGCATCATGTGAGAGCCATTCACCCAAACTGTCATTTTACATTTCCAGGAGGAAAAAGATTTAAGCATCCACTTTATATGTGTGATTGTTTTCTTATCTTTTTTCTCTTCTCTCTTGACCCTTCTGGAATATATTTTCTCCACTGTTTCTTTGGGGCAAAGCCTTAGCACCCTGTAGGTTTTCCGTCAGACACTCTGGTCTGCACTTGTGACCCAGCTGAGTGAACTGTGAATCTAAATAAACATCTGAATCCTCACTAAATAACAGCAGTTCTCCACTGAAACAGAATTACTGCAGGTTTGTGCTGAAATGTCTGTTTTAAGAAAATTGATCCAGAAATTACCCATGCCAATACCTTACCTATTTGAATAAAATAAATTATATTAAATCTGTTGGCACGTGACTTACATCCCACTGCTCTCTCTGGCCTGCAGAGAGGAATGCAATTCAGATTGAGGAGAGAATGCAATTTCAAAAAATATTCTGGAGTTATAGTTTTGCTTATTTCTTACCACAAAGCACATTCATATGGCTGGTGATTATACCAATGTCTCTCTTTTGGCATTTAATTGTTCATGATTTGGAAAAGAAGCATATGCTTCTTTTGAGAGTGTTGGTCCAGAAAAAAGGAGCTCTTACCCCTTTCTAACCTGCACTACCCCTCCTTTATGTACAGCTCACCACATCTGGTTCATTAGTGAGGTAGTCATTCTAGATGAACACTCTCTGATAGTATTAAGTTGCAGTGTAAATTGTGACAGAGCTGCTGTGAGCCTCTCCTCACCATGCAGATGTTCTGAATACATATGATGTGATATGGAGCTGATTTAGTGGATTTTTATCAAAAATGCTTAAAAATGTTTTTAGCAACACTTCTCAAGTTGTGCACAATTAATTAAAAAGAGAAATATACTTGCCAATAGCCTATTTTACAAAGAAAAATTATTGCAGCATTCAATCTGTGTAACAGTTTGTAAAATGAAAGCTGCAGATTATATTTTAGTCACTGGGGGGTTCTAAATAAACTGCTTTGACCAAACTAGGAAAACCTGAGTAAAGTCTGAAAATGTTTTCTGAGTCAGATCTTATCCCTGCTCATTTACAGAGAGCAAAACTGCTTTCTGACTTCAGATATACCATGGTAGAGGACAGATCCAGAGGTGTGCAGTGCGAGAATGAGAAACAATGGATGCAAATCACTGCCAGGCATAAGGAACATGTTCTTTGCCTTAAAGGCGTCAAACAGGAGGGTGGGTTACACAGAGAGCTTGTGAAATCTCCATTCTTGAAGACATTCACAAGGTGTCTGGAAAAGACCCTCAGCAACCTGATATAACTTCAAAGTTGCCCCCAGTTAGAAGCAGATGACCTCCATTAGGCCTTTTCTACTGGCATTATTTTGTAGTTTCATGATTTTGACTTATAAATGGAATTTTGAATTTCAGCAGATATCTCCATTTAGCTCTCCTTCAACACTGAACACCTCACATATGCAGAAATGTGCTCTATGCTGTGTTTGTGCATGGTTCATGTGTGCAGGGTCACTTGATGGAGGAGGCTTAGGTTGTAGCAGAGGAAAATTTGGATTCTGCTGGGGCTTCTTCAAGCAGGGAGCTGCCCGTTCATACTCTGCTGCACTTCAGCATGGCAGGTCCCATCTGCCAGGGCTATGAACCTTTGGAAAACATGAGTTATGGAGCATGACAGTCATTGAAGAGTTGTGTCTGGCATATAGGATCCTTAGATGAGCATGGGGAGAATTATTAGCACTATTCTGTAAGCTCCAGCCAGGGAGCCATACTCAGCATGCCAAACTGAAGCACATGCTTCCTCTTGGTGACTGGTGCCATATAGGGAGACTGAAGAAGTAGCAGTAGGGCTCTTGCTGAATGCAGATTGCACAAGCCAGTTTGCTCTGGCTGTGTTTCATACAGAAATATGTTCCTCTCAGCTGATCCCAAATATTGAATTCATTCACTGGGTTCACTCTGGAGCAGCTCCACTCTCTGCCAATGAAAAGTGTCATGCTCTAAAGCTCTTAGCCCCAGTTAACCCTGGTTAAGATATTTAGAAGAGTTCTGAAGGTACAGAAGCTGAACTTCCGTAAAGCTTCCATATGGCACAGGAGAAATGGAAATTTTTTCAAGAGAATTTATACTGGTGTTTGTATCCTCATGGATTTATTTTCTGCTAAAGTCTTATTGTAGCTAATTCTCGTATTCTTACCTAGCCCTCTTTGAAAAGTTAGCTCGAAATGTTCTTATATCTCATGGGGCATGTGGGAGGTGGAGAGGATCCACACAGGTATGCTTCATTTCTTTTCTCCTATACCTCCAACAGCTTTGAAATTCAATAGGGGTACCAATTGCACATCCTCGTGCAATGTATCCTCTTGCTTTCTTGAAGTTAAAAATAGTGGCAATTTAATCTCAGAATGTATTAGTACTAAGTTGAGATATTAAATATGTCAATGCATTGTGTTTTCCATGTTTTTGTTCAGAAATATATTCTATGATCCAATATAATATCTGAACCTGTAAATATACATAGATATATGAATATATAAAATAGCATTTAGATTAGATAAACATTTTCAAAACAGATTTTCTCATCTTCGAATATTCTGAAAAAAATTTTGGTTCAATTTGGCTTTCAGAGTGCTATTCTATTATAAATCTAAAACAGATATGAAATCATATATGTTGTTATTTTTAGTTAAAAATAGGGTTTATTCATGGGATTTTTTGGTCTACCTTAGATTGTAAACTCCTTGGGTGGAAACTGTCTTTAGTAATGTCACAAAAAAGCTCTAATTAAACTTTTGGTATACTATTTACAATAGGAACAGGATTAAATAATGTCTGTATTTTTAAACGAGGCTTAGACTGGTGATGGTGGTGGTTTTATTTGCTTGCTAAAATGATCTTTTCTTCATCAGTCTGCTCTCTGTGTGTATTCAGAACGAAATTGTAGAACTTTCCTTTTAATAAGAGTCATTCTTTTGAAAACCTCTTATGCTTTCAGTGATGCTGATAGTGATGATGTCTTGCAGGATAACAAGAACATTGGTCTGTCTTGTGTCATGGATAAAGTTATTTAATGAAGCTGTGAATGTCAAAATCTTGCTGATAAATGATCACGATGAACACAGCTTGCTTTTCAAACCCCAGACTTTATTTACAGGGCTAACAATAATAGCTGTCTCCCTGACTATGATATTCTTCATCTGTGATCACTGAGAAGCAATAAACATGGGCAAGAGGCCTCTTTTGAAATATTATAGGATTCAAAGTAAGAGACACATGCTGGAGTTCATTCTGTAAGTCTTTACAACTCTGTAAATCAGATGATGAAACATTGTATGTTTTCAATACAGGGCTGCATGGTTTGCTGAAAACAAACCATGGTAACAAATTCTTTTTAGATTGTTATTAGTTGATTGTGAATCTCTTTGTCATTCCCACTATTGCCCAAGGAAAGTAGGACTCTTCTAAAAGACACTGCATGTCTTTAGGGAGAAATCTGACAAGGCACTCCTTAGTCTTGAAGGAAGTGTAAAAAGATTTCTGGTAAGGATGAATGAAAAGAGAATTATTTCAATATTGAAGTTAAAGACCTTGCTACTTGGGTAGTATTTTTAATGCTACAGTCTCTTAATCAACTCTTTTCCCTTCCCCTTTGTGTATCTTGCCAGAGAAACCAAAAAAAATCAATTTATCCTGTGCTTCGGTGTCTCTAAGAATAAAGAGTTAACTAAATACCGGTACTGAAAAGTGCTTTGAGAATTACCAGTAAAAGGCTCTAGAGCAAGGTTATGTTTATTAATAAATAACAGTCACAGAATAGGGACGTTGGTGTAATGGGTGAGTAAGCAAGCTAATCTCTCATTTTACATGTATTTGGTCTAACAATTCCAGGTCGCTCCACCCCAAGAAATCTGAGGTAGGCTCCTACTACTTGGGTTTTTGGTCTTACTGGTTCTTCAGCTGTTCAGATTCACAAATGAGAAAAGATTCTTGCACTGGTGAGAAAATATATCCTTTTTCAGTAAGGGGCAGACATCATTCCCTTTTCCTTCTCAGTGTTATCCCATGTGGTCTGTATACCTCCATCTTTGAAGAAGGCTAAAATACCTACTGGCTTAAAAAGAGACAGTTTTTCTACCTTCATTTATGGTGACATGAAAGACTTAAAATTTATATAATATCTGTAATAGCTGCTCCTGCTTTAAAATTTGCTTCATCTGTTTCAAAAAAATGATACATTGCCTGTATAATCAAGAAAAGATGGTCTAGGTCTTGAAGCACCTGTTCCTGAAGTAAGCCTTTAGAAAACAGGATATACTACACCCTCTCACTACTTCTGGTACTCCACCAAGTTCATTTAGGATTAGCCTATATATCCAGCCACAACACTACATTTCCTCTTACCTTGATGGTGTTTCTTTAAGCAGTGTATTACCTATGTTCCTCCTGATCTGCCATGCAGCTGTTTGTTTGCTAATTTCCAGTTGAAACTCAGGAGCTGTGTTGATTGGATTGTCAGGTAGCGTTGATGTTCTTCAGATGGGAATTTAGAGCACCACATTACTAGCAATGGCCTTTGCTTTTGGAATGCTTTCTCTTCTTATTTAGTACATCTTCAAGGTGCCAGTGATCTTCAGGGTATGCAGCCTCTCTGCTTTATTATCTTGCTTTTGAGAAAAATTTCAGAAGAGTTTATTATGAAAATAAGAAAACAGAAAATTATTATTGTGGGTTATTTCCTTTATGAAGCTTATAACAATGCATTGTTCATGGTGGAGAACTTATGTGTCTCACATGTGTGAAATATTAATTCTTTCCTGCTGGCAATCTAGCTACCATTCTTAATGATTCTTTTGTGTGCTTCTCTGAAAACCTCTCCAAGAGAAGCCATCAAGCCCAGTCAAGCCAGTGGTGTCTGTCCCTCTCCAGCAATAAAGAAGAATAGCACTTCATGTTTGTCATTCTAACAATGGAATTTTTATGATAGCATTTTGTACTTAAAGATAAAACTTTAATTATGTACTGGACAGCAATTTTGTTTTAGCAATATAGATAAAGGATTAGATGACAGAATTAAATTTACTTAAAAATAAAAATCAATGTGAGCACCATATGCTTGATACTCCAATTGTTATTGGACTGCCCCTCATTCAGTTCCAATTAGAAGTGTTATGTGGAAAGGATATTTTATTAATGAAATATGTTGGTTTAAGTTTTTTCACAGTTTCATGATAAAAGATTTGACAAGTTAAGTTTTCAGAAACCAGTGTGTTTTTCAGAGTAAAAATCAGACCTTAAACATTTCAATGGTCAACCAAAGGAGCTTCTATAGAGTGTTCCAAAAAGGCTGCTGTGTTTAAAAAAAAAAACAAACCCAAACACTAGTTAATTAAACTTCACAGGATGATGAGCGTTCATCTGAGAATTTATTTTGGGAGCTGTAGAATGTATTTCCATATTTAAAGGGAGCATTTATCTGTGTTATTACTAAGTTTCCTAATTTGCCCTTGCCATCTCAGGTAGCACCTAACAGAACGGAACAAAAGGAATATTATTTGGCAATGCAACACCATGAGAATTTTCTGGCATTCAGTATTGTTCAGCCTTGTAAAAATTTTTGGTATATATTCAATGGAGAATAATAACAGAATTTTGGAACCTCCTTATTAGTATATGGTATAGAATACCAATAAACCTTCTCAGTTTATTGGAACATTAGTTTGAATTTTTCTTATTAGTCTCTGGACTATGAATGTATGAACTGAAGTTGAACTTCTTTTGATAGTGAACTGTCCAACTCTTCAATATCTATTCAGATATTCTTCATATCTCCTGATTTCCTGGGAGTCTTTTTGCCTGAAACCCCTATTTTGCCTTCAGTTTCATGAATTTTCTTTTGCATTGCTCTTTATCAATAAGTATTCTGTTTCATCTATTCATCCACAAGAGATCAGTGCTCTTTCTAACTCTTCCTCTCTAAAATTAGGAAATTTGACCTAAACAATCCAGGCATCTAAAATTCTTGCACTGAGCAATGAACCTCATGAAATCATGATTCATTTAAAGCAGACACCTATCCAGTGTTCTACATTTATATTTTAAAAGTTACCTACTTAAGGAAGAGTGATGGAGGTAAATGATTTTAATGTCTATGATACTTTTATTGAAAGACTTCAGTCTGCAAGAGAGAAAGGGAAACGTGGAATTTCAGGAAACTGGAATTCTTTCCTCATTGGTAATGGGAAAATGACACTTTGTTATGAACTCAACTTTGTTCAACTTTTGATGTAATCAGACAGCATTGGCTGATTTTAGAAGAACAGTCAGTTTTGGTAGGAAAATGTTATAGACTGAGTCATCTATTGGTCTTAAATACATCTTGGAGAGAAACTGCTTCCTTTGAAACCCTGCGAAACATTCTTGTGAAGTCTTTAGATGATTTTGAAGTAAATTAAATGCTAATCTTCTGAATACTTCTCTTGGAAGATTGATTCAAGTCCTAGTAGAATTTTCCCAGCAAAGAAAATTTGTGATTCTGAAATTCTTTAAAGATGATTCAAATTTTGCCATTCATATTGACCATCTGTGTTAGCTCAAAGAGTCAACCCTGACTTCCTCTCCTTTCAGACAGTATTTCAGAGAGAACTGTTTGATTTTAACACAAGAAGCAGTCATGTCTCCCAGACTACATTCAAAAAACACCAAGGCACAATAGAAGGATGTGCAATGAACCTTCCCTGAAATTGACATCTTTCAGGTGAGGTGACAAAAACATTGAGACTTCAGTCGAGAAAATTCCTGCAACATCTATCACATTGAATAAATGTACCATTTGTTGTTTTCCAGTCTATACTTATAATTTTCTGCTTTTTATTTTTTTTTAGACTACTAGTGTAGTATTCTTTCCTAAATAGTTAATAGGTCTTAGTGAATCATCCCATTGTACTGAAGGATCTTTTTCTATATCTGTTGGCAAAATACACTATGAAAGAAGCATCATCTAACTCATTCTTGTGGTCCAATAGATAATTCTATTCACAGAATGCTACAAGCAGTGCTTCTTTGTAAAGAGTGTGTAGCCTGGTTAAAGGAAGATTCTCCTTGGATTCTTCTTGGGTTTCACAAAGGAGAAAAGTGTTTAGGGAGGGATGAATTTGGCAAATGTATTCCACTGTGTGTCATTTTACCTGAGGTGTTTTTATAGGCAGCTTATTAATGAATCATATTTTTAGAAGGATAATTTTTAGAAGCAGTACATGCAAATTAGATTGTCTGTGTTATACATTGTGACAGGAAGGGCCAGATTCCCCCTTATGTGGCTGATGCTACCAAAGTAGCTGGACTTAGAGCAGTGCCATGTAGACTCACCTCTCTCATTCCACTGGTGAATGAAGATATGAGTCAGAACAGCCAGTAGATGTCAGTAAACACAAATCTGAATGAGGAAAGTCTGAAAATACTCTGCCTTTTGGGGAGTTTGGCTATTCAGTATTGACAAATGATTTACATGGATGGTAAAAGACCATCAAGTGCCTCATAAAGGACTTGATTATTACATTTCTTGTGTATTGGATGTGTATATTGTAAGAATTTTTTATTTTCTTTTTTAGCCATCTCTTCAAGGATAGAGGGAAGTTTGTGCTGGCAAATTCAATTTAGCAGGTGGCAAGAGTACTTTTTGGACCTTCCCAGCTCAAGATACACTATGATTTTATGACACCAGTATTTGACTTCAGTGTCTGAGAATAGGAAAGAGGAACTGCAGCAGTAACTCCCAGGAGCTTACCCCACTTCTTTGTTCAGTCCTGACCTTCCCTGTACAAAAAGAACAGTGAAGGAATGAACCATTTTAACCTATGTCACTTCGAGGCACTGATAGGAGTTATAGGAATATTTGATACGTAAATTGTTTCTTTTCACACTGAGCACTGACAGAGTTTAAGACCAGTTTTAACACTGGTGCTGTTCAAAACTGTGTTCAGAGACTCCAGCCTCTAATGCTTTTCCAATTGCAGAGAGTGAACATCATCAGCAGTTCTTCTGATAAGAGCATTTTAATGACTCTGATTATGAGAAAAATACTTTTCAAAAGGTTTTAAAGAGCAGCTGAAGGATGCAGCATGGTAATGCATTTGTAGTACTTCCACCACACATTATTAATACACTAGGATAACTGTTGAATTAAATAATAATGGATTCAGGCCCTTCCCATGAGGAGAAGGGCTATGCACTCTTTTAAATGGACCCATCAGAGAAAGTAGTGACGGTACCTGTCTTTCATATAGCACTCATGTTTTGAGTAGGAACAATGCTGGGAGGAGTCAGTTCTGGAAGCCTTACTGTCCTCTATGAATTCATTCAGTGGTCTCCATCCACCTCAGTAAAAAAAGATGATTTTCAGCCCCTTTTAACTGAGTAGTTGCAGCACACTCTTAGCTTTGAAATGCCTCATGCTGGACAAGGAAAATTGGTTGACTCCCATGTCTGAGTGTCATCCTTATCCTGAAGATGTTACTTTATAGACTGGTCTCAGCTGAGTATAGATATAGCTGTGGTTTAAGATGTAATTTAACATACTTCTCACTGGGAAAAGAAGAGTATATTAGGTTGGATTTTGGAGGCAGGTAGTTCTTCTTCAACAGAGAATGAGGCTTTCTAGGTTTTGGTGGCCTGAGATGACAGAATTGCAGAATAAGCTGAGTTAAAAGGACCCAGAAGGATCATCAATACCAGCTCCCAGCCCTGCACAGTGCCATCCCCAAGAGTCACTTTGTGTGCTGGAGAGTATTGTTGGTGTAGCACTGAGTCAGTTACTTTAACTTAGGAGAGAAATAGGACATCAGTTATAACTCTGCCATAAGTGTTTCTCGTAAATAACTCTGGGCACTTAATTCTTTAAATGTGTTGGGTTTTTGAATTACTGTGCTGAGACATTTTGCCTTGTATTATGTACTGCATATGAAACTTGTATTCTTAATGCAGGTTTTTCAATACTGCATTTCTAAGTTGGCTATTCAGTGGAGGGGCTGTGGAGCAACGGTGTGTGATTGGGCCTCTGAACAGTGGACTAGGTTCTGTGAACTGTAGGTGAATCTCCTGTGATGTTAATAGAAACCATCCCACCCTCCATCCATCCATCCATCCATCCATCCATCCATCCATCCATCCATCCATCCATCCATCCATCCATGTTAAATGGCAATGGAAATGCAAAGCAAACTCCATTTTTTCTTATTACTGTTGCTGTTTACAGCCTCTGAGAAGATCATTTTAACTCTACCTAAGATGTGCTTCAGTCACTTCAGGTGAAAGAAGAATAAAATGATTGTTTTATGTAACTTTTGAAGGACTTCACTTATGATGTAGGCATATTTTACCTCCATAAGCCATCTCAGCTGTCTTGCTTTCTTTTTTCATACCTTCGACTGAATTAAAGCAAATCAGAGGTAATTTATTCAAAACAGGACATTATTTAGCTGCTTGTTTAAGGGTCATCAAAACAAATGGTAAAAAGCAAAAAAGCTTCAAATCACACCTTTTCTTTGACATAATCTTTTCTCCCAGGCTTTAGGAAATGCTGCTCAGCTCAGCTACTTTCATGAACAACCCACAAACCACAGATATTGTGATTCTTCCTTTTCAGAACTCTCTCAGGCTTCCAGTGATCACCCCATTCATCTTCATCACCAGTCTTTCGTTTTTCTCTGCCTTCTTCCAAAAGGGAAGAAGAAAAAAAAAAGTATTTGCTAGCGTAGTTATAGTCAAGCAGCAATATTCTCCAATTAATAGCTCCAGACACATTCAATGAAAAGATTGACTGATTTTGTTCAGTTTTCTCATACCTTCATCTACGCTAGCGTCCTGTGCTTTAAAACTATTGGATTGCATAAACTGAAGTGCCTATAATGTATTTTTTATGTTTAATATAAGTATTTAAATGATGCAAACATTGTTTTCCTTTCTCCTCACTGTATATTTCTTCTCCCTCTGAATCTCTTAATTGTTGATTTGATTTGTTAGAATTCATGTGCCCTTTGCATACATTTCTATTAACATATGGTTTCAAAGATTCAAACTGTATAAGCAAGTGACTATTTTAGGTTTTAAGATGAGAGAAGATCCTGGCCTTAGGTTTTGCCATGAGTCACATTAGCCATACTAGAATTGAAATGTGCATGTTGAGTTACATTCATGTGAAAACAAAGACAATTCTTTTTCCTCTATTTCTAGATTTTAGTCCATCTTAAAAGGAAAAAAAAAAGGTAAAAACTTATTATCTTTGTGTACATGTTTTCGATTTACAATGTGTCTTTTGTAATTTTACAACAGTCTGGTAAGAAAAAAAAAAAAAAAAAAAAACACAACAAAAAAGGCCAGGAAGTCTCACAACCAATTTTGTAAGAAGAAATCAAATACAGACTGCAAATTGAACTCACGCAAATGAACATGTCAGGTGGATTGCGCTGGATCAACTGTGCTGCTCTGAGTGAGCTGAATGTAATGCAAATGTCTGTTTTGGTTCTGTATTACCCCTACAGTCAGATGCAGACATGTCTGGTTGGGTGCCATGCATTGGGAGGGTGGAATGAATGAACTTGGAACAAGGGTCATCCATTAGAGATGCCAAAGAGAGTGAGGAGTAGATAAGAGTCTCAAATGATTGAATGGTGTGTGATTACAACAGAAGTGGAAAAAACATCCAAGAAGATTACATTTCAGTCCAGGGAGGTCTGAAATAATGTTGCAGAATAAAGAACAAGTACAGTCCACTAAATGCAGTGTAAAAGAAGTCTCTTTTTAGTAAAAGAGACTAAATTCACAACAATACTTTGAAATTATACACATAACTAAACCAGCAAACTAGCTAGTTCTGTTTGGAAAAATATGTGTAGCTGAAGATATGAAAGGGGCAAGTCGAAGGTATGCCTATCAGTTTCTGAGTTGTCCTATAAATTACAGGTGTTTTATTTCCATTCTTTTTTTTTCTTTTTCCTGAAATTGATATTCTAATGGCAGCACTGAAAATGGAAAAAAAATTCTCTGCCTTTTGTTCAGGCATGAGGAAGCTGAAATCACTTCAGTATTTCAGCAAAATGCAACCTTTCTTCAAACATGAGAGCATATTGTATACATTTTGCAACTGTTACAAAGAAGTCAACTTTATATATATTTCTTACAAATCTTCTATTTTGACCATTTTTCAGTTCAAAGAAGTACCTTTTCTTGGATTTAAACTGCTTGCATTTTTATCACTTGCTGCTCAAGGTATTTTCCCATTGAGACAACACGGTACCAAAAAAGCAAGACATTCTTGCTGCTAACAGAGAGACACGCTGAAAATATATTTTGTTCTCATGGTATATTTGCCCAAAGAGAAATAGAACCAAACTTCAGAAGTAATCAGGGTTTTTAAAAGAAGCAAGCCAATATGTGAATGTAAGCTCCAGCCTCTTATTCAAGCACAGGAGGTCCTATTAGCCTTTTATTCTCTGTGGGGTGCTCTGTTAATGCAGGTAAAACGGGAATGCAAGAAGTCAGCAGTGGAACATGGCCCAGCCAAGCTCTTCCCTTAAGAGGGACTGCAGCCATAGGAAGATGCAGCTGTACAATGTACCTCAGGATCTTCAACAGAAGCTGCACAATGGTCCTGCCCTCTCCTGTGAGGCAGAGGTTAGCTTACACAGCATACAATATGTGACAGAAGCTTGTTCTGGCTTGAGCAGAAAGGGTACGGACATTTACTTAAACCAATTTTCCCTGAATCTTGGCGCCTTTGCTGGAAGCGTTTGCTTTGAGTTCTGCAGTTGCCAATAATATGCATAATGACACAATGAACACCAGAATGAGGTCACTTCCTGAGATGGTGATGATCCACTAAGTGTTGAACCCTCTGTATAAGACATCTTAGGGTTTACCTTCAACAGCCCAAGCTATGTCTGAATACAGCACTTGTTTATGGGCATCTCTCTCCACACTCAGCACCTACATCTTCCTCCTGTGAATGCTGGGGGTTAGTGTTAACCTCAGAAAACCTTCCAGGAACATGTTTATATAATTCTATCCAGGTGCTGCATAACAGCATTTCAGAGTCCTGTATTTTGGGTCTTTAACTAGTCTAGGAAAAAAATGAAAATAGCTGGAAGTGCAGCCATCTTAGTGGGTCAATACCCACAATCAAATTATTATTTATGTGCATAAAGTATCGATATTGCAGCAGACTTAGATAATTTAATAAAACACTGTCCTTATTGTCCTCATTAACAACTGTCTTTTGTATGTGCACTGTTTACTTGTCCCTTTCTGTCTTTAGTCCGTGTTGAACCAACATAAATCTTCCAGTTTTTCCTCACAATGTTGTGTTTCCAAACAAGGTATCTAACAATTTCTGCTGCTGTCTTCTGAATTCTCCCCAGTCTGTCTGTCACTGCCTTGCTAGTGTTTTGGACAACAGCAGACATGGTGGTATTCCAGCTGTGTCAGCACTAATTAAGCAGACCAGAAGGTTTTCTTCTGGAATCATGTGTGCAACATTGACATGCTCTTAGTCCCTTTTTGTCTGTAATCTGTTATTATGTCTGATCCCACTACTGTCTAGCAAGATGTTACTCATTTATTGATAAACTTCATATTTGTTGCCAAGCATACTTGGATTTCATAGCTTGGATCTCATAGGATTGAGTTGAGGCTATTCCTTGAAATTCCCAGTATCACTGTTTTCATCCTTCCTCTGGAATATCTGCAATTCTTGCCCCTTTTGTTCCATCATCCATTGAAAAAGACTGATATGGGTTTCAGGTGAAAACACACAGAGGTCTTTTTGAACAATTCATTTTGACCCAACGCTATTTTAAGAGGTCTTTGGGACAGCTTTTTTCAAGCATAAAATGCCCCATTATGAAGATTTCATCTAGACCATGTTTTCTAAGTCTATGGGAGTGTCATACTGCTTTCTTCATATTATGGGTTGCTTTACATAAACTTAACCTTAATGACCTACTTAAGAGTGGAATTTATGTTTAGGAGATAGAGAATTAAGTTGTATTTTGGGGAGTTAGCAAAAAATGGCTTGGAGTGCTACAGTACTAAGCCACAAATTGAATGTTCTATTTAAATCTTTCTGCAACAAATCTGCTGTAACCCAGAACCAGGACATGCATATTCCAAATCTTGTTAGAGTCTGATTCACTCAGAAATTTTAAAACTTTTCTTTTTTGGAAGTCAAGAGAGGCTTCAGTCATTTTAAATTTATCTTATTCTGTAAGTATTTTAGGCACTCAGTGAAGCAAGTGCCAGGTTATTATTGTGGTGCAGGCTATACTAAGTAGAAGTAGAAAGTAGAAAAAATACTGAATGCTGAAATTTCCATAAATCTATTTTTTTGAATGTATAGAAAGCAGTGACAGTTTTGGGAAACCAATGTTTTAAACAAAAAGTGAAGTAAAAACATTTTAACTATATCTAAAAGTATATGCAAATGTTCTTGACTTGTTTTGTTTTTCACAAGGCAAGTGTCATTAATTCCAGCACAGCATTTTCAGTAAGTTCTTCAGTCAGTGAAATCTATGAGGCACAACAGAAGAGTTTAGATGTAATTTTTAAGTCCAACATAAGGCTGACAAAACCACCATGTAGACTGGCAAATTTGCTGGAATTCCTGGATGAGGTAATGGTTTTTTGGCTTGACAATCTATGCTGCAGAAGTGACATTTTTTGCTTTCAGTGTATGCAGAGTTGTAGCTTTAATATTTGCAGAATATTCTTACCCTTGTCTCTTAAAACTGTTCTTCAATGATTTTTTTTGTCAGTTCAATCAGTTTTACTAGAACTTGAAATGCAAATGTTTTGAGACTTTTGAGACATATTTTTTATCAAAGGGCGTGAAGGTACATTCAGAAAGTTCATTCATGGTTACATGCATCATTCATGATTTTTATTCACATATAATCTCCTATTTGTTTTGTAAGCTTGCTTCCAAGTATTCCATTGTGTAGAAAATGCCCCAGAGCACATTCCTTTTACAAGTAATACAGTCTTTTATGGGTCGCTTCTAATTTGGACACTTCACTGAACACAGCTGCCACAATTAGAGTCAAATTTGTGATTTTCTTCATTGAATGGTACCAGTGTGAATGATATATAAACACAGCTGGCCTGAATGCAGATTTCTTCATGTGATAATGCCTATCAGCAGCAGCAGTATTTCTGAGGCACTGACCCACAGAAGCCAAATTAAAAATCAAATTAAGCATCATAAATGCAACTTCATTACTATTCACGCTTCGAAAATTATGAACTGATATGATTCATATAAGAAAACTGACTGGATGTCCCCAACTGAAGAAGGGCACAGGTCAACAAAAGGTTTCCTCATACCCAAAGAAATTTAGGTATAAACAGTCCCCAGCTCCTGCAGATATAAGTATTCTTACAATAAAGGATGTTACTGTAAGTCTCCTTCCCCATGTGTGTGCTATTGAATAAAAATACCAATTTTCACTAAAATGACATGAAACTTCTGTGAAATTTATTTTAAAGCTGTTTATTTGTGCATGTGCCAGGCTCTACGGTGACCAGCAGAAATTTCTTATTCCAGGAACTTAGTGTCTACAGATTTGTCTATAGATAGTGTCTAAATTTTGTCTTTCCAAAATTTCAAAAGGATTTGGAGTGTGTTTAGAATAAAATTATTCTGCCATCAAAAGTGGTGGGAGGGTGAGAGACTACAAGGAGAATCAAGAGTAAGAAAGATAATAGTGGAGCAGAAAGAGTCAAACAATGAGGACATTACCAAATTTCTTAGAGTGAGCAAGGGAGATGGAGTGAATTTGGACTGTGCAGTTGCAGAGCTTGAGGTTTTTTCTGTAAAATGCCTTTTAATCTTCTGTGAAATCTGAAAGTTTCTGAATGGCACAAGATACCTCAGAAAAAGAGTTTCAGGCTCAAGACAGCTAAATTTTCCTTTGTGAACCTGCATTCTATATCTGCCATAAGTTCTATAGAATACTAGATAAATCTTTTAAACCAGTCCTCCACAAATGAACACTGATTGCATCTGTTCTTTTTTTCTGGGTGCTCATTAACTCTTGGTCTATGCCCACTCAAGGTGAGTGGGAACTTATACCTAAATTTCCAGGCAGTTCCTCATGTGCCAAAGAGGAGAAGTTATAATACTATAGATATAGTCAGAGAAGTGCTCAAGAAATAAATCAGTTAATGTACATGAATCTTTTGAGTATCACAGTGAAGAGCACTGCTGAAAAGGGAGTGAGGATGCTGACTCTGTTACTGGAGCAAGGATGGTCAGGAAGCAGTAAATACGATAGCACAGGACCACATATCAACCCTGGAAGATGAAACAAAGGAGAAACTGAAGCTTGTCCAGCTGATTTTTGGCAGACTGCTCTTCCTTCCTGTTAACTGAATACAACAGTGGTCCTGAGGGAAAAAATAGTGCATGAATGTGTAATTACAAGCCTGTATCATAATGTGTATATCCAAAGGGACTGGATTAATTTTGCACAGGCAACCTTTCTTCTGACAGTGCCAAACTGAAATGCACGATTGGGAAGGGGGAGCAGGGGAGCTGCTGTTTTGGTAGTTTTTCCACGTTTAAAAAAACCCACTCAATAACAGCTCTGAGGCATTTATTTATATGCAATAACATCCCTGATTGTTTCAGTCCTGGAGCTTTAGGTTTGCTACTAGGTTTTACTGTTATTTTACTCGTGCTGTAACATTTGTGTTTAATGTAGCAATGTATTAATTATTTCATGAACTGGAATTTCATGTTAAACAGGTATTTAGCGAGTGGCAAGCAATGTATGTAGGACAAATCAGAGCAATGCAACAATTTTTTTCATAGTCTGCAGGGCAAAGCAGAATAAAATTGCATGTTTAATATTCAAATCTGCTATGGGATACTCTAAGCAGTCCTTCCTCTAATAAGTCCTAGAGCTCGCTCAGGAGACCCAGGATGCTCAGGAGTGAGATGAGGCATTTATATTTCTCTTTATTATGAGTAACCTCTCTGTGAGGTTACTGTGTGGAACAATGGGTGGTATTTTCATTTGGGGAGGCTGAATGTGAGGATACTGCATCAGAGCTTGATTCTCTTGTGGCCTTTGTGTGTCCATGGCTCTGTGCTCTGAGATTTTCTAGGGTTCTTTTCCAGTCAGTACTGTGAGTCCAGGAAGACCTGCAAGAAAGTCACTTGATAACTGTGACCATCCAGGTGACTAAGCCAGGGTTTTAATTTATATCAATGTCTTATTGTGCTATCCTGTGCTTAAAATTCCAGATGATCCACAACAGAGACTGGCTTAGGTTTCAGTTTTGTTTTCTTTCACCTGCTGTATGGATCCTATAAGCAACACTGTAAGCCTTGTCCAGTATTTTTCCCCAGCATATTCAGATGATCCACTAAGATCAGTACAACATGTAATTCTTTTACACCTTCACTTGAACTTTGGGCCCAATATTTAGGAAGAAAATAAAAATGTTAATAAAAACCCAGAGCACTTAATGTAATCACCTTAGTTTTGCAGAGTTGTTCTTCTAGGAGAGGAGGATTTTCTTTATTTTCGAATAAATTACAATGAATAATAATTAATTCAGAATTAATTACAATGGGGTTTTTTTCATTTTTTCTCAATGCAATGTTTTTAAAAAACAATTTAAGTCCCAGTTAAGGCGTTTGTTTTACAGTCAAACTCATGATTAAGTAGGGGATTTTTAGCTTTCAAGTTCAGTCATCATAATTTTTTTTCTTTTTCAAGATACACACTGGACCAGCTACTGCAAGGAGAGTTACAGAGTAAGTGTACAGCAATAGCAATAGCAATAGTAACAGTAATAGTAAATAGTGAATAGTGAATAGTAATAATAAATAGCTCGCACTGCTATTTTCTTCTTAATGAAGAAAAAGGTACTGTGATAGGGATTTCTTCTCATCATCTCATAAATATGACTTAGATTCCTCCATGATGAGAAAAACTTTCCTCAGATAACCAGAATGTCTGGCTGTTTCATATTCTTAATCTTAATGTCCCTTGATTTGGTCTAGTTGCTATAAGATCATATTAAGCGCAGTCCAGCCAGCAAAGGAGAATGCCAAGTGGGGTTTGTGACATACTTCCATAAACATTAAAGCAAATCAATCCCACAGAGGGATAAGCATAGACTTTTTCCTTTCTGGGGCTCTAAGGTCATGCAGTACAATGTGTGTAATGGAACAGATACATTTGAAATGTCCTGTGAAGATGCTAAAACTATTAACATTTCAACAGAGGGATGGAGAGGAGCTCTGTAGTATCAAATGTGCTTCTGTGGTTTTCATTGTGCCCAGCCTCTGTCTAGCCTTGCCACAATTTGGTTTGTTTTGCATACATTTATATTTGGTTCAGAGATTTTTATGAAAAGTAGCATGTAATATTCTGTTTAAAAATAAGGCTGTCTGAATCTCCTATTTTAGAAAAGTATTTTGTATTCTTATGATCAGTGACATTTCAGCATTTAAATTTATTAATGTTACCTTTGTAAGATAGGAAAGCTTTATTGTTTCCTCTTATGGACAGCAATGAAAAGCAAAATGACATGATGGCAGTCAGGCTTGAATATTGAAGTAGAATAGGCTGAGATATGTAGCAAGCCAAAGTTTTCACAAATCTGAATTCACATTACTAGTATAACATTGCCAAACAAGATCATATACTTAAATGATAAAAGCAAATTTGACTACAGTCTCATCTACTTTGTGGTGTGCTGACTATAAATGTATTTCAGGTGTTTGATGGCTGGAATAAAGAGAAGGGCTCCTTTCATGAATAGATGCTTGTCTTCCCAGGATAATCTTTCCAGCATGCTTCTGAAAAACCACTCTCCCACGAGATTCTCCTGAAAACTGAGCACTCTTCCTAATGGTCATAGCTTTCTCTTTCTATCCTTTGCACTTTTTTTGCTGGTTTTTTTTTTTGGGGGGGCGTTAGGTTTGGTTGGCTTTTTGGGTTTTTTTATGCTTTTAACTACTTGTCATGAGCAGACCAATTGGCTTCAGAATAAACCATGGCTGTGATTATAAATTTGGCTGCAGGAACAGAGAAGCTATTGACATAAAATTTAGGCTCAAAAGAACTTGGTTATTAAAATGAACTAGAAGTTGTGTTTATGATGTCTTTGCAAAAAAAAAAAAAAAAAAAAAAAGACATCTTTGTTTTACATCAGTCTCCATGTTAACAAAGTCCAATTATTGTAAGAATTCAAGAATCCAGGAAAGACAAAGATGAAGACCATTTTCAGTTTCCTTCTGATTAATAGGAGTTTCACTTAAATCTGCAAATTTGAGTCAATGCTGCTGCCAAAAATTAGAGCAATATTATATTTTCTGTTTCACTTGGTAGCCTTTCACTTCACGTTTATGATTTCTAACTTCTGTTTTCACACTTCCACCTGAATTATTTTATATATTTGCATTCTCCTCTGCTTTAATAAGTACAAATTGAAAAGAACTGAAAAATGGTTCATTACAAACCAATTATGCTTAATTTGCTTTTTTTTTTTTGCGAAATAATATATTTTTGTTACCGCTGGCAGCAGTATCTCCCATTGAGAGAAGTAGTTAACAGGATCTGGGCATAAATCCCTCTCCCTACTGGGAGAGTTTCAGCCCATGTCCTTTGCCATCAGATGAGAACACGTTCACCACCAGCCTGCACAAGACAGTAGGAAGAGCTTATCTTAGTCTCTCTTCTTGAAAATTGTTCCTTAACTTAACCTGATCTGCTCTGAGGGGAAAGGAAGAGTCTAAGGGCTGAATTCTTCTTTTGATAACGATAGCAGAAACTGAGGAATGAACTGAGGTTATAGATTTTCTCAAGTCTTGTCAGTGTAACCCTCTATTCAGCAGGCAAAGTAAATCAGTTCTGTTTTAGTATCACTCCTATTTCTTTCACTGAGCTGACAGTAACAGTATTTTCCAATTATACTCATGGACAGAAGTGTTTTTTTTTCTTTTCTGACAAGTGTTCTCATTTCTCTTCCATGAGCATCTCCATTGGTTCAGCATTATTCTTTTTGAAAGGAGTAACTAATGCTGTGTACAATATTACCATTGTGAATGACAGTTATACAGCAAACTACATTTGTGATCTCTTAGAAATGCATGCCGCTTGTGTAAGAAGCTTCTTGTCTTTATTGGGATGTGTTCACAGACTGGAAGAAATTCAAGCTCAAATATTTGTGGTTTTATAGCAAAGGTGATTAAATCATCAAGTATATAATTGATTTTGTGTTTGAGAGTCTTCTGTTTTGGGAGGTGTGAGCAACAAAAAACACAGTATACCTTAGTAAAAGAAAGTAACATTAGGTTTAATGAGTGTGAACAAGGCATAATATCAGAGATTTCTGAAAGAACAATAGGCTTTCATGTATAGATCTGGTTTATTCCTTTGTCCTACGTGATAAAATGTTAACTGCTCAGGAGTTCTGTCTCAGGCAGTAGGATAACCAGTATCTGGCCTTTATAGAGAGAATTTTTCATTTGTTTTTATCCTTTTGATATACAAGCTTCTAACCATGGCACATGCTCTGTAGCATAACTAGCAGAGTGGGAGCAAGCTGTTCGTGTTTAGTAACTCTGGAGCCTCCTAACCCTTAAAAAATGTGTCAGGTTTTTTTTATGTAGAGTTCACATCAGATCTCAGCTGACTACTGATAATTTAAGCAAACATATATATGCATATGAAGTCAGAAACTTGACTTCTGGTGAAGCTTGTCTTTGTGAACTGTGAATAATACCTTGTGGATTGCAACTGGGAGTATTTATTGCTACTTCTTGATTTCAGGACATGAAAAAGAAAGTCTATGATCCAGCCTGCCTAAATCTTGCCTACAATAGGATTAGAATGCTTTAACCCTACTGAATCCTAGACACTGATCCAGCCTGCTTACTTAGTAAGACTATTAAATCCAGGAGGCATTGAAATTCATTAGGTGCCTCCCATGAAGGCTGAATGTTCCCTAGGCACTAACATTTTGTCAGTCTGTGTGCACAGAAGAGCTTTTCTTTCTGGGGAATTGAGTGAAAAAAGGTATATTGCAATCTAAGCCGAGGCAGAAAGGTACCAGAAGCAAGAAGCTCCAAATATTAGACTGTGTGATATGTATGTGTTGACTTCATCCTATACGAGGAGAGTGCTGGGAAGACAGAAAGAGGTAGAATCTAAGTTTCTGCCCCTGGTTATCAGCAATATGACAAGGATGTGATTTAATGAGAAATGCATAAAAAAGTCCTCTCACAACTGAATGTTTTAATTAATAGCTTGGACTTTGGCTTTTCCAGCATTTGCTCTCCTTCAATGTTCTGGACACAGTGACATTTGGACACAGCTCTTGGTTGAGTAATCACTAGACCACTTTTCTGAGACATGACCTCAGCTCTGATCAGATAGCCTGGCATCCAGATCTTCATTTCTTTCACACATTTTTATTGCCAGTGCAGTTCTGTGAAGTGCTATCACTCTATGGACTGAGTGAATGGAGCAGTTCAAAATTTTACTTTAGTTTCCCATGACCTCAGTTAAAAGATGTACACATCATTTAAGCAGACAAGCATTAATGATATTTGCCTGAATAAATGTCTGAATTCCATATTCTGGCAGGAAAAAAAAGGAAAAATAGGTAAGCTAGCAAGACTGCATATGCTTTTACAAGTCTTCAAAGGTATCTGACTCCATTGACTTGTAGAGAAGCTGGGCAAGCTAAACTGCCTTCCTTCGCCAAACACGTAAAACTGAGATGATGCAATATCCAAATTTGAGCAGACTGAATAATACCCTGAAAAACAAAGTTCTGTGGCCAGATGGTTGAATGAAATGGCATGAGTCTCCTGCGGTATGAATATTGCAAATGGCAAAATTTCATGTCACCATTGCCAAGGAGAAATTTTGTATAATGAACCTTATTGCTGGAGGGAGGAGTCACGTGTACAACCTTTCCTCAGACTCCACATGAACTCCTTCATCCAGAAGGTCCAGAAGGTCTATTTATTCCTTCTGCACTGTTTTTAATGTATTGTTCTGTCTGAGCAATACAGCTTGAAAGTAAATTGTTTTGGTGAATCCAGATACATTTCTATATTTCACCACCAACAGTTTATCATGATGTTAGGGACAATGAGCAGCAGATCTGTGTCTGACATATTTTGATATAGTACACTACCTCCATAAGCTTTTTAAATGTTACTCCTAGATAACTGCTAACCTAAGGTATAGACAAGTATATGCTTAAAAGTGTGAACAATTCAACATGGAGGGAGCACTGAATTTTTAGGAGGGTTGAGAAAGAAGTAGTCATATTTGTTTGGGAGGGGGAGGGGAGTGCTTGTTTTTTCCTGTTGAGTGTCACATTTTTGCTTCTATTTTAAGAAACTGAAAAAGTCAGTGACATTGAATTGTACATACCTTATCAAATGTTACCTATTTGAAAAATCCCACATGGACTCCACAAAATGCTTTCTCACAGAGGAATGTTTGGTGAAAGTATATCATAACCTACTGAACAGAGTCTGTTCAGGTTCCTCAGGATATTCCTTTGCTAGGGTCGCCAAATGCACTGTCACTGTCTTGAGCTGGGCTCACAGATGCTGCTTTGTTTGTGTTCAAATAATCTTTAAATTATTAAGTATGGTGGTCCTCCATACGCTGAGGAAGAGCTTCATCCTTCCTGTTCTCAGGTGCCTTTGGATATGAGTGGTAGAGACTTTTTTAAAATCTGTGAATTGTTCTGTGCTGTTAAAACTATTTACCTTTTTTGTCCAGTTATTTGAATAGTAGTTGCCTGACTGCAAGAGCACATAAAGATTTTGAGTTGGTATCAATTTTTATACAGAGAGATTCCAACCTGTGACGATTTTAGTGAAATCACCTTTTTATCTTAGTTTCATATAACAAGTGTTTTGCTTCTAAAAAGGGAAATGCAAATTAATTTAAGTTTATAATGCATAGAAACCTCTAACACTCAAAAAATCATTATACTGGGGATCTTTTTCAATCAGAAAAAAAGGACTAGACTACTACTAATCTGCATATTCCTTTTATTTTGTGGGCTTATTACTCTAACCTTTAACAGGGAATTCCTGTATCTTCTTTGAGGTTTGGCATTGTTATGATATTATGGAGAAGCTGTACGAAAATTTCAACTATTAGTATGTATCACTCCTGTTTTTATACCTTTTTTCCTTAATGGTGGCTATTAACTCGAAGGTTTTAACACAGTTTTCAAGGCCCTTAACCACTCTGGTATAAATATTTGATGTCCCTAATCGTTTGTTAATGTAAGATTTGGCAGGCCATGTAGCCCAAGACTGAACTTTATGTCTCCTGAAGATTTTAATGTGTTTTTATGAAGGTGGAATTCTTTTCTGATTACTGGTTGAAATAATTATTTGTCTAGACACTTAAAATTAATATTTTGATGATTTTTTGACTTTTGTATAAAACACTGATGATGTTGCTATGAGCCTTTAAATAATTCTCTGCAGGAGTTCACGCAGAGTTGCATGAGCTTTCGATTTATGATATAAATAAGCTAAATTGACAGTCAGAGAAGAGTTATGAAAAAAAAGTTCATTGAAAAGCCGAGTCACCTCTTTTCTGAATACTTCTCAGGTTTGGTCAAGAGCTTTTCCAACAACAAAAAAATCCCTTTCTACCACTGAGGGTTAGGAGGAGGCTCAGGGAAGGCTGTTTGCTGAAACATAATGTTTTAAAGGATTGAGTCTGTTCATTTTGGTGATCACCTCACCAGTGGATCTGGTTTCTTCCTCATACTTTGCCTCACAGAAAACCTTCCCCATCACTTCTCTGGTCTTCTGCTGAGAGGTGGTTTGAGCCTGAGAGATGCCTGGGGAGATGCAGGATTTCGTCAGCCCCACTAATACCTTCAGGTGTCTGGGAATCAGGGCTGTGTGGAATCTCGTAGGACTGAGTCCTGCACACCCTGGTTGTGTGCTGCTGGATCAGAGGCAGTGCTAACATGCCAAATAAGTCAGAACTAAGTTATATGTAATTTAGGACAGCTTTGTAGCATTAGGTCAGCTTCATGCCAACTGTATAAAGACAGGTAATATTAGCCTGATAAATGTTTATTTCTGTACATTTCCTCACCAGGATGAATACTCTATGTGCTTTATTCATTTATATATTGATATTTCTAATTTGGAATTTACAGGAACTGTAATGCTGAACTGTCAGGATTTAATGTTTATAGAATTTCATAACTGGGGTCCTTACTTTTATCTTAATTTTTACAAGTCTGACTAATATGCGTAGTTCTTCCTCTCTCCCCAGTAGGCATTCTGAGAAAGCATCCCTACCCAGAAACATTTATCTTTCAAATTTGAAATGAAACTTTTCTTAAATATTGACTTTGTCAACAGTATGGGAATTGTGACTTCTGAACATCTCTAGCGATGATGTTGATAAAATTAATTTCCTTCAGGGATGCCATGTCGTTGGTTTTAAGAGTCTAAGTGCCTTTTTCGAAGAAGGAGAAGGTACTGTTCTGTAATAGCCTGAGAAATTCAGTGTGGTGGGGTTTTTTTTACTTTTCTTTATTTAATACCTTATAGCCATCCCATGGTAGAATTACAGAGACATGGCTCCAGCTGTGCTACTCTGCTTCTGTAAGCAGAATTAAAATTGCATATAAATGGCTTAATTGCCCTTCAGTTTTTAATATTGCAAACTCAAGCTGTGACTTAATTTTTTTCTTAATCTGTAAATATAGGACCTGCATTTATTAATGCTTTATGCATAGTTGTTCTTATTTATGTTGTGGGTTGTGGGCAGAAAGATAAGTTATGTACCTCAAAAGACCTACTTTTGGTGAATGTAGCTCTTCAAAGCTGGTAATTGACAAAATTTTCATACCTAGGGTGACTCACTGGATTTTGATTAATGTTTAAAAAGAAGCCAAACACTCATTAAATACAGAGTAACTGTTACCAAGCTACTATAAATGAACCCTAATGGAGGTTATTGAATTTCATTTTACATATCAGCAACAGCTGATCCCTTCAGAGAGTTGCTATTCAATTCCTTACAGCACCAAGAACCTGATTTTTTTTTTTTTTAATACAACTGGGGGGGGACGAATCTTAAATGTTTTTGGGAGCAGAGGCCTCCTGGTGCCACCAGGAAATTATTAGATGTAGGCAAAGTCAGGGATAATAAATTAGATGACATCTAATTTGTTATCCCTGATTTTGAGTAGAGTAGATTTCATTGAATAAAGTGTTTCTGTTTTGTGTTCAAAGAAAGCCTTCTCCAGGTGAAAAGGTCCAGTCAGGCTCATCCTTTGTGGAGGCTGGTCCTTCTATGAAGCTCTAGATTAAGCAGATATTTTTCTGTCTTGGGTGAAAGAAATTTTAGTTATTGCTATGAAGAAACAATGCACTTGGCCATACTTACATATTTATTTTGATGAGAAATTATTCTGACTGCTATTCTAGTATAATTTTTTCCTGAAGGGAAGGAAGGAGACAAACATCTACATTTTCTCTCTTTTAGCGTTCCCTTAAATTTGAATGAGTATTCAACTGTGGAACTTCATATTGCTAAATCAGCAAAAACCTGTTCAACGTCTATGAAACTATGAATTTCTGTCATTTCATAGCCCAAAAGATATTATTATTCTTTTAGCATAATGGATAGAATGTGATTGCTTATGCTAAATAACCTAGACATCAGCCAGATGCTGTCACAGACTTCACAAAATGGTGTAGTGAGCATAATATACTGCTTCTATAATGGAAAAACATATGTTTTTCAATTTTGTTGCTGGATGAGAAAAGCATATTTAGCTCATCTTTTCCTGTTTGGGGGCTGAGATGAAAGCACAGGCATTTTCCATGGAAAGAGGCAAACACCTGAATGAATTATGGCAATGTGGTGATTGGAGTTTTCTATTTATAGTTCAACAGTGGCCTTAAGGACTCAATAAGCTCCTCTCAGGGAATCATATCTTTTGCTTACTGTATCGTTACATTTTTCATCTCCATATCTTCATTAAAATATAGAGTGTAGCATACTCCTCCTGTCAAAATGCTATTCAAATGAGTTGGATAGCTATTAAAATAAAAGACTTCAACAAGAATGTAGCTGCTGTTATTAATAATACGATTTGCAATTGCAGACTAAGGTTCATTCATGTCATGTACATCAAAGGAGTGGTGGCAGAATGGAAATTCAACGTAGTCAGACAGTGCTGTCTTATTTCTATGAATCTGTATTGACTTCCTTGATTTTCCCTTTCTTCCTTTTCCCTCTTTTTTTCCCTTCCTATCTTTGTCATGCTTTCAGAAACAAGGCATTACTGGTGAAGTTTTCTAAAAGCAAAACTGCTAACAGTGTCTCCCTGCTAGACCTGTGTGTTGTTTAGTAGCTTAGAAAAGACTAAAATACATGCAGCATTAATTTTACTTCTTATTCTAAATCGCCACTCAGGTGATGGACAAGCTTATCCCAAAACTACATCTCTCTGCAGAAACCTAGGATCATAAAAGCAATAAAACCATGAGAAACTGATTATGCTTAAGAGGACACCATCATTCCATATCCTTGGAGATAGTTTTAAAACCTCCGTCACACTGCAAGAAGCAAACTTGCGCTGTGCTTCTCTCAATTGCCCTCTTTATGCAAAAACTCTGCAGTGAAAATCATATTCAGTGCTTTCAGTGAGGAGAATATAACTCCCAGTAAGTGATTCCCAACAAAATGCACTGCTCAAGTGATGGGACAAGAGTCATTTATTTCAAAAAAGAGCTTTTAGATATAGTCATGTTTGAGTAAGAATAGTTCCGTCTGTCATCCTCATTCTACACTCTGGATACAATTCATCTGATTCATGTTTATGATGGAAGATGAGCAGATAAAACCAAAGATCTGTGCAGACACACAGAGAATATTTTATATTGTAAATATAAATTATTCTGTCCACACAGGAACAGTTGTGTTCTGATCTTGACACAAAGTCAAGTTTGATGACACTAAATTAGCAAAGGAGATAAAAAGAAATGAGTGATAAATATAACTCTTGTTTTATTTTCATCTGAAGATGTTTCCCAAGTGAATATGCTGTTGGCTTAAATAGAAATGTCAAATAGTGTTAGGACAATTCACTTATCACTCTTCAACAAGGCAACATTTCTCCTTGTTTTCTGTTCCTCTTTGCAGATCTCCTTGTGTTTAATTGCATTCACAGAAAACTGCCTAAAGCTCTTAATTTAACAAATTTAGTCTAAACCAGGTAGCAGCTCTCAGGCTCCAGATCATGAAATGTTTTGTGGCACAACATTAGCCTGTATTATATATGAGGGCACGGCTGAGATGCAGCTTCTTGCTGGGTAGACTCAGGTGATGCAGTCACCCTGAAGGGCAAATATTCTCCTTCCAGATCATATACACTTCCACATTTCTGCATCAGGTCTGTAGGAGCACATGTATTTCATAAGTGAGAAGCCTTGATTACGCATAAGCGTTGCACTTGAGGTTTGGATGAGGTGACAATCAGTGGCAGCTTGCTGGGTTCGGGGGGCTCTGTGATATTTTTAAATATCCATGACAAGCACTTCTGCTGAGTGATTGCACCTTACAAGATATTTCTACTTAAAATGATCGTTAGCCAAAGGATATCCAGGAAAACATCCTGGTTTGAGGCACTGTCACACACTGAACTTGTCAAAGAGTGCACTGATGCCAAAGGCAATTTTGCAAGTAGTAAGGTTCACAGAACATGCCACAGCAAGCTGATTGTAAGGAATGTTTGATCTTTGCAAACTCCCATTTTAAGCTGACTGCCATCTTCTTATGCATTATATGTGAAATATCCTGGATTTTCCCAGAAGAGTTAGTATTTCAATATCAAATTAACTGGCAAATATACTACATAATTATGCTGTAAATGTAGTCTTGATTAAAAAGTGACCAGGTAAAATTAAAAAATCTTTAGCAAAGGAAACAACAGGAAGCCACAACTACAAAGGGAAAAAAAAAATTCCTAGTTAAATCTCCCTTTGAGTTTGGGTCCTGATTACTGAAAAAAGTTTCCTTCTATTCATATGATGCAGCACTTGCTGAGTGTCTCTGAGTACCATATTAAGGAAATGTCTGACAGAACAAAGTTTCATCCTGTAATGCTCATTCCTTGGGGCAGAATTCTCTGATTCAGAATGTGCTGTGTTTGATTAAATCTTCCACAAAACCAAAGCAGAGTTCAAAAGAGGAGCATCTACTTCCCTGACAGCATCAGCAGTGTCTGTTGGAAAAGTCTCTTTCACCAAGCAGCTGCAAGGCTCAGGGGAATTCTAGTTCTCTGGAAATACAGAAACATTTGCATTTAGTATCATTTTGACCAAAAGGAGACTCAATAACAGGAAAAAATATCCTTTTCCTGCCATCAGGAAATCCTACCTGTCAACAGCTCTGTCAGCATCTCCAGCATGAGATGACACACTTGTGATGTCCAGAGGTTGAGCTGCAGGGAGTTTCCAAAGAAGAGCTGGAATCCGTGTTAAGCCTGTAGATGAAGTCCAACTGTGCCACCCCCTGTTACTTGTGAAAGACTTGCTTGTTTCTTTCACGAGGCTTTTTCTTGTGAAGGGAGCAGTGGTTAGCACATTGAAGGCTTTGACTGACACAGTAATAGGAACCAGAGTTGGTAGGAAATAGACATTTCAAATCTGTGCATAATTCCAACATTTGGAGCGTAGGTTGGTGGCAGTTTTGTGCTAATGTGAAATGAAAAGAAACCCCAATTTTCAGGTTCCTATGAAAAAGATATTCCTTTCTCTTCTCATTATCTCCAATATAAGTGCTGGTGGTTTGGGGTTTTTTTCATTAGTGCAACATCCATATAAAATATAAAAAACTGCATCAGCTGTAAGCATCTAATTAGTGTTAAAGTTTAATAGCTTAAAAGCATGAATCAACTACTACTGAAATTCGACTTTTGATTTTCTTCCATTGAAAAGCAACATTGACAGTCAACATAACTTCAAAAAACTGATAATTTTCTTATAGGTGCATTTTTGAAGGAAAACTGTGTTGCTTCATTACAACAATATTTTCTTGGCAGCCGAGAGCCAACTTGTCAAGTACTCTATTTCTAAAAGTGATATTGCTTGTTGTTTAGTTTTGTATTTGGCCAAGGCTTCCATTTGATATGCCTAGTGCATTTATTTAAAGTTGATTTAAATAAATGTATTTATGGGCAGATATTTGTCAAGAACGTGAATGTTAGAGCGAGTATTAGCAAGGCCTGTGATTTCTGCCAGGTAGGAAATAATTACTGTATCCTTGATGTGACTAATGCTTGTGAAAATGCATGTTTGCAATGTCAGCTTGAATCCTCCTGTTACTACTCCAACAAGCATTTGTGTACCAGAAACATCTCTGCAAAGATGTATGCTATAGGTGCAGTAAAAATACACAGCAAGAAAAGTGATTATAATACAATCATTTACAAAGGTAAAGCCAAAAAATCTGGACTACCACTAATGTACAACCTCATGAGTAAAGGATTCCTGCTCCTTTTTTAATACATGATGGAACCAAGAGAAGGAAAGATGTGGAGGACCGTGTGGAAGTGGAAATGAAAAATAACTGGAGGGAATAAACAAGAAATTCTTGAAGTTGTGGCAGTCAGGTTGGGTCACTTTCACTTCCCTCCTGAGAAGAGCCAAAAAGACTGCAACTGGAGAGGATGCATAAGAGGCAGTGGCAGACAGTTTGTACCCCGAAAGAAGAAGCAGTCTACTCCAGTTGAATGCTTGTGCTATAGTATGGTGCTCAGTAACTCTCTAAAATGGCTTTTGACAAAAAAGAACACCTATTTCTATCTGGCAGAGGATAAAAAATTTAAAAAATCACATACTGATAGTGCTGTGTCCTGAGAGTTCTTTGGTCCTTAAGCATACATGGTGTTCATGCCTATGTTCTGTGCCTGGTGCCAGCTTTTATCTCACTCATCATGGGCTCTTTCTCTTTCTATGGCTCCGGGGTAGACGTGCCCGAATAGAACACTAAATAGTATTCAGCTTTAGGACAAGTGCCAAATATACATTTACACTAAGGACTCTATCACAGCCTGACAGTTCATTAATATGTAGGGGTGTATTTACCCCAGCCTTGGCTTTTTTTTTTTTTTTTTTGTCTAAAGAAACTCAGCATTAAAATTTCTAATCACAGCAGTAGCATTCTCTGATTTAAGTTACTCTAAAGCATTAATTACTTTCTAACAGACAGTCTGACAAAATTTCCTCCAAGCTGCAATCATCTGCAATTTGTCCAGGACCAAGGTCGATGAAAGCCAACACACAGTGATTATTTAGCCCTACACAGGGGTTTCTGGCTGGAGTCCTCCACTGCTGGGATTTCCTGTTACCTTTCTGATGTTCTTACCATGTAGAAGTTTCCACTAGCTAGTGTGTAATCACGTTCAGATGCATTCCTATGAGATCTGTGATCACTTAGTCCAACACCAGAGAGATTTTACCTGCTCAGGGTTTGAAGGCATGTCTGCACCAGGCTTTGCTCTCAGGCAGATTCATAACCCTGGGCACAGCACCAGAGCAGCCCAGTGACAGGGAAAGATCTCTTGGTGCTATTCCTCTCTTGTGCTTTTCTCCCCAAGAGAGCAGTGCAGATAGAGGGAGATGCTGGAGTTGAAACAGAGTGGGGAAACGTGTCCTTCTTGGAGCCTGACAACCAAAAAACAAAACAAAACAAACAACAACAAAAACAAGCAAACAGAAATACAAAAAGTAAAAGAAAATGCAGCTAAGTGTATGGTGGATTTGCTCAGGATCTTTTGATTTCTGTAGATGAAATGCTGTAGATATCTGCACTGAGTCAGACAGCCAGACCTAGAGGCACTTGGGAATTATGCGTGTGGTGAGGCGCAGATCTCTTGCCTCCAGGGGATGTCTTTGACCTGAAAGTGCCCTAGGAGCCTTAGTATTGCCACATTAGAAGGCAGTTGTGCTGGAGTCTTCACAAACATTTGGAGTAAGGATTTTAAATTACACCTTTTAATCATTCTCTTTCAAGTCTAGTGTGTAATTATTTCACCAATCATTTATTCCAGATTTTCAGGAAGCATGTCAGCCTTTCCCTCTTCCTTTGCTCCTTCTTCGACTTCCAAAGAATGGAGTTTTACCAGTTAAACTCTTTGAAAGCACTGTTGTGAAATAATATGCAGGGCTGTTGTTTAGCACAGGTGAAGATCTTGCACCACAAAGTAGACTGAAATAAGATTGTGTGACTTGTTTGACCAATGCAGTGAAACTGTACTGTTCAGGTATCAAACACAGCAAAAAATTTAATGATTCATCCACAGAAGAAAAAAATTACATCAAATGTATTTGAATTCTAAACTGAAGAGAATTACAGTCTGCTTTGCAGGTATTTTGCAATGTGTACATGGGGGTACAAAATGTATCCTAAAATTATTCACTCATAATCACAGTCAAGAAAAATACCTTCCTCAAGAAGAATAAGGGCAAGAATAGCATTAATCCTAAGGAAGGGTTGAATCACTGAACCTGGAAACCAGATCAGTAAACTCAGGTGATGGAAGGCAGCCACTGTTCTTTGGCACCGAAGTGCTTCCAGATTGTATCAAATTATCAAAATTCTGCAGAGAGCTGGGAGGATAGCAGTGACCCTCAAGCCATTCTACACACAAAGTTCCACAGCTTCTCATGTTTCTTATGATCATCTTCTGATTTCCTTTCACCTACCACACAGGAGGAAAAAAGTAGGAGAAAAAAAATCAAAATAGGTTATGTGCTTTTCCTTTGTGATAAATTTAATTTTTTATTTTCCCTTCCAGTTTCTGTTATCAATATTTACTGCTCAACTCTCATTTTTCATTAAATATCATTTATGCTGAAATTGGGTTAGTGGTAGGAATATCTAAGCATGAATATTTTGTCAAATTGGAAATTGCTGAGTGCAGCTCTCAGAGTAAATTCGAGTTCATTACTAAATTAAGCTGCCCTGATTACAGTTTTATTTTGTGACGGTTTCTGCATTTGTACTAGATATGGGGCTAGCCTGAGTGCCACACATTTTCATAGGGTAGATTGGGCCTTAGCCTTTGTTGATTTTAATTATTTGATCATATCCATTTGGTCACATATGTGCACATTGACAGCATATCTCCTTGCAGGTTCCCAAAGTCCATATTTACTGGCATTTTACTCCCTGTTAAACTTATCCTTGCTGGCTTCAATACACTGGCACAGTTTGAGCACAGGAGGAATTTCAAGGAAAGGCATGCAGAAAATGTCTAGCTGATGGAAGTCCTGTAAGTGACTCAGAAGTGAAATGGGAGAGATGTGTACAAGAGAGGGGGACATCTCAGTACCTGAGGTTGTCAGGATGGCTGGTAAGCCAAGGTGGATGTCACATCTCTTGTCTTCACATCTTGAACTCAAGCATCCATAACTGTTGGAACTGATCATCTAACTCAGATCAAGTATTTAAGTAGCCTGTGCTCTGTTGTCAAAACCAGTTCAGTTTCATGCTCCCTCTTAGCTATTTGCATTTATTTACCTGTATTCACTGCTATGCCTTCCTGTCTGTCGTCCCAGCTGTGACACTCCTAATGCAGGATGTTAAGTGTATTTGGTCTCCTCAAGGCATGCCCACAGGAGGACTGGTGATGACTGGTGTTGAAATATGTGTTCCCCCATCTCAACCATGGTCCCCTTCCAAGTCTCTCTTGTTCTGTGCAGAGCTATGGGAGCTGAAGTTTAAATGGCTTTTCAGCTCATCAGTGCTAGAGACACTTGTCTGGAGAGTATCCCTGATCTAGGAGGATTGGAAGCTGGACAGCTCAAGATATCAGTGGGATGTCTTTGTCAGACATCAGGAGCTGCATACCAGGTTACACTGCCTGTGTACATACTCATAATGAAGCAAGGCCAAAGCACCAGCATGTGATTGCCCTCACCATTAGCCTCATCCCTGAGAGCTTTGGCATGGGCCACCTGTCACTCCCATACAAGATCAACGACAGGTGCTGATCTTGTGACTGGTCACTAACACAATCCCAAAGGACAGCTGACTTATGGGTAAGGTCTCAAACCACATTATTTTCTAGTACAAATGTAGCCACAGGTTCTCCAAAATGAAAAACGAAAATGTTTCTAAACCTCCCAGCCCTGATCACTCAGTCACACTCTCACACTGTGCAGTGATGATACAGAGCTGACTGTTATGAGATGGCCGTGCAGGGTCTTTGATTTTCTCTGTGAATACTTCTTTCCAGATTATTGGCCTGACCAAAGCTTCTAACAGAGTGGAAATGCATGACTCACTGTTACTTACCTAGGTCAATAGATAATGAGACCCCCTGTTTAGCAAATGTATTATTGAAGAGGCTTTTGCTTATAGGTTTTTCACAGATCTATGATTCCTGTGAAAATATAGTTATGGAGAACAGCTTCTTCAAAAGAAAGCTTTTCTCCTCATTAGACTATAACAAGCAGAAAGGAACAGGTCAAAAAGGTAAAATTTAACATCTATTGTTTTTCCTAAATGTACCATTTTTCTCACAGAATTAAATAGCCTTGTCTCAGGCTTGATTCTCTGTTTCCCTTCAAG
This sequence comes from Sitta carolinensis, assembly GCA_032173965.1. Lineage (NCBI taxonomy): Eukaryota > Metazoa > Chordata > Aves > Passeriformes > Sittidae > Sitta > Sitta carolinensis. Next base: position 114,320,001 of record CM063284.1, read on the forward strand.
GTTTCCTGAGCCTGACCTTTTAACTTCTTTTGGGACCTGTATTTGAGGAGTACCTACCAAAATAATGTCAGGGTTAAAGTTATCTAAATACTCATGCAATCTAACTTCATGATTCTGAAAATAAGCTCTGAGGAGCCATCATCTTGGTTTTAGGAGCAATTGAGGGTTGCTGAAGACATTAACTTTTGGATTGTACAGGCAAAAAGCTTTATGTAGGTCTAAATTGTTCATTAAATGTTGTCACAATAACTCCCAATCCATCAATTCCCAATTTAGCAAGATGATTTTTTGTATCCCATATGCTGAAATATTCATAAAGTCAAAAAGTAGAGATATGTTCCTTCACTTTTGTTACTCAGCAGGGTTTGGTTTTGTTTCTCGGTATTTGGGGTTTTTTTGGTTGGTTGGCTGGTACTTGAAATAACATGCAACCTTTTCTAATTCTCACCTCCTTCTTCACGAACTCCTTTATTCCACAGCTGAAGTTAGTCTGTTCATACTGAGTTAAATTTTCAGCTGAAGTTTTCCTGGCTCTTCAGATTTTGTGTGCTCTCTGAGCCAAATGCTGGGCCAGCAGGCAGAGGCAGGGATGCTGAGAAGCAGCCTACACTACTTCACATAAGACTGTCCCAGGAGAACCAAGCAGGTCTCCAAAGGTTGCCTCAAGGACACGGCTAGGCTGCAATCTTGTGCCTCGGCAATAAAATGTTACCTGGCAACTGTCCCGTCAGGCATACCATTTATTAATTGCAGGCTATATCTCCCAAACTGGAGCCACACTGGAGATGAGTGCTTGAGCATTTTCAAGCCACATATAGCTGAGCAATTTTGGCTTGGTGATTCTGGAGCGAGACACATTGCATAGGCCCCGCACAATAATATGTGTGGGAGGAAATGTGAAATAGTGCATACATTAAATTTTGTTGTATTAGGGTGGTGCCTATGATGAAATTTTGTCTGAGAATAACTGATACTACAGGGTCTCCCAAATCTAGATTTTGGATGCTAGATACAGCTTCATGCTGGCAGCTGAAAGAAAAGCTAATCTGGTTTATGAATTTATAGTAGTATTTCCATTGTCTTGCCTACGAAATGATTTTGCAGTCAAACACTTTTGTTTTCTTTCCTTTTCTTTTTTTTCCCCCTCCCCCCCAACCTTGATCAAGATTCCAGTCTCTAAAATTATGACAAGACTTCCCAGAAATTGATATGTCTGTTTCAGATTCAGATTTTGGCCTATAAATAGAATAAAGGATGACATTGAACATAATGAAGAGTGCACATAACATCACATATTTAATATGGTAATGGTGCTGCAAATGGGTAATTGAGGATTGGTAACATGAATCATTTACAAATGTGTTCTCAATTCTATGAATATTCTTATGGGCTCTGTATAGAGTCAGTGCCAATTAACAGGGGCACCTGAGCTCCAAGACAAATGTGTTTGTAGGTATCTAGGACACGAGCATTCTTCAAGTTAAACCTTCCTCATTTAATGACTCCTAGATTAGGAGATAAGCTGTTCCTTGTGGATAGCTACACTGGGAAAGTATCTGCTATCATGTCTAGTAGTAAATCTGACTGATCAGCCATGGGAACCTGATTTACTTGCTTATTTATTTATGAGTGCTGGACTCTTAACTCTAGATAAAGCTGAGGGGACTCAGCCACTGTGAACATCAAGCTTAAATTAATACAGACAGTCTAAACCTCACATGAGAAAGCTGAGGTCATGTATTCAGTTCCCAGACTGAAAATACCTGAACATAGTTCAGATCTTTTACACTGTGTAGAGAGGTATAGGGAAACAAAGTATGTGTGCACACTGCATAGAAATTTCAGGTTTTCTTCTCAGAAAATATTTATATCTCTGCCTGGGAGGCTAAGCCTAAAATTCCTCTATGATTAAATAGTAAGAGCTCCTGTTGGCAAGTTTGTCAGATGTGTGTTAATATATGGTGCTCTGGTGGAGTTATTTAGGCTTTTGCTACTTACTAAACTGCAAAAGATTTGTTTCTCAGTGGTCAGATGTCATCTTTGATCCAGTAAGATTTAGCTTAAAGACCTTTTCCTCTGTTCTTTGGCAAGCAATCAAATCCAGCTTTCTTTCATGTTCTTCTGAGAAACACATCAAGATTATCTGGATTTCTAATGCTTCACATTTTTCCATTGTATGTATTGAACCCCACAGATTCCAACTTGTTCTGCAAAAGTATATGAGGAGCTGGAACTTCATGTTGCGGTAAGAAAAAAAAATGTCAATTTCAACTAAAGTATAAAAAATTGGCAATTGGGAGGTATTCATTGCTAAAAAGCCTGTGGAAATTCTCCAAGGTTCTGCTTCTGGATCAAAAGAGCTGGACTGAATGTATTAAATGGTATGGGATATGGTTTACAGCACTACTTTGCTCAAAAATTTGGAAGAGGACCTGAAAATACCATGCCTTTTCCTCGCCTGTCTTGTCTCTTGATGCAGTATTCTGATGCTGTGTCCGATTTTAACAGCCCTGGCTAGCTCCAGACGCAGCTGTCATGGCGGGGCTGCCCCAAGGAAGCAGCACAACCCAGGGTGCAGCTGTCAAGCACTCTGGCTTGACTGCAGGGCCGGTGCAGCATCGAAGAGCGAGTCAGGAATCAGGGAGGAGCCTCCTGTTTGTATTCCCAGAGAGCTTTATTCCTGGAGGGACCAGAGACAAAACACCACCGAACACGCATGTGTACAGGTTTTTAAACGGGGGAGGACTTAGGGGTGGACACAAGTTGACAACCAATGGGGTAGAGAAAGGGGAGGAGTAACAGGTGGGGTTTGCAATATACAGTCCAATGGGGAACACGTGGGAGGGACAAGCGTCTCAGGGGCCAATGGGGTATCGAGGATTAGGGGATAGACAGGGAAGGTGCTGGAATAAAGGGTGGGGATTACAATGAAGGGCAGCTTAGGGGAGGGTACAATTCAGGGACAAACCAACTTAAGAGAAACATAGGGATACATTGGGAGGAGTCATTAACAATAAAACTGATAACAATGAACTAACACAATAAAACAATAAATTAGAATAAAAATACACCGCAACAGTATTCCATCATCCCACAGTGTCTTTTGGTTTTCTTAAGGCAAAATGAAAAGTGGGGCAGACTATGGCCAATGTATTTCACCTTACTAGCTCTACAGTAGTTGAATCTCCTCCTGTCCAGGACTACTCCACTCAGATTGTCCCATATTCCCCTTCTGCTCACTCCCTTTCTGAAAGGGTTCAAATTCAGTGTCTCCATTTTAGCCCATTTTAAGCAGCAGTTTTAGTTTTCAAATGCTTTCTTTCCCTTGTGAAGCCTTGCCCTTTTACACTTTGATGTTTCACCTTTTAATCTTAGCAGCATAAACTCCCTGTGTCCTGAATGTTTTGACTGTCCATCCATAGGCCGAAATGTGCTTGGAATTTATTAAAATTACTTACTTCGTTCTTCCTAGAGGCCTTTGGGAAACCTGTCTGGGAACGTGGAAAAAGGAGTTGATCCAAAAGGCAGGCTGTAAAGGAAATAGAGAAGCCTCTGTGAATGTATGTTTACACACTGATTATCTTCTTCCATGTGTTTATTCAGCAAAATCATCACATTATGTGTAATAGGGTTGGCAACATGTTCATTGCCTTTACAGGGTCTACAGAATCCTCCCTTCTGACCCACATGTTAAAGGTGGTGGCTACAAATACAGGAAAAGTGTAGGAACTAGTGTAGAAACCAGAGTATTTCCTTGGCTGGCATTATGTTTCTAGATAAAGAATGACTTAAAATTGTTGGGAGATGTAGCAAAGCTTATTTACAGCTCTATTGATTTTTGTCATCATGAGTACCATTATTGCCTTTCCAGCCTTAGATGAATGATCAGTAACTTACGCAAATGAAAGCAGCGTATGTTGCTGTTCAGGGAAGGAAGAGAGCTAGTGCAAGATGTATGACCACTGACAATTAAAATGATATTTTTAAACATTTCTTATTAAAATTATATACACAATTTATAAGTTCAGCTATTGACGTAGATTCTGTAATTCATTTAAGCAGCAGTGTAAATAAATGAAGCAGGAGAGTTGAGATGATAAAGCCTGGACTGGTGTGTTAGAGACCTGAGGTCTATTTCCAACTCTGTCAGCATTTGGTCTGATGCCAGACTGCTGGAATTTTTTTTCTGCCGCATACAAGTCCTTTTGGAGCATAGTTTACTTAATACAGTTTTGAAAAACTGGTGAAATAGATCCCAGTTCCTGTCAGCATGAGTTAATACAAAATTAAAATCCTACAACTATTACTCAAATTTATCTTACGGCACGAGATCAAGATGGAAAGATAGAGTTCTACTACAACTAATAGATACATATTACATATGGCAACTCCTCTAATTAATCTGGCACAATGTTCTTTAAATGTTTCCATTGAATCACTTTTAAAAGGACTTGTCAAGAAGCTGAATCTACCATTGTTTACGAGTGCAGTAGTTCTTTCATTTAGTGTGAGCACTGCACTCTTTTTCCAAATGCATCCCCCTACAATGTTATCCAGATGTGTTTATCTGCCTTGCATCTGAGATGAGCCAATAATACACTGGTTAGAGACAGAGATCCTACTGGACAAGTTACCTTCTCAAAATGAGATTTTCACGGTCTTAACTTCTGTTCAAATGAAGTTTATTTGTAAAGGACAGGATAAAAGATAAACCAAAACTGTTTCTGAGAAAGAGATTAACATAGGGGAAGAACCCAAAAGTAATCATTCTTAAATATAGAAATAGCATGATCGAAAAATAGTTACTGTAGACTAGAAATTAGTTGTTTAATTTAGAGTATAAAATTTATGTGACTTATGCTTTATTAATTACTAAATTTGTACATTAGGAAAATTATATCACACCAAATATAGGGAATGAAGATAATTTACCTGGAAAACCACATACAATCAACTTAGAGCATTTCTTGGGCATTGGCATGAAGTGATAAGCAACTAATCATCTTTGAGACAGACACATGAGAGACCTGTATCCTTTTTTTTTTTTTCTTTTTCCTAATTCCTGCTGTAAAATGCTTTATTTCAGGCTTACAATGGATCTTGTACTTTTTAGAACTAACTTTGGTCACAGAGCATGTGAGCACATGTCACAGAGCACAAACCACAGAAGAACCACTTCTCCACCCCGTGATTTGAACCATGGAAAGCACAGTCATACATTTGTCTTCCCAGGCAACACAGCATGCAATCACAGAATTGAATCATGGAATCATTAAGATTGGAAAAGACCTCCAAGGTCATCAATCCAACCTTTGGCCAAAGAAACAAACACCCAAAATAATTAATGCATGTTTCAAAAAACACACTTGGGTTAGATTTCTTGGATTCACAGTTGGATTTGGCAGGTTTTTGGTTTTTAATTTATTTCAGTTAGTGGAGCCTTTTTCCTGCTCCAACCCTCATAAAATTGTTGTGTTTACCCTTACATTTTTCTGTACAAGGAGACAGAGCCATGGCAGCACCCTAGCTCACAATGACATAGCGAAGGCAAATCCAAGACTCAATCCCAAGCCGGCTCCATTCCATAGATGGGTGTAATTATTAAAATATGGGTTTACTAACATGATTGGAAAAGCAGTGATATCCATGACTAAGCAGCAGAGTAGAAGAGTGGAGAATGTAGGACCAACACAACCATGCAGTGAAAGGAGGGAAGTCCCCATGCAGATGATGTGTTTGTTTAAATCTGAGCTGTGGGCAGGTCTTCCGTCAGTAATGCACATGCTTAAGGTTATGTGGTGCAAAACATTCAGGTGCTTGTGAACAGTCACTCTCCAAAATGCTTGCAGGCTTCTTCAAAAACTGCAGTGTTCTGAATAATCCCAGGGCACTAAATACCATCAAGATGTAACACAAAATTGCTGGAACTGTTCAAGGCCAGGCTGGATAGGGCTCGGTGCAACCTGGTCTAGTGGAATTTGTCCCTGCACATGGCAGGGGTGTTGGAACTAGATAGTCTTTAAGGTACCTCCAACCCAAGACATTCTATGATTCTATGAAAATTGGGTCAGGTCAGGACACTACAGTTCTCCAAAAATGCCCAGTAAATAGGCAATCTTGATCACAAATGGAGTCAGAAATTAAGACAGACCTATGGAAAGGGAAGAGATTAAAAAAAAAATAAAATTGAAAGGCATGAGAATGCAGCATTAAACTCAGGCTGCCCGGTGTTTCCATTCTGAGGCCAGCTTTCTCACATAAAACTTTGGAATGCAAAATGACAGAAGAATTCTGAAAAGAAAAAGCTAAGTTGGGGAAAAAAAAGCATGGGAAGATCAATGCTTTTGTTCTCCAAAAGGCTTTATTTAGTGTTTTGCTGGAAGAGTATAAGACTTTCTTTTGGTCTCTCCCTTGTATGTCGTAATTTTAGAATTTCTCATAAATTTTCTTTTCACCAATTCAGAGCACTAGGAAATATGTCCAACACAAAATTATTGCTGTCTAGGCTATTTTACTAAAAATTTCATGCAGAAAAATTTGCACTGGGTGCTATGTTGAGATAAAACCAATTCCCAGTTATGGGTAACAAATAGTACAAGAGGATGCTTACAATACTTATTTTTTATAGAAACCATTAAATCAGACATTTACTCATTTTCTCATTGGATGCTACTCAGAATTTTAATAACTCACAAATGGATTATGCAATAAAGTACAGGATGATATAAAAATGACAAAACTATAGATTGAACTGTATTATTTTTACCTTTGCTCTTTTGGAGGCAATAGGGTTTTGTGGTCATGAGGCCTTTTGTGTCCACTCCTTATTGGATTAAAGTTTCAAAAGGTAGGTTCTGGGAAAACTGTAGAAATTATAAACAGCAAATTAAAAAAAAAGGTGCATATGTCAATGAATGCCTCGAATGGTCTCTGTAATTATCTATTGTTGGCTGAGGGCAATCGCTTCCCAGGTGACTTCTGAACTCTCTGGAGAGAAGCTGTGCCCTGAGCACTGTTGTCACAAAAGAGACATTCTGGGAATTTGTGGGTTGCCTGGGAATCTGCTCTGACCTGCTTCTTTTGAATATCACAAACTGCCTCTTCCTCCTCTTGGCTCCTTATCTTGCCTTCTACAAGTGTTAAGATAGATCCTTTGCTTCCTTACCTCATTTACCCAGGCTCAGCTCCTTTTTGGGATATTTATCCCATTTGAAGTTTTGTGAACAGCACACTTTGGCCTGGCAGCTGACTGTGTGCCTAACTTTGGTTTGTATTGTAACCTCGGTTCCCTTGCATATGGACCCTAACAGCCTCACTTTCTCATTGTATCAGTCACTTTTTCCCCTCATCGACTCTAGGCTTATTCTGCATTTTCCCCCCATTTGTTTCATTAGCAGTTGGGACAGTATCTCCAGCAGAACACTCCAGCAAGTGTCAAGCCAGGCAGGCTGTGGATTTCTCCATCTCCTACTGCACAGAATGCATGTAGTAATCAGAATATGCACTCTAATGCCATCAGTATGGACTTAGAGTGCATATTCTGATTACAGCACATGTAATTCAAATCACTAATACAGTTAATATTCTTTTCCTATAAATGATACTTAAACCTCCAGCCCGTAGCACAAATTGGATGACAGTGATAGTGTGACAGAAGATTGCTCCACTTTGCTACAATTTCCATTCAGCATTAATAAAAACTGCTGATTGATAATTCTGCCTCGTTTCCAGAGATGCCCCTTCTCAGAGGGAGCCTGGCATGTAGTTACATATTTGAAGATGTTCCCATGAATATTGCTTTCAGGAAGATGCCTTCAGGACATTGATGGTGGAAAGGAGATTATCTATATCCTGTGTCTGTATTAGTTTTCTGAATGATCCTCACTCTTCGTTAGGTTCCCTTATGGCTGTTACAAGTGGTTTATATGCTTCATGCTCTGAACTAGAAGAAGGCAGAGTCCCAAGGAAACACAAATGCTTTTGTTCCAGTAAAGTAGCCTGCATACTTTTAGGGCTTACAGAATGTGAATATGAAATCTAAAAGGCTGGCAAAAATGCTAGGGAAGGTTTGGTCTATTAATGTAATATAAATCTACTTTTAAAATGTAGCAATTAACACAAGAAAAAATGGAAGTTTTTCTTTTTTTGGTGTGAAGAGAAGTATGCATTTCCCCTGTGCATTCGAGGGAGCCGTATAGATGCTCAGGAGAATCTGCCTAGTAATACTTTCTTTCCTCTCTAAGTAGTAGCATTAGAAGAATTTATAAGGCAGTAATTTAAAAACAAAAATTAGCCTTATATCAATGTAATTTACCATCAATATAGTCTGTTCTGCACTTGGTGCATGGATTCTTGTCCCGATGAATGTTATAAAAACATACCTGAGAGATCTAGACCTCCCTTATCTTTTTTCTTATTTGCTTCAGAAGCACATGTTTAATTTGAACAAGTTGTAGATGATAAGAGTTAACTGGAGTAGTGGAGCAACAGGTAATGGAGCCTTGACTCCAGGTGAGCATTTAACAGCCTCACAGTGCCCTGGTGCTACACAAACTGGTAACTAGCCCCAGGTAATTGCTCTTGGCTCTATTCCTCTTTCCTCACCTCTGATGAAGGGTCACCTCCTTCCCCAGCATTATGTTGCATCATCGATACCTGACTGCTCCTTCTCCTCTGTGTCCCAGTTCCCACAGTTTGTTTGCTGTGGGTTGACCTGGACCATGGATTTCATTGTCCTGATTCCCTTTGCTGAACGGCTGACCAGGGCAGTGGCAGCAAGACTGGAGGGAATTGAACAGCACATCCTGCCCTAGAGAGGTGCTAAAGAGGAAAAAGTGCTTTTATCAGCAAAATCACCACTGTTGCCAAATACCTGGCTGCAGTTTATGTGTATAAGGAAGTCTTGCCATGTGTGAGAAGGTAAGATTAGGCTCTAATTAAATAACTGTGGTGGAATCATTGCACGAGTCAATGTGCAACACCCATGAGAGGAAAAATCAAATTAGGATGGAAAGCTTTTATTGAGGCAACTGATACCATATCTGACATGCTACTTAGACTGATCCTGCTGTGCAGGAGACAGAGAAATTTTATTAACATGAGAAACATTACAAGAGAGGGTGCAGGACTGTCTGAAACTTGTGCCTCCTCTTCTCTGGTAGATTCCCCTATTTGAAACTGCCATAGTAATTGAAAGTACAACCAAATAAGACCTTGTCATGGACACACTGAATATCCAGGGGCATGCGGATTGTCATTCAGTAGATTGGTGGGCAGAGCATTCCACTGGGAGGTGGACAGTGAGTTTGAGGTTTTGCTCCAGGAAACATTTGTATCCTTGACTTGACATATAAATTTGAATCTTATATTTTGCAAGGAAAAAATCTTTCAAACTGGTCCAAGTGGATAATATTTATTTTTTCGTTATGTAACATAACCTTATTAATATTATTGCCCTAGCTGCATATCTTCATCTTTGATTTTAGATCACAGTACATCTTGTTTACATTATCAGTCCATTACATGTCTTGAAGCAAAGTTCAGAAAATGGAAAATGAAAACAAAACTTTAAAGTAAAATATATTTTGCAAAATTTGAGATGGCAAAACAGGTATGGAGTTTCAGAAAGCTTTCAGAAGTAAAATAATAAAATATTTGTAACTATTTTTCCGTGTTACATTTAACAAAACCTATACACAAAAGCAGTATTTTGAATCATAAAAATTCAGTTTCAGGGCTCAGTATTAGCTTATATTCTATTTGCTGCTCTAAAAAGCAGTTACAAAACCCAGTCAAGAATTCTAATTTTTAAATTAGCATTATTAGAAAGGGAAGTAGTATCAAGGAGCTTATTACACTTGTCTAACTGGTCTCAGGTAGGGATGAATGAGAAAATCCACTTGCAGTAGCTCAGTGATGATCAGACCTTACCCCACAATGCTCACGGCAGTGCCCTGCAGCTGGATCACTGCAGGGAGAAAGCCTCTTAATTTGCTGCTGCACATGACCATGGTTCATACCATGCAGCCTTTCTAATAAGGGAGCTGCCTGAATAACATTGAATCTCTCTAATAAATGAGTAAATGAAGAGAATGTTTATAACATTATCTATTTAACTGGTCTCATCTAGTTTTCTCCCAGACTTCTAAATGAAATGTTATTAAAATTAATGTAATTAATTTATGTTCCAGCCATTTAAAATTAGCTGCTTACTTAAAGACTATAGGAATATAAGTGCCCTTTAATGAGAGCATGGCTCAGGGTTTCATTTGGACTTAAATAAGAGTGTAATTAGAGCACTGATAACAAAGTATGTGCTCCTCAGAAACTAAGAGAAAGCACTTGTCCATCTGTTCACACCAATGACATGGGCCCTCTTAAAGCCCTCTTTATGGTCTGTATCTTCTTCAGACATGTCTGCTCAGGTCTGGGTTTGCTATCTCAGATGCCCTTGCTTTGTTGAACTGGCTTTGGAGGCTATTATTCAGGATGTGAGGTTTCAGGATGCAGTTTCCTGACAATGATGATCATAGGTGTATCAGGTCAGGTCATGCCCTTTTTGCATCGCTGTCAGGTTACCTCATGCTGAACCAGCTGAATTCCTCCTGCCAATCACAGGGTAATGACAAGGCACTGAGACAGCTGCTGCTTGTAAAAATCATATGAGACTTGAGTTCAACATGAGTATGGTGTCTGTACTTACATAATAGGAGAAAACAGTTCCTGGAGGGAAAAATTGAGGCCTCCCAGATAATTGCTGGGTGATCTTTTTAGCTTCTATTATTCAGGAAACAAAACTAGGTGAGTATGATGGTGTCTTCAGATTTTAAAATATATGTATATCTATAGCAAGGCTAAGGGATATTTAGAAGTTTTTATGTAATCCTAAGTTCCATAAGGTTCAAAGTTTTATTTTTAAATCAGTATATCACTAGGTGTAAAGTGTGATGGAAGTAGAGTCCATTAAGTATATGACTTCAGGTTCAGATAGAAACGGTACAAGGTCTATCATACTGAGCAGAAATTCTCCTGCCACCAGTTGGAGCAGACTGCTGCAAATTTCACCTCTATCACAGTCATTCAGGGTATCAGGGAAAAGAGAGGCTGGGTCTGGTTCTGGTTACTCTTAAGCAAAGGCAGAGGACAGAACAAGGGCACAGTCTAAATACTCCCAAGGGAAAAACTGTAGAGAAACAAGCCTGTAAAGAGGGTCAGCATGGGTGAGCATTCTGATGCCCCCTTATCCTACAGCCATTCTTTTGTGCTCAGTATGTTCAGACAGTACAAGATGAGTGAAGGGATATCATCAGATTATGATGTGAGTATACCCAAAACACCACTGCCTTCCTGTGAGCCATGCAAAGAGAAATATGTCAGGGTTTGCTTTGAATCATAGAAGCATAGTATCAGTCACAGAATGCTTTGAGTTAGGAGGAATCTTAAGGATCATCTAGTTCCAACCCTGCTGCCATATACAGGGACACCTTTCACAAAACCACTTTTCTCAAAGCCCTATCCAACTTGTCCCTGAACGCTTCTAGGGATGGGGTATTCTTTAGTCACTGTAATGATTTCTTCTTTGAAATGCATGTGTAAATTATTTTATTTTAAAAATGGGTATTACTATGCATGACTCAGTTTTGCAGTGCTTCAGAGAGAGTTTTCCTTTGTCTTCAAGATACTATCAGTGCCTGTTAGGTTGTCAGTGAAGTTCTGTAACTTAAGTCAGAAATAGAATATGATTAAGCTATAGTGAGGATAGGCAGAGGAGAGAGAAATCAGACTTCATCTACAGCAATTCCCAAATTGCCACGAGACTCTTGGTTATGTAACGAATGAATTGTCTGAGGTTTCATCTGTGAAGTGAAGCCTTGTCATTATGTATTAAGAAATCTCTTGCATCCACTTTTTTTTTTATTTGATATTTATTCTTGAATCACTGAAACAATCAGGAGTAGGGAATAGACAATTAAAGGAAGAATTGCATTACTAAACACTGGGTAGTGATTATTCATTCTGGTAAAAAGATTTTTTTCCCCTGATATATTTGTATTAGATGGTACAAATACATCGAACTTTTAGGAGACTATCACAGCTGAACACTACTTTTCCAAGATGTTCCATGGAATTAATCTATCTCTCAAAACTGTTTACAGTTTTATAGGTGAACTGTGAACCATCATCTCTGAATCTGTTCATAAACTGCTATAGACACTTATTCCAATACCTCTCAAATGCCTCATATTTTGAGGGTTGTTGCTCATATTATCTATAAAGTTGCCTATACTCCTCCAAACCTAGTATCGCTCTAGTATCCCAAGTATCTTCTCTGTTATGAAAAACTGCACACTGTAATTGAGATGTAAAGGTTTATGCAGAGAAGAAGAAGAAGATATGAATTGCAGAAGATATGAATTCTCCAGTTTTTGTTGCTTCCTGCACCATTTTTTGTCACACGAACTAACTAACTAACAGGAGGGATGTGTTCAATTCTGTGCCCTGCAGCCTTAACCCTGGGTGTACAGACCTGCCAGGGCACAGGGTGACTGTGCCCATCCCAACTGTATCATCAGCCTTGGGCTGTCACGTAGCCAAGGTGCACAGCAAAGCCAGCAGATGGAAGGTGCTCCTGGGCTCAGAGTTCAGCTGAGCCTATGATATCTTAGATTAAATTTTTTGACATGAGATTTTGGTACTTGTCACTCAGAATTCTGTCAGAAGTTAGCTCTTTTTCCTGGTGTCTACTGCTGTAATTTTATTTTTAGTATGTGCACAAGTGGCCAAACCAAACCATGACAATCTTGGCAATGTTCAGTGTGTTTAGAGCCTCCCTGGCCAGCAGATCATTCCCTGTGCAGTTAATCATAACCTGCATCTGGCCATGTAGCCAACACAGATTGTTCTGAAAGCCCAGCTGTGGGTGCTGCCTACACACTGGCTATGGCCACCAGCAATTTAGGCAGGACCAGAGGTAATGCAGTCTGTCAAATACTGTTATCTGAATGATAGGCTTTCAGCACAGAAACAGATCAGAACTCATTTTGTCTGCTGGCAAAATGCTACTGTGCCACTAAGAAGTTATGACACGGCTAAACTGAGCATCAAAGATCCTCAGATTTAAGATGAAGTAGAAGAAGAGAGGAGGGAAAGAAAGCTGCAGTGGGAAGTTAGGGGTGTGTTGGTACTCAAGCTGAAAACCGTCATGGTGGATGTGCAGCAGAATGATGTTGAGAGGTGACATCATGGAGTTAGGATTTGGGTCACAGTATCTGAGCAGCATGGTTGCACATAACTGCACTTTGAGCTTTACACAAGTGGAGTTTGACTAGTATGGTTGCAAATAGCAAACAAGGCAAATATCAGAAGGGTGTGAGTGTTAGATCCCTCACTGGACTACCAAATTTGATGTTTACAGTGTTTTTCATCTTGTCTTGATGATGCCTTCTAGAGGCTGACCTGGAACAGACACTAGACAGAACAAAAGGATAAAGTAGGAATTTATTAAAAGTCCTCAATGGGTACACCTGGGCAGTAACAAGACTGGACTACACCCAAGATGCATCCCAAAATGGTCACAAAAAGGATGACTGATCACAAGGTCCCACACTTTTATAAGTTTTAGTCCATTAGCGTATTTGAGTCAATTGTCCAATTATAGCTTCAGGTTACGAAGCTCCATCCTCCTTGTTTCTTCTTTGTTCACCTTTGTTCACCTCACTTCACCTTTGTTTTTGTTCTTGGGCCTGAAAGTTGTCCTGGTATTGAACTAGAGAAGGAATTGTTTTGTCTATCTACTTCATGAAGAGAGATTAGTAGCACTTAATATGAAACCCAAAACTACCCACTAAAACAGCACAGAATCTAAAATATATAAAAGCTAAAACTTAAGGCATCATTGGTAGCCAATTTTATCAGCTGGTGGTAGAAAATCAGCCTTATCAAGGCAAATGCTGAGATGTACTCTCTGTGTATTATAACCAGCTTCTGCCCTGACACAGAAGCAGTCGTGGACACCAAAGACACATGGGAAGATGATTTGAAAGTAACAAGCAGACACAACTGGTTTAAAAGCATTCAGCAGAGGAAGCACCATCTATGGTTGCATGGGACATAGCTGCTAAATCCACACCAAAGACACAGTAAGTTCCCAAAGGCCAAGAGCAGGGACCTGAAAATAAATGCCTGAACAGCTTAAAAAAATCCAATAGAAGAGTTACAGGTGGATCAGGGAAAAGTTACACACAGCAGATGCTGAAGAAGGTGACTGCTCTGAAATCTCTAAGCAGGAGTTTTGTGAACTAATGGATTGTAAAAGAGCAGCATGTAAAACTTTCTGCAGTGCAGTCAGCAGTGGGAGGAATATCCTAAGAGTTTCCCAAGCAGGTTGCTGGGCCTCACCAATGTACTTGACATGGCCACTTACTTCCAAAGTTGCATCCATGGCTCAGATTCCTGTCCTCATGAGAGAAATTGAAGGAACGTAGGCTCAGTGCTTATGCATCCAGCAGTTGGCAGGGAAGGTGAAATGGAGAGCAAGCAGCAAACTCACTACCCACCCTTTCTTAGCAATCATTAAAGTGTCATTTCACACTTTTTCTCATAGCTGTAGCTGCAGGCAGAAAAGTTGCTGCTAATTTTCAGCTCCCTGCTAACACTTAAATTAAGGCTCTAGAGAGACTTGGTTGGGTTTTTTAACACCTGAGTGGTTGTTTGACAGCTTGCAAAGTAGCAGCTGAATACTGCTGAGGTTGAGAACTAGGTGTTGTCCAAGGGTAAATACGTGTGGCAGAGAGGCAGGGTAAATTCACAACAAAAATAGACTGTACTGATCTGGGAATGAGGATACTTGAAACAAAATTGCTGCAGGCAAACCTGTTCTGAGAGTATAAAGACCAAAACAAGCTCCTTTGCCTTGCTGATGTGTTTGGTAGACCTTAATATGACCTTGGAAGAGTGGCATACTTCAAAAACAAAGGTCAAGAGACAGGGGTCTAGGCTGGGAGACTTAAATAAAAGCCATGATGGAGTTCAAACCCTAGATTTTAACCTGGCATAACACACAGAATGAATGCCACAATGGTATGTAAGAGTCAGATGGAGGATAGCACATCTTCATCTTTTAACAAAAAGCTGCTGAATTTTCTGTATGAGGAGATCACACCTATTTGTGCTGAAAGCTGCCCTGTTGACCTGTTAAAACATTCTCTACTCTAGGAAAAAAGGATTTGCTGAACTTGATGTTCCCCAGAAGCTGTGGTTGACAACAAGCAGTAACACAGGCTGATAGTACCAAGAATTCAGCTACCTTCTGCAAAGATTCAATACGAGGCTCTTCCACTAATACTGCAGCTTTGGACACACAAATTGTAGTGAACTTGGGAAAATGTCATAAAGGGGTCTTTGCAAACCAGCTATTCGCAAGTTTGGTCAAATAATGGGACTGCATATGCTTAGTCACAGTTACATGTATTCTGTGGGGGTTAAGAGACATATTCTATTGAAAACCCATATGAAAATCCACAGTGTAAATTTGTGTAAAATGTTCCAAAATATTGAGAAAATGCAGCTGATCCAAATCGGTGATATTAAGAGCTCTCTGTGTGACTGTTGGACTGTTATTAGAATTGTGTTAATCAGAAGCCAAAAAAGCACTGTGTGTAAATCCAGAGGTTTACATTGCTTTTCTAAAAATTTTAAGATTAAAAGTATTAAATACATAAATTAAAAAATCTTCAGAAATTCGGCATTTGGGTTTCTGCTGTCTAGAATTTTTACATTTATCCAATAGATACCTGGAGAACATGAGAACATCAGGTGTTGTCTTGGGCAGAGAGGAACATAATTTTAATACTCTTTTATGACATTAGCATAATGTAAAATATGAAATATTGAATCAAAAGACATGCTCATTTTATTTAAGTGAACACTTAGCTTATTTACTCATTACAGCCTGCCAAAATAATTTATAAATTACTAAGCAGTCATTGACAGAGAATGATACTTCTTTAAGCACTTATTTTGAATTATTGTAAGCAATTTCCATTTTATTCTTTTTCTAAATAAAGCAGCATGAACCTACCCCAAAGCTGAATGCTGCCTTCAAACTCAAATATTAGAAGCACCAGGGAGAAACTTGGGGCAGAACCGTATCTTTCTGTAATTTGTAATGCATTATTTCACTGTTTCTTGGCTCATCTCTGCATGTTAAAAATAGCAGCACTGTTCCAAAGCAAGTTGGTTTATAAATTTGACTCAAATACCCACTTGGCACCCTCTTTTCCTGGTGATGATTGTGCAGAATATAGTCCCCTTTGACCTCTTCTGCAGCTCTGAATGCTCCCTTGCAGGACTAGTGTGACAGCTGCTAAAACAGATGCCAGACTCTGTATCAGATACCGTATTTTTTTGTGTATAATCCTGAAGTAGTTTGTTTTAAACAAAGCAACTCTGCCACTGCACAACCAAGCCATTTCCTCCATGGTTTAGCAGTAAAGCAAAGTTAATCATGTGTATGGGTGATATGAAGGGAAGTTCAGCTCTTTGCTTTTAATACCTCTTGTTTCTAATATTGCAGCAGGTCCTTTCTCTTCCTTGCTAAGCTCATGTCTCTGTTTCTCATTTTTTTGCATTATAAGAATATGTCACAGTACTTCACTGGTACTTAGCTGGTTTTTAACTGTTTTTTTGGAAGTACTGGTGAAATAAAAAAAACAAACATTATTTGTCTCATGCTCTTCAGCTGGCTCTCTCAAGGTCTCTCTGAAAAAGCATTTCCAAATGTATAGGAAATTCAGAGCTGAAGTGAGGTCAATGGGTGTGCATGTAGTGTGAGAATAATTTCTGCTTACTTTGTTTTATGCTATATTTTTTTCCTCAGTATACTCAGTATAGTGTTTAGCATACATCCCATTAGCATAAGTAGGAGCACATAGCAGTATATCACTGTTAAGCTGTACTTACTGAGGCTTTTATAACTATAGTACTTAGAGCATCAAACTTTTTATACTTCTTTCCAAAATATAAAAGTGACTATTCTTTCCACGAATTGTTATTCAAGCCTAGCTTTTTTCGAAGAAAAGTCTTTCCTATTAACCCACCATTTTCAGCAGCTGTTTGTAGATTTAATATTTCCAGGGTTTTTTTCTCCTTAAAACATAAATTGGAACCATGTTCCTATGCTTTTCAACTTGGCAAAGTCTTAATCAATTATTTGTGATTTCTTTCCACTTACTTTAGACATAAGAACAAAGAATATACCCACAGTAGCAAGAAGGACATATAAGCTTATATTCGTGCATCTGTTTGGAGAGGTTAACGGATTATTTGACCTTGAGTGACTGGGGTGTGTGTGTAGAATTGGAAACCAGCATTCTCTTTGCTTTATAATATAATAAAATTTACAGTACTTCAAGTCACCCTGATTTATTTTCACTGTCCTTCTGTGTTTGTGACCCTTTGGTTCAGAAATAGTGCCCTAAATCCTTATTAAAGTATCCATTGTATCAAATTGTTCTTGAATGCCAAGAGACAAATGACATTGAACATAAAGGAGACAAAGTGAAGAACAGTTTGGGTTTAGACATTTTGTAGTGTTTTTGGCAGTGTGTCTTACTGAGTAACACTTTAAAGGCATAGTTCTGCATTCTTTCAAAATTATATTCACTACAACATCAGAAGGAAGAAACCCCGAAGTCTTCTTAGAGGTTAGTTAGAAGATCTTAATGTTTTAGGGCAGATATTAACGCATAACTACTGGGGGAGAAAATCATACATATGTATTGGTATCTCGTTCAGACATATATGATGAAATCTAAGGAAATATTAATTTTCCTGTGTAATTCCAAGCCAAATTTGATATGGTCATGGGCCTTTTTACTCCCTTGGAGTACAAGCAAACTAAACTGGTGTCTGCTTGCAGCATGGGCAGAAACAAGCTTTCATCTGTCCATGGAATGTGCAAGTCAAACACATTGACAAAAATCTTCTGGCCTGCGGAGGCACAGCTCGTAGGTCAGTGTTGGTGCTGAACTCTACCACGATGCTTGGCTGTAGCTCTTGATGGTATGACAATGTTCTTTATAATAAGGCATGGAGTAAACTCTAATACCCAAAAGCAGCTGCACACATCTCTTCCTCTAAAATCAGGAATCTCCTTTAGCTCAGGTTTGTAGTGTGGCTGCTGTGACATACTGTGTGCTCTTTGAACATCTCAGTTTATTCCTAGGATCTCCATAAGGCAGTGCAGACACTAAGACCTTCTCTGTGTAATCTGCATGTAAAAATTCTTGGCATTACTCACATATGTGTTTTGCAATGTGGTGGTTGCCGAGTGCACCTTTTCAATCCTCAGCTTCCTCATTTGTAAAACAGTTTTAATGATATGTATCCACTTCAGAGGCCAAAGTACAAATTCCTAATGCTACATTTATGCAAAGCATTATTAAGATGACCATCTGGCAAAGGACAGATTCTGGCTTGCAGCCCTTTGTTCTTTCATCGAGCCATTCTGTTGCTATTTTTCAATGTCTCTGAGTTCCCAGACAGGTCTGCAAGCCTAGCAAACCTTTTAACACCTCTGAAGGCTGGGGAAGCTGCAGAATTCACAGCAACTCTTCCAGAACACAGGGGAAATGAAGAACAAGACTCCCAAATTCTCTAAAATCACAGAGGTTTTGTTACTGCTATCCCCAATTTTTCCCCACAGGAATGGATGGCAGTTCATGGATCATTGAGCCTGTTGCTTGCAAACACAGCCAACCATATAATAGATGTAATAGTCCAAAAGAGGCTGGAGGAAAAGCTAGCCTGTGTGTGCTATACCAGCCACCACAAAATTCCTCTCTGTAAGTTAAGAATCTCCCGGAATTACAGTGTCACATGAAAAGAGTGTAACACGGACATCCTGCATTCCCACAACACTGTGGGCTTTGCCAAAGCGCCATGGTACAGAGGGAAGCAAGTTCTTCCATGCTTACTGCCTCTCAAAGGATAATAGTCCACAGCCCGACCTTTACTTCTTCCTCCCCTCAAATCTGGTCACAGCTGTTTTACCTCTAAACACACAGACATGTTAGAAAAACTTGGAAAATGAGAGATTTCTCAGCTCTGCCAGGTAACCCGCACCTCCTGCTCACAAGCCCACTTTGCGGCTTGTATTTTTTTATTCTGTTAGTTTATTGTTAATGGTTTTAATGCTGATGGTTTGTTCTGGTATTCCCCCTGGTGTACCCCCAAATCAGTTTATTCCTGAAAGCTGTGTCCTCCCTTAAGCTACCCTTTATGGTAATCCCCTCCCTTTGTTCTAATCCCTTCCCTATCAATCATTGTTACCCTGCCCCTTGTTCTGGTCTCTTCTGTGTCAATCCTCCCTTGAGCCAGTCCTTCCAGAGTTCCTCCTGGCCATTCCTGGGGGGCTCCCTATCCTCCACACCCCACTGGGATGTGACCTGTTCTACCCCCACCTTCTGTCATTGGCTCAGGCCAAGCCGTGACCCTCCTCACCCATCCCCTGATGCTTCCCCATTGGTTTATGATTTGTACCCACACCCAGATTTGCTGCAGTTTTTAAACCTGTGCACAGCAGGGCTCAGGGCTCTCCTGTTGTGACCCCTTCAGCTCCAATAAACCTCTCCTGCTGAACCTCATACAGAGAGCCTCCTCCTTCTCCTTTACCTGCCCCTGATGTGGCTGCAAGACCCTGCACTGTAGAGCAAGCGGCTCTAAAGGTTCAGACGTTGGTCAAACTTGGCACAGTGTCGGTGTCCTTTGAGCTAGCCAGGCTCTGGTGGGCTGCAGATGCACCTTCAAAGGATGTTTTCCTGCATCAAGCGGAAAAATGGAGAGAGTGCAGTTCTTTCTTCCTTTATCGCTGCCGTCAAAGCCCTGAGTCAGAGGAAGGCAGGTTTGAAATGTGATTTCAAAGCAGCTTGCTTATGACTTTGCATTAGTGCCTATCATAGAAGATGAGACATATTCTCCAACTGTAACTCTTCTTTTTTGCAAATGATCTAGGCATAATGGGAGATGAGCTGTTCAAAAATTGAGCAGTAGAATAAATTGCAATTAAATAGTGGTTCATACAAGAATTACAGGAATGTTTGAGAAGAAGTGGCTGAGCTGCTGATAAAAATGTAGCTTAATGCTAGAGTCAATTATTTATCTATGGCCCTGGTTTGTAACAAATACTATGCTTTAAAATATAGGGGGTCATTTGAGGAGCATAAAGCACTTGCATTAGGATCCAGAACAATAGCTGAAAAAAAGCAAGGCAGAGCCTATAAAACACTAAACTAAGCATGATACAATAGATAAAAATCACTCCAGCTTCTGTGAAGAAAAAATATCTAGTCTTATTAATTTCATAGAATTTAAGCCTGCCATTACAATTGCAGAAAATGTTGTGTCAGCCAGATCTTTATCTAGACTTTTGAAAAGACTTTGTCAAAGTTCTCTAACAGGATTCCATGTCTGGCATTTGTCATACCAGGAGACTGTCTAAGGCAGGAGAGTAAGTACTATTTGAGATATAAGAAACAAAGAACTTTTGTAGAGGGAATTCTAAGGAAGAAACAAAATAAATGCTCCACATCCCTGCATAATACTTCATGGATCTTTTCTGTTATCTGAATTAATCGTTCTAGGCTTCTTAGAAACCAACTCTGCCATCTCACTGCTACTGCCCCAAGAGAGTGGACAAATCCAGCTATGGCCCTGTGATTTTGATAAGGTTTTATCAGTGATATAGAAAGAAATTAATTTGGCCAGCCCAAAATAAAGCAGTGTTATAGACTATAAACTGACTAAGCGAAACAAAGAGGAGCTATAGACGGCTTGTGGTCAGTATGGAAGTAGGTTAATTATCAGCTTTCTCCAGGGCGTTGTACAAAAGCTGATGATCCACATGTGCATTAATGACTGAAGAGTGAAATGAGATTGCATAAGATCTGAGAATAACTGAGTAATAGATTATTTCCTAACAAATAAGACAGTGAAACTGTCCTTTTTAAACTTAAGTAAGATCAACACCAAATGTGAGAAAAACTGAGTAATATATAGTGTTAAAATTCTTTTCCCACATGATTAGTCCATCTTAAGTCCATACCAAACATCATAACCACTTCTCAAGTGGTTATCCATTGCTGAACACTGGAAGGAGCTGTCAGTTTAAAAGACCCTGTTCCTGATTTCAAAGATACTGAACAACTTGTCTAGCCAATGAAGAATTCAAGTTGAAAGGAAACCTGAAAAGCTGTAAAAGGTTGGCATGTGTGAGCAGCTGTCTGTAGAGACACGCTGGCATAGAAAGCCCAGCAGAACTGAGCCATTTTGTTCCAGAAAAATGCAAAATTAAAAATGCACACAATATGGTATTGATATTCTTCTCCTGGAAACCTTGCTTCTAAAGACTTTTTAAATAACTTAATTGAATGAATGATCTTCAGGCTTTTTCTCACTCTATCATTGTCCTAGAGGGAGCAGGAAAATAATCTCTTGGGTCTATGGCATTCCAGTATGTGTCAAGATGATCACAAATGCTCAGAAGGCAGCTGCCTGGGTCTGAGTTTTTTTACTTTGGTTAAAGGCACCAATACATGAAGAGTAAAACCCTGGTAAGATGCACTCTGAGACAGAGGACAGCAATGAGGTTCAGTTGGTTGGGTTAATACAGCACTTTATTGGAGTACCTGTGGTAATGTAAATTCATACAGGCTTGTATGAAATAATGTGTTTTGGAAAAGAAAATTGTACCAGCTCACTCAAGTGCATGAGTTCTTCATATTTTTAGCAAATGATGTCCTCATTAGCCAACACAAAACCTTTTGAAGTTTGTTTACAAAGTACTTCAGCTTTCAAGATTCAGTAGAAATCAAGAAAACTGATGTGTCTGCATGCATGGATTTTACTCAGAAGAGGGAAGAGTTTGTCTGTGGTTTCTGGTATAGACAGGCAGATTAGACAATCTAATCAATGGGACAGTCCTTGGTGTATGCTCTGTGTGCACCAGCTGGGCACTCTAGCAGTTTAAATATTTATATCATAAAATAAATGAAACGAGAAACCAAAATGTGCATCAGGGAAATGAAAAACCCATGCTACTAAGTCCAGAATAAACAATAATTTAATAAAATTTGGTTTGGTTATACTTATTCGCACAAAGTTTTCTGATCTGGAACATGTAGGATAAATTAAATTTCTGAAAAACCCCCAAAACAACAAAAAGAAAAACAAAAGCACCTAAAAAAACCCACCACCCCCCAAAAAAAAAAACAACAGAAAGAAAAAAAAAAAGTCAAAAAAAACAACCACCAAACCAATAAATACGAGCAAGCTAACAAAAATATCAAAGCATCTTTAAAATACTTTGCTTTTTCTTGAAGAGAAGTATGTAAGAGTTAGTCTGGAAAGAATTTAAGAACTTGATGAATAAATAGATCTGAATTGTAAATCTACCTGCTCGTGCCACTAAGATCTGAACACATGGGAAAGCTACATTATATAGACCAGTGCAAAAAAACACTGGGATATCTCATGCTTTTTTTCTGAAAATTAAACATGGAATATAGTCCCTGATACGTTTTTTCCACCTCACGAGCTAGAATTGTTTAACTTTTGCCTTCGAATTGAAGGCAATAGGTGAAAATGTGAGCTTGACATTTTAAATGGTAGAGGCAGCTGCCAAACACATCCTTTCACTGTATTTTCTTGCTTGCAGTTGGAGTGAGTAAGTTCTTGGGTTATAAAAGAACAAAATAGAGGTGCACTAGTTCAAACTAGATGTTTATTACTGCTACCTGAATTTTCAGTCTCACCATGTATTGCCTGGAGGGGGTTGTGGAGTGCAAGGGAGTACTATTCCAGTAATGTTCCTAATCCACTGCCTCTGATGTATTTCAGTTGTAAACTGGAAAATATATAAGTGATGCTGGTGTTTTGAACCATCAAGCTTATTGACAGCACTAGACATTCATGTTGACTGTAAGACTAATCAAATGCATGATGAAGAAGTCACAGCATTATAACGGTATTTGAAGGAAAATTCAAGATATTAATAGTGGTTACAAACTAGGAATACATGCTTTAAAAGGTCATAGATTGATTTCCCATTGAGATATAAAGATCCTCAATGTATGCTAATGATCACCAAAATGGAACTTTGGACTGATTTTGGGCTTAGTAATGTCACCTTAGGATTTGGTGGTACAGAAAGTATGAAGCAGAGGACAAAGGCAAGCTTGCACTCATGAGAAATAATTCAGAACTAGAAAAATAAGTATAAAATAGGAGAATGGAATGCATTTCTACTTCTGCCCTGATATATGCAAATCTAGGTCAAATATTGGTGTAATTGCACTGATACAGTTAGAACTGCTAGAGATATAATAAATCTTTGTATAGTAAAGAAAATCAGTCAGATTTTTTGTCTATTATTTTGCACATAGATTACCTGTGCCCATTTTTTTTACATAAAGGCACTTAAGAAAAAAATTATTTAGAGGAGATACTGAGCTTCTGTAGTTCCTGTTTATGATAGTTTAAGGCTACTTTACCTCAGGCACTAGCCATACAAAGCATTACTAGATTTCTTTCCTCTGGTTGCCACAGTTTGGGTCTGTTATATATGGCCTAGAGAAGCCCATGCTTTGGAGAAAAAGAAAGGGGATGTAGCTGCTTGAAATCCCTGACAAATCTGCTCTGTACATAGCTGAATTCTCTAAATTTTCATGAGTGATTGCATTTTAGAAAAGCATTGCTCGTTTTGGTTCTGTACCTTCATTGCATATGATATTGAGAAAGGTTTTAATAAAATACAGTAATTAAAGAGTACTGCATTCAGGAAAAAGTGTGGGAATTAGCCTGTCCAAATTAATTAATGAATTTTAAGTAAGCCTTTTTAATATACAGAGGAACCTACATATTTTCTGTGTCTGTTCACTCCAAAAGGCGCAATATCGAGTATTGAAGCATCCTATCCCATTTATGTCAGATGTTGTAATTTAACTGTCAAGAATCCTAGATTGCCACAATAATTGCTTTCAGCGCTCCTGTTAATGCAGAGTCACTCTTGAAAGGTACCCAACTGTAGGATTTTTTTGCATCCTTTAAAATGGAGAGCTTCTGTCTATAGTTACGCTGCTATAATTCCTCCTGTATCTGGCACTTCTGAGGCCACACCTCAAATCCTGTTTTGGGCCCCTCACTACATGATGTTGAGGTGCTGGAGTGAGTCCAGAGAAGGGCAACAGAGCTGGTGAAGAGTCTGGAGCACAAGTCTGGAGAAGTGGCTGAGGCAACCAAGTCTGTTTTGCCTGGAAAAAGGAAGCTTAGAGGGGACTTTGTCACTCTCTACAGGTGTAGAGGAACCTGAAGGGAGATTTAGTGAGGGGCAGGTTGGTCTCTTTTCCCAGGCAACAAGGAATGGGGCTAAAGGAAATTACCTCAAGTTGCACAAGGGGAGGTTTATACTGGATATAAGAAAAATTTCTTCACTGAAAGGATTGTCAAGCATTGGAACAGGCTGCCCAGGGAAGTGGTAAAATCACCATCCCCGGAGTTATTTAAAAGCCAAGTACATGTCTTGGAGAGATTCTTGAGTGATGGACTTGCTAGTGGTGCTGGGTTAATGGACTTGATTTTGGGGGTCTTTTTCAACTTAACATTTCAAAGAATTATACTGCATAGAGCCACATTTGTTATGGGGAAAAAAGCTGTAGAAGTAATTTTTCAAGATTTCATTATGTTTAAGACAAACAGTAACAAATTATTTAGTTTATGCACACTGCAGTGCTCAAGTCAGTACCTGTTGTGGTTTCAGTTTGAAACCACACAGAAATATCAATTATATATAGTGATTTAGGTTTGCCAATTTTAGATTTTCTTGGCCAACACATCAAATAAATGTGGTGGGCCTATTTTTTGTTGTGAGATAGGATTAGGAGAAAAAGTAAAGCAGGCATAAACTTGAAAGGATATAAAGAAAGCTTTATTAACAGAACACACACACACACACACAAAATCCCAAGAAATCAAAATAAAACTTTCAGAACACTTTTCTTCTTTCCTCCCCACATTTTCCTTCCCTTCAACTGACAATGCATAGAAAGCAACACCCAGAAATCTTAAGTCAGTTTTCTATTTCTAAAAATAGTCTTTCTTTGGTTTACTTAGGGACAAAAGCATATTTTGCTAATGCTATGGAAAATTCTTCACAAGAAAAAAAGTTCTTGTGGCATCAATTCTCACAATTAACAGCCACCTGAGATCTGTATTTGTGAAGTACTTCCCATCTTTCATAGTTCTCACAACTGTGCTTTTGGTTCATGTCAACTCATTGGGGTGCTATTTTTTTAAGGATGAGCCATTCTAGCATAAAATAAAAGTTCCTTGCATCCATCTCTGGGAACAGAGGACTTCCCCTTTTTATCCCCGGGGCGAGGTTTCTTATCAGGCTTCTGACACTGGTGCCTTTGCTCATAATTGTGGTTAGAACACTACATCTCCCTAAAGCATTCCATGAATTTACAGGGGGAAAACCAAAGTCTGACATATCAAATATATCTTCGCCATAGCTTCACAAAAGAATTTCATAGCCCAAGCTTAAGGCAAAACTGTTCAATTTCTTCAGTCTAGAATTTGACTCTTTCTTCACTGACCTCTAAGTCCTATGTTGTTGTCTTAACAAAGTTTCACCTTTTTCTTCTTCCTGGTTCAGGAGAGAATTGGTGTTCATTTGGTCATTTGTTCACCAGCTGTATCAACTGAAACAGATTTTAGAGTCCTGCAATGCTGAATAGTTAATTTAGTCCAAGTTCTGCATCGGGAACATGGCTCACCCTATTTCTGTGCTGGCCACACGGTCTCCGCTGGCACCGTGCAAACCGTGCCACTGCTCCTGGTTTCGGGGCTGCCCCTAGCACAGACTACGGGCACTACCGGTGCTGGGCCTCACCGCACAGCTGCTCCTGGCGCCGACACAGCCTCCGGCCTGCACGGCCCAGGGGATCCGCTGGAACAAAAGGAACCTGGCTGGCTCCACTGGGAACAGGCCCAGCCTGCCGGGACCGGGCCCCGCGGGCTCCCCGGTGAGGGCTCGGCAGCGATCAGGGCCCCTCCGGGCACGGGGAATCCCGGCCATGAGGGCCGAGCCGGGCCGAGCGGGGCCGGCCATGAGGGCCGAGCGGGGCCGAGCGGGGCCGGCCATGAGGGCCGAGCGGAGCCGAGCGGGGCCGAGCTGGGCCGGCCATGAGGGCCGAGCGGGGCCGGCCATGAGGGCCGAGCGGGGCCGAGCGGAGCCGAGCGGGGCCGAGCGGGGCCGAGCGGGGCCGGCCATGAGGGCCGAGCGGAGCCGAGCGGGGCCGAGCGGGGCCGGCCATGAGGGCCGAGCGGGGCCGAGCGGGGCCGGACGTGAGGGGCGAGCGGGGCCGGCCATGAGGGCCGAGCGGGCCCGGCTCAGCTCTCAGCGCCTCCCCGAAGGGCAGACGCCAAAAGAGGCACTCCCTTTCCAACCTGTGCTTAAATGTGTATTTGCAAAGGAGGATCCACCCTTTTCGTTGGTTTATTCTTGTGTCAATATCAGAAATTGGCCATTCAGGGCCAAAACAGGACAGTACCTTTGCCCACTTCGTAGTGAAAGTTTTGCAAGACTAATTTTTCAGGCTCTTACCTATTTGTTGGGATCTCAAAAAGAGTAATTTTGATTAAAGCATTGCAAGCCTTTTAAAGGGCAGGACATTATTTTTGCTACCTGTTCTGAGGATGACCTAGCATCAAGTAGTAACACAAAGTTTCAAAACCAGAATATTTTTACATATTTGTGTGTCTATGTGTATATAGTGTGTTGTTTTCTGTTTTCTATTTATAAAAAAGCAGAACAGGTCTGCTTCCACAACTTAAATATTCAAATTACTGTTGGAAGAATAAATATTTAAATGTTTCAAATCTGTCCAGTATCTATGTAGCTCTGATTTTAGAATTGTAGTACACAACTATTAAGTTCTGTATCATATTCCCACATTTTGCTAAAAATATAAGTGGAATGAGCATCGTGATGTATGTGTATTGACCAGGATTGTTTTAACTTATAAGCCACTGCCAAAACCTAAAAAGATATTAAAGATAAAATCTCTGGATCTGAGATGTAACTTATAATTTTTGAATATATAAGACTTTATTCAGTATGTGCATGAACAGTAGATTTTACCAGGAAGAGGCCAAATTTTTTTGCTGCAGTTAATTTTTTTTTTTTTTTTAATTTTTTTCTACAGAGCGAGGGTTTCGATAAATGAAAAAAAGCACAAATAAAGGAAGCCTTATACTGTTCATAGCTAATGAATTTCTCTGGTGCAAATTCAATATTAAATGCAGATTGCAGCTGCAATGGTTCTTGGGGGAATTCAAGAGGATATTGTATTTTGTGGGGGATGCTAATTGAAAAGAATGTCTGGTCAGGATGCATTTAATAACCATTGGAAACTGTAGTGTACATTAAAAGGCAAGGCAGAAAATAGTGCCCGATGTAATACAGGTAGCAGTCTTCTTTAGGAAGTATCTGTGATTGCTATGAATGGAATGGACACATGCAATTTTGATTTATAATCAGTGTCTACTGTGAAGTGATTGTTTTCTTTGTCAAAATTCAATTGGTAGGAGCTTTACTTGAATCTAGCTTTTCCGGAAGAGCTAGAGCAGTCCTCTGCTAACTCATTAATTTACTGAGTAGAAAATGAAGCTTAAAAAGATATCAAAATGAAAGAACAAGGTGGGTTGAAGTCCCCAGTCATTTCTCTGCTGTTTTGTTTCATTTAACTTGTAGTTGTATTTCTGTGCATAAATTTATCTATCAAGCATGGTACATAGGCATTCTGTGAGTGTGTTTGTTCATACACGTTTGGGTATAAGGTATGTGTGAGACAGGGAAGCATTTTTAGCCCTAAAAAGAAGTAAGCTTCGTGTTGCTTACTTTGATTCTTTTCCTCTTTTAAAAATGCCTTTGCCATTCTAGATGCTTTGAGATGGGTGGTGTTTTGAGGAAAGAGTGGGAGAGAAAGAGGGGATTGGGAAGATGGGCTGGTGTTGACAACTTGCTAATGAAATTTCAGCTTTAAAACTCGTGGAGGATTTCTGTGAGATAATCTGGAAAAAAAAGAAAGAAGAAGTTTCTCTTAGCATGACATTTTAAATATACTATCTTTCACTTATATAGCACCTGCTTTCCCAGGGAGCTAGTATTTTGCAGATTCTAATTTAATTAGCCTCCGAATATACGTACAATGTTACTGAATGGTGCCATTCCCACGTAGACATGATGAGAGATGTGCAAGGAGATGAAGCTACTATATTGCACCAGACCTAATGGCTCATCTTGTGTTACCTTAAGCGCAGGAGAATTCTTGGGAGGAAGTACATACTGAGTAGGTATCTGAAATCTCATCTGCTTTTTGTTACGTAGTGGATGCTGAAAATTAGCTGCTGGTTCTTGGTGATTGTCTAAAAACTGTAGAAGTAGTAACTGGACCAACCTACAGTGT
Source organism: Sitta carolinensis (assembly GCA_032173965.1). Classification (NCBI taxonomy): domain Eukaryota; kingdom Metazoa; phylum Chordata; class Aves; order Passeriformes; family Sittidae; genus Sitta; species Sitta carolinensis. The sequence continues at coordinate 114,348,524 of CM063284.1, forward strand.
GGTGGGCAGAGTATGGTGCAGGGAGTGCATGGGTTTCCTGCAGGTTCTCCCTAGCCTGGGGGACCCCAGCCCCAGTCTCACATCCCCTGGGAGTTACTAGACAGAAGACTGAAGTTCTAGCCAACACTGGGCCCATATCAGAGCAGCAGGCATGTAAATTTTGGTACATCCTGTATGGGAGGACAAGAGCAAGGAGAAGATAGGGAGCTCTTCAGCTGGTGGTAGCTCTGGGTATTGCCATTTTTTTGGTGTTCCTAGTGGATGAAATTAGAGCTATCACTGGTTGTTTCTTCCTCAGAGAAGTAAAGATTTTCATCAGTCTTCTGCTAAGGGTGCTTAAATTGAGTTGCATTCAATTCTATGAGCACACCTGCTTTTTGTGGACCTCTGCCTTCTCTTTTGTTCTGAATATGTTGTTAGCCTATCTTCATTTAAGTGATTCTGCAAGCTTATGAGAAATATACAGAATAAGAATTAGGACTGGATTTTGTTCACTGCTGAGGCCAATCTTTAGAGCATTTCCTCCTTTCTGCTTGAAGTGTTTCTCTCTTTGTCATCAAGACAGAGTTCAAATCAAGCCAGAAAGATAGAGATGGATGAAACCACATAGGTTTGACTTGGAACAGCAGTCCAAATGTGAAAAGCTTAACAGAAGCTTACTCAAATTCCTCGGTTCATTAAAATTAATTTGGAGATCTCAAGAGGATCATCAGTCTTCTTTATGACTTCTGGCTTTCCCAGTGTCTGGTTAAGGTCCACCCGTTGCAAACATAGGCCAGATTTCCAGTCTGCTGAAATTTGTTTCATCAGCTTCCAGGCTTGCTTGATATACCAGAGTCCCAGAGTGTGAAAAAATAATGATGAAAGCTAGCTAAATGAAGGGATTTGGACTGGCTTATTCAGGGCAGGTTTTCTGTTTGTTTATTTGATTTTCATTTTGAATGGCAGAGACCAAGTTCACTTCCTTTTAATCTACTCTTCTTTTAGACAAAGTGGCCAAAGCGTACCTATGGCAGCTTAATGCTAAATGGCAGATTCACCTCACCTGCAGTGAGGTGCAGCAGAAAAACTGAGCCAGACAGTGCATCATAGCATGAGAAAGGTACCATGAACTCTGTTCAGTCCAGGCAAGTACCACACGAGCCTGGGGACCACAGGGGAACTGCACTCCACAAGATGGACTGGCATGAGAAACAGCCTGGGGCCTATTCTTTGCCTTTGTCTGAACTTCCTGAAATTTACCATTTTGGTGGATTTAGGTGGGAGAGCTTTGATTGAGGTCAGCTCAGTTCTTTGCCTTCATTTACCTTGAAGAGTTTTGCTGACTATTTGGTCTGCTTCTGGGAGAAAAAATGTCACAACACGAGTGTGCAGAATCCTTTAGAGGGTCCAGTAGATGTATAATGGCATGGTATAGCATGTCAGTGTGTATGCATGGGATATGTTCACATATATATGTGTATGCTAGTATCTACAATCCTGAATCTGACCCATTTTATCTGTCTCAGTATTTAAAGGAAATTAGAGGTCTCAGACCTGGTGATTTCAGTAAAATTTGGACCTCTGCCAATGCTTTCTGGGAAGTGGAATGTTTCAGTGTTTGGTGAAGATGTAGCTATAATGCACTTCTAACTTAAGGTAATCTGGAGCCAAGTTTAATCAGATACACATTAGTGAATTGAATGCACTTTCCAAATAATGGAATTCTGGTTGGACCACTCAGTGTAAGATAAGAAAATCAGAGCAGATGCTACTAAAGCAAAGGTGGGAGTTGAGGGCAGACACTGCCAAGAAGCAGTAAATGTGTTTTGCAGAAAACCCACTGATTTTTTGTCAGTGGCATTTTCTTTGCTTGCCATCTCTCTGCAACTAATTTTTCCCCTAGGAAGCTGTAAGGTCACATTGACCTGTATGTTCAAGCCATGTGGTCAGGAAAGAGAAAAAAAAAAAAAAAAAAAAGATAAAACCACATTTGTGAAAATACCTAAATAGATGGTACAAAAGGAACAGGTTTCAGGTTTTCTGCAGTCTTTTTCAAACTTAATTTTAAAATCAAATTAAAAAAGTGAATAATGGTCTTTATCTTGACCTAGGGTCTCAGTGCTTCACAAATCATGCTAGTCTGGAGTTTGGTTTAGAACTTGCACAACAATATGGAAGAAAAAATCACAGGTCCTTAGAGACAGCATTGATCATCACTATGTTTTACAAGGAAAATAAGTATTCTTTTGTAGAGTTCTTTTTGGTCGTTTTGCTTTCATGCCCATTTTGACGAGGACAATATGAAAAAACAGAATGTTTGGAGACAACCATTCACAAATATATCCCAAAACTGGAATGTTTTTATCTTCCTTTCAAGTAATTTATATCATAAAATAAGAGCTTTAATTCTTAGTTAAAAAAAAAAAACAAAAAAAAATTGCAGTGTATTGAATTAATCAATGCAACAAGTGATCTTTATTACCTTTATTACCTGGTATAAGTTAGTTAATAAGCAGATGGGGTTCTCTGGAGCACAGTTAGCCATATTTGACCAATGTGTCAGTTCAAATTCATTTAGATACCTATGTTTCAAATGTCAGTAAAAGGTAGGAGGTTTCCAATTAGAAAAAGAAGTAAAGTATTCCCTGGGGAAATATGGCAAGGAAAAACTACATCCTTGGAGCCACCAAGGTCTTTCCTAAAACTGAAGATGTCCTGCCATGGCGGTAAGACTTCATCCAAGTGCTGGTTGATGTGGTTCCACCTTCCTCCTCCCTTTGCCCATGGCTTCTTGTTCTCTTGCCTCTCCCTGAGGTTCTAGTACTGTGATCCTCATTAAGCCATTTCAGGATGCTAAGATGACAGAAAACAAACACAAATTAAATTAGAAAAACAGGGATAGTGGTTGACCTACATGATTTGTCAAAATAGCTTAGCACAAATTCAGCCATGTTTAGGAAGGAGCTGGTGTGAAGGAGGGAGCCATGTTTGGGGTTTTTTTAATGCTTTTTTTTTTTTTAATAAAAGTTGCTTATTTTTGAAATGGTCTTCAAAGCACAGGGTCACATTTGTTACACATCTGTGTAGGTGCAAACAGCAGGCACAAATAAATGTGAGCAGAGAAATGGAGGTGTATAGCAGGAAACCTTTCAGATCATTAAAATCACCTTCTTACATGAAGAGATGCTTTGAGAAAGCAAAGAAATCCTGCCAGAAGCAAACATGTCAAAGCCCCTAGAAAAACTTTGGAATTGAGCACATCTAGAACTGAGACAATTGTCTTAAATAAGTGCTTCACTTCCTTTGAGTGTTTTCTTTCAAAGAACAGTTCTCAAACTTAATTAGTATTCCTAAGACATAAAAGACCTTCTCTGACATGAAAAATGGTAAAAGACATGTAGAAAGCAAATGTGTTACCTTAGCTACCTGTTTGGGGTGACATTTTAAATACAGAAAATAAAGTTGACAGAATTATAGTGACCTTTCAGCCTGAACAAATAAAATAACATCTGCCAAAACTAAATGGCTGCCTGTAGCTGTAGGAAATGATATGCATGTTTGAACACTAATGCACAGGCCTTTGGTAGACATAGCTTTAGTAATGCTTACTAGGCATTAGAAATTTATTTTGCTGCAAAGCATGGATGACTTAAAATCCCAGGAATACAGGGTAAATGCTAAGGGACCCACAGGGACTAGTCATGGCTGTGGGTGTGGTGAAGCCATCTGCATGGTCTTTCACCCTCTTAATCCATCACAGGTCCCTTGTTTTCTTCAGAGGACCCAGAAGGAGCTGTTCATTGTATTGCTGTATATTTTCTTTACGTTCTATAAGTGTGCACATTTCTGAGTATAGAAGCAGTCTTGAGTTACATTAACATTTTTTGAATTTCCTCGGGAAACCAAGGATATGTGTGGCCTGGAAGCCAGCATCAATCAGGCAGATTGCTGTTAGAAAGGAAACTGGTAGGTCTAAAAAGGGAAAGCTTCGCTTTAAAATAATCTGCATAGGAAAATAAAAAAAAGAAAGAAACTGCAAAAATTACTTTTTCCTGCTTCCCCGAGCTTTTTTAGCTTCTGGTCTCATCTTTACTAGCAGATAAAGCAAGTTCTTAATAGTGCTTTTGAAAAGCTGAGAAGAGCAGTTTGTAGTATTTATTGCCTCCTTTATCAGGCACATTTACATCTCTCTCCACCTTCACCTCAAATACTCCTTAAATTCGGAGTGATCACAAATGTGGAAAAGCCAGTTCTGCACTTGGGTAACTGGGATACACAGAGGAAGGGAATGTCAGGGAGACAGTGGTATTTTACCTAGCTAACTTAGAAGGCAAGCAGGTCCCATGAATTGCAACTGTAATTAGCCAAAACCACTGAATTTCTTAATGGATTCCAGAGGTTAAAGGAAGTTCATGCAATTTGCTGTCTGTATTAATATGAATGGTTTCCAATTTAAGCAAATAATCTTAAACAGCCTTTTAATTATTATTATTATTATTATTAATAGCATTATTATTAGTGTTATGTATTGCTTCAGTTGCACTTAGGATTCTGAGAGAAGTTTTATTCATTATGCAAAAATCTAGGAAGACATGTCTCATATTTTCCTTAAAAAAGTTGTAAAGTCTAGGCTGAGAATCAGACTTGTAGCATGTGGCATTTTGGAGATGAGGTGTCAGTCTAAATAAGGAATTTTATCACTGGCATCTGTCATATGTCTGAGGGATTTTCAGTGGCGAGCATGGATAGTGAAAAGATCTATCTACTTCCCAAACATACTCTTTTAATTTTTTGTTTACTTCTAAGCTGTCATTTTTGCCAATGCTTTACTTACAAATCTGACCATAAGTCCTGCCATACCAATCTCGTCTTAGTTTTTGTATAAACCTTCCATGGTGAAATGACTAGCCTAGTATGTGAGGGGAGAGCGGTGGGTATTTTCTATGCGCACTTGAGCAGGGCTTTCGACACTGTTTCCATATGATCCTTGTAGAGAAGCTGGTGAAGTGTGGCCTGAAGTAGCAGCTGGTGAGGTAGATTGAAAACCGACTGAACAGCTGATCTCAAAGGGCTGTGACAGTGGTGTGAAATCAATTTGGAGCCCAGCAACTAGAAGTGAACCCTAGGGGTCAGTGCCAGCTCTGCTCTGTTTAGCATCTTGAGAAGCATTACATGATCTGGATGATGGGGCACAGTGCATCTTCAGCAAGTTTGCTAATGTCACAAACCTGGGAGGAATGGCTGATACACTAGAGGGTCCTCTACAGGCTGGAAAAATGGAACCTCATGAAATTCAAAAATGAGAGTGCAAAATGCTGCATCTGGGGAGGAAAAACCCCACGTGCCAGTGTATACTGGGGAATATACTCTGCTGGAGTATATACTCTGCTGGAAGGCAGCTTGTCAGAAAAGAACCTGTGTGTCCTGGTGGGCACCAAGTTGAGAATCAGCCAGCACTGTCTCCTTGCAGCAAAGAAGGGCAATGGTGCCCCATGCAGCATTAGACAAAGGCTGCCTGCTTGTTGAGGGAGGTGATCCTACTCTGTGCAGCTCAGGTGAGGCCATGCCTGGAGTACTGTGTCCTGTTCTGGTCTCCCCAGTACAAGAGAGATGGAGAGTATTGGACAGAGTCTGAGGGCCACAAACATACTTAAGGGACAAGAGCATCCCTCTTCTGAGGAAAGGCTGGACTGTTTAGAACAAAGAGGTGGCTCAGGGTCCATCTCACATACCTGGAAGAAGGGTGCAAAGTGGTGCCAGTGACTGTATTAGAGGTAATGGTAACAAAATGAAACTCGGAAGGTTCTCTCTGAACATCAGGAAACACTTTGTGAGGGTGAAGAACACTTGGACAAGTTGCTCTGGTTTGGAATGTTGTGGAGTCTCCATCTTTGGAGATGTCCAAAAGCTGTCTGGACATGCTCTTTGCAACCTGCTCTAGGTGATAGCTCTCCTTGATCAAATGACCTCCAGAGGCCCCTTCCAACCTCAGCCATTCTGTGGTTAAGATTGCAATGGAAGGGTGAAGCAGATCACATTAAGTTTGCCAGTTTCAATGGCTATACCATGGGCAAAGTAGGGTTTGGCTATCCTTCATACCTCTTTTAACCTTCATTGAGTTTAGGAGAATTAGAACTGGGGGGTCTTTTCTGCCCAGGTGCAAAGGGATAGTGCCAGATGCACAAGTTATCCCTCCAGAAATCCCAAAAGGGCCTTCCAGCTCTGGCATATCCCTGCTCCCTCTGGTAAGGAGCAGATGGCTCTATTGTTCCTGGCAAGTCCCTGTCCAGTTTCACCACCTTGAAAGCATTCCTATTGTACATCAGGCTCTTAATTTCAGCAGTTTTCAGTGTGATAGTGAATTCAGACATTATATTGAAAGTGCTGCTCTGGTTTTTACTTACATGTATGTCCATTTGGGACTTACCGCACACAGATTTTAGATTTTATGTTTGTTTATTTGTATTTGTATCATTTCAACAGTATGGTCTTCCAAGTTTTACAGGTCTTCTATCAGATGTTATAGCCTTCTCTGCTGGAATAAAATGCCTAAACTGCAGGGGAATTACAGATTATACATATGCATATATATGCAAATATGGTTGTGTTTCGTGCTGCAAAACTGATCTTCCATCCAGCTAAAAATAGTATTAAAAAATGTTCTTAGACCAAAAAAAAAAAAAAATTGTCTTAATTCTTATTTCATGCTTGTGTTATCTCTGCCTTCTTTTCTGAATAAGTTTTTAAACAAAATGGCTGTTGGGCTGTTGGATTCAGACTCAGTCTCAGCATATATAAATTCATGCCCTTTGATACAAGCCATTTCTTGAAGCATTTTTCTTGAAGACACTTTACTGTCCTTCTGTGCTTCTTGGACTTTGTGCTATTTTTAAAGATAGAACTAATATTGGAATGTAGAACTCCAGTTAGACTGAAAACGGTAGATCTCTAATGACCACAGTTTGCTTTCAAGTCCTAAATGTAATTGCTGTCTTGCTAGCTCATGTTATTTTTCTCCTTTGGTTTGTAAGCTTCCAGCATGTCACCTCTTATATTTCTTCTTCTTTTTCTATAATATATTGATAAGGCACAAACTTGGAGGTCTGAAAAAATTCCCTCTAGTTTCTCTTGAGTGTTTTTCTCACTGACATCCTTTGGATTTGGCCTGTGGGAATTGATGAAAGGCTGACACGAAAATGTTGTCATTTGCCCTAGAGCTTTGTCCCTAGACAAAACCCAGGACAGAAATTTTATTCCTAAGATTTCTGAGTACTCGATTTGCAAAGCATGCAGATATAGTGCATGGTGAGGTATGCAGCTTGGTATTCAAGACCATTTCTTGAATGAGATGCTTTTCAGCCCTACTAATGCTATTTGCTGGCAAGTTTGTTTTTGAATTGATTCTTATATAAAATTCTTCAAGCAGGCAACATTTAAAGAACATTCTCCATTAGTCCAGACAACTTATAAGCACCTAGAGGAAGTTAGCCTGAATTCCTGTTAAATAACACTGCCAGCCATTTGAATATCACATAAAGATCACACCAGCACTGCCTGTCTATGTCTTAATGACTGACTAATCCCACATTATTTACTGAGTGTTTATAGATTGCTCCATCTAAAAAATACCATTCAATTTATTAGGAGTTTTCTTATTGCAGGATTAGCTAATGGCTTCTCCTGAATACTTCAAAAGAAAAAGCTGAAGCAGAGACTGCTATATAAATAGGATGAATAAAAAGTTATTTACAGCAAAGATATTTCCAAACAACATTCTCAGTTGTGTGTTTTCTCTGAGCCAGAAAGAGCAAGCAGGTCTTATAAAAGCTCTTCTAAGCAATTTGGAAGGTTTTTTGGAGGAAGGAAGGGGAAGGTTGGCAATAGTTCAGTTTTACTGGTTAGTGGAGGCAGCTAGCTCCTGCTGTTTCACAGTGTGAAATTACATGCTAGGCCCCCAGAGTGACACAACCCAGATTCATCCTGGCACACACCAGTGGTCATGAAAGAAAGATGTTTATATGGAAGGAAACACATTACATTTTGTCTGTGGGGATAAAATATAGTGTCTACCCTAGCCATTCCGATTCTCTAGTGTTTGTACTACTGTTGCTTATCTTGACTTTTCTAAAAGATACTGCAGGCGTCTCCTCTGCTTTAAAAATGCAATTTTTTTCCTTTCCTAGATCAAAGCAATCACAATTGCATGCTCTTATTCTGTGAAAGTTGTCACTGGAAAGCTGCATAATCAGCAGGCAGATCTATCTGCTTAATTTATCAAAGGCATCAGGGAGAGTGGCAAGCAACATGGGTTCTTGTGGATACTCATGTAAAGGTATTCTCTCTTCCAGATGGTGACTTTGTCCATGAGGTTGAGAACTTGCCACTGAAGGGTTCCCTTACAAAGCAGTCGTGACCTGGCACAGGAATGCTCAAGGGTATTTACCTCAGAAGCTGCTGTGCTGCTCCACCTCTGTGTTGAGCAGTCCCTTGTGAGCTGTTCCAATTGATAAATAGCCTCTGTCCCTACGGACCTGGGCTGAGAGACGGATGCTGAGAGAAACTCAGCAGTCCCAGAGTGGCCTGAGCATCTCGCTGTGTGCAGTGTGAATGGTAAACACTGGTACCCAGGGGAAGAGCCTGTATCCAGACTGGCAAGGTCTCCAGCCATGCTTTGCAGAGGTGCCGTGGTACACTTTGCTCCTGTGAAAACAGTGATAAGATAGGCAAAGGGTTCTTAGTACCTTTTACTGGTCTTATTCTTATGTGGTGATGGGAGGCTACCTAGCTGCTTCTCCAGAGATACGGGATATACACCAGCTACCCCAGGCTGAGAAGCCAGAAACACTGTTCTCCATCTGTGCCCACTCTTACCTCTACAAGCAGTCTTTTCTTCAAGTGCAGTCAAATAGGTGATTGGGACACAGGTGCATCTTCCTTGCCAGTCTCACATGGCAAGTCTCAGGACCATTTCCAAGGGCTATCAAATAAGTCTGTCAGAGCTGGGAGGGAGCAGAGAAACAATTTAATTCCTGCTGCAGCCCCAGGGGCTGGTGAAGTGAGGATTCCTATGATAATGATTATATTCCTGTGACAGCTGCATGGTACAGATCGTTGGCCATGACTAATTTGCTTTCCAGGGAATGCCTGGAGCTCCTTGGGGGATTCTGTGCTTTTCTGATCCCTGATTCTTCTTGATATCTCCAGACTGAGACAGAGGCAAACCAAGATTCACTTCTTGGGGTGCTTTAGGATGAGTAACAGGCAGACAGGCTTAGAAGCAAATGAAAAATAAAACATGGGGAGGAAGGGAGGAGAAGAGAAGAAAGAAAGTCATTGTGAACCACTATTTTTGGGATTCTCAGCTCTTCTTCATAGAACATATATAGCCTTCCACCCAGCCACCCCCAAAACCATGTAAGTCTGCAGGGAGGAAACCAAAAGGAGACAGTCACAGAGCAGACTGTGAATCAGGATTTTAACTGATCTCTTTAGAGTGCCCTGGCATTTACCAGCAGAGCCATGTTTTCCTAATAGCTTCAGTGGAGTATTGCTTCAGGAAGCCCATAAAGACTCTTTCAACAAAGCAGTAAAGCCCTCTGTTTCTCAGAGGACACAGAGCAGGGCAGAAATCTCATCTCTCAGGAAGCTGCTTGCCCTTATGGGTCTGATCTCGTGGACATCACTTCCAGAGCTGCAGCCTTGACCATATAGAAGGAACTCCAGTGTTTCCCACAAGTAGAAACCAAGGGAGCCTCTGAGAACCTCTGAGGCCCAAAGTGATTTCATCATCTTTTGATGAAGCAGTGCCTGTAGTTAAAGAGCACACAGGTATGCAATGCCATGCAGGAAATGAGAGTGCAGTAAAACTTCTTAGTTGTGCTGCTGAACATGTCTAAATGGCTTTGTCCCATAATTGAAACATGAAAGGCAGCTGTTATGCAGCACCAGTGGCAATGGCTGGTGAAGAAACTGTGAAAAACAAAGCTATACACATCTGCAGCATGCTGCGATTTTTTTATTATTTTACTTCTGCATTCTCCTTTTCAATTCTAGCCCATAGTTGATAGTGCAAAAAAAGTACTGATGTTTACTCCTGAGCAGTATCTGGGCAGCATCTAGAGGAGCTGTGGCCAGTGGCTGTGTCATATTTCCAGACAAGGTTATGCCATCCCTGGCAGTGGCATCATCAGCTGCCTGTCTGTTGGGTCCATGGCCACCAGACTCCAGCTGACCCAGGGTTGAGCACCACAAGCATGGCCAGGGCAGCCTTGGCAGCACAGGACTTCACAGGCAGATTAGGATGCAACAGAGCCTCCAGGCTGACAGGGAGCCCTGGGAGAGAAGTGCATCCTGGGAATATCCCAGTTTTGAGAGGAGAAACATGGAGATGATTAAATTAAACAGCAGACATCCAGGGGTACTTCCATCTGATCTGGCATCCAGGCATGCTGTGGGGATATCACCTCACTGTGTGCAGAGGCAGAGGGTTTGCTGCCTGTCTCACCTGAATCTGCAGGGTACAGAGAAAAGGAAGGGACAGTAAACTGCTGTAAAGCGAGAGGGGTCCAGGCAGAGGACAGCCCAGCATCCATGCTGCTCAGTGCAGGCATCCACCCTGCACCTCACTCCAACACAAGGAGATCTGTTTCCTGGAGTTTTGTTGCCTCACACATGCTTGAATCCCACAATGGGCTGAACAGTGGGCCTAAGCAGCTGTATTCCAGAGGTGAGGACAGTTACTAGGAGAGCAGGCTGCATCAGAGATTCCTTTAGACCACCCTGCCTTCTCCACATTAAACCTGGACCTAGTCCAACTTAGTCCTGCCATCTCCCTCTACCATTGGTTCACAAACTGGAGGTCTGCAGTTTGCACATGTCAGGAAAGGAAAGAAAGTGCTGGGTAAGACTGGTTACGGTTGGGGAATTCACAAAGTAGCTAAATTCAGATGGCCATAAAATTTAGATGACCATAAAATGCTGCTGTAATACGACTCATGGCCATTTGAGAAGGATCACCCAGTTATAGAAGATGCTGGGGAATGTTTTATAGGTCATAATGAAACAGATGTAATCATTATGTTTATGCTCATAAAGTGCCTTGCTTTATGTTATAGGAAGTAAAGCAGTTATTTTTCTGATATCTTAAATACTGCAAAGTAAAATTAAATACAAGGAGTTGGATTTTGGTTTTTATCTTTGTAGGGTATGCATATTCTGGAAATCAGTCTTTTAATGTCTCTTATGATGAAATATTCCCCAGTGAGAACTGTCCTCGCATTAATCTCATCTCAGCAACACAGATGAGGATGCTGCACTCATAATTTAAAGTAAATTAAGTCCAGACTTTTGGCTGCTGGTAAATTGCCAGAACTGTGCTTAGTTGGACAAGTTCTGGTCACTGCTGTGCTCCAGAATGCATTTCAGTTTTCTTTTGCACATTAAACTTTAATGGTGCCATCAAAAATAATTTGATTGGAAAATTAAAAGTTGGCTGTTTCTTCCTTCCCAGAATAAGGGATTAAAACTGAAGAGATTTGTTTGTTTCTTCAGAACAAAAAGAAAAAGCATTAGCATGTACTGCTAAGGCAGTAAGTAGTCCTTCTAAAGAAACTTTTTTTTTTTTTAGGTATTCAGGCACACCTAATAAAAAGGCACATAAGAAGTAAAATAGAACAATCTGTTGTTATTTAACATGGCAAATACTGTTGAGATACAAACACAGTTAAGTTTTTTCTGGTAACTAGGCAACAGAAGAAAATACCACTTATCTGAATTACTGTTTATTCTACTGATTTTTAGCTCTGCAGTAGTGATTTTCATCCTCTACACCTGAAACACAGAAAGAACAACTGTTTATGGTATGGCTAAATTGTTTAATATAATGTTTGATGTAGGGGCAAATTAGGCATCAGAATAAATGTCTAAGACTGCTTCAACTGGCCATTAATGACTTTTGATCTTCTCACAAGTGCTTCACTAGGTTATGCAACATAAGCAGGCGTCCTCTACAGACTTAGGCAATTGCAATAAAATGGACTACATGAGGCATGAAATCAGAATAATTTCCTTTTTCCAAAGAATGCAAACGGTCTCTTATTCAAGTGTAGCATCCTAAGGACTTTTTAGATAAAGCACATGGTAACAATGTAGTCTCTGACACTTCTAAATTGAAGACTTTTTTCTAGAGCCGTATATATTATCATCAGATGGATAATTTCATTATGGTGAAAATCTGTAGCAAGTGCTCAGAGCCACAGTCAGACTGGACTCACATATGGCTCTGCACTGGCATATGCACATACTTGTGCATGCTTTCTAAATGAACAGCAGATGAACATAACTCTTCCAAATCTCAAAAATCTAAGTTTGTAGCTAAAGATTTGCAAAAGTTGTGGGACTGGAAGAAAGGAGGTAAAAGCAAATAGCAAACTTTGGGGTGGGAATTCCAGAGGAGCTAGAAGACTGGAAAACATTGACTGAGACAAAGTATGTGCAGCAACAACAGACAAGTCCGTTATGCTTGGGAACAACATGTCCACCAATAATAAGGTTTGGTGTCTCTTCCACTTGTAATAAGCCTCAGTTACCTGAATGAAAAGGAATTATGTCTGTGAAGCATAATGGAGCAGCTTCAGAAATAATTCCTTAGAAGCAATGGACATAAATGACACTCAAATACTATGAAGTAAACTGAGGTAAAACTCAAGCTCTGTTAAATCACTGCCAAAAGCATCTTCAGTTTCAATGATACCAGGATATTCACCAAAGGTCTTTTATAAAAGAGTAAATGAATTGTAGGCAGGTTGGAAATCTTTAGCACAGGTGCCAGTGGCACCTAAACACTCTTTCAGAATAACTGACTCTGAAGAATTGTCTCCTGTTTGGTAGGTATTCTGGGGGCCTCCTTATACTGGAGCAAGACCTGGGGAGAAGTTCCTAAGAATAAGGGAGAAAGGAGTTAGAATTTTATTCACACATGAAAAAGGCACATCCTTCTAATCATGGGCTTCCAAAATATCAGCTGGATTTGAGTGTACTGACTGAGTTATACCTTGCTCCACAGAGAGATACTAGGTTGGTCAGCTGCCAACTCCTGAGGAACAAACTCCATAAGATTATTTTCATTCATCCTACTTAAATAAGCAGTGGTTGTACAGCTATGTACTTTAAACATAGCACTCCTATAAATATTTGGTATTGTCACATAATTATGCCACCTCATCTCAATTAAATGCACAAGTGGGCTTTAACTATGTAACTGAATTGTTAGCAGAATTATTTCAAATTTAGGTATCTCAAGCTATGCTGACCATCTTCAAGACTGGTATTTTAACCTGGAGCAAAATGAGGGCTCTTGAGTTTGGAAATACTGGAGAGCCACTGTCTTATCAGAATGAATGTCTCTTTCCCTAGAACCAAAATACATTTTTTACCAAGTACAAATGTAGGCAATTTTTTATTTCTATTTGTCTTCCATCTTGGATACCTGTTGTAGACAGCACATGGAGTAGCCTGGTTTTCTATTTGTTTTTAAACTTTACTGCCTTCCCTCATTAATATAATGGAAAAAGAATGTCACTTGTGGTCTTGTCTCAGATTCACATTCTTCAGGGTTGTGCTTTATCAGTGGTCTGTATACTGTGCTGTGTGATGCACTGAAATAAATAAAAACAATTAAATGTTAAAAAATTCTTCCTTCAAAGCTTAAGACATTAAGACTGAAATAACAATATATGCTGCCTTCTGTTATCGGTGGTAAAGTGCTTCTCACTCCATTGTATTAATTCTGAATATAAACTTCTTTAAATCAGCATTGACAACCCAAGAAGTGGTTTGCCTTCATTGTCTTCATGGAGAAAAAAAAAAAAAAAAAAAAAAAGAAAAAAAAAAAGAGAGAGAGAGAGAGAGTAATTTTAAAATAAAAAGGTTGGGTTGAAAGGGACCTTAAAGATCAACCAGTTTCAATTCCCTACCATGGGCCTGTACATCTTCTACTAGACTAGGTTGCTAAAAGCCCCATCCAGTCTGGCCTTGAATACTTTCAGGGATGGGGCATTGACAGTTTCTCTGAGCAACCTCTTCCTGTGTCTCACCACCCCTACAATGAATAATTTCTTCCTTATATCTAATTAAAACCTACCCTCTTTCAGTTTGAAGCCATAACCTTCAGACTCCTTCATGTACTGGAAGGCCACAATAAGATCTCCCTGGAGCCTTCTCTTCCCTTGGCTGAACAACCTCAGCTCTCTCAGTCTGACTTCACAGGAGAGGTTTCACAATCTTCTAACTGCAAAATCTCCAAGAAACTCAGTTACGTCTAAGTTTTTCTCCACAAACAAGAGAGCTATGAAATCGTAGGGTCTTTTTGTGGAGTGTGTGGAATTGTGGGGTTTTATTTGGTTTTACTCTTCTAGTGAAATAAGAAACTTTAAGGTAAACTTATTTATTAGACTTTACTAGATGGATGCATTGTTACCACACTTCCCATTTCTGCTTCTTTTCCCTTTTTTGTCAGATGCTCTAACTCTCAATTATTCACTCTTTTTCATCTCTTTTCATATCAATTAAATGCTCTTTTGGAACACAGATAGATAGATTTTTGCATTTGTAAAGCACCAGCAGAAGACTGTAGTTGACTGAATGCAATCACAACCAAAATAATAACATTCACATCTGCTCTTTCAGGTTCATTGTCATCAATTTACCTAAGAAATTTTGCAATGCAGAACTCTATACTACTTTTTTCTATATCTTTCTGGAATAACTGTATATAAGAGTCACAACCTGGACTCACATAAAAATGTGAATTTTCACCAAAAAATACCAGAACACCAAAATATAAAAACCCATTAAATCAGGAACTACCTCTGACTGTGTCTGTATGGCATTTGCTGACAATCGGCCTCCAGTGAGGGTGTCTGAAGTGGAATTACATAATGCATATATATATATAAAATGGAATGTGTCATTACTGCAGTGTTAAGCTATATTTGGAAGCCACTACAACAAAGCACTTTCTTTTCTTCTATTTTTTTCTTCTATATTTCACTATCATAAAAAAAGTGTCTTTGATATATGAATCATTTTATGAGACCATTTTTTTTTTAATAACTGCTAATTTGCACACCTAACATCAATTGCTGGTGCAATTAATTGTGGATGCAAATCAGAATGTTTAGTTGTCTAATCACCTGATTGTGCCTATAAATCAGTGACAGTAATTATGTGTGTAAATGTTAATTTCAGCCTGCAATTAATTTTGAAAAAAATTGAAAGGACAGAAAAAAAATTCCATGCTAGGCTGAAATTTGGTCCTCAGAGTGTAAAACCAAAAATATCTTCCTCCTCAACATCTTATGTTTAAATTGCAGAGAGCTAAGTAGACAAAGAGCAATGATTCCCCCATCCCCAATAACTCACTGCCAGTGTTTCACAATAAAGTGCAATGGGAGAGGAAATATTTCCATACAGGTTCATTAATCACAACATATTTGCCATGCACAACCACTCTGCAAAGCAGGTAGAGAACCCTAGGGGTCCTCACCTGCCACAGTATGTCATTTTTGTAATAGGAAGAGTATTTTTTGGTACAAATCCTGTAGAACTGAAGTTGCAGTTGGCTCCACTGGCAAAGCTAGAGCCTCCTGGCACAACTTTCAGCAGCCACAGCTCCTTTAGGAATTTTTAGCAAGGGTTAGTGATGTCTTAAAAGAATGATGCAGAAGATGCTGTCTGCTCCCACTATGTGCAATATTCCAAAGTGTGCCCCTTGGGAGGACATGTTAGGCAGGACAAACAAACCCCACCCAAACAATAAATTGCAGAAAGAAATACGAGCCTTACCTGTCCCTCTTGTGCTGCAGGACTTTAATGAGAGGTCCAGGAACAATTAAATGGATCGTGACTGAGAACCTGTGGGTCCAATGGACCCCATTAACAGAACTGTGCAGCGAAAGATGCCTTTTCAGCTCAGTGGCTTTCAGATCTGGGCAGCAGGCCATTTCACTTTACCTAACCCCAAAGACACCAGAAAGCCCCAGTTATCCCATCACACTCTGACCCATCTAGACCTGCTCAATGTTTTGCACGAGAGTTACAGTTGGTGTCTTGTTTACTGTACTTCTGTGGTCTCAATCTCTGAGCAGTTCATTGATGCTTCACTCCCACATGGGACTTTGATAAAATTCAAAGCCACCTGGTGTGATTTTAATTTAAATGTGAGTTTAATGTGTTTTCCTTTTATATTGCTGTGATGTGCATTGTCAAGAGAAATGCTGCAGGCTCAGATCTGTCCTCTCAGCTGTTTCCCTGTGCTAGTCCCTGTTTTTTTCTGGTGAATATTCCTGAGTAAAAACTGCTGCTCTGCAGTAGATTGTGTATTGGGTACAAGGGTGCATTGGGTCATTCTTCAAGGGGGCAACCAAGTCTTGGGCTCTTTGCCAGTCAGAAGCCAAAAGTCTTCTCATTTGCATAAGACACCTCCAGAGTTACAGCTGATTAGAATAGAAACGAAAGGCTGCATGCAACCTTTGTAAAAAGAGATTTCACAATTCACCATGCTCCACCAGTTATGAAAAGAGTTTTAAGACAAGAACCTGTGGAAAGAAGAAATACTGAAATACTTTTTCTTAACTAATTAAAAACAATTAATGTTGAAAGTGATTAAAATTTACCAAACTTTTTCTAATTATAAAACAGGATCTCACTTTTAAAATTTGCTGTGAAAACATATTAAAATATCATAAAGAAAATGCTGTCAGGAACAGGATATGAAAGATACCTCAAGAAAAACAGAAACAAAGATTCACATCAGTTAGTAGCTCAGCAGGCTACTACTGTAGGACACAAGGCACCCTGATGCAAGACAACACCTTAATCTTCAAAATTTTTCATTAAATGAGACTGGGGATTTTTTTCAGCCAGCCTTAATTAGTTTGGAACAAAAATTGTAGGAACAAGGTGGGAGCTTTTCTGACACAGAATAACTGAGATCAGATCAGAATAACAGAATGATCAAAGGCCTCCCAGAGTGATCACTGTGCTGTGACTCAGGTGTGTCAGGGGAGGCTGCTGCAAGCTCTGTAGGGGTCACCACAGGTACCCCAGTGTCCAGGTGCTTCAGCATACATCCCTTGCTTCCTAAAACCACTCGTTACTCCTGTACCCACCAAAATGTGCTTGGTGCCAGGGATTTTTCCTGCTGATTGCACAGGGCACGAGAGCCAATGGGCTTTGCCTGTTGCTCACTTTATCTACTGGTTATTAGGGGAAGCAGTATCAGCCTGTTGGGTTCCTGGCTCTTGCTGTTCCTTACTGCTGCTGCTGCAACTGCAGGGGAGTAGTGAGTCATTTCTGATCTCCAAGGGAACCCACAGCCAGATCTCCACGCCTCCTAAAATAGGAACTCACAGCTACATCTTCTCTCCAACTAAAATAATCAAACAGTGAAGAAAAAACACTATATATTTGGCAGTATCTGAAATACTTAGTGCATTAGATGGGTGAAAAAGCAGAACAATAAGCTTAACCATAGCAGTGCTACAGGCTAAGACCACCTCAGACTTGCCATGGTCCTCCAAGTCCTAATAGAACCATGCAGAAGGAGATTAGTTCTTTGCAGATTCTTGTTAAAGAGTCACTTCTGTTCCTCTCATTATTTGCAAAACCTCTGAAGAAGGCCATATAATCAAGATATCACTCGTATATTTCAAATTAGAAAATTGGGTCCTTGAAAGAAATACTATTTAACAAATAAGACAATGCTCAGCTTTTGTAATGGAATTATAAAGGCTAGTCTTGTCTTCATTTTAGTTTACTCTTATCACATCAACTGTTATAAATTGAAATAAAACAATCTTTTTAAATAAATGTTCATTATTTTGAAGTACATTGAACAAAATGTTATTTGCAGGCAGAAGTATAACCCGTAAAATATTATTCTGTGCTTCTATAACCACTCTCTTTCATTTCCAGGTATTTTCACACAATGTACTTGGGTATCCGAAGTCGACAGAGTGGAGAGAATGACAGATGGCGGTTTTATTGGAAAATGGTGTATGAGTATGCAGATGTGAGTATGCTGCATTTGCTAGCCACTTTTCTGGAAAGTGCACCACAGCTGGTCCTGCAACTCTGTATTGTTGTACAGACTCGTACACTCCAGGCTCTCCAAGGTAGGGGTTCATTTAATCTATTTTTTATAACTTTTGAAAGAGTGAAATTTCCACACGTACATATTTACCCTTCGTGCAGGCTCTGTGTGCCTTGTAGTCCTGGTATAAGAGCAGATCTTCCCTGCTAGCTGCTATTTAGCTGTTAACAATGACTCTGTCAAGAAAGCCTGTGTTATTACAGGTTTTTTTAGCCTTTCTTAATGGCCGTGGGTTGTGGGTAGGTTTTATAATGTTTTGCTTTCTGCATGTCCTTGTAATAGAAGAGCTCTTCTGATTATCCACTGGGCCAATGTGAAAATTGCATCAATCAAACTATTTCTCTTCTCCCTATGCTTTTTTCTGTGAATGTTCAAAACACTGCAAACTGCAGTAATGAGGTTCATGTGGCATTATGCAAAGCAGGAGATGGCACAGGAGATACCAGCAATTCTGTGAAGAAAATGCCAGTGTTTAGGCCCATCAGTTCTCGGCCGTAGTTATCTGCAATAATACATTTCTCAAGAAGTGCTCATTCCTTCACACTTGGGTTTCCTTCTAAGGTTGATGCTTTCAACAAGTGTGGTTACTTCTTTAAAATGGTAAATGCATGCATATGTCCTGCTATATGGCTTTGTCAGTCGATGATACAGATATTAGAATATCTGCTTCACTACTGCTTTTGTCATTCTGCTTTTGGCTACCTGACGGCTGTCCTTTTGCATTGTGCCATTGTTTTAACTTATGGCTGCACCTGGACAGAATTTTTTTGCAGGGGAATGAAATGAATGAGAGTTTGGGATCCAGAAGGGGACAAAAATGCCATGAGGCAGTGAGGAGTGAAGGGAGTAGGAGAGAATCAGAGGGACAGAGGGAGGAAGAAAATGCAGAATTTTTGTTATTTGCTTTTAAGGAACATGCTCATGTGCTTACCACTGCACAAGAAGAAAATGTGACAGAACCTTGCCCCAAGAAAATGTTGGGGCTGGTTAGCTTGTTATGAATAACATGCAATGAGCCTGATTTGGTAAAGAAGGACTGGGCACAAAGTGGGTAACTGTATGAAGATCTTGATCCTGGGCAGTTTCCTGTGGATAAATCAGAGGCTTTACCTTTACAGAGCTCTGAACTGTCAAGTAATAAAGAGCCGTACTTCTTCCTGTGTTTTTGTTTTGTTAGATCTAAAACTCTGCCACCTTAATGGGAAAAGTAAACCAAAGTTTCTATTTTAATTAGTTAGTGTTCTGTACAAGAAAGTTTGCCTATGCACTACTGCTATGTCTCGAAATGGTGAGGCTCCACACCAACAAATTCAAACTATTATCATTGAGGAGAAGGTATTGTCACTTCAAGATTTGTCTCCCTAGAAAAAGTGAGTCCAGAGAAAGACTTAGGAGAAGAACATAAACACAATACTGTATGGCCAGCTGTAATTTGGCTATCTTCATAAACTATTAATACAGAATGCCTTTCGTCCTCATTTTAGTGTAATAACCGATCTGTCTCTGAGAAATGAGCCTGGTGAGTAGGCACTAAGCCTGTGATTCACTCTGCAAGTGGTTGTTAATTAGAGAAGACCTGAAATGCTTCAATTTAAAAGGCAAAAATGGTCCCTGCAGCCTGCAATCAGCTCTGTGAAACCTATGTATCAGAAACCAGAAAGTAATAAAACTATAATTATGGATTTCAGCTGAGAAGGTTGAAGGTATTTACTTATGCTCTCTTCCCCCATTTTCTTCCAAGTTCCAAAGAGAAAAGGATCCATTAAAAACAAAACAAAACAAAACAAAACAAAACAAACAAACAAAAAAAAAAAACTAAGAAAATTAAACAAGGTTGTAGTATTTTCTTAAACAGTAGTACCATTATACTCTCATGATAAAAGCTAATATGTTTTAGTACCTAGCCAGCTGTGAAAATTCTTTCTCTGTTTTCTTTCCTTCCTAAAGAAATGATAAGGATAATGCATTACACCATAGGATGGTGGATTAGCTGTGAGGCTGCATAAGAAGAACATAATTTTTCTCAGTGGTATCATGATACAAATGGATGTTTTAAAAGGCCCAGCCATAAGGTATCTGCTTAAGCTAGCTGTCCACTCACTGAGCCTGTTAGAGAGATTTCCAACATGGATCAATAAGCAGGGTGTTTGATTGATTTTCTTTGTTTAGGGAATGCTACTATTTTTATATTGTTGTTCTATTAGTTCCCTGTCCCACAAGACACAGTTGTTATGAGAATTGTTAAGTGACATCGCTGGTCCATGTTCTTAAAAGTTATGATGTTCACAAACCACAAATTTGGCATGGGAAATGAATGGTCTGTAAGCAGTGTATTTCTAATATTAATCCATTAATTACTGCAAGAAAAACTTTTAGGTATTTTTATTTATTAACAAAATAGCATCACTCCCAACAGGAGAATGCTATCAGTGTTACTGAAGATTCCAAGTTTTGTAATGGGTGTTGGCTTGGATCAGGCTATTTCTTATTTCAGTAACTAAGCCCTGCTAATCAAGGTAAGAAATACATGCAGACATGTACATGCATCTTTATGGGGATCATGAAAAATATTACGCAGTATCTGCAAAACCTTCCCTATCGTCTCCCATGCAATGCAGTAAGGACTACCTCAAGGCCCATAGGATGTACCACAAGGATCCTTTAGCACTGCCTGGGCTCCCCAAGCATGAATTTAAAAACTGCGGTGTAAGGCTGCTAGCAAGGATTTTGTGCCCCCGTGTCAGGACCCTGCAGCAGAGCCAGGCTTGTGTGGGAGGCCATTGACAGTCCTTATGGAGTGTCATCTCTCTTCTGCATCCTCATCCAGAGATATCTGAGTAATAGTAAAACAATAGCTAAATTATTATCCAAAAATCTGATTCTTCTTTAAGATTTCATCAAAACTGGCACATTTAGAGGCACTGTTCATTCTTATTCTGCCTACAACCAGCAGCCTGGTCTCACCTGAGTGGAAGAGTGAAATTGCTTATGGGAGAAGCCGATGATTTCTAGGTGCTAATTTCTCAAGAAGACAAACAACTTCAGTTTGACAGTAGACTGAACTGGAGCTGTGCTAATGCCCCCACTACCTCCACCTTTTCCACTCTGGTGATTCCTTTGAGTTTGAAGAAATATCTGCTCTCTGTAAGACTGCCTGATGTCCCTTGAAATAAGTAATTCCTTCCTCTTTTTCTCACGGGAGTCTGTTTTTCCTGCCTTTGCTCTGAGCACAGCCAAACTCCCAGGGACAGGGGGATATCACACAATGGTAATGCCAGCCCTTGAGAGGCAAGGGAGGACACAACATCAGGGTAGATAAGGAAGGTCAGGGCCGTCCCTTTATGTGGCAGCTCATCTTGGAGTCCTGCCCACAGACTAGCAATCATCCCATCCATTGGCACTCTTTTACTTACTTTGGTTATCCCACTATGCCATTTGATTTTAGAAAAGCTTCTCATCTTAAAATGAGTAAACTCCAGCCAGCAAAAAATCATACTGACCATCTGATTGGAAAGAGACACCCATCAGTTATCATACATATACTACTTTCCTATTCAAGGGTATGGAATTCTAAACATATCTAGATGAGCAGATAGACCAATTACTCCCTGGATTGACCGCAGATTTCATTATTTTTACTGTATTAATTAACACATTGCTTAAATTTTAGATTAGCTTCTCGTTCCTGTTTACTGCATTGACAATTTTTTCTTCATCAGCCCCTGGGAGGTTTGTTCTGGCTCCTCCATACAGTGCTATTATTCAACGTTTCTATCAAAGTTTAATCAAAGCCTAATCAAAGTTTATGTCATATAAAGTTGCATTTCTTAATGGAGACTGACAGTAGTGCCAGAAGCAAAATGAAAAGTTCAGACCAGGTTATAAATTCATCAAGTTTCATTGAAGTCACCACTACACACCACAGATATACTGGATTCTGCTGCAAATGCATTTCCAGGAAATCTCCCTGGCCAAAAACTTCCCCATTTTCTACCAACCCTGTTGGAAAGCCTACACTGTTCATATGCTGACACCACAGACAGTATATAAAAGTTTACATTGCCACCAAGCACCATTCTCCAGTCCTTCTACTCCAAATTGCTGCTCCTGCCTGAGCTGAAGAAGAATCTCAGAGACTTGATAGCAGTTAATGACATGGCTGATAGGTACTAACTTTATCTGGCAGAAACAAATTATGTTGTTAACTAGTTGATTAAAAAAATCCTATGGCAAAGCTCAATGTTGTGCATCAGGAATTCAGACTTTTCATTTCATCACAGTAAACTGAAAATCATTTAAGTCTACAATTTTTTTTGTGTGGATAACGTTGTGCTTTTGCACATATTTTCTTTTTTGTTACCTTCACAGCAATTTTGGGTTGCTCTGTAAAATGCTGCCTACATTTACAGTGCCAAATAAATAAATAAAATACATAAAAATAATTCTGATGCAATATTTTATGCAATTCAGTGTATATTTGTATGGAAATCAGGTGCAGCACTTAAGTTCTGGGCAAGTTGCCATTACTTTTCTCTGTGTTGACAAGGTTCTGCAGCACTGCGGTCCAGCGCCCAAGCTTTCCACAGAGAAACTAAAACAGAGCAATCTATAGTTACAGATTCTGCTTGATGCTTGGCAGAACAGATTTCCAGTGACAAGGATCAACAAGTATGATATACTACTGAGTAAATGTGTTTTCTGGAAATGACTCTTAAACTGATCTGCAGGTCCTTTTACAAATTTTAAAAATGCTATCTTGTGCTCATTAGGATAGAGCCATCATATTAGCATACCCGTGTTTCTGATAGACCGGGACAGGACTTCCTGAAGGTGATCCTGTCATATAATCCATTTCATAACCAAATTGCAATCTTAAAACTAGTTATACCCTTAGTATCTAATATACGCATTGAAAGTTTAAGTCTCTGATTGATAGAGACCTGCTGATGCCTGTCCTGACTTTTTAATTTTTTAATTAAGACAGCAGTCTGTCCATATTTATTCTTGTGCCATCTCTGTTTTTACACTTGTTCCCTAAGGAAATGGGGTTCATACAATTTTGAACCATACAGCCCATTTCTGTCCTTCTGTCCTGCTTTTAAGAACTTCTGATCCATTACAGTATTTCAATCAAGGATAAGAGAACAACCAACATGTTTTCTTAAATGTTGTAAAAAGAGGCAGTCAATACAAAGAAAAAATAAATAAAAATAAATACAATTTTACAAAAAGATATTTTAAAAAATGGAAAGCCTCCACTACAGGGAAAAGCAGTCAGACTTCAGCCAATATTTTTTTTATTATATACCAGCCAATATGCATCCTTCCAGACAAGGAATTGCACTGCTTTCCCCTGCCCAGTGGGACTGTTGTGAGTGACAAATGGAATTTGGGAATAAGAGATACTTTGATGGAAAAGTGGAATCATTCCTCCTGCTGTGCATTCTGTTGTCTCATGAGAGGTTCTGAATTTTCCTCAGACTTTTTCTTCCTCGGTCCCAGTCTGAATTCATCTTCGGTATATACAGATGACCAAGACTGCACAGAAGACTCCAGATGACATTTATCCAGAGCTCCTGTATTTCTCATGGCAATATCTCACTAGGCATGATGTAGGGTTGTAATTTCCTGTTCACTCAGGCAGTCAGGTATTGGACTAGTTAATTCTAGTTATTTCATGATCCTTTAAAACATACATGCTCTTCTGGTGTCATGTCACTCTGATGAGGTTTCAATTACATTAAAAATGTATTAGCAACTAAATGCATGTAATGAAATTTTATCTTTTTTCTACTTTTCCAGTACTTGCAAGGTGCCCCTGATTTTTCCACGTATCACTCTCCTTTCCTACATTTACAATATCTCCCAAACACTTACTAGTACAGTATGTTTTAAACAAAGGTCATTAAGAGAAGTATTCAGAGTATTGAAAAGGTAAGAGTAACTTTACTACACCCAAGGGTTCTTTATTAGCATTTCAGCATAATCTGCAGTATCTTTCTTTAATTAGTTCCTTTACCTGCCTTATTTCTCTCTACTATTCCCTAACCTCTCAAGCGTCACCAGCACTTTCCCATTAGCATTTTAGTCACCATTCTGCCAATTGATAGATTAGATCTGCCACATATTACTTGTTGGGAAAAGGGTTATAAAAGAAAGATATAGAGCTATTCTAGACTCTGTAGCTCTCTTATGATCTACTTCATTTTTAGTGTATTCATTCTTTTTCATACGCTTTCATGTTTCACGGCCAGGTTGGACAGGGCTTTGAGGAATCTGATGTTCCTGAAAGTTGTCCCTGCCCATGGCAGAGATTTGGAACTAGATGACCTCTTAAGTCCCTTCCAACCCAAGTCATCTTATGGTTCTAGATTTACCTTTGTTTTCAGTTAGCTATTGCTTTAAAAGCTGCTCTAAAGCTTTGTGTTGTATTTGTGTTGCTCTAAAGCCTGCATTGTAGTACTGCTTCAGCCAGGTACTTGTGCAATGCCTCTTTTTCAGCCACATGGCACCAGATCTGAGTGGGGATACTTAGGGTGCTTCTCTCCACCAGTAGGATTTCATACATTGGCTTATATTGCATCCTGAGACAGAGAGGTTTTGGTTGCATTGGGTGAAAACAAAGAACTTTGAGTTTTGTTTCCATCTACAGTAATACAGATTTCCTTTCTGATCTTATTTTCTGGCTTATTATCAGCTGGCTCTGTCTCTTATTTCAAGAGCCCTTATGGAAAATTGTCTAATAAAGCACAACCTTTATTGCTCATCATTCTTTTTTTCATTTCCATCAAAGAACGATTTCTGAGGTAGGTTTTGAAGCTTTTTTCTGGAACTTTTTTGGTTTCAGTGTTCAAAAGCCTCAGAAATCCTTCTGTGCTTTGCTTCAAAGAAAATCCAAGTCTCCCCCACAGAGAAGTGGGGAACAGAACAATAAACTTTGGCTGCCTTCACTAATTTCTCTAAAATTCTGTTAAGCTTACTAACAGATCTATTTTTGTTTATCCCTCCATTTTATATAAATTAAACCAACATTTATGTGATTCAGTGCTATATTGCTACAATTAGATGTCCTGTAACAACCTCTATACTTTCCATAGCTAAGTTTAGAAAGAATCCTCACCACTTGCTCTCAGAAAAGCTGTCAGCTGTCACACTCTGGAATATCTGGGCTGCCTTCAGCAGCACTTGTTCTTCAGCCTATATCTGACAAATCAGAGGCTGCCATAACAAGACAATTCTGTGCAGAATTTCTCCCTGTAATAATGGTTCAAACATCTCAATCCATATCCAAATTTAACTCTGGAATTCTACAGCAGAATCTAACTACCCACTATCTTTCCCCAAAGTGATTTTGTATGCAAACAGAATCTGTTTTATCACAGAACTCTTTCTGAAACATCCTGCTGTCATTCCATTCACACACACTGCTTTTGCCATTATCTCCATCTTTTCTGAATACTAGCTCTCTTTCAGCACCCATGTCCAGGGGCATTATGAGACCATGGGTGTTTCTGTAACCCTATAGTTCGTTTTGTAACCCTGTAATGCTTTATGTCCTGTGTTTATTTCCTGTGTTTCCTGATATTCTGTCCCTGTCCATTTGTCTATCTAAAAGTATTATGCATCAATACAACTTGTAAAAGCAAGAGGCAATATACACAGGTATTGTCAGGAAAATAAGGAGTTGGCAGAGTTAAGGTGTTGCTTCTTAACAAACCCATTTTACAGGACCTCAACCCCTGAAAGTCAATCAGAGATGACTAGTGAGCAGTTTTACTCTTTTCTGTTTAACTGCAGCAAAATAATTCCTAATTCCTCTAGCATCATTAGTAATGAGGGGAACTGCGTCAAACATTTTTTCATAAATAATATGTTCTGGTGACTCTGGTTTTTACTGAGTTCATGCTGATATCTTATCCTTGTTTATTATCTATTAACTGGTCATAAAAAAACAGCGGATCATACAGCACTATATAGACATATAAATGTGAGTTTACATTATAATGCAAAAAATGTCACTTGTGAAGTTTAGCCACTCGTTGAACATTTTTTCCACTCATTACATCACAGGAAAATAAATAAACTATTCAAGTAATTCTGAGTGAATAGCAGTAAGGCTTCATAACATATCAGCATGAAATCAGCATATGTAATTTTGATAGAAAAAAGTAATTAAAAACAGTATTAAGTAGATTTGGTATACATTTTACTGCTACTCTTTTTGTTCTCACTCTCGCATTAGCTATCCTAGCTAAATTTGCAGATAGAGGTGTCTCTAGCTAAGCTTCAAAAACCTGTTGGAAGGTCTCAATAAATCAGCTGGTTACCAGAGATAGTAGGTAGGTGCCTCCTTCACTAAATTTTGAAAAATCTAGTCATATATTTCTATATTTGAACACAACTTGTGGTACATATTTTGTCATACCTAGAAGTATTATACCAGTCTTAAAGAAAAGAATTATGAGTTTTATAAACTTATGTTTGCATAGGAATACAATTTAAAGATTGGTTTCTCAAGGCTTTTTAATGCAGTTGTTTCAAGTACCAAGCTGATAATCTCACCTCTGGGTGATATTTCCAGCTCACACCAATTGAGTGTCTTGTTACAGTGTGAAAGAATAAGATAGGTCAAAGGGTCTTCAATCAATCATCTGGTCCAAACCCTTCTGGAAGCACAAGCTTGTTCAAAAATCAGTCAGGTTCCTCAAGGCCATGTCTCTGACTTTTGTGCACTTCTGTGGTTGCTGAGCCCACAGCCTCTCTGGGTGAACTGTACCAGTGCTCACCACCCTGGCAAAAATGTCTTTTCTTACAGCAAGTCAGATTTTCTCTTGCTGCAATTTTGGCTCATTGTGTGCCTCTAAGTTTGAGGGTTTTAGTATAATTCTCCTTTAGACAGGAGAAAAGGGCAATTAGATCTCTCCTCTTGGTTCACAGTACCAGTTTCCCTCAGACTACACAAACCCAGTTCAGGCAACATGTGCTCTACCCCTAACATTGTGGCTATGAGTGGACAAGGGAAAGACTACAGATGTTATATACCTGGACTTCTGTAAAGCTTTTGACATGATTCCCTGCAACATTCCTCTCTCTAAATTGAAAAGAGATGTAGTTGATGAATAGACTGCTAGATGGACAAGGGAGTGGCTGGACAGTCACATCCAGAGGGTAGTGGTCAGTGGCTCAGAATCCTGATGAACATTGGTGACAAGCGGTGTTCCTCAGGGGTCCATACTGGGACCAGTGTTATTTAATATCTTCATTGATGACATAGACAAAGGATTGAGTGCACCCTCAGCAAATTTGCAGATGACACAAAGCTGAGTGGTGCAGCTGACACACATGAAGGATGGGATGCCATCCGGAGGGACCTGGGCAAGCTCAAGAAGTGAGGCCATGAGAATCTCATGAGGTTTAACAAGACCAAGTGCTGGCGCTGCACCCAGGTCAGGGCATCCTCCTGCCTCAACATGGGCTGGACGGATCCAGAGGAGCCCTGATAACAAGGACTTGGGGGTGCTGGTGGGTGGAAGGCTGGTGGGTGGACATGACCCAGCCATGTGCACTCACTGCCCAGAAAACCAACCATATCCTCTGCTGGGTCAAAAGCAGCATGGCCAGCAGGGCAATTCTGGCCGTCTTCTCTGCTCTGCCTTGGTGAGATCCCACCTGCAGTGCTGCATCCATCTCTGGGTTCCACAACACATGACAGACATGGACTTGTTGGAGTCTAAAGGAGGCCATCAAGTTGATCAGAGGGATGGAGAACCTCTCCTGTAAGGAAAGGATAAGAGAATTATGATTGTTCAGCATGGAACTAGGGTGACCTAATTGTGGCCTTTCAGTACCCAAAAGAGGCCTACAAGGCAGATGGAGAAAGACCATTTACAAGAGCATGGACTGACAGGACCATTCTATGATCCTATTATTTCAGTGACCCTTCACTGGCCTTGCTCCAGTTTGTGAAAGTATTTCCAGTACTGGTGGCCCAAAATGATATGAACATGCAAGAGTTCTCCTTTGCCTTTGTAAGTCTTTTTGTCATTCCTCTCAGTTTTCTGAGATCCTGCAGCCTGCTGTCCTGCAGATCAGCTGCTCCCCTCTGATGGATCCAGGCTTTAAGAGCGTTATGAGCTTGGAGATACTGTGAAAAGAAATTCTTTACTGCTGCAGGGAATGGCAAAAAAACCCAACAAAAATATTTCACATTATCTACAGGTTTTTAAATATAATAGTGCCTTCACAAAGTTGCTAATATATACACAGTGTAAAGACAGCCTGAGACACAAAGTAGTGCATTTAGTTTCTGCAAGCGTGATATATTGCCTACACACTGAATTTTCTTTGTTGGGGAAAGTCAGAAAGTTGCTGGCATATCCTTCTGCTCCCTTTTTGTTGTGCTAAAAGTGAACTTGCCAAGGAAAAAAATTCCAGTTTCATTTTGGGTTCCTGTGTTTTTTTATGACTGGTAAGTTTGCTCAGGGATGGGAAAAAAAATGATGCATGCTTGGCACAGAAAAAGCTTTCCTGTGTCTAATATAGCAGTGAGAAATTTTAGTCGTGATTGTGTCTTACCCAAAGACTGCACAATACCTCAAAGACAAGAATTAATGTGAATTCTTCATCATGCAGTGACCTTTAATCTTTAGCCACAGAACCAAAGTGCATGTCCAGCTTCAAACCAAAAACACAGATCTGAAATTTTCTGTTGTTTTCATTGCTAGTGCACATTAATGCATGTTAGTTTGTTAA
This sequence comes from Sitta carolinensis, assembly GCA_032173965.1. Lineage (NCBI taxonomy): Eukaryota > Metazoa > Chordata > Aves > Passeriformes > Sittidae > Sitta > Sitta carolinensis. The sequence continues at coordinate 114,377,409 of CM063284.1, forward strand.
TCTGTGAAATTGCTTTTTTTTTTTTTTTTTTTTTTTCCCAAAAAATTAACCAGAAAAGTAATCCTTTCTGTTGAGCGATTTTAGCTGCAAGTTGTATGTCAAAGTGGGAATGCAGGTTTTAAAATGTGCCTCGCATGACATCCAGGTTTAGTGGTACATGGGATATATGACAAATGATAAAATTAGTATGGGATTTAATATCTGTAAGTAGTTTTATATATATTAGTATTTTTCAGCTGTGTGTTAGGTGAGTATCAAGCTGCAAATATAAAAACCCATTGCATTTTTGCTTTGTGCTCAGAGTTTTGCAAGTATCAATGAATAACTAGTGTTACAGTGAGACTCAAACAAAAGGTCCAGTCAGGCACAGGAGATTAACCCCTGTGGGTACCTTCTCACTGAACTCAGTGTAACTGTTTTAATGAACAAAACCTACTTGCTGGGCTGGGATTTATAGGAGCATTGTTTTACAAAAAGGTATTAAGTAGCTGTCTTTTGGGTTGAGCATGACATTCTACCTAACCTAATGGGGATAAAAACCTATTAAATGTATTTTATTAGTTTTTTGTTTCCTAACTAAATTATTATGAAAATGCATTTAAAATATTTTTCTTTTTCCAGTGGGTGTTATTTCTCACAGTATGTCAGTTAATAAAGTGGTAAACTGTATTCTCTTCTCTGCATTTAACAAATACAGTTTAAAAACAAATCATTAACAGCTTTTGTGTTACTGCTGAAGACAGAATTTCTAGTTTTAGTTTTGAGTGGGACTTTTTAGCATATCATTTGTGCATGGGTAGCCAGTGTGCTCTTGGGAGTTAAATAGCTTGGGCAGGAAGAATCCCGTGATATGAGGTTACTCAATTACTATTGATCCCAGGCCCTTATAGCTAATAGACTCTGCCTCTGGATGTTCTTTCCCACCCTGTGGACATTTCAAGATGCAGAGGGATTCTTCCACACTCACATAATTGAGTCAAAAGTGTGAATTGAATCCTCCCTCAGTGTGACTTTTCCTGGCACAGCGACAAGTAGTGCTCCCTGTCATCCTCCAGCAGCCATCCAGGATTGTCACAGAGTTTTGCGGGAGCTCTGACAGCTGCAGCCTCTCTGGAGCTCCTACCCAGTGAAACCGGGAGGGCCAGGAGCCCCGTGGCAGGGTCAGAGAGCAGCCCAGGGACTGATTGGGAGCATCCTGCAGGTGCTGGGCCCTAGGACCATGGGGCTTTCAGGGCTCACGTGTAACAGAGATCAGCAGTGATGCCAGCTGCCATATCGCTCTGAGCAAGGCTGCTGCCGTGTCCCCGGCTTTGGGGACAGCAGAGTGACTCACGAAGAACCTCCCGATTCGCAGCAGTTTTCAGTCTGCAAAATGAAATAAACTAACCCCCATCGCATGCTTTATGCTGGTCTAAAATCTGCAGTAGCTCAGGGGCTGCTTCGTGAGCTGTGCTGTCGTCCCTGTCACAGGGGCAGTGAACGACCGGGTGTACCCCTCCTTCAGCCATCTGCTGCCACCCCAGCGTCAAAGCCCTCTGAAAGCTTATGCAACTTCAGGCTGTTTTCAGGTTTTAATGAGTGCCTTTGGTGCTCTTATAGTCTCCTTCCTGCTCTGTGGCTAAATGTATTGAGTGATTCATTACCACAGAAGGGTGGATGAATAGATAGATAGATAGATAGATAGATAGATAGATAGATAGATAATAGATAGATAGATAGTAGATAGATAGATAGATAGATAGATAGTAGATAGATAGATAATTGATTAAGATAGCTGTTTGGAGCACCATCTAGTTAATCTGGATCATTCCCAGGTCTCCTGTGTCATAGAAAGGCATTCAGAGCTCATTTTGATCTCCTAGGTTAGTCACTCTTGGTAATGAAGCTAAATAAGTAAGATGCCCCAAAGCCATAAAAAAATTGAGCTCTGGTGATCTTCTTGATGCTGACCCTAAGTGACATGGTAGCATTTTCTCTCTGTATATTCATAGCAGCTTGTTATCCTTAAATATAGCTCAAAACATAACTGCTTTCCTCAGTAACTGGGCTCTGTGTTGGTTTTGCTCAGCAGAAGGCAGAAAATGTGCATTGTGAGTCCGAGGCAACAGTAAGCTGAAAATGGCTCCCCATGCCTTTTCTTCAGACCCACTGTAGTCCCAGCAGATCTTTCTCACGCCATGAGACCAGGACTCTCATCTAGAGATTTTCAATGATGTATTTTCACCTGCAAGCACAGTAGACACTAAAATCATTTGCAGTAAAAAGAAATTCTGCTAGGGGATGAATATTTTATATCTTTTTTTCTTGGCATTTCCTTTAAAAAGCATGATTTTACTTTCCACCCCTATGGAGTCAGTTTTGTTATAAAGAGACAGCTTAGAAATGTCTGAAAGTATCTTGAATGGTGATTCAGTAGGAAAGAAATGGGGTTACAATCATTTGCTCAAAAAGAAATCTGAAGGTGTTCTCTGTTTTTGAGGGGTTTTCTTTCACTTCCTTGATAATGAGTGTAGCAGCAAAACCAGGAAAACAAGCTGGGATATTTGCATGATGTAGCCATACACCTGGCTTACTCATTTCTACACCTGCTCTGGAGTGGTTCACTTTCAGCCACTTCAATGCCATTCCTTGAGAGGAAGAGCCATGCAAACAAACAGGCAGAAACAGGCCTTTGGCTTCACAGCAGCAGCACATCCTGTGGCAGCAGCATTTGGAGCCAGATGGGTTTTCTGAGCAGAACATAATGCATTGCAATTGAATTGATATTTTAAGCTAACACATGTTTAGATCAGAGAGGCTCACAACACAGTCACTTACAATACACGGCTGATTGCTTCATGACAGAAGCAGCTAAATGCTGTAATGGGGAAGGTGGTATCAGCAATTCACTTCTAAATTTTGGTTCTCAATTACTTAAACAGCCGTAAGAATTCAGTTTTTGCTGGGGCTTGAACAAGGGCATGGGCCAAGACCCAGAGCAATCTAAAAAGCAGTAGGAGTTGATCTCTTTATGAAAGGCTTCCTATTATGAAAAAGCTTAAATATAAGAGGGAGCAAAATCTGCTACCCCAAAGGCAGTGTCCTGTGTTTGTTTCTGAAATTGAGAAACAATTCAGGCAATGAGAATGAACAGAGCTTTGATAAAAAAAATCTTCTGAAAAGATGAGCTGGATAAAATGTACAAAGCTGCAAATGATCTCTAGGAAAGTACATTAACTATACTTCACCTAACATGAAAGCTGAAGGACCACTAAGTTGAAGAGCGGCAAAGTGTGAATTGTGTGTTGAGGAAGTGTTATCTTTAAAACATTTGCCTGTATAAGGTATCCCTTTGTTGGATATCACTGAGGCCAAGCACAACCGGTAAAGGTGACCAAGGATTGAAGATTATTATTATTATTGTTATTATGAGTATTATTTTTATTATGAGTACTAGTACTATTATTCAGCATTCTAACAGCAAATACTTACAATCTATCCATTGTGTCTTTCAGAGTTCTGCTTTCTGAGATAAAAAAAGCATTTTTCTTCATGGCAGGCTATTCCTGAACTGTTTATTGTATAATTTTTTATACCTTTCAGTGAAGTGTCTTGCTGTAGCTGTTATCAGCAAATGAAGTAACAAGTCCATCACAACCGACTTGTATTATGTTTGTTTGTTACTACACTTGGGGAAATCTTACGCATTAAGGGCTTTTTTTTCTCTCCTACTCGAGGTTTCATCAATAGCAGTCATCAAGACCAAGTCTCTCAGATTATATATTCAGAAGTATTTAAACTGGCTCTGCAGAACAAATTAGATAGATCTGACATTTTAAGAATATCTTCTGCTTTGACAGCATCTGTACATACTGTGAATCAATTTCAAGATTTGATTCTAAGGAGATCATTCTTTATGCAGTCTTGAAACAGAAGAGACAGATATCTGCATATACAAAAGTTAAAAGTAAGAATGAAAGGTATTACAGAAGACAAATATCTGAAAATTAGTAATTTGTAGAACAAAGTCTTCAGCTAAGAAAGGATTCCAGTTAGAGACTTTGACACATTTTTCTACATATGAGCTGTACCTGCTATTAAGTAAAATAGTCCTGCTGGGAAAGCTGTAGAAAGATGGTTCTCATATACCAAATTTCTGGTTCCAAGAACTGTATATTAAACTTTGCCAAGTCTGTAAGGAGAGTAGATAAGATCTGAAGTCTTCAGAAAGCTGGAATGTAATGAAGAGAACACCAGGCTTTTAGATCACATTTTTGGGGTGATATTTTGGTTTCTTCCTATAACATACCAATAACCTGTTACTTTGAAAAAGACTTTAAAAATTGCATGTCAGAAGTTAGAAAAAGGGATCCATAGTTAGGCACATAAATATGTGGAGTGGAGAAGTATGTGTAACTTAAAGAAAAATTTGCAGTTATGTGTTTGTAAATACGTTGAGGCTACAAATGAATTTTTTAAATATTTGTTGTCCAAATGACATCTTAACCCACTAAAATGCTGTAATCATACATCACTGGAAACCATGAAAATATTTGAGTCTTTTAATGATATCCTTGAAATCATAATATCTTGTAGTCTTGTAACAGTAATAATCCTGTCACAAGATATTTTACATCTTAAAGGGCTTTCATGACTCCCTTAATAAGCAGTATAAATCATTACCTAATTTTGAATATATATATTTATTTAAATAAATAGGGTTGTCTGAAGTGCAATTGGGTTTTCTTTAATTTTTGCTCTTTTATTAATGTATTTTGTACCTCTCAGACTGTGAACTTACCTATCAGTCTACATTTTTGTTGCCTTGTAAGATGGCCAAAAGAAGTTAATTTTTTCCCAAATGATAGTATTAATTAGTCAACTAATATTTAGTTTTTTATTGCTTCCCCCATATGGACACAAAAACACACATACAATTTCATTAGCACCTCACCAGTGAGTGCTAAAATGTCTATTTGTTCTTCACAGTGACTATTTGATAATGATTCCAGTTAAGCACTGCCTAAATATTCATTCCCTGGCTTATTAATCCATGGTGACAAGTCCTTTTTCCTCCTTTCTGTCCTCCCCTCTATTCCCCCACTCAAACACACTTTCTCCTTACTGTCATTCGCAAAAGGTGCTGATTTTAATGACAATGTCATAAATTTTGAAGAAAAGAGAGGTAACACTTTCAACCAGTATTTCTGTTGTCAAAACCAGGTGCTTTAGCTTCTGAGTGTCTTTGAATACAATCATCTAAATATGTTCAGCCCTCTAAAGCCATTACCAAGGCTGTAATGGTACAACTCACCTTGTGTTTTTATTGTGGCCTCTCCCAATAGTTAATGTCAGGTGTCAGATGAGGGGGAATGTATCTGGATCACAAAATTCACTCTCCTGCTATGAAACACTAAGAAATTAACCAAACAATATTATGCTACAAAATGAAAAAGAATAATCAACAAAAATTAGCATTATGTCATTGACTATGTCCAAAGTGAGGCAAGAATAGGCAAATTGTGCAGAGTGGCCCATGTATTTATTTGTGGAGGGACTTAGGAGTGAGATTTGAGATTTCTGTGCACTGAATTTGTATTCAAATACAAATGCCCCAGCAGGGGCATGAGAAATGTGCCCTCTTCTCCTCACCCAGGACTAAGAATTCATCCTGCATGTGGGCATCCTAAAAGCTACATATGTTTGGCAGAAGTCTACATCTCTCCTAACATTTCTTTTACACAACTGCAAGAAAAAGGAAGTTTTAAAAAGCCAGAAAAAAATCAGTAGGTACGTGCATGATCGTAAATTGCTCTAGCCTGTGTGTTTCCATGTCCTGGTAACTTTCAGGGTTTCACCACAGAATGCAAATTGAAACTGACTGCAACAGTTGCCTCTATATTTTGTTGACAGGGAGCAGTATTCATTTTCCTCAGTGCCTGATTTCTGTTGCCTTTCTGCTTAAGAGAAAAAGGACAAAAGGAGATAAGGAGGGAGATTGAGAGAGCATGGCATAGAAATTAAAATACACTAAAATTATACCTTCTTCCTGCTATGAAGTGCCATAACCCCTAGATACTGAAAAACTAGATCTAAAATAGCAGAAGTGCGCTGTTAAGAGTAGGGAAGAAGGAGGCAACTGATAAAGGTACTGGCCATCAGAGTGCAAGCATGCAACTGAGCTGCCAAACTTGAATTTACATTTTAATTCTCCCCCTACACAAGCTTTGCTCAAGGCCATTGTGAGTCACTGTGGATCTGAGTCCTTCTGCAACCCTGCTGAAGACAAGCACAAGGCCCATAACTTTTCTTCCAGCCAAGATTCCATCTTGGAACCATCACCTGAGCGGTACCCAGGGCTCACAGCAGCCTTGCAGAAGCCTGGCCTTGACCCCTGCTTAGCATTGCCCACGGGGATCCCATCCACACCTCCCACGCTGGTGTAACTCCCAGTTTAAGACCTGCAGGAATTGCGGGCAGCCTCGTGTATGCTGTACGGCAGTGCCGATGCTCCTGTGAGCTTCAACGGGCACACTGAGCACAGCTGTGACCTTTAGTGACATCACCCAGGGGCAGGCTGCTCCCTTGCCACACTGAAGCTGTTTGAACCAGTCCTGGGCCCCCTTCATGGGTGTCTGACAGAGGAGAGGGAGGGCACGAGGGAATTCTACAAAGATTTTACAGGAGAAATTCAGTTTCACCTTTGGTTCTTGATAGGCAGTGATTTGCTCTGATTTTGGCTCAGGTTCATGTTCATTTCAGCTCAGTGATTTTCAGTTATGCTTCTCAGACATCATCCACTGTCACAGGGTTACTGTTGCTGCCTTTTTCCCAACCTGGAAATGAAACTCGAGATAATTTTAGTAAGGAGGTAATACAAAAGGGGATCTTTATTTGAATGCCTTCAGAGGCAGTTATGGAAAGATGTCCACAAAAGCCACCCCCCCCCGAGGGGTGAGTACATTTTTATAGATTTTAAGAAATTAGCATAATTGATAAAAAGCATCCCTTAGGAATACAGGTGGTGATGCAATTCCCCCCAAGTCAAGCCCCTGCTCTGGAGCCCCTCTTCAGCACTTGTTGTACTTTGTCCATGAGAATGCATCTTGAGGAGTTGTTCTCAGCCTTGATCCCTAGGAAGAGCCAAGATAGCACAGAGCCTTGTACCCCTCAGGGCTTGGAGCTCTGGAATTTGTTTGGTCTTTCTGCCTAAGGAAAGGCCATGGAAAAGTACTGGGAAAACAAGTCACTGATACAATAGGTGATGGAGTTACAAATATATATGTGAATAATACAGAGAACATATAAAAGAAAAAAAGGCAAAACCTAAACAGCGTCACTGTGAGCTATTATTTTAGAGGATTCTGGTGGAATATGTCAATGCTCTCAAACATCATTAATCATCTTGTTCAGGCCCTTCTTCTGACTTGTATATTAAATGAGCTGACATTTGTTTCAGTTTATTTTGTTTTCTGTCAAAATTCAAGCTATCTCAAATGAGCTTGTTTCAGAAATGTTATTCTTTCTGATCTCTGTTTGGATGGGGGCTTCATATTCCATTGCTCTCAGTGATCCACTGTTCCTATAGATACCCATCTGAATACCCTATTCTTCTTGTCATCAGGGTTTTGTGCAAGAACATGCATAGTTAGATCAACAAGAGAGAAAAAGAGTCTTAAACTAGGCATTTCTCAGCCAATTGTAGAAGAGAATTTTGCATGAAATAAACATTATGCCAAATGGAGACATGTCAACTGTCTGAGCATTTTCTTAGATTTTCATATAAAGAAATTACTGGAAGCTGCTCAAAAACTGACAAGGTTTTTTGTATCTTTTTTTTCTAATTTGGAACATAAAGTGTCAACAATGTCCTCCTTATGCTATACTGATGCAATTTATGGCCAAATACTTTAATCTCTATCATCAACTGCCATGGCAGCTGCATGAAAAATGGTTCTATATTATGTGTGGAACATTTCACACCATGAAAGTGTCCCCAAACACTTAGCAGAGTTATGTAAAACAGTCTCAGTAAATAATAGCAGAGAATAAATAAATTTAAAATATTTAAGCAAAGGAAAGCAGAAATAGTTCAAGCACTTAGACATGCAGCACAGAGTGAGGCAGTAAATGATGCCTTGTATTTATTTTGAAAGTACCTAGAACAGTTGTTTCATTTTTTCCATTTGCTCTCTAAAATATCAGTACTGCCTCTCAAGAAAGCTAAAGAGAATTAGTGTCATAAACAAGCAGCCTGGAGTCTAACAGAAGCAGCTACACAGAATGTTAAGCTTTCTTTTCAAGAAACCATCCAGTCCTGGTGTAACAAGATACTTAAACCAGTCCATGTGATTAGAGTTATTCAGCCAAGGAAAGCTGGGCATGTATTTAAATACCTTGCTGAATTGTGAAGATGGTACTGAGGAAACTGCATGTTAAGGGTGGAATTAATCTTGCTGAACTACAGTTCTGTTTAAAAGTTAGATGTTCTGTTTAAGCTACTTTTATAGCCAGTTAAGAGAGAGGGACACCTGCAGGACATTCTTTCTTTCTTGAGGGACATCTAATATAGAAGGGATGACTTATCCTATATATATGCTCACATTTCTCAATGGACTAGAAATGGAGCTCAGGTAGGTAATTTAGTTTCAATATCTGACTTAAACATGGCTAAAATTGAGAGAGATGGACACACATTTACTTCTATGTCTTTCACTGCAAGGTAGATGCTTAAAAAAATTGTGGAGAGAGATTTCTCATGACTTTGTGCACATATCAGGGGTTTGCATTGCTGTGGAATCTAAGAAATTTTGAATCCTTCACCACAGAAGTTTTCTTGCATTATCACACAGGAATAAACAAGAGTTTGTTGAATACGAAAAAAAAGATGCTGCACTTAAAAAATTTGCAGTTGAACCCATGGCAGTTGTGTGTCACACTTGCAGCAATAAGAAACACTGCAAATGTTTGTGAATTAATACTGCTACAGGTCATACAGTGAATTATAATATCTATTCTGCACTAAAAAATGACAGTGGCTACTCTCTGAGGAAGGAACAGATTGTTCCACCTGCCGCAAGATCAGCCTTTCAGCCTTGTACAGAAAATGCTCCAATATGATACCTTGGGATTATCCTTGTATAACTGGTTTGCCTAATTCAAACTGGCAGACACAATCTGAATTCAGTGAATCAGAAGATACACGAGATTTCGTCAGTGAGATCGTTTGAGTAGATTAACTCAGGCACTACCAGCCTCCATCAGCTTCTTCCGAGGACTCTTGGGGCAAAGAAGGTGAGGACAGAGGCCAAACAAAACTGTGTGATTGCAAGCGCCTGTATCCCACTGTATCAGAGGCATCGGTAAGGTAACTGCTTTTCTAGGGATGAAATATGAAGTGTCTGGCCCATCCTTAGAGCCTGGGTTAACAGGTTCTCACAGGCAGACATGTCATATGCAGAGCTTTCAGTACAACTTACAGTTCTTCTTATAAGAGTTATAAATTCGTCAGTTATACTGTAGACATAACTTCACTGTCTCAAAATCTTAATAACGATTGAATAACAAAATGCAAATATTATACTTTGTCAGCATAAACAAAGCAACAATTATATTAAAGGTCCTACAGGCATTGCTCATTTGTATTAATAATTCCTGCTTTTCAATCAAGCTGTACAAGATGCCAAGTTAATTATTTTAAATACTTTTCAGTCTTGGCACTTTATGTGGACTGCAGCTGGGGAAGTGAGGAGAGAAACAAAGAGCAGAGAAATGGAAAATCCTTCACCATCAAATAATTGAGGCATATGACAGAAGAGGATTTAGGAAGAAAAAGCCCTAAGGAGATTTTGGGAGGTTTCACTAGTTTGTTCAATGGTGAGCCATCCAAAAATGAAATGCCTGAAAAGCTGAACGCTTAAGATTGTGCACACAGAAACATTGCAATGTGAACTGCTGGAAGAGACATAAATTATGCATTTCTGATGTGTCTCTATAGGCCTTGTAACCTTCTTTCGACCCTTAGGGTGCTCATTATCCGCAGGAGCAATTAACAGACAGTATCTCGCAGCTAGCATGATTTCTTACCTTTAGAGTAATTTCAAATCAAATAAAAAGGAGCCTAATAGAGCTAAGGAGGCCTGAGCTGTGAAGCTGCTTCTGAAGTTTATTGGAAGGAAATAATCAGTGAATTGAAGGTACATGGTGCCAGGGAGGCTGGATTATGTCTGGCTGGTTTTGCTCACTGAATCTTTTATGTTTCAGATAGATATTGTTGTTCCTGTGAGAGATTATGCAAGTGACACAAATAATGGAAAGTGCTTTCATTAATTCTAAAAGGAAAGGCCTAACTTCCCTTACTTCAGTAACTTCAAGATGATTAATCAAAAAACCTGTTTTTTTTAACTAGCAAGAATAAATTAAAGACAGAAGAGGTAAAAAAGAACACTTAAGACTGGTCTTAGAAAAATGTTCTGGTGACCAACAATCTGCTTAACTCCCCAAACCCAGTGGAAATTTTTCAATATTTAAGATATATGAGTAGATGAGGAAAAAATAATGATCAAGTGCAAACTACACAATTCTAAGATAAAATTTGTACAAAACTAATTATTTCAAGTCTTCAAAAATCTAAATTAAATGTTTCTTATCTGAAAGAGCAGATTGTTGAATACAAGTCAGTCCTATATTATGATTTCTCTAGAGCTGCCCTATTGCAATATGGAAATCCATGACCATGTTTAATATACAGAGCCTGGCACAGGCTCTCTGTATATTCTACACAGTTCCTCTAGTACTACATGTGATGCACCATCATTTTCTTTAGCAGTAACATGCTTTATTTTCAGTTCCTTCCTAATGCATGAAAATCATTCCAAAGGCTACCACCTTATATGCATGGAGGTACATTATAAAAGCCACATAAGTTTAAAAAAAATAATACATTTCTGGTTTAAAAAAAAAACAAAACAGATTTTCAAAATATTTTTTTCAAAATATTTTTTTCAAAAAGTGTATTACTGCCACATCCCATTAGCCCACACAAGCCACCATTGTCTGATAGCATCTTGTTACTGTTCCATCATGAGTTTATGCTGAGTCTGGAAATGGGATTTGTATATATTCCTACACCATACAGAACTGCTGATTTCACTGAGGATCCAGGTGGAGTCAGGCATCTGGCTCCCATTACAAGATTGAAGTTTAAGTTTCAAGTTCTTGGAACTGAGGATATTTTTCTCCTGTAAACTACGACGACTTGAAAAATGCTTACAAGGAAAACCTTGGAGTCATTCTGTTCACCTGAAGTTTATCATCACTCACATGTGGCCAGGATTTCTCTACCAGGAGAAACAAAACCAGACAAGAATTGAGACTGGAGCAACAGGATTTTGTTCTTATCAAAATTATTTTTTAAAAAAGCTATTGAGCCTATAAAGCATGTTCAATTTATGATAAAAAGTGAAATTTCATCTTACATGTAGAAGCACCAGTATATTTATTAATTTCTAAAGTGTAAAGGATAATGAGATTTCAGAAGCAGAAAATGAATGGGTGCTATTTAGCATGTAAGGAGGAGATATATTTTGGCAGACTGGTTATCATTTATCACAGCAAAGTCAATCATCTGACTCTGGATGTTGCTCCCCTTCACTATAGGAGTTAGAGAACATCAGGAAGAAGGCAGTCAGAAAGTCACAACGTTGGTCTTGGGGGATTTCAATTACTCAGGTATTGATTAGAATGACAGTTATACAAAAGGTGTAGAGAGGAACACATTTGTAAAGGTTGACCGGGGTTGCTTTCTTTAGCCATTGTTAAAGTGCCTACATAATGAGAGCTTATTTCGAAACTTGTCCTAACAGTCGTTAGCTCTGATAAACTGAGTTCAGGAAACAGCAAGACCTTTCTGGGTCTGAAATCTGCCTTATGGTCGGGAAACACAGCACTGTTTTCCTATCATGACTGTGACCATTCCTTCCAGAAACTCCTGCCAGCTCTCTTGTGACAAATGTCCATATGATTTTGAAAGATCTTTTGTCCCTCCTACGTTGTCTCAGAATGTCTCTACCTCGACTAAACTCCTTAAAAAGTCAGATTTACATCACAGGCATACTACTGACAGAGGCTTACAGAGACAAGTGTATGTGTGTGTGTGTGTGTGTGTGTGTGTGTGTGTGTGTGTGTGTGTGTGTGTGTGTGAATACTACGTCATCATACTAATACTAGAAGTTTTTTGGGAGCAATGCTTTATATTCCTTCAAAAGAAGACCCATAATTAGGTGGAACCTCCTCAAAGATTACTATAATGGCAGTTAAATAACCAGTGTGGTACGGATGTGAAATCATCAGATCATAGCCTTTGCCAAATAGGTCAATAGAAATGAAATGAAATCACACTCAGAACAGGAGCCACCTCTACTACTGAAGAGTTTACTCATTGTTCACAGAGAGTGCTTCTTATTCATCACAACAAACACTTTCCAGGAGTTTCATTAAACTGAGGGCTGCTTCAAGGCCAAGGAGCCCAGGTCACATGTTCAATTAATCCCATATAATTTTTTTTAATACTTGAACAGTGTGTTAATTTAAGGCTTAATGCTACCTCCAGATATTCAGTCTCAAAGCCTCATTAATAGAGCATGTTTATTTCTTCACTTTGGGGAAGTGGAATGTGAAAAGGCTGATATTGCTTCTAACACTGCTGTTCATTGAGCATCTCTGCACCCCACTTTAGCCAAAGGTGATTCCTCTGCAATTAAAATGGAATTTCATCTGTTTCCAACCTGTCTTTCATGCAGCTTCTCTGACTGAGTCTGTAATGAGCAATTTGGGTCCAACTAGTTCATTCGTGTGTGGAATCAAGAAGTTCCAGCTTTTCCCTGGTACATCAGGAGTACTGCTGTTTTTCAGCTGCTGTGTGTGCATGTTCAGTCTGAGAGGGAAGTTTCTACAGAGGCTGGAACATGATCTCCATAACGGGTCAGACCTATTTTGGGGGATTTTGAAAGATGCAAAGCATTTCTGAGCACAAGGATCTCCTATAACACATTGGCACAGCTCAGTGGTACAACTCAAAATTGAGCTGTGAGGTACGATTTCCCACTCCTTCAGGCCACACAGATTCTTGTGTGAGAGAAACCAGCAGTCTCCTCGTGCCTGCTGGAAGAAACCGCACGGAAAATCCCTCTCGGCGCGTCATTCACGCTGGAGGGAGGGAACGGGACTATTCTGCTGGCAGATCCTGCTTTTCTTTCGCGGTCAAAACGCTCGTAGAAGCCTTCCTAGCTGGCTTGGGCTTCATCGAGACCGTTTTCGGCAGGGAGCGGGCGCGGCCCCGCAGTGCCACCTAGTGCGAGCCGGGCCGCGGGAGCCGGCGCCGCCCGGCACCGCGCTCCGGCGGCGGAGCTGCGCCCAAAGCGCTCCTCGCCGTGTCCCCCCTGCGCTTCGAAACACCTTTTAAACACCTACCTGAGAGAACTGCTGAGGAACATTGGGAGAGGCTGGGAAGGGCTCTGCTGGCGTTCTTCAGGATGGCCGGGGGTTGGTTGAATACATGCCAGTGGGCACATAATCTGGAGTTTATCTAGCTGAAAAAAAAAAAAACAAATGGGAATTCAGGTCAAACTTCATTCCTTGTATCTGTGAGAGTAAATTCGCCACCAGAAACCCACAACTGGGTGAAGGGGAAACTGCAAGCAACTGTAAACAGAGGAGGATGAGCAGGGGGAACCACCGAAGGAGCAGGGATGTAGGCTTGAAGTTGTTTGGATGCTTCGCTCATGCTGCTGGTTTCTTCAGCTTTCTTGCTGGGGCTGCTAATGCATGGTGTGCATTTAAAACAGTTCCAACTGCTAAAAGAAAGCATAGTGAGGCACATTTGTTATATTGCTTGGCAAAAAAAAACCCCAGCAAACTCCACACATAATAAAGAGTCAGTGGATCAAAATTCATACCTGCTGTTTAGGAACAGATATGCACACATTTATTATCAGTTTTTAATTCTTTATATTGTCAAATGTAGCTATATCAAATCCCAGAGGGACTCCCCTGCAGAAAAAGGGAAATATATTGCATCAGTATTTCATTATACAGTCCACTGATCACAAAACACGTCTGCTCTAGGTTTACCCCAGAGTCCCTACCTAACACGCTGTTCACTCAGAAACAAATGCAAGCTCCAGAGTCTGAGGAAAGGAAGTTTAAACCACAATCTTTCATTGTGGCATCTTATTCACTAAAGATAATTAGCACACTTCACAAAGCTGATTAAAGTTGTCTTTTTCATTTTTTCTTCCCTTTTCTTCTGTTAGTCTTATCCTGTCATCTAATGGTCTGAACACTGTAAAAATGAAAATGCATTCATTAAGTTAATGATTTTGTTGACTGAGGAATGGCGTGTCTCCTGTATTTGCTGGCTTCCCTAGGAACTGCCTCTGCAACCAGGTGTTGTCTACCACAATTACATTTTAGAATACAGGAACCTCCAGCATTGTTATAACAAGCTGAGAGTAAGTGGTCTAGGAGCACACAGGCAGGGTATTCCCTCATCCCCAGAGGTGTCATCTGGCATGTTTAAACCTCTTTGTGTTCCCATTATGATGTTAATATGGGGAAGAGAAGATGGGGTTCAAGAGTCAAGCAAGACAACTTATTTTGAAAATGGCAATTTGATATGTCAAGGCACTAGTTCCTGAAATGAGTATAGTTTTGTGCTTCCAAAGATTGACAGATTTAGTCAGTTAAGAGATCATGTCTACAGTAATGGACATCTGGAGTGACATAAAGTTGTTCTTTTCATACTGCACAAAGAAGGTATGAAATATGATTGAACCAAAAGAGTATTTTTAAAATACCCATTTTACTCAGGCATAAAACACTTCAAGAGGCATAAAGCAATGAGAAATCAAACTCCCAGTAATGCGGAGAGCAGTGGTATGCAGGAACACGACACTATTCAGCAACAAAATGGTTACAGTACAATGAAAATGTTCATTTTAACATTCAAGTTGCCTGCTCTTGCCCCTGGTTGCATAACAAACTCAGACTCAAATACTGATTGCTTTCTACACTGAAACAGTGTTCAGCTAAAAGATTACTGTTGTTCAGACTTTTTTCCGGAAATTTAAAGGGGTTTATGCTGTTAAATCAAAATTCTAGTTTCCTGTTTTGATTCAAACTATATGAATTCAGAGCAGAACAGAGCATTTGTGTCAAATAAGTTAATACATGGAATCGTCCTGTTTTCTTCTCACAAATGGTCTGCTAGAGCTACAATTTCAACAGTGTCTCTTTCATGATATCTTGTCTTTTGAAGCTGAAATTCAAAGTGTGACTTTGAAAACATAAAGATGAGAAATTGGAATCAGAGAGTATACCATAACAGTTTTTATAGAAGAGTAACAGGAAGTTGAAGAAGTCTCATGTAAGCAGGATGCTATCAAGGCACATACAGGAATTATTGTAAGAATTTCTTTCCTTCTCTTTCATTAGTATTTTGCATTGAGATAATATTTATAACTACTTGTCAAACTTGCCAACTTGGGCTGTGTGCCATCCCTACATATACTAAAAGCAGTAACTCATAGTGAATTAAAACATGTGGAGGTCAAAGTAGAAACATTAAAAAAATGTAAAGGGAAGATAAGCAGTCCGTTTGCCACCACTAAATATAATAAAGTTTCATAGGTTGTCATCTGCCTTACCTATCCATGAAGATGAGATGGGAGAAAGCACAAAAAGAGGAGAACAAAAGAGAGGATAGTTTTGTTATGAATCCAGGTATTTTATTGAAGTTCTTGCTGTAAGTGAAAGAGACTAGAGAGAGTATAAAAGAGCAACAAGAAGATGTGGGCTGATGGACAATGAGGAGCTGTATTTTGGGGAAAGCAGAGGCAGAGAGACAGTAGATGAGACAAGTGTGATGACAGTTTTGAGGAGGATGTGACAGATTTTGTCCTCAACAAGATGGTAAATTCATTGGGACAGGGAGCAGAGTATTTGGGGATTGCAGTTAGTATAAATAATAATGACAGTGGTTTTCTTTAAAATGGCTCCAAGAGGCCATCTGCTCTCTTTTCTGGTGTTTAGTTCTGGCTAGCACAGTAGAATTCTTGACCATAGCTTACTAGAATCTGGATAAAGGAACAAAAGTCAAGAGCCTCTTAGAAACTCAACACTGCAAAAGCTGAAGAGCTCAGGGCAAGATCAAGTGCCCTGGAGTACCTCCCTCTGTGGCATGAGTACTGACACAATGGCTCCTTTCCCACCTTCACATTTATTTATTCAACCACAGCAGCCTTAGATTTCCCTCTATCATACTATGGTAACACAAAACATTTTTGCTTTTGTAAGCAAATCTTAAGAAATCATCCCCACCTGGACAGCTGGGAACTAGAAGCTATTTGTTGCTACATTTACAGCTCAGTCACAAATCTGGAGCTAGTTCTGCAATACTCATTTAACTGGAAGCGTGGCTTTGAAACAAGCATCCACTCTTCTCTTGGCATTCCTCAATTTCCCTTCATCCTACTTGTGAGAGTGTCACAGTGCAAAGCAGCCCCAAGTCTGACAGGAGGCAATCCTCTGTATCTTCTTTGTGTGAAGCCCTGCTGCCCTGCATTCAGGAGTGCAGAAGGACCAGGAAATGCCCTAGGTCATGTCATCTACCTGAAACAATGGGTGGGGATGCTCTGCCCTGATCACAACAGGTGCACTTCCTGCTGCCCTCTGCCTCCTTTCACTGGGCTGCCTATTATAATTGTAAAGGATGATGCTGTTAGTATGGAAAAGTCAAACTGGGAGCTACTTCTGTGCATTAAACCCGGGCAGAACAAGGGTGTATCACTGATGGTGTGAGGGGTGAAATGCTAGTTGATTGGAGAAGCTCAAAAAAGACAAAAAGAATAGGGTGACCGGGTTGTAATGTGAAACTCAAAGTGTTGAGAAGTCACAGGTCATGCTCAGGGAAGAGAATAAGAGGGTAGGAAACAGGAATGTGTCAGCACTGGAATAATTCCTGTGGAGGATCAGAAATATATCCATTGGGAGAAAGTCAGAAAATGAGATTGCTAAATCAAGAAATGGCTAAATCATCGCCAAATTATTTGGTTTTGAGAGCCAGTATCTGGTAGGTATCTATGAACAGAAAGCAACAGCAAGAATTATTCATGGCTGGAAATTAGGAGATAAATGGGGCAGAAACATTAGAGATTAGCTTTAAGCTGTCATGGTGACAGTGAAGCAAAGGACAGAAAGAACTCCAAGGACATAAGGAAGAAAACCCCAAGAGAATTTTGAAGGTTTTGTCCAATATAGGGGTGAGCCTTCCAAGCAGAGAGGTCTGATCAGAGGAAGACAGACTGTGCACAGAGAAAGATGTGTTTAGTGCAACATCAAGTAGAACAGCTGCAGCTGACCCAGCTCTGTTGGGACTAGACACCATAATACAAAGAGAATCAAAAATGCATCTGAACACTGACAGGAAGCTGAAACACTTCTGGCCAAAGAGCTAATTTCATTCATTTGGTCCAGACACAAACCAGCTACACTGGATCTACCATCTACAAGGTAGTACATGACCTCTTGCCGACACCAGTTATGAAGACAGGATTTAAATGCCTCCTGAGATGTGGAAAGAAATGTCTGAATACAAGTTAGGCCAAGAGAGGGTCCTGCCATTTCTATTACTGCAATACTATGTTACAGTGCACCATCCAGGAGAGAAGAAAAGGGTCCAGGACCAAGCTGAGGAACATTCACTACAGATACACGAACCTGTATGGATCTCTTATGGGGTTTGTAAATCCATGTTTGTAGATTTGTGTGTCTTGGACAGCTGGCTGAAAAGCTAAATGAAAATCAAGTGTTCAAAATTTCCTTCCACAATGGTTAGGAGAAGAAACAAACAACAAATCACAAAATCACAGACTAGATGAGGGTAAAAGAAACCTCTGGTGATAATTTAGTCAAACCCTCTTGCTCAAAGCAGGGCCATCACTGACAGACCTGGACCATTTTCAGTTTTTGGGTACCTCCCAGTATGGAGACTACAGCCTCTCTGTACAACTTGTTCCAGTGTCACATGGCCCTCACAGTAAAAAAGAAAATGTGTTTGTTATCAGAGGGAACATCCTGTGTTTCAGTTTGTGCTCAATATCTATTGTCCTGAACATCACTAAGAGTCTGGTTCCATATTTTTTTACACTCTCCCCTCAGTTATTTATATACATTAGTAAGATTCCCCACCAAGCCTTCTACTTATCAAAATCCTTTATGCAGAAAACTTTTAAGATTACCATAAGTCTGCATAAACTCTTAATAAAAGATCTAGAGTATGGGCAAAGAAAAGAATTTTGGGTCGGATGAAGAAGAAGAGATCTTTGCCAAGACAGCTCGTGTTTCTTACCTTTGAGAAGGTTAGGAGGATGTAGGCAGCTCCATCTACAAGAGAGGACAACTGTGCTTACTTGTCTGGTTTCTGGGATCTTTGAAAACCATAATTCAGTAATATTTCCCTCTTTTGTTCAACAACACCATGTTCATGCTCCACTCCAAAGGACCCTGGGAGACAGAGGTTGGATTTTCTTACACTGTGGGCAGGGAGCAGCAGGACTCAGTGATGGATGAGCAGGTGGCCAGGTGGCCAGTGCCACCATCAGGACTTCACATGTTAGGGAAGAGAACTCCTTTATAGAAAGGCATATCCAAAAGAAAGCGTTGCATTAAAACAGGCTTCCATGCAGGTAGCCATCATAAATTAATTGAATAGCTAATTTTAGATTGAAAAAGGAAGCTTCTGAAGACTATTTACTGTTATAAAGACTATAATATAATGTATGGAAATCTGTGCAGTGTGGCATTTCTTTACATTTTTTCCATGCAATTTTTCCTGAATTGAAAAATTGGTTGTGTGTTCCTATGCCAATACAGCTCTTTAAAGAACAAAATATTAGGTCAGAAAATTATTTCATTGCAGCAATAGAGAAATTCAATTTCCTTTTCTAAAGGTTTTTTAGCTTTCCTTATCCACTCTATAGGACAGAGCTTGCAGATGCCTGTGCTTCCTACCACATCATGGAGATGCATGGTGTCCTGGATTGGGCAGCAACACAGCCTGGTTCCAGAAGTCATCACCAAAACAGGACTGCAGAAGCAGAAAATAATATTAGTAGAATTGTTGTAAATTAAGGACATAATTGAGCAAAAGTATATTACATACCAACTTGATTTCACAAAGATAATGGCACAAAGTCCACTCCAATAAATATGCTCAGTCTGAGAAGTAAAATTTTCAGATGAGGAGGGACACTCATTTTCTCTCTTTTATGCCTGTGTCTTTTTAGCAGGTAAGAACTGGAGTGAAAGTTTATCTCTGTCTTTAGATATAAGAGGGGGGTTTGTCTCTGTTCAAAAGGATTAGATGCTTGACTGCAAGATTTTCCTATGCAGTCATCAAAATAAGCTGGCTGTGCTGATTAGTGTTACAACCATAAAGGCAAAAGGTTGGTTAGGAAATATAGTTTTTCTGCAGTTTTCTGCACATTTAAACTTTGGGATGTAATTGAAGAGAACTTTGGTTAAATGTACATTTCAATGTTAAAATTTACAATCAAACTGGCAATTAAATCATCTCTCTGTTTTTCCTTTTAATTAACAAAATCATATTTAAAATAGCTATATCTTGTGTTTCTATGCATGACAGAAAAATATGTATAACATTCCTTACACTTTGGGAAAAGTTTTGCAAGGTTTGGATAAAATCCTAGTGTAGTGGGTTGACCCTGGCCAACAGCCAAGTACCCACACAACCATTTACTCATTCCTCTTCCCTCCTCCAGGAGTACAGGGAAGACAATAGGAGGAGTAAACCAAATAAAACTCCTGACAGTTGAGATAAAGACAGTTTAATAAGTGAAGCAAAGGGGAAAAACCTATACTAGTGCTGCAAAGACAGCCACCAGCTTCCCAAAAGCAGAGTGCTGCTCAGCCAGTCTCTGAGCAGAGGCCACCTTGGAAGCCAAAATCCCCAACTTCTTTCTTCCCGTCCCACAGCTTTTGTTGCTGAGCATGATGCCATAGGATATGCACTATCCTTGGTAGGTTCAGCTCAGCTGTCCCAGCTGTGTCCTCTTCCAGTTTCTTGTTCACCCTCAGCCTGCTGCTGGGGACAAGAGAGGGGGAGCAGAATAGGAAAAGGAGGAAACCTTGGTGCTGTGCAGGCACTGCTCAGCAGTAGCCAAATGTCAGTGTGTTATCAACACTCTTAACCACAAGTCAAACACACAGTGCCATATGGGCTGGTAGAGGTTAACTCCATCCCCACCAGACCCAGTACTCCCCTTTCACATGATTTCACAGCATGGAAAGGATTGTTACTGTCACCCATGCCTCTCAATGGCACTGACTCTGGAGTTACAGTCTGGAATGGAAAAGTTCACCAGCCTTCACCTGTGATCTCATCCATAATCTCAGTGAAAAGAGGGAGACCTATAGTGGTAGGCAGGAGCACAGAGGGTATAAAATTTTTTTCATCAACTTTACCTGCTTTATAGTGGGTAAATTCTGCCTTAGCGATCTTATAACTATTTCATTTATTGATGAATAATGTTTTTGAGCTATGACACTGTCGTACACTCTGTTCACTGATAGTATCAGGCTAATGAGATGGGTAATCTTATCTTCCTTGCTTCTTTCACTGGTACCAAAGTGAGTGTTAAACAAGAGTGTGTTTCTACAGAAAAGAAAGAAAAAAAGAGATTGGCTTACAAATCGTGAGGTTCCTTTAATGGCATTGATTTTGGTAATCATGTCATAATTTCACTTTTAGTGTGAAACTGACAACTTCAAATTTGTCTGTGGTAGCCTCAGGTTCAAACTTCAACAATAAGTCATGTAAGCGGTTTCCCCGTCCACTGCTTTAAGGCTTGTCTTCCCTTGCTAAGGTGGGAATCAGCTTTGCTCCCTTACAGCAATTAGCCTGCACAGAAGGCTGTCTAAATAATGTTTTTCCTTGCTTCTCCACTGACTTCTGTGATCCCCCTCATCTGTTTGTGGCCTGTGTTCCCCTCCTGTTTTGCCAGCTGTCACATTCTCCATACGTGTATCTATATCTGTATGTTCTGGAGGACAAGAAACAAGACCAGGGTGGGGGGGACATGGATGTACACTGCCCCAGCCCCCAGTACTCTCCAGGCAACAGCTAGGCTACAAGGGGGAATTAGCACAGGCCCAGGGTCTGCTTCCAGAGGGCAGTTTGGATGGCATTGTCCTCCTCGTCTGTGTTTGGGGGGTTGAGGAGATGGAGGGGAATCAGGAAGAAGATTATAACTGCAGGAATGCAAATGATGTTCTCAAGGCCAGACAATGGCTCTTGGCGCATTTTATTCACAAAACTAGGCATGTTCCTGCACTTCATCATGGCTTTTTCTTCTGCTTCTTATTGCTTTATAGCCAATATCATTCTTGCTGTCCATTTTCTTGCTTCTTTACATCATCCAGTCCCCTCTTCTCTACAGTTGTTTGTAGAACTCACAAATAAATCTTCACTAAGGCCTTTCTGTCTCCCTGGAAACAATGGGAATGCATGCACACTCTAATAGGCCAGCAGAATGCACCACCAGCAGTGCCCACATCTTACCACCTCTGAGCCAGGACTACTCTGACAATGGGAAATTTTACAAGACTGAAATAGGAATATTGTTAGACACTAAGAGTTGGCAAATTAAATTCATCTGGTGATAAAACCAGAAGAGCTGACCATGCATTTGCCAGCAAGTCCTCTACGTAAGGTGGCAGCTCATCTCATCAGAGAAGCACCTCACAAAAGAGATGTCCAGATGTGAAATCCCTTCAGATCCCCATACTGTGGACTGTCCCCTTGTTCTGCTGACAACTGTGTTGGATAGCTCTATGCTAGAGGTAAAATATGGGGAAAACAGCAAAAGGCAGGTCCATATTGACACTGTGATAGAGCCGTGGGAAACTGACACCAAGTTGCTGTGGGGAACAGTGACATTGAAGGCACATTTAGTCTCTGTTCAGGATTGAAAAGGGAGGGGGACAAGATGCAGTGGTGCTGGTAGCCAGGAGAGGGAGTCTGAGCCCAAGAGAAGGAAAGGATGATGGGAAAAATCCTCCTCACCTGCTTCCTTGGTGGTGGGATTGATGGGACACATGATAGGGACAGCAGAAAAGCCAAAGTCAGGTCATTCCCCCAGGGAGTGTGCCTGTGTGTAACCTTCCACCCTTGCCCAACAGCCAGGATGGCAGCCTTTCACCTAAAACCAGAAACATTTGATTTTCAGTGGTTCCATCATCCACAAAATAGAGAATGTGTTTTACACTTGTGCTGTTAATTACTGTGACCCTTTTGCTCATTAACATCAGATGTGCTGTATTCAATTGCTTGCACATCAACTGAAATTTTAAATCTTTAAACAGTTTGTCTATGTATCTATATATATACACACGTGACTTGTACCAGTGACTAAATAAATCTATTTTTATCCAATCCTGTGATTCAACAGACATGCACCCTCAGTTTCCTGCTGACATAGGCAGATGTAATCAAAATGACAGCAACTCTTTGCCCACCATAAAGGAGAAATAGTGCAGGTTGTGAATGCATGTGATTTCTACACTGCATTTCTTTAATTCTCTGTACTGTAACTGTGAAATAATGCCTAAACCTTTCATTAATTGAAAATAGTATGCATAGTGTGCTATCTTTTGGAAAATCGGACCAAGACCAAGTAACAGCTATTTGTTCTTTAGTTTTGTATTTGTCTTAAGTCCAAGTGGTGTCTGTGGGGGCATTTTTAAGTGTTCAAAGTTCAGGCCAGAGCCTGCTTTTGAAAATTCTAATTTGGTTTTCAAAACAGGTATCATCCTTGTGTTGAATTTATTTCAAGACTTGAAATGTTCATGCACTGATCTCTGGAACCACTTTATCTTCTTTCATTACCCTACCATTCTCCTTCTTGAACTCTCAGTGATACTTATCTTTTTCCTGACGTCAACATGTGGTCCCTTTGAAACTATGAGCAGCTTAAAAATCAATTTTACTGATGCCTGGGTGAGGGTTGAAGAGCAAAGAGAAAACAGCTTGAGACCATCCTGAGAAACACCTACAATTGGTTTCTAATCATCTTTATCTTGTCTTGCCCCTCACAAGACAGCCATCACCTGAGTGCTACCTGTGTTTTCCAAGCAACTGTTGTAAAACCACCACAGATAATGAGTTTGACTTGACTTTGGTTGCCCTTGTGAGAGTGATGTGGGTTTGTTGTGAGGAGTTTGTTGCAAGCAGTGCTGGGAGAGAGCTAAGCATAGGCTACCTGCTGGAGCCCCTCTGCCTCTAGGGCAGGCCCCCATTCCTGAACAGGCTGGAAGGATGTATTCTAAACCTGTCTGGAATGCTCTAGCAGTGTGGTTATTGCATAAAATACTGCTGTTTCACTTTGGGGGACTATGAAACATGATATTTAATACCACATTTCACATTTATTCTTACTGAATGGCCCTAAACAAAACTAGCTTTATTCCCAGCAGATTGGGAAATGAGGCACCCAGATGCAGAATAGCTGACCTTTCAGACATGCCCACCCCTTCTAAACACAGATAATCACTCTCAGTTGAAGGCTGAGGTACGCAGAAATGGGTTGGGTTGGAGCTGGCCTTTGCAGAAGTCAAGAGAGGTCAGTGTGGGGTAAAGGAGTGTTTTGTATCCCTTCACATATGATTGCTTCACTCATTTCTTCTCTATGTACCTCAAGCTGATGAGGAATGCAATGAATTGGATGTCAGCCTTGTATCACTGCCTCTCCTGGATTTCCTAAGGTTTCTGTGACTTTGTTGGTTTTTTTGCTCTTCAGAAAGGACAAATTTTCCCCGTTCCACACCTTCCCCTCACACACCAGACAAAACTAAATGAAATTCCTGTGTTTTGGTGGCATTTGACACCCACTGCAGGGTTATGTTGGGTCACCTTTGTAAAGTAGTGGCAGCAAAGTTTCTAGGAGACTGATGTACTTCGGATTTTTCTTTAATGTAATTTTTATTTAATCTCTGTTTCCTGTCTACCATGTCCTGTAGGGCAAACCTCAAAAAAGCCCGAACTTGTCATTTGCCCAGAAGGGACATTCTCAGATGAAAACATATATTAAATGTTTTGGTATTATGATGAATTGTGGAGCTGAGGGCAGACAAGTGCGCACATAATGTTTCGATTATTTTGTCCTCTTTAAGTTAAAGCTTGATGAGAATCAATGTCAGTGTTCTTGCCCTTGCAAGAAGAAAGACAGTACTTTATCCAGAAGAGTGAATGAAGGCAGTCAGGGTCTCCAAATGGGAAAAGTTAAGACAGAGAGTATGTATGTAAGAAATACCAAATCTAAGGCAAAGGCACATTGTGCCCACCCACCCTCGAACATGGATAAAGATGTGATTCACCTGTGTTACTTTATTGAAAGGATGTACGAAACTTTCATAGGAAGGCAGGCTAAACTGGCTATACTTTCCAAAAATGACAGAGAGAAAGTAAGCAAAGTATATCCACAGAAAAAAAAAAAAAAAAAAAAAAAAAAAAAAAAAAAAAAAAAAGGAAGAGAAGTTACATATACTTTTCTCCATTAAATTAAAACTTCAGCATTAATTTTTAATTGATTGAAAATTCTTTACAATTTGCCAGATTTTTAGCGGTTATTTATTCATACCATAATGTAATGGTATCTGGTTCTCTGAATATATGTATTTTAAAAAATTCTGCCGAGTAGATTTGAATCTTCTTTTAATACAAATATTTTGCTTCCAGTTTGATACAGAAGTAACTACACATGATAGCCTTTTTCACTTGAAAATGCGTTGTCTAAATACATTTGCTTCACCTTGGAAAGAAGGAAAAAAAGTAAATCTTAGATTTCTTTCTTTATTATTAGTGTTTCAACTGCTCTGTTAAGTTGGGGGAAAATCAAGTGAGAAATATTTTAAAGTCCCCAATATGGCGGCTTAAAAAGAAGTTATGACAGTTTAAATTAATTCAATGAAAAAACTTTCTGTAGCAGCATACATGGTGAAATCCTTGTATCTGTTTCAGACTGAACTTTGAAGGTGTTTTGCAAAAGCCAGGCAAAAAAAGTATCATAAAGCCTTTTGATGATGTCTTTTCATGCAATACAGTATTTTGAGTGTACTTTGTTATGGATTTGCTTTAGGAGATGCAGTGAACCATACAAAATTTTCCACTTTGTTATACTAAGCATAAGTTTGTCTCCAGAAAGTTTACTATGCAGATCAGGCTGAACTTTGTGTGGCCTGGTGTGACTGTTAATCTTTCCTTTTCATATTTTAGTTTTTTAATCACGGCTTGGAAATTGCAGCTATAATAACACACAAAGGTGTTCCCTTTCTTTCTGTTCTTTCTCTCTTGCTCTTCCTTTCCCTAGATCCCTCTTTTTGCTCATACAAAGCTAAATTACAAGGTGATATCAGATGGATATCAGCATCTTTCACAGTGGCTCCATTCCAGTTGCAGATGCTGCCTACAAGGGTAAAGCTGACACTGATGTTTGTGCACAACAGGAATAACAGTGTTAAGTTAAGGAATAACTGAATGAATAACTGGTACTAAGGTAGTTTGTATTTTGTGGTTCACATGCAGGTAAAAAATAAACAGCGTCTCTGACCCCATAACCTTCTTACTTAGCAGAAAAAGATGATGAAAGATAAGCTTAGGAAGACACAGAACATGCTGCCCTTAATAGGCATGTTTTCTTTGTGATTTCATCAGAGATTTAGCATGTGATCCTGGGCAAGCCATTCAATTTCAGTGCATCTCTTGCTTCATCTGAGAAGGTGAGGATGAAGCATGCCTGCCTTACAATACAGTGGGAAAGGAACACTGGTAATTCATATCTCAAGCATCGTGGGAAAGTCTGTTAGAATTGAGAAGGATTAATATTTATTTTTCTCTTAAATCCAGCATTTTATCCATC
The DNA here is from genome assembly GCA_032173965.1 of Sitta carolinensis. Classification (NCBI taxonomy): domain Eukaryota; kingdom Metazoa; phylum Chordata; class Aves; order Passeriformes; family Sittidae; genus Sitta; species Sitta carolinensis. Next base: position 114,403,379 of record CM063284.1, read on the forward strand.
TCTTGAAGTACAATGCACACAAGCACAACAAGACAATTATTTCCTAATATGTCCAAGATAGTCATATGCACGTGTAGTAGTGCACAAGTGTGTCTATAGAGATCAGCTTCATTGACTGTCTAATTTCATATAATCAGTGATGCATAATCCGGATCTTTCCACACCCTTATTGCCAGTTCTGGCCCTCTAAAAGCTTCTTAAACATTTAACTCTTCTCACTGTGGAGTCAGCTAAGAAATGTAAGCAGCACCGTAGCAAACACTCTGTATGGAGCAATTTTTGCGTGGGGTAAACCTCTCACGCAGTGATATCTTTGCATACTCACAGATAAAAATACACCAAAAAATATAGACTGTATATATGGAGAGGGATAAACACAATCTCTAGTAATGAAGCTCCTTGTGTTGCTTATTCAGTAGTTGTTAATGAAAAGAGTGTAATACCACGGAATTTCTCTTTCATGTGTTTTTAGGGGTTGAAAGTATTGTCTTTCATTTGCTGACATAATATGCCCCAACTGTGTGATCCTGTGGATAAATAGCACACTTCCATATCTGTTTCATCCATAGCAGAGCCAGTTCAAGCCTTCCCTATTTTCATGTCAATCACAGAGTCACTGGGGTTGGAAGTGACCTCTGCTCAAAACAGAAGTAGGTGTATGGTCACACGAGGCTGATGATGCACTTATCCAGTCAGATATTGAACATTTCTGAAGGTGGGGACTATAAAACTATATATAAAACTATAAAATCACTCTGGGCAGCCTGTGTCACTGCCTTACTGTCCTTATGGGGAAAAAGGTTTTCAGTTCTGTTCAGTTGTAACCTCCTGTGTTTCAACTTAACATCATTGCCTTCATCCTTCCACCTTGCACATCTGTGAAGAGCCTGGCTCCATCTTATTGATGAACTCACAGGTTCTCCAGACTGAACAAGCCCTGGTCCTACAGCATCTATTTGCATGGTAAGGGCTCCAGCCCCTGGCTGACTCAGTGAACTTCTGCTGAACTCAGCCCAGTTCATCAATGCATCTTGTACTGGAGGCTCCAAACTGGGCATGTAGGTAGGTAGGTATGCATGTACATGTGTATATATATATATGCATATATGTATATATTTGTGTATACATACCTGTGGCCTAACAGGTCCTGTGTAAATGGAGTCACCATGTCCTTCAGTTTGCAGGCTGTGCTTCTAATGACACGACTCAGGATGCCATTCAACCAGGGAACATGGGGCTTATGTCCCACTTACTGTCTGCCATGGTCCTCCAGGATTCTTCATTGGACCCCACTCCCCCACTGTCTGTCCCCAGTCTGCATTGCTGCCAGCCATTCTTCCTTTTCAGGAGCAGGACTATGCTGTTCTTACTAAATTTCATAAGTTTCATGTTGCCCTGTTCCTCCAGCCTGTCCAGGAAGCAGCCCTGCCTTGAAGCATATTGGCTGGCACCCTCAGTTTGGTGCCATCAGCTCATCTGATGAGTGAGCAGTGTTGCATCCTCCAGGTGACTGACAAAGATACAAAGGTCCCAGGACAGACCCCCTGTGCTGCTCTGCTTCTCACCAGCCTCCAGGCAGAACACAACCCGTTAGCCACCAGCCTCTGTGCCCAACCAGCCAACCCTCACTCTCTCCTTGTGCAGAACTAATCCTGCTGAAGAATAACATGGACAGAAACAGTTTTGGCTGGATGACATAACTGATCCAGTTTGCTGCAGAGCCATGATTTCATTCGTGCCGTGGCAACACTGGGGGAGGTGTGGAGGTGTAAACCAATTCAAGGCAGGGAGGGTGGCAACTTCTTAAACCAGTTTAAGTGGCCCCACTTAATGCATGAACTAGTGGCATACACTAAACATTAAAATTTGAAATCCCTTATACCATGCAAAAATGCATATGAAGCTTGCTTATCTGTAGGCTTTAAAAATTTTCTGCAGCTTCCTAGACAAAATATTTGTGTATTCAGGGAGAAAATTACATACTTGCAGCAAGTAATCTTTTAACCAACTGGCATCATTGCCTGTCTAGTGCATGCAGTTACAGAGTAAGAATTTGCATTCCTCTTGGTCTGTATTGTACTCTTCATTTGTTAGGTTATTGTCTCTTTTCAAGTGAAATTAGTATGCAAACAGACAAAGTTTGGAGGAGATGGGTATTTGATTTTTTAAACATTTGTCCAAAGTAAAAGAGGAAGTCCACCACACAACCGTGAAGTCTGTATAAATTTCCCATATCCTACTTACAGTGCCTTAATGATTATGTTGGGGTTTTTCAATAAGTGCCCAAAGATATGTTCTTCCATGCACTATCTCAATAAGAAACAAGAAAAAACAAACCCCATCACTATTTGTTTTACAAATCAAGCCTAAAATGTTTTAAAACCTAAGAAATTAAAATAAAAAAAGAGGAAAATGTCTGCCATGCTTTGTGATTCTAATGAGTACTTACAATTTTGTGTTTATGATAAACAATTACTTGGGAGTACATTTTGGCTTTCTTTTAAATTTGAGTAAATGTTCCAGAAACTTTTTGTACATAAAATGTGCTTCAAATCTCTTTTTTTTTTTTTTTTTTTGAAGTGCCAATTGAAGACCACTTGTGTATGTTTTGATAGAGCCTATGAGAATCACAGTTCTAAGAATGGCATGCAATCTACTTCTTTCGTGTCCAAATGAATTTCAAATAACATTGGAATCATGATACTCTGAAGATATAAGAGAAGTTGTTATAATAAAAGGTATTGTTTCCCTCTACAAATTTACCATAAAGTAAATTATTTTCTTAAAGAAGTAGAAGGGTTTACAGCATGCACTAAGAATTCCAAGTTTAATGGAGATGAAGGCAGAGGTTACAAAAGAGTACTGGAGAGAAGGCAGTGCATGCAGCACTTTCTCCTTAAGCTTTAGCATAGAAATCCAGTGCCCCATGTGCCTCTATATGCAACATAAACTCAGAAATTAATATGACATATTTAAATGGTACATTGGAGCTCTGTCTGCTAGTCTATGTGAACTCTCTGAAGAGATCAAGAGAGTGTGCTCAGATCATAAACTCAATACCAATACTTTAATGCCTGACAGCAGTTCTGCCTTTAAGTCCTATTGATCAGTCTTCTTGTCATGTGATAGCACTTCACTGCATTACCCAAACCCTTTATGGAACACATGCTTCTGTCCCATGCTAATAAACAAGTCAGGTCACTTGTTACAACAGCTTCAACATGTCCTCCAAACTGCACTCCCTCAGGTCTGAACCTGTTGTTTCTTTCAGCAATGCCTGGGTGCCTCCCAGAGTGGGGGTGGTTGTAATCATGCACCCTCACTTCCATAGTCCCACTTGCAATTTCTTCTTCTTCTTGCACATTTATGTAAGGACAGAGGTGCAAAAGTGCTACAGCAGTGGGAAACGATACTTTCCAGAATCACAGTGACACAATTGCTAACAAATGCAAGTTTGGCACCTGCATAGTTTTTTGCCTGCTCTTTCTCAGTGCTCTTCCCTATTCCTTATCCCTGCTCTGTAATTCACCGGGTTCTGTTGTTAAATGATGTTTCTCATATGTTGTTTTATGAAGAAAATTAATCCAGTTTTCTAGATTACATGCAAGGCATTTAATGACAAACATCTTTTATAATACCCGTAGATTAGATCCTTTATTTTCCTTCATTTTTCTATGTCAATCATTGCTCAGCAGCAGTGCTCTATGTTCTGTGTTCTAGTGTTCTATATTCAGTGGTCTATGTAGAAAAGTGATGGACGTTCTGTCATAGTAACCTGAGACACTGCACTTGATGAAACTGAAGGTCATGCTAGACCAATAATTCATTTCTGACAGTGGCCAGTAGGAGAGATACTTAGGGAAAATATGTAGGAAATATTGTTCCCTCCTCTTGGCAGGTTCTCCTCAATGTTGCACAACAGCGTATGGGAATCAGTGATCATCAATTGAAACGAGATGTTCTGGCTGTATGTAAGAGGTAACAAAAATTCATCAAGAAGACAATGTAATTATGAAACAGATTGTCCAGAGACCTTGTGAACCCTCCCTCCTTGGAGATCATCAAAAGACTTGAATCTCTTGGCTTCTATTCAGTGTTGATGCTTCTCTGAGCAGGAGTTTGTCTAGGTCACCCAGGTCCTTCATTGATTCTAGAAATGCTGTAGGAGTAATTGTCCCTTTTGCAATCAGAGAGTTATCACATCTCTGAGCACTCCTTACCCTGATTGCACGTGTCTAAATCTGTTTCTCATGAAATGAGCAGCTGCAGTTTTGTTTGTTCTAAAGGCAACAGTATTTAGACTATAATTTCATAGAATTTTATTCAGTCAAAAACCATGATTACTTTTATTCAAACATTGGCTCAAATGTCACATTTAGATGCATGGACTGGCAGCTGTAGCTATCAAACTGAAATCAGTGACATTTCAAATACACCTTCTGTGGAAATAAATGTTCTTGGTTAAAAAGTTTTAATTATGGCCCCATGGGGCAATTATTTTCAGTAGTTTTGTGAGATGCATCAGCTATAGGTATTTGCCCTGCATTCTACAATAATACAACATCCTTCTGTTGATTATATGAACACCCAGTAATTGCATCCTGTTTCTCTCTTTATTCACGTGTCCATGGACTTTAGTAACAATAAGAACTACTTAAGTATTATTCAGTTCATTGCATATTAAAAATAATCTACAAACAGTTGGGGGGGGCAGGTTGTGATGCTGTGAATTTCTACAGCAAGCTAGAAAATAACTGCAGAGAGGTGTCTTGCCAATTGCAGCCAGGACCAGAAGCCCTACTCAGTCTGAAAAAACATTTATGCCACATCCAGTAGTTCTGGCAAGGCTAGAGCAGAGCACAACTGATTTGTGTGTAAGCACAGGATGTTATGAACCTTCATTCCAGAGACCACTTCAAAACATTTTTTGCATTGTGAAGGGAATAATTTAAGGAAAGGATTCTGTTCATATATTGATTTCAGACCTCAAGAGAAGATGTGTATTTTTGCTTATTGTTTTTGAAAATAAAACATGAAGCTAAAGATATACAATGCCTGCCAGATCTCAAGGGATATAAGCCCATTGACAATCCACATATAGATACATTTTTTTGGCAGAACTTGACTTGAGATAACTAATACTAAAAGATTTCCAGTCATGTTTGATGAACAGAATGCAAAAATCATTTGTCCTTTACACTGTCCTAGGAGGCAAAGAAGGAATTTCAGAGACTGTCGAACATGGCTTTTATGAGAAAGTAATTAAAGTCACTGAGTGAGCTGTCCACATGTTTGAGTCAGATAACAATGTAATTGACTGTAATGGTGCCTGTACTGAAGGACAGTAATCAAAAGATAGATGTGGCCGAAACCAAATTTGCTAAGGGAAATTTTATTGACATTTCTAGCCAATAGTAATAAGTCAAAAAGTTAATTTTACTTTACACAAGAGCTAAGTAGGCTATGCTGTGCTGATTTTTTGAAGAGAAATGAGAACATAACTCAGTACCTAAATGGCTTTATCTTTTTTCATGATAATAACCTGCTATTCATAGTTTGCAGTTACTATTATCACCTCCTTCGTTTTGCAGTGGTAATCACATGTGCATCATGTATACACCTCAACAGCTCTACCAACAGCAACTGACTTTGCAAGTCCTGCTGATGGGTCATCAAGCCTACACCACAAACTCATCACAGCATAGAATAGCTTTTAGGAGCTCACCATCCTCCCCCTTCAGGATGGTTAGAAGCTAATTTTAACTATAGATAATTTTGTAATTTGCAGGCAGAGAAGTCAGTTTGACATACTCCTCTTAGCCTGATTGAATTAATTTTAAATGCTTTGGCAGCTTTTCACCATGCTGCTGTTAAAAGAATTGCAGATAATGACACAACTTACAGCTGATCTCAATCCTTCCTCGAAAGGAAGAAAATAGCAACCCCCTACAATAACCACAGCCAACCTAATTCTTTGTGTAGCTTTAATTGCTTCTTTCCTCCTCCTAGCTTTTTGTCAATTCAGGCTCACATGGTTATTTTGGGATGTAAAGTAACCAAGCATACAGATTCTGATCTTTTAACAGCGCTAGGTTTTCTGGGTATACTTAGAAACCACAGACATTTTCCAATTCCTACATAAATTTTTACAAGACTTGATGGTGTCAAGTAACACTGAGAACTTCCTCCATCGAAGTATATAGATAGTCCATTACCTTCCCCAGTAATATTATTTTGGAGGAGTCAGGGTGACACAGCGTGAGTCCCACTATAAACCATCTGTCCTGTTTTACTTTAATGCAGTTTCATGCAGCTGTCATTCATGACCAACCAGACTAAGCTGTGCAAAAAACACAATACCTAAGCACCACTAAAGCCTTTACCCAAATGGTCCTTGAGCTTCTAACAAACCTGCAAGGGGTGTTGCTTTTTTAGCTTATGCATCATCTAAATAACTGATGACTCTTTTCTCAGTTTTCAAGCACCTCTAAACAATGCCTAGCAGGGCACCGCAAGACAGGTTACTGCTCTCCATTCTTCCCTTGTATCAGCTGGTGAAAACATCTGAGTTTGCCCTTGAAACTCAATGCATGTTGGAGTACAATGGTCGTAGTTTTCTGTCGGTCAGCAGTGTGTCAGTCCTAGGAAAGCTTTTGCCTCTTACAAAGTCAAAAGAGCACCAAGACACCTTTCTATGAACCAGGGTTCAGCCCTAAATTTCAGGTCCACAATTCTCATGGTTGCTGAGTAATACAGTAATGCCACTTTTAAGAATATCCTGAATTTAAATTGCAGGCAGCAAAAGCAGTACACTTTTAATTTGTGCATTAAGTTGATTTGATTTGAAGGAAAAAAACCATGCCCCATACTTTTCTTCCAATACTGTTCTTCCAGTACCTTTGCAGCAAATAACCATTCTTAAGGCACCATTTTTAAAGAAATACACAGTCAGCATGTAAATAGTCAGCATGTAATTTAATTTGCATGTAAACTAATCATTTACACACCTAGGCAGTAGAAAGGCACACACAAACTTTTATGTATCTTAAGTGATGCTGACAACTTCTGGGTTCATAAATTTCTCATTCAAATTCAGCCTGTGACAAGAAGATAAGATTCAAAGCAACCTATTCATTCCTGCTCCCTCCTGAAGCTGATCACTCACATTTGTGCAGTTGTGGCTACCTATGGCATTACCCTCAGAACTGGATAACTTAAATGATCAAGTTATTTAAACTCCTGTTTCTCTCAAAAGTTTCCTTCATAATATAGGTATTTCTGAAGATGAGGTGAAGATCAAGGCATATGGGGGAGACAGAAGAGATAGAAGATAAGCCAGTGTTGCTGCTGAGTAAAAAGTATGTGGAATGAGACCACTGAAAGCACAAGTTTGGAAAAAAAAATAACCAATTAAAATATAAACCAATTAAAGAAAAAAAAAATCACCCTAGCACTCTGTGGTCAGTTCTTTGTAGATGATCGTATTGATCTTTCAAATCTGTATTTCTCCTTTAGACTTTGCTTCAGCAAAATCCTTAAACAAGTACTTGGCCTTAGGTATTTGAATGTTTTTATTGGAGTTTATTATAAATAAAATACAGCTCACCTCTAACACTTTCCTAAATGTGGGTACATTTGATTGTTTCAAGTTATATGTTCATCTATGCATTCAGCTGAATCTGGGCACTCTTAATTGTCCATGCTAGGGACTATATAGCTGATAAATATCTTTGAGCACATCTTATGGAATGAAAGCTCCTTGTTCATTCTTAAAGATGGCATTTTTTAAGAGTAGTGCAGGACAAGATAGGAAAGCAAAGACAAGACCTTTTGATATAAGAAGGCCATCAGTAACATTTCTAATGTTTTACCTGGTAAAAGTAATCATAAAGCAAGAATTTCTCAGGCTTGTATCAAGAAATCAACATTTGAAATGTGTTTAGATGTGTGTGACTGTTACCTTGAAATAAGTGTAAATGACATGGACTCAGATGAGTAACTTGGAAGAAATTAATTCTTCATTTAAGATTTTATCAGCAACTCTTAATATCTGTAGTGACCATTATGTGGCTGCAAACTATTGAGTCTCTCTACAAAGAGCCTGGTTGATCAGAGTCTTATCAGCACTATCAAAGAAGCTTCTAGAAACGAGTCTGGCATTCCTTTAAAAAATGCACTAGAGAGATTGAATGTTACCTTTGAATGTAACTTTCATTTAGCAATTCCAAGCATTCCGTTTGCTGTATAAGTGCTTTTAACAGCTGCAATGGTGATGATTCAGTGATGATTCCATGATGTGTTTATCTGGTCCACGCTCAACAGGTGCATTTGAACTGTTTCGCATCCATGCAGCGCCTAAGTACTGCACTGTACAACTGTTTACATCAGCAGGGGCTGAGAAAGTCAGGGCAGCTTCTTTTGTTACCTTTCCAGAGCAAAGAAAAGGGTTTCCTCTGCAAAGGTGTTGCTAACCCACAGTGGGCAAGCGTAGAGGAATGAGGGTGTTATAGATAATAAAACGATAAAGCCGAATTAATAAGAATGAAAATAGGTTTTTATTTCGAGACCGAAATTCGGTCTCTGATAGCCACAATCAAAGACACAGCCTGGAGCCCGGGGTCGATGCTGGGTGAACACGATTCGAGCTCTGTCGCATCAAATCCCCTCCGTTCACAAAAGTCGTCTCTGCCGGGGTGGTTTTTATACAGTGTTTCTTGCCCAGGGGCGAGGTGTTCTTTGTCTCTTTCTCCTTCTTTCGAATATTCATGTAGTCCAGGGTTGGAGAATACTATCTTCAAACATGTCCGGGACAGCTTGGAATATTCATGTAGTCCAGTGTTTTCTGTCTGGAGTTGAAGGAATCCTGTCTCCAGTTCGGACAAGATCGTCTCGAGACAAATAATACCTTACGCATGAGCTGATACATGTGAAAAACAGGTTATGGGAATAGGGGATATGCAGAGTGGTTTACCTGAATTGAGTTACTCTCTCTATCAGTGGCCATTATTGGCCGATGATGGCTTGAGAAATTTTGGGGAGGCGCCCTGTTGAGATGTTAATTTAGAACGAATTCCTGTGCATGCTACAAGTAAATGAATTAACCAATTTCCCAATCCCTGTGCAAGGCTTAAACGAGCCTAGGTGAATTTTTGTAACACATCTTACCGTTGTGCTTTTATCATATTTATAAGAGCACGAATTTTGATACATTTATTACAAGGGGAAGGAGAACTTCGCCAGTTCTCACACACGAGTTGGTAAAATGGCTGATCTCTAGGGCCTTATTTCTGAGCCTAGTGCAGCACCCATTTGTACCAACTTAACCTCTGACATGGGAACCTTGCTGTTAAAGGGGATTTCAGGTGGTGGCAGAATGGATGGATGGAGGCCACAAGGCTTACCAGCCACTCAGTGCCTTGCCCCAATATTGCAGTGGCCTGCAGAAAACTGGGCCAGGCTGTGAACACAAGAGAAGACAGCGTTCCCCCTTCTTCTGCTTCTGACAAATGAAAAATGGTTTATTGACACACACACTAATCAGGTATTCATCATGCTTATGTACCAAAATCATGCCGTGTGTCCACTGTATCTCAAGTTACTTCCATAAATCAGCTATACTTGTAAGTGGGATTTCTTGAGTAGTCTGAAGTCATCTGTTTGAAATTGCACTGAATTACTTCTAACCTAGTAATGTTAGCAGAACCTTTTAATATTTGTGGAGAAATTTGTAAAGATGATTACATTTCAACTGCTTTTTCTACTCAACTTAAAAATGTTAGGAAAAGTCCTTTTGAAATCTCTATACAGACTCATAGTTCAACTTAATTGAAATACTTGGATAAAAGCAAGACTAAATCTTTAGCATTGAGACACTAAACCAGAATATCTAAATTTTCATAACACCTCTAAATTGCTTCTAGATCTGTCCTAATCTGGCCCTACTTAGCTTATGAAATCTTCAGAGGCAAGTATGACAAAAATCTAATCTCTAGTAGGCTGTGAATAAATCACTGTAAATAAAATTCATTTACAGTTACGATGTCAGCTTACACTGGAAAATAAAAGTATATAAAAGTAATTATATTTCATATTTAATTGGAATATGTAAGTATTCTTATCTAAGGGCCAAAGGTCCAGAAAGACTTAGGAGTAAAAACATATCAGTCTAAAAGTTATTAACTTGTTTTGGTTTAGACTTGGATCAATATGTTGTGCATCCCATTAGGACATATGTAGTAGCAGGTCATGTTGCAGCTGTGCCTAGTTTTCTACTGTGCTGCCTAGCAAAACTTTAGTATTGAGCTCAGGTCATATTATTGTAGTATGTTTTTGGGGTTTGTTTGTTTGTTTGTTTGTTTTTAGCTATAGTGTTCCTCATTTTAAATTCTCAAGGGTTTGGCTGGCATGGATATCCTTTTGGCAGTATCAAAATATTTCAGTGATAGATACTGTATGAAACTCTACCATTATGAAATGCACAGCTTACACTTTCTTCAGAAACTGTACCCAACATAAGAATGTAAATAGGACTCATGCACAAATCCAGCAGAAAACCCTTAGGTAAATACTTTCTAGTTCTGTAACTAAAAAACAAAATGAGTTTTCAGACTCTAGGGTCTCTCTCTGATACACCTCACCACAGATACACCTGTCAACTAATGAAAGGTGGCTGTTAGTTTAAGATCACTTTTCCACACCCTGATGACTGTCTGATAGCCAGAATCTAAATCAAACAGAGCTTTGTGCCTTGGGCTGTGGCTCTGTAAACCTTACTGTTTAATTAAGCAACAGTATCAGAGATCATCCACATCATATAAATGCTGTATTACTTCTTTTAAATATTTACCTAGTACCCAAAGAACAATTGTGAGTTTTAGAATCAAAGAAACATCAGAATTAGAAATTCAACAGCTCTTTGTGAGAAAAAATACTTACCGCATGCTTAATTGCTCTTTGCATTTAACTCTTTTAATCTAAATGGCTATTTAGCAGTTAAAATTTGCTAAGACTACTAGACTGTATTAATCCAGGCCAGTGAAAAATAATACCATTTGCCACTACACTACTGTTTTTGCCATTAATATGTATTTGATGCTTGCAGATGGGACAACCCTAGAATGAATATCAGTTTCAATTTCCATTTAGTATTCCGGATGAATAACATTTACAATCCAGGTACAGTATAATGCTTCTCCTACTGAGCCAAATGTTGTATTTTGGGCAACCAGAGGCAGAATTTTCCCTGAGATGATGCTTTTTTTCCCTGTGATTTAATTAATTCAGAAAATCCCAAGTTCAGTGGCCATGAAGCAGCACTACAAGTTTATGTGCTTATCGAAGTTATATTCTTGGTGAATTATTACAATGGCAATTGGGAACAGTTTTTCTCTTGCTGTTGCTTCAATAGCCGACAGTATGACGTTATCTTGAACATTTCTGCAACTCGTTACTGTCTTTTATTTTTCCTCATAGACTTGCAGATGAATAGTCAGAGAAATTCTCATATGCACTGGCAGTGCCCCACATCAACAATGGTTTGTTTTGCTGCTCACAAACAGACTTAGAAGGCTGGTCCCAGTGGTTCTTAGCTGTGCTCTCCTCATTTAGTTGTTTTGTAGATAAAGTATCTCAGATCTATACTATCCTCAAAATGGTACTGAAAAGATACCAATCTGATTGGAATCTGAACATGGAAAAGAAATTGCATGACCTATTTACACATTCCTGGCAGCAGAAGGGACAAGTTACAAACACTGATTCTTGTAGAGCTATGAGGAGCTGTGAACTCAACTGTGAAAGGCACTGCAGGTCTAACCGGATGGGTAATATGGTTCTTACATTGTTCCTCTTTTGTCCTCTGGCAGGACCTAATGAGTAGCTGTGGATAATTGCCCTCCTGTCATGAGGTCTTTTTAGTATGGATTACCAGTAGATGTGATGTGCTCACAGCTGTGTGGTGCTCTGTAAGAGGCATGCATAAATCCATCCAGACTGAAAGGTGATAAATGGAGGAAAGCTCATAGGATCTATGCAAGGGATCTTACTGATATTAGCAAATAGGGATGGCATGATTTGTATCACAGGTGTATTCAGTAGCCTCCTTCTGCTTTGGCTGCTTAGAACTGTGTTTCCTTGTGCTTTTAGGGCATTTAAGTACAGTGTCTAATCTCGGATTGTCATTGCAGAGTTCAGTCTCTCACCACACAGCAGGCACAAAATAGCTCAGGAAGCAAGACTTCTCCATGTTCTCCCTTTCAAGTAACATGCCAAAACAACAGATGTTATCTTCAACTTCTAAGTTGAGTAATTTGGTGCAACCTATTTCTTACTGTTGCAGCTGGTATTGCTGAAGGACTGCAACTCCATTGGTACAAGTTTGTGCATTTGGCAAAATGATGAATTTCGGAGCTCTAGGCTGCATCTCCTAAGTGATTAAGCCTGTGCAATCTTATAAACTCTCTGGAAAGCTCATCTTGTCATAAGTTTCTTATAGAGAGATTTAGGCATAGTGACCAGGATTTTATTTATTTGTCACAGCATTTATTGTTGGCTGGGGGAGACACTAGATTGATTGTGAAATTAAATGACGTGAAAATACCCCGACCAAATATTGGACAGAAACCTTTTTGTGCTAAGAATTTTAATAATGCAAAAATTAATAATTCTTCACAACAAAGCAATGAATACTATGTATATTTTTGATAGAAGCATGTTCTATCAACTAGCTGAAAAATGTATTTATGACCCATGAATTAGAGTTGGCCTGGCCAACAATTACTGGCAGAGAAAGAAGCAGAAAAGCTAGACTTTATACAAGATACCTTTAGTGAAATTATATTGAATAGGGTCAGGACTTGTCTGATAAGGAATCTAAACCTCTGCTAGTGCAAAGGCTCCCATTGCCACACTTGCTCACCATAAAGAAGGAGAAAACTTACACTATGCCATCTATTCCATCATTCAGGCAGGGCAAGAGGATCAGAAACATGCCACATCCCCCTACTGAAGAAATGTATTTCTTTATAAGATGAAAATTGACACCTGAGCGAGGCACTGCCATAACTAAGGTGAGCACTGTGGTGTATTCAAATAGCAAACCCTTCAGAGACCCATACAATGGAGCTGTATTGTTTCCAATAACACAGATTTTTCCAGATAGAAGGGTCTATTTTTTTTTTTCCCTAAGTTACAGGCAAGGCTTACTGAGTTAAGGTGTTTTCTTAGTATTCATTGCTACATTGTTCAGTGCTCTTAATAGTACAAGATACTGAATATGTATTTTTTCTGAATTTTTTTTCAGCTGGTGGTGTATACTACAGTGTACATTGCTCTCATTGCAGAATGTCCTGCAAAAGCCACAAGCTGACCATCCTTGCCAAGAAAACAGTTTCAGATTCAGTCCTTTTGACATATACATACATAGCCCCTTTGTCAACCAGTGGGGAAATTTCCTATACAAACTGTAGAAATATGTGCATGGAACTGCTACAGGAAAAGAAAAAAATGTTCTATGGACCCTCTTGCTTAAGTACCTGTTACTTATCAAAGCTAACTGGAACTGCTGGTTCAGAATAAAATACCACGAGAGCTCTAGGGCCAACATTTTTTTTTTTTTTAATGCCTAATTGCCAAAATTGAACCTAGAATAATTGTCCAAGTAGGAAGCATTTCGGGACTTTGAGGGCAGTAGGTCCTGTGCACATCCTGTTGATTTCACCATCAATTTAAAATAATCATTCCTCTTACAAGGAAATTCTTATTTTCTGTAGGAAACCAGAAAAAAGTAATCTAATAATGAAAGAAGTTCAGGTAAGCAAGTTTAACAGCTTCTTTTTGCTTTATCTGCAAGGCCACTGCAAAGGTACATGTTGAAATTATATGGGGTTTTTAACTGTTTTCTTAACTCCTTTGATTCTTCCTACAAATGACATCATCAGGTCTCATCGATGTTTATAAACTTTATTGGTTTATAAACAGAGATACTGAGTGACTGATATATCGAAGGCTTCCATTTTACCCTGTTATTTCCTGTGTCTGTAAGCAATACATGCAGATCTTCTGACTTTAATCATCCTGGTTATCTTCCAGTTTCTTCCCTCTTCAACAGGATGTGTCTGACATACTGGTGTGTGCTGTGATAATTGTACAGTCTCAGAAACTGTAACGAAGTAAGAAAAATCTCACATAAAAGATTCTGTTGCTTCTGCCAGAAGCTCAGTTCAGATGAGTTGGAAGGTAACTTGGTTTTGTTTGATGTTGGATTTTGTCCTCCAGAATTTCAGTTCAGTTATACCTAAAGTTCTTAATTCCTGTTGATATTAAGTAAATTGAAACAACTCCAGATGAGGAAGGTGATGTGTGCCTGTGTTGGCAGAAATTTTGAATAAATGATGATGAGCACTGTGAAATATCTTCGTTTCAATGTGTTGTCAGGTTTTTAATGGCAGTTATTGAACTGAGACCACTCTCTTAATTATTTCACTGCTCTTTGCAATGTATAAAAATGAAGATTGAGAAATAAATAGAAAGTATTGTACAGGCAGACATTTTGGGTTGGTCTCATTCGTAGGGAGTTTCTTAAAAGCTGTGTCATCTTTCTGACTGGAACAGCCCACTATGCATCAGGAAAAACCTAACACTGGTTTTTGTCCACCAGGGATGAGTCAGTCACATGGTGCCTGATTCAGCTCTGCAGTCTCTTTGTCCTGGTGGCATCTCCTCTTCTCTGGAGTACAAAAGTAGATGTATTATTACAGTGAAGACGTTCAACACATATGGGTGGTGTTTTCAGCCTTTTCTGAAATCTGACAGCTCAAACAGTGTATACGAAATAAGAATTGTGAGTGCAATGAGAAGTAACCAGTGGTTGGCAATTTCATTTGGTACGTTGTCTGATGACTAAGAAGGGAATTTAGCAGATGGTGCACTAAGAATGAATAAACAGACGTGGTTTTCATATCGGGTATATTTAAGGTGTGAGGATCTTCTGGGTGGTACGTGTTAGACAAGTCCAGAGCAAAGCTGAGAGCAGTCGTGAAAGAGCACTGAAGGCAACTGACACAAAATTTTCATTTGGGGAAAGAGAAGAGTACAGCTGTCCCATTTGTGTACCCCACTTTAGGTGAGTGATCTGGGCCATTGCCAGAGGCTTCTTCCGTCTTTGCATTTTGCATATGAGGCTTCTTGCATCTTTGCCTGAGCCTGTGTGGCAACTCTATCTCCTTAATCTTTCTTTATTGCTGTTTATGTTTTTCTTGTGCTATTTGAATAATTAAAAATAATGATTCATTAACACTGTTCTTTGCAGTTAATCAGGTACTTTAAAAATATTTTATAAAATTAGAAATTATCACAAGATGATTGCTGTGTCTGTTGAATCAGCCCTTTAAATATCATACCTTTTCTCATACTTCTCACAACTAAGCAAAAATCCACTCCTGTCGGACTCATCAATGGCTATCACCTCTCAACAGCAAGATCTAGGTTTCCATCAGCCACATTCCCTTGCCTCAAGGATAGTATGAACTCCTGCAGAAATTACATCAGCCATCTGAAACTTATCCTGACCTTAATGATAGTCCTATCAGGACCACTATCTGTGAGGATGCTCCCTCAACACCATCATGGAGTCAATCACACTCATGTAAAGTCAAGTGAGCCAACACAGCCCGTGCCATGATTTACCCCCAGGCAGGCACCAAGCCCCATGCAGCCCCTCTCTCACTCCTCCACCAGCCATCAGTGAGAGAATTAGAAGGGTAAAAGCTGGAAAACTCATGGGTTGAGATAAAGGCAGGTTAATAAGGAAAGCAAAAGCCATGCACACAAGCAAAACAAAACAAGAAATTAATCCAGTGCTTCTCATGGGCAGGCAGGTGTTCAGCCATCCCAGGAGAAGGGGATTCCATCACATAAAAGCAACCTGGGAAGACAAACACCATCACTCCATCCTTCTTCCTCCTGCTTTATACACTGAACATGATGCCACATTGTCTGGAATGTCCCTTTGGTCAGTTGGGGTCACCTGTCTTGGCTGCATCCCCCCCCCCCACCCTCCCATGCACCCCCAGCCTCCTCTCCAGTGTGGCAGCACAAAAAGCAGGAAAGGCCTTGGCTCTGTGCAAGCCCTGCTGAGTGATGAAAAAACCAATTCTATATTATCAATGTTGTTTCCAGCACAAATCCCGAACACAGCCCCATAGCAGCCACTGGGAAGAAAGTTAACCCTACCCCAGCCAAAGCCAGCACAGCCAGCCAGAAGGAATTGGTGAAGCTTGGGGGGATTTGCACACACTGGGAAATGGTGCCACAGAGCTGTGCAAATGGTGCACAGTCTCAGCCATACCCTGCAACTCAGAACCACACACCTTACCAGCTGGTCTGGACAGAAGACACTGGAGATAACAGCTTCACTGATAAGCTTACATTGGCTATATGTACAGAATTTGCTGGTTCTTCTGTTTTAGCCTGCACAAGGCAGAACATTTTTCTTCTGAACTAACTTCCTTTTTTTAGTAACCCTGAAGGACAGAATTTTATTTCAAAGCTTCTTTCTGACAAGACCTTTTTTATTTTTAGACTGTTATAAAAACACTCTACAAGGAAAAGTATGTAGATTTGAACCTGGGTGAATGAATTTTCCTTTTTTTTTGGTGGGTTTTTTATCAATATTTTTAATGATCAGATGCTATTGCTTTTACATTTTTATGTATCAGTCAAGTTGAACAATCTGGTTTTGCAGAGAGTTTTATGACCAGGTTGTTTGCTTTTCCGAACTTTTGTGATTATCACAACACATTTCTGTGAAATAGAATATTGCATATTCTCAAACATATTAATTTTTATTAAGAACAGTTCCAGGGGTCCTTACAATGACACTGAACAAGGATGCTAATGTAGGAACAGGACAATTCTACCTGGTATGAATAAGGATATATAAACAATGGCCTACCACTTCTCTTTAATTCATTGGGCATTAACAAAGTGGTGTATTTTTATCTTGGACTACATGTGACTGGTATAAGTTATACCTTATCTACTACTGAGTGAGGGGGTTTGTTCATTTCATTCTTTTATCTTTGGCATGGAATATGCCTTCTGAAATATCACAGCAGTGCATGTATCTGCAGACTTATTGATGGGTTTAAGGCAAAAAGAGTGATGAAGGAAGGACCTTTTCTACAGGTCCCTATGGGAAACGACATGGGAAAATGTATTAATCTTGCAGCTTCTCCTGGAGGTCATTATGCTGGTTGGGACAGTTGGCATTTCATAGGAATTAAGGTCCAACTATCTGTATATCTCCAGCCATTAAATTTACCCAGGTATCTTTTACCAAGGACAAAGACTTGAGTCAGATTGCATTTGGTTTCTAACCTGGCTGCATGGAGAGAACAAGATGAGCTAATGGTTCATCACTGCCAAACATTAAAAAAAATGCTCAAGCCACATTTCTTAAAGAAGTATCTTAGGGTTTTTTTTATAAAATGAGAATAGTACCATAATACTTTACAAGGATGTTTGAGGCTCAGTCATAAATACTGAGGGAACTTTAACTGAGAGAGTTGTTTGATAGTGTAGGCTCTACTAGCTGGGAGTGCATACCAATGTGAATTTACTGACACAGCTCATATTTGCTTAGAAGATTTTCTCGGAACAGATAAGTGTGAGACATGTTTATTTTAAGTCTACACAAAATTAGACCTTGAAAATATTTTTGAGAATTTTTGCATACTTGTCTAGAGTGACTGGGTGTCTTGCCTTTTTTAACTAATACTGTATTTAAAACATATTTATAATAAATGTATTTGCATGCTATCTAATATAAATAATTGATTACTTAGAATAAATATTCATCATCTCAGGCATAAAACTCACTGAGGACTAAGTCAGTTGTGAGTCTGTTCTAGGTCTTAACATCCATATCATTGACCTTCCTACAGTACCCTGCAGATTTTCCATCCTACCATTTTCAGCTATAAATTTTCATCCAAATAAGCAACTTGTCTGATTTTCTGACATACCCACAGCTCTTCCTCTTGTGTTGTGTTCAGCCAGTTGGCATCCACAGGATGTCAGAGCATATCACAAGTAAGGAGGGTTAACCTTTCAAAACTGTTTACCTCCATATGTGACCAGTTTTTGCAGCACTGCAGTATTGTGGCACAACCTCTAAGTATAGCCTTTAGATGTGTTTCTAGGAACACTGCCTTATAAATAAATACAGTTGACAGTCTGCTGATCACAAGCCTATATTTACCACAGAGAAGTTGACATGATGTCATGAAGGATTTGACAATTAACCTTGAAAATTCCCCAAGTATGTTCAACATCTATTGAATTTTTTCTGACTAAAACAAAAATTTTTAAAATAAGAAACTTATGGCACAGGGTTCATTTGGATTACAGAAGATAATCACAAACTGTAAGGGGTAAAAAATAATTTCACTTCCATCAGAATCATGGATAGGATTTTTAAATGTTTTCTGGGCTTGCTATTTGATGTTTCAGCTGAGTAAATATTATTGAAGCAGTTTGCTATAATACTGCTTCTTCTGATCATTTATATTAAATTAATTCAGAAGAAAAGTTAGCCATGTCTACTTTCCCTCTTGGAATGTCATTCTAATGGTGTTTTAGCCTTATCTTAGATTTTTCATTGAGTTCTATTCTTTAAGTGGGAGTTTCAGTACAGAAGAAAAGCGAGTTTGTGGGTGCATGACTGACAGAAGGAAGAAAAAAGATACACAGGTATCTTAGCTGGATAGAGCCCTGAAAACAGCATAGGAAGCTTTTAACAGTTAACAGAAGAATACTACCACTGAAAACATAGTTCAAGTCTTGGGGAAACTAATTTTCCCAGACAGGCAGTGAACAAGTTCCCAGAAAGGGACTGGGTCAATATGCCCTCAGGTTACATTTCCAGAACTGTAACTGAATTGGAACTGGCACTAAGGATTCAACATAAGAGTTTATTTTGAGCTGTAGTAGGAGTCTTACAGCAAACTTAACATCAATGTTATTTTTAGATGTGGAGATCTCGGCCCATGGGATTTCATCTGAAATGCTTTAATGTCTAATTCCCACTAACATCAGGGGGGTTAAACACTTAATTACTGCTGAACCTTAAGTTGCTTTTGAAACTGGAAAGGAAATTTTACAAATTTCTTGTGATGGATTTAACATGACTCAAATTCTATTGAGTTATGCATTTCCTTCGCACCTTTTGTACCAGGGGTCAACAAACAAGAAGTTTTACCCCTAAGGTGAAATGTTGGCAAGTACAGCCAGCAGAAGAGAGAATTGTATTAAAAAATAGCTCTTTATGTTCCTCATCAGTACTCTTTTCCTTCTGTGTGACTATATGCCTCTTCTGAAAAGCAGTTCTGTGAGCCTTTTTTGCTGTCACAGAAAGACTCACAGGTGTTCTCTGGTTGCTTATGATGAAAGGAAAGGAAACCTTTGCTCATCTTTCCTCCCTCCCTTACTGTCTTCTCTCACAAATATTTAACTTAGGTGGTTTTCTAAGGCTTTGATGCTTTGCAGCTTAGGAAAAGGCCTTGCATTTCTTGGCAGGCTGACTTATTTCACAAACATAGGCAATTACTCCCACCACAGAGCAGCCCGTAATTCACAGCCAGGGACTGCGGAGAGCTTCCTGTGTGCAACAAGCCCCTTATTCCCTGGAAGGCAAGCAGCTCTTCCCTCCTGTGCAAAGACTGTGGCCTTGGGAAAGACGATGTGGCTACACTCCTCCAAATCTTGTCAGCTGAATCAATAATCCTTTAAAACTCTCAGCAGCAAAGGCAAGTGACAGCTACTTTCAAGCTCCTTTAAATTTATGCCAGGATAACTTGTTGACAAACTCCCTCAATCCATCCTCCTACTCTGAAGGCCTAGGACCTACATTTCCTATGGCAAATATGTGTGATTATGTAAGTGTCTGTCTTCAAAGTGCAAAGGATTCTTTCATTAGTTTCATCCTGAAAGCAAAAATAAGCAAGATAATTATATTAGTAACTTATTTAATTAATTGATGGTTTAGCCAAGGTATGTGGTGTTTGCCTTTCAAGATGTAAAGGCATCCTGTGCTGTGGACACCTGCTGCATCAAGCCCACCTGAACTAGTCTCATTTTTCCTCAGTTCTGTTATCATGCATGCCTTATAAAGTCATTTATTATACAAATTGGCTACTTCAATTCCTTTTCCTGGATGGTGTTTGCATTTTTAAAATGCAGTGTGGAGTGTTTGCTCATTAGTCAGTATTCTTTAGCTGTCACTCAAAATAGCTGCATGACTTGATTCCCCTTCTTGTTAAAAAAAATTAACAGAGAAGCTGCCAGTCAAGTTTACCAAACAGTCCAACAATAGAGAAACTGCAAGCCCAGAATATTCTCCAGTTTCTGTAATTATACACTGAGTAGAGTAATAGAATAATTGGCATTCATTACATGAGTTTAAGTGTTCACATTATAGACTTCTATTTTGAGGACATTATTACCATACAGTAATAATTCTGTTCAGGTTGGTGATACCTAGAATACAATAGCTTTTGTAGAGTTAGGGAAATTTGTTAATATTCTACTTGCAAATATGCCAGTAAAACTGCTGCTTGATTCCTAAAGATGCAAAAGAAGTTTTTAAAGACAAGTGGCAAATCTCGAATATTTTAGAAAATAACTAAAAATCAAATAAGTTATTTGATTTAAGCAAATACCCTTATTTAGACAGTTCTGCTATTAAATTGCTATTTAAAGATCAGAGCATACACCCTGTATAGCTCAGAAATCCCAGATGTGGATGTGGAATGTGCCATTGGCCAAAAAGAATAAATTCAAGTTGCAGTGTTTGATTGAATAATCGTACTGAGTATATCAGATATTTTAAAAAGTCCCATAAGGGTTTAGTGAACCAAATTCCACTAATGACCCATAGAATTTATGCTCATAAATACTCAGTCCTCAAGTCTCTCAGATGAGGAAAGCCATTGGAATTTTATGCCCCTGCAAAACTAATCTAAGAAGAATTAATTCACCAAATGGTTATTGCCAGTGTATTAGCACAAAACCCATTAGAAACTTGTGTGCACAGATCTGAAGTCTTGAACAAATATACCTCCACTGTGGTAATCTTGTGAACAGTATCTAAGGTTGGAAAAACTCCAGGAAAACGTCTCTCATACTCACCCAAAGGCATGCCAGTGTTCACAGCAGGCATTCTGAGCATGCTTGAAACACAGCAGTTAAACACTGCCTTGGGTAAGCACAGGCACAAAGCATCACCTCCAGCTGTTAGAAGATAAACTGAGCACTTCTTGATCTAGAATGTAGAAAGCTGCTAAGTTAGTAAGATAGCTTGATTTATATAGCTCTTGAGAAAGGGCAGTTGTGATAATTCTGAATCATAGTTGCTAGCCAAGTGCCTGAAAGAATGAAATAAATACCTGTCACTGCCCATAGCTGTAAAAAGCATAATTCAAAAACACTGTCCTTCATGCTTTTACCTATTTTCAAAGCCCAGTTGCTCTTGAAAGGTTAAGTGGGACTCAACTGGCTTCCAAAATATACAAGTTGTATATTTATGTTTTCGATAAACTGATTGTTCAGGAAATAAGTTTCCAAAGATCCAGCTCAATGCTGGTAAGCCAATGTCTGCAGTGCAGGCGCAGACTGTAGTGCTGGCTCATGGTCAGTGCTGCTCGTGTCCACTGATAAGCACAGCACCCTTGCAGGCAGATAATTCGGTGTTTGAAAGTTTGGCCAAGGAGTCTGCTGCAAAGTGGTGCTGAGGTGTCGTTGAAGCCATGCTCTTTGTGCTGGGATAATAGACCCTGCTTTAAAACTCCCGGGTTCCTACCCTTGAAAAGGCTTTGTAGGTTGATATTTCAGGCAAATCATTCAGTTCCCTTTTCTCTGGTTCATGCATCAGGAAAATGGATGTCATACTGACATTCTTCGTCAGCTATTTTGAGAATAATGCAATGACTACAGAGAATTCTAAAATATTTTGAGAAAAGGTGTTAGATCTGCAAAGAATTGTTAAATGTCCCATTCACGGGAATACGCACATTCTGGGAGCTAGTGTGGCTCCTCTTGAAGAGCTTAGAGGAATACAATGGAGCTATAAGGGGAAATTTTGTCACCTTTTCAGCATGGATAAAGGAGAGGAAATTTTATACTGGGGACAGAAATAATGTGGTTTACTAACTGAATATTGTCAGACACCATTTTTTGTACAAACATCACTTGCATTTCCCAGAAACCTCTGAGGTACTCAGTTTATGAACTCTTTGCACTGAGAATAGACTGTGTTGAGATCATGCCTATGACTTTATCTATTTTAATGTAAAATTATGAATTTATGGATCTAGGTACTCTGTGAATAGCATGAATTATTTAAATGCAGCCAGAAACACAATGCGATGGCAAATAATTACAAATATATTCCTGCAGTCTACGGAACTTTACCTGATTACTTGACTATTGTATTCAAAGCTTCCTCACCTCATTATGAGAAAGAGAGGTAATAAAAATGTATAGAGGCACAGGGCAGGGGTTATTCTGATGACATAATTTAGGAAATAGGAGTGCTAGTCAGAACAGAAGAAAGTGAGTTGAAATGCCCTGGATAATGAAGGCTGCTCTGGAGAAACTAGGAAGCAGTGAATATCCTTGCTGATAGTTATTCACACAAGCTGACCTTTGTCCTCAACGTGACATCTTGTATTAAAATGTGAGGCAGGTAACACCGATAAAATTTTCTTTTAAATTCAGAAGTTTATTAGTGAAAGTATTTTATGAAATTCATTGCTGTAGCAGGATCTTTTAATAAAAAACAAATTCAAAACTAACCACAGTTAACAGGTCTTAAAATAAACCTGTCTATTTAAGGAAAACAGATGAGCTGGCTTGGGGGAAAGCTTGAAGAACAGCAAATAGGTGAGACCTGTGCGTGACTACACACAGGGTGGAAAGCAGAGCAGTGAGTTGCTGGGAGAGGATGCTGCTGCCAAGAGAAGTGAGCGTGAGAGGGCAGCTGTCTGGTTTTATGGTGGACCACAGCATGTTCCTGAACCAGACAGCTCTGATCTCAGTTCTCCAGTCATCCAGAGGTTTTATCTAAATGCAGATACCTGGGCAGCCTGTGCCAGTGCTGGGATGAGTACAGGGGTGTCGAGATACTAGATGAGATGGACATAGAAAGGGAGGAGGAAGTCTAAGTATCTGGAGCACCCCAACAGGAAACAAATATATGAGTTGGGAAACTTGCGGGAAAGCAAGAAACATAAGGAGGATTGGGAAAAAAGCAGTTTGAAAACCTTGCAGATTAGATGACAAAGAGAAAAGAAACATGTCTCAAGGAGCATTTGGGAGGGAGGTGACACTGAATCCTTTTGGGGTCAGAATAGTAGAAGGAAAATATGTAGAACTGAAATGGACAAGATGCTTAATCTGTGGTTTATGGTAGTTATTTTGTGAGAGGAGAAGGAAGAATTGACTATCTCAGAAAAATAAATTAAATCACACTCTTTCCCCTTGATAGACATTGTTTTTCAAGAACATAATAAGGAAAATATCTAAACATCTTTACATTCATATACTGTACTAAACATGATCAAAATTTGTCTCCTGTTTCCCAGATCAGGTTAAGATTTGAAAAAATAAATTAATTTAAGTATGCTAGGTTATTGCAAAAGTGTCGCATTTATTCCTTGGCTAGTATCAATGCCCATAATATGTTGTTTCAAAGCAGTCAGAAATAGCAATAGAAAAATCTGAAACTCATTACAGTATAACAAGGCCAGAAGTGTTAAGAGTTCAAATGCTAGAAGATCAAAATACAATTCATCTTGGTACCCTAACATTAAAACTTGTAGAGACATATAGACAATCTACATGCACACTGAATGGGTTTCTGATTAATGTGAAATATTTTTTCCCACCAGTGCTGGAGTGTTTGGGGAAAGGTATTTTGTGTGTGCTCTAGTAAGAACCACAGTTATTAAATAAAAAAATAAATTGCCTAACCTATTTACTTCATCTCTCTGTAGGAGATCATTTACTCAAATACATCATGGCAATTTTTTCTCTAACTGGGAATCTGAACTCTTTGAAGTGTATTTTCATATTATTTTTCAAATCTCAAAATGGGATGTTAGTTTGTCATGTTGATTTTGATCCTTTGTTTGGAAGTGTGTTTATGGCATGGCTTAGAGGGCTTTCTATGAGCTTTTTTTTCCTAAAGAATAGTTACGTTTATAATTGACTGAGAGGGACAAGTTATCTAAGTGCAGTAGTAACAGAGATAAGCTGTTTTTCTGCAGGCTGAATGCAGAGTCATTCACAGTCGCACATCCAAGCAACGATCAAAGCTGGAGGGAAATATCATCACCTTCCCCCAATCGAGGGCACACACACTATCCCGTTTCCTCTCCAAATCACAATTAATAAGGTGGACCAGACTAAAGGTATTCTATTAGTCTAGTATATTCACCAGTAGGTTAGAACTACTGCTTCTGGGCTTTTATCAGTTCTCACTACTTCTGCTGGATTTTTACACCAAATTGTTTACTTAGGTAACTGTTATAGATCAAATGCTTTATTATTGTTACTCTCCTTGTTAAAATGCCCCGGTGATGTGAATTGATAACTTCTTGATCATCAGTGTCATAAAAATGCCTTGCTAATCTGCTGTCACGCTGTATCAAAAAAACAATAAATCAAATATATGTTAGGTATGCAGCAGACTGTCACTTCCCCCTTTGTGTCTGCAAAGAATATGATTTACAGTCACACTGGTGTAAAACTAATACTCATTTGTCTGCACTTTGTGGTAGATATTCAGTAATCTTTAAAATATGATTTAAGTCTTTGAGTTCCATTTGCAGGGCCCTCTTTGTGTTCTATGTCCAGCCTGAACTATATCATGTTTCAGTCTGGAGGACCCTGTTGTGTATGTCTGTAGACCCTGAAATGTTTCATTTTAACTAAATATTGGAGAAGTAGATGAGTTCAAGAAAAGGAGAGTGCCTATTAATATACATCCTTCAAGCAGCAAAAATAATGAAGCCTCATTTCCTGCCTTAACCACCATCCTGAAAATGCATCCATTTTTTTCTCAGATCTCCTGGGTTGTCACACCGTGCTGTTCACTCCCTTCTTTATTCTGAGTTCTCTCTTATGACTTTGGGTTTGGATGGCTAAGAGGCAATATCTGCTGGGATTAGCTCAAAGCTACATCTTTGTGAATTTGCCAGCTGCCAGGGACATATTTATTCACTTACTAATTGGTCCCTAGCTGTTGCAATAAAAATGCCTGAAGGCATAAAAATGCCTGAAATTCAAGCATAAAAATGAAATGCCTGAAGTCCGCTTTAAGTGGGAACATTTTTTTGGGCCCTTCTCTAGCTGCCATCTTCCCTAAACCTCATAGAACTTAGGATCTTTGAGACATTTGTTTCTGTGTCAAATTCTGTTGAAATCAGTTGGTCACTCTTAACAATTCCCATGGAGCAGACTGAAGGGCAGATATATAAAGAAACAAATCTAAAACTTTTAAAATGAAGTGTGAACAGAAATAAACATTAGTATAGATGATCCTGACTTTTATTCAGCAGAAAATAATAGAAATGTCAACTGTGTACTCAGGTAACAAAGAATTAGAAGTGAGATAGTAGAATTCTAAAAGCCCTTTTTTTATTGGATATCAGGTCTTGTTACCCAGACCTGTTATCATTCACTGACAGGCTCAGAAGTTAGAATGATGACAGCAACTATAATGAATATTGTATAAATATTATTTTTAAAGTTCATGTGACTTAAAATCACTTGAGATCTGGAAGCAGGAAGGAGTAGAGCTCATATAAAGTGTACTAAAATCTGTCATCTAGATGAATATGAAAATTAGGAAAGAATCAGTGAGGGAGTCTAATGCCTGTCCTTGCTCTCATCTTGTTTGATAGCCTTATGGATGATGGCATGTATCATTTGCCAGCTGGGTTTCCAGTGACTGGCATTTCCAGGCCTTGCACTGAGATGTGAGGGTAGCTGACAGTGCTTAGGACAGCTGCCATCACAGGCTGATCTGATTGATTGGTCAAAATCATCGCAACCAACTAATCATGGTTTAATACAGGAAAGTGTATTTTATGATCAGAAACACAGACTACACCTATAGGATGGGGAGTTCTCTGTCTTAGAAAAGAGTAATTCAGAAGATGGCATAGCAGGAGACAGAAGAGCTTTTTTTGTGACATCTCAGTGCCTCAAAGTTGAGGCTTTCAACCTTATATTGATCCATGGATGAAGAGGAAAAAAATATACAGTAGACACATTAAAAAGATGAAACCATTTTGAACACCACCAGTAAGATCACTGTGCCCTGTTTTGTGGCTCATACTTCCTGCAGGAAGGAGCTACTCAAGGAAATTCAAAGGACAGGAAAAAAATGGTCTCAGAAGCCATCAATCAACCATTGGGATATAAGTCTTTTAGGATTTATAAGCCTACAATATTAGGGAAAGTTCAAAGAAGTAATTGAATCACTCTCTCTGGGTGCTTATACATTTGAAAAAAAAAAAAAAAAAAGCTTAATGACAGGATCCAAGGGAACTTTTTCAATCTTTTAGACAAGCAGCAGAAATGAAAATTAGATTCATTTAAACTTGCAACAAGGTGTAAATTTTTGGCACAAGCCACAGATAAATATTGGAAAATCTTTTCCTAGGAAATTTTGAGTTATTATTTTGCTTGGTATATTCAAATCATGGCAGTTTTTCTGTCTGCATGTAGTATATAACTCTAAATATACCATACATACAGAATGTGTGTAATACTTACCTGCATATATCATGTGTATATATTCCAACTATACCAGACCTAAGTAGATAGATAGCTGTAGAGCTTCCTTACTGAAATTAATAACTTTGCAACTAGTATGAAGACAGAGATGTAAATATGAGACCTAAAATAATCCAAGCATGGCATGAACTGGAAGCAGAATTAATCTCCAGAATACACTGAATACTCTTCAAAACAGTTTGTTAGACTTTGCTTCAAATTACATTATCTTCACAGTAGGTGAAAATATGGATTTTCTTTTGAGATGGAGAAAAAGAGGTTAGTGATCACTTTTCCACTAACAGAAAAATAAGTCTATTTAATGAATTATTGCGAAAATATACTCGAACTTCGAAAAAGTTAAAGAAACACAACAAAGAGTTTGATCCAAAGGAAACTTCTTCATGTACTAACATCGGCTAACAGCTACAGTTTTTCCTTTGCTAGGTGGGATTGAACAAATACTAAATCAATTTCTGTTTCAGTGTCACTAATTGTGTCTTGTCCCAGAGCACCATATTGGGCATTACCCTCAACATCTCTTGTGAACTTAGAGGAACACCAAAAAATGCTACATATACAAAATGTTTCATAGATAAATTGTATCAAATAAGGTACTAACTTCAGACCGATTTTAATGTGCAAGTGGGAGAAATACCAGTTCCTTAACGAGGGATGAAATTTATCCCCTTTCAGAAAGCAAATATGAGCCCATGAACCACTGAAAGCCAATACTAAAATCATGACTTAAGAAGATTTAAGGGCCCCATGTTATCTTTGCATGGAGTCAATATTTTTTTGCCAGTGATGTGGTCCCTGGTTCCTTGTTATTGATTTGTAATAAAACTTAGTATAAGATATTTGGGATATGTCTCATGCCAAAATGCATCTTGGCTTCTAGTCTTGTCTCCATTGGATGCTGGCCACAGCTAGTGCAATATCTTTAAAAAAAGTAAAAAATAAATCTCTGATGTATTTGAAATATTGAGTTAGCCCATCCTTTTCAAAATCCTCAGCAGATATTTCTAGAGCCAATGTGATAGTGCTATTTATTGTTAAGGGTACTCACTGTGTCTTGAAAAAAATACTCAGAAGAGATAGTTTGAATTTGCCAGATACTATTTATGATATGTTCCACCTTATTGCAGACAGTATGATCATTTCAAAATGTTTTGCTTGTAGGATGCTTGTGGAAAACACATCAGAAATCTTGGTTAATAGTAAAAATATATATATCTTTCATCAGCTCATTTCAGGCTTAGGAAAATTGTCTTTAGTTACTTAGTACTGAGGGATTCTGAATAAAAAAACTGATGCCCTGGAAACCTTTAATTTTTAAAACTCTGAAGGTCCATGAAATATTATGCTTAAGTCATTTGAACCCTACAAAACCAGCCAAATCAATGTCTAAAAACCAAAGGTAGATAAATTCAAACTGAAAAAAAGTGCATATTTAAAGTCAAGGCAAATATCCCTTGGAAGGATGTTTTGTCCATTGTTTAAAACTTTTTAATACTTATTCACTTCTTTTAACACAATATAGGATTCAGTCAGTGTTCATGATGCAATGCTCTGTGGCTTATATTTTACACTGATAATGTGCTATTTCACTTTCAGTGTATCTCTATATCTATGATGTATCAAATATTTTATATGTTTCACTAAAAAAAATAAGATGGTGAACTTGTTGTGACTATGTTAAACTAAAACAAAATATTTTGACTGGTACTTCCTTTTCCAGAATTTGTACTTTTCTCTACAGACATTGAAAAACTGTATTTGTAGTAACCTTTCAATTCCCACAGGTATTTGGTGCATTCTCTTCCCACTTCCTCTCATTAAATCTCAGGAAATAATGTGACATCTTTGATATTTTCGGACATCCATTTTTGAGGCAGCCAGTACATTGTAGATCACTGGCAGGCAGCAAGACACCCTTCAGAGGAAAGAGGGTTTGCAGAATTTTGAGGAATGTTTAATGTATCCCTTTGCAAGGAAAAAAAAAATTATTGAGTGGTCTGGGAAGGAACAGGTACAACCTGGCCCCAAAAGCCATGACCATATGTACTGTTTGTGCATGCAAAAATATATTGGCACAAGGTGATTCATGTGATGGGTTGACCTGGGACTGCAGTCAGACACCCACCCAGCTTCCTCAACAGGACAGGGTGAGAAAAGAGGATAAAAAACCTTGTGGGTTGGGGTAAAGGCAGGGAGATACTTTTCCAGTTACCACCACAGGCAAAACAGAGTCAACTTTTAATATAATTTATTGCCAGTGAAAACACATGTGGATACTGAGAAACACGGACTAATTAAAGCAAGATTTCTCCCTGTATTCCCTTTTTGCCAGAATAAACTTCATTCTTTCATCCCTGACCCCTCTGCCTTCCCCTTCCATGTGGCACAGGATGATGGGGAATGGGGAGTTGCAGTCAGTCCACATAATTTTCTCTCCTGCTTCTTTTTCCTCACACTTTTCTTCTGCTTCAGCATGGTAACCCTCCTACAAGGTTTAGTTCCTTCAAGATAAAACTGCTCCAGTATGGGCTCTCCAAAGGCCATACTTTCCTTCAAGAGTTATCCATGGGATGCAGACTGTAAATACTCTCCATCATGGTCCTTCACAGGCAGTGGGAAATTACCTGCTCTACTGTAATTCTCTCCCAGGGTTGCCTGGAGAACCTCATCCTTCTTCTCTCACCTTAGTGCTTACACAGCTGCTCTCTCATCCTTATTCCCCCCTTGCCTCTGCCTGCCTATTAGACATTTTTAACTGTCCATTCTTAAATATGTTTTCCAGAGGCACCAACATATTGGCTGATGGGCTCTGCTGTGTCCTGTGGTGACTCACTTTGGCGCTGGATGGAGACTGGCTGGAAACACCTGAGTCTCACATGGGACAGGCTTTGACCTCTCCTCATGGAGGCCACCCCATGTGTCCCCCTGCCAACACCTGGGCACCTGACACCTGATTAGAAAACAGTTAGAAAACAATTAGAAACGGTTTCATGGAGAATTGATTAGGAAACCAACATTATAACACCACCATGCTTTCACAACAGATTTATTTCCAAATTGCAGCTCTAGTTCTGTATTGTTGCTCTGAGAGTTGTTCATCCTAAGCTTTACTTTGTTCCCCTTTTTTGATGAGTGGGTTCAGTCCACACCTGCAGCAGTGCCAAACCAGCCACCGACATCTGGCAGGCCCCTGCCCTGTGAGCTGAGAAGGATGGCTTACAAACCTTTGGGCAAGTGACACAGCGACTTTGCAAAAGAAACAAATGCTGATACTAATTTTCTCCCTATTTGTGCTTATGCACTCTCATAGACTAAGTAATATGCATATATATTATATATATATATATATATATGATTTTTTTAAATTGTGTATTCTTTAATAGGAGACTTAAATAATCTAAATGGCATTTACTATGTACTTCTTGGGGGGGAGGGGGGGGGGGCAGGGGGAGGGTTTCTCTTTAATATGCTTCCGAATCATTTCCAATTAAAAATGTTCAGTTGATCTTGTTAGATGCCATGGAATGAAAATCTCTTGTGGTCGGTTCCTCCAAATCAGTGACATATACAAGGATAGAATTTGTACAGAAACTGCATAAGCAAAAGCATATATAAAAGCTCAAGAGAAGAGTGCCGGCGCATTCACAGAAATGTGGACCAACAGAAAGGCGTTTCATCAAGAGTTAAGTTCTAGCAGGATTTTTCACATGTCTAGTAAACTCCATCTTTTTTCTCTTTCTCCTGCTGGGGGGCAGGGAGAAGGGCTGCTGCCGCTGCTGCTGCTGGCATTGGTGCTGTGGGAGGTGTCTGTGCACGCACAGAGCGGTGCAGCTGGAGCTGTCTCCCATAGATGGTGCCCTGTATTTAACTTAGCATTAGGTCGTCATGATGTTTCTTAAGAGCTAATGGCAGGGGGTTTGTTATGCTTGGGGTTGCTGTATCCTCCACATAATTCCGTGATCTCTGTAAGCTATATGCAGCAGGCTCAAGCCACTGAAAGCCCTGAAATGTAGAAATTGTGGAAATGAGCCTGGAGTCAGTGGGTATGTTTGTGCTGCACATACTTCACTGGAATAAAGGACACCAAATTACCTAACAGACAAGGAGTCTAGCTGTGAAAGTACAGAATCTAAGTTTAGATTCCTAGCTGGCAAAATGATCTCATGCTGTCTTGCCAAGCCTGTAAGCACACAGACTGCACGGCACACATGAGTACCTGGCAGTTGTCACTGCCAGTGAAGGACTGGATTGATTGGTGGCTAATAAGGACTCCTAAACTGAAAGTTTTAAGTATAGCACATCTATAGTAGAGCAAGAAACTAACAAATCTTAGAAAAATATAATTGAAAAGGAAGAGATCACCCAGCATGTGAGCTAGTAACTGGCCTTAGCTGGGGTATTCTGGCGGTGAGATTTCCATTCAAG
The DNA here is from genome assembly GCA_032173965.1 of Sitta carolinensis. Taxonomy (NCBI): domain Eukaryota; kingdom Metazoa; phylum Chordata; class Aves; order Passeriformes; family Sittidae; genus Sitta; species Sitta carolinensis. The sequence continues at coordinate 114,434,663 of CM063284.1, forward strand.
TACCTGAAAGAGCCAATTACTTCTACAGATAGAGAAGGTAGTAGAGCTTTTGGTGTCTGTGAAGAAAGAGAGATCTCAATTACTTACTGTGGTCTTTTGAAAGACAGGAGAGAGTCAACTTTCCTGGTTCTTGTGGTCCCTGAATACCAAGTTGCCTCTCTTTATCAGTGTTGATTGTATTCAAAGTTTCTAATACAAGTTCTGAAGATTTTAACAACAGAAACTGGGTAAAAGAGTTATTTTGGATTTAGGGGCAAGGCAAAGGGAAACTGTCCTTGATTTTGAAAAAAAATTATGACCATCATCCATGTATTTAAAGCTGTGACCAGGATTACTGCTCAGCAGAAGCTTCTCAACACTAACAGTTAGATTTGCTAAGGTGGATAAGACTCTGAGTGTAACAAGAGATAAATCATTAGGCAGGTGTCCTATGCAGACCCAAAGAAACTGCTAAAGATACACACAATAAGTCAAACTTTTGCCAGTTAACCTTGGTCCTCTACACAGAGTCCAAACCACTGCTGGCAAAAACTTAGGAGTAGGTAGAATGAGTAAGGTTGAAAGTACTACAATACATAGAGCATTTCTTGATTTTCAGGGCAATGACGAGTCGTTATGGAGAGGCAAATTAAAGAAGCAGCTGGAAGTTGTAACACCAGAAGTGTGTATTGAAAGCAGCTGAGTGGAATAATGGGAAATTTTTTTCCTGTATCTATGCTAGCATGTTCTATGAGTATTGTGTAACACATAGGACAAGGACAATGTGTAACACATTTACACAAGGAAGGGTTCCTGTCACCTGTTATGCTGCATTAATCCACCTCAGTATGCAGTGGGAGAAAGTTAAGCTGAATGTTGGCAAGCTGGTGAAACCACCTATGTTGCCTTGAAAATCCCCAGCTATGAATGAAGCCTGTGGCAAAAACTGGAAATGTGAACTACTGGAGACTCATCCTCAGACACTGACACTCCCATGTTTGTGGTTAGCAAACAGTCTGAGTGTAAAACCACAGGAGTGGAACATTTCAGTAGGGTGCCATTTCAATCTAGACACAATCAGAAACAGTGAGAATCAAGAAAAAAGAAAAAAGTGCCTTTTTGACCTCAGGAAGCTTATTTCAGTTGAACAGAAAGCTCTTTGATATTGATTTAGGATAGCTAATATAAGACAAATTTGCAGACCTGGGAAAGTAATAGGATTATTTTGGCAACATGTTTATGGGGAAATAGCCTGGGTGAGGGCAAGAGTTTGTTGTCTTTTTAGAGAATAGGAACACATGAAACAAAATAAGATTCATCTTTAGGTTGCATCTCACAGTATTGTCCAGGGAATGAGATCCATGAGCATGAAACATGTACTGACAGCCTGGACACTTGATATGACCAAAAGCTGTCCTTAAAACCTTCAAAGCCTCCTGTGTACTAAACCACATATGGAAGCACAGTATGTACACTATGACATACATTGCAGTCATACTCTGTGTTTGGGAACAAAAGAATTAGTGCAGAAGCCCATAGAGTGTTGTCAACCTGCCTGCAAGGCTGCCTCCATGTGAATCTTTAGTTTGTGCCTATACTTGCAGAGCAGCTTGGCAAAAGATGCATAAATATAGCAAGACATTTTCTGAAGCTGGTGGGATGCAGTCATGATGTGCTGCTTCCTAAAGGACTAAGATATGTGTTAGAGATCCTTGGCTTTGTGGTTCAGAGAAGCACCTGGAAGCTGGGATGCATGTAATGTCACTTCTCCAGCTGAGAAGGAAAATCAAAAAATAAGCTTTCTTAAAATAATGTTTCAAAGTCTCACATTCCAGGCAATGTTGTCACACCTAAATGTCCTGCTGCATTTGGTATTCCTGCTTTTAGATGAATTTACTCCTGGAAATGGTGAAATGAGTACAAGTTTTAAAGGAAGGATGAAGCAGACAGACACCTTGGCTGGAGTTTGATTTCTGAAATCAGGTTGAATGTCAAGGAGTACTTTCTCAGATCAGTTCATTTATTTGTAGGGTTTCCAGCTGACTCAAGCCATTCTGTCCTCATGCTATATAGGATTTATGTACTGATATTATTAGAAAAAAAAGTAATTTATGGACCTGGAGATACCTTTAATCTTTCATGTCCAAATCAGGTTTGTCACAAATGCCATTGAGAAGAATTCCTTTGATTCTCATCTATTTATTTGAGCTTGCTTGCTTCCTTGAAACAATATTACACTTGTGAACGTATTCATCTCTGTATACATTATCTTTTCCCTCATATGCTTTTGCTTTCACTTGTGAAAGTCGTGTGTGTGAATTTTTCATCTTGACTTTAATGAGCTGTAGTTCATTGTAGCCTATTATGTATTATATTTAAAGTATCTGTATAAAAATGCCACAATCTATAAAATGCAAGCACATATCATATATGGAGAAATTAATAATTTCAGGAAAAGAAATTAAATTTGTGATTCAATCAAAGCAATTCTGTTCTTTGTTTATCAGACAGAAAGTCTGACAGACTCTCACTATGTTAAGAACATCTGAAACTCATCTGTAATTAAAAACACGTCATTTCCTTTATACAAATAATATAATTACAGAATGCAAAGCATTCACAGAATAAAATAGGTTAAATTGTATTTTTCACTTAAAACAGATTATAATTAATTCCTGGCCAAATGATGTCCTGATGCAACACACAGCTTTTTTGCTGTTGTGACTATTGTGGATGGGCTATGCTGCAAGGGCTGAAAGTGGATATGTACATTCCCACTCTGCTATTTCAGGTGTCCACTTTAGAACCATACAAAAGTATCCTCTTGCCGATGCAAATTGTGAGGTTCTTCCTGTGCAAAGATTGCATTTCTTTCCTCTTCAGGATAGAAATTTAGAGATCAAATCATATACTGCAGAAAATGTTTAAAGGTTCAGCTTTAGAAAAGAAAGAAACAGGAACGTGTTTTCATGCTTCCTAAGGCCATTTTAGAGAATTCCTGTTTTCCATTTCTTGTACAGTCTGTAGTGGATGAGCATATAGTTACTTGTGTACATATTCACTGGGAATGGCTATTAAGTCCAAATTTTCAAGATCAAGACCCAAAATATAAGACTCTCATAATATAAGAGAGTCAAATACACCAGAAAGCTGCTGCAGTACCCAAAAAGTGTGCAGAGACTGCAGAGGAGCAAGTGGGAAAGCTGGTTCTTGCTCTTCATGAACAGTGGCTCCATGGATATTGTCCAATCTCTCTTCATTTCTGAGTGGCAAATAAGTCTTCCTGACTGCACTGCATTGCTAAAATTTTTATTTGATAGTGATAGAAATTTATTTTAGTTCCTCTTTGAAATGGGCATAAAGAGGTTTATATGAACATATACTCAGCAAATGCATCAATATGTTCTAATTAATGAATTATCCATTCGGTGCTACAATAATTCACTTTATTTCTAACCATTCCCAGTGAATTATTTATATAATGACATTTATTAGCAAACTGCCATTTGTGTCACTTTTACATCATTCTTCTCATGATTAATTTACTTTCAATAATTATTTAGTGCTTGGTCTCATCAATAAAGAAAAATAGATGGAGCCCACCAAGCATTTAACTCTATCTTAATCCTATATCCCTAATACCATTGCCAATAGCCAAGAGCAGTTACATGATATATTAACTGGCAATTCTTCCCCTTTGTATACATTCCCTCGTCTCCTTTTCTGTCCTGTATGACAGTATCCCTGAGTTTGTTCTGTGAAAGCAGAGGATGATTCCCTATTAATGACTATTTAAATAACAGAATTACATAGCTATTGTACTTCCTTCTTTATGTCCCAGACAATGACTATGAATTAATTAGCATTGGAACAGTGGAAATTCCTATGAATTTAACATTATATTCTGTGTGCATTATTGAATGGCTTTTCACTTCCTAATGCAAAACTGATGATATCTCTACAAACCTCTGGGGGAGTGTGTGAGGTCATTAAAGTTAGATTTGCAAAGAAAATATACGGATTTCTCACTCACATTATCTTTTCCTGTGCTGATAATGCTATTCTTGAGTTCTTGTTCAGAGTGGATTGTTTGTATTGAAAGATTCTTTATCTTATTCATCTACCTTTCCCAACTTTCATTTCGTGAGGGAAATGAACTGTGTTTTTTCAATACTTAAAGCACTCTTACAGGAAAACAAGAACTTACATTTTCAGCTCCCAGGGTTGTCATCAGAGATAATGGATACAGAAAGGCAGCCCAGTGTGAAAAAGCAAATATACATGTCAGAAATGAAAACACCAATTTATGCCATGTCTCTTTCCCGTCTTCATTGCTGATAGCTTATTTTTTCCATGGAGGAAGATTCCAGAAGTAGCTTTGGTGGTTTTTCATGCAAGCATCTTCATGGGAAGAAAAATTATGAAGTTTTGTTAAAAATTCTCCCTGGAACCCTAAGTTTGCTCTATATTTCTGATGTTTGTTTGTTATTATTTTTATTTTTAAAACGAGTGGGTTTTCAGTTCATGGATTCACAGGAACTTACAATGTTATTAGCACCTTTCCAGAGAGGGAAAGATACTGGCAAACACATTCCCTTCTGAAAGCAATGAATCTCTCCATAGTACTTACCGAGCAAAATCTTAGTGTGTTAAGCCAAGTGAATTGTTTAAATAGATTTTATCTCCATAACTTACTTTTTTTTCTCTTTTAAAATAACCTTTTTCCGTTTTCTTTCAAAGTAAATAGCAACATGTATTTAGGCTTAAACTTACCATTTTCTATTAATACATTTTCTTTAAATTTATAATGTTTAAGTAATATATTCTTGATTGTTAAGTTCTAAAGAAAGCTGTTTCATAGGGAAGAAAAATACTGGCTATGCATCCAGAACCAAAGCTTGTTGAAATGATTAAACAGCTTTTAACAGCAGACAAAAGAAATGTTTTTTTTCATGTCAGTTTGATTTACTTCAATAACTAGTTCAAAGTTAAGGAACTGCTTAGAAATAGAATAAGCTGAAGCATCATTATCTTTAAATGGTCTATGAATAAATTCTGTCTGGGATCCTGAGACTTATGAATTCATTCATTAGCTGTATGTAAAATTAGCTTTGGTAGTAAACCAGTTTTAAATATAAAATGCTTGATACATTTTTCCTCTGTATACAACATTTATTGCAATTTTATTTAAATAATAAATACACTTGAAAGGCAAGGATTTTGCATTTCAAGTGCAATTCCCATTTCCATCCAAAGCAGCTGGATACAAGTCGTACGTAAATACAAATTAATCTTCCAGTAAAAAAAAAATTATAATTCATTTCTACTAGAATGCTATGTAAGTATTTATCATTTGAATAATTATGCTGAACTATACCATTTTTGAAAAGGGAATGTATGGACTTTTTCTGGTAGTGTATGGAATCAACAGATGAATTTAAAAGTCCGATTCGTTTCAAAGCGACATTTTTTCCCCTAAATTTACCTACTGATAAGAATCAAATTCCTTTGAGGAGAAAAAAGTAATACACATTTAAAATAAGTATATAGAAAGGTCTATTTTTTTTAGCAATTGTTTTACGGTTTTTGAATTTTCACAAAACTAATGTTTTAAATCTTATGAGAAATAATTTCATATTGAATGTTTTAAATATTTGTCGTGTTTTACTAAAATATTATAGTTTAGGGCCTTGTAAATAGGCGATTCTGTGATTATATTAGAGATAGAATGGGTATATAAATTAAAATATATAGCCCCCTACTTTAGGAGCATCTTTACTCAAAACTTTAAATCAGTAAAAAATTCCAACATTTTAAAAATAAATTTAGTTTCCAGACAAAAGAAAATAAGTTCTGACATTTTCTACTTATTAAAATTCTGTTTTAAAATGCTAATAATATCCTAATTGGCATTTTTTTCCCTCAGCAAGAGTAAGGCAGTCAGTTTAGATTTTGATGTAACAAGAGTAACATAAATTTATTTTTAACATGTAGATTTATGCTCACATTGTTATTGATTTAGTTTATATGTAAATGATGCTGGCATTTTAATTAGAAAGACTTGGTTGTTTTATATTAATGACTTCTCAAAATCAGAAAATTTATATACTTTCTTGAAAACAATAACCAGAGTAGGTCCCCTGAAAACATGCAGCTGACAGAGACACCTATTCCTGACTTGCTCAAAGTTGTGAATCAATTAATTAGTTTCAAATATGTAATTGCTAATTGCTAGGGAAGAGGTTCAGAGCATGGTTTAATAGCTGCTCTTGTTTGTGTGTATCCAGCATCAGGCAATGAAGTCTCAGCAGCAGAGGTTCATTTCTCTGTGCTGAAGAAGAAGGAAAAGACTTTATTGTGCCAGTGGTGGAGAACATATTTAAAGCAGCAAGGATCTCAGTGTTTTCAGCCGAGTGCTGACATACTAATTATGCCTTAACTGCATCTCCTGTTTTCTCCTAGGTCTTACTGCTGCAGCATCCCTTGTATCCCTGGCTTGGGCTCTGGCTTCCTACCAAAAGGCTCTCCGTGACTCCCGCGATGACAAGAAACCCATCAGTTATATGGCTGTTATAATCCAGTTTTGCTGGCATTTCTTCACAATTGCAGCAAGGGTCATTACTTTTGCTCTGTTTGCCTCGGTTTTCCAGCTGTACTTTGGAATCTTCATCGTGCTACACTGGTGCATCATGACCTTCTGGATCGTTCACTGCGAGACAGAGTTTTGCATCACTAAATGGGAGGAGATAGTTTTCGACATGGTTGTTGGGATAATCTATATCTTCAGCTGGTTCAATGTCAAGGAAGGAAGGACACGCTGTAGGCTTTTCATTTACTATTTTGTCATCCTTTTAGAAAACACCGCCTTGAGTGTTCTCTGGTATCTGTACAAGGCCCCTCCAATCTCTGATGCATTTGCCATACCAGCACTGTGTGTAGTGTTCAGCAGCTTTTTAACAGGCATTGTTTTTATGCTAATGTACTATGCCTTCTTTCACCCCAATGGACCGAGGTTTGGGCAGTCACCAAGCTGTGCTTGTGAGGACCCTGCCGCTGCCTTCGCCCTTCCCCCAGAAGTGGCCACAAGCACACTGCGCTCCATCTCCAACAACCGGAGTGTCATCGAGCGAGCGGGATCAAAAATTCGGGGAGAGGGATGGGTGTGTGCCTGTGTTTCAGGTGAGACCCACTGCACCATCCACACCCTCATCCAGGCCACCAAGGATTGAGGAGTCTGTCATTAAAATCGATCTGTTCAGGAACAGGTACCCGGCATGGGAGAGACACGTGTTGGACAGGAGCCTGAGAAAGGCAATCTTAGCGTTTGAATGTTCCCCTGCTCCTCCACGGCTGCAGTATAAAGATGATGCCCTTATTCAGGAGCGCTTGGAATATGAAACCACATTGTAAACAAAGCAAAAACACAGCTTGAAGCAGCTCCAGTGACACAGTCCAAACTGACAGTAGGGCTGTAGGAACAACTCAACTGCGTACTTCAAGTAGAGCAGCAAGCTATAGTGTTCTTAGTCTAGCTATCATCATGATTATCATTTGATCCACTGTGTGCAGTCTGTCTGCAGGACACTGATACAGCAGCATCGTCTGAAACCTCAAAAAACCCCAAACCCTGACCCACACATAACAAATCAGTTACATCAGCTGGGGGAATTCACCTACCACCCCTTACTGTTATGACACTCTGACTGCACAGTACTTACAATCAAACCAACAAAAAGGCTCTGACCAGAGCTTTTGACTTCAGCCAGTAGTGCATTTTATTTTAGAAATGAATTATTTATATTTCCATAATCAATGACAAAAACAAAACAAAACAACCTTTTCGAAAATAACAAAACTGTAGCGCATGGTGTTGCTGTTAGGAAGACTGTTTTCTGGGGCAAAAAACAGGAGCTTAGTAGTCTTCAACACTCCCATAAATCAACCATTCAGGTTAGAATAGGTTTGCGAAATAGTTCTTAATGAAAAAGAAACATCATCATGTTTATAAGGCTATCAATGGAAAATAAACTAAATTCTGATTTATTAGGTCATTAAAATTAATACTACCAGAACTATTTGTCTTCTGTGGAAATTTCAAAGTCTTTTTTAAATGCAATTTAACTTCTTGATGTTATTTTCAACAGAAACTCTATGCAGCTCACTTCCGGTTTTCAGGAGAAATAAGGAGCTCTAGCACGTAGTGATATTCATTAAATGATAATCATGATTCAGTGTTCAGTTTGCAAAAAAAAAAAAAAAAAAATGTAAAAGAACAAGGAAGTGTAGTTTTCATATTCTAAACTTTTCGGAGGACCCCATTCAGATATTTCAGAAGAAACTACAAGGAGCTGAACACACTGAAACTTCTCTGTTTCAGGACTGAGAATGCATGATTCAGTGTGTGAATGTATGCAGGTGTGACAAGAGACTGACATGCCATACCCTTCTAGTGCCAAACATTGTATAACTGCAAGGTTGATATTGCCTGAGGGACACAACAAGTGGCACAAGCCCTACCAGAAAAAGAAGCAGGAAAGACCAACCAAGCTCTCAATGTGTAGAGACAACTCTGATTTTTCCCACCCAAGGTGAAAGTGATGTCTTTTAAAGGCTTTCAGCCACCTCTTAGTAAGTATATTCACTGAAGTATGATATAAACAAGTTATGTGGAAAACCTCTTCTGCCTGTTCAAGACTGGTGTCCAGATGTGTCTAAAAATTAGAATCTCTTGTAATAGAATTCTTTTGCTGAAAGCTTTTGGGTTTTAAATACCTCCCTAAATCTAGTTAATGGTATTATACTTTATGTTAAAAGTATCCCCTGATGGTGCTTTCAGATGCATTAAAGGTGCAAGTCAAAATTTGATAGTATTTTTTTTAAAGCTGATGCAGAGTGAAAAACTCATGAATTATTTCAATATTTTTGTAAAGTAAAAATATGGTATAAAGGGTTACTTTTTATAAACCTCAAATCTTTTAATACATTTCATTCTCTTTATAGCTTAGATTTTAAGAATTGGTCCATAAATTTTATCAAATGGCTTTTACAGGTTGACATAAAACTGGGTTTCACACATTATGGATTTGTTTTGCAGTGTAATGCCATATGAAAGCCTACATGGGTACTTTTAGAATACTCTATAAACTGTGGATCCTGCTTCAAATGTAAGTGGCTTGTAAAGACACCAAGTGATTCCATAAGAAACAATTTGCTATAACTATTTCCATCCATTTTAGGAGAGCAAAGCAGAACTGAAGAGTTACTGTTGTAAATGGCACTGTCAGGATGGAGAAGACCTGATAAATTGGTATTGTAATCTTCACTGTCAGATATATCCAGTGTAGTCACTGCTGTGTATGCTGCTGGGTAAATTTCTGTCTTTCCTATTACAAATATTTGTGCTATGAAATGGCCAAGGTTACACAGACTATGTTTATTTGTATGCATTCAATTAGCCATTTTTAATGTCGACTTTTTTTATTAGTGAAATATTCGATACCTGTTGTTCTTTGCTGGGGCGAGTTCCTCAAAACAAAAACCTGTGGAAGTGCAGGAATCTGCAAAGCAGAGGGAACTTTTCAGAGATAAGAAAACCCCAAACAACTATGCTTCAGGGGTTTCTTAAGTATTTTCAAATTAAGCAATGGCCAACTGCCTCTATAAAAAATTTTTTAATAAAACAAATCTTTGATAGTCCAAACCTGAAGCTTTTTACAAAGTGATTACCCTTTTTTTCATGGAGCTGCGGCTGATTATTCGGAGAAAAGAACTCATGTTTTTTCAGAAAATATACCACTGCAAGAACTGCCAAGAAAAGATTTTGGGAGTGAGTCCTTTGTCCTATTATATTCAATAGACCCTTCACTCCAGAATCAAATTCTAGTTCACACAAGGGAATTGCTGTTTTTCTCTACAAAGAAGGCAAATGTAGGCTCTGTAATCCAAGATTTAAGGGCTTCTTTTGGAGACAGTTTGCTGCTGCTTTAACAACTCAGAAACTGAAGCCTGAGTGAGGCACATTGGGCAACCTTCTCAAGCTTCAGTCTCCCACCAGCACCTCTTGGGGAGAGGGGCATCATAGCTGCTGTCAGTGATGCTCTTCCTCTTCTGATGTCTTTCCCATCCTCTCATTCTTCCTCAGAGCTGTGAGCCCTTTGGTCAGGCTTATAGAACTGAAGAAAAGTTGTTTCGTATGGAATTTAAAGAGTTAAGGTCTTCACCTGTGCTTACATTGCAAGGTTTCTGGAGAAAGTTTGGGATGAGTTTATTTGATATTGGAAGGAAAGACACAGAGGTGTTATTTATTCATGTGGTTTTTCATGCGTAGCATTTGTTTTCTTTACTCTCACAGCATTTTTAATTTTTTAAACTAATGTTTGCAAAAATGTTTATCTTAAGCAAACTACTGCAGGGTGTGAGTGCAGAGTGACATATATATGTGTGTTGGTGTATTTATATTTATTTATATGCAGCACTACATATATACACCTTGTCCTCAGAATTCAATCTGGCGGTTTGAGGCAGGTAGAAGGGGTAGAAGTTATGCCAAGTCAAAATTTGTTCTCCATAACATCAGTGTTACCTGCACTGAAAATGGGGCAGGGACTGAAATCTAAACACTCTGATGACTGCATGGACAGTTTTCTAATTTGCATTGCTGTGAGTAGTCACATTAAAAGCTGAAAGAATTTTTTATAGAAATTGCCGAGATTAGACATAGTCCGTGCTGAAATTCCATTATGGCCTTATGGACAGTTAATAATCAATATGCACTCTTCTTTTTGCCACAGACAGTTCTAAAATCAATAAAGTTCAACTGAGACAGCAATAGCAAAAATAAAACTTAAAAAAAAGGACTTGTAAAAAATCCAAAATTTTGCTTTTGAAATAATGAGAACATCAGGCCTTTTAAATTTCATATCAGAATACAGGAAAATACAAATGTTCATATTTTCATATTTACATTCTGGTAAAGAAAAGCAATCACAGCTATTTGTTAGAAGTAAGACTTACGGAAGCATTGCTCCAATGAACCAAACAAATTTAGCTGCAGACTTAATGGTAATTAATCTGGTTAAGAACTTCGTCCTAAAATTTTGAGAGTTGTGGGTATGTCTGTTGCAGAAAAGACAGTTCTGCTACTATCACCAATTAAATAAAGGTAATGTATACCCATGTTCATTCAGAAAACATGTAAGAAAATGTAAGAGAAAAATTTTTACTTATTTTAAAGACTGTTTGTTCTGTAATGGGATAATTTTCCTTATAAATGTTCTCTACGAATATGTGCAATACTTTCTTTCCTTGCATATTTAATAATGAAAAAATGAATTTCTAATTTTGTTTATGTCAATTTAAATGTGCTTCTTGTGACAGAACAATGTTTCTTTGCTTGGGTTATATGGACTTGATGGCATATATACAATATTTTCATTGTCAAACCAACAAATTTTCTATTAGTTAATTTTTATAAAATTATTAGAGAACATTTTCCTTCCCAAATTTAATGCTAGACCTTACCTGCCCGATTTTGTAAACTTTTAAGGAGAGGAGAAAGATTACAATTTTATTTGCGATCTAATTTTTAATATGTGGTTAATAGCTATTAAACCGGTATTAGTTTAAAACATATGATGGTCTTTCCATACATCATTATCTCCCCAGAAGAGCAATTCATAAGTAGTACTATAAGTAGAAGTGCTGCTTTATTTGGAAAGGGATTCCCAATCATGCAATATGCTCATTTACTTTTTATTGGCCAGCAAATATTCACAACTAGACTGTTGGGGTTTTTAGAACACAAATTAAATGACATTGAAGTATTTGTGATTTGATCATAACACTCCTAAGGAGCCTTAAAAGTGGCACTGTACTGAGTTTTAGTTGGTTCTGCCAATGATGCAGCTTCCAAAGACACTGTCCTTTCTCTGCTCCCTGCCTGAAGCTGTGCAATGTAGAGTGACTGAGATGCTGTGGTTTACTCTGCACCCCCTGCACTGCCTGCACAATGCCAAGGAAAAGACTTCAGCAGATTCCTGGGGTCCTACTGCTGCCTCTCCTACTCCTGTGCATGGTGGGAAGCAGAGTAAATTGCATCTGTGCCTGCATCTAAGCAAGCCTCTGTGAGTTAAACCCCTACAAGATGTGTGGGATGAAAATAATCACAACACGTGTCCAAGAATCTACAAGCCCAACACCACAATTACTAATTCTGCAGTGTAACCATGCAGGACATGGGAAGAATTGTCTGAATACACAATAAGCCATTTAATTTGGCTAATTGTAGCAATTATACTAGCTCACATGGAGCTCATGGTCTCAGCAGAAAGCCAAATGGAGTAAGTGGCAAACAGCCATTTTGAACCAGAGATATTAAATTATAAAATCCTCCCTTGATTGTTTATAGAACTGTATCTTTTCATTATGGCATTGAATCCATTCCTCTTCATTCTGGTAAAACAGATAAAATGCAAAATGAGAACAGGTTCTTTTAAATCTGGGAATAAAAAAAAAATGACACAACAGATTACTGCAGCTCCCATGTAGTGATTTCTTAAAACAAATTCTGCCATCATTTTCACTTGGCTGCAGATTGCTGAGTGATTTGCTTCTGAGATGATTTCTCACATCTGGTATGAGCAGACTTCATTACAGGAGAGACAGAAAGACATTACCAAGCCTTGTTCATGCAGAGTTAGAGGAATGGTGTCACTGATGAAGAGATCATTTACAAAGCTGTTTTAACACGAGGGGTCCCCTGGCACCATTTATTTTACCTCAGTGACCTCAGTGCAGGACTTTGGTGAGATTTCTTCCTGGTATGGTATGTTAAAATCAGGCCCTAGCCTAGAGTGAACTACATGAATTCAGACCATGGTAGTGGAAGTCTTCACCTCTTCTCTCCGGACCAAACTGAGCTGGAGATTTGCTTAATGCCAAAAAGCCTGCATGGCACTTGGCTCAACCTGAAATACATATGCTAAACTTAGTGCTGACTCAGCATGAGTCGATGATTTCTTATGCTTTGCTTTTTAGTTCAAACTTTCAAGAAAATACCCACTTTGACTGTGTTGCTGTTTTGTGATCCTTTTAGGAAGACTTTAAAAAACATCTCTGAAACCAGTCATTTCCAGTGATTCTTACAAAAGCCAGTTCCTGACCAGTACATTCCGTAAAAGGAACTTCTTCCAACTGTGTAAGCTTGGCTGCTGTACTTACATTTTGCTCTAAGTGGTTAGCATTTCATTCTTACACAGAGGATCTTATATACCCATTAATAAACCATGTGCCTACTCTGAATCCTAGGGCAAAGAGAACAGATATCAAGATTCAGGGCAAAAAGTCCTTTTTAGCACACTTATGGGGTGATTTGCATGAGCCAAAGAAGTCAAACAGAAGCTTGTGTATAATTACAATAGACTTACACATATAGTTGCTATATTCATTGAGAGAGATTTACAAGAAATTGTGATATAAGTGACCAACTAATAGAAAGATCAAATCTTAACTTTTACATGCAAGGCGGAGAAAAATAAAATCAGCCAAGAAACTTAAAAGTGTAAGCAAAAATCTCAGTTTGAGGAATGGTTGGAATAAATTTTAAAATGTAACTTATTTGTCAATGTAACAAAATGCAATATTCATAGAAAGAAAGATATGACCACTGTAAGTTGTGTCTATCTGTAGGTTTCAGCCTCTTATTTCAAATAACTTTGGAAGCAATTGCTTCTGGCATGCTGCAGCTCTAGAAATGCTAGCAGCTTTTCTGCACAAGATCTGTACTGCTATAGGAAAATCCACATCTTTTTTACAAAGTGTTGAATTTGGGGTAGTTTTTTGCACTGAACTAAACCTGACAAAAGCATTTTTTAGCATGAAATAGGTGTGTCCACTCAGCCACCTAGCGTGTAACGGTGCTGCAAAACAGAATTTCACAGATCAATGATTTCCTCAAGGTAAAAAGTTGCTAGTGGAATGTCTAGAAGAGCCTGCAAAGCCAAAACACAGTGCTAAGGCAAGGCATAGACTGTGTTTGTGTGCTACAAGTCTGCTCAGGGCAAGGCCTGGTCATAGTCCAGCACTTTCTTACCCACTTCATGCCCCAAAACGCTCACAAAAGAGAGGAAAACCACATGCATGGGCTGGATGAAAGCCAAAAGGTTTAGGGACCAGCTACCTGGCACACTGCAGCACAGGTGCAGAGGGCAGCACAGGCACATTGGGGGTCTCAGGCTTGGGCTGTGTTCCTCCAAACTGCACTAACTAGGCGCTCCTGAGCATTTTTAGGCGTTAAAGGACCTGAATTTTGCCTCCTGGACTTGGTCACATACAACTCGGTCTTCACAGCACAAAGCTCAGCTCCTATCTCCCACCTAAGCCTGCCAGAATCCTCTGAGCAGGTATTCTCCTGTCCATCTTACCTGAAAGAATTGGGTCCTCTGTGGTGCTATCAGATGGAGCTTTCACTGAAACACTCATGAGGGCTTTTCCAGCAGTCTATTTGTGGTAAGCAGAGACCAAGAGGAGAGCCAGATACCATGATCTCTTCAGCTAGCTATGATTCATATCTTTAGCTGCTATCTCTCAGGGGAAGGATATAGGGCTGCATGCTGGTGAGGAGAAGGGCAATGATCCCTGCCTCATATTTTGAACTGTTCTTCCTCTTTGTTGAAAATGTAAATGTGGACATACATGTAGACATGTGCAGTGTAAACATATTTCTAGTGTTTTGACATGTTCAGTCCCTTTAGTGTTGAGGACTCTGAAATGGTTGAGCACATTCAGTGCCATTGCCTACACCCAGCCAGAGTAATGTCTGCAGTAAACATATGTGACAGAAGCAAAATCACTTTGCTCACCTTCCAACCTGACCAAAAGCTGCATGAACACTGTGACAAAGCCTGAATCTCTACATGCTGCCTCGAATCAGGTCTGTTAATGCTCTGGCCACATTCACATGGTTTTTCTTTGGAACTCAGGCAGACTTGTATGGACATCGGAGCTACACTTGCAGCTTATCTGTAGTTCCCTGAGCCCAAGTTTCATACACTTTGAGATCCCAGTTCCTTTGCCAAACAAAGGTCAGTTTGGGCTGAGCAAAGGGCAGACAGACTCTGTGCTATCTAGCAAAGCATGTGGAGCAGACATTGTTTCTCTGGACAGTACATTTGAGCCACAGGTGTGTGCAAATTGCCCAGGTTATGGTGAATGCAAAACATTCAGTGTCCACAGCACGCTATAATGAATACTCTATGTGAAAATGTTTGGTTTTATCATAGTAAAAATAGTAGGACCTTATCTCATGCTTGAGAGCAAATTTATAGTTTCAAATGCATTTATATATATATATATATACGTGTGTGTGTGTATATATATATATGTGTGTGTGTGTTTCTGTATACACATGACAGTGAGTCCTGAGATTCTATTAGGATTCAATCTTACAAATCATTTAAATCCTAAGCCTAAAACAAAAAAGGGATCAGGAACATCGTCCTCCAGGATATCCAAATGGTAAACTGCAAAAAAGAAAATTATATTCTTGGAAAATACATTCTAGTCATTATTGGAAACAGCCTTGTGATTTAGTGTGCCAGCACTTTAAGAAAAAGTTATGGAGAAAATATGTCTAATGCTATTTCATATCTTAAATATTTTGGTAAAAGAATAGAGCAGGGATAATTGTGTAAAATAAAATAGGATTTACCATATTTACTTAAGGAAGAAAACAATCATATAGAAAAATGGCAAAGGGATCAATTAAATTTTGTTTCATGTAACATAATGTTGGTTGTATTTGTTTCTCTATCAGTTATCATTGTCAGTCATTTATGAAGGAAATTACCTGCAATAATTAGGATGGTTTACTTGCATTTTGACTGAAGAACACTAATTGGGTTTGCTACCCAACACATATGCAGTTTCCTGATGCAAGCTGTCGGAAGGAAAGACTTACTCTTGCACAGGTTACGTACTGGAGATAAATTTCAAATGCATGTATTTGAAAATGATACTCCTGTCAATTTAAATGTACCATACATATGCAGTAACCATTTCTGAAATTCTAGCTACTGATGCTTTTTTCAATATGTTCTGCATTATTATGTGTCAATCCCAGACTGTTTCTCAGGCAATAGTTGATGAGAATTAACTTTAAATTTTATGCAGCTGAGGAAGAGACTACTAGCCAGTGAAGGCACTAGCTTCTCCTAGGTTCAGATATGTCTAGAGTTCCTGAGCTGTGTCACCATTCAGCATTAAAGATGATGTTTGAAAAAACTAGTAGGTTTCCAAGGAGATCTGCTATATGGTCAGAGATGTCTAAAGTTGTGATGACTGTGTAAGAAAATGGCCAAAACTACAGAGGAAAAGTTTAAAAATAGTCACTAATGACTTTCAACATCATTCCCAGAATTTCCACTTTGGGACACGTGTCATCCTCCTGTCAGCCAGCATCCTTGTGTGCTGGGATCACTCCTGGCACCAGCGCTCTGTTCACTACTTTGGCTGAAAGTGAAGACAAAGTAGGCAGCTTGTTTCCAGCTCCAGCTCTCCCTGAGTTATTGGGCTGGCCCATGGGACATATTTCACTGAGAACACTTTAGGTACCGGTGAGATTGCCACACCAGTCTGGGCAGGATTTAGCCTTCAGATAGCACTATACAGACAATGAAAAATCTTCCCTTGTCAGCAGAGAGGGCAGCTGCCACTATTTATAGTCACAAAGTGCCAACATATTGTCATGTGTTTCTGGTTGCTATTGATTCCTCCTTTTTTATTTTATTGGAACTGCTTGGAACTTGTCGAGCTGTGCCTAGGTTGATTTGCAGCTAATTAATTCAACAGACATTTTTAATCTTGCAAATCTGTGGCTTGTAATACAGTAATCAAGGTCCTGTGAGCAAACATTAATCAGTACAGGAGGAAAAAAAGAGGAAAGAAAAGAAAAGCCATTGTTAGCTGTGTTCAGTGAGGTGTCCACGCTAGAAAGAGAGATCTAGAAGAAATGTAACATTAGTAAATTCATCCTAGCTAAGCCTTCATCATTCATCTTGTGAAATATTTATCAATCTGATTTGTTTCATATATGCAAGGAGTTGTATTTTAAACAGGCTTTCTAGGGTCAAGATAGCTTTAGTTACCCATCCACATGAAACTGGCAAAATTTCCTTCTGGTTATTTATTTAGCTTATCAGCCAAAAAGTCATTCTATCCAGCAGCAGTACTATTTCATTTTTGAGGTGACTGTACTGATTGTGCAACTGTTTATCCTGGAAAAATTACTGTAACAAAAAACATACTGCATTTAGCAACAGCACTAAAAATTGGGTGAATGAATGAAGAAAATATTGATTTTCATTGCTTTTAACACACAGGTGGATTTTATCTACTTTGGCATGAAGCAGAAGGTAAAAAGAAAATAAATAATGCTGCTTACAGAGATATCCGAATAATGGAAGGCTTGTGATCAGCAAAGCACTTAATTATTTTCATCATCAGAAACAGTTTAGGTTAGTACACTCTCAGTTTTATAAAATTCAGCAAGAATGAGTGGGTGGTTTAATATTTAACTTAACTCTGGTACTTGTAGGAACGCAATTACAGTAACATGGGACTCAGCAAGAGCTCTGGCTTGGGACCCTCCTGATACAGAATTTTCAGGTGGGATGATGTCCCAGCCCCCTCCAGTCAGGCTGCACAGAACACATATGTGAGTACTCTGTACATACATTTTTTGGTGGAAGCATCTCCTCTAGTGACCTTAGCAAGGAGGCCAGAGATCAGAAAGAGGCGAAAGCAAAAGGGTGATTCCTCTTGTCAAGATTAAGAGATGTTTGTGAAACACTGTGGAAAAGCTGCCCCTACTGTTTCAGTGGATAAAAGGAGGAGCAGAGTATCTTAACAGCAAAAAAAAAAAAACCCAAAACAAACAAACAAACAAAAAAAAAAAACAACAACAAAAAAAAAAACCCCAAACAAACAAAAAAACCACAAAAAAAAAAAAAACAAAAAAAACCAAAACAAAAGCAAAACAAAAAAAACAACCGAAAACCAAAACTCAAACCAACAAGCCTTGATGCCAAAATACTATTTGTGGTGCTGTGACTCTCTCTCTCCTCGGGGAAAGACTGAGAAAATTCTTCATATGTTACAAACGAACTGAAACACACAGGGAGACAGTGAAAGATACTTCTTAGATTCTTAGATATAACTTTGTTGCTATTGTCAGGAGTTGTTTATTAGCAATAAGATACAAAAATGTCTCAAACTAAGGCCTGGGAGACAAGGATTTTGTATGGCAGTTATGCCAGTGATCGTTAGATTTAGAAATGATAGATCTTTATAATAGATCATGGGTCAGAGAACCTTATTGCCTTCTTTATGGAGGATAAATCACAGATGGCTTCCACAAGAAATATAAGGTTTAGAATAGGCTCAAAAGATGGTCTTTTCTATATATGAAGTATTATAGGCTTGATGTTGCTCAACTGGTTGCATATTTTCTCATGCTTTCAATTTCTCACACAATACATCCATGAACAAATAGTGGATTTGCAGGTGCATGTTCCTTTATTGCTGATAGTCCTCACATGCACTTCTTCATGCACAGCTGAGGAACACACACATGGGACAGTGTAAAGGCATAGAGCAGGAAAAAAAATAGAGAAAATCGACATCAGTAGATGATCTTAATGTTTTCTGATTGAGGGTAGAAGCCTTATAATAAGGAAAGAGCTGTGAAGCTTTAGAGTAGGTGAGCCTTCATAGAATTTGTTCATGCTCAGGTATTCTGTCACTCAGCTCCTCATGGAAATTACTGCTAAAGACTTCCAGTTATATTAGATGTTATCATCAATTCTTGCTTGTTTAGAAGCAAAAACAGTCTCATCCTGATTTCAGTAGAAAATACTGTGGAGTTATCCGTAACCTCATGCATGGTCTGTAAGTGTAGCATATCATGATAGGTCTGTTTTCTTCAAAGATTTACTCAGAAGGGTTGGCAAAGATTACTAGATACTGTTCTGATGTTTTTCCTTGCTTCCATTTTTCTCTTGTGTGTATGAATCTCATATGAAAACCTCAACAATGAGAAAAGGCAATGCTCAGGTTATATAAGAAACTTTCTTTTCTCATGTCATAGTAAAAAATGCAAAAATTCCTTTGCATAATACCTGGCTATGCGATAACTTCTATAGTTAAGATGGAAAACCCAGTTAAAAATGAAAACACTGAAATATTTTTCTCAATTGCAAAGCAGGAATTTTATTAAAGACAGCCATCATATCTTGATTTTACTTCAGGTCAGCTGATTTTACTTCATCATTCCACAGCCTTAGTATATGCCCATAGCAATCTAAAAATCAATATCTTTTGTTTCTGAGGTAATTTCTGACTCATAGAACAGCCCTTAATAGGGATCATGTTGGATTAGCAAACAAGGATCTGCCATTCCACTGCAGTTCTTCTTTAACAGGACTGTAGTTCCTTTAAATCAATTCCCATTGATTCTCAAGGGCAGAAGCTGTCCCCTGTGTAATTTGTTCTGCTTGAGGTGACAGATATTTTGCTGTCTCTTCTCCAAGTTCTATATTATTAACAAGCTAATGTTTATTCTAGCAAATGAGAATCACTGTATTTTCCTGCAGGTGCCATTCTGTATAAGATAGTCTCAACAGGGGCAGCCGCCTCTGTTGTTCTTCCCATGCTTGCTCACCTGCCTCTTTAATCAAATGTTAACTTAACAATTGTTATTTCATATGCTGCAGGGCCAGGCAAAACCCAGTCTGACTTCTGGATTTGACCTGTGGCGTTAGCAAATGGGAGATTCATCTTCTCACTGTAAGCCGAGTGCATTGGAATTGGTACCCTCTGGGATGCAATAAACACGGTTCATTACCATATTAGTTTTATAGCAATTTTCCAGAGTACAGCTGTGCTTTGAAACTTTGTACAGCTCTCTGTAATCTTCTTATATTTAAAAAAAAAATAAAAATAAAAAAAGGAAAAGAAAAAAGAAAATAAAAGAACACCCATCTTTTAATTGTTCTTCCTCAGCATTCATTGTTCTCTTGAAATTTGCAATGTGCAAGAAGCATGTCAGTTAATTCACATTGGATATTTCAAATGGATTCCTACAAAATATATTCATTAACACAGTAATAATTAAAAAGAGCATATTGTCCTTTCATTTCAGCAAAATTTGTATTCTGATAAGGCTAACTAATTTGTGTGTCCTTCCACCCTCCATTTCTTAATATACAGAACTCCAAGTCTGTTTTCAGGTTGACTGGTGGATTTGATTTGGTTTGGGGAAACATTCAAAAGTGTTTCTAGTTTATTAGTAAACGAAGGGAGCCTTCCAAAGCAATTTCACATGAGGCAAATGATTCTAAAAGACAGACTTGATAACAACTGTGCTTACAAAATCATCTTCAATAATCTACAGCTAAGAAAAAAAAAAAAAAAAAAAAAAAAAACCAAAACCAACCAAAAGACAGTCTTAGAAGACTGATGGAGAAACTTTGCCTGATGCACATGTGAATAGACATACTTACACAATTGCTCTGGACAGGAGCATTTATTATACTGAGATTTGCTTTGATTACAGGCAGTTTATAATCATAAAGGGCTTCCCTGAAGGTCCACCACAGCAAATGGATTACTTTCTTTTGGCTTTGGTAGAGTCCAGTAAGCCCCAGGAGAAAGCATTTTGCTTTTAAATTTCTCAATGTCAGTCTAAGTAAAAATTTATTTTTTAAGGAATATCTTTAATAGCTACTTTACAGTGCAATAGAACTTTACTGTCAAGTGAAATTTTCACTCTTTGTGCATCCAATACTGATTTGGCTAAGTTATTGAAAATGTCTGAGGAAGAAATGTCAGGCTTTGTACTAAAAAAAAATAGTCTACTGGAAATAATACTAAAGCATTTCTAGGTCTTCCAATTCTGTTAGCCACTGGATGAGGCCAAGATACTTAGCTGGATTCCAGGATAAATTAAAATGTCTGTTTAAATTGTCAGATAGCTTGTGAATACATCAATTATATTTTAATATTTTCTATGAAATAAAACCTTTCACTTGAGCTATATATTTCAATTTCAGTTTCAAGAAAAAAATACATCTTTCCATAAAATCCAAGTCACTGGGCTCCAGGGAAAAACTTGGACAAGTTGGGGAAGTTGAACTTCTATCTTAAGCTCAGGCAAGAGTCCTGTTTTTCTACCCAGCCTGCTACCCAGCCCTCCATGATACTTGCCTGTGTATTCTTCACCACTGAAATCCCTGAAAATGGATCTATCATTTGGATCCTAACAAATTTCATCTCATTCTTTAGTGCCAGGACATACAGCAATTGGACAGAGGCATCTCAATGGCACAAGGGTATGGGTGAGGCAGGTGCAGGTAGATCCTCTTCTCTGCCAGCTTCTTCTTCTCAGTGACACAACTGAATTGGGGATGGGAAGGGGGACTGCTGCTTCTTGGGGCAAATGTTGGTTATGTGTACTGAGACTTGGAAATATTATTTGTATTTTGAAAGGAAATGTGGCAAATGAAGGTTATGACACAGTGAAGAGGATGTCTACATGTGTCAAGTACTTACAATGCCAACACATTGAAACATCAAGCTGGATTCCCTATAGAGGATTCTCTTTTCTGTTGTTTCACATGCAGAAAAATTAATTATACATCCATTGCAAATGTGTGCCTTTTAGCATTTTCATGTTTTTTTGAAATCAGACCTGAAAAAATATCTCTTTAAAATCAGAGCATCTTTTACTGCTTAGGTTTACATAAAGCTATAAAACCTTGACTTCTCTGAGAAATTCCCCCTAATGCTCAAAAATTCTGAGCAGAAATTCCTGACAAAGATTTTGGGGAAAGCTGCAATATCATGCCACTCCAAGAAATCTCACAGTCCAGTCTTCTAGTTTTCCATCTAGTTCTAGAAGGAAAAATTAAAAGGCCATGATGTGCAGGATGTTTTAAGAGTAACTGGCCACTACCAACTCTACCAACTCAGCACTCTGTGAACATTAGTGACTCCTCATTGGGTTGCCAGAGATTAAGTTGGTCAAAATCACACATCACTTTTGAAAATCATATTTAAAATACAGTGAGCTTAGAAGGATAAAATTTAAGGGAAAAAAAAAAAAAAAAAAAAAAAAAAAAGATAAAAGAGGAAAAAAAAAGATTTAGGATTCCTTGTTTAACAGAAAAAACAAACAAACAAACAAAAAAAAAGATGGCATATGCACACACTTCAGAAGTACAAATCCTACTTTTTCACAGGCCAATTAAAAGAAAATAAGAAGGAAAACCACTCTCACCAGAACTATTTCGGTTTGTGATGCTCCCTGCTGTGATGCTCTTCAAGCCAGGTGCGAAATTCACGATAGTAAATTGCACATGCCCACGTTGTGGCCATCAGCAGAGGGGGTCTAACAGTAGGGCTCAGAAGAGCTGGCACAATGCACGTTTAGTAATGTGATAGTTTTAGGTTGTTGTTACTGAAGACAGGAACACATCTCCAAATTGATCTGTCTCCTACAAGTAGGAGCTCTTTTTGTGAATTTCATTCCCAGAGCTTGAAGATTTTCCATGCACCCGTGCACTCCATTTACATTTAAACATTTTGTCAAGGAAATCTGCCTGCTTGTCTTTCTAGACAGGAATGGGAGGGAAAGCTGGGTCTGCCTCTGTGCCAGGGGCTGTTGATGGAGCTCTGGGACCATGGTGCGAGCTGAAATCCCAGTTCATCCTCAGTGGACTTAAGCAAACACTTTCTTGGAGATTGTCCTGTCTGCTGGAGTGGTAACACTGTCTCTCTCTCCAGAAGAGCAAAGGTCCCATGAGAGCCGAAATGCACTGGTGCTGGGCACAGGCAGGAAGGCCCATGAGGAGCTGTGTCTGCATTACAAAGTGGAAGCTGATCCTCTCTTTGGGTCACTGCCTGGGTTGGGTGTGTACACAGAAGCTCTGCAGGAACATCCTGGGCAGGATCCCCACCACATGGGCACATCCCACATGGATCCAGGCATGTGGGTGCATCCCAGGCAGGCTCCCAGGACATTTATCCAATCAGTCCCCAGGAGGTACAGGCACAGGATCCCTGGCCCTGTCACTCTCAGGTGAGCTTGGTGGAGAATGGGTGTGTAGAAGTTCACCCAAGGTGAGGTGGTGGTTCCTGGCACACACGGTGGCATATCTTCAGGCACTCGCAGTATATTCCTACCTTCCAGGAGCTTCTGTCCCAGAAGTCAACCAGATCTCATGTGATGCCTGATAAAAAGTAAATGACTTCCTAATACTATACAAAGCCTGTAAAAAAATGTACATGCAAATACACTCAAATACTTGAAATTAAAATTCCAATAGTATGTTCTGTTTTCATTTGTATGTTATTACTATGTTTTTTTCAGAAGTCATAAATTTTCCTGCTTTAAGTTGTTGTCTGATATAAAATTAATTCCAAATGAGTGGGTTTTTACTGTATATGTCCTTGGTTTAGTTTTTCAGTTATTTTTCATAAATACATTTTACATCTAACTACCTCAGCTGCCTTTTGTTTTGTTTTGGCGCATATGAAGTCATGCACTTTCTATATTTGGGGATTTGGGGGGAGGAATTATTTCAATTTTGAATAACCAGGTTCAAAGCCATGTTGATCAATTTATAGAGGAGATCAGTTTAAGAAGACATAATTATTGACAGTTGCAGAACATACATTTTATTTTTAGGTTGTGTTGGGGTATAGTTTAACAAAAAAACACCATAAGCTGCTTATTAATTTGCCTTAAAAATATATGCTCTTTCCTATTCAAGTTGTGTTATTTAACTCTTCTCTTGTAAACAATTTATGTGACAAAGACTAACATAACAGTTGGCAGATAAACAGCAAATTGAACAGAGTGGACCAATAGTTTCTCAGTTGTCTGTTGTAAACTGTTGCATTATACACTGATTGTGCTAAAAGAATTGTTACTGTGCTTATACTCCTTAGTCACCACTGCAGAAATAAAGTGATGGAAGATCACATTTGTGTTTATGGAACAGTGTAGATACCCCCTCCCCCCCGCCCCAGTACAAGCACAGTGACTAGAGGTGAATGATAATCATTGCAGAACTTGTGCTTTGACTTGTAAACATTGTAAAAATGTATTTGGTATTTTATTTGAGATGAAGAATCGAAATAGTTATTAAAAAAAAAAGAAAAAGAAAAAGAAATCCTCCTGTAAATATATATATTCTGAATCCATGTATACAAACATTCCTTTAGAGTTCAGATTGTGAAGAGTGTCTTTATTGGCTAGAGACCGCTGCCTCCCGTGGCAGAGGTTACATGTGCTATAGTAAAGAACACAGTGTGTGAAGTATTTGATGTACTGCAGTACCATAGTTATTTTGGTCTGTTAAGTAAGTTGCAATTTGTGATGAAATGAAGTTGAAAGTAGTGCTTCATACTAACAAATTTCCTTGGTTACAACTTGATTTTTCTTGTAAAACTTAAAAGGGAAACTTGAAAATTTTATATATTTGGATTTTGTAGATTTTTTTTATTTTATTGCAACACAAGGTACCAAAATCATTAAATAAAGTACACTGTGGTCATTTTACCCTGTCTCTTGAGTCCTTTTTAAAACTTTTTTATTCTAGTGGATCAGAAAAAGGATGCTAACTTTTGAGCTTCTGAAATTATTAGCAAAGAAGACAAAAGGTCATCCAGTTTAGACAATGTTTTGGAACAGATGATCTCTGGAGATCCTCTGATCCAGTAATTATTTTATGCTTCTAGGCAATATTGCCACAGGAGCTCCCACCCCTGAATGTGGAAGTGATGCAAGTGGCTCTCAGGTTAGCCCTGGGAATGGGAGAAGACTTTACCTGGGCCTTGCACAACCTTACAGGGGTTGTCCCAGCAGGGACACCCAGGAAATCAGGAGATACCTCAGTAGGCAGCAGAAGAGGGTGCTCTTGCCACCATGGATGAGACTCTTTATGCTGTCTTGAAAGAAGACCTCCGGAACATCTGCCCTCACCCAGGGAACAGGCCAGCAGAAACTTAGGATTCTTCCATCACCTGAGAAGGGCCCTGGTACAGGAGACAGAAGGAGGTGCTTTGTTGTTTTTAAAACCCCTTCAGACCCCTGAAAGGATCACCATTCAGTGATACTCATTGAGTAGTGGAGAAGGGAGAGCTGAGCCTCACTCCAGTCTTTTCTTGACACCATTTATTGGGAAAAACTCCAGGGAAGATGCAGATGGTTCTACCTCTGCCTCCTGGGTAACTGCTTAAATCACTGAACCATTACACAAGTTGTTGCTGTCTTTGGAAGCATCTCCAATATCCTGGATAGCTCTCTTGGACTTCATTGCCACATTCGTGTGTGCAATGCCCCCTCAAGCAGCAGCCAAAGTTTGTGCAAGAAAGGCAAGCTCCTAGATCTGTCAGCCTTTCTGTCCCACAGCCACGCTCCCATTCCTTCTTAGATGCTGCTTCTTAGCCTTCCTCAGGTGATCAAGAAAGGGAGGTGAGGGGGAAACAACCCATAAAACAATTAAATAACTGTCATGAGTTCAAAGAGACAAAAGAATTAATGTGTATATATCTTGCTTAAGTGAATTTTCCGGTAGAGATGATCTGTGACAGAGATTCCCAGAGGGTTTGTTTCTCATGTGTGTCTGTTGCGTGGCTAAGGGTTTGAAAGGAGTAGTTTGTTATTTTAACTTGGAAAAGTATCATGAAGGGAGCAGCAGCCCAGCATTACTACTGGGATTGTTTCACGTGAGTCCTAAATCCTCAGTCCCTGCAACCCTGTGAATCCCCACCAAAGGCTCCAAAACCAGTAGGCAAGTAATAGAAACATAATTTAAAATATTTTTCCCCCTAGCATGGTTTCCTACTTCTCTCCCCAAATGAAGGCTGCATGGGACACATTAACTGGGTGGGCTGCTGCCACAGTGGGGTCTAGTTAGCTTAGGGTAAAAGGGATTTATTTTGCATGGTTCTATGCAAATTATTTACCTCTAGGGAAAAAGCTTTCTTCAGGGTACTTTTAATGAAAACCTACATGAAAGAATCAGAGCAGCTTCTTTTTTAGGCTGAACAAAGGTAGTAGACAGTTTAATTAGATTCTTTACAACAGAAAGGGAGAAAAAAATTGCAAGTGGCTTGAGAAGTGCTTATTCAGAGAATTTCTTGTCTCTCCTGCCTTTAAAACAATTGACATGTCTATAGTTTCAGGGGAAAAATAAAAGAAAATCTGAAAAAATACAGGGATTCGGTAATAAAAGTCCTGGGTGTCTTGGCAAAATTATTCAAGCAGTGTTTTTCTCCTACATTACTTATTTTGGGAGCTAGTAAGAGGCTGATCTTAATACTGTGTTAATAGTGCACCTAGAGACCTGTGTGCATGGGATGGAGCAGTGTATTCCTACCACAGCAATGGGAAACTTGGAAAGGTAGACTAGAGATAAGAAGGTTTTTGTTTTCCTCCTGAATATTGCACAGGTATAAGAAACATTTGTTCAGTGATTGCAGAAACAAAGCTGGAAAGCAGAAAAGTAGTGATGTACAGTACTTTTGCTGTGGGATTGTTTCAGACCCGCCATCAAGTGCAGAACCGCAGGGGAATTTGATGTGAAGATGGGTTGGGAACCTACTCTCAGGCATGGGTTTGGGCTAAGCAAACTCTCAAGTTCGCTACGCTCTATAGCGTGTTTTCCACAAAATAATGCGTTTTTTCGCTACTTTACATTAGTGCTATTCTCAGGTGCCCACGTGTGCTCCGTTGCAATGGGAAGAGAGCTCTGTTTGCTGAAAAAGGCTCCGGAGAGTGTAGAGCCAGGCTGACTGGAAGGGTGGCTTTCCCTGCCTTTGCTGCCACCTAGCACTGCGGACCATGAATGTCGTGGGCTCCAGGGGCTGCTTTTCAGCACCAGGCTTCATCCAAGGCATCCAAGGATTTCTCATCCACAAGAGGCTACACAAAAGTATTGATGCTCACACTCTCACTATGTCTTTCAGCAGCCAGGTCGTTTATTTTAAATCAGGTTCTTGTTAAGTGCTGTGAGCACCTGCTTTGCTGCCATGATCCCACCCAAGGTATATGTGCTGCCTCCCACTGTTGTGTGACTCCTACATGTGCTCACAGGACTTACTTCATCAAGCAAGTTGACCAGTTTATGGAAGTCAACATCACTGATATTGTCCCAAAATATGGAAGAATAAGCTTAAGTACATTACTATTATAAATAATTGGAACTGAGCTCATGTTTTATTACAGATATTGTGGTCTCCTGCAGGTCACCATCAAATTATTTCATAGTTTTAAGCATGTTAGTCTTGTACTAATTTTAAACTTCCTGTGTCTGTAAAGACAGTAAACAGTTTGAATTTAGAATTTCGTCAATTCATTAAACTCCACCAATCCTTTAAATATGGACCTAACTTTATTTTTAACATCCATGACTAGTGGGGTTCTAGCTCCTGCTAGTAATTCCTCTGAATCTTCACCAGCATTGACCCTATTTTATTCCTCTCTTAGCTCTGTGCACTCTTTCACCAGGCCAGTGGATCCATCATTGCAGTGGAATGAATGTAGTTTCTCTTCCCTAGGTGAAGTTTCTCACTCTTGTAGTGAGACAGGAGGCACCATAACCAGCCTCAGCTCAGCCACCCTCTGCAAACCAGCTACTTCACAACTTATAGTTAAATGAAAGTAAGAGGGAACATCTGGAGTCTCCTTCAGACTGAATGAACAGTGTTACACAACTCTATTTCATACTTATCCTTACTGATCTTTTTTCTTGTCTGATGATTTTGTAACTCTTCCAAGATTCTCCCTTTAAGGCATTTTCCTTTTGTATGCATTTATTCATTTATTTTAAATGCCCATTTGTCTCTGATATTTGTTTTTGTGTTTTCTTTTGGGGATTTGTTTTGCTTTGGGCTCTGCTTGCCATCTGTTATGTTTGAGACTACATTTCAAGTGCTGTCACCTCTCTGTGCTGACTTTGATTCCAGCTGACTGTGTTGGTGCAGCATTTGTGAGGAATTATGTGGTTACATTACAGGTAACATTTTGTGATGTTTTGTTAGAAGTTTGATGTCCTGAGAAATGTTCTAACAATGTCTTGATAAAAGCAGGAAAATTAGCCCATCTCTCAACTTCCCTGCCTGTTAATGTTTTTGTAAGGTACCCTGTGCCATCTTTTGCCTTCGGTTTCACCCCAGGATCTGTTGTGCTGGCTTGGAATTCCTGTGACTTCCATACGTGCCCATATTTTAAAATCTAGAAAAACCCAACCCAAAATAAGGAGACTCTTCTTTAGTTGTTCCATAATATCCTAGAGCATTCACCATTTTCCAAGAACATAAATAACTGCCATGTGCTTAAACTCTGCTACAGCATAAATCACATGGCATGTCTTAATGACCTCCTTTAATGACATCTCCAAATATCTTACCCCTGTGAGCAGCTTACACAATGCAGGGTGCGCTGTATTTGTAAAGCAAAAATGAGGTTGAAGCTTCAGTTCTATTGTATGGTTTAAAGGCAGAAATGTGCTGCTTTGCCTCCTTGGAAGAAGCACTGGTGCTCACACAGGGGTTACAGCTCTCCCCTCTCTGCCCCAGCTGATGGCAGGCAGGGCATTACAAGCTATGAAGAATAATTATGCCTCGTGGTTATATCTTTCTTTGAAGTGGCATCAACTGCTATGTGTAGGACTCGTAACTAATAATAAATCAAGTTTAGCCTTTAGGTGGACTTCTGGTAATATATCTGACCCATCTCTCATAATGAAAGTTATAATCATCCACCTTCATTCTATTTATGTAGTTATCAGTTTTTTGCATTTGGTCCCATCACCTGATCCCAAGCTGTTACTCTGTATACTCTATAAGACATGAGATTTCAGTGACACAATTTCTTCAACACCCTAATGGGACAGGATTTCATAAGTGGTGTATTATCTAGCACATAAAATTATTTCACCTTGCCTTGTAGAGCACTTCTGTGAGGCTTTGTTGCAGAAAGAATTTCAGGGTGAAACTTCTGTCTCTGATACCCTTATATGGATGTCTAGAATCAGACATTTTCAAAAAATATGCAATTAAATGAGAAACATTCTCAGAAATTTGGGTATCCAAAGAATGCAGTCCTTGGTATTCATTCTCAGTGCTCAGTTGAATGTCTGACACATCTTGATGGTGAGACTTTAAAATGTGTGCTGGGGAGTAGGGAATGGAAAGGACCATTTCTGCTTCTGCCTGAACCTGTCACCCAGCCCCTACAGAAGGTCACCTCCAGCTCCTGCCCATTTTAAAGGCTCTCGTGACTCCTGCTCAGCTCAGGAACTTTGCTGCTTTGTCTGGATTCATCTCACCCATCATGCAGCCCCAAGGAATTGCGCAAGGGCAAGCTGGACTTAGCACTCCTCACCAGTGCATGGTTTGGATGTTGCCATGGCTAATGGCCTGATCCAGCATGGCACATCTCCTCCCTCAGCAGTGACTGAAAGTCACTGCACTGTGTTTCCAAGCAGGTATGCCATTGCCCTGGTAGTGCATGCAAGTAGGACATGAAAAGCCTCATTTTTAAATTTAACTTTTTCAATATTGTTTTGAATACAGATCTCCTGAAACCTTTTCTTTAATTAACTTTTCTTGCATAGATAATTCATTTTTACCAGCAGCCTAGGCTACAGGATGCTTCTGACTGTGCAGAGATAATATACTCTCTTTTTATTTCTGCCTGAAGCAGAATTAAAATAGGAAGTGAAGTTTTGGTTGCACTTTTATCCTTTGGAGTAGTTTTTCTTGCGTGCACATGTGCAACCTCTTTTGAGATTATAGCTCTTATATTTCCTAAAGGAAGACTCAGAAAAAACAGGGCAGCCTTCGAGAAAAACAAAAAATCTTGGAAGAACATAAAAGCCTTGTGTTCATTACAGTTTGCCTTGAAGACTTGATCTGACATTTCTCTGAAACCTGAGTTATCAGAAGTAGTCATTTGCTCTGCATTATCTACTACCTCAATTCAAAGGAAGTACTAAAGCAGTGCCATTTGAATTCAGTCAGGAAGACAGGCCCAAGGGAGATGCTCTGCCTCTTGTGAAGGCAGATGGTTAGGGGGAAGAAAGCAGAGAAGCTTCTAGACTCAGGATCTCTCTGTTATTTACCTTTAACTGCCTTGGACAAATAAACAAAGACTCTAAGGCTATATGTCAAGGCATGAGTGCACAGATCAAACTGTGCAGCAGGAGCAAGCAGAGCCAGCAAGAACATACAGCCAGTCAGGCTTGGTAGGGAGGGTGAGTAACGGAGCTGGGCACTGTGTCCTACCGCCTTGCCAGAGCTGAGCTTTTATTTGTGGCAGGGCAGTGCTCTTTGTTCTGGCACTTTCCAGGTACCACATGTCTGGTCTTTAAGCAGAGGCTGCAAAGAGAACTTTTTCATACTGGCTTTTTCAGTCCACATCAGGCTGCAAGAGCAACCGGCTCCCTGTGTGCCAGCTCACTGTGCTGCTGGCTCGGACGGTGCGTGGTGCTGGTCTGAGCTCCTCCGGCGAGCTGTCAGGACACGGATGCAGCATCTGGTGTGAGTGCTCAGAGGTGCTCAGCGAGTGTTCAAAGCAATAATCTCTGCTTCAGCAATGTGGGTTTCCACTTGTGCCAAGGCAGCAATGCTTTTAAATTCCCTGTTATTGTTCCTGACACTGGAAACGCTAACTGCAAACTTACTTAGAGCCAATATGCTTGGGGGGAAAGAATAAGGAAACAGAGGCCAAAGTGTTAGCAAACCTTTTCACACTGCAAGTTTCCCTGATCAAAGATCCTTCCTTCCCTTGCCCTCAGATGCCAGCAAAGGAAATGCAATGTTTGGGGTTTTCCATTACATGCGTTAAGGCCTTTTTAAGTGTGAACCGAGCAGACTTAACTATGAGGTGGGCAGATTTTCAGGTTGGCTAGGGGAACCATCTTAAGGAACTGGGCATATAAAAAAATTTTCCTTTCCTCTTACAAAGGGGAATAACTGCACTATATAAGCCATGTTGAGATATCACAAAATATTCTGAGTTGGAAGGGACCCACAAGGATCATCTAACTCCCTGCCCCACACAGCACCATCCCCAAGAGTCACACCGTGTGACTAAGAGCATTGTCCAAATGCTTCTTGAGCTCTGTCAGGCTGGGGCTGTGTCCACTTCCCTGGGGAGCCTGTTCCAGTGCCCAACCACCCTCTGAATGTAGAATCTTTTCCTAATATCCAGCCTAAACCTCCCATGACACAACTTCAGACCATTCCCTGCCACTGGTCACGGGAAAGAAGAGATTGATCCCTGGTCCTTTGCTTCCCCTCATGAGGAATTTGTAGACTGCAATGAAGTCACCCCTCAGTCTCTGCTCTTCTAAGCTGAACAAACCAAGAGACCTCAGCTATTTTTCATACATCTTGCATTTTGACAGCTTCTCTAATGTAACACAATCTGCCTTGCTAAGTATGTCTGTGCTACTGGCAGTTAAAGTTGCTGATTTTATACTGAGATGGTTGCAATGGGGCAGCACTGCTCACTAAACAAAAATTTATGTAATGAAGGAGGGAGGAAAAAATAGCCCAGAAACCTGTACAGGATCAAATATTTCCATTCCAGATGCACTGTTTTTACACAAATGGATTCTTGGGAGAAATAAACCTTCAGCTTTTCTGCTAAAATGTAAGGTAAACCCAGCACACACATACAGAGCAGTATGATATGCCAGGAAGGGAAATTTGGGTCATGGGCATATGAATTACCTGGAGCCAGTGATGTTTTCTTCATTTGACTTACTAATTTATTTCATGCAGCTGCCAACACTTGCTGCACCTCTTAAAATTGACTTCGCCCCACCCCAGCAGTGGCACATTAATATTGGGCTGAATCACCACCACCTTCTCCAATACATCCTGTCTGCACTCAGCCAAACATCTTTTCCTCTCTCCAGTTGCAAAATAGTAGCTGCTCCCAGTGGTTGAGTATTATATCTGATTAAATTTGATGGAAGTAGGCCCTGATTCTGTCCCAAAAGAGCTGATACTACAGACTCACGTGTTTTCCTTTGACTGCTTGTCTCCGCTGCTGTCTCTTGCCTGGCACGCTGCCTGGAAAGGAGGAGGGACTGTTGAAACAGGACAGCTTGCCAAAGAAATCAAGCTTCTTCAGAAGAAAAGCCCCAGTATGAAAATTTCACTCTTTTTTGTGATGTCCCCTTTCTACAGGCAAAATACACTTTTATACTTGAAAATATCAGGTTTCTTCATTGTGAAATCTGTTAGTCCTGTGTGGTTTTTTCTCTGCAGTGCAGGAATATCCTGATATTCATAATATAAAAAATATTTGTTGAGGTGGAAACATTGTTCAGGAACCTGAGTGTTCCTGGCTTTATTTGTCCCAATGTGAGCATGCTGTTAACCCAGGTGCTGTCTCCTACTTTAGGTATTGGAAATGGGGCCCAGATCCACAAAAATGGGAAAATTAATTGATAAACATTTCCTACAGACCTAGTTCCAAGAATTGCCAAGATCTGCATTAAAATTAGGAGCTTGGGCTACCAGAATAATTATTTTCTCGGTATCTATTTTCGCGGCCTAGTTTGAAGGGACAATCTGTTAGAAATCAGCACATCTACAGAAACTGCTTGGTTCACCAGCTAATAAAAATTATTAAGTGTAATAATGACAAAGCAAGCATGAGTGATATCATCTTGACATTTGCAAAGCCCAGTTGGATTGAATAATAATGGCTTGCTATTTGCCTTGCATCAGCAGCTGAAGCAGGTTCCAATGCTCCTGTTTATACCAAAGAAACAGGGCACCATAAAACCCCACATGTACACTTACCTATGCTGCAGTGTAAAGTCAGACAGTATCTGGTCCTGTAGCCATTAATGTAAGATATTATGAGTTAAGAAACAAAAGATGGATTGATGCATTCCAACAGCTGAGATTTCCTGGCTATGAGATTTCTCTACTCTCATCCTTTATTGAAGTGTGTTTTTGGGCCCTGGTGGGTGTTTAGCTGCCCACATGCCAGGCTCTTCTGACTCACCTTGCTGCAGACAGAAACAAAAGCCGTCCTCCAAATTTAAATGCTTGTCAAACTGTACATCCACTGGCTCAAAAGGAGAGCTTTGCAAATAAAGCACTGGGCACCAAGTAGCCAAAGCAATTTAAAAGTGGTTTCAGCAAAAATTCAGACCCTCTGCTGCACCATAAGGATGGAATAAATCACACAGTATAACTGTCCATTGGTTCATTTATTACAGCTGCTATGCAGAAAGCTTATTGCCTCCTAGAAATGGTATTTGTGCATATTGTAGCATGACAGAAAAGTACCAGAAGTTCTTCATACAAAGCTTCTTCTCTTGTTAGAAAAGCAGCCTTCCCTTATCAAGTTTGCTCTGTATGAGGATCTTAAGGAGGTGGTGCGATGTGCACAAAGACCCGAACTTAGAGACATTACCTCCTCAGCTGTAACTTCTTGCATCAGTCTGGCCATGCCTGAGCCAGCCCTGGATATTCCAGGGCACATGAGGCACTGTAAACAGGGTGGCCGGGTCAGCCAGGCTGCTGCCTCTTCCTCTGACTGCTCTGCAAAGGCAAAGCTATAGTGGGATTCAGGCCTTGTCCTGAAGACCCTAGGTATCATCACAGGGGATGGCTGCAAGGAAGATTTTGGCAGAGACAAGTGGCAGAGAAAGGAATTGGGTAGCAAGCATGACTACTAGCTTGCTTTTGAGAGGAAACACAAGCCTGGAGGTGGGAATACCTGATGATAGTGTAATATAGCATTGACTACTAGACATCTCCCACTACATACTACTGAGCTACACTTTGCTCCAAACAGGCCCTGTGGGCTGCTGAAGTCTTCTCTGAGCTTGCTCTTCCAGGACAAGTGCCCTCACCACTGCTCAACTCAGATGGGAACCTTGGTCCTGGAAATGGAAACAAAGTTGCCATGCTTCTGTGCTGGTGTCAGGTTTCACAAGGAGAAAAAGGAGCCAGGAGGTTTTGTTTTCATAAATGTGACTCAGTATTGCCCAGAATCAGTATTCCAAAAGGCCTTTCAGGTTTGTGTGTGCTTGCTTCAGCTGAGACTTGGTTTATACTTTCATTAATGCCTTCAGAGACTGAGCCAAGCTGCAGTCAGCCTTTTCCCTCAAGCTTGTTTTCACAAAGCCAGATTAAATACCAAAATTTCTGTCTGGAAATTGGAAGTCTATGGTAAAAAACATTAACCAAGAAAGCCTGCAAATGCTGTGCCCAGTAGTTAAGAAAATTAATCCACTTCATAATGAGTAAAAGAAAATTAATTCTTTTCTGAATAGACAGGATGCTTCAAAGGTTTTGGTGGATCTTTCAGGCAAGTTTTTCAGATAGTAGGAAGAAATCTGATCATTAAGTGTCTGGAGAGCTGACAACTTCATTACGGAAAGAAGAGCTCGGAAATGTTTCTAGGTACTTTGGTAGATTTCAGATAGATCAGGGAGGTTTAAGTTGGACATTAGGAAGAATTCTACATTTTGTGTACTGTTTTTTGTTTGTTAATTTGAGATTTCTTGGCTAATGTATTAATTTAATGTAGTGGGTCTAGCGCTGGCTAAATTACCAGTGCACTTACTAAAATTACTTACTTATTTTCTGCTGTAAGATAGGATTAGGAGGAGGGCAAAGCAGGCTCAATCTTCGAAGGGTATAAAGAAAACTTTATTAACAGAATTAAAAGATAAAATAATAATAAAATCAGAATAAACTTTCAGAATACTTTTCTTTCTCCACACTTTTTTCTCACTTGCCGACAATGTAGAGACAAAACTTGGGACTTCTAGTTAGTTTCCTACTTCTAAAATAGTCCTTTTTCACTTTATTTAGAGAGAGAAAAGTCTCTGGCTGTGCTATGGAGACTTCTTTACAAGAAATAATTTTTTTGTGGCTTCAATGTCACAGCAAAGCAGCTGCCCGGGAGATAGAAATTTCTTACGTGAGAAGTCCATCCCTTTGATTTACAGCTTTCTCCACAGCTGTTTGCAAGGACTCAAATTTGTTAATGGGGTATACTGTTAAATGCGGTATTACTGTCATGGGGTATGAGCTGTTTAGAAGCAAAGATTTTTTTATTTATTTTTGAGATAATTTTTATCTTTGGGAACAGAGGTCTTCTTTGAGGGCAAAGGGTTTTCATTACTTTTGTCTCTTTCTGTTTAAGCTTCTTACTGGATTACAACTATTTCAACATTTCTTGTTTAAGCACGGATGTCTTTGCTTATGTCTATAGTCTGAACGCGCTCTTTATGCTTTTCAATGACTTATAGGGATATTTCAGTGTATTACAGTCTATCACTACGGTCTGTAAAAGAATTTTAGCTTAAGACTAAATTATTTTTTTCATTTTCCTCTTATTTGGGACCTGACTTTTTCTTTACTGACCTTCATGGTTTATGTTGTTCTCTCTTTATCTTTACTCTTCCTTTTTTCTTTACTCAAGAGAGGATTGATGTTTGTAGGTTTTATTTGTGCACTAAAAGAGTTAACATTTTGCTTGGGTTTGTGGATGGTTATGTGATTTGTGTTGGGCAGTGGCCGGAGCAGTCACAGTGAAGTATTTTAGGCCATGGGGGGGCTGTGCCAGGATCTCAGGGGCCCGGGCCAGAACAGCAGACATCAGGAAGAATTTCTTCACAGAATGGGTGTTTGCACATTGGAATGGGCTGCCCAGGGAGGTGGTGGAGTCACTGTCCCTGGAGGTGTTCAAGAAAAGACTGGACATGTGACACTCAGTGACACGCTCCAGTTGACATGGCAGTGTTGAGTCATAGGTTGGAGTTGATAATAAAGGTCTGTTCCAACCTAACTCATTCTGTGATTCTGTAAAAGACAACTAAGAAATGTTCATTGGGGTCTCCATTTCCGTTCCCACTTAGGAAGTAACTGAAAGAAAAATTAGTTGGTATGAGCAAAGTGTAGACCTATGAAAACACTACTGAAAGAAACAGAAAAGCAAATCCACCTGGAATATATGAAGATTAGCCCTATCTGCATCCCAATACATCTGCCCAAACTTCTGTATAAAGATGACACATAATTGTAAATTCCTACCCTCCCTGATGTTTGGGACATTGTGTTTTTCATTAAAAGGAATTAGGTAAAAACAGTTCCATTTCTTGAATTCTCTTTTTTTAAACTTTCAAGATCTTCTCTGAATAATACATGTTTTGTCAGAACGTTGGCATCTCATGTTTCCAGAGCATGGCATGGTTTTAGCTGGAAAACAAGAGCCAAAGGCGATTTGATGAGTTGTGCTGCAGTCACTCATTACAGTAACTGGTAGGGACAGACAAGGCCCACCGGAACAGGAACTGCTCTAAAACAGATGATTCTGCTCCATGGCGGGGAAAAAATATTGGGTCTGCTTTCTATATGCAGCCTGACATTAATTCCAAATGACATCTCACCTTGTAATGTTTCTCACACAGGCAAAAGTGAGAAGTGTTAGTAAACACTTCAGGGTTTAAGAAAATGCTCCCTACAGTTCAAAAGTTTATTACCAGTTTTCTGATACAGAGATAATTCTAACCATTTTAAAATGTTTTAGGAAGCAACATATGGTATGCATGTGATGTATGCTGTGACAAAATTTAAGGTTGCAAATGGCAAATCTGCAACCATCTGTGCAACAAAAATTTATGCAAAAAAGAAAAAGGAGACAAGCAAATACAGCAAATAACCCATGATGAGAAAAGTATCATGGAATCATAGAACAGTTTGGGTTGGAAGAGGACCTTAAAGATCATCCAATCCAAATCCAAATCCTCCTGTCATGGGCAGGAACACCTTCCACTAGACCAGGTTGCTCAAAGCCCTATCCAGCCTGGCACTGGAACACTTCCAGGGATGAGGCCTCCACAACTGTTTTTTGGGCAACCTGTTCCTGTGCCCCACCACTCTCACAGTAAAGAATTTCTCCCTAATATCTAATCTAAACCTACTCTCTTTGGTTTAAAGCCGCCTCCCCTTGTCCTGTCGCTACATGGCCTCGTCAAGTCCCTCCCCAGCTTTCTCTTACCCCTTCAGGAACCAGACAGTGCTCCAGTGCCCCTCTGGAGCCTTTTCTTCTCCAGGCTGAACAACCCCAACTCTCTCAGCCTGCCTTAATACGAGAGATACTCCAGCCTTCCGCTCACCTTCGTAATTTTGAGACTATCATTTCCTTTGACTAGTCCTGATCTTAAAAAAACAAACAGTGAAGAGAACAGACAAGTCATCAGATTGTCTCTTGAAGTTCAAGCAGACACATTCTGGAGAATTATCTTACTTAACATGTATTTTTAGTGCTACTATACTCATGTAGCAATTCCACACTCTTCCACCTTTACTTTTGGTACATTAATTTTTTGATGCAAAAGTTACACCAAGAAAAGCATCCTAGCATCTATGATGGACTTAATAGGGATTAAGCACTGTAGAGCTAACACATTGTCATCACAGCTGTATCTTCTCCACAGAATAATAGGATGAAGCAACATAATGCTATACTTATACATCAAACCCCATACCGGATGAGCCACACAGTTGTGTTGACAGTGCTGATTAACAGCTCTACCTTGCATTTGCAGAGATTAATTTCATGTGAAAGCATCCTAATAATAGATGTTCAGACTGAGCTCTGCTATTACACAACAGGACAGTAAATTGGCCAGTAGGAGATTTGGGTCTTACTGAGAGATAATGATGAATACCTGTCAGTACAGCAGTTGGCCTACTTCCAAACAACCTAAAAATACATACCCTGCTTATGCTGCTCATATGGCGAAACATGTAATGTCTTCAGTGTATCGAAAGGCTAACCTGACAATCAGTGGTTTAGTCTAGCCTTGCTAAAGTTCCCTTTGAATACTTCTGCTTCATGCACTGTAAACGAAATCAGCTAAAAGGATGCCAGGTCTATATCTTTACTTGTGAGAGTCTCTACCCATGTCTGCCTTTTTTTCAATAAAACAAAGTAGGCAATCATTCACACCCCAAAAATGTAGAGATAAACCTTACTAGTCAGTATTTATGGCCTATTTACTATTGCAGAACTTTTAACTAAAGTGGTTCTGCAATGCTTGTAAAGCACTTCTGCAGCACAGACCTCAACTATTAAAAACTCAGACCTTATTGTTTACGTGACTTTTTTCCTTTATTCCACTGTTGTCTGAATTATTTTTCCTTTCATTTCTTCTGGGGTTTTGTTCCTTCCATCCCTATTCAGACACTTCAAGGCAAGAAAGGCATCTCATGGGCAGGACATGCTGCTCAAAACTCAAAACATGCTGCTCATGGTTCAGCAGGACAGGCCATGTATCATTCCATTTAGTTCAAACACAACACAGACCTTCAGAAGTCTGTTCCAGATGTTAATTTTATTCAAAAGGTGTCTTCTATATATTTTTAATATATAGAAATAAATATGAAAGGCCTATACAAATATGAACACTTAGAGAGTACCAATACTGCCCTTTTTTATACTGATCTTCCAATACTTAAGGGGACAAACCGTCAGCAAATAACCCACATGTCAATAAAATAAATTCTAAAAAATCTCTGATAACAATGTCCGTTCACATCTAATGGAACCTCTTGGATTGAGTTCTCTTTTACATATATGCAACCTCAATGCAAAAGATGTCTCAAAGCTCCCTTTGAGATATTCACAACATAGACAGGTACATTTTTCTCAAGATGGACAATAAAAAAAGGTCATATTTAAGTTATACCTCATGCAGGAATTTAGCATTATCACTTTTAATGACATGCTGCGTTAACAGTATTTTTGAAACACAGTCCAATAAACTAAAAGGAACACAATCTTGCCTTCAAGTAAAAACACAAGTCATTTAAAAAACTTCAGAATGGGCATTTGCTTTTTTATATACCATGATTTATATACCACAAATTTGCTTTTTTTATATCCCAAAGCTTTAAAAAATTTACCACCACATAAAATTTTTTTTGTATAAAATAATATCAATTTAAGTAAGCCTTTTGCTTCTTGTAAACCATGTTTGATAGACTTTCCCATAAAGGGATATTTTTCTAACATAGGGCATCACCCACACGCACTTATGCAATATCACTAATTTACACATTTAAAAGACCATAAAGCAAAGTACGTGCTTAAATGGTGAGAGGAATGATTACTACATCGAATACAACTGCTCCTTCAAATGTTGGTTATTTCTTGGGGTTTTTTGGGGGTAATGTATTTATTTTTAAGAAAAGGTCAAACCCCAACAATATTGAAAGGCGACCACATCATATGTCAAAAACCTCTTTTGTCTTTTCTGAAGGAATTTGTCCTTATCCCAGAACTAAGAGTTCACAGATGTTAACTTAAGAACTGCAGATTAAAATTCCTGGAAATTAGAAAAAATATTTCAGATATTTCCAATTTGGACAATAAAACCATTGCCATTTTCTTTACCTAAGAATAAATATAACAATATTATTTGCTGTAAGTGCACAAAAGCCCAATCTTGCAACTCTCTCCTGTTGATTCAATTGTTTTCACTTAAGGAAAGTATACAGAACTTTCCTCTCCTTCATTATTTAACTTACATAAATGTTTGAAGAATATATTTAATAGTTTATCCATACACTAAATCTAAAGGGTATTTGGGAATGCCAATCCTGATTTTCAAAAGAACTAGTGCTTTTACAGTGTTGCAACAATTTTCTCTTTCCATCAAGATAAAGATTTTTGAGCTCATATTACTAAACAGTACTTTTATTTCTCCTTCTTAATGTCCAAATGCTCAGCTCATTGTTTCAAAAGAGAATTTGTAGATTCACTGAGAAATAAATGGGACAAGTCTCTACTCAAGAACAGATATCCAATATGCCTTGGCTTGGAATAGCAGTTGTGTTGCAGGGTTCTCATTCACAGCATTGAAGTGGTTTCCATAACAAACCTCCTTGGATCACTGCAGTTCTCTAATCAATTTTCACTCCTCTGAACCCTTTCTAAGCTCACCCAGCAATACTAAACACTTTGCAACACAGGTTTTGCAGGGATTGCTAGAGGTTCTGCAGGCCAAAAGTGGTGGACTGTTGGCCAGCAGTATGAGAGCAACAATCTCAGGAAAGTTTTCATACGTGTTGTATGGCGTTAATCTGGCCCACAAAACCTCCTTACACTGATGAGGGTCAAGACAGTAAGATTCCAGCTCTGCAGAGGGTTTGACATTCAGGTTAGAGATCCATCATGGTGGGGATGGGAGACAATGATGAAGGAAGGAAAAAAG
The DNA here is from genome assembly GCA_032173965.1 of Sitta carolinensis. Classification (NCBI taxonomy): domain Eukaryota; kingdom Metazoa; phylum Chordata; class Aves; order Passeriformes; family Sittidae; genus Sitta; species Sitta carolinensis. The sequence continues at coordinate 114,474,967 of CM063284.1, forward strand.
GAAGACAGACCATATACATAAAGGCTTACAGTATAATTTGGAAAAAAAAAACCAAAACAAATCCAGAATCAACATCTCAGACACTTCCAAGGCAGGAACACACTTATCAAAAATTAAACTTTGCCCCATTATGAATGATTTGAAGTTTGGGTTCCTGAGCTTGATACTGGACAGGGGAAAGGGTAAAGGCATGTGACTTCTATCTTAAATTATACATCAGTATTAGGACAGCATTTAAAACCTATTATTAGAAGAATGAATAATTTACAAATGTGACTTCGAGAATATTATAACTAAATAGTAGTTATAGAAGTTTAAATTCAGAAGATCTTAATCTTCTTTCTTTTGTGTTTGAAATCGTTCCATTAAAGCCCTAAATATATTTCCTGGTATTTTCTGATGTTTTTCTATGAGAGCTTGGACTGCTGCTTTTGTCTGTAGGGAAAGAGAAAAGGTTTTGGTCAGTAAACCTCATCTTCATACTGCTCAGATAATAACACAATTTCTAAGCTCTTTTTAATCCTTTCAAATACCACAGAACAATTGCAAATTCAAAATACTGCTCTTCCATATTTAAGCCCGCAGGATGTGATTGTGGCAACACTGCCATGAAACAGACCAACAAACTAGTGTCTCTTATGTCTGGTAGATGTGCTATTAGAAGCTGTATTAGAAGCCAAATGACAACAGAATAAATTCATATAGACTTAGATCTATAAAGCACAGCAAACACCTACATGATGTACTGCAACTCGCACTCCTGCCTTTCCCAGGTTTGCGTAAATAACACTCTTCCGGTGGGCTTCTACATATGCTCAGAAGCAGCACTGGAAACACCACTGTGTCTCAGCACATTTGACTTGCGCAAAGTAATGCACTCTGGACCCAAGGCCCCTGAAGGAACTGGCCCTGTGACACATGCTCAGGCCACTGAGCTGCATGTGACAGCAGCCTTCACTTTCACTCAAAAAACAAACAGGCCAAGAAGTGCACAGCAGTTACTCTTATTATATAAAAGCTCTATAGGAAACATGCAACATGCAAAAGCTGGGGTGAGAACACACTTCCTATTCTGCCTAGACAAGCACAGGCTAGTGAATTCTTAAGGCCAGAAAGAGAAGAACAGAGAATTATTTGCCTCTGTGAAGCAGTGGGCAGATGTTGGTAGAACATTGTTTGTTGGCACAAACTCCCACTGTTTATATGAAATAAGCGATCAACTGTTAAGTCCTTGCAAAAGGACTTTATACCTCTGGTCCTACATGACTCCACAGATGTAAAATTTGTATTAGGTAAAAATTTTGAGCTTTATTTTTTGCTCTACATAATGGGAAAATGCATACTGTGCCACAGCCCAAAACATAAGATACAACTTTAAAATCACTCTAACTAAATAGGATTTCAGGGAGTTTGCATTCTAGGGGCCATATCTAGCAGAATCTGAACCTAAGTCAGAAGTAAGTGAGGGTTGTCATAAACATAAGATGCCAATGTATGTCTGAAAGTAAATTAAACACATTCTCTGCTGAAAGCCAGCAGTTCTGAAGTCCTGTCAGAGTGACCCCACAAAAGAAACAACCAGTTTTCCAAAACCAGGGCCTGAGATACTGCATAGAAACATTTTAACGCTTTTTGCAGAGACCTAATCATAGGGTAAACAGACAAAGAGAGACAACTGAACTGACACTTGCATGGTCAAGAAAAGTCTCTCTCTCAAGTGAAGTTTTCAGAATATTTTAAGTGACCATCTGTGGAGTTTTCGAAAATACCTATTTCAGCCCACTCCATCTCACTGCTCCACCACTTAACTGGTTTATGTCTTTGCACTGTGAAGTCTATTAATAAACTGAATGAACATGAGGACCTGAAAATCCTTTCTATAAGGCATCTAAATCTGAATTAGAGGAACATATAGAAGTTAAATTGCTGGGTTAGAAGCTGGACAAAATAGAAACACACTCAATAAAGCAATGAAATTATTTACCTTTTTTTTTATTGTATGTAATTCCAACATTTTGTGAACATAGATTTTCTATCTTTGAAAGGCTTCCTGAAAGCATCTTTCTGAAAACATCAGGAAGCAGAATGCTTCCTCTTGGGTGAAGTGCTTCTCTCTATTAACTGACAGCTGTCTTATCTGACCGAACTTCTTCAGTCTTTAAAGCAAGTTGTTTCTCAAAGCAAATATAGGGTGCAATTAACTTAAAAAGAACTAGAACATCAGCAAGTTGTAGTAATAAAAAGACAGTATTTAAGAATGACATTCAGAGCTAAGCAAGTACAAAACTTACCATGATTCCACCAATTTCTATAACTGGCTCCTAGACAGAAATCACTTGACAAGACTATTGCGGTGGTTTTTACCAGAACATTCAATATTTTAAATGTACATATCTAGATATCTTACCTTTGCAGCCAATTCCTCAGCAGTCATATTTGGTTCATATGGAATGGGTTCTCCAATAAATGTACGAAGCTTGACAGGAAACCCCCCATACAGCGGAACTACTGGCAATCTAATACGCTCATATAGCGACCTAAGTATTTCTAATGTGAAAAAATGTAGTGGAAAACAGGAGAAGAAAAGGTGGGAAAGGGAGAAGGGGAGTGGGGGAGGGTAAAGGAGGGAAAAGAGAGAGAGAGAGACTGGGATTATTCTGTAAAGTTTTTTTTTCCCACTAGGTCGTAACATTGAAACTGGCTTGCAAAGGAATCTAGCCCCCAACCCAGACTCAAACAATGTGTCATCTCAAGCGCTATCCTCCCCTGACTTTCATTTCTTAAAAGCTGCATTAATGCTTATATCAGACTTATTTCTACCCTAATTTGGTGTGAAATCTTTCCTCCAAAGAGTAGCTGAAACGAGAAGAAAATGAGAGAAATTCAATAGCTGTCTCTCTGGAGAGGATGAGAATGCTACGCAATACAGGATACAGGTTCAGCTCATTTGACAGGTTAACATTAGAAACTAGTATTGGAAAACTGCATGTTCAGTCCCACTGAGGTCTACAGGATCAGAAATAGCCTTGTCTGCCTAAAAGTCAGTCGTGCTAACACACTGAATTGCTCTTTCAGATCACATGCTGGTTGCAGTTAAACAATATAAAAAGAGAGAAAAAACAGCTATTTCCATCAGTTCTAAGAGAACACGTTCTTCTCCACATGCCACCTTCTAAGTGTTTATTCCAAATGTACCCAGAAGAGATTCTTTGAATAATGTGCACTAATATTATCTTTCTCAATTCATTAACTGAGGTGCTGGCATAAGAAAATCCTTACTGATCAAGATGTGGAATTTTCTGTACACAACCTATAAAAACAAAGAAAAAACTGGAGTCACACCTCCAGTGATCAAGAAATTACACTCCTCTAGCAACTCAGCTATAGAATGCAAGTAGCATAAATGATTTTGGCTTCAATTTGCTCTGTTCGGGATTCTCCCAAACACGGTAACCATTAATTGCTGTTTATTTTTGTATAACATGACAAATGTGTGAATTCTTCCAGCTTCTGCATCTGATGCCTTGGCTTTCTCCATGCAATATATAGCTCTTAAATGGAGAGGGAGAGTAACAGAACTGTGCTGCCCTGCAGTCCTCTGATGAATGTGATGTTGCCATATTTGAGGCAGAACACGTGGTGTGGAGACTTGTTCAGGCCCCTCTGCTAGATAGTAACTGAGAGAATATAAAAAAGAGGGAGTTTAACACCAGCAAATGAGCAGAGATGTAGGCATCTAATCACTCCAAAGATGGACCCCTCAGACAAAAGATCCATCTATTCATGTTCTGCCTGCAAGTTCCACAGAGATAAGGAAGGAGAACTGCCAAATACAAGGCTTTGTGAAGAACCAGGTCTAGTGCAGAACAGAAAAAGCAACTACAGATTAAATGAAGTCCAAATCATTCAAACTTTACGTAAAGGTAGAGGTGTAAGCACAGAGCCTTAGGAGAACAGGAATTGTGTGTCAGTTGCAAACCTGTTTGCTTTGCTTCTTAACAGACAGCAGAAAACCTAGGGTTGGCCTAGCAGATACAAGCAGAGAAAAAGTGCTTTAAATCTTCCTGCCTTTTTCTGGCTTCTTTTTTCTTTCTTCTCCTGCTTGTATAAAAGAACACTGTTATGTGGAAAATAACCTAGATGAGCTAATATCACATCTTATGCTGATATTAAATCCTAATTACATCTCTGAACTCTACCAGAGAACAAACATCAAGAAACAAGACTGTGTTAAATCTCAAACTTATATGAGGATTATTTCTACAGTGATAGGCTAAACACATATGGAAAAATAAACTACAGAAAAATAGAAAATATCTTACTTATTCCTCCTAATGTCCTAAAGCCTTCTCGAACATTTTGTGTAAACATAGGAATGATGGGCTAGGAGGGAAAAAAAATAATTAAGAATTTAAGGAAGATAGCACTGTCTAAAAAACTTCTACCTCACTTAAACTCAACAAGCAAACTAATTTCAGAAGTGTTTCTCAGACAAGGATATAGAGAGAACAAAACAAGAATTCTGAGGTTCTTCTATGACCTTCTGCCATGAGGTTTCAAACTGGAGAATACCACAAGATTTCAGTGAGTCACTGTTTCAGCAAGTCTATTTTCTTAGAGCAGTCCAGAATTTTGGAACCTATGGAGTATTTAGGTGTCACTCCCCCCATCTAGCAGTGTTTGCACAGTTGTGACTTAAGTGCTTAAACCTCTTACCTAATTTGTAGTTATGCTCAAAGGGAAGGATTCACAGGATTGGGACACTAAACTCGTCTGATTCCTCTCTGCTATGCTGATGGTATTGCTTCACACTTGATGTGTCATATTCAATACATGTCCATGACTTACTTCTGATGAGTACTTGGAATGGTGTTGAATATTTCAAGTTTTTATTGCTGTTTTTAAAATTGCAAACAGCTGTCAAGATTTACAAGAACTGTGAAGGGGTCAGCTACTGTATAAAGTTTTTCAATATCATTTTATATTATGTGTCCACTGTAATCAGCATTATTAGAAATACAGAACTCTTCATGGGATTTTCATGAATTCAAATTCTTTTAAACTTTTTAAAGATAAGGACAGAGATGAGCTAGCACACATAACTTTTCAGACATGCATCAAGCTCGGGATTTTTTGAGAGGAAAAAATGTCTGCCAATAATTACAGAGAATAAAAAGAAGTGCAGTTGCCTAAACTGAATGCATACAAATATCTTTATTCTAGGACAATCTTATTTGGAACATCTTACTTTTGACATAGAGGTAGAAATTTTTGTTTATATGACAGAAATTCTGGCAAAAAGCTGCTGAAGTAAGACAACTTTAACAAGTTGAATTCCCAGTTTTAGACACATTTTTCTGATGTTTCAGACACATTCTTCTTTCCATGAGGAGTTCTGCTTATGATTCAAGGTGACTAAGCAGTTCACCTTTAATCTAAATAAAGATGTTTTTCCCACTTTCAGCCTGCCTCTGACACTTTCCATTTTACTGCATGTCTCTGGTTTTCTTAGGGGGGATGAAGCTACAATTCCCTTGTGAGTGCATAAAGGGAACTAAACACACATCCAATAAAATAAATGCAACTAGTACAATCATAGTTGAATCTCAAGTATGACCTTTCACATACTATTACAATATATTAGTAAAATCTAAACCTGTTGAAAATATCTGTTTAAATAGTGTTATTTTTCTTGTAAGAAAAGTGATGCACACTTGGCTCTTAAAAGTATTCTATTTCTGTAAAAAATTCAGAGATTTAACTAGTCTGCCTTTGACAGTAACTAAATATAAAATTCCTGGTGTGAGACTTGCTTTTAAATTAGGTATATGCAGACCTATGGATATACACACACATCTTCCAAGTACAAATATAGAACGATAGGGACTCTGAAATGATTACTAAAATAGTTACAATTCAAATATATCACACACTGTTGTACCTTAACAGTTGGTCCCCTATGAATAACAACCTGCCTGCTGACCAAGCCCAAGACTGTACATTAGAACTGAAGAGTTCACACCAGTGACCAGCCCTGGACATCCCTCATTACCATAAAATGCCAATACAGTATGAAGTGCCAATGAGTCTATACCCTGCTGAGCCACACCACACTTCAGTGACAGAAGAAACAGAAACATTGAGTTGGATTCCATGATCCTGATGGTTCCTCCCAACTCAGCATACTCTGTGACTCTGATATGTAGGGTTGTTTCCAAAGCACGCTGGTCACAGAGGACTAAGCCATCACAATACTAACCAGGTATGTGTGAAAGAGCACATGCTTATAAGAAGAAACCATCCTCTATTTCATCTCTTTTTCTTTTCAACTCTGGATTTCCTGACCACACAATTCTTAGCTGACTCTAAAGCCTTCTTATCTATCAAAAACAACGAAAAGAGTCTTGAAACATAGTTGTTAGATCAAGCAGACCATACTCACGACAGTGAGAAATCTAACATCAAATATATGATAATCAAAACAGCTTTCTCTGGAAGAAAGTACTAATAACTTAGCTTTCTTTGCTTCTCTTCCATGATGCGTCATACTTACCACTTTTGCATCAATGGCCACCTGAGCAAAGCCCTTCCGATCACTCCACAAAATCGTATACATTTCATCACTGAAGAGCGCTTCCCGAACTCCACCTGGGCAATGGCTAACAGATGGCCCTCTTCCAGAGTCCTGACACAAGCTTCTTTTGGTCCATGGATAACTCCAAATACCTCAAGTAGTATTCTAAAACCTGGAGGGTAAGATAATATTAATTCAGAAAATGTTAATGTGTACTACCATTGAGTACAGATTCTCAGCACAGAACACTACGGCTCAAACTTAATTGTCTAATAAGCTGTGGCCCCAAGTCCCCAAGAGGGACTAAAGCATTAAGTCCAACTTACAGATTTTGGTCTGCAAAGCTGAAGATTTAGGAGTTTCAGTGGCTTTTTCTCATAATAAAGTCAGGTGTTATTCCACAGTCAAGGCTAAACTGAAAAAGGACTATCAAGCACTCTGTGATATTTTTCATGTGTCCCTTTTGAGGAGTTGTTTGACTCAAGGACACTGGCTCCTTGCACAAGCTCTGCTGTTCAAACACAGCACAGTCCAAACACAGAGCAACAAGAGGCGATACCAGGAAATTGTTGTGGTTCTGTTTTGTGAACTTCAGCAAAGACCAGTAGTGCGCAAAATGGATAATGGCAAAGAAAATGCATCATTCTCTGCATTAGGGATCACTGCAGCAATTGACTCTGGTTCAGTCTGTGAGTACTTGGATGGCATTTCATAAAGAGAGGCATCTGGTAAGCCTCAATTGGGTACACTCGCCTTCTATCAATATTGTAATTGAAATTTTTGACCTAAGGTTACATCAACTCCTCATATCATTTTGAATTTGACATATCACTCAGACTGTACTCTTCAAGAAACAGCAGAACATCAAAAATTTGCTACAAGCATCAAAAGGAACACATCTGATCAGACAACAAGCCTATTGTTAAAGGACATAACTACCAGACCTCTGTTTGCAGAAAATAAGTCCCATTCAGTTGGTTCAATAGATTTTAAATTTATACAGTATTTATGAGTAGTGCATACTAAAATATTAACTTTGGACAACTGAGCAGTAAGGGAAACATTACTTCTCTTTCTTGAAGTTTCCCACTGAAGCAAACAACCTTATCAGCCATAGACAAGGACAAAGAACTGATCTAGCTGAGTTTGCCTCTTAATAACAAATGAATAGCTGTGACTATAAACACACATCTGCTACATACACACACATGCTAAAGGAGAGCCCAAACAAAGTTAAGACAGAGGTTTGTCTTCTCTTACAGCTTGCATAAACTAAGGGCTTGGGGAAAAAGGCATAACATATTATTACGTTATTCTTAACTAAACTCTGATCTCTAACTAGTCTTTGTAGTTGTTGTGAGTATAATTACTCCCGACTCATCTCTATACCCAAGCAGGATCTGTCCATACACAGGGCAACAGAACACGAGCTGCATTACACCTGTCACACAGGTGCCTGCTGTGCGTGCCTCACACACTGCTGATGACACTCAGTCTTCATCTAGTAGCATTTGCATAGAAGAACACCTGAAATAGAATTTGCCTAATTGAAATTCATTTCTTTCAGGTGTTTTTTGTGAGATTTTCAATAGCTGATTTTTACAATGCTTGACATTCCCAAACTAATTAAAGCTCTCTAAAATGTACCTGTTGTTAAAAAGCTGCCTGTTTCCAAGTCCTTTCTGTCAGTGAGCTCAGAAGACAGACAAAACAATGATGAAAAGGCTTGAGATGAGCAGGAAAAGAGACTCCAAGGAAGCAAAGACTGTGACAACATTGTTCCTTTCTACACTGGATACACTGAGGAAGGGGTGATGGGGAGAGTATCTGTGACAAAGCAACACCATGAGTCTGTCCAGTTCATTTATCAGTAAAAAAATGACAGAATGCTGACAGAATACATTCAAAAAATGTACTACAGAATAGTTGTCCATGGAGGTTTCAAGTCTTCACAAAATTTCTCAGCTGTATTTCATCCCTTGTCTTTCTGTATCAACTTTACATTCTAAGCTGTACTTCACAGCCTTGCCAGCAGGTCACATATAACTATTGATATCTCTGCTTCAGTACCAAAGAAGAACATGACTCTCTTAAAGCAGCTGAGAGACAGAATCTGACATAGTGGCCCTGAAAGGACAGACAGCCAGGCTACCAGTGTCCAAGACAAAGGTCACCACAAAATTAGAAGATACAGTGGGGTAGTACTAGGTAGCACTGCATGAAAGAGACTAAGAATCCGCTTCTTCCATTTTAGACAACAAAACAACTCTCAAAATTATCTAAACACAAATTTTCAGCCATTCAGAACATGTTCTTCCAGACACTAAGAAGTTCAAACTTCATTTTATTCCACAGTTCAACCTGAACTCTTCCCTTTGCCCCAACAAACTCTTCTCCTATTTTCCACATGACTGTGTTAGCAGAAATGCTTGAAAATCCTTTGGAGACTATCCAGTAGTGCAAGTAATAGTGCTCTCAACTTGTGCACTATGTTCATTTCTCTATCTTGGCCCCGGTGACTGTAACATCAGGGCTGTTAGCTACCAGGTAGCAGGATGAGAAGGATGTCATCATTTTCCCATGGTTGACCTTTAGGACCCCAGACAGAGAGGAACCATTTAGACCATTGAATCTAACCTTCCACAGGTGTAGGTAATCACACATATATATATGCAGAGCATATAGCCCACAAGACACTGCAACACCTTGTGCATGTAACGGACAAGAAGCCAAAGCTCCCTTCCTGGGGAACATTACAGGAAAGAGACTATTTTAGTTATTTTAAAATAGCAGGCAACCTTTTAAAGAGGACTCCCAGATGACTTTAGGAAGCAAAAACTGCCCATACTATAGCAGAGGATGATGGAGAAGAACACAAGTGAAATCTCAGTCCTCTCTAAATGCTTTGGGATAAGGCTTTCTCCTAAACTTAGAGAAGTCAATGTATTTCTGAGCACTACACAGCTAAGAGTCTAGAGGAACCAGAAACCAGGAATATTTGGGTTTTTTTCCCTGTGGCAAACCTCTAGATATAAAAGAAGGAAAAAATAATTCACATGACGGTTATCACATATCCTTCTCCTCCAAAATGCAAGAAAAGAATACTTAATACTGACACAATTCTGACACATCCATGTGTGTCTAACAGACTCCCCAAAAGCACCACCACCCTTCCCATTTCCCCTGCATTGTGCCTAATAACTTTTGGCTAAAACATGTTCTGAAAAGGCACCCAATTTAATCTGAACACTTAATCAAGATCAGACAGCTTTAGTATTAGGATAAAATTATGAAGTCTTTCTGGTTTGATTCACAAGAGAAGCAGCATCTACCTGAGTCGCCAGTCATAGATTACTGTGCTTATTTTGAAACAATCCGCAACATTTTCTGGGCTCTTTGTACTTGTCTCCCTGAACAGCCTTAATTCCTTCACAGAACCATGTAGATTAGAAGGAAGCTCTGGAGGTCATCTAGTCCAGCCTCCCACTCAAAGCGGGTTCAACTAGATCAGGCTATTCAGAGCCTCACCCAGAGGAGTTTTGAAAGTGCAGGGATGGAGATTCCCCAACTTGCCTAAGCGATATGTTCAGGTGTCTGATCACTCTCATGGTAAAATACCTTTCCACATGTCTAATCAAAATTTCCTGTGTTGCAACTTGTCGCTGTTACTTCTCAATCTATCCCTGTGCACCTGCGAGAAGAGTCTGACTCCCTCTTCTCCCCGCCCTCCCACTAGGTCACTGAAGACAGTAATAGTATCTTTCCTCACCCTTATCTGGTACAGATCCAGGTCTCTCAACCTCCCCGTGTACACTGTGTGCTCCAGACCCCCATTATCCACTGAACATGCTCCAGTGTGTCAGTGTACCTTGTACCAGGGAGTTCAAAACTGGACACCATATCACAGGATGAGCTTACACAGGTGCCATGCCAAAGGGAAAAACCTCTTCACTCAACTCAGTGGCTGCATGCATGCTAAAATAAGCTCACTGTGCAGTTCATCTTTGCTATAAGGACAAACGCTGCCAACTCACATTCAACTTCCTGTCCACTAGAATTTTAAGTCCTTTCCTGCAAAGCCACTTTTTATCCATTGTACTGTTGCACAGAACTGCTCCATCCCAGATGCACAGCTCTACATTTGCTTTTGTTGAACTTCTGAATATTTCTGCCAGTTGAATTCTATGAAGTCACTCTGAGAACAAGCTTTTAATGCCCAGTACCATCAATATCTCCCCCAGTTTGGTATCATCAGTGAATTTCCTGTGCATGCTCCAGCTCCTCATCCAGGGGTACTACAAAAACACTAAGTAACAGTAGTCTCGCTATCAATCCCTGAGGAATGCCTGTAGCTGTTAGCTAGATGTTGTACTGCTGAAACCAGTTCTTTAAGATCAGCCATTCAGCAGGATGTTTTCTGCAATGCTACTGAATGATATTTAAGGGACTCACAAGTATACTCACACTTAAAGCTTTATTTTAAAGCAGAAAAGTAGTAAAACAATGCCCCATTTTAAAAACAACTGTGCCTATATAGCTACAATATGAAGCCAAAAATGCATCATGAAGTAAGTTATATTAGTCATCTATATTCGAAAGATTTGATAACCACTGACAAATTAATTTGCTGGCAAAAGCAGTTGTAGAGGCAAAGTCATACTGTGATCAGTAAGAAAAAGTTCTTTTCAGGGACTAAGGCTGAAATAAGTCTATACCAACAAAAAGACAGTTTTGTTAATGTGAGTTCGTTTCACTAGAAGCACCAGTACACTACAGAATGCGCCCTGTAATTCATTTTGTGAATTGACAGGCCTTTAATCACAAACCAAATTTGGGAAAGAAAGTGGGTATTTCACACAGACAAAAAATAAACACTTCACATAATTAATTTCACCAATTGGTAGAGTATTTCACTAGGCTGTCCAGCGAAATCTTCCCCTAAACCTATTTGTCATTTTCTACCTGTTTTACACAAGCATGTTGAACATTTCTCTAGCTTTCCTCCCAAAATAGATTCCACCTGAAACACTCTTCCTGGGGACAGGCTCCACTGCCCGCCATCCTCAACTGGATAAGAGCTGGGTGGGATATGAAAATACACTGTCTCTCAAGATATTGAGAGAATGACGTAAGTATTCTTAACTTATAGGGCATTTGTTCCAAATTAGTAGTAGTAATTCTTAATCAGTTCACACTACTCATTCTGCCTATATTAGTGAAAAAGAAACATCTTATTGAAATCTTTGATAATGATTAATACAGAGAACACTGCTTCTCCTACGATCTCCTTCTCTTTATTTCTAAACACCCTAGAGTCACTGGAAGGTGTTGCCCAGACAGGACTGTGTTCCATCCTTGCATGGGCTAGGCTCATTCTTGTTTGTAAAGAACATGCCCTATTTCAAAGCTTTCACTAAACTTGTCTGGATGTCTTCTGAAAGCTGTGTTCCTGCACATGTATGTATGACAGTATGATTTTTATTAATTACACGATTAAAAAAATAAAATAAGAATTCCAAAACTGCTTGTTCATAATGAAGTATGTTACCTGGTAATCTAAAGACAAAATGATCAGCTACTACGCTGCAGCGCCTCTTCTTTATTATATGAAGTCTAGCTGAGAAATAGATATAGTCAACAGGAGTAGCTCCATGATAAAACACAACAAGTCCTGGTCCTTGAGGAATATTTTCGACACCATGAAGCTCATAACCTGTTAGGAGATAAAAATGTAGCATATGTTAAATTTTTATACAATTCTATCCCAAAGAAACTGACTTGCAGCAAGCTAGCAAATTGAAAACATGGATTGAGAAGTGGTGAGATTAAAGTGACCAATAATAAGCAAAGAGGTAACTTGAAGCAACTGCAGGAAACACAAGTTGCTTCACAGTGAATACAAGTTTCGTTTAAGGCACCACACTTTGAGAAAGAGAAAAAAAACCCCAACATTAAAAGGAAACATCCAATCTCACTATCTCAAACTGTATAATTTATCCTTATTTTTCCAGTTCACTGTTTTCAAGGCTGCAAAGTCCTCTGAATCAATCATTCAAGAGAAACCAAAATATGGATTGGGATGGTGAAACAACTATTCCAAGCTACCTTGCAAAGTTCATTGTCATCAGTGACTCTTTCAGAATATTTGACATTACAGCACCCATTTTCATGTCTCCTTTTACTCCAGGATAATGAAGCATTATCTTTGCTACTTCTCTCCAAGTTATACCAGTTCCAGCGTTACATCACTACATACTATAAACTATTCTAGTTAGGACTATATATGCCTAGTTGAAAAATACATTTACACACAAGCTTCTTCCTGACATCACATTTCTATTCAAGTTACAGTGCAGAATATGTTTAATTAACATAAAATGTCAAAATGCATTAATATAGAACATATTCATTTAACACTTAGTAGTACTGTTACAGTGTGTTTTTTAAAATAAAATAAAACAAGCAAAAAGAAAACACCCAAAAAAAACCCTCCTCAACCAAATCCTGTCACTTCTTCAAAAGTTAATCAGGTCTGCAATTCCTATCCATTAATTTAATTCTGAAGGTATTCCTGGCTCTTCTCCCTCTATTTTACTTTGTTTATCTGTGAAGCTGCAACACATTGCAAGAGTATCATCTGTCCCATCCCAAGGGACCACTAACTGTGCTCCATGACGGTCAACTAACACACATGGCATTGACATAATACATGTAAACTGACAGGTATCAATCACCAGGTTTGGGTTTTGTTGGGGGTTTTTAATGCTGTTAGATTTCAGGATGCAAAGTTCTTCTTATGACATTCTGATGAATCAAGTGGGCAAAAAAATAACTGGAAAACATTTCATTCTTTAGCAAGACAAGTGCATAGATAAGAGGGAAGCAGCTGGCAGGCCAGAAAAAAGTCACAGCTGTCAATGAGGGACCAGATAAGAATATTCTTGCACAAATACAATGTCAGACCTTATAAAAAGAAAAAGTTGCTAAGGATTAAAAGAGCCAAGGCCTTTAGAAATAATTTTCTTGTGAAAAAAAAGTAAATAGCTTTTCATTGTGAAGTGAGCATTTCAAGCTCTTTGATATAGCTGTTGATTTTGATGTAGTGTACTTTCTTAGGTTTCAAAGTTACATCTTAGTCTTACAAAGCCTATCTGATACAGCTGCTGCACCATCTGGTTATCAATGCCTTGAAAACCCGCTTCCCTTTGACTAGAGAACAAATAGAGATGATTTTCAAGAAGGATTTATTCTTTATGTAAATTGCTCTTAAGTATCTCTTTCTCCTCTAGCTGCATCCAGACTGAATGGCTCTGAAAGAGACTTATGATTTCCTTAGAGCGAAAAGCCAAATCATTTATTAAAGTCTGTCATTATAAAGAAATAATAGCAGAAGGACAAAGAACAGTGCCCTTAGTTTTGACATTCTATTAGAGAAAGTAGTAGTCCAAAATACAAAAAACAAATAGAAAAAGTAGGGTTCTGTACCAGTATCAGGCTCTGAAGTTAATTTCAAGAAGCAACTAAGTGTTCCTTTTAGCCATCACTTGGCATTTTATGTAAGACTGGTTAAGTGCAATTAAACTATGCTAACATATGCTGGCTGATATACTAGCTATCAGGGAACTGGCATTTAACTTCCAGTCCTCATATACTGACTCTGAAAAGACAGTAAATTGATCTAGTTTTTACCACAACACACATTTCAAGCCTTCTTCAAATGAGGAAATCCAAAAATTGTTATAAAAAACAAAAAATGGAAAAAAAGGAAATTAAAAAAATTGTGCAAATATTCAACCAGAACAGTGATCTCATTTTATAGCAGCAAAGGAATAAGTGCATAAGACAAAAAACTTACATTCAAAAAAGTCTCAATGCCTTTTTTTTTTGTTTCAAGCACCACTGACAGTCAGTCATAAAACCGAAAAAAATGCTGACCTTAATTAGTATGCACCAGCAGCAATGACCAAGCATATATGGATAATCTTGAAAGCTAAAAAAGGAATAAGAGCTTCAGAAGATTTTTAATGAAAGGTCAGATCTCACTTACCATGCCATATTCTTCCATGTCCATCCCATATGGTCGCCAACATTTCTCTCGCAGCTATCCAAACATCATGAGAATAAGCCTCCTTTATTTCATTTTTCCTTTTATAAATATGAAGCCAGAGAATGGAAACGTAGAAGAGGATGACAATAACTCCTGGAAGTACAAAGACTACTACAAGTGGAAAAAGCAACCATAAAATGTAGAATGCGTAACTCAGATAATCTCCAATATCCTCCACACCAGTCCATTCTTCCAGAATGTAAGTCAGGCAAGTTAAGTAGGACATAGATGTAGGTCCTGCAGTACAGGATTCATTTCCACCTGTCATCTCCTGTTTAAAATAAAGTTTTTAAAAGTACATGAATAAATCTTCCAAAAAGACAGATCTGCCTATACTCCTTTATACTCTGATACATTTTATTCATCTACCATCTACCCCACATCCCACCAGCACCTACTAGAAACGCAACAGCTCACGCAAAAACTTTTACGTGATCTTTACAGTCCTTTTCTTTTGTGTACTGGAAATGTTGACAATTCTAATGGAGAAAGGTAGTGCAATTGCTGAATTTCAGGTTACAATTTTATCTCATTGAAAACTGTTCGACATGCACAGACCCTGAACATTTATACTGTTACCAATACTAATTAATACCGAATTTTTGTATTTCAGAAAGCTGTATTGATTACTCTAATTTATTGTTACAATAAACTAAAACCCTCTCCCAAGCACTAACTACAACAAGAAAGAGCACAATCTCAAATCCAGTGCTTTAAGGAAAGCCTGCTGAACACTTCCACTCACTACAACTCAAGATGACTCAGGAAGAAGACTCTCTAAAATGAGAAAGTCGCAGCCCTGGAAAGACCTTCATTCACACCAGAAATTTACTGATAGCAAAATGTCAAGACACAGAACACAACACTGAGAGGCAGGAGAAAGGACAAGGTAAAAAAGATCACAAAAAATCCTCTTTGGAGTTTTAACTGCTCCAGCTTTACTGTGTCTACGTATAAGAATTTCCACTCCAATGCCAGCTCCTAAAAAGTTACCAGCCCACAGAATTAATTAACCAGAATTATAGTAAGCCTGCAATTTCAGGCTTACTATAACTCTGGTGCAACACCTTTTTTGTTAGCTTGGTACAATTTAGGGGACAATTTGCTATTCATTTCACCTTACAAACACAGGACAGCCTGAATGCTTGGCTATTTTAGCTACAGTGCTTGAACAGCAAACCTAATACCTCTGGGTACAAAAATTCTTCTAGGCTAGAAAAAGCTGGTTGGTCAATATTCCAAGCTCTGCTAGTCAGGACCAAAAAAAAAATAAATGTTGCAACTGTAAAATAAGCTTGTAGAGAGAAATGGACAGCATTTCTAAGAATGAAAAGAATCTCAGCTTGAGATTGCTGTGTTTTGTTTATTAGAATGTGACTTACAGCAGGTATGACTGCAAAGCTCCTATGCCTAGACAGACATGTATGTCTATCATTCTTTTGTTCTGTTTTTGCAAGGAACAAGAGTTTCTGATATACAGACGATAATATTGCTTTCAGAACACCAATGACAACAAAAATTACAAAGTAGATCAATTTTACTCCACATTTGCTCAGGAACATTGAAACACATACTAGAGTAGAACTGATTTAACTTATTTTCCCATCTCAATTTTCACTTACATTCTGACAGAGCAAGGATATCCCTTTTCCTTTGATTTTGGAAATTGGCCTCTACCCACATTACTCAAGAAAACTAACTCCTATTAATGAGAAGAAAGATGATCTTTGCTCCCACAATCCATGTCTGTTCCAAACTAATTCAGGCTTACAACATTTTGCTTCTCAGCATGTTCTTGAGGACAGTGTGATGGGCAGCTGATTTATCTCCAGCCATGTATAAGCACATAGCATTAGTGACATGCCCTTCACTGATTTTGTGCACACTGTCTTTGGGATGTGAATTAGGGGGAAAAGATGGAACAGAGTGTGTGGGAGAGCAAAAGAAAGCTCTTTTTCATTACAGTCGCCAGAGCTGAACTTCAGAACCTGTCCAGCGGCAAACACCCACAAGCATAAGAAACACAACTTGTAAGACCAAGCAAGATTTAGGAGTAGCATTCAACACCACAATATTTAACAGATTGTTATGCCTGGACTTCTCCAAAGGCTCCACCTACTATCTAGAGAGCAATATGGAGCTTGGGCTTTGGCACAGAAGCATTTTTTCAACACTAAGAGGTGATTATGGAGCTTAAAAGAATACTTATAGCTATACCCTCCCACTTATTATATATTTTTAATTGTTTATGGCTTTCCCCAAACCCCAAATCCTCCATCAAGTAAATTTAAAGTCCTGTTCACACACGTCAGTCTTGCAAAATATGTGTCCTTTTGCGTGTAATGTTCCATGCAATACCTCAAATGCAATCACCACAGTTTTTAAAGTTTACTTGCATATCTGTGTGCTAACCTGCAACCGAAATTGAGATCTAACATCTTCTGTGCTACCAGCCACAGAAGTAAGAGCTAAAGCACTGTCTTCCCTTAGGAACAATCAACTCTACCCTGAACAATGCTGCTTCCTCATCTTGAGGAGCAGCATAGGATAATTTATACTGTCCAACCTATTCCTAACTGACCAGTTAAATCTGGGTGCTCAGTGACATGTCCAGTCCAGGTTTTGTAGTATCTCCATGGGCAGAGATCCCACAGCTACTTCAGGCCCTAAATCCAGTACTTGAATACCTTCACGGTGCAAATGTTCTTCTTTATACTAGTTCTAGTTCCCCTTACTACACCTTGCGTCTGTTGCCTCCTGTCCCTTTGCTGTGAAGATTCTTCTTCCCCTCTACAATCACTCATTAAGAGCAGCAGTAAGATCATCACAACGTGCGTACAACGGTTGTGAAGAAAAGAAGACAGATTATGATCAAAAAAAGAAAGCCCAGGAGTTCTACACTGAACATGGGTTCAACACAGTTCTTATGTGCTACTAACAGATAACGACACTGGTCTGTTTCAACTTGCTGCTGACCAGTTCAAAACACATATTTTTTAAGTTCTAACTCGCTAATGCAGCAGCTCACATTTTTCACTAGTTCACAAAGACGCAATTTCTCATTTGACTAATGACAGTGTACACTGACTTACGCTTACACTTCAGGCTTTATGATGTGGAAATAAGACTAACATAAAATTCACTTCACTGGCTTCTATAGCACATGACCCAGAAGAGTACTTAACTAAACTACAGCAGAGGCCTTCAGCTGTAGGCAGCAGATGTCGGGATAACTGAGACCCTACTGGTCACGATAGAAGGAGCGACTATGGACAGCAACACGCTCTGCTGTAAACGACACACAGCACGATTTCAGCACGCATATGCAATGTGTAAGTAAAACCTCTGGAGGACATCCCAGTGTTTCCAAACTAGAAAGACACTGCAAAGCAGCTACATGTCCCTGCCAACAGAAACACGGCTACGGAGGGCGTTTCTGCCAGAATTACCGCTGCCACCACAAGCCCTCAAAAAAAAAGAAAACAAAACAAAAAAAAAAAAAAAAAAAAAAAAAAAAAAAAAAAAAAAGTACCAGAAGAGAATCCTGCGACAGGAGACACCCTAGAAGTCGGAGGGTGGTTTGGCCCCTGTTTTGGCACAAGAACTGGGCGGGTTTCTGTGCCGGCTGGCCGGAGGTCCCTTCTGCAGGCGGAAGGAGGGGTCGAGGCTCGCCCTCCTGACGAGGACACAGCCCCGGCCCGGCTGCCCCACGGAGCGCCCCCGGCTCCCACCGCGCTCCGCACGCAGCCCCTGAGGCTAAAGCAAGGCCCCGAGCTCGGCGGTGACAGAGACCACCACGGCAAGTCACCTCCCGCCCGGACACCGGCGGGGCGGCAGCGGGGCCAGGCCCGGCCCGGGCCCCTCCACCCGCCCGGCAGCGCCCGCTCACCTTGCCCTGGCGGCGGCGGGTCCAGCTCCAGCCCCACGTCCCTGCCGGGGCCCGGTTTTACTCTCCGCCCGCCGCCCCCGCGGAGGCCGGGTGCCCGCGGGGCGGCCAGGCCGGGGCGGCTCCCGGCGGCAGGGCGGGGGCGGGCGGGCGCCCTGCGGAGCGGGGGCGGAGGCGGGGGCGCGCAGGGGAGCGGGAACTCCGCGCCGCCGGGGGCGCGGCAGCCGCCCGGACCCGCGTCCGGCACGCACCGCCCGCCGCTTCCGCCGGGCGGCTCGGGGGCGGGCGCCGCCAGGGGGCGCGCGCTCCCCGCGAGCGGGAGGGGCCGGGCGGTGGGGCGCAGGGCGCCGCCTGGCGGGCAGGGCGGGGCCCGCACCCAGAGAGTTCCAGAGGGGATCGGGCTGGGAGAGACATCTGGGATCATGGAGACCGGCCTGTGACCGAACACCGCCGCGGCCAGCCTTTCCTTAAACACCTCCAGGGGCTCCACCGCTCCCCGGGCCCCATTCCAATGTCTGAAAGGGAAGAAATCCCTCCTGATGTTCCACCTAAACCTACTCTGGTGCAGCTTGAGACTGTGTCCTTTCATGCGGCTGCTGATTACCTGAGGAAAGAGACCAAACCCCACCCGGCTGCATCCTCCTTTGGGGAGTTGCAGAGAGTGATAAGGGCACCCCGGTGTCTCCATTTCTCCAGATTAAACAACCCCAGTGCCGCCAAGCACCCACTGTTCACCCTCCTGCCTTGAGCACCGCATGCCTTCCAGCCGCCCCTTCCCCGGTACCTGCCAGGTGGGGCAATCCTCCTTCTCCACCCACGCTGGTGGTGCCACAGCAGCAGCAGCAGCAGCATCCATACCTGGTGCCCACTCGTGCCCACTGCAGTACGTCAGCATTCCAGACACTGTGGTTCAGACACGGCATTCACGGTGCTGTTAAGGCATTCCTGACTGCCCAACAGCTGTGGGTGTAATCCCTGGATTTACAAAAAAAAAAAAAAAAACAAACAAAAAATCAAACTTTTTAAAATAAAGGGTTTACAAATAAAAATCAGTCAAATAAATAAGTAGCGCCCCAGTGACACCGGGTGCAGCTCCAAACACACAGGTATTGATGCAGACGCCCTACCTGTTAGGATGACATGGAAACTGCCATGGCTGTGCCCTCAGCATTTGGTAGGATGAACTCAGCCAGCTCTTCCAGATCCCCTACTGCTTTTCTGAGCAGCTCTTCTCTACATGTACATCATCCGTCTGTTCGACATCCGCAGCTGCTCGGTTGAGCCGTTGCACAGTTTACTCTGTAACTGTTTCCATTGCCATGCAATTAAAGATTGTGCAGTTGTACACACTCTCCGCTGTGTTACTGCTTCCACTGCCATCCAATTAATGAATCGGTCATAGCCCCAAGCCTGCCAGAGCTCAAGAGGCATGTGGACAGGCACATGGTGTGACTCTTGGGGCTGTCCTGTGCACAGCCAGGAGCCACTCGATGATCCTTCTGGGTCCCTTCCAACTCTGGGCATTCTATGACTCTATGATTTTATTAATTTACTGTGTTATCAGTGTGATATTTTTCCCCATTGCAAAAATCTTGTAGTTTGAGCTGGTTAAACCTTATACAGAAAAAGCTACAAAAACAGAATTTCCCCGCATTATTTACTGGGCAAATTATACACAACAAGAGTCATAAATGCTGTTTTCATTTTGAGGCAGGCACAGGTCATTTGCTGGTTTTCATTTCTTTTTTTGTTGTTTGATGGAGAGGCTAAAAAATAAGTGTAGCAAGGGAGTGATTTGATCTGCAATTACGTTTCTATTTGTATGACAAGAACTCTAGTTTCTATAACACCAGTTTTTAGATCTAGTTTCTATAATACTGCTCTAAAAACAGTAAAAATTTTGAGTGAGCCACTAAAATAATAAAATAACTGCTTATTATTAGAGCAGTACTATAATGTTTCTGGGAAAAATTGTTTAAAATGTATGTTATTTTTTATTAGAAAATAACATGCATCATTCAAAATCCCTCCTGTTTCTCAGTAATAATTTTGTCTATCATCTTGAGACCCCAGAAAATAGTTTTAGACAACTGTGACAGAGGACAACAAATAGAAAATATCTTTTACTCAGAGAAGCTGCAGATGCTCCAGTGGTGCTGCTAAAAGATGCTATAGCCCAGGAAAAACTTAAACCTTGTTAGAAAATCTTAACAGCTGTCTGAAATAGTCGAAATAGAGGCAGAAATCTCTGCTTTGAAAGACAATCAGTGCTCTGATTACATATCTCCTACCCAAGGTTAGTGCTCCACTGTGAGTTGCAGCACAGCTCCTAGCATCATGTATCAGAGAGCATGGCATTTGAAAGGTTGTGCAAATTCTGAGTACTGAAGTGGTTAATTGGTCACAGAATCAGAATGCTTAAGTTGGAGAGGAAGTTTAAGACCATTGAGTTCAATCAATAACCTAACTCTGCCAAACCCACCACTAAACCATATCCACAAGTAACACATCTACACATCTTCTAAATACCTCCTGGGATGGTGACTTTACCACTGCCCTGGGAAGCCTGTTCGCAACCCTCTCAGTGAAGAAATTTTTACTGATATCCAATCTCCATGCACTTTCCTTTCATTTTCTTCTTGTTGTGTCTCTTATTACCTGGCAATAGAGACTGACTCCCACCTGGCCGCAACCATGCTTTCCAGTAGTTGGAATTGTTGGTCCCCACATAGATTCCTTTTCTCCAGGCTAAACAACTCCACCTCCATCAGATTTTCCTAATAAGACTTGTGCTCCAGACCCTGTACCAGCTTCGTTGCCCTTCTCTGGGCACATTCCATGATGGTATTAATGTCAGACAATGATTCTGTCTAGTCCTTCTACAGTTTCTGCAATACAAAGAAAGCCTTCAGATTCTGGTTACTTATAATTCCTCTTGCTTCCTCATCTCTGTCTATTTTAGTATTCTATAACCTTTTCCTTTAGCTCCTTTTCTCCCTTGACTTAAGCTCAGGCTTTGAATTTTAGCCTGTATCGCTGCAGTGCGGCATGTAAGACTTCATGGTTTGAATCCCTGCTTCCACCCAGGCACAGCAGTCTGCATCTTGATCTGCTTTAGTTTACCATCTCCTATGCATGCTGAGTCTCTACTGGGAAAAAAAAAATTCTGCCTGTATACAGCAGTTATAGTTAAGGTGTTCAAGTAAAGACTCCTGTATTTTAAGACAGATTTGAGGGGTTTTTTCAGGACAGGATTCCTGTCCTTTTGGTCCAGGGAAATAATTCACCTATTCTTCTCCCTTTGCCAGATGTGCAAGAAATACTTGTGAAAAGGCAGGATCAGGGAAGAATTTATTTTAATCCAAAGAGCAGATTTAGTTTTCTACTGAAAAATGGGCAAACATCACATATATATCCTTAGATGCTATGTAACCTTTTAAGATGTTGAGAGGAAAGATTGTTTACATATTAAAAGTACATGAAGGAAAAATGAGGCACAAAAATTATCTATCTTGGTCTTTGAAGTTAAATTGCATTTGAAGTTAAATGCAATCCTTTAGTTGCATTTAATGGCATATTGGATAGATTACACAAAATTGTCCCACTCCCACCAGTAACATCCCACAGTCTGTAAAAACACATTCTGCTTTGTACTTGGTTTCAGTTTTCCACAACTTGCTTTAGGAAGACAAGACTGCCTTTCCAAACAGGCATTTCGGTTCAATCTGTACTGGCAGTGTTGCAGTACTGCATTTTTAGGCAAACCACCAGTGATGATAAGCCTCAAAGATGCATTGCCTAAGAAAGCTCCCCCCAAGCCTGTTCACTGGGAGATTTGAGTAAATACAGCACGACCATACTGCACACACCATATCCAGGGATTTTCAGGCTGGGGCAGCCTCATCCACTAAACAATTATGATGTGGTGCAATAGAGCATGCATAAACCAGCTCAGACTTGAAACTACCTCCTACATGTATTTGGACTTAGCAATAGCAATATTTGCCACACTGAACTAAAGCTTTTGTTTTTCCTCTCTTTGAGAAATGTTTTTCTGTGTTGGAAAATTCTTGGATGCAAACAGTCCTGCTTTCCAGGGTACACACTACTAAGATGATGTGTTTGAAGGAGTCTAACATCCGGTTTAATGGGATTATGTCTCTTTTTTTTTAGTTCCTAGGAGAATGGTGTAAGCAGTAGCTGATTACCTAAAGCAAGACAGTCTGTTCTGACATGCCTTGCTTGGGGCCCATCAGGGAAGGTGCCCCCCATGGAGTGATATCTGGTGGGACAGCGTCAACTCTGTGGCTCTGTTCTGAGACCAGACTGTGCTCAAAACACAAACTCACAGATCTAGACGACACCACTAAGGCTTCTTGGATTTAAGTACATACTTGTTTTAGGAACCAGGAAAATCTTGGCTGCATGATTTAGTTTGGGGGGATTTAGTTGTTGCATTGCTATTATACATAAATCATCATCAATCTTTCTTAGTTCAAGATATTCTCAAAGACATGGGGAACTTTCTAGAGGTTAATTGTTTTCTTCCATCAAATCTGTAGAAATTTGTAAATTAAACTGGTTAACACCAACTATTAGTGACCAGTGCTGTAGGACATTGTTTTTTACTGTATGCTGTAAAACCAATGAAATAAACATGAGCATTCTAATCACTTTTACGACGTTTATCAAATCTCTCCAGTAAAGCCTTCCATATGTTGCCTGGAATTGTTTGGTGCTTGCTTATGAGAGCCTGGACAGCAGTTTTTGTCTGAAAAGAAAAGAGAAATTTGCCTTCACAAACCTATTTTATGCATGGAAGAACAATATAATCACTAACTTCTCAGAAGTTCAAGAGGGAAAATTCACACATAACTCTACTGTAAGAAAAAGTTTGTGGTTTATATTAACTAGCTGTTCTAATGACACATTTCTTGGAAAAGAAAGGAACAAAAACAATGACTGCAGTTTGGGTAGGCTCAAGTGATGGAGCTTTATCAAATGTGGTCATTACTTAGTCAAACTAGCCTTTAACACATGCAAACATTCTGCAATCTCTCAATCCCTGAAAATTTTCATCAAAAAATGATAGATAAAGCCTTACCCACCTCATCTGATCTTATAGCTGACCTATCTTGGACTAGGAATTTGGAGCAGGAACATTTGTCTGTCCTTCCCAACATGAATTCTCCCATAATTTTATCATGTACAGCATGAACATAATAAGAAAATTTGTAATACTCTTTACGTGACATTCAAATGAAAGTTTAGGATGAAAACGAATACAGTATTCTATATTTCTAAAAGAAATAAGAAATTATCTCCTTTTGGTTTCCCCCACATATTTAAACTTGAAATAAAGGTAGCTACATACTCCACTGATCTATCCCAGAGTTATAGTAGAATATCACTGTGAATATAAGAAAAGAGTAGCCGAACCTTTCCTGGCAGATTCATGTCCTAACTCCTTTGCGGGGCAGGATCAGTCAGAGGTCAGCCAGGCCACTGCTCATCTCAAACCTCATCTAAGCTGCCTTTTTTAAAAGTAATATAAGCCATAGGATAGCTAACTGTACTCCCACCAAAGTGGATGGTGGTCAAAGAGGGCAGCCAAAGGCTTGCTTTAGTAAGGTAAATCAATATTATGGGAAATTTCAATTTCATTTTTGCAGGTACACAAAATACTGTTTCCCTTAAATACAAGAATATGAATAATCATGAAAGCAGTCATATTGCTTCCAGCCTTCTAAAGGTGTTAAGATTAAACTCTACAGCTTGCTGGGGCTGTTTCCTTGTAACAGACCAAACCTGTCTTTCTGGTTTCACTTTTGTGAAGCTCAGAACAACCTGCAGTAGACCCTTAAAAAAGGAAAAAAGAAAACAAAAGAAGAAAAGCTAGCCTTGTTGGATCTTTTCTGGGGCATCAAGGTGTTATTTAATAAGTGATTTCTGACAGTGATATGTTTGTGTATTTCTAGATTGTAGCAGATTTTTTTTTCCATAAAATCCTCCTTTCATCTGCAATGAAAAATTTTAAAGTTGCATTTTCAGTTTAGCTTAATATTTTAAAAAATGCTTAAACTCTAGATTTATAAACACTTTCATGCTCCTGGTCATCACTAATTTCACCAAACTGTAGGTACTCAAAATATTTTTTTATATTTTGGATGTAACTTTTGCCATTTTCCTTTTAACAATGAGACTGAAGCTCTTGAAGAACACTGCTTCTGGAGCCCTATGGTATTTGGTGAAAATTTTCAAAGTTGTTATTTATGAAATTTATTTTCATAGTTACTGAAAACTGCATTTAAAATGTGATTTATGTAATTTCAGTTATTAGAATTATTATCAAAGTTATCAAAGGCATGGGAGAAACAAAGTTAAAAAGAAGACAGAGCTCATACTCTTAGAAAGGATGAGGACATCTCAATCAACTATGTCAACATTTACTGGTAGGTATTTGTACATTAAATAATACCAAACCTCAACAACTGCCCATAGCTTGAAGAAGGTAATAAAAGTGTATTTGTCTTTATCCAAGCATGTAAAAAACTGGTTTCAAGCAGATGGCAAAGTATGTAGTTCAATATTGCAAGGAGAGAGAACTTACCTTTTCAACTAATTCTTCTGTAGTTATATTTGGATCGTAAGGGATTGGCTTCCCAATGTACGTGCGAAATTTAACTGGAAGTCCTCCGTATGGAGGGGTAAAAGGCAATCGAGTGCTTTCATATAACTGTCTAAAAAATCCTGAAATGGTTTATGGGAGGAAAAAGTGAGGTTATAGTCACAGTAAACACAATCCAAACATGAAATCTGATACATGGAGAAGACTTCTTAAAAATTCATGCTTTATTTAACTGTCAGGAAATTGTTACAGGAGTGAGGCAACTATCCACCAAAACAAAGCTTGATAGACTTAAAAGACCAGAGAAATAAGACTGCATGAAAGAACCAAATCACACACACAAATCGGTTATGCACAAACTATTTCCAAATTTGATCTACCTTTGACCTGCAGCAAGTGTTAGAAAATCCAAAGTAAGCAAAAGTCTGAAAAGCAAAGGTTAAGGTAAAAGTAAGAGAAATCTGAGAGAAAAGAGATAGAAAATTCCAAATACATAAAATATATTTTTAAGTTCTTACTTCTTTCTTTAAACATCCTATAGCCTTCACGGACATTTTGAGTATACATTGGAATGATGGGCTAAGGAAGCAAAAAAAAAAAAAAAAACAATTAAAAGGTGGAAATGTTATACTAGGTTTGAATTTCTGCTTTAGTGCTTGTTAATGCAGCTAAGAAAATTACCCAAATACAGAGAGTAATTATGTGAGTTAAGCAGTAAACAAGGAATCTTGATTTTAAAAGCTACAGAGTAGAAATAAAACGCTATTTTTCAGCTCCCACAGACATCTATTTTAAAGTCACTATCAGTAAATAAAATGATTGACATTGTATTAGGTTTTATATAACTTCTATGTTATGTATTTACTGCAATATCACTGACTGGAACATCAAACAAATTTCCATAGTTTCTCTGTCTAAAGCTTTCATCATGAGTGGTGAATAGGAAAGCATTCAGTTTGTGAAGTCTTGCAGAAAGCAAGCAGACATTCACAGTTGGCTCATCTCATCTGCTTCTCAAATAGGATCTAACTGAAGAAGTAATGTTTGGCTAAAATTTCACTGGAGAAGGCTTCTGCATATCCCTGAGACAAAAGAAGGCAATTGTGTGTCCTCACTGACCTGGACAGCACACCTTCTGCAGAGCAGATCCCTAGGACTTACAGAGCAAGTTCACTTCATCATTGTGACTGAAAAGAAACATGCTTGAGATACCTGTACTTGAAACAGTCATGCCTTAAAGCCTGAGGTAAGATTTCGTAGTTTGTAGACAAACTGACAGTATTGTATTTATATATGCAAAGATTTTTTTTGTCCTCTACTGTCCCTTTTCCTTTTTCTGAAACTCTAATTTGAACAGGTTGTTGGAACAAC
Organism: Sitta carolinensis; assembly: GCA_032173965.1. Lineage (NCBI taxonomy): Eukaryota > Metazoa > Chordata > Aves > Passeriformes > Sittidae > Sitta > Sitta carolinensis. The sequence goes on from CM063284.1 coordinate 114,501,533, forward strand.
TTGTCCAGAAGGTAATGAAAGATGACATTTATACTTTTAAGAATCACTACCAATGAACAGAAACTGCAGGATGAGAAAAAACCAAGCAAGAAATAAATTTAACTAGAGCCTACCAAATAACTCATAATCATAGAAAGCATTAAAAGAAAAAAAAACACCTGAGAGAGAAAGAAGTATCAAGCATGCATAAAGTTGTAATAGTAAACCTTTCAGAATGCAAAATTAAGGGAAATTGTTAGAAGTAAACCCTTAAAAAGTAATCAGTAATGTCTGTTAAAAACATAGAAGTACTGGACACTAAAAATACCATGCTTTGTTTCAGCTATTAATTGAATTCTGTATATGAAAGATGTAAAATGTTTGAAACCTATCTTTCACACAAACAAAACACTTGAAATTTTAGGAAGAGTACAAGAGAAATATATGGTAGGCTATAAAGAAATCTGGCAACTACAAAAGTTACTCTCGTACAATGATCATCCTTTGAGGAACAGGGTAGGCAGCAACGTTCAGTCCCTAAGCTGGAAAACACAGATATATGCATAAAATCTTACATTTGTAAAGCAGCACTACCAGATCTGCAGTAACCCACACATTTATATTTGCTGTGCTGGAATGGAGCTGGATCACACCCAGCCAGCTTGAAAATCACAGAATTACAGGTCAGTTGAGGTTGGAAGACTTCTGGAGATCATGTAGTCCAAACCCCTTGCCCATAAAAGAGAATTTCATAAATCATAGTTCCTGTTTATTTTTCACCTAACCCAAACCTGAAGGAATTTTTTGGCACAGATAAAATTCAGGGATCTTCAGAAATGATGATCCCTTCCCTTCAGCCTGTCAAAACCAAGCCACAGAGAGAGAGTATTTCTGAAGGTCATGGATGAGTTAGACTGAGACAAATATATGTCCCAGAGGTACACTGAGTCATAACATTAAATAACATTAAATAGTAACACTCTGATTCCTGCTAAGCAGCATAGTTACACAAAATGAAGTGGGAACCAAATGTGGAAACTTTACAGGTAAGGAATGAGGCTGAAACTACCTTTCTTGTTTGCTTTTCTTCAACTTTTTCAGTGGAAGAACTATTGAAATTCTGTAATATTGTATGATGGATGGGAATGTCTATTCCTATATAAAGTAGGTTTTGTCTTGAAATCCCCATTCAAGTATTCTGTCACAGGTCATTAACCACCTTATAGTCATTTTTGATAAAGTGTGTGTAGTTCTTTGCTTGATGGCTACACTGCATGTAGAGAAATTTTTTAAATACCCTTATAATTCTATCTGGGTTTTATTCATGATATCTGAGTAACTATCAGCAAATTTATATTAATTGCTACATAGTAGAACAAGTTCTGATATCTGGATCAGTCTATCCCCAGTGTATTTGTTTTTTGTGGACAGACTTTGGTAGAGGGGGCGCTACAGAGGTAGCTTCTGTGAGAAGCTGCCAGCAGCTTTCCCCATGTCTGGCAGAGCCAATGCCAAACAGCTCCAGGAGGATGAGCTGAGTGCCAAGGCCAAGCCTATCAGGAACGATCATAACACCTCTGTGATAACTAACATATTTAAGAAGGAAAAAAAAGACATTGCGCATATGTAATTGCAGACAGAGAAGAACAGAGTGAGAAAATGTGAGAGCAACAGCCCTGCAGACACCAAGGTCAGTGCAGAAGGAGGAGGTGCTGCAGAGCAGAGATTCCCCTGCAATCCATGGTGAGGCAGCTGTGCCCCTGCAGCCCATGGAGGACCACAGCGATGCAGAGAGCCTCCTGCAGCCCATGGAGGAGACCCGCACCAGAGAATGGGTGCCTGAAAGAGGGCTGTGTAGGTACAGGAAACCAGTGCTGGAGCAGGCTCCTGGCAGGGGTCTGCAGACCCATGGAGAAAGAAGTCCATGCTGGAGCAGGGTTTCTGGAAGGACTTGTGACCTTGAGGGGGACCCTCACTGGAGCAGGCTGTGCCTGAAGGACTGCACCCTGTGGAAGAGTCACTCACATGTTCATGGAGAACCTGAGCCCAGGGGATGGACTCAATTTGAAGTTTGTCTCCTGTGGGATGGAACCCATGCCAGAACAGGAGAAGGACTCTTCTCTCTGAGCAGTGGCAGAAACAACATGTGATGAACTGTCCATGACCCTCATTCTCCTTCTCCCTGTGCCACTGCAGGGAAGGAGGTAGAGCCAAGGAAGAAAGGAGAGGTGGGTCAAGAGGTGTTTTTAAGACTTTTACTTTACTTCTCATTGTCAAGTTCTGATTTTGTTAGTAATAAATGCAATTAATATCCATAAGTTGAGTCTGGTTTGCCCATAATGGTATTCTGTGAGTGATTTCTCCCAGTCTTTATCTCAGCTCGTGAATCTTCTGCTTTATTTTTCTACCATGTTAGTGAGGGCAGTGATATAAAGGCTTTGATGGGTGCCTTGCACCCACTAGACCTCAGTCTTTGGTCATCCTAGAAGACTAGTCTGGCCAGTATTGAAAAGGATGAAGCAAGAACAAACAATCAAACTTGAAATGTGTCAAAAGATGGGATCCAGCGACTACTATGAGCCTAACTTTGTATAAGAAGTGATATATAAGGTTAATATTGCCCCCTCTACTGTTAAATGCACAAAGTTTTTTGGGGTTTTTTTAGTGTTTAGTTATCTAAGGTTTGTATGATTCCGGATTTCCAGAAAAATATCAATGATGCCCACAGTTCAGTGAAGTTGCGAGATAATTACAGCAATGCCCACCATACAGGGATGCAGTCAGACTCCCTGATCATAAAAAACCCACAAATCTGCATGAAGGTAATAATAAAAGATATAATAACCCGCAGCACTGCAAAGGTAAGCCCAGGCTAGTAGTTATCAAAGGATAATACACTCTCTGCCCTCCTAGTAACAGTCCTACATAGTGCCTGTTTTACCAAGTATTATGCAAAGGACCACAAGACCCTTTCACACTGCAAGAACCTTACCCTCAAAGAATACCCAATTCATTAAATAAAATTTTTAAAAGTCCATCAAAAACCAAACGAATACTGTCAAGAAAAGGAGGTAACAATTTTAGGTACTACTATTCAGTTACTTCCTTGTGCTTCTATATTATGAAAGACTGGTAGAATTAGGAGAATTACTGGCAAGGGTTCTTTGGGTGTGTTTTGATCATAGTGACAATCTATGGAAGGGCACTAAGAGTTTTTATTTAATTTTTATTTAAAAATCCAAAACCTGTTACATTGTATTACTGTAAGGTTCCAGGTGAAGGGAGAGTATCTGGCAAAAGTTTGTCCAGATGTTTGAAGTAGCTTGAAAGACAGAGATAAAAACAAAAACAATAGAAATCTCCCATGTTTTTGAAGTGACAACTCTAACTGTTTCAGCATATTATTCATTTAATACATAAGAAGACTAGTAGAGAACTCAAAATGCCCATATGAATTTGACTGAGTTTATTCCATTCATATGCCAACACTTTCCCTGTAGTGGTGGTGTACAGGCCCACACAATACATGAAGTATTATGACTAACATTTACCCTTTTGAGAAAAAGGACAGAAAAGGGAACAGAAGCACATAAAACCTGACTTTTTAAAGACCACATAAAGATAAGATGTGGAAAAAGGATTCCAGGCCTAAAATTACTTTATCCATTGGGTAAATGCCCCTAAGTTTATTCTAGTGTCTAATTATCTCCCCACAATAATTTAGAGATAGAGTTATATATAATATAACTCTCTCTATATATAGATATACTGAAGAAATATTAACCTAAAGCATGCATTTTGCAAGAGACCAAAACAAAATTTGAGAAGCAACAAATTGGATGAGGTGCAAAAGAGATATAAATGCACAGAAACCTGAAAGGGATGTTAGAAATTAAAGTTTCGTGGGAACAATTCAACTCCCTGTACAGCTTCTTCTATATTGACAGACAATTTATGTGGAAGGTCAAAGAGCACTGCAATTGATGAGATAGTCATAAGAATGTGAGGTAAAAGTAATGGTTGCACAGTTCATGAGAAAGCAGCAGAAAGTGCACAGCAGAACAGATAAAGCCTGGATTTGCACCAGTATTGTCAGATACAAAAAGCACTAGGCATGCTAAGTCTAAATTAAGGCAGAAAACTTGTGCCTAGAGGTGGTGATGATGATGGTAAGTGGAAGTTAGGAAAAAGACAGGGTTGCTGCTCTTTCAGCTGCATGCCATCCCAAATAAAATAATTTTGCAGAAACGGTATCTGAAAAGCAGTCTCCCATGTAGATTTAGATATAAGAAGTCAGACCTAGTGGTAGAAGGTTGTATTTATAGATCATCATCCATATAGAAATTAACTGAATAACTTGGCCGTTGGTGGAGTACAAATCAAGAGAAGCACATGTCTAGATGATGCTGAGAATCTGACAATCCCACTGAACACATTCCAGTGCTCTGTTTTTATCTAGAACTAATTCTTGTTTGGCACCACTAACACTAGAGGGTATTAGGTTCCAATTTTGTCTTAGTTTCAGCCAGAAGGAATGCAGCTCCAGTATTCTAACATGTTCCTTGATGTGAATGAAAGCATGGTGAGGGAAATACAAAAACAGCTTCAAAAGTGCACGACATGATTCAAACTCAAACACTGATGTAGGCACATCTTGAGTTAGTTGATGCAGTCTTACACAAACATGAAGAAAACTAAAGGTAAGGACAAAATCCTAGACCCTCCCAGAATAAATATAAAGAAGAAAGATAAAAACAATACATTAAAGAACCATAAGAAAATGACTGGCTATGTGGAAGTAGATAAAGATGTAAGTCCATTAGGATAAGAAAAGAGAATGAAACATTAGGGCAGTATGGAGAAGTACCACAGTGAAGATTCCTTAAATACAGTCAAGATGAAACACTGGATGCCTTCATGATGGAATTGTAGACTTGGAACCACAGAGATGGATGCTTCGAAGCAGTCAAGAAAAAGTTTGACAGTTCCAGAAAACTCTGGATCCTTGTGATTGAATGTGCTGGAGGACAGCGATGGGAAAAGGAAATTAAATCTTTACTTCTCAACCATTTCTCCTGGAAGAATTTACAACAAATACTCCTAGAGTACATTTTACAATGAAGCAGATATGCAGAAAGCCTGAATTGGGATTGGTAACATATGGCACTCACCACTTTTGCTTCTAGAGCGACCTGAGCGAAGCCTTTTCGATTTCCCCACATGAGCTGGTAACTTTCATCACTGAACAGCGCTTCCCGAACTCCCCCTGGAGAGATGGACACCAAGTATCCATTTTCAGGGCAACAAGACACTCCTCCCTCGTTCCTGGAATAACACCCGTCACTGCCAACAATAATTTAAGTCCTGAAATAAATAAGTAGCAAATGTACATTTAATGTAACAATATATATCCCAAATACTCTTTGCAAGTAGGAGCCAGATTACAGCTAAATTAAAATCTAGTAGCTATATATTTAGGCTAAGACAAATGTTTATGAAGGAAGTAAGACACCTACAGAGTAAATTCTGGCAAAATGACAAATATGTGACAATATTTATGCCCAAATATTATGAAGATGACCATCTTGTCAGGAACATTTCAATTAAAAAATGTTTCCACATGCTATCTTCCATAATTATCATTAAATTATGTTAACAAAACTTGTGGGTAATACCTAGAAATCTGAAAATAAGCATCTATTCTTCTCTCCCTCTTTTTACATATTTTAATACAGAAAAAGGAACCAGTACAATAAAGATTACTACAAAAATAAATACCTGATGAGCAGCTATTTTTGGTCTTCTTTTAAAACATGATGTTTAACATTTTAAACGTTGAGGTTTTGAGTTGTTTAAATGAGTATTTTGTGGTTAAATTGCAAACTATGTGGATCAAATTGAACTGCTCTAAGACTCTCAAGATGCATGAATAACAGAATCCAGCAAGGCAATTTCAGCACCACATGAATCAATCAATCATAAATTCACCACAGTGAATTCCTCTTCCTCTGTTTCCATAATTGGGATTTCTCTAAAAGACAGATTGAGAACCATAGAAGTACTCTATGCTTTCTAATGTTATCTTCATAATTTAAATATATCAGTTTGGAACTCTGATAGAAAGCAAACAATCATCTCCATAATCTTCAAATTCCCTGTTCAAACAGCATAGCTTGAAAAGAAAATTTTTATAATAACAAATGGAAGCAATAATTCTGGACTGACAGAGGTCTGCCAAATAACTTTGGAAAATAAAGAAATGCTGAATCCTGTAATTTAATTGTATTTAATCTTATTCAAGGTATCATGCTTGATAGATCTTTCTGTCAAAGACAGATGTTGACCTTGTTTAATCCTTTTGTGAACTCAGACACTTTCTTGTTTTATTCTAAAGCCAGGAGCACCATATCGTTATTAAGCAAAGAGGTTGTTCATTTGCTTGGCTTTAGAACTTTTGAGAATTATAATGTATCACATGAAAATATTATCACTTCTTATTCCCCTTTTCCAGGTCTCACAGAATTTTTTATCCCTTAGCCATGCAAGGCTTCTGTCTGATGTCCTAGTTTTTCAAAGGAAGTCATGCCATACCTCTGAATCACCCTTGTCTTTTTTTTTTTTTTTTTTTTTTTTTTTTTTTTTTGGACTTTATTACTTAGCAGCTATTCTGAGATGGAGAGAGTTATTTATTCACAAGAATAATTGTCCTTTAACTGTAATTAATTCAGTTTATTCAGTAAATAAACTGAATTGAGGTCCAGCATATGCTCATTAGCATTCTTTAAAAAAACAATCTCTGAAGTGTAACATTCCTTTGCAAAAAGCATAGTAGAACAACAGAAGGTTAGGGAGGAATTTCACTTTTAGCCACCTTTTCTACTAATACAGTGGGGAGGTCTAACTTCAATTATTTGTAGTCTTTCTTACAAGATGTTTTTAATAACCTTTTTGAAGGTTGATAAAGCAATTGCCACTATTTGTTGCTCTAGCATGAACATAATGCAATCAGTATGTTCTGTACACACCAGAAGTACACTACACACTGTGTAGTCCAGGAACTGCACAGCAGAGAGTATTGCTTAGTCCTAACAAATGTGTATTTTATATTTGTAATAAAAATCTGTGCTAGGCACACTTCCATTTGAACAGTATCCTCTTATTTATCTATTTAAAAAGGAGTCTCCTCTGCTACATTTTGCTAAACCTTCTCTTTTTTTGAGGGTACTCTTAAAAGCCATTCATCTTTTGATGACTTCTTACTTCTCATGTGCTCCATCCCATACAATATTTACTAAGTATGTCTTAAGAAAATGATTGTAAACTTTCCAGGAGTGTCTGAATATGGTTTTAGCATCAAATTTACCTCAGTGTATAATACTTGTTTTCAGGAAAACATTGTTTTCCAAAGAATGTCCTTGTTCTTCTAAATAGCTTCCTCTATTCTTTATTTTAAAACATATTAAAACAGCTTTCAATATTAGTGGCATAAAGGTGCCCTTAAATAACTCCCCTGCTATTTCTTCTGGACACTCTTCTTTATGCCTAGTTTTGCTAAAATTTAATTATCTTTGCCTCTCTGTATCTTTTCCTGACCAGTCAGCACTGGATCAATGATAGAGTCCTATCCAGCACTTTCTACCAAGGGAGGACATTTCATCCCAAAAGGATTATGTCTGTTTGTTGGTTTTGAAGGGTTTAACAATGTTTTCACTGAAAAACAGCTACCGTGTTTGTTCTGTTACATCTACCAACTTTTAGTTTAAAAATCTAAAAGGAGTCCTTTAGTTTAAAAACTCTCTTTCAAGTATAGTAAATGTAAAGTTCACCAAAACCAGGACAGGTTAGGTGAATCCAGGAAGCTTAAATATGAGAACAGGTTCTTACCTGGTAAACGAAACACAAAATGATCAGCTACTGACAGGCAAAGTCTTTTTTTCCACAGAAACAGCCTAGACAAAAAGTAAAGGTAGTCTATAGGAATAGCTCCATGGTAATACACAAGAATGCCTGGTCCTTCTGGGAGGTTTTCCACACCATGAAGCTCATAACCTGTTTGGGATGGAAAGCAATACAATGACAATGATATCTGTAAATCAACTGGCAGTTCAAAGAAAACTTTTTACTGTCCTTTGTTAAATGGCCCACAGAGACTTGTGAAAGCTTCTGTAGTAGCTTTCAAAATAAATAAGTTCTGTATGGATCTTTTGGTCAACAGCACAGAGAAAGTCCCTCAAACACCACAGCATATCACTAGACTGATTTGTTGGTCGGTTTAATCACGAGATCAGACCTGAGCCTGACATTTTCCCCCATGAGGGAGCTAAAGTAATTATTTCCCATTAGGAACTTTTTGTAAATAGTGCAATAATAATATTGTTTTTAAAAAATTAGTAACTAGTGTGAAAATGCTTCATTTTCAGAAATAGAGGCAAACAATCTGGTTAATTTGCTGAAATCTGGAAGCATGAATCTTCATCCAATGAGAATGTAGAGTGTGGGACTTTGCATAATAAAGTGTTCCTCTTTTAAAGAAGGTGAGATGTTTAAATTGAAATCATAATCTTCAAGAAACCCAAAGAGAGGTTGTCTCCACAAGAGGTAAATATATTCACTTCACGATGGGAGGGAATTTCCTCACAGACATGGACTTCTATGAATCCTTGTCATGACTCTTCCTACATTTGGGTTAGGTTTCAGGTGGAGTCAGACTAGAAGGCTAATGTATACAAAGGCTTGGGAAAGACACAGCTTTTGCCAACTAAGAGCTCTGTTTCACCTTGTCTGCCTTCATTTCCATCCCTGCTACAGCTCCTGCCATGAGCCATTTGAATGGGATTGGAGTAGGCAGTGTCCCAGGAGCATGTGGAAAGTTTTATGCTGCAGGATGTTCAAAGAAGCCATAAAAGTATAATAAATGTAACTTTTTAACATCCATATGGAAAAAAATATTTAAATTAAAACTTCTGTGTATTTATCACTTACTGTTATTCAATGCTTCAGACAAGTCATGTACTTACCATGCCATATTCTTGCATATATATCCCAAAACCTTGCTATAGTTTTTCTTACACTATTCCAAACATCATTCAAGGGATCTGCTTTTAACTCATTGTTCCTCTGATATATTAAAATCAAAATATTAGAAAGGTAAATGAAAAAGACGATTGTTAGAGGAACTATAAAAAAAACTAATATTGCAAAAATCATCAGTGAGGCAATGATCACATGAAAAAGGTACTTCTTCAGGAACTCCACAACAGTCCATTCTTCAATTGCATAGAAAAGGCAGCTGAGGCTGGTCATTGGTAATTGTCCTGAAGCACAGGATTCTTTTCTACCTATCATGTCCTGCATGGAGAAGAAAGAAAAACACAAACAAACAAACCAGCTGTAGTTTCTAAATTTAGGAAGAAAGGTTTCTGTAAATACACCTGATGCTTATTTTGGTATAGCAGAGGTTCAAACATTTTGTGTCTCTCTGTCATGCTAAGATAGCTGCTGGCTAGATTATCCATGTATTTGTGGAATAGGGGCTGAAATAAAAAGGACTGGAATACAGCAAAACCTCAGGATCCCTGCAACATGGCTGATGAGATGATTTCTCTCAAAAGAGGGTAAGTGGATAGTATTTTCAGCAGCATTAGTCAAGACTGCTGCCAGTGGTGTGGGCTCTCTGTATCCTCTGTAGTGAGCCCAGCCTGGAGTTCTTTTCCCTCTCACTTTGGCAGCAAGGGGATCAGACTGGAGTGAGCAGCTGAAGGGACAGCGAGCAAAACCAAGGCAGTCATGGCTCCTTCACAAGGCCTGGCGGTACCTGGGACAGCACTTGGTACAGCAGTTACCACTGGGAAAAGCAGTTTTTCACCCCTCGTCCATACAACACACCTTTCTTTCAAATCCTTTAGCCCTAACAGAGGCCAGGAGAGCTCCATGCCCCTACTGATATGTTTTCCACATGCAACTCCCTATTTAGTCCATTCCTACATCTGACCCTGCCTGCTTGACGACAGGTAGTGGTTTCACTGGAACACAAGAGCACTCCAGCATCGCTGGCTGCTTTTAAGATTCTTGACCATTAGCCAGAGATTTAAACATTTCAATCCAGCTCAGTAATCCATAACTGAATACAGACTTTCTTTGCCTCAATCAGGTTGCTACTTGTTTAACAAGTGGATTTTTCTGCTCCAGCAGCAGAACAAGTACCTACAAGAAACAAAGTGTAAGTGCCAAAATCAGTGCCAGGATCATAAAGTACAGCAAGCTCAGACTCCTCTGACTGTATGTCTTCAGATATATATATATATAAAATTATATAGATATACATATAAAAATATAAAATACATATATAAAATATATAAAAATCTATTATATATATTTCTATATATATATAATTATATATTTATATAAATTTTATAATACGTTAATGATATATTATAAACTTTTTATAGAATATATTTTATATATTTATATATAACATAAATTTATAAATTATAATTATATATAAATATATAAAATATATTTTATATAATATATATAAAATATATATAATATTTATATATTTTAATATATATATATGTATGAGCAAACCTGCTGTACACTTCTGTTTTCCTTCTTTGAAGCTTTGGGCAGAACATTGAGGTGGACTGGTATAAAGTACAGCTCCCTTCAGAATTAGGGATGACAAGGGTACAGTAAATAGCAAAAGTGGAAAGCAGTCATGAACAAGCACTAGAGTCTAACACACATAAAGATAAGCAAGTTCCATGGCAAACCCTACAGAATGAGTAACTGCAGTAGCTGTAAATTTGGTCTCACACACACCAATGAAAATTGTCCTTATCTCAAACCTTTGAACTCCACATTGGCCACCAAAAAGGACCACTTGGTTTAACCCCAGCAGGCAGCTGAGCACCACACTGCCACTCACTCATTCCCCACTGCAGTGAGATGGGTGAGAGAATCAGAAGACTAAAAGTGCAAAACTCTTGGTTTGAGACAAAGACAGTTTCATAGGTAGAGCACAAGCTGGAAGGAGAGTAAATAAAAAGGAAGCAAGCATTGTGTTAAAAGATGCTCAACATGGTACAAACAAATGAAATCAGTATGACAAAAAGTAACAAGAATTAATATAGGATTGTTTATATCCTGATGACTGGTGCCTCACAAATACATAGGAAGATGTGAGCATTTTCACTGAAAAGAGATTTTATCACTAACATGAAAAGAAAAAAAAAAAAGGAATAGTCTGCGTGATTCAGATATTAAAATACCTGTTTAGACAGCGCTTAAGAAGGATAAAACTGATGGTGTGGTGCTACTCTATAGTAAGTTATTGCTTATAAAGTTCTGATAAAAGCAAGGACTACAAATCCTCAATGTGTGCAAAGCATGCTGTGCTGACAGAGCCCAGGAGAAGGCCATGTTAAGGGGGTTTGCCTCAGGTTACTGAATCAGAAATACTGAACAGTACTTGGAATAATTTATTCAGCCTGCAACATAGGGTGAAGGAAGTGAATGGATTTCATATTGTTATTGGGGGCTCAGATCTGGAACACAGACTATTATAGCCAGTAGCAAAAGTATCTTGAAATCACAGATAAAATGTCTGCACCCATAGCAAGTGCATCAATAATAACTCCTATATGATATAGGGATTAATTTGGATACACTGGTCACTGATGAACAAGAGATTGTATCATCTACCAACAAGATTTAAGATGATTCCAAAGTCCCCAAGCACAAGTAATTGCAGACTCAACAGCCAGATAAACTTCTGACAAGATAACTGAGTAGCTGGTAACTTGCCACTAGTCCTAATTTTGTGAGAAACAGACCTTGTAAACCAATTCACCTCCATTCTTTGAGGAAATTAGAGGTTTCATAGTTTGTACATGTTTCATGCACATATAGCTTTAACAGAAGCTTCTTAAAGAGTCACTTTAAGCCACATATGAGCTGCTACTTGAAAGTCATCCTTCCACGAGTCCTTCACTTTATGTTCTCACTCCCAGCCTGACCTCCCACAGGATCTCCTGGCCTCCTACTAAAGGGATGCCAGAGAAAATGCTGGCACAAGCAAAATCACTCTTGGCAACAGCCCAAGCTTAGGTTTGCATACGGGTATTAGCACATATATTACCAATGCCACTTGACATTTTAATTAAAAAATAAATCTCTTTTAAATGGAGCACATATGCAATGAATTATGTCATTGACTACCATGACAACAAAATATCCATCAGAGGTGGAATCTCTACCAAATGAGGACTGAACCTAAGTTCTACATTATCCAGCATTTTCAGATTTTTCTTCTAATATTAATACGATTCCACTAATTCTTCTTCCTCCAACCCAATTTTTATGTAGCAAAAAATTACTTTGCTGGCTGGAAAACCACTACCCTTAACTTTGTTAGCTCACAGACTACAGTATAAATTAACATCTTAACTTATTAATTTCTGATTATAAATTCAATATAGACACTGGAAAAAAGCTTTAGAAAGAAAGTAAAATGCACCAATGTGCTGAATCATATTTTTTAAAAATCAGATTTAACAGTACAGATTTCATCAAAGACATCTGAAAGTAGTTGTGTAAACACAGAGTAAGATCATCTTCTGCCAGTTAGCTGTATGTGTGGAATACAAGTTAATTCAACATCATTCCAGCTGAACCCAATGGTAGAAAAAGAATAAATGATTGACTGATTGAGGAAAAACTAGAAGCAGCATGGCTTTTCTGGAAATTGGGTATTCAACCATGGTTCAGTTTCTGTTCTCACAGTTCAGTTGCACACTACCTCAAATATTTCATAAGAAAAGAATTAATTCCAATCACTGTAACCTAGACCCTGGTTATTTGGACTGTATGATACAAGTACAACGTGGTAAATGCATCCTTCTACTGTCAGTGTAACACCAAAGGGCTACAACAGGACAGGACTTCTATTTTTCCATGTTCTACTGGCTATGTCTTACCAGTTCCATGCTGAAGCCACAAATACAATTTTGAAGCATTCTTTCTATCAAACATCATTATGAAATTATTACAACTATATGAGTGCCTATTGCAAGCTTATTACTAACAACCTCCTTGATTATGAATCAGGAGACAATGCAGGATTGTTAACATATTTACTTAAAGTGGCTTTGGTTTGCCCCAAATGTCAAATTTAAGAGAGAAAGTTCTCTTCTGCTTTTATCAAATCTGAGCCAGGAGCAGTTCCAATGTACTTCAATACTGAATATCCTCTAAAAGGTTAACAAGTGGGTCGTATTATTTAACAAAAAAAAACCAAAAAAAAACCACCAAAAAAAAACAAACAAAAAACTTTTTTAAATGGTCTACATTTTTATTATCTAGTAATGGACTTGAAGCTACTGCTTTGAGTGATTTCATTGTTCTTACAGAGAACATGCGTGTTGACATGTGAGGTATTTGTTTGGGCTCCACCTATAAAGCACATTGAATTCCACAGTAATCACTGTATCTACAGTGTAAAATTACAGGTGATGTCAGAGAAAGACAGAACTGCTGTCTCCCTACTTAGAGAGGAGCGCCCCTTTCAACAAAAATCTCCTGTAGTACAAGTCATTCAGATCCTTAAGTCTTGCTGAAGCATCATCTGCTGATAAGGATAATCTTACCAACACTGTAATCCCAGGGAAGAACAAAGCTGTCACAAGAGACCTATTACATTAAAATTAAAACCTTGTAGCTGGCTTTCAAACATGACTGAAGAGTCATAATCTTGGTCCTGCTGCTCGCTAGTTTGCTCTTGGCAATAAGTTTAGCAGAGCATAATGAGAAGATGCTTTACACAGAAGCAAGTGTAAAGTAACTGCAGACTCTTGCAGAGAGAATTTTTTGACACTTGCTTTCTTGTGGCAGGCTCCTACTCTTGGCTCAAACTAAACTGTTCTGTTTCATGGGGGAGCTATCTAACAGCTACAATTCTGCCTCTTGCTTTTCAATGTAAATGAAATTCCAGTTTTATATTTCCTGGATGTGTTGTGACAGTTCCATGGAAAATAACTTTTTTTGCTGGTCTCACCCTGCCACCACCCACTTTATTTTCTCCATAAATCCCCCATCTTGTACCCTCCTGTACATCGCCCCCACCTTCAGCACATCCATCCCAAAAATGAATGGTCTATCCCCTCCAGACAGAAACTATCAGTGCTCAGTCCCCAGGTTCTTGCAGCCATTCTACCTTTTTGACAATCTGAGGATACTAAACCCAAAACACAGTTTTCCATTTACAGCCTCAGCAAATATGAATAACTGAATTCCCACTTGGTTTTGATTAAGCATGTGGACATTGGGCACTACTCCTGGCTGAGCATCTTCGTTCAGCTTGGTGACCGGAAATGTGGCAGGTAGGAGCTAGAAGAATAATAAAATCATAGAATCATAAAATGATTTGGGTTGGAAGGGACCTTAAAGAGCGTCTGGTTCCAACCCCCAACACCACATCTTCTACTAGACCAGGTTGCTCAAAGCCCAATCCAACCTGAACTTCAACATTGTCAATGATGGGGCATCCACAATGACTCTGAGCAACGTGATCCAGTGGCTCATCATTCTTACAATAAATTTCTTCCCGATATTTAATCTAAACTGCCCTCTTTCAGCTCAAAGCCATTTCCTCTTGTCCTGCTGGTTACATGCCTGTGTAAAAAGTCCCTCTCCAGCCTTCTTGTAGGTACTTTCCACACACTAAAAGGCTGAAATAAGATCTCCCTGGGGCTTTCTCTTCATCATGTTGAACAATCCCAATTTTCTCAGCCTGTCTTTGCAGGAGAGTCCTCTGATCATCTTTGTGATCCTTCCCTCTACCTGTTGTAACAGGTCCACGTCTTTACTACGCTGAGAACCCCAGAGCTGAATCAGCACTCCAGGCGATGGCTCGCACCTGGAGCAGAGCAGAGGGGCAGAATCACCTCCCTCACCTTGCTGGCCACACATTTTGGGATCCAACCCAGGATAGGGTTGGCTTTCCTGACCTATGATCACACATAGTCGAGTGCATGAAGAGGGTGTACGAGGAGCAGCACTTGGATTCAGATCTGTTTCCTGTCCTGCTCAGGCACGAGTAATATACAGCAAGTTCCCAACACCTACATTTGTCCCTTTTCTTCACCTGGAAATATCATTTAATATTTCCAAACGCCAGCACCGCGGAGACTCGGGGGTTAGCTCAATGATCCTAAGAGCAGATCCTTGCTGAAGCACGGGAGTCCTGGAACGCGGCCGGACCTTCCCCGGCCGCCGGCTCCCCTTGGGGCGGCACGGCCACCCCTCACCGCCCTCCCTGCCTCCCTCCCTCGCCATGGCGTGCCGTGCCGTGTCGTGCCATGCCATGCCATGCCATGCCATACTATGCTATGCTATTCTGTCCTGTCCCATCCCGTCCCGTCCCATCCCGAGCCCCGTCCCGCTCACCTGCCCGCGGCGGCGGCGCCGTGCAGCCCGCGCGGAGCAGCCCCGTGCCGGGATAAGCGCTCCGTCGCCCCCGCGCCCGGGACGAGGAGGCGGAGCTGCGTCTGGCAGACACCGCAGGCTCCGCGCCCATATCTCCGTGTAATTCCTCAACCATAAAAATCTCGGGGGGGGTGCCGGGAGCCCCGCCTGGTCGCGCTGGGACGGAGGAGCCGCTTCCCATCGCAGGGGAACAGGGGACGCGCGGAGCCTTCTGCGCCCTTCCCTTCTTGGAAGAAAGAAGGCTCCCTAGGACGTGCTTCCAGTCAATTAATGTCTACGTCAATCAAGGAAACTTTCCGGCAGTATCTGATTGCTAGGTTGAGAAAATGCACTGGCTTTGCAAAGGAAATAACCTCTTTTAAAAGGTTAAGAGACTCGGGTGTCACACAGGCTTGGGATATAAGTAAGGCGGAACAGAGATAAAACATGCTGATATGGCTAAATTCAGCAGAGGAAATCTGAAATGTAATAAATACTTTTATGTTTTACTGTGTTTCACCCTCTTCCTTATATAGCAGAGGTCTTTTTTAGACTGACAACCAACAGGTATCAATTTTGAAGTTCAGAAAATGGTTAATTCAACCTGTTTAAGGCAGGCGATTAAATTTCATTGATTCGATTTGAGGCAGATCGAGACATTTGCTCCCATTAAGTAAAATGCATGACTGCAGTACATTGCTTCCCACACACATGCAGGGCTGTAGTTGTGGACCAGGGAAAGGGGATGCAAACCTGCAAAAAACATCCACTGTTGATGTTTTTCTGTTGGCTTCTCGTTCTTATGGCACAAGACAGATTTGTTCAATAACAGGTTTTCTTGTGAGAGAATAAAAATCTTGATATTTCTTGCCTAGCATAAAGCAGCAAATCATTGGAAAAGTGGTTTTGCTAGTAGAGAGTTTGATAGAACACAGATAGAAAGTATTTAAAAGGCAAAAGTGATCAGTGCAGGAAAAAAAATCATCAGTGCAGAGAGAAAAAATCTTGTAAATGTACAAATGTAGCTGCAGGTATTTTGCTCTGTTCACATGTGTTTTGTTTCCTTAGTGTTTGCATGATGGTGTGCCATCATCCAAAGAGTCTGGATGAAAATATGAGGACTAAAACTACTATTGAAGAACAGAAATAGAATGAAGAAGCAACATGATAATATGGATATTGAAAAATACATTGGACTAAAAAGCAAAAAGCACTGAATAACTTTGTGTGAAGGAAAAAATTAGTTGCATTGCTACCTTCTTTTTTTTTTTTTTTTTTTTTTCTTGAGAATCATCTTGAAAAAAAAGTGGTGTGAGGCTTTTTCAGAATATTTTTAGGAATCTGATATGGGCTTCTAACAGCAGATTTTCATATGAAGGGAGATTTCTAATGATAGACAAAACTACTCTGAGGAATCCATGTCATTACACAAATTCAAAATTCAAATATTTGGATCTCAGGGAGTGTGAAATATAATAAAGAGTTGCAAAATTTCAACAGCCTGGAATTTTTAAGTGAAATAATGTCAAAAGATTTAGAAAGTTTCCAGAATTCCTACAGATATTTAATCATAACTAGAAAGATTCTACAAGAAATGGAGTAAAAGGGACTAATTGGTATAATAAAGTGTGCCATGTGAATCAGAAGCATATGTTAAACTTCAGCTAAAAATAAAAGTAGCAACCAAGGTGAGATAAATATAAAAAATTAATAGGGCAGAAAAAGTACTTTGCTCTAATTTTGAATTAAGGTAATGAGATGGAGAATTAGCAGGTTGGTCATAAAAATGGAGGAGGAGGAGAAATAACAAAATAGGAATGAAAAATGAAGGTTCAGACATGGAAAGAATAGAACCAGTTCTTTTTCTCAATATGTGCAAGAACAATGTCTATCAGTTTTAATTCCAGGCCCAGATTTAATTCCCTTGCTACTCCAGTATCAAGGAGTTTCTAGTAGCTTTGTGGAGTTTAGAATACCGTGTGACCAAGAATAGCAAATTTAACACTTATATTTGAGAAACTAAGATTAATTAGTTTCCTGTATTCTGCACTACCCAGTGAGTTCCAGACTACTAAGTGTTAAGAAAACAGGGGTTCAAGATGTGGAGAAATGGTAAACTAGTTTCCTTTTCTAATTGTCTATGTTGCCAGGCAGTCCTGCCAATGGCATGAAGCTATGGGAAGGGTAAATATAACCTTAGGGCTTATCTCACAAAGTTCCAGGTAGGATTACTGAAGTGTTACAGCTAACATTGAAGGCATGGCTGAGATCTTCCCTGAAATACTTTATTTAATTCTATTTCTTCCTTGTTTACATAGATCAATTTAGGTTGAAACAAGGACAGAAAACAGTCCAAAGAACAAGGCAGAGGCATGTGGGGTTTTTTTAATTTAATTTTAGTTACCAAACTGAAATTTAAAATGAGATATACCTGTGGATATTAAAAAATTTTGGGAGTTAGAAGGTAAAAAAGTAACTCAGTTAAAGGTCCATTAAAGCACAGAATAAATGAGAGTTAATGACAGTGTAACTTCAGCACATTTTATATTCCAGTAAGTCTTCCAGCAAGAAAAACTGAAGTCACAAATCTGTTTACAAGAGAAGTAAGACAGTTGAAAATAAATAGGTTGCAGAATTTGGCTGTCCCAGTCTGGTGGTGCTTGCATGACACTGCAGGTGAGTTGTGCTAGGAGCTGGCTCCCCTTCATCAAGGATGATTCAAATAGAACATGGAATCATTAATCCTGTTAGTAGCTGATCACAAGTGGTGTTCCCCAGGGCTCAGTACTGGGGTCTGTCCTTTTAAATATCTTCACCTGGATGAGGGGATTGAGTCCACCTTTAGTCAGTTCACAGACAACACTATGTTGGGCAGGAGTGTTGATCTGCTGGATAGTTAGAAGGCTCTGTAGAGAGATCTGGACTGGTTGGATCGATGGGCCTGGAACAATTTTATGAGGTTTGACAAAGCCAAGTGCTGGGTCCTGCCTTTGGGTCACAACAACCCCAGGTAACTCTACAGTTAGGGGACAGAGTGGCTGGAAAGATGCCCCGTGCTAAAGGACCTGGGAGGTGCAGGTCAGCAACAGCTGAACATGAGCCAGTGTGTGCCCAGGTGGCCAAAAAAGGCCAATGGCATCCTGGCCTGCACCAGCAATAGGGTGACCAGCAGGATCAGGGCAGTGATTGCCCCCTGTACTCAGCACTGCTGAGGCCACACCACAAGTGTCCTGTGATCCCCTTTCTCTAAAGCAACAAGCAAGATGAGTTGGTGTCAAGTTGCATCAGGGGAGGTTTAGATTGGATATTAGGAAAAATTTCTTCACTGAAAACGTTTGCCAGGCATTGGAACAGGCTTCCCAGGGCAGTGGTGGAGTCACCATCTCAGGAGCAGTTCTGGAGATATTTAAAAGACAAGTGAATGTGGTGCATAGGAACATGGTTCAGTGGTGGACTCAACAGTCTTAGGTTAATGCTTGGACTAAATCATAAAAGTCTTTTCCACCCTAAATTATTGTGAATCTATGCTTAACATAAAATGACGACTTGTGTCTGAAGGCTATAAAATTTCTACTAAAATAAACTGATTACTTGGTCCTAAAGATTTACCTGTCTTGCCTCCTGTCTCTTAATACTTGCTTGAGCATATACGGCAGAACCTAGACAGGATTAGCAATTGCTACTAACCCCATTCTGGAGCAATGGCGGTCTTCGTATGTTCTTAGGATTGGATCCTATTTCAGACAGTAATGTTGAAGAGTGATGGGAAGAGATGACTGTCCTGGAGGTCTCAATATACCAAACTTGAATGTTTTTTAGGGTTTTTTTGACATTGACATTTGAAGCATATCAGTCACTGATGCTAAAATGTGGGAATCAGAATAGTACCACAGATGTGAGATTATTTTCAGGCAGGCTTGGAAGCTTTAGAGGTGTCAGCCAAGATAAAGAATAATTTGGTTTTATCTTCTTGGCGGGATGTTTCACTGATGAAGAAGAAAATTAGCTTTTCCTTTAGATCCTGAAGGATCTAAAGATCCAGTGAAGTTCTTGGAAAGATGTTATGTAGATGGGATTTTCTGACTGTAGATGGAGATGTAAGCAACTATATTACTCAGGCAGGGGTATTCAGACATTAAGTGTGAAAACTTTTTCTGTTTTTTCCTATGTAAAGTTAGCATAATCAAACCAAATTCTGCCAATCTTATCCTGTGCTCACAAATATCGCTGCTGTCCTGGAGGAAAACTCAAATTCACTTGACATTAAAATTTAGTGGCCTAAAAACTAACTCAGTTCATTTGCCTTGAAGCAGAAGATGATAATCTGAGGAACAACACAGGGTACTTACTCCTAGCTCTGTGAAAGTTTCCTCATCCAGTATCTGTGTAAGCCATCCCTCTTACATGTGCAAGACCATGAGAGCCAAGGCTACTTTGCTGTACAAGTGTCCCCATTTCTTTTTCATATCCCAATTTTCATTCTTCTCTTCTAGAGCTGTCATTGTGGGCCAGCTGACTCTAGATTCAGCATCTAGCTACTGTCAGGGATAGTGGTGTCGGCCTGCAGGGCTGGATGTTATTTTCTAAAATATATTTGTGGTTTTTTCTTCTTCTTGTTGTTCTCTGTTTCAGCTGTGTCTCTGTTTCTCTCTGGCTCTGTGTCTGAAGAAGAGGTCGAGTCGTCTGTTTTCTCGTGTTCAGGACTTTGTTTATTCTTTGCTTATCTCATATTTGTTCTCTGGCCTGTCACAGCTTCTCTGCAGGCCAGTGTTCTCTCTTTTTTGGTCTGTCTTCGTCATCGTCGTCATCGTCTCTAATCTGTCCACCCTTGGGAGGGCACTATCTTTTATACTGAAAATTACGTGTACTTTATTTATAACAATTTTCTAATATCTATCTACTATGTTGTACAGTGTACTTTTGTTCCAAACCAATCCAAATGTGCTACACTACTACAGAAGATGGAGAACAAGAGGATGAAGAAGTCTAGGGACACACCCTATTTCCTCCATCTTTGTTTCTTGATCTCTCATCTAAAATCTACAAATTCTACTTTTTCACTGTGTGACATACTAATTATTATGTTATCTAAATTTTTGTGACTTATAAATCTTCTCAGGACAATCAGAAGGATTTCCTGGTTTCTTACAGCTGGAGACCTCCTAATCACTGCAGCTGGAGGTCACTGCTTGGCAAAAGGGCATCCTTTCACTATACCACAGGTTTGCACCCTGACTTCTTGTCATCCAGGGTTTTCAGCACATAATTTGCTGATAGCAGAGATGTGACAAATCATCAGGAATTTTTGGGTCTCATCCAATTTATAAGGAAATATGGTCTCTAGCAGGTATTATCTCTTTTCTATATACCTTAATATTTTGCATTCTTTTCCAATATATGTGCACTCTAGTGACGTTCATATAATATTCCTGCCTTCCCTTTCTTTCTTACCTAATTTCAGTCTGCGTTATTCCCTATTTCTTTCCCAGCACCAGTTCTTAGGCTGAGATTCTCCCTCCTTCTGCATCTCTTTTTCTATTCTCATCATTAATCCATCTCACTTGAATGAGCCCTGCCTTGTCTCCAACACCTTGGTTCCTAGTTTCTTTGCCCAGTTTATCACAGTGTCAAAAAAGAAAGCTCCCTTCTATGGTTAAGTGCTCTCTTCCTGGCATCCTTTCATTGACCCCAAACTATTGAATTTCCACGCCCTCATTATCTGGAAATGCCATTGTCATTCCCAGCTCTTCTACACACCGTGGTTTGTTTGAAAAAAGAGGCTATTCCTCAGCTTCTTTCCCACTCTCATATCTGTAAAACCCCACTGATGTTTCACAATTCCCACCCTTCCTTCACACAACCTTCACTACTCCCTTGCACTTCTCTTTCCCTCCAGTCTGATGGAATTCAACAGTTCCCGTAAAATTTCATTGCCAGCACTGATAGTCTCATGCTGCTTAAGTGCCTAGAGGCAGGGGAAGTAGGATGAGTTTTGCTGTTTAGTTATCATTTTAGTCTGATTTAGTCTGATTAATGCTATATATTGAGAAAAATATAGCATAGAGAGGACAGAGTCTTGCAGATCATAGAGTCGATAGAATGTTTTGGGTTGGAAGGGACTTAAAAGATCATGTTACAAAGGCTGTTAAACAGTCCTGCCATTTTGATATTTAGGTATTGAAAGGTGACACTTTTCTGAACATAAGCACACTACGTTTTTTACGCTTCATAGTAGGTCAGCCTAGATTCAGCCAAGAAATACATCTGGTGATTTCCCCCCATTCTCTACATTACAGTGTCACAGTGGCCTATTTAGCCTTTGAGTCAACAGCTCAAAGGCTAAATAAGCAGCTGGCAATGTAACCAAGAGCAACATATGGGTCAAAGGATAGAAATACTTAAAATTTGCCTCTAGACCATAACAATTGTGTCACACACAACCTGATGTCATCAAGACCAGAGAAGAGAGAGGAAGAAACAATTTATTCCAAATACAAACAGAGGTTCAGAAATGTTTGCAGTAGTTGCACACTGTTTCCGGGGTTGCATCACCCACGGTGCCTCAGCTAAACCATGCACACATAGTTTCTCACCATGCACACATTTATCTGAGTTTCTCAGATAAATCAGTGCCATTCTGAGCAGAATGAACCAAGATCATTTGGTGTGAGCAGTCAAGATACTAGTGATGGCCATAAGTGTACATCTTTTAGCAGGGCTGAAGTGTATTTAATGTACTCGTCCTGTGTTGCTGTTACTGAGAGACAGATATGCAAATAATATGGCTATTAACTATTGCATGGTTATTTTCTAAACTCATGTACATATAGATATAGTAGAGTATGGCCTTATCTTACTTGACATTTTTCATTATGAAGGGTTGTAAGGCTCATCCCATGGCTAGACTCAGGTCTTCCCTTCAGAATAGTCTGATGGTCCCATTTGCCCTGACTGATTGTGCACCACTTCAAGCATTATAAACAGCATTAACCATCAAATCCCAAAATAAACATTGTAACATAATTTAGATCCGGATTATCAAGAGGTTGGATCACTTTGCTCTAGTTATTACTTCAGTTAAATACTGTAATAATAGCATTCTTTCTATTGCAAGCAGTTGAGTGGGTGTATATGTAGCAATTATCTAAGTGGGTAGAATTTGCACAGATGAAAATGAAGAAGATGAGCTATAATATCAAGTATGGGTGACATGCTTCCCTTTATACACCCTTTCACCTTGCCCACACAGGAGGTACACACTGAACAGGGTGGGCTTCTGAAGGGCTGGAAGATAATAAAAGCTTATAGGAGCATGGGTTTTTGTTGTCCCTGAAAATCAGCCTTCTGATTTGTTTTAGTATAATGGAGTCAGTTCTCATGAATTTTAAGATAAACAAAAATCATGTTTACATTCCTTTGAAAGAGATATCACCTGATGGACTTCTCAAGTGACCAGTGAAGATGGAGAGGTGGTAACTTCTCTGTCCAATCTCTGATCACTGTCCAGAAACTTATATATCCAAAGTCAACAATAAACTGGGGACTTCCTTTCTCCTTCTCTGCCTGAACACCTGTTGTGTGTGTTACTGTGTGTTTCTATCTGTGTCACAGTAACAGGTTTTGCTGAATAGATCTGTCTAGGATGCTCTATGCTTCAGGAATATAAGAGAAAAGTACTTGTTTTGGACATTTATGAAACTGTAACTTCAAAGATTCTGCCTAAAATGAAAATTTTAAGAATGTTTTCTTCTGCATAGTTAAGAAAATGTTATGTGAATTATAATCTCGACCAAGCCACAGCAGATAGGAAATGCTAAAGCCTGTTCCAGGAGTTTTTTGTTTTGGAGTTTTTTGGGGGATTTGGGGGTTTGTTTTGATTTTTGTTTTTGAGAGAAACCACAGCTCTTCTCATGGGGGAATATATTTAAAGACAAATGAGGAAAATATTGTAACATGATTTCAGATTGTGGTTTTGTTTCATTCTCAAATAAAACCAGAAAACTCAGCCTGAAATGTGACAAATGTCACCTGTAGGTTGACAAGGAGTCAGAAGCGGTAGCCGAGTTTCTTACTGGGACAGTTTTTCTTATGGTAGAAAGTACAACAGATTTATGCCTCAATAACATGCTTGGTCCAATGTCACTGATATTTAAACCATCTCTTCAGGAAGCCACTGAACTGGAAACGATGGGATCACCTCAAGAGGGGATCGGATCCATCCCCTTGCTTGTGGCAGTGCTGCCTGTGTCCATGTCTCCATAGATGTTTGTCTGTATCAGTCTAAAAAAATCTAGTGATAAATATTACCCCACAACATTCCAACATAATAATTAATATTATTATTTTGTTATGAGTCTTCTGTAAAGCAAACACCCATTTCAGGAGATAGAGGATTGTCTGTTGGAAGGGACTGAAAGATGATAAATTAAAGCAATTTATTATTCCATTAAAATTAGTGACAATCAGATACACATTTTCTTGGATGTAGTTTTACATGCTCATTGCATGACACAAGAAAAAAAATTAGGACCTCTTCAGGAACATGTAAAATACAGTAATCTTCACAATTAAACAATAATAAATCATGATTTCAAGTAATTTTGCAAAGGCAATGCTATTAGCTGAAAGGAACCTAAAAAATGGGGAAAAAACAAGCTTATATTTTAGTAATAAGAAAATTAATCAAAAGCATCATACTTTTTTAATTAGACTGGCTTAAACCTTTTATCTCCCCAGCATGTTTTTCAGTCCTCTTTTTCTTCCAAAAGGAAGGAAATGTACCAACGTACTTCTTGAACTTCTTTTTTTTTTGGATTTTCGATTTCTAGATTTTCAATGATCACCCACACTTAATACCAAATCAAACAAGTATTTTTCTAATAACTCTATGACTAGTAATGAATTAAATAGCTGATTTACAACACAGTGACTTCATTCTATCTTAGATTTACTAGTATCTAAGCTTACATGTTTTGACCCCTGATGGCAACTAAGCACCATGCTGCTGCTGATGACTCCACTCCCCAGCCTCCAGATAGGATGCAGAGGAGAATCAGAAAAAGTTAAAACCTGTCGAGATAAGAACAGTTGAATAATTCAAAATAATAATAATAACAACAATAACATCCATGAAAAAGGAGTTAACAAGAAGAGATAGAGGAATAAAACCCAAGACAGACAAGTGATGCTCACTGCTGCTGCTGACCAATGCCCAGCCCATTCCTAAGCTGGGACTGGCCCCTTCCAGCCAACTCCCCCCAGTTTATACACTGAGCATGACACTATATGATATGGAATATCCCTTTGACCTGTTCAGGTCAGCTGTCCCAGCCATCCCTCCTCCTGGCTTCCTGTACACCTGCTCACTGCCAGAGCATGGGAAACTAGAAAGACTCTGACTTGGGATAAGCCCTGCTTAGCAACAACTAAACCATCAGTGTGTTATCAACATCATTTGCATACTAAATCCAAAACACAAAACTGTACCAGCTACTAGGAAGAAAATGAATTTTATCCCAGCCAAAACCAGAACACATTTGCAGCTGCAGTGGCCACTAATAAAAACTTTTTAAAACCCCAAGTTTTTAACTTTTTTAAAAAATTAATTCAATATGATTCTGAAATAGAGTCATCCAAGAAGGAAAAAATACCATTTTTTACACGTTTCAGAATAAAATCTGAATTTATTAGACCCACTGCAATGTGTTAAACCCCGTTTATTTTACTTCACTCACTGTACCACATATTTAGGAATGCTGCCAGTTCAACAGAGCAGGATCCTTGGTTCTTATCCACACTTGAACTCTTTTTATATTGCTCTAGCAGTCAAGTGAGGACACCTGAAAAATCGTCTTATTATTCATATATCTCTAGGGCTTTTTACAGTCTTGGAATCTAAAATAAGATTTCTCTAAAAATATGTAGTTTATATTTAAAATGCCCTTCACGTACACATACAATGAAAATGTAATTAATTAAAGACACAGTTCATTTTGAATATGTATTGTATTTTCACATATATTCATTCCCATGCCCAACATGTGAATGTGCCTATGCTTGGCCACCTCAGATCAAATAATCTGAATCACAAAAATCCTTCTCAAAATTTCTTCTGAGGGTACTGTGTAATAAGTACTGCTTTGTGTTGTTTGAGGATTGAACTAGTTTCCTTTTTCTGTCTGGATGACTAGAGCATTTTTTTCCAGACTTCATGAAGCGCTTTCCTGGAAGATATTTCTGGATATGGATTCTGGGCCACAGAACAGTCTATTCAAGTCATTGACCAGCAGAAGATAAGATGGCGTTCCCAGTTAAGGATGCTTGCCTTGATCTGGACAAATCACTTTGATGCAGTTGTTTCTTTTGCCCCTTGTTACAGTAACATTGATAGGAGCTAAAAAGTACTGACCAAAGACATTGTCATCACTGATTGCTGGCTGTGCTTGTGAGAAAATTATGCAATTTTGGTCAATCCAATATGTTCTTGCATGTTGCGATTAAAATTGTACTTCGTAATTTAGCATTCATCTGAATGAAAAAGAAGGAAAAAAGTCATGTTTGTATAAATTTCCCTGTCTTTTCAGTGAGAAAACCCAAGACTTTGCCTTTTTCTTCCCAGCTTAGCACAGAACTCTGTGGTGCTCTTTTATTCCAACCCAGGGATGTCTGACATAAGCATCCGTAGAATGCTTTTTCTTCCCTTGTGAAACTAAGTTTTTCTTGCTCTTGCTAACTATGAAAATGGATTGTGATATGTATTTGACAAAATACATCAGATTATCAGTGTAATGTGTTCTTGCCTCTTTCTAACTGCTGATTTTCAATAATTTTGAACTCTCAGTTACAACTGAAAGAGTCTACAATATTTTTGGGTCAGTCAAGAACTGTATCATTTAGTAGCTAATCTGGTAATTAATTCAGACCACTGCTTGGCATTTCTATATTTCAGTATTTCCACAAATATAGATATATTTCAATATTTCCATATCAAATTACACACAACTGTTTAAAGGGATTGGCCAACTTTTTCCCATCTGCAAAAGACTCACTTAGTAAAGACCTGGTGCCAGTATTTGCAGCCTTCCTGTATTCACCTCTTGAGCCCCTGGAAATTTATTCATCATTACATGTATTCAGGAAGGTATTTTTCCCAAAGATAACAGTTTCCATGAGGTTGGAAGAGATCAAAACCAGTGTGGCAGCTTCTTCCAATGCAGTATTCTTTTTTTGGTTGGGTACCTCTGAGACAAATTTCTCCCAGATGTTAAAATTTAATCAGAGAAATGACTTGTGCTCCTTCCTACACCTTGCAACTCTGATACTGAGATTTATGCTGCAGATACCAAGTTGGCCATCTCTTTTTTCCCTCTGCAACACTATTTCTTCCCAGGCAGACTGTGTAACTACAGAGCAGTTGCATCAAGGCTTGTTGTGACACTGCTAAGGTGGACTGAAGCGCGCTTTGTCATCACAGCCCACACCAGCAGTGTTGAGCTGTATCTGTGACTTCAGTATTCTGAGCATGTAATGCCATTCTCACATGGCCCACGTCTCATCTGTAACTTTCTCTACTTCCATACTGCTTCTCACTACCCTGCCACCACTGAACCCTCCAAAAGGACTAGGGATAAAGCCTTCCACATTTCTCACTTGCCTTCAGGATTATGAAAGACATAACTGAGTAACTGTGAACAACTCCTGAAAGTCTCGCATGAAGTTTTCATACGAACAAAAACAGCCACAAGAAATTAAAAAAGAGAGTGACTACCCCCAGCTGCATTGCCTTTATGAATATTTGCTTGTTGCCATTCCTCCTTCCTCTTTCAGAATCTGCTAAGGATCTAAGATGCTGTGATTTTGGCATCAGGAGAGAGTTTGGTTTATGCCAGACATTTTTCATCCCAGAAACTTATGCAGCAGGCATGGAGGGAGCAGGGGATATCATGATTGATGCTTTAAGAGTGAAAACTCTCCAAGCCAGCATGCAGACTTGGATCACACACCTTCAAGACTCCAGTTGCTTTGCTGTTCAGAATACCTAACAGTTGGCATAATCTAGCTAGTTCTTAATGCAGCAACAGCTTTGATACAGGACAGACTCAGGACTCTTCTTCAGAAATAGTCATAGCCTACTAACCTTTGACAGCCAAGGAAGTTTGTTAATCCCTAAGGAGTGAAATAATTAATTCTGATGGGAGATTGTAAAAATATATGTTTTTAAATGCCCTGTTATTACCTCTGATTGTTAGGTAAAAGGCAAGTGCACTCCCTGATGATCTGGTTGCGTATTACAGATTTAATCTTGAATTAATGTCCTCTTTCATCTGCTACCCTAGGCTTTGTGGCTGCCTATGTGCTACATGATTCAGTCCCCCAGCTGAGATTATTCTTGTTTCCAGCCATCAGGGGGACTGGTTGTCCACATAACTCCAACCCTGAACACTGAAATTGCAAACAAAATACCATTGCTCCTGGTAAGATGTTCTTACTCCTGTGGTCCTCAGGTAGGAAGCCACTGAAATTTTTACCATTATTTGCAAATATGTGGTTGAATTAATGACTCAAGCAGTACCCGAAAAAAAGTATGTCCTTTTAAAGGTATTCTTTAAAATAGAGGATATTTGCTGTGCAGGGTGTGCAGTTAAGTGAAGCTGTCATTTTGCTGATGTTTTCTATAACATCATGAGCTATAGGTAAATTGACAGCCTACTCATTTAACAGGACTTTCAGAAGTCCTGTCTTCTAGTAATAAAGTCCAAAGGCCCCTAACGAAACACTTGTCTCCTATACCCTGTAAGGCTTTCAATACAGTGGCTTTGAATCATTAACCCAACAAGGCAATTTTGCTAAATGTGCAGCTGAAAGAAGTCAGTAAGAAGAAAAAACAATATTTGTGTAGTCTTTTGTTTTCTTGGTTTTCTTGCCTCAGTGGTGTGTCTCCATGCAATGATGCCTCAGTGAAAAAGCATCTCCTGACCTTCACAAGTGGTCAACTCCTTAAAGTCAGGGAGTTCCCCAAGATTCAAGACCCCTTTTTATCCTGCTCAGAACTGACCAGGCTCATTAAAGTAAAAGTGAGAGAACAAAACACTAATTGATTTCACATCTGTGGGTCAAGACCATTTTTAGTGCCAATAAAAGTGACATTTACCTAGACATTATAAGTTATAGAGCAGGTATTAAAGTCCAACTTCATAAACAGCTTAATCAAAGTTATAACAAATAATTAACTCTTGCATTAACCGGATGTGGAAATAATATTATTAATCATCCTGGGTAGAGCAGTGCTTGTAAATAATCTTGCATAACGTTAACTGTTTTGTCTAAGGCATTTTGGATAGGTAGTATTGACTTCTGGAGGTATATGTTCATGAAGCCTCCATGGATACCTTCATGGACCTTCATGCAGCTCCACTAAGTGTTAAGACACTGATCCCAGCCCTTATGTTTCTAGAAAGTAAAAATTACTCTAGAAGGTAAGTGGCATCAGACTTTGCAAAAGGGACAAGATTATGCTTTCTAAGAGAATAGGTCTTCAAATATATTTTGTGGAAGGCTACAATATTACTTTTAATCCACTATTGCTTAAAATATTTTTGAGATCGTGGCAGTTTCTCAAGCAAGGGTCATGATAAAACACAACTGATGGACTGACCTTACACTCCTCTTGATATGCCAGTAGGAGGGGACCAAATAAATGGTTGCACTTTGCATGGATATTCCATCTCCAACACGTAATTTCTTATCAGAAGAGTGAATACAATTCCCTAAGTTTTCTCAAACTAAATCTGGAATTCACTGTTAACTGGTTTTAATAAAATGCAATTCTAGAACATTTTTTTCATTTTCTACAAATTCACATCCTCACTTCTCAGACTATTATTTTTTCTTTAGCAGTCAAGTGCAGGAATAAGATTAATTTCTACTGAAAACATCTTTTAAGTTCTGTAATCATAATTTCTTATACTAGTATAATATGAGGTCTTCATATACAGCTTTCCTGCTCGAAGAACACTGTTTTGATTTTTTATGTCTTTAACTTAATGATAATAAATTTAATGCTAAATACTTTTTGTCATTTTTCTTCTCATTAAATAGCATTGAAGATTAATTGCTTAATAAAGGCAAACACAGAAAACTTACTCAGGAGTACAGAGAAGAGTGACTTCCACTATCATATGAAAAAAACACGTCAGAGTTTTGAACAAATAAATGCAAACAGAAATAAGAACTAGCAAGCAATCATTTTCTTTTTTTAAAAAAAGTGATATTTTTAACCTTTGGCAAAAAATCTGATCTGGATGATTTTTCTTCCTTCTCAAAGAATATATGTAAGCTGGGTGGTTCTTCCTCAATGGCTTTCTTTTCATACTATTCCTTGGTCTGTAGAGAAACTTCAAGAGATGTGAGGCTGCCTGATTTCTCAGAACTTCTTCAAAGTCCAATGCCTCCTGTCCACAGTGGACCTGTGATCACCCTTGCCACAGAGAACAGAGATCCAGAACTACAGCTAGGGATTTTCTTTACCCAGGCAAGAGCAGAAATGTCTCTGAAATAATGTTTTTATCTCATCCAATCTTATTCACATAAGAAAAATATTTTACAGTAGTCCAGAGTATGCATCTCTTTGAGAGCCCCCTAGCACTGTAACTTTCTCTATTCAAACTCAATTTTATTCAAATTTTAGCCAAATTGCATAAATTATTGAAAAAACATCAGAATTTTATCTGTATTGAAGAGCTGAAAAGCTAGAGGGATAAAATATATATACACTGTAATTTCATCTCTACTTCTCTTACCCCTTAAAATATCAACGCCTTTAAAAATCCATTATCATTTTCTCACTAACCATTGAATTAACTACTCTTCTCCTAAGTCTGTTTTCAAATAGCTCCCATTTGATTGCCCAAGAATTCTGAGGGATTCAAAATAGTAGTTCACAACTTTGTGGATACTGGTAGCTAATTCAAGCAGGAGGTGAGTCAGTGATGAAGCATGGTTGGTTCACAAGGTGACATCCTTCTTGAGACATGCAAAATGTCCAAGAGGTAGGCTGTATGTCCAAATCAAACTTGCTTTGTTGCAACATCTTTCCCTCAAGCCTTCACAGTGATTAATTTTTCTCAGTCTGTTTTGTCAAGGAGAGTTGGACCAAACAAATCTAAACACATAAAATTAGGTGGGATAAATATTGCTGTCTTTCTGTTTCATTTCCATGGTGCTCAGCAGAGATGAAATTTGTACTTTACAGGGGAAAAAGAGCCATTAGTGTGCAGAATAACCCTAATCAGAAGAAGCTACTCAAATCCTATTTGCAATATAAA
Source organism: Sitta carolinensis (assembly GCA_032173965.1). Taxonomy (NCBI): domain Eukaryota; kingdom Metazoa; phylum Chordata; class Aves; order Passeriformes; family Sittidae; genus Sitta; species Sitta carolinensis. The sequence goes on from CM063284.1 coordinate 114,532,297, forward strand.
ACCACAGAACTGAAAAGACCTATATGAATCCAGTCTCCAGAAATCTCTGGAACAGGCAGACAGCTACTGAAGAAGCCCAAAAAGCATCTACTCTACTTGCAGTGGCACATGATGCTTCCACATCAGCTAGATTAAGGATTTTAATAAGAGGTCAAGAGCCACAGCAATTGTCAGAGGACTAGAACAGGGCAGATTAATGGAGTTGTCAATGACTGAGTTATCTGCAACAAGAAGGAATTTGTTGAAGAAAACTCACAGATGGTGAGGAAAACCTGTTGTCCCTGCTAGACTGACTTAAGGAAAAATTCTCTGTTGACTGCAATTCTGGCCAAAGGTGTTAATGCTGAACAAATAAGGAGTATACACTAGAAATACACCTGGCAGTTTTAATGTCAATAGAAACACAAAGACATTTTGTCCTGCAAGCCCAGGGTTAGGAAAGAGGTGGAAAGATGAGGAAAGAGGCAGGAAGAACCTTTTGTTCTACTCCAAAAACAAGGAGCAGAAAGTGACACATAGATCAATATAATGTTTGAATTCTCTTACAGAAACCTAAATAAAAGTCCCTTTTTCTTACTTCCTCAGAGGCAGCAACATGCACAATATATAAGAATTTCGTTTTCTCCCTGAGAATTTTCTCTATAATCTTTCCAAAATATTTCAAACTCAGTTGTAAAACCCTTTAAGTTTTTCACATTCAGGACATTATTCCAGAACCGTGTTTTCTGACACTGTTTCCAAATTACATGTTTGGGTTTTTTTACCAAGATATGCGTTTTATTTTGTGACAACACTGCCCTTTAACTGAAACAAATCTCCTTTATGGTTTCTATGTGATGGTTTTTTTTGTTGTTTTTTTTTTTTTATTTTATTTTATTTTATCTAGGTCAAAGGGTTATATACTTAAAGCAGATGAAATTGAATTCCTCACCCTTCTTTCTGTTTTATCTCAGTGTCTCTGGTAATAACCAATCTGGCTACAACATTCACTTTGACCTGTATGTTACTATTTGATTTTTGTTATCAATCTGCCTGTATAACTCAGGGCAGATTTTGGGGCAACTTGGTCTGTGTTTGCTTAGAACATTTTTCTTTAAAGCAAGATAAAATCTCATCTGATTCTTTCCCAGCAACTTTTCCACTTACACCTGATGCTATTCACCAGTGGTGTGCTCTGTGCTCTCTTCCTGTTCCCTCTCTTCTTCAGAGTCTGTTTTACCCGATGTGTAAGACCTAATAAGTATATAAAAGCACAGAACTGTGAACCCAATTATGGTAAGTACCAGATAATCACAAAAAGGTCTGCACCTGATCCAGAGAGCAAGTGAAGGCATTATCAGAGAAAGCAGAAGGACAAGTAATATCAGAAATAGACATTTTAGTAAGGCAAATTGCATTATGTATTGTTTCTACATAAGTTAAATTGCAAGTTTAAAGTAGAGAAAACCAAAGGAAATGGCTGTAAGCAAAAAGTGTAGAAATGCTGGACTTCTCACCTCTGGCAGAAGTGGCTACAGGGCGCAACGTTAGGCTGGTTTAGGTAACCACAGCACAACAGAATTAAGTTCAAATTAGATCTGATTGCCGAGACAGGATATGACCAGCTATGCATATCTACATTCTCCAGTTTTAATGGAGTTTCATATTAATAGTAAAATTATAAGGGAATGGCTTGTCTTTGAGGCACAACTCCCTGGCCCTGTGTTTATCCTGGTGCTCCCACCTGGAGGTACAATGAGACCATCAATCTGCACCATACTATCTTGAAGTTTAGGCAATGTTTGTCCCTAAGAGATGAGCCTCCTGCGCATGTTTCTTAACAACTCAGAATGCATACATTTCTAGTATCAAGATTCCTATCTGTCACTGAAATTCTGAAATGTCATTAGGGAGGTACTTTTCCTTCCGGCAACATTTGTCCTGTTTTATTTTATTCTCTACATTCATTTCTCAAAGTTTTGGAGTGAAGAAGTTCTAAGTCAGATCTAGAGGCAATTCCTTGAATAACTCACAGAGATTAAGTAATCACACAGCTCATATTACTGATGAATTAGAACAACTGAAAACTGTTTGTGATCAGTTGCAAAGTGCTTTTGAAGGAAGTTACATTTGACTCATAATTCAAAAAAGAGATCCTGGCATTATCATTGATCGTTGTTTGAAATCATTAGCTGAATGTTTACTGGAATTTAGATAACAAGGTAGATACTGTCATCTTGTGCCGGTGCAAAAGTATAATGCACCCAAATCTTGAGTAATTTTTTGTAGTTTGGGTAGTCATATTTCACAAGGGCACAGTCAGGTTAGAAAGGGCATAGGGAAAGGCAACTAAAATTATGAAGAGAATGAAACATTGAAAAAGCCTCGGAGGATACTGTTTCAGAAGAGAAGGCAGAGAGGAATGTGGTCGGGGTTTATTGCGTCAAAAAGACAGCAGAAAAGGAGAACTCTTCATCTACCCCACAGCACTAGAACTAAGGCAATCTCAATGAAACTAGTAGGAGACAGGTTTAAACAAAGATAAAAGGAAATACTTGATTACACAGCAGACACTGTACTTTTGGAACTCCCTGCCAAAGAAGCTCATAAAGGCAGAGGTTATCAGTGGGTGCAAAAAGGGTTTAGACAAAGTCGTGAATAACTGGTCCTTAAACAGGACAGCCACAAATGTACCCTGTAACACTCCTAATATTTCTGCGTGCTGCAGAAACACACAGGTGAAAGAGAAAATGGCCAGACTCACATGGTCTTCCTGAATAGCATCTGCTATTGCCTCTCTCAGAACATATTTGGCTAACTGGAATTTCTGGTTTATTGTAGTACAGAATGTCTAATGTTCTTAAGAAAAAAAACATTGTTTGTGCCCCCTTCTGGATGCACTTGCTAGATGTTAGTAAGTACAATTTCTCTTCCTAGTATTAAAGAAAATCTTTCTGTGTAAGATAACATAAATTGATTGGTCTCCTTTTTAGAGATACTGACTGAAACCGAGTGAATCTATAATATAATATTATATATGTAAATGAGCCATATTTGATAGCTGTATATCATAAGCATTAGATACTAAATTATTTGACATATATTCATAGAAGATTGATAAAGAAAAGATAAAAGCCCAAACAAAACCCAGTTTTGGTCCTAGGGCAGAACTGTAGAAATGATGGACGTGTCAGTTGTAACAATCCAAGATGGAGAAACATATAAAATTAATTATTACTAGATTATCTGTGCCTTATCCTGAAATAGCAGTCCAATCACATATCTGATAAGCAGGCTGAAAAAGAATCAAACATATAAAATAGACGCAGATTAGTAGCACAGTGCCAAAAATGTGTAGTGTGAATCTGGTTTGTTTGAAAAAATAAAAAAAAGTCCCCAATAATTCTACAGAACAGTGGGCTTACAGGATCTTAAACCAACAGGTTATTTCATGTACTGTCATAGCATGGCTCTAAGATGACATCTGTTTGCAAAGGGCAAATACAGATGTCATGTAGACATATGCTCATGCTGTAAAAGAGAAGTCTGTTTTGCTCTCTTGAGGAATCACAAGGCAAAAGGCAGAATTCACACAGCTTTCCAACCAACCCAGCCACATGGATAGATGAGAGACTGTCTCATAGACATACAGCAGATTATAGAGAGACCCTCACTAACTCTCACTCTTAGGTTTGGTCATACTTCATCATTTTAGAAAGAGATTTTAGGAACAGTATATATACAGCTCAAAAAATTACCCAGTATTTATGGTTAACAAGAAGCATGAATATCTGGGACCATACAACACTGTTGCTCACCATTTTCTTTCAACTCCCTATTTTTTTTATTGCTATTTTATTTTGTTCAGTTACCAGCAATTACCACCTCAGTAATTAAACTTTGCCTGTCTCACTATTTTCTCATCTTACGTGGCTATTGCTCAGGTCTTGCAGCTCAAAAATAATATTCTCAAAGTCCTACGTCCCCAGTGCAATGCACCAAACTGGAGTCGAGGTCACAGAGAGCAGAACCTGAATCCTTGGGCTGAGTTACATCTCCTGTCTGTGTCATTCTTTGAGTAAGTTGTATCTGAACTCCTCTTTCTTCTGACAAGGCTATGCTGTCCTCTCTTTCTTTGCACAGTTCTTAAAGCCTGTATTTGCCTTTTCTGCTTGTACACAGCAGTGTAGCATGATTTAATTACTCTATATGAAATCCATTTGCCATGCTGATGTAAAAAGTTATTTAAAATGGTGCACACCTTTGCTTGTAAATCTGACATCAAATGATTGTAAAAATAACTAAGTAATTAATTCTCTCAGCTGACAAGCCTGTGTCTGTGTCTGAATTGAGCATAAATGAAATTCCGGAAAGAAAAACAGGAAATCCTTCCTGTGTACTGTGGTATGAAGGCTGGTGTCTGAACTTAGACTACAAATCTAGGCTCTAAACATTTACCACAGAACTATTTACCTATCCTGCAGATAAAGTGATCAATTGCTGAGAGGCAGAGGCAGGCTGTGTTAATGCAGAAACCAACAATAATCTATAAGAAGTGTATCATGGCAATAAGCTTTAAGCAAAGGTCCTTCCAGTGTGGTTTCTGCATCTTGCTGTTCATAAATGGTCAGGTGCTCAGAATGCAAAACTTCAAATCATAGCTTCAGGCAAGGCATCCTACAGTGTAACTCCTCACAACATGCTGAGGACACAGTAAATACACATTAGTCAAGATCCAGTGGGCAGTCAAGAATTAAATATTTTTGCAATTATCATTGAGTCTTGGCACTCAAATATTTTATAATGCCAATGTGGTCAAAATTCTGTGAAGAAAAACTAAGAGCATAGCATATGGCATGCTTTGCTTGTGTAGTGTTCATTTTATTACAGAGGCCTAAAATTTGTTGATTATAGTGCTCCTGTGACACTTATGTAGTTATTACAAGCCAATTCAATAACAGCTTTTTTTAGCACCAGTCTGTGTAACTTATGAATACATGAATACATGTACCATGCTATCAGCTGGAATTTAAATAAACACTTACAAATAATACCAAAAAAATAAACAAGCACATGAAACAAGTAATAATAATTCTGAAGTCAGAAAAGAAATCATCACAGGCTGAGCACAGAAGATGGTCTTAGTGATAAGGTTACCCATTTTTGTGATGGGTAAACTTTTCATTACACTTTGTAAATTAGCTGTTTAAGAAACCTCTACCTGAAACTTTATTTCTTTGTTTTTCTGTGCACAACATAGCATTTCTGCATGCATTATAATCAAGTGCAGGAAGCTACTTCCTATTAGAGGTATTAAAATTAATGTTTTTTTCCTCTGGTCATCATGATTGAAAAGAAAAATGCATTGTACATTTGTATCCACAGAGGAGGGTGACCAAAAATTTACATTTAATTCAGAAATGATAAAGGAAGACTCCTAATAAAGGAGCAATCCTAAATGCAAAACATATACAAGCAATTTGAAAATTCTTTATTTAAAAAAAAAGACAATTTACCTATGGATAGTCCTTTTGTTTGTTTTCTAGGTAGCACTGTGACTGAAAGCCTCATGCAAGATTGCGTTTCCACTTTCAGCTCAAAAATTCGAGAATTCCCAGAGATTTCTGCAGCATCTTCTGAGGCTTACAAAGAAGTTTGAACAGTCACAGACTGCCTTGGATTTTTAAATTGTCTTGCATTTGGTGACATTTTAGCAACATTTCACACGTGTAGAGGCTTTTGTCAGCTCAAAAAAATACATTTCCTAGAAAAATACCTAGTGTACAATATCCTTGGAGGAGATGTAACAACTAGATGATACTAGACCATCCCTTTCCTTTTGTATAAAAGAACCTGTTACCAGATAACATCTCTTCATATTTAATTCCTAATAAACAACAACCATAAAGATCAGGAAATGTTTTTATTCTTAAATGCAAAGCTATTTTAAAACAAATTGTAATCACTCATTACGTATTGCTTAACGGTTTAAATAGCAGTGATTTGAATGAACATTTACACGATTGTTCTTTCAAAAATGAAAGACCATTTTCTGACCTTCTGTCATTTAAAATAAGTATGAAAATACATATGTCACTATAAACCGCATTAATATTAATTTGGAAATTCCAAGTCAAAATTATTTTAAAGGCGCTCTGCTATCAAAACCAAAGGGATGTTCTGAAGAAGTTTGTCATGCTGCAGGTTACAGCCCAGTGCACTGTAGGCTTCTGCTCTGTTCTTAACTTCAGAACACCAAGTTCAAAGCTTCACAGATCTCCTGCAAGTGCTTTCTCAAAATGAATAAAGTCAAAAGTATCCTGGAAAGGAGGCCAGGACTGCTAACAGTGGTTACAACTAAGAATGTCATGAATAAATAGTAGGATTTACTGTGCTAAGGCACAGTTATGAAGAAGTGTTAGGTGAAAAAAAAGGAAGTGAGAGGCAATAAAAGAACATGGCTAAGGTTTTGACAGGTAAAAGGAGCTGAGGTAAATGAATCCTTCCAGGAAGAGATAAGCAGCATAAACTATGATCATTTCCCTGCAGTCACTGTGGTAACACCAGATATTATATCACTATCAGAAATGACCTTCAAAAGTCATTGGCAAAACCCCTCCTGCTTGCAATAACTCACAAGCTACCAGTGCTCTAGTACAGACAGCCTAATCCCATTGACAACAGCAAGGGAGCTGGGTGAACTGCATGTGAAAAATCTCTTTCAAGGATTTTTCTATAAGTGCTGAAAGAACTGCTTTGAAAGAAAAAAAAAAATCATGAACTGCTATGCTATTTATCTGATGTCAGCTTTATATGTCTTCTTATTCTGGTCTTAGCACAAGACTTGTTGCAAAATCTATTGAAATGCTGCAAGAGTGGTGTTTCCAGAATCATCTGCTCATGTCTGATTTATTTCCATTTTAAAAGTTGGTTTGATGTCTAATCTCTCATCACTTACATAAGAATCCCTGAAGATTAGCGGGATGTTGCTTGCAAGCTTTTATATCAGCTATTGCACTTCCCTGATTGATAAAGATGTCACTTTATCTGATACCATAGATTCAAATGATACCTTGCCCAGAGCATCCCATGGTACTTGCACACGGTGTGAAGGATCCTGCTTTTTGTCTCTACTTTAAAGACCCTTATTTATGCATTTGAAGCTGTTATGTGCCCAAGTGCCACGGCCCCTCGTTATTCCCAGAAATCCTCCTGTGCCCATCACTTTATCAGAGCCCTCTCATACCCTGAAGCTGAGCCTCAGAAGGGAGGGAGAGGCCAAGAGGCCAGGAAGGAGATGTTCCCCATTCAAGGCTGGTAACACCCTGTGTTGAGGGTGTTTCTGCTCAGATCCTTCCATCCTCCCCTCTGGCCTCTCCACATCTGCCGCAGAGTTCAGGGGAGCAGCACTGGGGATCCTGATGAGACCCCTGCCCAGCTGGTCTCCCTGGTGGGGGCCTAGTTTCAGAATATATGTAATTCAAGTTTATTGGGAGACCTACAATAGCACACATGGCTTATTGTTTCTTTCCTGAGTCTTGGTTAGCCACAGTTGGTCATGGCTAGAAATCTGAGATAACACCCCCTCTGGTGTGTCCCTTTATGTCACTTTTTTCTTACCAGAATTACTGTAGGTACATATTTATCTGTGAGTTTCATAAAAATATTTTTATCTAAAATACTTCTTACTTAGCAAAATTGCATACCATGAGAATATTTCCCCGGCATTTTAACTGTGAGATGGCCAGCTATGGAGTGACAGAGCCTATGCCTCACACTGGGCAAACCAGAAATGAAGTAGGAGTCACCAAGGATGTCTCCATGGTGAGTGATAAATCATATGGGTTTTTTTCCACTCCCACAAAGCGCCTCACCTGTCAAAACCATAAAATGTTATAATAATAATTTTTTACCAGTTGAGTTTCAAGGTAACAAAACCTCCTGATGGACCTGTCTTGAAGAGTAACTCATAATATGAAAGGAGTGTGAAAATGGCACATAAAGACAGGACACCCAAACCTGCCTGATCTGAGAGAAGGTTACCCCAAAAATAGGAAATTAATAATGACAGTGTTTGCTTACTATCAGGATCTACTGGATTAAGCAGCAACCACAGGGGATTAACAGACTTTGGAGAAAAGAGTCAGCTTCAGAAGTATAAAAAATGGAAGGAAATTTGTCACTGTGGGTGATGTGGGAGTGGAAGGCACTCAGCACAGCAGTTTGATCCCTGGCTCAGATGGTGCCATCCTGTATCCTCCCAGGATGGGGTGCAAAAGCAGAAGAACCCAGATCTTGGGGCCCATGGGGTTCCTTCTTGCCAGCACACAGACTAGCAGGCAGCGGAGACCTGCACAGGTACAAAGACACAGGAACCCCCTCTCCATCTGGAGAATATGCATGGCCACAAGAGAGGGGTGCACTTGTCACCCCCTCTCCTGTAATAGAGGGGTGTGCACACCTAGGTGTGCTCCTCTGGGACTAGAAATGGGGAGGATTAGGGAATTCAGCAATTTATAGGTGCTTTTTAACATCCTGCAAGTGTTTTGCACTCTGGTTTATCTGTCAGCCTGTTGATATTGATCCAGAAGGTGAAGTTCACAGAGTGTCAGCTAATTATGTGTCATTAATAAATCAGTAAACCACTTAGATCCTGATCTGAGTTAAACCACTTAAGTGAAACAAGTCTTGCCTGCCACAGTCCCTGGTGTTAAAACAGTCAGATGCTATTAAAAACACAATGAGCAATTAGCTTAAGTACCCCTGAATTGCACTCAAGTTACAATAGGTCTTTAACTCAGATGATTGACTATTTCATTTCCTAGCAGAAATGTAGTTAGAAGTTAACATGCTTCTTCTTGATGCTCTAATTATCTCAAAGACAGTTGCTGGCTACAGTCCTGTGCATTCCTGTGCCATTCCTCTCTTTATGTTGTCACCCTAATACAAGCTTGCATTACAGAAAGGAAATTTCTTATTACCAAATTATGTTTCAGTAGGTAGTCTCTTTTCACATGCATTGTGTAATTTGCAGCCCAGATGTTGAACCTGGGAAAATACCTTCCAGATGAACAGTCTCTAATTTCTCATAGTTATCGTGCTGTAACTAAAGAAATTAAAAATAACTGATGCACTGAGAGAGTGCAGAAAGGACAGAATTAAATAAAAGTTTCCTGTTCAACAAAAGCATTGAAAAGTAAAATGTAGCTAAAGCTTTTGGATACTCAAGTATGAGCTGAAAAGCAAGGGGCTTCAACTATTAGTTACAGAGAAACAACACATCCCCTAGAACTTTATTGAAAATATTAATCATGAAACATGGCAAATAAATTTAAATGTCCATGAAAGAAATACACATATAATTTTCATGAATTTAACAGAAAGAAAATAATAAAGCTAATGGTCACCTAAAGTTTTCAACTTAAAAAAGAAGCTTTAGCAAGGGGCCAGCCCACTAAGGACATCCTTGCATCTGCAGATCAGGACCTCAGCAGGAACAAGTTTCAGAGGAAGATCGCTGTATGGAAGACGTCCTTTCTAGTATGGAAGACATTAAACTACATTAAACTGCTTTACTGCAGATAGGCAAGGGCACATCCCTAACTTGCCACCCTGTTTCTTGGGAGGTTAGCACCATTACATTTGTTTTGTTACCCTGCAGTTACTCAAACCAGCCGGATCTTGTTTTGTGGTTAGTGGTGGATGTTGAGGTGAAAGTTAATGGCTTCTCAAAACACTTGCCTATGGCCATAACCTTTGAATTGTCCTTCTTTGACAACACTTTTCGGCCTGAAAGCATAAAAAGTCTTGCATTCTTCACACCAAGTTGCTACTCACTCTTTAGATTAGAAACAATCTTTTCAGTGAGATGTAGATGTTATTAACTATAATGGGGTTATGATTAGGGCTCTCACACAATGCCAAAAAATCCACAAATCCACAAGTAAAAGTTAATAACCGAAAAGAGAAACACGAAGTTATAATTTTCAGAGCTATACTGGAAAACAGCTCCAACACAAAGCACTATAAAACTTATTTATAGGAATATATATAAAAACCCAATTACATGATCAACATGATCAATATGCTTTATGATGAAGAAGAATAAAAGCTACGCATCTTCAAACTAATTTTTAAGATGTCCCTGATGGATTCACAGTCCTATTATGTGGACGCTCCTTTGGCTTAAACTACATCAGCAGCACTTCCAAAGGTGCAAATTAATAGTGGCCATTTGTAAAATTAATGATCTGGCCCATCATCTAGCTAGCACTATGGAAATGATTTACTGTATTTACTAGCATACAAAAAAAAAAAAAAAAAAAAAAAAAAAAAAAAAAAAAAAAAAAAAAAAATTAAAAAAGTTAAATCCAAGACTACACTGGGCAGAAACGGAAGTATTAGGTTAACAATGGCAACTGGCAAGACCAAATAGGTACTGTTCCAATTAATTACAGATCCCATATGATTCAAAGGTGCTTTGACAGGAGCAGGCACCATCAACTATTCATTTGGGCTGTGAAGACATATGGAACAAGGGACAATCAAATCCACTGTAAAAGCATTTTAAAAAGTTATCTGTTATCTTTGTAGTCTTTCCGGCTTTTGCCTCCAAGTGTAAGCTAGAAGATTCTTTATATAGGAATTAAAGATTCCAGCAACAACTGGTGGGAATCCCCAGGGCTGCATCAAACCAGTCATCTATGCTGTGGCAATTTCTCCACTCTGGTAAAATATCACGTGTTTATTCAACCTGGTTTGTGCAGAAAAAGAAACAGAAAAGACATCACTAAAACAAACAAAAAACTCCCCCAAAACCAAACCTAAACCCACAAAAAATGCATACAAATTAAAAAAACAAAACAAAACAAAACAAAAGCAAACAAGACAGCAACAAAGAAACCCAGAGCCCTTCACTATATAAGAGCAATTAAAATTCACATTCTGTCCTACACAGAATGTGGAGCTGCGGCTGAAGTACCCTTTATTATTGTTTTCCAATAGACTTTATCTTAAACACTTCTGTTTTACTCCATGAAAGTGAAGTAATTACTGTTTAATGGTATTATTGTTTCACTGTAATTGCAAATACTGAACAAGCCATCACAGCTAAGGCAACCACAATGATTACAAGAACCCGCAGCTCCCACAGATTTGGCTAATGACACAATCCAAGTACAACTACAACATAATTAGAGGATTCTGCCCACTACTAGAAGGATGAGACTTCAGGTGTCTTTAAGAAGGCAATTAGGAGATAAAAAATGCACTGTAAAGTAAGAAACAGATCTAATAACCTGTCAGGATACCATGTTTGCTCTGTGTCCTTTTAAACACTTGTTTGGTTCATCAACCATTTAAAAATAATACCCAATGTATCTGGCAATGCTTCATGTTCAAGCTGTGATTTCCTTCATGGGGAAATGGCCTCAAGTTGCACCAGGAGAGGTCTAGGTTGCATATTAGGAAAAATTTCTTCATGGAAAGGGTTGCCAAACATTGGAACAGGCTTCCCAGAGAAGTGGTTGAATCACCATTCCTGGAGGCATTTCAAAGACTTGCAGATGTGGCACATAGGATATAGTTTAGTGGTGAGCTTGGCAGCATTAGGTTAATAGCTGGGCTCATGTTCTTTTCCAACTTAAAAGATTCTATGTATTTTGAAATAAAAGCAAAAGCTGAACAAAAATTAGAAGCATAAAATTTTCAGGAGGATCATGGTTTAATTTCCACTGAGATAATATTACCACATAAAATTACTTTCTCATGTGCCAGATCAATCAGTCAAAGGGGACTTTGACACAGAAAAAAAACCCTTCCCTCACAGATGGTCACAAAATTGTATGTCAAACAACCCTGATCTTGGGATTTACATTTGCTTAGTGGACTCTCATCTTTACCAAAAAAAGTGTAAAGGAGGTATTACTGGAGACCTCTAATTCTGCAAGTGATGAATAGTATTTGAGTATTTGGTTATTTGTACATTGGCCAATATGTTTTGAGAGGATTGGAGTGTCTCTGAAGATTAATCTAATTTTATGTCCTTCTGTGTGCATCTGCAACTGGTGAAGTGACATGTCCTCCATCCTCTTCTCTTTATTAGAGATTATTTTTAAGCTAAAAGAAAAAACCCTCACTCAGCTTGGCCTAATTTTCCATACAAGTTCCACATGTCACCAAATGTCCATACAAGTTCCAAATGTCACCATTTGCCACCTTCTGGTCCACAGTTCATTGCAATAATGCCCATCCTTTTTCTTGTAAGTGTGAAGCTAAAGACTGGAAAAGTACAGAGCACCAGGAAGAAAAATTCAAGTACGAAGACCATTATAACTGGAATTTTGATCAGCAAGAACTAGGGCACAGGTTGCAGAAAGTTGCCCAGATACTTCAGCTGAATCAATTCTTTCACTATATGAATTACATAGATCAGAGATTCTCATGTAGAGAGTTCAGGTTTACCTATCTCTTCTTGCTCAGAAAAAATGCAATGCATTGACTTAAATACTCTCAGATATTTCTGATCACCACAGATCCACCACACAGAGGTGACAGAATTACTAGTCTTTAGAAACATGTAAATTAGAAAATTTTACTCTGTTTAAATACTGTTCCTATTTTCTTAATCTTATCATCTGCGTATAAAGGGAGATGTTGATAAACTATTTGATTTTTTTATTATATTCACATACATATCTAATCCAATAATTTCCTTCAAGGAAACAGTGAACACTGTTTTCTGAGAGTTCATACAGAAACATATAAAAAGCTTTATCTTGTCTTAGAAATACTTGCCTTATTTGTCCAGCACTATTCTTACATGGTAAGGGAGATGTGAATGTAAGGGTGGAGCTCAGAATTATTGAGCAGGTAAGAGTTACTGTGAGAATATATTCCATTTTATAAACATTGCATGTATGTGCTTTTGGTTTTATTTTTAATAGGTAAGGATGTTATTCCCAGAATCCTTCATATTGTCATTACTTGATCAGTATTTGTCATGAAAGTTAGCTTTGAAAAGTAATTTTAAAAGGAAATAACGAAAACCTTTAAAGCCAGTTGGGAGGCAAGGTCACCTTATGAGAAGCACAGATAAAAGCAGCAAAGGCAGGATCACTGCAAAGGGGAGATCTTTACTATCACCTAAGACATTAAAAAAATAACAACAGATAGGTCCAAGAAGGGCTTTGAAGCTGAGCCCCACGACTGCATGTGAGCGTAAAGAGCAAGAAACAGAAAGAGGTGGGGGAGTAGAGAAGAAGCATTTCAGAACAGGATGTACCAGAGGAAAGCAAGGGTGAGCAGGGGAGGGCAGGTGGCCTAGGGAAGATGCTACAGCAATGCAGGTTGCTTTGGTGTCATCCATGTGGATCAGGTAAATCATGTTTGGTTCTAGTGGAAGGACATACCAACTCTGCACCAACTCAGTGTGAAGGAGTCTATTATCTTCCTTTAAAACAGGCTCCTTGTCAATAGCAAACTTTTACTGATTTCATTACATACGACTTTTTAAATCAGTAGAATCTCATCAGTGGAATTTTTTTAAGGATGGCTTATTTTACTTTAATTTAAACACACTATTTGCCAGCACAACATAAAGTGAAACAAGAGTTGTCACAAGCATCCTTCTGCTAGTTTAAGTGTCACATTTTAAAGTCAAAGTGCTAGAAATCACAGCCCAAGTGCATTGCCCTGCCTAGGTCAGACCTATCAGCACAGTCATGGTCCAAAGGGATATCTCTAGTAGGGCATAGTACAACAAGAAAAGAGAGTAATGGGGAAAACCAGAGGTATAGACCAGCTCCCAGAGGAGGAACATTGGATATGCCAAGGTTTGTCATCTTGGAAGAGATTATAAGGAATATGGCTGATATCTATAAAATCCACCATCACGGTAGCTGAGTACGGATCAATTGCTCACTTCTTTTTATAAGGGAACCATCATGTGAAGCTGGGAGAAGCCATGTTCAAAATGGAAAAGGTTCTTTCTTATGCAACAGCTGTGGGGTAAACTGGACAAGTATCATGAGAAGAAATCCATTGCCTTACTAAACAGGCAGAAAACATGCCATCAGCTGCAGGTGGCTGGGGAATGGGAGAGTATTAGGGGACATTCCCACCTAGGTTTAGTCTTACCTGATGGTGGCTGCTCCTGCAGGCTGCAAGATATTTGGCTTCAATGCTATAAAAGAATAGGCATCTTGTTCTTATACAATAGTGCAATTCTCTGCATTTCACTAAAAGTGTAGATTTGTTTCTTTCAGGAGCATCACAATTCTCAAAATATTTTGCAATTCACAATTGAACTTTAAAGCACAGCATTTGGCTGTTGCTAAACAATGTGTTGAAAGGTCTTCATTTTACTGCACCTTCACTTTTGAAACATGAAGGTGATATATCATCCTAATTGCAGACACAGTTATACCCACATGAATGCTAGAACTGGTGCAATCTTTGCCCGTATTTCTAAAGTATTTAATTACCGTAGTGATAGACATATTCCAGCCTGACTAATGTTGGCATTTAATATTTTTGTTTATATGAGATGTAAGATGGTGAGTGATTCAGGATACAATTAAGATTTTTTTTTTTTTTCTGTAAATGGCTGGAATTTGTTGTTGTAGTTGTGCAACTGTCATCTGAACATCCTTCTGCCTCCAAACTCCTCTTTGCATATTTTCTATATGAAATGTCTTATAAATACTGAAGACATCTTGCACCCTCATGAGGCCATACAGCCTTGTTACCTGAAATACACTGATGCAAATGGTGTACACACAGCAGACAAACTGCACAGATTATCATGCATTGAATGTAGGTAACATAAAGCCTAGTATCCCAGCTTGCCAAAAACATTCCAGAGAGCCTGTTGTGGTTTAGGAATGGTATTCTCCATTTTAGCACTACTGCAAAAAATTAACCCTGTCCTGGTTGAAACCAGGACAGAGCCTAAAAGTAGGGCAGATATGAAGGCTACATTTCTTTCTCATACTCTTTCACTGTCCCTTAAGCAGGCTAGCAGGAAAGAAGAGATCCCAAAGTCCATAATTTTTATCTGAGAAAGCCTGTCCCAGTGACACCAAGGCAGGCTTTGTAATGATCTTTAGAGACATGAATTTCATGCATCTTATAGATAATGTCTGAGTAATTTAAGTAGAACTGAACATCATACAATGTTTCATACAGGAAACCTCTCAAACCTAGTGCACCATCACATAAATTCTCTACAGGAGATAAAAGGATGGACTCTGATTCTACAGGGCAGGATCCTGTGGTCTGCTCACCACTGCACCTTCCCTTGTCTCCAACCAACCTCCTACTCTAAACACCCTCCAACCCTCCAGTCATCAGGTCTCTCAATGGCGTTTTCCCAGGTTATATCTTGAGCTACTGCCTGAAGCAAGACCCCACAGTAAAGCAGAACGTGGTTATCTGTATCACTGTACCCTATCACGCATGGCTGCTTCCCAATGATTTCCTCCCTCCCTACCCAACCTCTGCCTCCAGAGCCTCATTCCGACCTTTCTGCCTCACCCTGCCTCCTCCCAAGCCCTTTCCTCACCAGGCTTTGTTTTCATTCTGATTTTCCATCCTGTCTCCACTTTCTCACCGTTTTAAGCTCTCCTGTTAATTTTTTTTATTGAGAGAGTAGCGAGGCACTGGAGTTTCCCAGAGAAGCTGTGGATGCCCCATCCCTGGAAGTGTTCCGGGCCAGGCTGGATGGTGTTTTGAACAACCTGGCTTAGTGGAAAGTGTCCCTGCCCATGGCAGAAGGATTGGTACAAAGCGATTTTAAAGTCCCTTCCAACTCAAACCATTGTGTGATTCCTTGATTCTGCTCCAGTCGCTACTCCAAAAATGCCTTGCTCACTTCTGCATCCCACTCCCGGTTTTACCAGAGTTTGGCTGCTGCATCTTTTATTGCAGACTTTTGTTGCGATGCCCTTTCCCGGGTCCTTTTCATCCACTCTGAACGCCACGGCCAAGCCCGCACTCCTCTGGAAGCGCAGGCAGCCGCCTCCCTCAGGCGCCCTCCCGGCCGCAGCGGGGCGGGCGCGGGCGGCAGTTCCGGCGGAAGGCGCCGGGCCGGGCCGGGCCGGGCCGGGCCCCGCAGCGATGGTGCAGGAGCCGGGCCCGAGGCTGGTGGCCGAGCTGCTGCTACGGGCGGGGGCGGCCGGCGGCATCCTCTGCCTCTGCTCCCGCGCCTTCGTCGAGTGAGTAGCGCCGGGCGCGCCCCGCGTGTCCCCGCGGCCGGGGGAGCGCCCCGCTGGGGACGGGCGGCAAGGGCCGCGCGGCTGCGGCGAGGGGATGCAGGCGGAGCGGGGTTCTGCGGGGCTGTGCACAAAAGCACCCGGTATGGTTGTCACGTTTATCACTGGTGGGGGGGGGAGCAGAAGAGGGCGAGAGGAGCCCCCAGACGCCGATCCCGCTGCCGGAGCCCTGGCCCTCCCGCCCGCTTCGCGCTCCCCATCCGCAGGGGAGCAGCCGGTTCCTCAGCGAGAGGAGGACGAGAAAATTTAATTACGGAGTATGCTGCGTAGTTGCAGCGTTTTCTGAACGTCGCTCCTGTGAGCTTTCCCGTCAGGCTTTAGTTAGTGTTGCTTTTTCCAGATGTTGTTTCTTTTTATTCGTTTCGCGTGTCTGGAGTCACATGGCAGCCCATGTGGGAAGGGACCTGGAAAGGTCACTTGGTCCAGCCTTTAATGGGGCTGGGGCCTAGGAGAGGTTAAGTACCCCATCCAGTATCATCTTGAAACATCCACTCGTGGACATTTTATTGCATCCCTGGGGAGGTTTTTCCCACTGAATGATTGCTTTTACTGTAAAAAAAAAAAAAAAAAAAAAAAGTTTCAATGGTGGCTTTCTGCATCCATGTCTATCTTTATTTTTACAGAGATCGAAAATTATATAAACTGGGATTAAAAGGATTTTATGTCAAAGATGACAATGACAGTACAGGTAAGGTAATACAATGTACTATGCAGTGTGATGTGCTGTTATTCTTAAAGTGACTTATGTGTTTTTTAAGTGAGTTTAAGTTGTTCCTATTTCTGTGTTGTTTTTCAGTATTTCTGCTATGGGGACAGAAGTGAATAATAACTTAGAACTTACATAGCTTTCAGGTTACCATGCTCTTGATGTAGAAGTTTATGTCAAACCAAGTGCAGTGCTTATTCCTGTCCAGATAAACTTTACCACCTCACATAATATTCACCTGGTGCATGGAGCAGATTATATCACATCTCCCTGACCTGGTCTTAAATCATAATTTCGACTTAATTCAAAATTGATTGCATACTGGAGGGTCTGTGGATCCTAGATGTTTGTCTCCTGTCTCTACCCCAGCCTAGGACATTAGCTGTTGCTAGTTAATCTGCCAGAAGGAGAGACGAAGCAATAGCAGTGATGGGGAAAATTATGATTCACATATATACAATGAATCATATGAGGAGGACCAGAAAAGTAAGTCTCTTACTTGGCATGCTTGTAATCTCGGAATTATCATGGTGTATACTCTAACAAAATGAACACCACTCTTACTCCGTCTCCTGAATTCCTCATGGTTGCCTTCCTGAACATAATTCTTTTTAGTATCTCTGCTGTGTTGGTAGATCCAGCAGCATAATAGCTTGATTTGAAAGGAAGTCTGAGCAGAAATAGAAGCTAATTAATAGCACAGATTAGATTGAGGCGATGTGAGAGGAGTGAAAAAAGGAGACTGTAAACTATGTTTTTGTATGTGTATGAGTGATTTGTGGTGAGAATAATCAGTTAAAAATGGGAAGGTCTCATGTTCTGTGATAATTTGGCAGTAAATATATCCTGGACAACCAAACCAAAAACCTTGAATGTTTCAGTATTATCAACTGAGTCAAGAGCTTTTGATTTCATAATTTCCATTCATATACAGCTCCTACTTTCTCAATAATATTTGTAATTTTATATACTTCTGGTTTTGCTCAATAATTTGATAGAAGTGCAGGCTCGCTGGGGAGGGCAGTGTCGGACAAAGAGAAAGTTATGAGGTTGTGTGAGTACTGCTCAGCAGCAGCCAAAACATCAGTGTGCTATCCACACTGTTTCAGCCACAAATCCCAAACACAATGCCAGAGAGGCTGTTATGGAGAACATTAACTCCTTTCCAGACAGACCCAGTTCAGTGCTTTGGCTGTTGAAGTTACATTTTTATTCGTACTGATAATTATGGAGAAAATGAGCTGGTTTTGAGGAAGATTCTTAAATAAGAAAGAAAGCATATGTGGCAGTTCTGCTATTTTTTTTGTGCTCTGCTGTGGCATTGAGATGTCAGAACCAGATTGTATTCATGAATATAACTTGTTAACAGGGAAGAACAAGCATCTGAGGAGGAGAACTGTCGTCCAAATGATAGATTAAAGGTGGATACTAATCATGCCCTGGACCTGGAAGAAGTTGAATTAGACTCGGAAGCTGAGCTTATGAGGAGCATGGGGTTGCCTCTTCAGTTTGGTGGGCAGTCAGTCCACAGGGACTTTGTGGTAAATTTTATTTGCTTTATTTGTTCTGTTTGCATTGTGTTTCCAGGATAGGGACATGCCTTCTCTCAGTTATTTCTGAGATGGCAGTTCATGGAAATGTATCTGAGCTGCCTTTAAGCTGCCTACACATCCTGGTAACAGCACACAGCACCTTGGTCTGTCCAAGTTGTGAAATACCCCTGCCAGTTGGACTAAACAGTGTCAAGGCTGTGCTTTATGCTTCCATATCTGTATTGCTCTCGTGACTAGAGAAACCTGCTTTAAAACAGCTTGGTAAAGCTGATGCTGCACATCAGGACAACTAGTACACTCCAGTCTGATCATGTATTTTCACACTGTCTGCTTTAACCATTTAGGTTTTGATAGTAATGTAAA
Organism: Sitta carolinensis; assembly: GCA_032173965.1. Lineage (NCBI taxonomy): Eukaryota > Metazoa > Chordata > Aves > Passeriformes > Sittidae > Sitta > Sitta carolinensis. The sequence continues at coordinate 114,551,169 of CM063284.1, forward strand.
CAGCTAGTTTTTCTAGTATTTCTTGGAATTGATAAAGCCAGGCTGTTTCAAAAGGCAGGAGTGAGGCTTTGGTGCTCTGCTTCCCATAGGGAGCATTTGGACTTTAGAATGGGCCTAGAGTTTTCACAGATGAAAAAAAAAGACATTGCAATGTTCACAGTGTTGACTTTATGGAATACAGACCTCCCTGACAGTGAAACAGTACTCTTCTGCAGAGCACTGCATGTTTCTGACCTGATTAATTTGTAAATAGATAGGAGAAACTCATATGTGATTTTAATTGATAACTTGTAAGTAGACCATACAGGCATCCAGCTTCAAGCCCAAAGTGTATGTACAATTCTTATTGCTATGTAGTAATATGCAAATAAGTTGAATGGGAAAATAATAAATTTTCTTATTAGATTGCTACTAAGCAATTGTGCTTTGGACTGTGTGTACTAACACAAGGGATGTGGATGAAAGATCAATGCCAGTTCTTCAGTTTTAACTTCTTTATAGTCCACCTTATGCTTTAGTTAGTGTAACAAAACTAAGGATTGCAGCTGATGGGGCGTAGGTTTACAGTCCTTTGTCCGTGTGAGTTTTGTCATCACAGGAAGCCCCTTTGAAACAAGTGGAGTTGTAATTGATGAAACCAACAGGTTACCTTTCAGGAACAGGTTTCTGTCTAGTGTTCTGCCAGATAACTGTAGTAGCTGAATGTGTTGTAACAAGTGAAATGATTGTATTGCACAAATTAAAGGGCCACCTGTTCTGTCAGGAGATTGTTGTTTCCTTGTATTTCTGTGTGCCAACCTGGAGATTAATATGGGATGAAAAAGATATTGTTCCCCTCTTTTGGGTCACTCTTCAAGACAGACAGAGATTCAGCTGCAGGATTTATAAAGTTTTTGAGTACAAAATGATGGGCTTTTTGTGTACAGCATCCTAAGATAGCAAGGATTTAACATTCTGTGAGGTTGAACATTATGCTTGCTATCCTAATAAGACAATGAACAGTGTTTGCTGGTCAGGCACATACTAGGTAAAAGTAAGGTTCAGCCACTACAGCCCCATAAAACAGATCCTTGATGTTACCAAGATAGTGTTTTGCTGTTGAGCTCAACCTTGTCACCCTTCAATTCCTGACCAACTTCCCTTTAGGATTTTATAGTGTTTCTTGTTGATGACTTTCCGTCTGAATCTTTGAGCTACTAATGACTTCCCACTCAGCAGCCCCACATCTGTTATTCTGCTTTTGTGTGTGTGTGTTAGTTTCTACAGATTTTCTTACAGCTCTTCCTCACAGCTTCATCAGAAGTGTCAGTTGAGGTTATGTAGCAGGGCCCTATTAGACCCAGAAACTCTACACCTTTTTTGGGGAGTAAGCTATGACAGCAGGGTTGCACTGAGAGGGAGGGTTCCAATGGAAACAGAAATGTGATCAGAGAGAGGACATGGTTGTATATATGTTGTAGACTTCTAACTTTTCCATTATCTTTTAGGCAACAGAAAATTACAGAAAGAAAAATTACATGAAGATTATGAAAAAGAAGAAGAAGAAAAAAGATTTACAGCAAAAACATGAGGGTAAAATGGGACAGGAATGCCGGGATGAAGCTTGTGGTGATTGTGTCCAGTCCATTTCTGATGAGCTGGCCCTAGCTACAGAGCACTGTGAGATAAGCAGCAAACCTCAGGCTGTCATTGAAGGGAACTGTGAAAGTTCAGAAAGCCTTGCAAGTGAAGCTTTACCCAGTGAACTTAATGAAAAATGGGAGAAGTACTGGAACGAGTACGGAGAGGGTCTTCTTTGGCAAAGCTGGTTGGAAAAGCACCAGGAGGCCTCATCATCTGAGGGCATCACAGTCTCTGAACCTTGGAATAGTCCAGATACTAAGGAAGAATGGGAGCAACATTATAGTGAACTGTACTGGTATTACTGGGAACAGTTTCAGTACTGGACAAGTCAAGGATGGACTACTGAGAACTCACATGGTGACAAAGTGGAAGTTAATGGGATTACACAAGAGACTGATGTTTTGGGAGAAATGGGCTTGGTTAGCCCAGGACCTGAGCACAGTGAAGTGCTGAGCTTGGAGCTGTCTCACTCCAACACCAGAAGTGAGGAAACTCTTCCTTCTAGTGCTGACCCCCACAGTGAAATAATCTCTGGGATTTGTAATTTAAATCTGAATTTGGAGGAGGTAGAGCAGAGCAATGCTGCTCTAACAGTAGCTCACAAAGATCCTGAAGGACAGGCTTCATCTGATAGTGGAAGCCAGAAGGAGCCCTGTGATGGAGGAAGCAGGAAAAGGAGAGCATCCTGTGAAAATAAAAGTGTTAACCAGTCAGGTAATAACAAAATCAGATAAAGATGATTATCAGAATTCTCTAGGTGGTTTTATGTAAGAAACAAGGGTATGTTTGTATTATGCCATTTTTAAAAAGTCAATTAGGTATTTTGTGGAATGATTGTGTACTTGATTCCTTTTTCCTCCCTCTGCTTCTTTGGATAATTTCTCATCTCTAACCTGTATATTGAATGTGTTCTTCAGCCAGAAATAGTTTTAACAGAACATGTAGTTCATAAATCTTTATATGTACTACAGAAAGTGGTGAGAGGTCAATGTTAGTGCATATTTAATTATTTATCTTAGTCTTGATATTGCAGCTGAGACTTAAGTCTGCTGATAGTGACTTTCTAAGAGAGGAAGAAGCAGGTGTGGTCTTATCTTGATCCTACAGTAGAGCTGGAATGGGAGATGTGAAAAGAAAATCTTTCCAAAAAGAAATGAGAGGAGTGTTTAAATCTCTTATTAAATCTGTGTGCATATCTTTGCATAGCTAATGATATGGAAATAAAATTTTACATAAAAGGAGGAAACTGTTTCAAATTTTGTATCTTGTAAGCATTTTATTTTTCTTGGAGAGATGAGATAATTTGAAATGGGTCCAACAAGATTGTTGACACTGCAGTGTAATACTGGAAGCTTTATTAGTATGTTGTTCCTCAAAGAAAGACAGGTAAAGATGTGTGTTTGGCACAGTAACTAGCTGTAGCTGCAGGGGTACTTTGGGGACAGGAAGATAAGGAATTGATTTATGCAGAAGGAAAATATGATGTATCTTTTTTTAGATATGCAGAAGTCACATAGCTTGAATTCAAATGAAAAAAAGCAGCTGCTGCTTCCTGACCAAGATGAAGATGAGGATGAAGAGCCTCCTGAATACAGACATGTCAAAGTCAAGAGAAGGCAAGTCATGAAATTTACATGAGCTTTTTTCTCATGAAGTCCAGGTTCAGGAGCCTTCTGATTTATACTAACTATACTTTTGATTGAGGATGTGAGTTAAAATGTCAGTACAAAGCCACATAGTCTTCCGTCACTGCTTATTGCTTTGCCTCACAACAAGCAATGGATATTTCCTCTCTTCCAGAGCTTTTTGAAAACAGTGTATGGCCTTGATGCCTGTACAAGGTGATGGTATTATTCTTGTGCCACTGAAGTATACGAGATTGTTAAATTGCATGGGACAGCTTGCTTGTTTAGGTCTAATTAGTATAGACAAGACCTGAACAACAGTAAACAATCTGTATTGTTTAACTGCACTGAATGCTGCCAGTAAAGTGCTCAGAGCTATGGCAGTCATAAAATAAGCAGTATCTGCCTTGACACAGTTTTTTTTTCTTTTTTCTCTAAAAATATATCATCTCGAAGACAGTGAGATGGGTCTTCCTCTCTAATAAATTTGCAGACTCAAATGTGAAGGTGTGGGTGGAATTGTTACCTGCTACTCATGTAGCTGTGGTTTCATTCTAGTATTTTGCTGTTGCTGTGGCATTAATAATAGATAATAATAGAGATCATGTGATAGATGATGAAGGTAATTTGGTGATAGGGTGAGAAAACATTGTCTTCATCATGTATGTTTGCCATTAAGTATTTTAAGAGGTCTTTCAGAATAGTTGGAATATTATAACCACAGTAGAAGGGCATTTGTCCATAGAATTGGGTAAAAGAACCAAACCAACACAAAACTTCATGTACAAGAAAAAAGTGGTGTTATTTGCTTGGTTTGGTTTCAGCAGTGTGTGGAGGAACTTACTGAACCCCACATTTAAATGTTTTCATTTTGCAAGATTTTTATTGGTATAGCTGTAAAATGATTGGTTTCTTCACAGTAAGTAACTTTGTCATCTGTGTTTTTTTCTAGTCATGAGCTGGACGTGGATGAGATCCCAGTGGAAGATCCTGAGGAAACCTGCTCTGTGTTGGGTTTCAAGTGTGGCACAGGACAAATGTAATTATTTATGAGGAACTATGAGGCTTTTCCTAGCAAGTCAGCTCTCTCATTATTATGGAAATAGACCATTCATCTCCATTTCCTTTTTGTTAAACTTTTGAAGCTTATTCCCAGTTATTCTCTGGGAATCATTTATACAGCTGAAAGTACCTTACATGTTACACTAATTTTCAGTTGTATAAATGTTAATGTCAGCTACTTAAACTAGAGCTTAAAGGCTCTCTCAGTTTGGAGTCCTGTGAGCTAAGATCATAATTTTTAACTGTTTCTTATTAGAATGAAGTTCCTTTATGCTAGTGAAATGTTGCCAGGTGTTGGCCAGTGACATTTTTTTTTAGTTGGTTGGGTTTTTTTAATTGCATTTGCCAGAAGGTAAAAGTATCTGGTTTGGAGGTTCTTGATAGCCACCAAAAAGATCTTTATTCTGCTAATCAAGAATTTTTTTCTTCATTTCCTATTCTTCAGGCTGTCCTGGGAAATAGTTTTCATCTAAAGTTATACAACTATTAGGAAAAAATCTAAAAGTCATTAAGTTAAACATTTTCAAATAATTTTTTTCCCTAAATTTTCATGACGATATGTTGTTTTGCAGCTACACCCAGTGACATATTTTAAATGGAGCAATAGAAAAATACTGAAGTCTAAATCATTTTTTTGTGGACAACATTCATGTTAAAGCTTCTGAACTGGAAGTTAACCAATTAAGACCTTATCTTCTGTCTGTCTGCCTATCTGTCTGTCTTTCTATTTTCAGGTATGATGGAATTCCAGATTTCACCCACCGAAGGGTGCAGTACTTGGAGAAAAAAGCAAAACTCAAGTCTAAATTCTTGGATATGCGTAAACCAAGGAAGAGCCAAAACACACCACATCTTCTTTACAGAGGAATCTGAAATGACATGCAAAAAAAGCAAAACTTTGAAGAAGGTATGTTTAGTTGTTAACACTGTTGTAATTCGTAGCTTAATCTGCTGCCTTAGCTGCTGTTGTATTATGAAAATGAAAAGAAAATTAATTGCCCAGAGTAGATGACATTTTTGAATGCTCCTTTTTTTTTTTTTTCTTGTTTTCTCCACCTTCTCCCTGCCTCCCACCAATGGGGAGAGTATTTAGGATGGCTATAGAAAGGCAGTAGTATACCTGTTAAGAGGAATATAAAAGTTATGTGAAAGTCATTCCTAACATCTGTATGCACATAGCTTTAGAGGTGTGTGTAGGTTTCTGTTGTTACTAAAAGTATCTTTGATTGTAAATTGCATGTGAGGCCAGTTGCTAATGCTGGCATTTCAGCAGCAACAGAAAATCTTTCTGAAGATTAGTGTATTTCATGTAACTCCATGATTTTAGTAATTTTGAAAGGGTTTTGCTTATACCTCTACCTGCATTTATTTTCATTTATAACTCGATGGTTTTGTTGGTTTTTTTACTTGGAAATTGCTAAGAAGTAGAAACACTTGTTCACTTGAGATTTTATTTAGTTAAGTGTTTCTGAAAATCTGAGGTGACAGATTTTAGTGTTATTTCACTTTCTGGGATGCTTGGTACTCCCCAAAAGCCAAGTACAAAGCACTGTTTTCTGGTGGTGGCCATACATGTTTTAATGAACTCCACTCACATTGCTATAATTTCTGATTAATTTTTGATTTTGTACCTGGGGCCAGTATAGTTTGAGGGCAACTTTAATTATGTGAAGGGAAAAAATGTTATGAATTTCCTCAGACTTCCAGGTAAGGAACTGCTTCAGGTCTAGAGCCACTCAGAGCAACAATAATGTAAAAAGGAGCACCTGCGTGTGCCTTTGAGGAGTTTGGAGTGGTGTCTGTGCGTTGGTTAGGAGCTCATGTCAAGCTCTCTACTGTGCAGCAGAACTCTTTACTGCCTGCACCATTTGGTACATCTTGAAGGTGAGGCAACTAATGTGTGAAGGTAATTTTACCTTTTATGCTAAAAAGCTCTTCCCTGAGAGGCAGAGTACATCTCTGAATGCAGATTAGAGAAAGATGAGAAGTAGTAGACTTGGTCACCTGGGCTGTGGCAAGTGTGACTGTTTAGATATTGCATGAGAATTATTTACCGTATTTATCCATTAATCTTTTTGTTGGTTCGTTGGTTTTTTGTTTCTCTTTTGGAGGTAGCTGTCATCTAGTTCCAAATATTTTAAATATTCTAAAATATTTTTTTATTTCCAAATATTTTTAAAAGGGGCATGGTTAAGGACTTCTTCAATGTTTTGAGTCTGGATATTTTACTGTTTTGAAAGTACACATGGTAGAGAGCACCTGCAGTGGCAAGTGCTTTTGAACTGTAAAGCTTTTAAGCTGTGCTCTGGACAACAGATCATTATCTGATCATCTGTGACATTTGACAATTGCAGGTGAAAATGTTCCTGAAGCAGGTTAGTAAACCTGAGGAGGAAGACACGTCCCAGACAGCCACCCCTCAGGGTAAAGCAGAGGCATCATCTGTGAGCAGCAGCGACTCAGAGGGGCAGGAAGGCGTTACTGCCATGCAGACTGCGATGTTGGATACTGAAATCCAGGACCCACCATCTTCCAGTGCAGCCTGCACAGCGCCTGGGGGGAGTAAGCTTGAGGGGGAGGCACAGGATGCTTCAGCGAGTGGCTCTGATGAGCAGGGGGCAGGGAGGCCTGAGCATGGTGGTGGGCGGCAGCTTGTCCCTCTGGATATTCCTGATTATCTCCAGCCAGAGATGGAGGACATCAGCCAAGGTAAATCAGTTTCCTGCAAACCGATGAAATGAATTGGCAGTGAACTTAGTACTGCCTTCTCAAATTACTGTGTTGTGCACTACTTACTTATTTTGTTAATTCAATGAGGTTTATTAGGTCTAAGGGGTAACAAAAGCAATTGAGAGCTGTGCTCGTGGAATTAGCTTATTTCTGGAATGCCAGAATCCCAGGTCTTGTCTTTAATGGTGACAGTATTTCTTTATAGATGAACAGTCATTGTTTATCCTCAACATGGTCTAACAGTTTTGCAGTTCATGCCTTTTTTTTCCTCTGCATGGATAAGGGTGTTTAAACTTCAGGTAGCTGCACAGACCATCAAGTTTTGGGTTCAAATGCACATTGCTGAGCTCTGGGGAACATGTGTTGTTAAAATTATTTTCTAGGATTTAAAAAAATCAGTATTAGGAACTTTTCTATTTAACATGAAACAAAGGAAAGCAGGATTATTCAGGTTTTTATATATAATTTAAGCCTTCGTGCAGTAGTTTGGTTATGTTAGATTCTTACTGTAAACTCGTCTAGATTGGTTTCTATTCATAACTGATAAAAGGGCATTAAGTTGGTCTCTGTTCCACTTGTTTGCTCATTACATAGAGTTTATTGTCTCCAGTTGAAGATTAAGGACCTTAAGTAATGGGTGAACACTGACGATTTTTAGGACTGCGAATCCCTTGAAATACAAGATGCTGGTTTTTAATTTAAAGCCTCTAATCTTCATAATCTGGCAAACAGTAATAAAGAACCTTTAGCAGTGTTTTTAAATCTTAACACTCACCTACCAGTTACATTTCCTAGCCTACAAGAACAGTGACTGTTAACTTTTGCAGTGTCTTCCAGCTGTAGATGAAAAAATTACTGTGAAGAAGAAGGAGACTAAAAGAAGGAGGAAGAAAAAAAATGCACTGAGATCTATACCTCCTGAGATTGCTGCAGATCCAGAGCTCCTCAAGTACTGGGCACAACGCTACCGGCTCTTCTCTCGATTTGATGAGGGAATTAAACTAGACAGAGGTGTGTTCAGTACTAAGTGTGTTGACTTGTTGGTATATCCAAGGATGTATCCAAATCTCTGGTCCTTCTTGCAGTTTTTACTAATTTTCTTAAAGGAGGAATGCTGTTGAATGTGTGCTTGCACCCATGGGTGAATTCCTTTCCCCCAGCAGGCAGGTGCGAAGTAGTGGACTTCAGAAGTGCTTTTAGCATGGGATATCCCTGTCTGCATTAGTCCTTATATTTGGTGAAGATCTTGCTGGACACAAATTATACATTGTCAGGACTTGTTCAGAAACTCAGTGATATTTTTCTCTTTCTGTATTTATTAAATAATTTTGTGAAACTTTGAAGTTCACTGATGGATCTAGTTTTGTTTCTGTTCTGTTCTGACTTGCAGCAGTCACATGCAAAATGACTTTTTCCCATTTATTCGTGGACCACTTCAAATCATAAATTTATAGGTAAAAGAGGAATTGGGATTACCAGACATTTTTTGTTGGTTGGGTTTGTAAACCTTTCATTTCTAATGCTTTCCCTCATAAACTTCCAGATAATTGGAAGACCAGACATAATGGTGAAGAAAATAAAATGTTGGATAAGAGAGAATATATTTCTGGTTTTATTTGCTACAGAGCATAAAAATCATGGTGTATAAAGATTTTCACAGCTGTGCCCATGGATTCTCCTTGATAAACGAGAATCCTCAGCACCAAGGTCAACAAAGCATATACTGAGATCAAGGCATATCAGTTTGCTTCAGTGAGACTTTGTTTGTTTAGCAAATCTCTGGACTGTGCCGAATTTATCATCCTCAAAGCTGGTATTTCCTGGTGGAATGCACTAAACCAAAATTCTTGGGATTAATGCTAAACCTCCACTTTTATGTGGGGCTTGGTTGTTTGTTTTTAAATTAGGTGACCTTGAACTAAGAGGTGAAAATACATTTCTTCCCCTTCCTTTGCAGAGGGTTGGTTTTCTGTTACTCCTGAGAAAATAGCTGAGCATATTGCCATCCGTGTCAGTCAGTCGTTCAAGTGTGATATCATAGTGGATGCTTCTGTGGTGTTGGAGGAAACGCTATTCAGTTTGCATTGACCTCAAAAAGAGGTAAGTAGGTGTTATACAATGTATTAATTTTGTTTCTTGAGTCTTTTTCCTAACAACATTTGGGTATGTGTTCTGTTTGTTGATTTATTTTTTTTCTGTGCTTCTGTAGCAGCAGCAGCTGTTCTACTTCATCAAACTCACAATATGACCTCTCTGTTTTCAAAAAGTACCAGTGAAACTGCTTTTCTGTTTTAAGTCAGAGTTGGATTTGTGCTGTGCTAGTCAGCTCTATTTTTGTGTGGAATAATAATCTGGTCTGTCAGGTGCTGTGGAGATCACTGGAAAAAGTGAACTTCTGTCAAAGGTGCTGCTTTTCCCAGTTGTTACTTAAAGTCCGGGTAGTCAAAAACAGGTTCCATGTGAGTAGTACTTAAGACACTGAATGGAATCACCTGCAGATTCTGCAGAACCAAGTACAGAAAAGTGATGATAACTTCATGTTAGTCTAATGCCGGTAATGAAATTGCAGTGAAATGTTGAGAGTATTTCCTGTAAAAACATTTTCCACTAGATTCTCGTACCAGTTCACCTAACTCTTCTGACTAATGTTTGAGCAAGACAAATGGTAGCTTCTCCTGCATTAAATTTGGTAGGCTATGATCCAAGCTATACTTCTCACTTGGCTTTTTATACTCTCTGGCTAAATTTTAATTTCTGTTATTATGTACTATTCTTGTATCATCCATCTCTCTTTGGCTGTGTTGGTTGGGGCTTTTTAAACTCTGTTTTCAGAACTATGTGGCCAGACACAGATAAATGTTTCTCTTTAACCAAGGAGAAGTGTAAGTTTCTAATGGACATCATTGAAGTTGTCAGGCTCCTGCCAACCTGAGAAAAGAAGGACTTAGGCAGACAGTGCCGTGTCCAGTCCTTGAGCTGAGGCGCAGGGTTGTCACAGCAGCAGGTGTCTGACGGCGGTGACCTGCCGGCGCTCGGGCGCCGTTCCCGGTTCCTGCTAATCCCTGTGTTGGCTGTCTCTCGTGGGCAGTGATCGCCATTGACATCGACCCCGAGAAGCTGCGGCTGGCGCGGCACAACGCCGAGGTGTACGGCGTGGCCGAGCACATCGAGTTCCTGTGCGGGGACTTCCTGGCGCTGGCGGCCGGCCTGCGCGCCGACGCCGTGTTCCTCAGCCCACCCTGGGGGGGCCCCGACTACGCCACTGCCGAGATCTTCGACATCCACACCATGATCTGCCCAGATGGATATCCTTCCCGTGTTGCATCTCGGGGCGGGTCTGTCCCTTTCCTCTCCTCCCTCTCTTCCAGTTGGGTTTGCATGCCCTGCTGGCTGACTGTGAATGATACAGCCAGCAGTTGGAATTCCGCATGCAGACCATTTGTTTAAGTCCTCTTCTCCACCTAAATTTAAGTGTTTTTAATTTTTTATTAGCAAAAGAAACAGTGATGAGGTTTTCCTGAAAGCAAAAAATCTGTCAGTGAATTGAGTAGCTCTCAAAATGTTAATTCAGCAGCTTTAACTCCTTTAAATTATTTCATTAAAATACCCCAAAGTAATTAAATAGACATGTGGTATGTGTGTATATATAGAGAGAGATAATAATAACTAGCTGTGTGAGCTATGACCTTGTCATAAATTCCACTTTCTAATTGATTCATAAAGAAAATACCTTATTTAACATATCTTACTAAAACAGTTCTCAGTCACAGCCCCTGTCTATGACTTGGGAAATCACAGAAGAGTGTAAGCAAGAATATTACCTCTTTTAATTAATTTACATAATTTCATACTAGCTTATTAACAGGGATACTGAGCACTCATTCATCTGGGAAGGTATTAACATACCTTCATTTCATCAGATGTGAAGTGTGGAGTTTTCGTTTGTGACAGAATAATCTTAATTTGTTCCCTCTTTTTGCTAAAATGTAGCCATATTTTTATGAGTAATGGAATCTTTGTATGCATGTGTGAGAGATTCCATAAAATGAATTAAAAAACATATGTAAACCAAATATACTAGCTACAAACTGTATTCAAATTTCTCAAATACTTCTCTGTAGTTCAGTTAAATTTTCATAGAAAGTGAGTGTTGGGTGTTTTTTCTACTTTTAGGGCACTAATGATGAAGTAGAGTTTCTGCATTTCAGAAAAGAATCCTACTCACACACTCAAATGACTATCTACAATTTAATTGCATAATAGCTGAAATTGAGACATACATTCAAAATGAATGAATATAAAGAAACTCTTCCTTCCCCATTCTGGTTTTTTTCCTTTACCAGCTTCTACATTTGAAATTTTCAGGCTCTCCAAGAAGATCACCAACAATATTGTGTATTTTCTGCCTCGGAATGCTGATATTAACCAGGTGTGTTTCTGGATCGGGTCTTGGTAATGAATAAAATGCTCAGCTGACTTGAAACATAAGTATTATAAGCACATACATAAGACTTTTAAGTCTGTTCAACTGAATGTGGGGTATTTGGGGTTTTAAAATTTGACTTTCATGTTAAGTGATTTCTGTGTTTGCAGTACTTTTGACATATTTAGAAATGAGATTATTTATTATAAGATGATTTCCATGGTTTTGACACTGTTTCTTAAAGCAACAGAATGGGGTTTCCTGTAGAAGTTTCAAAGCCAATTGCTAGGTCCATACATCATTATAAAAATATCAAAACCCAATATATTTTTACCAGCTCTGATTATTTGATAAGTTGGTGAGTCTCAGACTGTCACAGCTGTCAGTTTGTGAAGGAGTTGCTGTTGGTGTCCACACAGGTGTGTGGTTCCATGAAGCCTGCTTGCATTGAAGTGATTCATGATAAACACAGAATTTGTGGCACTGGTGTGGGGTTTTTTGTATTAGAGATTTTTGGTAGGTTTTTTGTTTGTTTTTTTTTTTAAGCAGTTATATGACTAGCAATTCCCCTGAGTGTCTGGTTTAGTTTCCTCTGCGTATTTTCTATGTTAATTATGTCTTGTAGCTTTTTGCAAAGAAGGGAGCAGTTCTCACCTGCAAGATGCCACAGGACTTCCCATGACATTATCCTGCTTTTCCAAAATATGTCTTACTTAAAGTAGGAAGGGCATTAAACCATATGGTGGCTTGTGGAATTGTTGGTGGCAAACAGCTGGCTTGAGAAATAGGCTGAAATTCACATGGCCTGAGTATTAGCAGACTCTAAGCCCAAGCTGTGCACAGCACCATTGCTCTGGCAACTGGTGCTTCAATTCCATTTTGCGTTCAGGCTGGTGAAATGCCAAAGTGGCTTATGAATCTTGGAACAGGGACCTTAATTTTAGGTAGAGTTTCTCTAACTACAATGTCTTACCACTGCATTTTATCAAATATTTCATTCCTGTGATGAAGAGTGACCTTAGAGAGTGTTCTGCTCTATTCATGAGCCCTTTTTACTGGATTTCTAAATGGCCAAAGACATCTACATTTCACTTGTCTTTCCACAAAAGCATTCAGGAGTACTTCCCACAGGCCAGCACCTTTTCCTACAGAAGAGCTCAGCTCTACTGGGTGATTGGGCCAGGTGTCCTGACCTCTCCACGTCTTGGTGCAGTGGGCTCTCAATGATGTTGATTACATCCATGAGTTTGGCTTAACACAGATGGCTGCAGAGGAACAACTGTTGCTCAAAACCATGGCTCAGATTCATGGCTGAGGTAAAAAAAAAAAAAGTTGATGAGAAAAGAGATAAGACTGTTTTGGGTTTGACTATCAAAATCTGTGGCTGTATTTAAGAATGAAGTTTCTGGATTTACTGCCATTACACTTCCAGGTCTGTGAATCTCCAGCAAAATTAAAAACAACAAAAAAAACCAAAAACAAACAAACAAACAAAAAAAAGCCCCTGCAGTTAGAAGCAACCTTGCAATAAAAATACAGTTTAACCATTAGTTAAGATGGTTTAAATTAGTGGAAAAGATGTAATTTTTATGGAAATTAGCTATCTGATCACTGTTATATAGCAAACATAAAATGGGGATATAGAGATCCTGCTGCTGGAGTGAAAACAGGGTGGCTGCTGACCTTGACCTAGCTGTGTCAGAGGACTCAGTGTTCTTTGCCTTATTGGTGGACAAGATGCCCAACCTTGTTCCACATGATTTTATTGGAAAAACAGCACTTACTTCTTCTGCAGGCACTTCTGTGTAGAGTTCGTCTTGTAGAGAGAAATGGGATTCTTTGAATTCCCTTAAAAAAATCAACGGAGTTTAGGTCAAAGAGAAGTGAACTTTTGTACTTCTGCCTCGAGAGGGAGCAGCAAACCAGTGCAAGATGGCTTTCATTTACAAGATGGTTTCATTTACAAGAAATGTAAAAACATTTCCCTGAATTGCATCAAATCTTATTTACAAACACGTTAGAAAATTTGTAATGTATGCAAGTCTGTTTTTAGGTTGAATTAATATTTAACAATATTCTTTCTAGCTAGGAATAATCAGGAATAATAATTATGTGTGTGCACATATATTAAAAGATATGTATGTATATTACTGCCTGTTACGTAGTTCATAAATGTAATTTATGAAGTGTTTATCAAGCTGTGGTCTGCCTCATTGGGCAGTGTGAGAAATGTATATTCATACTCTGGGAAATGGAGTCAATCCAGGCAGTCCAATCTCTTTCACAGACTCTTTTCTGTACCATATAATACTTCTGCATGTTAATATTTGCAGCAAAGAAGGAAGAAACTGCATTATTTTGCTGTAGGACTTTCTTGCTAATGGTGGAATCTGTTCTTTTCATCCCATTGTAGAAGTTGTACTCAGTTACTGTTGGTCTCTCAGTGGTGGTCAGAATGTTGTCAGGATGCATGATGGCTCCCCCCAAAAAACTGGTGAGCCTGAAATGTTGGTGACCTGCTCTGTTGTGAGACAGATAACCACATCAGCATCTTTACCAGCCTAGCCAGGTTTGGGAGACAGAGTAATGAGGGATTGGGAGTTTTTTACTTATCCTGCCTGTGCATGGTTAGCGGCTCAGATACTGGATTGTGCCTTAGTGATGGTTTTAAACATCACCATTCTTTGAAGATGGGCATACTGTTGTTTGTGGTAGCTATATCTCGTTTTGTCAAATTTTGCTGTAGTTGGAGCTTGTGCTGTACTAAATATTGGACAGACCTGGCTTATATTTCAAATACTGCCAGAATACAGGAATGGCTTTTTGTTTCTTGTCCAGTCCACAATGGGTCTAGGAGCCTAGAATTAAGCAAAGTGTTCTGGACCTTGATAGTCCTACAAAATGTATGCATTATGCTGGTACTTTTTTTCTTTTTTTTTTTTTTTTTTTTTTTTTTTTTTTGTCTTTGTTCCCACTCACCTCCATCAATCATTTTGAGAAAAGCAGGAGTTGGACACCGAGGCCTTGTTCTGTCTGCAGTACCTGGATGGAAAAAATGTTTGCTGTGTTTCTGTTTGTGAAGGTCCAGTTGTTAAAAAGGACTGCTCAATGAAGGGAGTGTAAAGATGGGTAAAACCCATTTACTTATTTGAATTCTTTCTTTTAGCTATGATTTTAAAATGGAGACCTAGCCTAATAGGACTTGCCAAGCAGAGTCATCTTTATTTAGGAGTAAATAGAACAATGAGCAAAGCAGGGACTGAGAGGCCAGGAAGTGAACAGAGGTTGATTTGATAGTATTTTTAAAATATTTGGCTATTAGGGGAGTTGGCATGTAAAAGACCATGGGTTGTTTTGCAGGTAATTGAAATGTAATTGCATGTACTTCAGCTGTGACTATTGTGTTAATAATAGCAGCTTTTAAGCAGCCTACTTTAAACTCATTGTGTTCTCTGTCCTTGATAAAAGAGAAAGCCAGAAGTTTCCCACAGCATACACCAAGGCAGAGTGATACTTTTGAACTTCAGTCTTCCTAAAGCTCATAGTGCTTGCAAACTGAATTGTAGTTTGCCGACGCGAAGTAAGAAAAAAATAAATAAATGTCTGGCCGGTTAAAGAGTGGCAGCACCACTGTGATGGTGTCATACTTCATATGCATACCTGTACATTTTCAAAAATGCTGCATGAGAGCATTTTATTTTATTATGTTCAGTGTAAAGAATACCATCACCTTCTTCTTCAAGTGTATTGGGGTTTGTTCCCCTTAGCTTTTAGGTTGGATGCAGGGGGAGGGGAGTCTTCATTTTAGTAGTATTCTATAAAATTAATTGATGTACAGTGCCCTTGTGTGACTGCATATCAAGTCAAAAAGCTTGTATTTCTCATACCTCAGAAAAATTTTTAGGAAGGGAGAAAAAAATATGATAAATTTTTTGTCCACAGTTATGTTAGTTGGTGGCTGGAACAGACAGGAAGTTACTTTACTAAAAGAGTTTCAGTATGATTAAAAAAATGTAAAATGCTCCCCAAGACCCGCAGGAAAACCTTCAAGTTCAAAAGTACAGCCAAAGAATGTAATGGAAGTTTGCACCTCACGCAACTTGTGCTCCTAAAATAATCTTCTGTGTTTGTTTCCCCTTTTGTATTTTCTTCTTTGATGTCTCCTTTTTAAACCTGTTGGCTACTTTTTTTATGTGTTGTGGCTGTGGCTGTGGACTCTTTTTAGTGGTAGTCACTGAACTGGAGGTTGAAGGTGAGAGGGATACAGGGAGGTGTTAACTGAAGCTGCAACCTTTACTTTTGCCTAGGGACAGTAGTACAGCAAAGGAGGCAATATCCATCCACCCAAGTAATGTGGGTTTGGGATAAAGAATAAACGAGGGTAAGGAGAGTTGCCAGCAGGGAATCATTGTATGTACACAGGAAAGTGCAAAATAAATAAATTTTGGACTAGTCAAGATTTTAAAAGAAATCAAGAAGCTTTTCTGTATTCGCCGTTGTAGTGTGCTGCAAAAACAGGAGATGTTTGTCGGTATCTCTAACAGTAGCTGAGCACCTTTGTTTTTCTCAAAGCATCGTCTCTTAATCTGCTGTTATTTTTAGAAGGTGTCCCTCTGCCAGACTAACACCCTTCTGAGGCTTGGTGTGTGGCAGCCTTCCCTCTCTGCACTTGTCAGGGTTGACTGAGCCCTCACAAGGAAAGCTTGGCAACTCCTACATAAATAAATTTGCGACCTCCAGCAATTTACAGCTAAGCATTGTCACAGAGGATTTGCATTTCTCTCCTCTGAATATCGGGTGGGTTAAAGAGCGTACACTGCCAGATCTGTCACAGCAGAGCTTATTCCCATGTGTTTATTTAAATTTTTTTCACCTTTGGGTTTATCAAATACCTTTAGTCGTTATTTGAAATGAATCAGTTATCCTGGATTTAACACTTAGAGACCAGACAGAGCATATGTAAGTTTTCAGCTGTCCCTTGGTAGACACCACCTGTCAATCTAGGGGAATCGAGTTTTACATGGTATTCTAAGAGAAATGTTTAGTAAACACTAGTGTTTAATATCAATGCATTAGTCATACTTAGATATGCTAGCAGCACAAACCATGCCCAGAAAGCAGGAGTGCATAACCCCAAGACACTAATTTCAGTATTCTTATATTAAGTTGACTAATCCAATTAATATTTTAGAATACTTAAGTGACATCAGCTATAAAGTGCAGATCCTCTTAATGCTTTTTGGAAGGGACATTCCAGCTTCTGTTTGTGAAAAATTAAAAGTTAGCATCTTCCTAGAAAAACTATGGATCATCCCACAGTGCTTTGTGGATTTCAAGTAAGAACAGATAAGTTGTAAATTTAACATTCCTGATCACTTGCCAATTTCAGATTCTTGTGCTATTTATAAGTCAGCCAGCCTCTGTTTTTTTATTTAAGTGGCAGGTTTCTCTCTGACAAGAACATGAAGAATTTTTTTTCCTATCCCCAGAAGTTGAAGGATGAAGAAACTGCTCACACTTTTGTCTGCAAAAACAAAAACAAATTAAAAGGGAGAAAATCAAAACAGAAAGTAAATGCTTAATTTAGATAAGTGTGGCAGTTTTCTGGACAAGTCAATAAAGGTTCAAAGTGTAATTTAAATTAATCTGTTATTTTCTCTTGATAGTAGGCTGGTTTTTTTACTCACTGTAAAATAGAGGAAGTTCAGTGTGTTTATATTTAAACCTGCACAACACAGTTAAGTCTCAAGGGGCTTTAGAAGTGTTAATAACACAGCCTGAACTTAAAGTTTCAGCTGCTAACATCATCTCAGCTTAAAGATCAGTTAAAATCTACTGCAGGCTTGTAGACTCTGATAACTTTATGTCTGCCTGGGAAGTTTCCCTGCATAAGGAACTATAGCGATAATTTTCCTGCAGCATCCTGGGAGAATAGCAGCACAGAGCAGAACTGGCTGTGGGGCATGGACATCTCCCACCACAGCACAGGTCCTCAGGGTCCAAAGTGGAGCGGAAAGAAGCAAACAATGTTCAGGTTTTGGTGTTCATCCTGACTGTGGGGTCTCTCCTGATGAGTAATTGATGGCCTGAAACTGTTATTCCTCAGAGGCATCCTATGAGGCATCCTGAGTAGGAACAGGAGGGGGGAGAGTATTACATGCTCCAGTCCAAAATGTAACGTCCTCTGTGAAATGGTGTCTGTAATCATTAAGCATTAAAGGTGTGCACCGGGCTCAGTCCAGCAGAGCATGGATGGTGAAATTCTCACTCCACTGATCATAAAAACAAAGCTGGGACTGGTGCTGCCTGACAGGCTCCCCCAGCCTGCAGAGGCACTGCTGCCCCAACCTTGCCCTCAACACTGCTGCAACTCCAATGCATACAACAGCTTTTTCTTCGGTTGCAATCGCAACAACTGTGACCTTTTTTTGAGTTTCTCTGCGTGTTGGGGCTTGGTTTTGTTCAGATTGTTCCCCTCCGCCCTGCCACTCTTCAGTGCAACCTTTATGCTTCCTAATTCTGATTACTAAAATTTGGTTTACTCTTCCCCAAAACTTGGGGATGTGACATCTTTCAAGCACAGCTTACAGCTTGCTTTTTGCTACACCTGGGTGTCTCAAATGCCAAGTACCCTGCAAACCAGAATTTAGCATCTCTTGCCTCAGCACATTATGTCAAGTTCTCTTTGGTTCTGAAATCCTCTTGTTTTCATGATTTGGGTGAGGAGGGTTTTTTCAGTCACAAGCCACAAACAACTTCTGTGAGTCAAAAGGAGACATAAAAAGAGGATCACAGGCATTAGCTGCCAAGGAAAGTTTTCCACCAGTATTTCCACCAGAGCAGAGATATTTTTTTTTCTGATTGCTTGTGTGTTAGAAGGTTTGGGGTTTTGCCTCTTCCATGCATTGATTGGTTTATTTTTTGTTCTTTGTTTTTCAGGTGGCTTCCTTAGCAGGGCCAGGAGGGAAAGTTGAAATAGAACAAAATTTTCTCAATAACAAACTGAAGACAATAACAGCTTATTTTGGTGATCTAATAAGGCATGACATCTCCTGAACTCCGTATAGATTCTTCCAAACCCAGCCTCCCTGACTGCTGCTTCGCTTTAGCTTTTGTACAGCTGGCTGGTCAAAAATGACTTAAAGCCATTTTCCACTTTAATTTCTTTTTACAGAAATTTGTTCTGTTTATTGCTACTGTCAATAAATGTTTTATAATAATTTTGATAAAAACTGTAAATGTAGAAGATCTGTGAATGTATGAAGAAAGATCTTTATAAAATGCAGTCTTGCAAGGTTCGAGCCCAACCCATGGAAGTGGGTTCTGGATTTCTTTGTAAGTCTCACATCGGCTACATCTGTGCTTCCTCTGGTTTTGAGCAGCCAGAGAGTCAAAAAAAATAGCCTGAAAGCCACAGGAGTTTTCAGTCTGTGCTTGAGAAGCAAAACCATCTGAACATCAAGCAGAACTAGAGGGTCAGGTGTGCCACAAGAGGTTAACCCAAGTCCACTCTCTCGCTCCGTGCTCACTGAGAAACCTTTTCAGGTTTTCTTTGCAGTATGAAGGTTCACATGTTAATTCTAGTGAGTGCTCTGGCTTGTTATAGCTCAAAGAGAGAGCTGGGCATGTTTGTGTCTGAAGGTGGGATGCTACCCTCTGGGTATTGTCATTTATTTTTTATTTCCCTTCCATTCCTCTTCATTGCAAAGATATTTGGAAGAAACCTTCTGCCTGGAAGTTTGTATCAGTAAACAGAGGGGTATCTGTTCCCTCTCTTCTCTAGGCCTTTGGAATCCTCAGACAGGTTTAAGGGAGGGCAGAAATAAGCCAGCTTTTCCTGGTGAGGGCTCTCTGCTCCCACTTGTAGTTTGGAGGGGAAAAGTGGCCTTTGTGCAGTTCTCCAATCAGAAGTAGAGGCAGGTGAGAAATGTCTAGGGCATGGCTATGGTGCTCTCACTGAAATACTACATTAAGGCCCCAAGCTCAGTGTTAAGTCCTCAAGCTTGTTTTTGAGGTAAGAGTGTATGAATCATAATTTCTAAGTTAAATTAATGCTGCTTCTCTTCTGCTTTGCGTGCAGCAGGATGTTGAAAGCAGCAGAAACTTAAGCACTAAACCACGCATTAGTGCTATACAAGAAAACTGGCATAACAGTAGAATAACCAAGTAAGAGGATCTATTTTCCCCATCAAGGAATGAAATCCAACTCTTCAAAACAGTTAAAGAGACCAGAGTGTTTGTGTGTGTATGGATTGTTATGACTCAGTGCAAGTTTGCTGCCCTTGGGAAATAGCTGTTTTCTAGCTTTGCTGTCTTTCCAGAATCACAAAAATGCTAAACTGTTACTGTTACATTCATGCTTCAGGTAAGGTATTTTTTAAGGTACTTTGGCTAATTTGGATCACTGCATTTTGCCACAGTGCTACAGCAAGGAAGAAATCTTGTGCTGGCTCTGCATCAGTATTTAAAGGGAATTATTAAGGAAGTAATATGTCTTAGAAGTTTCCTATTAGGTCGTAGGGGAGTTTGGCAAGAGTGCTGATACTACAGGAGCTCTAAACTTACTGTGGCAGTGGGGTGTGAATGTAATAATGCTGTTAAGACTTTCACTACAAGCTACAAACAAAAATCCAAGTCCGTGAGGCTGAATGAAGAATGGATTCGTTTATATTGTATATGTCACAGTACTCTGTACACTAAAATTTTACTATATTTAGCTTATTGCTCCTTGTAGAAATAACCTTGTCTTATTACTTGGTCCTCTTTTCCTCCTTAAGGAGATGCTTTAGAAGCATTTTGATATCTACTTCTATAAAAGGAAGCTCTGACGGTGAAATGCCTGTGAATTTACTTTTACCTTCAGGAAGTAGTTAGATTTTGTTCAGTGCCCAGTATATAAAGTGTGGAACCTAAAATATAAAAGGTACAACATTTACCCATTTGAATATTTACGTCCAGTGTAATGAACTTAATGGTAAAAAGGAACAATTTCTCAAAGGTCTCTGCTGAGCTTTCCAACCATGTGGAGTATCAAAAGCAGAAGAATATCTTTGTTCATAGCTGTTCCTCTCTCTAAACAAGACAAAAGGGGGGGTGGGGGGGTGGGAGGGTTGGTTTTTGGGGTTTTTTTAATTACAAGTTGAAGTCAGAAAACACTCTGCCGGGCTGTGGTAAATGTTTGCCCTGTCTTCCCACTTGCACAGAACTGGTGAAGTTCCCCAGGGCTTTGAATCTACCAGTCTGTTAAGCCTAAAATACATCTCTGAGTACTTTTAGTTTTTTTGTTAATTATTTCAACCAGCAAAGTCATGACTTGCTATAAAACGTTACTTTGCTTTATGTTGGAGAAAAAAGTTAACATGGGCTGAGACACTGCTAAATTTCTGGACAGCTCATGGTCACTGTTTTAATACCCTTTCTGAATTTAGGTAGTATTTTGTAAATGATACATTGGGCAACAAAGAAGTTAAATTGCTACTGTAAATACTGACAGAAGTTTGATCTTTTACCCATTTTAAGACACAAAATAAGCTACAGGAAAAATGCAGATGTTTGTTTTCTAAGGACTACATGCAGTAAACACATACTGAGTTCTACTTTCCAGTATGCTCTTGAGCCCCTGATCTCTTTATCTTAATTAAATCCAACATTAAATCAAGCCCATTCGTTTCTTTTTCTGGTGCATGAAGAGAAGTGATGGAAGATGAAGTTAGGTGCATTGCAAGGCTGAAGCTGGAACCAAAGCAGAGCATCAGCAGGGCTGAGCAACTATCTGTTCATGGTAGGACATCACTGTGCCCTTCTTTGAATGAGGCCCTGTTAATGTTAAGAGAAAAAATTAACTGTTCCATGAAGTTTTCACGTACAGGTTTTAGAAAACCTTCCCCAAGTGTAGTGCTTCTGAAATAACATCTGGGTCTATATGTGCAACTCAGAGGTTATATAAGCAAATTAATGTTACACCACAGTGACTGTGGTAACATTTAGCAGAGGGAAACCCTGTAAATAGCAGAAGAGAAAAATTACTTGCAGTAACTCAATGAACTAATCAGTAGAAAACTGGGTTATTTTCACTTGGTTTGCTCTCTCAGCTTTCATATGCCTCATAGTCACTGTTTGCTTTAACTATCCTCCCTTGAACACAAACCTTCCCATCTCCAAATACCAAAGAAGGGAGTTAATCCTGTCACTTAGTGTACAGTGATTTACTGTTGCTGGTGTAGCCTTTCCAACACATGCATCTTAGTATTCCTGCCACTTGAATATCTTTGTGAGGTTCAGAATACTTAAAAAAACTTGATTTTCAGTGGTGAAGTTTCAGATTTCTTTATAAAGGCAGTAGAAATATCTTTATAAGTGTGTGTTGCAGTGGCAGCGGAATAAATTCTCTAAAACCAGGCTTGAAATCAATTCAGACCCTGTCCTGTTTCAGCTGTCAGATGATGAAGCTGTTGAGTGGTTCAGCCTAGTTCATCTGGATGGAGTATTAGGAATATGCACACTCCAGTGAAGTACATGTAAGAGTGATGCTGTGTTGATTAAGTTAATTTTGGTGTTTGGGGGATTTTATTAATTCATATAAAAAAAAAAAAAAAACACCTAAATCCATAAAAAATGCCAAAAAACCCTTGGGAGGCTGCAGAGGGCTGCAGAAGCCATCAGTAGCTGAAAGGAAGCAACAGGACTGGCTAAAGCCAGCTGAAGTGACTGAACCTAGTGAGGCTGGAGATTCAATCAGGCTCTGAAGATCTGAGCTGCACACACACAGGGAGGAGGCAGGAGTGAAGGCTGTCTGCAAACAGGGCTTGAGTCCCGCAGGGTTGGTTTCTGCCTCTGCTCAGCATGGTCCTGTGGTGTCTCTTAGCAATGCTTAGGCATTCTAAGGTTTCAATGGTGCCTTTTGCTGCTGAAAGCAGAGCTACTGCCCAGGGCGGAGGTGTGGAGAGCAGCAGCTCACTTGGGAGCCCTGGCAGCACTGAGCTCTGCTCAAGGGTTTCCTCACCCAGGGGAATTCCCAATAGAGTTGTGCACACAGCTCTGCAAAACACTCCCTGCAACATCCCTGTAGCCTAAGGGGTCAACCCTGGATTTCTCCATATAGATACCCAAGGATCAGTGTCTTAAGCATGTGTCACAATAGAGTGTCAGGGAGTGTGGTTTCACTGCCAGGCCCTTGTGGACCCTTCTTCAAGTCTCATGCAAATGTATTTTCTGAGCTCTTGCTTTTCACACATCTCTCAGGTCTTGTCCTGCCACCTTGCAAAATTCCAAAACCAGAGCAAGTTTCAAGATAGTTCCCCAGCAGCTTTACTGAGAACCTGAAACATTGCTCTGTGTTTCTGGGTTCTCAGACTGCTGAGGAAAAGATTATGCTGTTGGAGGCAGTCTGGGTTGATGACAGCGCAATTCTTCCTGTCTCTTTGTATGCCTTTGCTCATTCTCTTCCTTTTTCTCAAGGTTGTGCTTCAACCTTCTTGTGAAACTCCTGTGGTTTATTAGAGGAGTGAAATGGCAGCAGCAGAGCTTTAGCACTGTGTAAATATGAGTGCAGGGGCTCATAGAACACCTTCAGTCTTTTGGAACTAATGAAATGCCTTTCCTCACAAATTTTTCGTAAAAATATGTCCAAAGAATGGATATTAGAGAGGATATGCCTCTGCAGAGTCGTCACAGGTTGCTGCAGGTTGAACACTTTTATCACATCGGTGCGCTACTACCTAGACCTCTGGGGGGGTCTTTCACATTGTCACAGTGTCAGATACAGTAGCAAGAGCTTTTGTGAAAGGCAGTACTGTGATCTGACAGCAAAACCTATCCTAAGGTATTCATTAAATTGTTCCAGGCACCAGGACAGCCTATGATTATGTCGAACAGGGGAGCAAATTGCACACTCTGCTTTCCCGGTATGCACGAACTTATTCTGAAAGTCTGCCTGGAAGGTGAAACACAGACAGCTTTGTCTGGGAGAACTCCAAACTGGCAGAGCCCATCACCCCAGAGGGTCACCTGTGGGGGACTGCCTGTGCCAAACATCTGTGCTGGGATGGGGATTCTTTCCATGGGTGCAGGTCGCAGCTGAGCTTGTCCAAGAGGTTCCCTCAGATGTCAGAACATTTGGATGTTCCCAGCAGATGCAATGCTATCTGTAGCTCAGGCTCACGTGAACTTCTGGAAAGTGGTCCCCAAAACAGAAGCTGAAGTTCCCCAGGAAGCAGCTTCGTGGAAAACTCTGGGCTCCTCCTGCAGGAGCAACCACGCTCCAGGAAGTGTTTAGTGTAGGGTTTTGACACTTAAAGGGCCAGTTCTCATAGCAATAATGAGCCCTGTGTGAGTTCTGGACATTACACAGAAATAACACACCAGGGTATTCCTTAACCCTGACAGGAAGAGGTGCTGGTAGAGTCAGGTTTGAGAACAGCCCTTGCAGTCATGTAATGCGGAGTGCGACACCAACATGCAGGGGCTCCTGATGGCTCAAAGTGTGAGCCAGCTGCTGGGAGCAGGACAGAGCAAAGGGCCCACAGGGTCCTGTTCAAGCTGCAGAGTTGAATGCCATAGTGCCTGGGTTGTGGCTTCTACAAGACACACTGCTTGTGAGCACTTTTGCTTCTTACTGCAAAATTTTGTGACTTTACTGGCAGTCTTGATTTTTTTTTTTTTTCAGCTTGTAAAGAGCAGTGTTTGAGAGAAAAAACAAACAACCGTCATCTAAAAATAAATCTGTAGTCCTTGCAGTTAAAAGAAAAACAAACCGACCAAACAAAAAAATTCCAATAAAACAGCTGCCGTAAACTCAAGACCTGGATGCAATACAATAGTTCAGAAATCATATAAGAATGTCCAAAATGTAACTAATTTTAAATTGCTTTTTAGGCATGTTAACCTCATGTTTTGGCCTGAGGCAGAGATAGCAGCTGACATGACTTTTCAGCATTTTGGATTGACCATACTGCTTGTCCCTGCTGCTGCTCTGATTTATCAGCTTTCTTTAAAGATCAAAGCATTTAGTATAAACAAGTTGAAGTTGGAAACAGTCTGAACTCTTGCATGTTTATTTGTTAATGAGAAGAATGACCTAACCAAAATTATTATCACTTTTTCTAAAAATTCAAAGTAGAGAAATAATTTAGTTGCTTTGCAAGTAGAAAAAAAGTTAAAAAAAATGGATGCAGAGGCTGCAGATCAAGGTTTGCCAAGAAGAATCCAACCTGGCTGAATTGGCAAAATCAACAGTCCAGATAGCGAAGAAAAAAAAAAAAAAAAATTAAAAAAAAAAAAAATAAAAAAAAAAAAAAAGAAAGAATAAAAAGAGCTATGCCAGCACAGAAGATGCAAAATCCCCTAGAAATTTCATGATCTTAACTCAGCTCAGAAAAGGAACCAGAAAAGAGCAGCTGTTTGACAGCTATGAACCATGAAGGAAGTGAACATGAGTATCTGGGCAGCTCAGAACGTGTTGACAGATATGATGAGTGACAGGGATTAGGGACCTGGGAAAACTTCCAGGAGAAGAAATACCAAGGAGCCGTGGCTCCCATCTTGACAGTCACCTGTTTGGGTGAGAAATAAAAAGAGCCAGAATTTACAAACACAGTTTATCTGGTCCTGCAAAAAGTTTCATGAGTTTTAAGAGAGAAAGAAGCAGCAGATTGTCATGCCCAGGCTACTGCAGGTGCTTGAGGGATTCCCTGGGAGCAGACCTGGATTACTGCACAGTTTTTGCTTTTGCTAAAGATGCTGCTGCCCTGCACTGCTGCAGGATCATTGTCAGCAAAGAAGAATGGCAAAAATCCATGGCAATTTGCAGTAAATTCTATAAAGCAGAATTAAGGAAAGATCAAATTCCTGCTGGAGTCCAGGTTGTGTTAAGCCCCTTCCTTTCCTCTCTCTGTCTGTAATAAGAGTTTTGTATTGCCTTTTGGGCTGCAAAGAGATCTTTATTTTTCATTTATTCAAGAAAAGGAATCAGATGACCTTGGTGACAGCTATCAAGTCATGTTTTTGGGACCACACACTGAGTGGCAATGCTAGGATCTCCACCAGCATTATCAATTTCCACAGCTTATTGCTGAGGAAGTAAGCACGCAAGCTGCTCTGTGCTGGCCACAGCAGGACTCTCAAACCCTGCAGCACATTAGGCAAACTGCATTTTAAAGAAAATTGCCACAGACGCTTCAACTGGTAGGCCTGGGAGCCAGCTGTCCCACGTTGGGGGTAAAGAATAACCGCTCAATGCAACCAGAGCAGGCAGCAGGGTGGTACCAGGTACCTTCTTTACAGCATGTGAAACACTGAAACACTTCAAGCTCCCCATGGGTCTCTAAAGAAAAACAGGGGAAGGAGGCAGTGGAACGAGTGCCAGCCCTCATCGAGTCAAGTTAGCACCTGACTGTCCTTTCCTAGTTAGAGCTTCATTAAAAACAGGTCAAAATGTGTCTGGGCCTTCGGAGATGGCACTTACCTTCTGGGGTGTGAGAACTTAGTGTTCTGACCACAGTAAAAAGTAGCAATGGTGCAGTTTCCTGCTTACACTATAAAATGGATTTGCCAAGAGCATGGGGGGGGGGGGGGTTAACACGAAAGAGCTGCAAGAAAACATTGTGTGGTAAGAAATGTGTAACAACTTTTGAATTCATGACTTCTTGCTGATACCTGGTTATTCTAGCTGGATGTTTACTTGTTGTCATGGATGGTGTGAGCCCCAAACCCCTTCCTTGTAGCCAAGGAGAGATTCTCAGTCTTCTCTCTGTCATATTGCCTTCCTATGAGGGCAACACAGATTCCAATCCCAAAATCAGTGTCCAGCCGTGATGGAGAAGTTACTACAGCTAGGTCCATATAAGCAAGTCATGCAGCACCCTGGGAAGGGAGCCTGTAGAGGAAGACAGACAGTGCAGAGACCCTGCAGCCCCCCCATCTCTGTGGTTTTATCACAGACCAGCTGTAACTCGGTCCTGTGGGTCACATGTGCAGTGATGGTTGGAGTGTCCTGACTAAGTTTCCTCTGTCATGAATCTGGATTGCATGCTCCAGGCACTGTGCTGCAGGGGAAGCCACAGTAAGGGGGGCATTTTAAAAAATGTGTTTGTGATCCAAATTAAACTAGCAGCTTGGAGATACTAGAGATAACAGGTGCCTTGCCCAGTGCCTTAATTCAGTGCCTTATGGGTGACTGAACCCCACCAGCTCAGTATCCTGACTCCTTCTAGCTGGGAGAACTGGAGGGCCAACTGCATCTTAAAAAAAGAAGAAAATCACTGCTAGCTGTCTGTCCTTCTCCATATTTCTGTGTCTGTCTGTCTCTATGGGCAGCAACTGAACACTTCTATTTTGTATATCAATATAATTTCACTTTTCTTTCACTTAAAATTCATTTCAGTTTGAGGTGGATGATTTCAGGCTAGCTGGCAAGCTACCAGTACCTCATTCTCTAGGGAACATCAGTCCCAGATGGGACCATGCAAGTGGGGACCATAGCTGCAGGCAAGGTTCTTGTGAATACAGGGCATCCTACACCAAGCTGTGAGGGCTGGTTTGAAGCAGGAAAAGGCAGCTGGGAACAGGTGTAGTGCTGACATAGCTCAGGACAAGGAACACCAAAATCATGGCTGCCTCCAAAATTATAATCCTTTCCTTTCCTTTCCTTTCCTTTCCTTTCCTTTCCTTTCCTTTCCTTTTCCTTTCCTTTCCTTTCCTTTTTCCTTTCCTTTTTCCTTTCCTTTTTCCTTTCCTTTTTCCTTTCCTTTTTCCTTTCCTTTTTCTTCCTTCCCTTCCCTTCCCCATGGCATTTTCTATGGGCTAAATCTATGTGTCACATCATGTAAGAGCTGCAGATAACCTTAGAGGTGTTGGCTCAGAGATTAATTTGCTAATAAATATTATTCTGTTAATTGTATTTCTCCCATGGGTTCTCCTAAAATACCAGACGCTGCTATGTAAACACCACAGTTATCTAGATAGGTTATCTCACACCCCGCCTACCCCTCTTTCCTTTTGTCTCCATCTTGTGATGCCCCAAATGCCCACGGATGCTGGCCATCCTTACGCCCATGGATGCTTGGGACAACACGGTTTTGGAGCTGCAAGGTAGAAGGGGAGCTACTGGGTGTAACTCAGAAAAGAAATGATGCAACTCCTAGAAATTCATGACGTAGCAGCAAGTAGGGCAAGATTGTTTTGAAATAGGAATTAATTATTGTTGCATACTAAGCTGGTTATGCATCCAGGCTGAGATGTACGGAGCGGGTGGGCTGCACTCAGCTGGGAGGAGCAGGGCACACAGCCAGCCCGGACAATGTGTGTGTTTGTGTGCCTGGTGGGAAGCAAATCCGTCACCCTCTTTGCAGAGGATGCAAATGGGAATGGGGTCTTCCAGATGGCAGACATCCGGAAAGGCACAAGGAAAGGCACAGCATGACTGCATCGTGCATGGCAGTAAACAAACTGGGGCCATCCACAGATGGAAACATGCAAGTCACAGCCCTGGGCAGAGCTCCGGGAACACTGACACAGTCACACCCCAACTCCCCACACTCTTCTGAGAAACTGAAAAATCAGGACGACAGTCCAGATCAATCCTGTCTTCTAAGGTTGCCCAATTCTGGAGGAAATGACAAGCCTAGATGTGGCTGAGCTGATCTTGGTGCAGGGTACACAGAATGGCTGTAGAAAGACAAACTGACTGACAGCTCATTGGTTTGGGGGCTAATTAGAGTCTGGATTATAATCTGCATCATTTCTCTCTCTATAAACCTATGTATGCACTAAACAATAAATTCCAAAATGAGAAAGCACAAGGAATGCAAATAATGCAAAAATGTTCCCTTTGCCATCCCCGGCCTCCTTTGCCAGTCACTCTCTCTTGGCAGCCACAGGATAAGGTAACCTAGAGCAACTGAATTCCAACGTGAAATAGGGAGGGGGAATTTTTATGTAGCCATTTTCTCAGTTGCATCATGCTACTACTCCCAAAAATGGAATTCCATGAAATAAAAACAAGAATGACTGAAAGAAAAGAAAGCTTTTTTTTTTTTTTTTTTTTTTTCCTCTACAGCATCCAGTCTGTATTAACTAAGTTTCTTGCTTCTTTACAAATAGAGAGCAACATGGGACTCATGTCTGTGTCCTGCTCCCCTGCCTGGCCTGCCTCAGCTCAGCACACAGGTGGAATGGATGAGCTGCAGCTCCCTGGGGAGAGGGTCCTTACCTGAGACTTCTAGCCTAAGCAATGAGCCTCTGTGCAACACACTGAATCACTCCTCTGTGTCTTTTAGTTTTATTCTTATCTCATACAAACCCAAATAAGAGAAGACTGAGACATATGTCTTGATCCAAGCAAAAACAGATAGCTCAGAACAGTTGATTTAATTTACACGAAGAAATGAACCTTCTTCGACAAAAGAGTAAATGTTTTTGAAGCCAGCTACTGATAAGTTTTTCTGAGTTCCACCTTATTCCAGAAACAAAAGCATTACAGAAACACCACGATTTGGGTGTTGATCTGTGAGATATTTTAACAGCTTCTGTGCAGCAGCTCTTGAGACCACGTTGGGGTGTGTGTTTGTGCCAGAAATCTACAGAAAGGTGCTTTGTAAAGGCACAAGGTGCTTCCACACTGCCATGATATAATGGGCTGTTAGTGACTTGTCAGTTCATGTTTTCAATTACTGTTATTACTATTATTTCTAAACTGTGGGAGTTTTTAGAATTGCTTTATATCAGATAATAAGTACACTCATTCTTTAGTTACACTAATTAGAGTTCTGAGTTTGATTCTGCCACCTCGTTGGCTCCAAGAGCTGGGACTGGTTACCATACACAAAGCTCTTAGCTCGTTTCCATAAATAAATTACAGCTGCAAGTTTTAACTCTCGATGTCCCAAAGACCATCTTTCCTACCTCTGGCTTTTCCATGGCTCATTCCTGTTATTTCTTTAGTTTCTCTTCCATCAAATGATGTATCCCTCAAAAAAAAAAAAAAAAAAAAAAAAAAAAAAAAAAAAAAAAAAAAGAACCTTTGTCCAAAATAAAAGTGCAATCCCTTAGCAATACCCGTCCCATGGCATGTTGCTGTAGAGCACATTTCTTTGAAGCTTCCTGAGTGAACAGCCCCCATATTATTCTGTCCTGGGCCACTCTTGTATTTCTTCCCAGTTGTGCATGCATTTCCCAGCCCTGGGAGGGAACTCTGCTGACCATTGCCAGGCTACAGTCTGGAGCAGCCTAAAAATGCTGTGCATGCCATCTAGCTGAAAACAAAGCTCACGAGCAGTGGGTAGAGCTGAGAAAAATCCTGCTTTAAAAAACTGCATTAAAAAATATGTGAGTCTGTCTTAAAAGAAGCAAAATAGCAGAGCAAGTCAGTCAGAGCAAAGAGGGAGGGGGGAATTCAATAGTGTGGCACTACTGCATGCAATAAAGCTTAATGTAGACTATGATACCAGAAAAAATGTGTTCCTGAAAATGTTATGGCATTCCACAAGACAGAGCTCTAAAGGGGCATTGCAAAGGAAGAACAAACCAAAGAAAGGAGAAAAACAAAACAAAACAAAAAAATCCAGACCATATGAAACCTTGTAAGATGGTCCACAAGGACTTGCATTAAAGTGGGGAAAAGGGACTAAGTTAACTAATAGAAGTGGCTGAAATCTGTTTAAAGCATTGTTTAGGAGGCTGTACACTCATTTTATGGTCCATCTCCTGTCTGCAGAATTTTTCTCAGAGAAAATCTAAATCTGCCTTTGTAATTATTGGAAGTTAAGTAGAGCCCAGAAGCTGTGGCATAACCAGCTCTATTTAATTCAGTAAAATGTTCTGCTCCTCACTAGACTATATTCGCTTGTCATTCACTTCCCTGATTCCATTCTCACCTAGAGATTTCCTGCTCTCCTATTGCCAGATAAATCATCTCAGCTCATTTTCTTACAGTATGAACATAAAGGAGCTGCTTGTGGATATCCATTATGATGCTCACCTCACACCTCAGGTTTGCCATCAGCCAAGTGCCTTCACCTTCCAGGCCCATTACAAAGACTCTCTTTTTGTCATCACTGATAGAGGGTTTCCCATCTGTGCAACAGCTTACATTGCTCACATAGCAAACACATCCTCCATGGAACCAGCAGCATGGGGAGAGATGAAATGGCCCTCTGGGAGCTCAGGACAGAGCCAGGCCCATGATGTCTGCCTCTGTGTGCTGGCAAACAGGGCACCTTGCTCCAGCTGGGGTCCCTGTGATCTGGTATGTGGCTTTACTAAAGATGAAGAAAGACCCAAAAGGACTCTTCCTCTAAACATGCCAAGATTACAATGTAGTGGGTTTATCTCAAGGAAAAAAAAAAAAAAATATCTTTTTCTAGGACATTTCTTTGATATCTAGCAGGTCTATGTGTAGCGTTTCCATCGACAGTATGAGACAGCTCCCCAACCTATCAATGGTCCACTTACTGCATACGATCAATACATCCTCCTTTCTGAGGTAATTGGATATATTAATAAAGCGAACAACAACCAAATCATAAAAGTGAGCTCAAAATACTGTTCCTGGCTTGGCTTCTGCTAGAGGCCACATTGTAGATGTGATGAACTCAGACTCTTTCCCTTGTTTTTTACATGCTGAGAACACGTCTTGGGGTGCAAGAAATGCCAAAGAAACTGTTCAAGCCTTTCTTGAAGGCTGCATCCCAAAAAAAACCCCTATCTTCTGGAGAACAGTACCAACCCATTATACACTGCTGTTGAGGGAGATTTTAGGTCATTAAGATTCAATGAGTAATATGTTTGAAAATGCAATTTATAAGTTTTTCAGTCATTCATGAAAACTCTTTTGATGCAGAATAAAGCCTGATAATGTCTGCGATTGTGCTTAGACCTGATGAAAGATCTGAATGGAAACTTGTACAGTAGGTAATATTTATTCTGGCAGTGTGTCAGTAGGCAATGTCTACTGCTTTTATTGCTTTGTGGAATAAAAGTTTTGAATTTTGCTCAGTACTGAATCATTATTGTCTTGAAATTGGCAGCAGTAACACCCAGCTGGATGCCGGTATGTTTTGTGTTTGCGAACAGACTGATCCATGGGAAACAATCTAGCAGACAAATCAACTTCGTTATGAATTAAACAAAATCTTTACTTGGGTATGAGACATTTGAGCCTGAGGGAGCTATTACTTTGGAAAAGGCCCATAAAAGGACTTTTTAAGACAGGGACTTTGTGAGTCTTTATGATATTCTTAGACTGCCTTTAGTTATGCCTTGCTTTGCATAACACTGTGGATTTTTATAAAACAATAACTTCTATGTAAATGGTACTGGGGTTCAAAACTCTGAGATGAAAGTCAGAACAGTGCTCGGTGCCTGGCCAAACCAGTGAGATGCTTAAATTGTTCTGTCTGTCCCCAGGACAGAAACTGGCATTTCCTATCTGTATCTCTATTGCATAGCACTGAGAAAATCCTTCTTATAAGCAAAGAGAGAGGTAAAGAATTTACCCAGAAATAACTGAGTGTTCAGTACCAAAACTAAGCATAGTATGAAGAGATAGTTCCGTGTGCTTAGAGACAGTCCTATCAACTCTCACAGCCTTGTGAATGTCATGGGATCTGATGTTTTCTTAATTCCCCAGCTGATGGTAATGAAGGAACCACATGATTGACTTCATTGACACAATGAAAAAAAATCACATGTAAATAACTCACTTTGTGATTGCTGAGTAAATATGAAGTCAGTCTTAAAACCCGAAGGTAAATAAAATCACCTGATGGTAATTCTGACCCTTTATTCACTCTTCCTGGGTTATCACTCCCAATGTTTCTTAGCTACCTCTTAGACAGGACCACACAAAAAATTGGTTCTTCATGAAATATCCTTTGACAGTCTTGTATTCACCCCCAGTTAGCAACCTTTATGATTAATTTTTTTTCTTCTTTACTGGTCCAAAAGCGCATGCTGACAATCACCCTACAGCAATGTGCGTTGGATATTCTCACAATTTACTCATGGTTTGTTCTCTCTGTAGCTTTAATGAAGGCCTCGTGTGCCCTTCTTCTCTGAAAATGTTGTATGCCCCTGCTGTTTCACACGTACTCTTTGGAAGCAGTTTCCATTCTCACAGACTTCCCACGTCATTTTGGGGAATTCACCCTAACAGTGCCTCCACTCTTTCTGTATAAAATACAGATAGTTGTATTTCCCTTCCCGATCTGTTTTGGACAGGTTTTTCTCTTAATGAAGGTATGTTATATAAAGCCAGTCTTTATAACCAATCTCTGTTTACTTTATATGTCCCTTGGAGCAGGGACAGGGATTCAGCCTCCCCGCTGCCAGGTTGGGCCAGAGGAGATGTGACAAAGGGAGGAAGCAGACACTGTTTGTCCCCACAGCTGTGCACAGGCTGAGTGCCAGCGATTACAGCCTGG
This sequence comes from Sitta carolinensis, assembly GCA_032173965.1. Taxonomy (NCBI): domain Eukaryota; kingdom Metazoa; phylum Chordata; class Aves; order Passeriformes; family Sittidae; genus Sitta; species Sitta carolinensis. The sequence goes on from CM063284.1 coordinate 114,584,048, forward strand.
ACACTCACAGGTGAGCAACCTTGCGCTGGGTTACATAAAACACCCACTGAGAACGGCTTAAAGCTGTTAATGCTGCTCTGATCTTGGGCTGGCATGATAACCATTCAGGGGCATTTTTAAATTACAAGGAAAACAAAATAAACAGATTCAGTCTACAACCCTTGTCAAAGAATATGCTCTGGGCAGGACTTCTGCCAGTGATTGGGGTGATACCATTTGCTCTCTTGTAGCGCAGCTTTCAGAGGTGGGCAAGCAAATTATTGTCATTTGACTTTCTCTGGACTATAAGGTTCAAAGACAAGGTTTCATGATTCCTGCCTTGAATTCAAATAGCTTTCAGATGTCGCTTAACCGTAGCTTTAACCATGTTTCAGAGTTTGAGCACTTGATATTTTCAGGAAGAAATGTGAAAAAGAAAGAAAAACATAATAGTTTCCGATCATCAAATATTTTGGATGAGTCATTTGCCTGCATCGCCAGATAAATGCAAGAGGACATCCTGTGACCGTTGGGCAGTTTCTTTAACTTCTCCCTTTTTTTCCCTACAACATAAATAGTAAAGTAGGAAAGAAAGTGGCAGTAGAGCCCTAGAGTGTAGGAGCTCCTCTTTGCTTGGATTCTCTCCCACATCAGGAGAGGAAAGTCAGTCAACCTCTGGGGTTACTACCTACCCTGGTGCTGGAATATACAGATGGATTGTGGTCTGCTCCTGGCCAGCAGCAGGTAATTCAAAGGCAAATCCTCCTGAATTGGTTTAGAGAAGCTGATGTTATTTTCCTGAGCCTTCTGCCTTGTGGAGGAGTTTCTTCACTGGAGCGCTTCTGGGAAAGACCTGGAAGGGGCATTTCTGTGCCGCCAGTACTTTCTCTCACCCAAATTCAAGGCTAATCATCCCAAGCTAAATTTTTAGGTCTTGCATGCCCAGCAGAAGAATTTCTAAGAGATGTCACTCATTTCTTTTGGATGCCAGTAAAGGGATACAGATGGCCAGAATACCAGTAAGAGTGATGTAACTAAAGTCAAACAAATGCTGCTCCCAACAAAAGAAAACAATAAATCAGAACACCATAATTCTAGTCTTAGAGTTGGCATATTTAAAGAGACAGAAGGAAAAGCTGAATAACTGGCAAAATAAAATACTTCTTCTTTCTACTCTATATGCAAGTACAAACAGAGCTTTGAACCTTAGATCTACAAAAAGCCAATCTGATCTTACACAAAGGCCTTGGAAAAAAAAAATCTGATCCAAGGAAGATAAACATCTAGTCGGAAATCTTAGAGTAAGCCTGAGAGACAGTTTGCATATGTGTGAGTATACATATATAATCACCAAAAATTAAACAGACAGCTTTGTGTTGACAGTTCAAGTGAGAGGGAATTAGTGGAGAGAGAACAAATCAATAAAGCACAACTTTCAGTAATAGTTCTTGGCAGAATTTTAGAAGCAAGACTTCACATGAAATAACTGGAATCTCCTGAAATTTATCTCCCTCCTCAAAATCCCTTTTCCAAACTTGTCGCTAGCATAACACTTAGAAGTCTATGAAACTGGAATAGTCATGTATTGAAAAGGGGTTTATTTCATTTTTAATTGTCTTTTATTATATATTCCCTTGACATCATGTCAGGAAATGCTCTACTTTGTTTATACAGCACCTAGCATGGTGGTCTTCTGTTGTGGCCATGGTTTCAATTAACTCCACTAATAATTACCAGGAACCAAATCTATCAATAAATAAATCTCTAAACCTCATGGTCTGACTGTGAAATGAAGAAATATCAATGTCTAACTGCTATCATGTGTGTTTAATTGTGGTGCTGTTCTTCCCCTCTCTCCCATACACACAGATCTTTAGCAGGGAGAACAACAAAGATAAGGCTCCTTGGTTTCATTTTATATTAACATCACCATAATCTTCAGGGTGAGAAGTTGCCCATAGTTCTTTTACACTCCTCTCATCTAGACTTCTCCCACTCCCTCATTCTTCAAGTGTTTTCCTGATCTGATCACAGGTATGCTGGCAGCAGGCATTCTGTTCTTTGTATTGGCAAACATTTTTTCCCCCCATTTTTCAATCACTGATTCTTTTCCTCTTCCAGTTCCATCTATTTCACAACAGTTTTTGTCAACAAAACACCTTCTACTCCCTATCTGCGTTCCACATCAGATTCATGCCTTAAGTCTAGACTGGAAGACTTTAGGGCAGGGACTGTCTCTAGGTTAATATGTTTACTTATCTTCAAAAACCCGCAGCTTCAAACCTCAAAGTCCAATTGCAGTAACTAATATTGGTGTGGATGAAAAGGTTGTAGCCTATTAATTCCAGGAACCACTGTAAACACTACTTTCTAGCCTTAACCAAAAGTTGAAGGTTACTATCCACTTCTTCCTGTCACTCTTAACTCCTGAGCTTTTATTTCATCCAGCTTCAGGCTCTGCAGCTTTTCTTGAGAAGCTGTTCAGTACTTGTAGTATACACCCTTTTCTTTTTCTCTCTTTTATTTGCAATAGCCTTCCTGAATAATTTGGGCTTTCCTGGATTTTCTTCAAATATTACCTAAACCATATCTTCCTCTTCTAATTGTTCTCACACTATTGTTTTCTAAAGCCTGTGATTTAGCTGGCTTAGTAAAATATGCTATGAAAAAATGCCACACGAAAGAAAGTGTTCCTTTGTCCCAGATGTTATTTGTATTTCTGTAATTGCTGGGAACTCTATATATAGTTTACCCACTAACCTGCTTTCAGTGTTTGTTGTTGGTGATTGTGGTATCGCTTTTCTATTACGTTCTTATCACCTAGTATGGTGTAATCACTGTAATTCTTTACTGCTCTTTGTACTTCAGAGCACACCTGATAATACTAATACTGCAGTTTAAAGTTATACTTTTTTCCTCTATCTTTGATGACTGACACAGTTACAGTTGAACCAGTTCACAAAAATAGTCTTTTCTGAGTAGTCAGATGAAAAATTTTTGTTTAGATCATCCCGGGAAATAAATAGTGGAGCTGGGAAGCTTAGTTTTTTACATTCACATTTATAATTTCGTTTATTTATTTTTGTGAAGCCTGCTTCAATGTGACCCACTATTGGATAACCTCAAAAAGCATAACACAAAGCATGTGCAGCAGCATGTTCAAAGGTGCCATACTTGTTTTTGTATGAGGAGTGGGTAACTCTCCACCTACTGCCTCTATCTAGCCTGCTTTGTCCGGCCAAAATGCATCTCTGTCAGAAAACTGCTGGATGGCTTACACGGAGGTCATACCGCCCCTTTCCTTTAGTATGGCACAAACTGTCCTCAGGTTCACAGTTTTGTTTGCAGTCAGTGCAAGAGAATGACAAAGGAAGCTGTCGTTTCACGGCTTGGCTTTGCCCCAGTCCCCTGGCGCTGGAAGCCTGGGTGATGGACCTGCAGCTGCAGAGCAGGGCTGTCCCAGGAGGTGACATGGCATGGCCTCCCAGGAGCTGTGGCCTGTGCCTGGCGCTGCCTGAGGCTCTGGCAAATGCTGCACGACCGCTCTGCACAGGAGTTTGATCCCGGCCGATGCGCTCAGAGTGCTGCAGACAGCCGCAGTCAGAGGCAGGTGCACGGTGTGGCTGGTGGTCCGGGCAGGTGCTTCCTGACCACCTTGGAGCTGAGCTGAGGCATAACCTTGCCTCACCCACCCAGTCAGCTGAAAAAGAACCATCAGACATCTTTGTGCCTCACAAACATCTGCCTCTCTTTGCCTTTCACATCCTGCCACAGTCCAGTGCTGCAGACACACTCCCCCTCTCTGTGAATTCACACGTACAGGTAGCATGAGCAGCCCTCAAACCACGGCCAAAATGCAAAGAGTGGGTTTATTTCATGACCTCGCTAGCAAGGCCTGGCCACAGAGACACAGGGACACGGGCACCAGGGACACAGGCTCCTCGGCCTGTTCTTAGCCACACCTTGGCTAAGTTCATCCTAGCTGGCAGCAGGGAGAGGGGCTCGCTGCCTCACTACGACGAAAGAGGTCCGCATGTCCCTGACAGGAATTCTCCTTCTCAAAACAGGCAGAGGATGAACAATGGTGGCCATAAGAAATAGTGTTTTCCCACATCAACATTTTTAGTGTTCCCAGCTTCAAGGTCACTTTGAGCAATACTGTTCCTTCCTCGTCAATCTTCCTGTTTTAACCCTTTCCTCCCAAGAGCCTCACAAGTGCAACACCCAGGAATGCAGTCCTGGAATAGCAAGTGAAGCTCACCCGGTTGCCTGGGGGATGTCGTTGCCCCCAGGCCTCCTCACATTCACACATTCCCCATTTGAAGGTCCAAAACGTTTTGGGATCTCCTCATCAGCTCCCTCCTGGCACATGCCCCTGAAATGTGGCTGTTCAGTGGAGAAGTCCCCTACACTACCTAGTTCCTCTTTCCTCCTCTGTCTCAAGCAACCAGGCAGTTTCTTTGAGCAGTGGAAATCCCATGGGACTCCTTCACAGAGATTTTCACAGTTTTTGTTTTTAAAGAAGTAGCCCATGCTGGTTTCTGTTTATCTTTATTTGTAGTCTCCACTGTGCAGATTGAGGGAAAGCCACGAGATCAAAAGTAAATGGGCTGCTTAGTCCTTGAAGACTTTATCTGCTTGCCTGAGGGATCTGTCATTTCAATGACATTTCTAAGTGCCTAAATTAAATACTTTTATTACAGCGTCAATTAGGTTGGAAAAGACCTCCGAGATCAAGTCCAATCTTCTCATTCTAAGAAGTTTGTATTCTGTGCCAATTCTTTCAGGAAACACCAGCTCGCAAGGTTTCTTTATGTGTTTACAATTAGCGAGCAGCCTTAACTTTGCTCTGCATGCCATAAAAGCAAGTTAATACTGCTGTTGGTAGTCAAAACCAGACTCTTGCCAAAACTGCTATTCATAACTCTCCTTCCAAGAAACAATATATTACTGACTGCAGACACCATGCAGTTCTCTGATATTTGCTACTTGGATTTTTGTTTATATGCAATTGCAATATTTATTATAATTATACAATTAAAATTGTATTATTGAGGTCATTGTAATTTCGTTGGTTTTTTTTTTTTTTTTATATACACTTTGCCTCATACTTGGGATAAATGTGTCTTAATATCTCTGTTGGTTTTGTTTTTTCATCAAGATTTTGCTATTCTGTCCTTACATTATACTGGATGTTAAGAGCTATATTTCTAAATCTGGCTTTTAAATATCAAGCAGGGAAATATCTGCACATTGTGGAAGTGCTGTCCTATACAGACACTGGATACAGAATCAGGGTACAATTTCAATAGGTGGGCTCAACCTCATGGACACCAAGTTGGGTGTGACTCTTCCAGCAGAATTCTCGTTCAATAGATTGTTTCTAGCCATTATCTGCAGATCAGCAAAGAGCTAAAGCAACTTCTTCCTATTCAAAGACAATTAGGCATGGAAAGCATGATGAAAAAAAATTGCAGAGTGGAAGGTGTGCACATGAATGAAAAGCGTGGTTTCATTTTGGAGCCAGAGTTGCTAATGGCTGACCAGGGAGGGAAAAAAGCTTGACTGGGGGGGATTGAAGAGAAGCTTATTTGAGAAGAAAGCCTTAAGGAAACAGCAATTAGCAGATCAAAGACATTTAATGTTCAACTTCCCTCTCAAACCAGGGCTGGCTTCAAAGTTGGATCAGGTCGCTGAGGGTCCTGTCTAGGATTTCTGAGTCTCTCCATGGATGAAGATCCTACAGACTCTCTGGGCACTTGCTGATTTAACTACCCCCATGAAGAAAATACTTTTCCTTCGATCCATCTGAAATTTTTACAGCTGTAACTTTGGCCATTGCATCTTATAATTTCATTCTGCACATCCAAAAATCTGGCACCTTCTTCCCTATAACACATCTTCAAGTAGCTGAAGACTATGATTAGACTTTCATCCAGCCATTTCTTCTCCATGATGAACACAGGTGTCATCTTTTCCTCATTATGATACAGTTCTCTAACCATCTTTGTGGCCCTCTGCTGAACCAGCTCCAGTCTGCAACTTGATCACTGATGAGGAAGGGGTGAAAGATAATAGGGTCGGAGAAAAAGTAGGAGAATAAAGACAACTAAGGAGGGAAACCTTCAAAAAGCAAAGCCCAGAGCAATTAGGATACCACGTGCAAAAGAAAATAGAAGGTAGGGATGCAAAAACATAGCATGAGAAAAGTGGCCACATAGTTCCGGTTGTGCTCTGTAGTAGCTCTTTTACTAGATTATTAGAGCATCTCAAGATCTTTTTCAAAAAGCTTTCATCTGAGAGAGCTGTAGTTCCACTGATTAATTTTAAAGGTTAGTGATGATGTGGTTTTTTCTCAAAAATGGCTCACTAAAAGTCTAATTAATTTTGCAGTGGTGTGCATAAATTATGGAGAGTGTGAAGTAGGAGGTTATTCACATAAGATAGTTGCCCAGAAAAGTGAGTGATACTGGTGTTTGCACTAGACTTGTTCTCTCACAAACACTCATGCCTAAGACAAACAACCCTTAGACAGATGTAGGAGTGGCAGATAGTGATTCCCAGGTTCGGATTCCTTTATTTTCTGTATCACAGAAGGCATGTCCATGAATTTGCTGTGCAGCCACAATTCCCATTTGTTTTGAAGAATACTCATCTTCTGAAAGCTGCTTGCAAAAGAGTCACATGACAATTTTTGCTCAAAATGGTCGTCAGGGCAGTAGCTGTCACTAATAGAAATGTCTTCTACTGCTTTGGGACTGCTGTGAACCTTTCCTCTGATCATGGGCTTGACAGATCAACCGGGTGCTGTTCAATGACCCTGTTACTGTAGCTGGCAGACACTGATTTGACACATCAGGACAGGCAGGTTCTTTGGAGGCTGGGTAATGTCAGTCCCTGACAGTGCACAACATCCGTGCAGAGAGGACGGCAAAGCAGAGCAACATTTGAGTAATGTTACCAAGCAATGGGAAAACAGCCCCATGATTTAAAATGTGTGTACATTTGCCTTTGTAGAGGAAACATTTAGTGTATTACTCGGTCAATTAGATATTTTACATTTTCAGCAATATCTGCAAATTATGAATCACCTACCGCTGCTGTGGATATTTTTTTCCATTTTAAAGAATCTTCCTGACTAATCTATTTGATTAGTCATCTAAGTAGATGTCAATAATTTTCCAAAACTGTGATCTATATTGAAATAATAATGTTATCAACAAGGGATGGAACTTCACCAAGGACAAATCATTCCTCACCAACCTTGTGACTTTCTATGATGGAGTGTCTACATCAGTGGACAAGGGAAAGATTACAGATGTTATTTATCTGGACTGCTGTGAAGCCATTGGCATGGTCCCCCCCAACATCCTTCTCTCTAATTTGGAGAGAGATGGATTTGATTAGCTGGATAAGAAATCAAAGGGACAGTTGCATCTGAAAGGTAGTGATCAACGGCTCAGAGTGTCAGTGGACATCAGTAACAAGTGAGGTCTGTACTGGGACCGGTGTTATTTAATACCTTCATTAATGACATAGAGAAAGGGACTGAGTGCACCCTCAGCAAATTTGCAGATGACACTGAGATGAGTGGTGCATCTGCCCCACCTGAAGGACAGCAGAGGACATCCAGAGGGAGCTGGACAATCTCAAGAAGTAAGGGAATCTCTGTTTAATGAGGTTCAACAAGACCAAGTGCTGGTGCTGCACCTGGGTCAGGGCAATTCTCTGTCTGCACACGGGCTGGAGGAATGAACAGATCCAGAGCAGCTCTCTGAGGAGGACTTGGGGGTGTTGGTGGGTGAGAGGCTGGACATGAGCCAGCAATGTGGACTCACTGCCCAGAAAGACAAAGTATCCTGGGCTGCATCCAAAGCACCATGGGCAGTGGGATGAGGGAGGGGTTTCTGCCCCTCTACTCCGCTCTGGTGAGAGCCACCTGCAGTGCTGCATCCAGCTCTCGAACTCCAAGCACAGGAAGGACATGGACCTGTTGGAGCAAGTCCAGAGGAGGCCACCAAGATGATCAGAGGGATGGAGCATCTCTCCTATGAGAAAAGACTGAGAGAGTTGAGTTTGTTTAGCCTGGAGAACAAAAGGCTTGGGGGTGACTTAATTGTGAACTTTCAGTATCTGAAGGGAGTCTGCAAGAAAAATGAAGAGGAGATGAAGGATCTTTTTGCACGAGCAAAAAGTGACAAGGACAAGGGGAATGACCAAATTAAAAGAGAGAACTTTTAGCTTAGACTTTTCTGTGGGTGTGGGAAGCACTGGAACAGGTTGCACATAGAAGTTGTGGGAACCCCATCCCTGGAAGTCCTGCCCCAAGGTGAATGGAGCTCTGAGCAACTTGCTCTAGTGAAAAGCATCCCTGCCCATGCCAGGGGTGTGAAAATAGGTGATCTTTAAGGTCTTTTTCAACCCCAAATATTCTGTGATTCTATGATTCTCTGAATCCAACTGAACTCTTTTGGTGACAATATCCAGGGTTCTGGGAGTCCCTTAGCAGTTACACATCTTCTGGATGGTTCTGATACCCTCCATTCCCCTTATAGCTCCCTGTTTAGTAGCTTTCCTGGGAGGTGAAAGACTTGGAAAACATATACTATCTTTCTTATTTTTCAAGCTCAAAATAATGTAGTTTTTGCTGTTTACTTTCACCAGCTTTATTTAACACAAATGTAAAACAGGAAAAACTATTTCTATGATAATTTATGTAGAAATTGAAATTAAATTAGAATATACTGTGTATCACATTTTAACTAAGAACATTAAAGATTAGCTTCATTCAGTTTATCTCTGGACCTGCACATTTCATAAGGCCACTTACAGCTGCACCTGAAGAAATACTGTTATAGACAAGCAAATAGCAAATTAGCCATAATTATCATTAAGTAATTTGCATGCCTAATGCAATGTATGCTTCTCTGTTGGTAGGAGTACTACACAGTGCATGTCTGTGTTTCTTTTTGTGAGTTAACTTGACTTATTTCTGAGTATCAGGAAGCTAAAATTTAACCCTTTGTGGGCAAGAGGGCTGCCTGAGAAGCAGCAGCGTGTGCACATGCATGGAACCTAATTTCATGTTGCACTAGTGACCTCGTGTTAGTAGTATGAACAGTTCAACTTGTTAATGGAAGTTTTTTAATTAAATTTAATTTTAAAGCATGGAACACAGAAAAAACATTGCCAATATGCTTGTCAATTTACTTGATATGGATGAAAATTAATTTAAATTATCTGACATGTCTTAACAGGCAAGCCATCTACAACAATAGTCTAATCATTCCAGAGGTCAGTCTAAAGTTGCTTTTGACATTTGACTTGTGTTTATAATACCACCCTTGTCTCCAAGGCTGTGGTCCAACATGACAATAAACCTTACTTTAAATACTGCTAGATCAACATTGCAATAGCTGTCTAATACAAAACACTGTCCTGACACACAGTATGATGTTTTGATGGTTTAAATTTGTATCAATGAACTTAAGCTGGCTTTAAATTAAGATGGTTGTAATTATAAATTAAGTTGCTCTTTCACAGCTAGCACCATTCCAAGAGTCTGCCCAAATGCCCTGTTGTCTGTGCATTGTTTGAGGATAACCATTCTTGGATATCAGCTGCAAGCTTGCAGTCTTTCTCGTGTTGGTCATCTCTAATGGACACTCGGCAGTCAGATTTCTTTGTCATGGATCTTACCCTAGATTCCTGCCTCACCTCACATCTTTCCACCAAATTTTTTTCTTAACCTTTTCCTTTGCCTTGGCATTCTCATAGTCTGCTAAACAGCACTGCCACTGACTCACAGTCAAGCCATAAACCTATGCAAGCCTTAAAGAGAGCTGATGTTCCTCAGAAACCATCCCTTAGGCTGCACTGCATGGAAGTTGCCACAGCTGAGCTGATCCAGTCAGGGCAGAAGCTGCTGGGCTAGACTTTCAAATTACCTTCGTAAAGTTTCATGACTTGTTTAGATAAGGAGAGAACAAGGATTACTTGTATTCACCTGCTAAACCAATTCAGATGGCTGTGGCCAAAAACAGAACATCAAGAACAGGGTGTGCATGGTAGCCAGCAAGTTCAACAGTCCTGTGGCAGCAAATGGGTGGATGCAATAAAGAGGTGGTTGTGATGCTAAATAGAGTATCCTAGGACATCCAAAGAGTGGATCCAGGTGACGAAGCTCACATGTCCTAGCATAGACTCAGAATAAGTTGGTAGCAACCATAGAGAATATCAGCAATTCCTATTTCCTCCGAATCTCCTGCTACCTCAGACTTAGCCTTCCTGACTGCTTCATATCTTATCCTAAACACTTCATGCCAGATAACTTCCCCAAGGCTCAGCAGCTGCTATGGAGCAACTTCTTCCAGAGCAGGCACCTCCAGCAGGAGACACCGGATGAGCTACTTGCTACAACCTGGTCCAGGACAAAAACTCTGGTAGTGCCCATCCTCCACACTCCATGTGGGTGTGGATAGAGCCTGTTTTGTTCATGATATGATTTTTTTTTTTGCCTTTGCTTGTCAATTACTTTCTATTTTTGTTTCCAGCCGAGATCGTTCTTTGGGGGCTCTCACAGAAGGGCTGGATGACATCAGAGATGGATTTCATCCAGGGTTGAATTTTCAAATATTCCAAAGAGCTGCGGAGCTGAAATGGATGGGATGGCACAGCTGGGATTCCAAAGCCACTAGGGCCTGTCTCCAAGAACAGGATACAAAGAGCTTCATGGGGAAACAAGAACTGGAAACAGGAAAGTCAAAGAAAGATGATTTACTGCTCATGTCCAACATATGCGTGATTTCAAGTTACAGCAAACAGCTGTCAACCACTCAACAGAAAACAATTAATCAGGTTGTCCCTAACAACATGACCCTCACCAATTTCACAGGAAATGATCGAGCTGCAGCTGGTGGAGGGACTGGCTGTAGTTCCACTTGTTAGACTCTTGCCCTGCCACCATCTGCTCTCTTGGCTCTCTGAGCTTTTGTGAAGGACACAGCCTGCAGATGGGAGCCTGGTTTGGGAGGGCAGTTCAGAAGCCCTCCAGCAGCCTTTCAGACATGCTGCACAGCCATTTGGAAACCCACCCTGAGGTGGTAAAGCCAGAGGTCCTAGCAACAGCTAAGTTGCTGCTAAATGCAAGAACAGGTAAGCAGGCTCATTCAAGGTGATGGTTATTCAGCAACTCCACTACTCCAACTGGGCTCAGCAGCAGGTTCGTACATGGCATGGCTGCACAGCATCAGACAAGCAGGAGATACGAAAGATGTGAGTGCAGTATGTCCTCCTAGACCAGCCAGCCTCAGCTGACAACAGGAAAGCATCATTGAAATGATCCACACTAGCTCCTCTTGACATTCCTGATGGTGAAAAATTGTGCCAGGTCAGGAGACAGGGAATAAAGAGATCACCCCTATGAGGTTGCCCTTACAGGTGGCATAGCCTTCCAACACATTCTCCATGTCCACAGAGAGTGCAGACTGAGGACTTTATGGGTTGCAGGTGTCATCTCCAAACTTAAATAGGTAGCTGTCACCTTCCCAAGTCCAAGTTGATGGGTAATGCATCAGAAAAAATATATGTGATTCTAGGTTTCATGTAACCAAGGCGACCTTCTTGATGCTCAGGGTTGCTGCAGTGATAACTACTTTCTGTCCCAGATAAGAGCTGCTTCTCACAATCCCTGTGCAACAAGGGGAGGGGTTTGATAACTTCAATTGGTACCAATTTTTTACTCAGTGGTACCAGCTGTGACTTCATTAACTTAACATCCACATGTTACCTGATGCTCTGTGCTGTCCCAGAGGAAAATGAAAGCTGCATGTGGTCCATGGATGCTTCATACAGCAATGGGATTACCTGCCCACTGCTACTGCAGCTGTCTAAGGGCAACCTGAGCACTGTGCTGCCCTTGCATGGCAGAAGTGCTAACAACGGTCCAGTGCCTTTCCACAGGGACATTTTCTGTAGCAAGTACCTGATCCTGGAAAAGGAAAGCTCCTCGACAACAGCCCCCTGTGGAAACTGCCCCCAGAAACACCATGTTACTTCTGAACCAGCAATCTCTGTGGCGCAAGACCTGCAAGACACAGGCTGAAGGCCCGTCCAGGCTGGCAATAGGAGGTGCAATGCCAAGAATATGAGGCAGAAAACAAACAAGCAAACAAAAATATCACCGCTGTGTGATCTTGCTAATTTGAAAGATCACACACACCTGCTCCTGAATTAGCTCAAATCTGTTCTTTCAGGTAATTCAATATTGGCGATCACAGAACTGTGTACTAAATTAAGCATAAATTAAACACATTCTTTATTAGTGTGAGTAGTCTCTTCAGACCAATAAGGATATCTGCAAATGGCCACAAATCTTTAAAAGAGGAAGTATCCTGGAATCACTAGCTGTCAGCTCAACCTTCTCATTGCCTACCCGAATGAACTGTGAAGAACCAATCAGTCCAGCTGCTTTTCTTGGCTCTGTGAGATGATATTCATGAGAACCACAACAACCCCTTTATTTGAGCTGTCATTTCTACAGAAAGGCAATTGGGATATTCTGTAGAGTGCACATAGGCCATTTTCAATCTCCATCAGGATACTCAGGATGCTGTCCCACCAACACAACCTCGTTCATTGCAGATGGTTCTCAAATTGGCTTCCAATGTTGGACCTGCTTTGATTCACTAAATAGCAATTTTTCCACTCACAGCCATGAAACAAGTAGAAACAAAATAGGAAAGATTTCTATTTATGAAAAGAGTTAATGGCAGGTGAATAAAATATTTTAAATCAGCAAAGATGCAGAAGAAGCAGATTTTACTAATTTTCAGAATTAGAGGATCTCAAGGCAAGTGTTTTTTCTATGTGCTGTATTATTATGACTTGTTCACAGAAACTGGAAGTAACAAGATGAAATAAAAAATGCTGAATTGAGGATTTATGGCCAGAAAATATCAGTGTAATAAAATGCAAGTGTCTGTGCTTTAGGCAGACCACTGCCTACAGGAAAGATGCCAGCTTTCCCAGATTTAGCCTAGTTAGTATGTGTATTGTTAGTCTGGACAACAGGTCAAATGCATGTTAAGTCAATATACAACATTTACAAGGATGTATGCATTATTCCCCAATGTGTTTTTAAATATTTCCCAAAGCTTTAATCACAAAATTAGTCAAGATTGTAAATTATTGTCTGATATATTTCAAATAATTATAATGAAACTACCTTTAAAAACTAAGATTTTGTTTGTTTGAATTTCTCTTTAGTGACACAAAACTTAATTTTCTCAGGCTCCAAACTGGAAATGTGAATTGATGAACATCCACGTATAAGGTGCATTAACTTGTTGTCTCATACTTGAAGTAAAATTTATTTTCTATATTATTTTTCTTTGAACAAACAAAAGCAACCCATCTTTAGCACACCAAGAGCATATTTAGAATAAAATTTACAAATATTTTGCTTATAGGTCAACGTGACGTTTTTTCAAAATAGTAGGTTACGACAAGAAAGAAAATTATGAAAAAATTAATGATAAAAGATATATTGCTTTTATTTTCTCCAGCAATACTGAATGAAGAATGACTGCGTGACTTGTATCTCATTTTTTATCATCCACTCTTTACTACTTATTTAAAAACTGCTACATTATTATAAAGTATGTTGACAACATGCAATTTACTTTATGATAATATCTTGAGATAAAATTATGAGGAAAACAATACAAGTAGTGACTGTGTAAGTGCTGGAATTTCTAAAAAAAAAAAAAGATATTTTACTACTACTATGATTCCAAAACTCTGGCTCATACAAAACAGCCAGATGTCTAAATGTTTTAGCTTTACATGTGCCTGTGCTCTATCTTTCCCTGTTCTTTTATAAAGAATTTAAATCCTTGTAAATCTATTTTTGAGCAAAGTCATCTTTTCCCTGTTTTTTCTTTAATTGAATGAACCCAGGTATTCCTTGGGATCTCCCTCAAATTATTTCCCTTGTTATGCCAATTATGCTTTACTATTTTTTTAGTCCTCTATTAATGCTCTGCTTTTTTAATCAAACACACTGCAGAAAGAGTTCAGCAACTATGAGATTAAAGAATATATAAAATGTAGAGAGATATTGCCTGATTTCACTGTCCATGACAAAGTTTGATTTACTGGCCAGAGCCACTGCTCTCTGCAGTTTGCACATCTCCATGCTCCCAGGCACAATCCAAACAGGAATCATCAGCAGCTACCTACACAGGTATGTAGAGGGATTGGTGCGGACCCTACAAGGCTCATTAAGTCAGTAATTAACAGTGCCCAGCCAAATATCATTGGACATTCCTCTGAGTCTACTGACAAATTGCTCCACTCATCCCTGGCCCAGGCCACTTACCACTCAAAAAATATTCCAGAGCTGATCTGAAAGTTAACATGGTGGTGTGGTTTAACCCTAGCTGGCAACTAAGTACCAGGCAGCTGCTTGCTCACTGCCCCCTTCCCAATGGGATAGGGAGGAGACCTGGAAAAAAAGTGAAAACTCAGGGATTGAGAAAAGAACAGTTTAATAATTGAAACTAAGTAATATTGGATATTGATAATAATAATAATAGTAGTAGTAGTAGTAATGATAATAGCAGTATTGAAAAGGAGAGAGAGAGAAAGAGGAATAAAACACAAGAAAAAAACAAGCGTTGTCCAACAGAGCTGCTCACCACCCACTAATCAGTGCCCAGCCCAGCCCCGGGATATGATCAGCCCCCTCCTTGCCAACTTCCCCAGTATATAATAATATATATAATATATATAAATATTGGGTATGACAGGTATGGAACATCCCTTTGGCCAGTTCAGATCAGCTCCCTCCTGGCTTCTTGTGCACCTGCTCACTGTCAGAGCATAGAAAACTGAGAAGGCTTTGACTTAGGGTAAGCATAAACAACAAAACTACAGTGTGTTACCAACATTATTCTCATACTAAATCCAAAACACTGCACTGCAACAGCTAATAAGAAGAAAACTAGCTCTATCCCAGCAGAAACCAGGGCACATGGGCAGGTTTGGGGTAGTCCCTGTGCTCTGGACGCCAAGAGCAGGCATGTGGACTCCTACATTGCCAGCTGGCCTCCAAATTGGAGCACTGCCTTGCAGCCATGCTTATATCAGCAGCAGTGATGCTGTCTGGGAGTCAAATCTTCCCAAAGTGGGAAATCAATTGCTGGGCATGAACGCTGGCTGCCTAATTGTGACTCACAACAACTACACTACAATTAGCTGGCTGGCTAATGTGAGTCCTTCCTGCAAGGACTTCCCTTCAGTGACAGACTTGAAGCTTCATTCTTGCCCCATTTCACACCATCCCCCAACTCTCTTGATCTATGCACAAAGACATTTAAAACGTGATGAACAGCTGATCTACAGCGGTAGTGAGGCTGGAATCAGCTTTTTTACCCCTTTTGATGAATATATAATGAGAGACAGAGAGTTCCTTTCCTGCTTATGCTTTCTAAAGTAGATTTTGTACATAATCTTTTTAACAGTGGGAACAAGGATACATAAACCCATGACATTTCAAATTATACTAATAACCTGTCTTTTTCATTTTTTTTATAAAGCACAGTGTATTTATTCTAGTCGAACCCTTCTTCATATTAGTTCTTTTAGGGTAGACCTGATGAGCTTGTTCTATGTCTCTTCAATTTATTATTGCCCAGCAATCTATTAAGGGTGATTCAGCACCTCTTTTATTTTCCCAGATTATTGACATTATAGATAAGATTGTATTCTACTAGACTGCTTGAATCTATCATGCATTTATGAAACTAAATTTTATTTTCACCAATGAAAACAGAAGGTGAATTTTAAACTCAGCAGAATACTTGATAATGAAATGAAAAAATAAAGAGGATGGGGGAGAACTAGACAGATGTGGCATATGTGCACCACTTCTTCAAGAAGAAAGGTACAAGACCAAGGTGCTTGTCCTATAGAGGAAAATGGAAATATGAGATAGTGCACTTCCAAACAGAAAGAGCTCATTTTACATAAGCTTTGGAATCCAAATTTCCTATCAAAAGAAATCCCTAAACCCAAGACAATGTATATTTAGTCAGATCTTTCCTGTTTGTATAAACTTTCATTGGGAAAAAGGCTGTTGTCTGGTTTGTTTTATTGTTATTTTCTATTATTGTTATTATGAAATACCTTTACCTAAGTTGGGGGAAGGGACAAAACATTCACCAACTTTTTACTGACAGAATTTGAGGAATTCCTTAGTGTTTAACCCTGCAATACTTTTAGAGGCTGGTCTAATACTGAGTACTTACACAACATTTTTTTAATCGTTGATGATAAAATTCACAGAAGACCAGAAACTATTGCCCACTACTTTTCAGAGCTCCACAGATGCCCAGGGACATCTGGGACCGATTAAGAAATGTGACAGATTATGGTCTCACTGCTCCTGTGGACTGAGTCTTCTAGACGATCAAGCCTGTGTGCTGGAGCCTGGGCATCGAGATGGGAGGGCAGCACACACTAACCTGAGTGAAGCGATTGTGCCAGCTGCACATCAGCGTGAGTGGCAGGCTTTACACCAGCACCGAAGATCTGTAAGTCCTGTTGCCATTAATCAGGTTCTCCTCGTAAACCCAACAGGGTGTGAGCTGCACTGAGCTATTTTCAGCTATTTGGGTGTCCTGTTAGAAGTCCTCACCGGCTCCCCAGTCCACTCCGACCCAGTTAGGCTGTAGTGGTGAACTTTGGGAAAATGTACAGAGGTGCCTTTGAGTGGCTTGCATCGTGTAGCACTTTTACAGTTTCTCAAACTTGATCTATTATCTAAACACTTTTATACGAAAAGCTTAAATGCTTTTCATTTGAAATTCTGCTTTGAAATCACCGTGACCTGAACTTGTCCACGTGGTCTGGCAGGACACACATGACACCTTGACTCTAGTTCTTGCAAAGCTTTCCACCTGCATCCTCTGGCTGTTATGTCCATGCATTCATATTTCCTGTTTTGCTGACCTGGGAGATTTTTATTTCACTTTTCACCAGGCTAGTAAATAATTCTTGAAAGAAAAGAAACATTGAAAGATAATCTTACTTGTTCTTTGTTTCTCTCAACCAAACCTCCAATGGACCTTAGAAGCTGCTTACAGTAGACTTTTTAAGTTCAAGATGTTTTTTTGGCTGTTGGTGGAACAAGACCTTTTTTGCCTCTCAGATTAAGAGGGTTTTATTTAGCCGTAACTTTCGGGGGAGGCTCGCTCCCCTGACGACGATGGCTCCGCGGCAGCCCGGGCAGGCTGACCCCCCCGCCCCTGGCACAGCGGCCAGCCGCACGGGCTGCGCCCGCCTGGCCGGGGCCGCCCCCCGTTCTCTCGCTCGCCCCGCTGTCCACCACATGCAAATGCTCCCGGCAGCAGGAAGTAACCGGGTTGCGAACCAACCGCGGGCCGCGCCCCGCCCGAGCCGCCCGAGCCGCCCGAGCCGCGCTCCGGCCCCGCCGCCGGGACAGCCGCTCCGCGCCCCGGCGCGCACCCCGCCGCTCGCTCGCTGCCGCTCGGCTTGCGCACCCGGCGAAGTAAGTGCCTTCCCCGGCAGCGGCGGCGGGGTCGGCTCGCCCCGCTCCTCCCGCGGGGTGCCGCGGAGACTGCCCGCGGTGCGGTGCGGTGCGGTGCGGTGCGGTGCGGTGGGACCAGGCGCTTTCCAGGCGGCTTTCCCGCGCCTCTGCCCCCGCGAGGAGGTGCCGCTACCGCGCGACCTGCCTGGTAGGACTGGATGGGGTCTTAAGGGAAATAACCTCGTTTGGGATAAAATAATCATTCTCAAAAGCATGATTTATCTCATACCCCTTTGTCTGGCTTCTGCTGCGATCCGGAGGGCTCGGGTGCCTTCTGGCTGTTTCGTGCCGGGGAGCGTGTGAAATTAGCTGGTTAAAGTCTGCAGTCGGCGTTTCAAGCCAAAACGATAGCCTTGACTGAGGTGAGGTGATGTGATTGATCCCTGGGTATCCCTTCTTACGCTGCTTTCATCTATGACCATAATTTCTGGCGTGTTCTGCAAGTTAAAGCTTCTTCCTCCTAACTGTATGTTCAAATGTGCTTGGAATTAAAAGAAAGATGAGAAAATGGTATTGTGATATTTGGTGCGCGGTGTTTTTTTGCAGACTACTATTGTAGGTACTGTATTTCGGAGGAACAATCTTGAAGGGTTTTCTCCTTACAAGTTTAGTTTAAGAGCTGATACTGTACCTTCAGTAAAGCAGTTAAGAATTTTTGTGGAAATCACATCTTTCAAGTGTTTGCAGTGAATGGGTTGGCACAAACTCATCTTGCTGCTTTGCTTTCCTCTGTTGGCCCTAAAGACCAAAGGAACTGATGCTTAAAACTTGTTTAGCTGGGTTATATTCACGGGGAGATATATATATATATATATATATATATATATATATATACACAGGGAGCACAAAGCTGATTTCATCTGAAACCCCTAATCGATATCCCATCTCCTGCCTTTCGTTCCCACCTTTGAAGAAAGAGAAACATTCTGACCAATCTTAAGGTATTTTAGGACATCGTAATACAGATTGAAAATTAAAATTTTTAATCTTAATCCTATCCCTGTAAGACTTTTGCAATTTAGGAATAGTAATGTTAATCAAAAGTATCTGTAAAGTACAAGTACCGTGTAGATAAGTCTGCACTCAGCACAGTATCACTATAGAGTTAAAACAAAAAGCAGAAGATACGTGTTGAGAAATTGCAAAGCTATGTTGGGAAAATGTAGCTCAATTTTACCAAAAGGAGAGTCAAATTGCGTTGTGTGGATTGTTTCCAACTCAACACTGAGGACAGAATAGGTGTTACCTTTTAATACATAATATCAACAGCTCTGAAAGTGTGGATGAGAAAAAAAATCAAATAGTTTTCTCTGAAAAAGTAGAAACAGGCTAGAAATCAGATAATGTTAATAGGATGATATGAAACCTTGGAGAAGGATTGAAATTAATGAACTGTGAGATCAAAAGATGTCTCATTTTATGGATCTCTCCTGAGATTTAAAGCTTTTTTCTTTCTCTATTTCAACTTCGTGAGCTACAGACTAGTTAGGAAAGAATTCTTTATTAAATAACATAAAAATCTATTTTAATTGTGTGCTGTTGAAGTAAATTTGTTTTAACCATGGTGACATGGAACGATCCTCTTTGTACAGTAAC
The DNA here is from genome assembly GCA_032173965.1 of Sitta carolinensis. Taxonomy (NCBI): domain Eukaryota; kingdom Metazoa; phylum Chordata; class Aves; order Passeriformes; family Sittidae; genus Sitta; species Sitta carolinensis. Next base: position 114,603,234 of record CM063284.1, read on the forward strand.
TGGCTGACTTGAAGTTATTCTGCTTTTTTCTATTTTTGAGTAAATAAGAGGTTTTTCCTACAGAAATATACAGAAGACATGGTAAAGTTTTGGCCTTCCTTTTTAAGCCCCTTGACCAGCAGAGTTGTGCAATGGCTCTTTCTGACAAAGCAACCAATTGTGAAACTTTACAATGCAAAGTTAAACTCTGTTGCCTTTAAGTTGTTTAATACTGTGGGGTTTAATGTTACCCTTTTCAAGAGTTTCTGTAAAGGTGAAACTATTCCTTGCAGGTATTTATGAATAGATAAGTATTTATGAAAGTTTAAGTAACTATTTCATGGTACTTTCCCCCCCACCCAGTTTATCTATGTAATTGAAGTGTCCTCTCTTCCTATGGCTGTTTTGACTCCAGTAAGCTAAATAGCATCACAGAACAGCAAGTGCTGCAGGAAACAATTCCTGTGACAGGCAATGGAAACAATTCCACGGTCTTCCTGGGGTGTCCCACCAAATCAGAGATGCTACACCTGGCCCTTCTTGTGGGGTACATCATGGAGCAACATTGACCTCTCTGTAGTTATTTGGGAAAGTTTAAGTGTTGCCGTATTTAATCTCAGATGTGATGCCATTGCTGTCACAAAAAGGAGATGTTTGTCTACCTCTACTCTGCACGTTACTTTGAATCCTAATAGGAGTCACTGAGGTTTTGGGGTAAACACATGTTGATCATGAGACAATTTTTGTTTTTGTCAAAGCGCTAGGTGATCTGGGAAGAGGATAAGATCTTTCCTCCTTTCCATATGTGCATATCCTGAGTAACTGACTGACTTTTTATCTTCTGTCCAGGGAGTTGTAAAGCCATTTTTACTCCTGGGGTTCAGGGAGCCCTTTTCAAAACTGAGTGAACACAGAAGTCAAGCACATGGGGAATAACTAGCTAAGTAACTTAACTAACTAATTACTGGGGTGGGCGTTAGGTATAACCTTGGATTCCTAGCACTCTGCTGTGATAGCATGGCTGTACACAGCGGTGGGTGTCTGCTGCCACAAAGATCCCAGAAGGATATGAGCTGTCATAATGCAAGGGATGGGAGGAGAATTCGTGGGCCAGGGATCCTGAGAGTTGTGTGAGCCTTATATGCAGGGAATGATATTTCCTTTTGAAGCTATGGAGCTGAGTATGTAAATAATTACACCAAACCGTGTGACTTTGTTATAGTATTGCCTCTGTAGGATTTTTGTCTCTAAGCAAAAAAGTTTCATTCTATAGAAAAATCTTTTGCCCAGCTGAGAATTAGGATTTTTGTCCTGTTGATCATATTCCTCCTTCCTATTTCTCCCATTTATTTCTGTCCCCTCTTTAATGAGACCAGAGGAATGCTAGAGATTGTATCATAAGAAAGGCTTCCAGACTTGCTAAGCCATACCACAGGAAACTGTAGATAAAAATGTAAAATTGCATTTGTATGAAAGCAGTTTTTAATGACGCATACAGGGTGAAGGAGTCTGCCACCCTGAAAACAGTAATGGTGCCTTCTGAAAGAAATCAGCCTGTACTAATAAAGGGCAAATGCAATGTAACTGTCCTTAGTGTGGCTGTTCCTAGTTTAAACTTCATTGTCCTTTAGGGAAGGAGGGAAAAGGTCTGTGCTTTCATATTTATTTTTGCCTGATTCAGATACATTTCCTGTTGACATTGTCATTAAATGCTGTAATTTCCGAGACTGAATTATTCACGTTTGAGTTCAGTATCTTTCCTGAAAAATGTGGGTTTATGGAACAAAATGCTAAGGCAGAACTCATCATGTGCTGGAAGTGTTTCCTCCAAATATTTATGAGATATTTGGGTTTGTTTTGTGCCCTAAAGAGCTACTCATAGAGGTAAATAGACCAGTTACTTTTGTCAGGCAAATGTCAGAAGAGAAATGGCATTTTGACAGTACCACTTTGCTGGGGAGAAAAGAAGGAGGACACTAGGGAAAGGTGGAAGGAGTAATGGGTAAATCTCATTTCCCTGGTGGGTTTAAAGGGTGGACTAGTACTGTCCAGGCCAACCTTTGTTCTCCCTTAGGTCAGCATTGCCTATCTTTTTCAGGGTGCTGGCATCTTAAATATCTACAATTGGTTCCTGTGTTTGCACAGCACACTTGTCTTACGTCTTCAGTTCAAAGGACTCCCATGATAAACAGTCTGAACAAAGTGTCCTTCTTCCTCTATGGTCTCTGCTACATGTGGCAGAAGGCTACTTCTTCCTGTGGTTGACATATTGTAGAATTTCTTTCTTTAATTTGCAAAAGCCAGCTGTGATAGGAAATAGTGCAATCTTAAACTGGAACATTTTCACCAGAGGCGTTGAAGTATAGGATGCAGCTACTCTTCTGCAATGGCACTTTTTGCAGTTTTCTCTATTTTGGAGGGCTGCTCTAAGTATGGAAGTGATAAAATTTTGAAAGGAAAAGACTCCCTGTGGGATGTGCTTTTAACTTCTCTTTTGTTGGTTTAAAAAAAGCTGTTTCAGGAAGTTCGTCAAAAAAAACATAATCTGTTAAGTGGGCTTTCTGATGTGGTATCTACAATCTATTGCTTTTTTTCATGTTTCCTTCATTAGTTTGTACAGATAAGTGAATACAAATCTGTTTGGGGTTTTGTTTTTAATGCAATCTTATTCAGGTTTTATCTTAGGTGTAAACTGAAGCAATACTGGTATCACAGGTATTAGTACAGAAGTGTATTTGTCTTCTAAGCAGGTTTTCTCCTTCCATGTACTAGGGGCTTAGAACAAAATTAATAAAAAAAGTTAAAAAATACATTTGAGTGAGTTCCAGTGTAGTGGTAACAAATTTATAAAATGGTAGGTCTGACCTGTTACTAAGTTCTACTGCATTCAGACAAAAAGTATATATCCTGGTAGTATCAACGGAGTAGGGAAATATCTGAATAGTAGCACATCTATTGCATATATTGAAATTGCCTGCTCGAGTCTCCCTTGCCAGAATCATGAGGTTTATATTCATTAGATCCAGTGGACAGAAAATGGTTTCCTGCAGGGCAGCCCAGCCTTACCATGTATTTTGATGGATTTTTAAAACCCTTCAGTAAGTACTAAATGTCCTGGGGACCTGTGATTCAGGTGTGTGCAGACAAGGGCTGGAGAGCCAGGGTTAAGTGATCACCAGAGCTGGTGTCAGTGTCAGCAAGGAAGTGAAAGTTTTTGGTAAACAAACAGGAAGGGGATGGGCAGGAGAAAGAGGAAATCCTATATTGGATGTTCTGTCTTCGACTTGTTCAAAATACATTGCAAGGGTCATTTGAATGCGCCATTGTGATGTAGCAGAATGTGCAAATGGGATTCAAAGTACATTTTTGTAACTCCAGGCTTACCATTGCAAAACATGTGCTGACCTGTGCAAAGGCTGGAGGGAAGCATCGCAGCCCATGAGGCATGAGCCCATGCAGCAACTCTTCTGCTGGATTGCTGGTGTGGCAATTTGTCCTCCTTTTTCTGTCCAGCTGTATTTGCACTGGCTTCAAGAGAGATTGCACCAGCTGTCCTGGCACCAGTGGAGAGGCACCAAGTCATACTGAGGTGAATTCTAAGCTCATTTCTCTTGAGTTGTAGGTGGCCTGATTGATGTTCGGCTGTAGACAGCAGTTCTCCCACTATGCCTGACCAGGAGAGCTTGCCTCTTCAAAAATCTACTGCTTAATTTCCTTGGGAGCAGTTTCCCTCCCTCTGCCATAATACTTACCATTGTTTCCAAAAAGCTCCTTGACCCACACTGCTTCAAATGTCATTAGTAATGATGTGCTGATTGTTTGAGGCTTTTTTCCCCCAGTTTGCTGGAAAAATCCATGTTTCAGTCTTTGCCCTGCTGTAGGAGTGCTCCCTACCCACCACAATTTCCTTTTTTCCTTCTCTCATCATTCTGGTTTTTTTGCCAACATCATCCTTCTGTTTCTTTGTCTTCAGGACTGTCAGTGTTACAAACTGTTTATCTCCTCTCTTCATTTAGATGTCTGCAGCAAATTTTCTTTTCCCCTTCTGGAAGAGTAATCCTTAGCACCTTTAATAATCCAATTGTCATTTGTAAACTACTTTTCAGGGAATAGACATACAGAAATATGTACCCCCAGCCTCTAGAAGAGACATGAAGTCCAGTGGAGAACCAGCCTGGCAGTATTGACATGTTTTTCAAAGTGTTTTAAGGCTGTGCCTTGTTTAAGGGCAACTTTGTACTTCTGAAGGTGGTCAGCAAGACTCTTCTGTGTAGAAAACAGTTTATATGTAGGTGTAATTGCTCTTTAGAGACAGCTAACTGCTGTTTGACATAATCTGATTTAAAATAGTGACCTCAAACTGACTTAAAATGGCTTTCTGTCTTGAAAATGATTAGTGTAGATTGTCCCCTGACACTTTGTCTTCCCTTCTTGTGATGCTGCTTTGACCTTCTCTGGTCAAGTTTCTTTTCTGTTGCATGCAGGTTTTTGTGTGCTGTGTAGTGGCGCATGTAAAAAATTTTTGAGCCATCATTGTCCCTCCTTGTAAACACTTCTGGTTCAGGGAAACAGAGCATGGATTTATCAGCATGTGTGCTGCCCTGTGGAGAAAAATCAAGTCTTGCTGTTGTGGGGAGGTGGTGCTGAGACAACAGCTCTTGCTCCGGGATTGATAATATTCTGTGCTCATTGGTGTTGGTGTGCCCCATACTCTGATCCCACAGAAATTTAGCTTTGAGAAGGCGGTACAAGTTCAGAAGAACCTAATTCAATGGAGCTGGCACCAGCAGAAAGAGTTTTGGTAGAGTGAACTAGTGGGAGAAGGGTGCTGCAGTTAAGATACGTCTGCTCTTAATTGAGAATTTAAGCAAGGCTAGAAGTGTCAATAATGCATTTGAGTAGCATATTCAAATCATGTGTATTGGACTAGGTTTGGATGAGTGAAAGGTCCTTTTCCCTGCTCCTGCAGTAAAAGCAGGTGGTTTGTATGGTATGACCCAGGAAAGTAATTTCTCCTTGGAGCACAGAATATATGTGTTTATTACATGTTCTGTATCTTGTCATACTGATTTAGAATATATGCTTTCCAAGGGGCTATATTTGTCTCTACCCAATTAGTTATTATCCTTTGCATTCTTATTTGATTGTTTTTTCTCTTTTTGTCTCTTTGCTTCTGCAGTTTTCCTGATAAATTTGTTTGTCAGTGTAACCCCAATTCTGATTCTTAGGTGCAGGATCTTCTCCTACACCTATTCTCATATGGTTTGTGTTGTCCTGAGAACTTCCCATGTGTGGCTAAACAATGAAGAAGTCTTACCAGTTTTTAAAGCATGGTCTTTGCACAACACTTAATACTGTGGAATTAAAATGCAGCTTGTGGACTCATTACTGTTTTCCTGAAACAAACTTGGGTAACCATCATGATCACTGATTTGGTTTTAGTTCTTGCTTTGAAAGTTAACTGCATGGGCCATGAGTACTGAAGTCACATTTAAACAGTGGGGCTTGTGCAAATTCTAAGGCAGTTTTTCACAGTATAGCAAAATCACATGTCCTGCCTGTGAGCTGTATACTTGAGTTATGTGGAGTTACATGGGTAATAAACTTTAATGAGCAACCAGTATGGTTTTAGTAATAGTGCTGTGAAATTCTTGCAGTTTGCAGTGTGAATGTGAAAATAATTATTGTCATGGTCCTCCAGCTTATCTCGAGTCCAAATCTGCTAGAATTATTGTGAGCGCTGGCCTATTTTTTTAAGGTCTGTGAGCTGCCCTTTGTGCAGAAAGTCCTGGTGTGAGTCTTCTGAAGTCTGTCAAGCTCCTGCAAGCCACATGCTGTCACTTGCAGGATCAGAGCCTGATTCAGTGAAATTTGCTATGCTTGTAACTGCTAGGTCTTCATCTGCTATCAACTGGGCATTAAGCAGGACTAGAAACAACAGAGAATACGAAGTGCTGCACAATTCAGTAGTGGTATATTGTGAATACAAAAATGGTGATTGTTTTTAGAGTGAGAAAACAAGAAATTTCAAGGCAAAGTTAAAATAGTAGCAAGAGGTCAAATTATTAATCAGTTTTTGAAAATGAAATAAATTAGCATATTGAGCAAATGCAGTGTGCATCTTTAAAGCGGTCCCCTAGTCAGATCTTCTGCTTTGTGTAGAATAATTTCTTTCAAATGTAAGAGAAATTTAATAAAGTTAATATACTTGCATAACTGCTGTCCTGGTAATATGGGAAACTGTTAATTCTTGCCCTTGAGAAAGATCATCTGCAAAGACATACCTGTGTTTAAAATTGGAGCACTCCAGTTCTTGCTTACAACCTTTGAAGTATGAACAGTCAAGTGAACTGTCACACCAGGTATTTACAATCCTTCCTTCAAAGAGAGCTTCCAGATTCTCACTCTCGCTCCTTTATGAAAACAGAAAGCATGTAAAATATTTCTAATTTTAGTTAACTTTAGAGAAACTTCTCATGTGTTCAATAAATGTGAAAAATATGCTTAGAAACTTCAATGTGAATTCTTATTCATGTTCATTCAGTAACATATTTCCTTCAGTAAGGTATTTCCTTTTGCACTCTCCCTGCCACCCCAGCTCGAGCATGCAGTTTCACAAGGCTTCAGTTAGAGCGTGCTTCCCTCTTTGCATGACAGGCTTTGGTGAAATTTTGCAGCCCGTCAGGATATGTTTGGTAGACTTAAGAGAAGTGTGCTTGTATCTATTAAAAAAACCCTCTGATCTCAAGGACTTAATCTAAAAACCTCCCAAAACAGCTCATCATAGAGCTCTTTTAATACTGTTTATCATGTTTGAAGCAAACTGTTGATTCAGATGATACCCTTGGGTGCCACACCATGTGTGACAAATGGCAACAATTGCTTGAAACAATTTACCAAGCTGGGTGAGAAACCAACTGGTACATTCCTAGTTTAGATTCATGATAGTGAAGGAATATAATTAACACAGAGTTTAAAATTAAGTAAAATAAATTAGTTATAAATAGGCTTCTGTGGAGTGCCAGAACCTGTATTATGTTCTTACACCCTTGAAGTTAAGGGGCATTCTGCTACTTAAAATCAGTGAGAACAAGACAAGGTGGTTACTTAAACAGTTAGTGCTGACTGCTGGTCTAGTATCCCTGAAAAGACTAAACAGAAAAAATTTCATTTCTGCCACGTAATTTAGTGGCACCAGATTTGACAGTGATTCTTTTTTTTTTTTTTTTTTTTTTTTTGAGAACTCTTGGAGTTTCCTCTTGCAACTTGAGCAAACTTGTCCAATGTTTGCAAACTTTCAGGAGGAACAGTACTCTAAGTGTTAGCTCACATCAGCATGAATGACTTAACCCCAGATTTTTATCTAAGCATAGAGTTAATTCTTGAATCCTTATTACATACCCCAGTACAATTTCCTCTGTTTTAGGAAAGTTCTGGATATATCAAGTGCTGTGCAGTTAATGAAACCTAATACAATCTGCTAAAGGAGTAACTTTTTTCTACAATTTAAGTGTATGCTGGTGTTCAAAGATAATGAGAAAAAATCTGCTTCTCTTTTGTGAAATTCAGTGCTTTAGTCATTCTCAAGACATAATATGGTGCTTTTCTAACAAGAATGCTAAGTTTTATTTGCAAGTTTAGTCATGAGTACATAGCAGCATTCAAACATGGAGTTGACAGCAGTTAAAGAAGCCTTCTGACCAATGAAGCAGAATGGCAAATGCAGCATGGGGCAAAGTAATATGAGTTACACAATGGCAAGGCTGTTACAGTTAGGATCCATTGATACAGAAGTCATTCTGCCCTGATTAACCATAACTGTCATAATCCATGTTAAAAGAGGATTGTAGAATGCATGAAACCAGGTAAGGTTTATAAAAATTGATTTATTCCCTGGGGATATAGTTACCCAAAATTGAAAGAACAAAAGCTAATGTGCGCTTATGTTCCGTTCCCCATTTCTCTCTTTTATTAAACACACTGAAACAGGAGACAAACCCGAGGGAGAAGTGGCATACTTTCTATGAGACCACCCTCAAAACCTTCATCAGGTCTTGCTGGCTGTGAATTTGTTGTCCTCCATCATATTTTTATTGACATGACAAGGGAATTGGACAGGCTGGATTGATGGCTTGAGGTCAGTTGCATGAGGTTCATTCAACAAGGCCAAACAGTGGGTGCTGCCCTAGGGTCACAAAAACCCCACACAGCGCTACAGGCTGGGGGCAGAGAGGCTGGAAAGTGGCTTGGCAGAAAAGAACCTGGGGGTGCTGGTCAGGAGCCAGCTAAACATGAGCTAGCCAGGTGGCCAAGAAGGCCAGTGGCATCCTGGCCTGTATCAGCAATAGTGTGGCCAGCAGGACCAGGGCAGGGATTGTCCCCCTGTACTGTGCACTGGTGAGGCCACACCTCAAATCCTGTGTTTGGTTTTAGGGCCTTCATTACAAGGACACTGAGGTGCTGGAGTGAGTCCAGAGAAGGGCAGCAGAACTGGTGAAGGGTCTGGAGCACAAGTTTTATGAGGAGTGGCTGAGGGAGTTGGGGCTGTTTAGCCTGGAGCATAGAAGGCTCAGAGGAGACCTTATCACTCTCTGCAATTACCTGAAAGGAGGCTGTGTGCAGGTAGCCTTTGATCCCTTTTTCCAAGCAGCAAGTGACAGGACAAGAGGAAATTGCTTCAACTTATGCCAGGGGAAATTTAGATTGGATACTAGGAAAAATTTCTTCAGTGACAGTGTGGTCAGGTGTTAGAACAGGCTGCCCAAGGCAGTGGTAGGATCTCCATCTCTGAAAGCGTTCAAAATAACTCTCTAAATATGGTGTCTGGGAACATAGTTTGCACTTGATGATCTTAGAGGTCTTTTCCTACCTTAACAATTCTATGATTTTATGTTGTGATAATTTCATGATGTTCATGATCTTTGCATTCTATTTACAATTTAACAGTGGGTTTGAATTACAGGCACATTTCAAAGCAAGAGATCGCATCTGCAAAATAGTCTTTATTGCCAACAACATATTAAGTAGTTGAAGGACACTTTCATAAATAACTATTCTCTCCCCTCTGTCATAGTAGCTGTTAATAATTTGCTTCAACGAGAGTCCCATCAATCAATTTGTCCGGGCATATGGAGGTTGAGCATTAGGCTGCCTTACTTGAAGGAGACAAAGGTTTCAGGTATCAGCTGCTACCTGCAAATATACCTTCCTTTGCACCTTCTGGAGAAGGCAGAGTAACAAATTTCAGCTGAAGAGCTCATTAGGGTGCAGCCTGGTGATGATTCCCCAAATTCATTTTAAGTTAGCAAGTTGCTCACTTTGTCCCTTGTTGTCTTCTGAGGCTCAGTGAAAACAGGGAGAAGCTCTCATTTCTCTTTCATGCATCATGTTGTAAATGGAGGCATGGGACACTGCACAGTAATACTCAGATGATTTGTGAGGCAGTGCCTCTGCTTTCCAACACATCAAACAGTGTATTGAAATCAACACCTGAGTAAAGCCACTGTGGGCATAAACCAGGCCTTTTGGACTCACACAGGAGCTCTCGTTGCACATGTCTCAACTACACCTTGTTTTGGGAAGCAAAGTGTTTGTGAAGGAGAAGGGGAGGATGAATAGCTGGGTAAGTACTGTTGGGAGTGAGGAAGGATCGTTCCCAGATCTGTCTTCTCCACAGAAAGTATGTGAAGCTTGTCCTATCCTTCCATCATGTCACTTGTTATGAGAATGAAGACCTTTGGGCTACTCCTGTACCTCAGTCCAACACCTTTGTTTTTTTTATGTGTAGTTTCTCATTTTCCTATACCACAATTATTGCTCTAATCACTATAAAGGAGTGGAGAAGGATCCTTATCCTAGTGGCAGGCATAGACATACATAAAGTGCAGGGCAAACACTGAAAATTTAGCACACTGCCATTATTGGCCAAAATCATCAGTTTAAAGCTGAAAAAACCAGTATGTGAGTCATAGATGCACTCAATTTGGAAAGTAGATGTTGTCCTCGGGGTTTGCTAGCTGGATTGGGACACTTCCTAATAGTTAGGAAGAATGTGATCTTTTCGTGTGGTTTGGCCAAATTTTCATTTGGAAATAGAGGTTTGAATGTGAAGCTGCTGTTTGTCATTACTGAGAGCTTTTACTCTCAAGAAATGTCAAGAAAATGACATTTTTACTTATAGCTTGCATTACACTTTAAAGTTTTTTTAAGTATTTTGGGAACCTTTGCTCTAAGTTGGTTAACATGTTGGCAGAGCTTTTCTGTTCCATGTCATATGATCCTTTTGAAGAATTTGATAGAAGTATTTATTCTGTTATGTCAAATTAAGATGTTACTTGACCTTTTTCCCTATCTTCAAAAGATATAGTACAGTGGAAAAAAGTTGAGGAAATGGAAGTTGTGGTTGCCTGAGGGCTGGCAAAGTGAATTAATTCATTGTTGATATTGATTCAAAATTCTGGAGGATGCAGTTGAGGCAAATGATTGTAATAAAATAGAACAAGTATTATAAGGTCAGAAAACAGATGTTATTTTAATGTAAGACTTGGTTTAAAATTAGTGCCAAAAATACTGACTAAATGAATCTGGAACATTTTCATAATATATAAATTGCATTATGCAATGTTAGAAAAATTACAATCTTCTGTGGATTGACCTTCTTGTGTTTTGGTAATTTTTTTTTCTTCAATTGAATAAACAAGGATCAGTAATTGGTACAAATTCCTCTTCATTTCAATGTGATATTTTGTTTCAGGATTTTATTTTCATCCCTCTGAAAGCATTATAACATCATTATACCACCGCAATGACATTATTTTCAGTGTTTCTTGCTGATTTTCATTTACTTTAATGTGTTTTTTTTTAACCACTGCCAAAATTCCTGCATAAAACCAAGATTTTAACTAATCTAGACAAAACCGTAGTGAATTTACAGAAAAATAGAAGATTTTGTTTTCCTGGCCAGAGCTTCCCACCCTGTTAGAGCTACCTTTCATGTCATCAGCTATGATGATATTTATTATAAGTGTTATGCTATCATTTATGAACTCCAGCAAAGACTGTGTATTTTAGCCAAGCACTGAATAAAGTTACCCTCTCCCTGGACACTTAAAGGCAAGACAGGCAAAGGCTGCAAAGTGCCATTTGAGTATAGAAAAATGTTTTCTTTGATAGAATTAGTTTTACCAAAGCGCTGCTTCCTATTGGAAGTTTGAGATGTGATAACTTAAGCCATTTGTTTGCCATTTAGTATAGCAATGGGTTAGTTTGTGTTGGTTAATGAATCACTTAAAAAACTCATCTAGTAAGAAAAAAATATATAAATGGGAAGTATAGGAAAAAAAGATATGATATATGATATGATTTATGTGATATTGCTGCTCAGAAGGGGTCTGCCTTTTCCAGAAACATGTCAATACAGCATCAGTATGTCAGCTCCAGATATTTTATTTCACCAAGAGTTTTTGGTTCTTATTTCAGCTGTTGCAGGATTTTTGCTGTATGGTTCCTCCTGTCCTGTGAAGACAGGCTGAGAGAGGTAGGGTTGTTCAGCCTGGAGAAGAGGAGGCTCCCGGGAGCAGCTTTCCAGTACCTACAGGGGGCCTACAGATGAGCTGGAGAGAGACATTTTATAAGGGCATGGCATGACTGGACATGGGAGAATGGCTTTAAACTGTCAGAGAACAGGTTTAGATTAGATATTAGGAAGAAATTCTGTACTGTGAGGGTGGTGAGGCCCTGGCACAGGTTGCCCAGAGAAACTGTGGCTACCCCATCCCTGGAGATGTTCAAGGCCAGATTGGATGGGGCTTTGAGTAACTTGGTCTAGTGGAGGGTGCTCCTGCTTGCAGCTGGGGGCTTGGAACTAGATGATCTTTTAGGTCTCTTACAACCCAAACCATTCTATTGATTCTAATCCACAGTCTACTTCCAATATAGTGGTATAGCAGCACACCTTTTGGCCCTGTTGTAACTTGCATTTTTATTTTAAGGAAATGGACTTGAGGTATGAATATTGCAGAGTCCTCTCCCCTCATTTCGATACGAAGGCAAATGTGGGAAAGATAAACAGGACACCAAACGATAGAGAAATGGGTGGTGAGAATGTAATTGAGAACAGTAGTCAGCTTGGTAAAAGATTCAGGGAAGGTGTCTGCCAACCCAGACTGGTTTAGTTGGACTGAGATATTTGTGCATTTATGTTGGGAATCAGGGCTCTGAAGAGGAGAGGCAGAAATACTGGTGCAGGGCTCAAAACTGAGCATTGGAGAGGAAGCAGAAATGAGATGGATGTATGAGTGTAGTAGGAATGCAGGTGTTTGGGAGCTTGAAGGTGGTAGGGTGATACTTCCTGTAACTGATGTAGGAAAGCACAAAAATAATCTGAGATAGCATGGACAAAGTAGAATTTGTCTTGGTCTCAGTTGCTAAGGAAGGAATTGTGAAAGAAGCTGAACAGGGGGAAGTGCAGCAGACAGGAACCACTGCCAGTCTCTTAGCAGGACCACTTTCTATTTCCTGGTGTTACATTAGCATTACATTGAGACTTTTAAAAAGTACTTTCATTTGCAATGAAAAAATATGAGGCCCCTTGTGATATTGAGGCATTAGAAACACACAGGTGGTTGAGCATATTGTGCACAACAAATAGCCTGGGAAAATAATGGGGAGGTATTTAATATCAGGGTGTAAGATAATGCCACAGGGGATAGGAAAGTCTGCTGTGACAATAGTTTGCTGTTATGAAAAGTGATACAAGCCTGGATATCTTATTGGATGGCCATATGATTATGAAAGGCCAATGTGATGAAAGTGTGAAAATCATAAATTAATTCTGGGATTTATTGAGTGATGAATTCTAATAGATGGAAAAAATAGCAATACTACTTGCTTCAAGGTGAAAATCATCTTGAAACCCCTGGGCAGCTTCAACCTCCTGTACTTAAGAGGGATGGGTTCAAAGTGAAATGGATGTGGAGAAGGGCTGCTAGGATAACCAGTGGAAGTGGAAAAAACTGAGAGGGTTTGGCCATTAAAGTCTAGAAGAGAAACTGAAAAAGATGTGACTTCTTCCTAATCTCCCAAGAGGATGAAGGGCTAAATGTTATTTTTTTCTCCAAAACATTTTTAAGACTGGGACTTACGTGACAGCTTCTAAGCCAAGTGGAATGAGGTCCTGAAACCTTTCAGCAATAACATTTTGTTACCATCCCCATTAATCTCTCTAAAAATGGAGCATGGCAAACTCACTTCTGTGCTTGTACAATGTGATTGTGCTGCCTAGAACAGATCTGCCTTTCCCTGAGAGAAATTTGTATTCCTGTGCTCTAAACTAGATAGTTGTGTCGTCTTGCTCTGACAGACATTCTTGGAAAATTTGAGGGATTGACTTAAGTGAGACCAGGTCTGAGGAAATTTTACAGTAATGTGCTTGTTGCATGCTTTTCCACCACAGTAATGTTGGTTACACTGGGGATTAACTTGTTTCTCTTCTTCACCTGTTTATATAGGTATGTATGTCAAAATACTTTTTTAATTTTGTCTCACCTTTTCCACAAGGAAGATTGAAGCAGTTAAAAGAACTCCCCCATTGTTTTTCCATTTCCTTTTAAATGCTGGCAGCTGGACTACAGCTTCTCCCAGCTGAGGAGCAGTGGGAGTCTACACAGGGCAAGTCTGTCATAGCAAACACTGAGTATTTTCAGGTTATCCGTGCTCATTTCTATAAGAACTGCAGGGAACATGCGGTGATTTGTGCCCGGGTGTGTCTGTGGCCCCCATTCGTGTGCCTGTCAGAGAAGGGATAAATTCCATTTGGGAGACACAGGGATGGGGTGATCCAAACCTACAGAAATAAGCTAAATTTAAAAATATGTTAAGTACACTAGCAAGGGTTGACTGAGACGTACAGAACCATTTTAGCAGAAAGATAAGGGAGGAAGAAACTGCTTGAGTTCCCCTAGCTAGTTGCCAGTGCAAAAACAAGATACAGGAAGTGAAACAAGCTCAAAATGAAAGCTGGCCCCAGATTTCTGCATTTGCATGAGTCTAATTTGATGAAAGTTATCAGACAGTCAGAACTTACAGTAAAATTGAAATGTGTATCTATAGATAATAGTATATATATATTTAAATTAATATATAGCTATAAATATATATGGTGAATTGCAGGTTTAAGAATAAGGCTCAACAAGCATAAATCAAACAACTTATGAGATCAGTGAGGAACAGAAAACAAATTCTCTTCAGTTGCTCTCCAGTTGATGCTTTCATATTGCTTCCAACCACAGATAATTTATTTTTGTCACTCTTATTCTCACTATGGTCTAGGGGCAAATCTTCACTGGCACAAATATGTGTAGAGCAGTACTGATAAGCCATTGCTGAGCTTTACCACCTCCAGTTAAACTCCTGCTCAGTATTCCTTAGCAGTTGCTTTGCCATGTGCTGATGGGTCGGAAATGAACCCAAGTTTCCCAGAAATAGTCCTCATCATAGTCCCAATAACAGAGATAAAGGAGATCCTTGCAATGCTTGGGTAGCACAGATGATGTGGAAGCAGATCAACATAAAGTGAAAGTAAGCACTGAAGGTGAATGAAATCCTTACATTTAAGATTTTTTTTTAAATTAATTTACTTAAGGTGAATGAAATACTTACATTTAAGATTTTTTTTTTTTAATTAATTTACTTAAGGTAAATGAAGTCCTGACATTTAAGATTTTTTTTTAATTTTTTTATTCTAGAATTATAAATTTGAACAGTTGATCGAAGTGATGTAGAATGTTGAATGAGCTTTTGAAAAACAGGTGTCTGTGTCCTTGAGCTGAGCAGGATTACAATCCTTCCTCCCCAGCATTTTTAATCTAAGCTGATCACTCTGAGTTTTGAGACACTTCTGCCTTGACCTTGGGAAAAATGCACAGGAGTTCAGGAGATCTGATGAAGGCATCACTGTGTTACCTCTGACTATAGCTTGTGAAGTATCAGCAGACCAACTGGCATTAAAGGCCAGAATGAAACATCTAAAACAGAGGGCAGTAGTATTTTCAAATTTTCAGAGATATTAAAAATAAAACTATTTACTCCTCTGCTCTCTAAACCCCCTGTAAAGCTCCAGGTGTGAAACCAGTTGGATTTTTATGTATAGGTATGAACAGTTGTTTCCTGTTCTTTGATTCTAAAGTTTAAATATAAAGCAATATTCAAGACTCAGAGTAAGTTGGGGGTTTTAATTTTTTTTTCTTATTCTTATACATTAGAAATTTGTGGTTTAAATTAAGAGTTTACTCTTCATACTCAATATGAATACAAATTTATTTTATTTATGTACCTGTTAAAATGCATATGTTAAAAAAATCTCTTGAAACCCAAACCTTATAGCATTGGTGTTTAGATACATGATTGTTGACCTTTTCAACAATAGATATTTATTGGATGAAATACATACTTCTTTGATAAAATACTTCTTTGATAAAGCTTGTATGCTCAGTGCTGTAGTTCTAATTATTTTAAAAGTGACTTCATTATTGGAAAAGTCAAAGTATAACCTATGAAGATTTGAGAATCATTTCCACGAAGACATGACTTTAATCAAGAAAAGACCAGACATATTGAGTGGGTTTTTTAGGAAATAATCCCTAATATATACCATATGTGTTGTATGTAAAAAAATCACAAGGAAGAGAATGGTTTTGAACACAAAACGAAGATTTGTAGATGATGCAAAGAGTAAGCAGTGGCATGAAATGAACCCCCAAATGCTCTTGATGGTGCATGGACAGGTGATGGTCACATGAAACTTGACTGCTTGCAGTAGGACGTATTGTGTCTTTAGACACGTTACTTTGCTGGAAGTGTAGAAAAAGCAATAAATAATGTATAAAGCAATTCTGTTTTGGGGACAGACAGCAGATATTAATCCTGGAAGAATGCTGCATTGGTTTCTGACTTCCATACCTCCCAAACCATTTTGGAATTAAGACCCAAGTGCTGCAGTAGCAAGATGAGAGAGGGGACTCAAGGCCAATTCAAGGCAAATGTAGAGATCAAAATCAGTGCTTTGGAAAAACCTGCTGCAGAGACTCTGTGTGTTAGCTCTTATGGATACTCCTGTGGCTTTTTGAAGGGTGTCTGAACTTAGATTCTTGTCACCTTGCTGCAGCTGTTAACCTAAGTGTTTACCTTTTAGCCATGAACTACAGTATGCTCTTTGTTAAAAGTAAACTGTTACTTTTTTAGATATCTATTTATAAAGATCAGCAGCTATGTTAAGTAGAATCTCTTTTAATTCAGTGTTTATCTTTCGAGTCTGGAGGTGTTGACAGGACAATAAATGAAAAACATGGATAGGAAGTAGTGTCTCCTGTATTGCAGAACTTTTGGAATGGGAAACATCTGAGTAGGGACTGGCAGCATTTTCTCTGATGTATGAATTATTTTTATCTCTGATAAAGAATAATGGAGTTTGGTTTGTAATGATGTTGGGCTCTCTGTATTGCTCTTTGCTTACTGTATTCTCTTTCTCTTTTTATCTACACAAAACACTTCCTTGTGACACAGCAACAGAACACTAAGCAAATAAACATTTACATCAAGTGAAATGTTTTATTTATTTATACACTCCTCCCTGCACTGTCATTTTAGTTAGGTCAGGATCCCATTCCTGAAGCAGATGCCTACATGCTAAGCTGTGATCTGTGTTCTGGAGCAGAGTTGGAGTGCAAGAATGGGGATGCTTTGGGAGAATGCAGTGTGGGGCTTGCCTTTAGGTAAACCCTTGTTATCAGCTGGCTCCTACTAAATGTTCAATCCTTGGGGCTATACTGGAGTGGAAAGGGGCAATAACCCCCTTAAACCAGCTTTGGGCTTCAGCACTGACTGTTGGGGTTTTTGCCCATGTAGAACTAGCTAAGGCCTGTGGGGACTGTGGGCTTTCATCTCTATGAGGAAAAGAACCCAGAAAAAAACAGTGCTTCATGATGAGGCTCAGGATCTTCTCTTTGTTTGAAGCCATCACAAGGGCCATCTCACAAACTGTATTTGTGTGATTTCACATGACATCAAGTAAACTTCTGTGTGATTTTGAAGCACCTCTGCATGGTTATTACTGATCAGTTGTTACAGTCATGAACAAATGCCAACCTTGAGTTTATCAGCACAGCCTCACAGCAGGTTTAACTTACAGCTGTTCATGTGCTTTCAGCTGCAGAAAAAACTCTCAGTAAAAAAATGCTTTTCTTAGAGTATACACTGACACTGGGCATGCTGCAGTCTCTAAAGATGTGCTCAGCTTTCTTACAGGAATAGGGAAAGGGATTTTTGGCTGACAACTTAGATCAAATTACTTCATGCCCTCCACTTCAGCTGTTTGTTCTGTAGAGGCAGAACTATTCAAGAACAAAAAGGTTAGCACTTAAGTGGATAAATACCTGATCTTGCAGATACAGCAAGTAATTAAACACTGGCCTTCCTGATGTCTAGGGTGAGTTTGCAAACACCAGTCTGCCTTTGGGTGTAAAAATTTCCTATGAACCATTAATGACAGAACAAGAGTCATCTATATACCCACAGTTATAAATAAATAAAATAAATTTTAAAATCCTTCTCAGTATTGCAAAACAACTAGCATATAACCCACATGGAGCTGAACATTATTAAAAAGTTAAAATCAAGCATTAAAGATGTTTGTTTCTAAGGGAAGCTCCTGTGTGAAGATGTGCTCCAGTGCTTTCCAATAAGTGTGGTAACACTGAAATGTTTATGTTCAAGAAGAGGAAACTCTTATTCTCTGCCTGGTCAGTGCCTATTGACTTTTTGTAGGATTCCTTTTATTTTTATTTCAAGAGAGGACAAGAGGGAGCAATGGGTTCTAATGCTGCTTTAACCAGGATTACAGATCACTGCTGAAATCTTATGGACATCCAAGACCTGTTGGCAATAGGTGACAGATAATTTGCAGAAATGGTAGGAGAGGAAGTATCCTCCTGTCATATTTAAAAGAAAACACTCTGCCTGTGGATAGGACAGTGAATGTGTCATTATGTAGTGCTTCCTCAATAGGACATTAAATGAAGGTGATGTTGGAAGTGAACCTTGCCACGTAGGACTGCTTGTTGCCTTGGCTTATTTTTGTGATCAGTTAGGATTGTGATTATCATAGGTATTGTTACAAAAGTATGAGTCTTAATATGAACCCAGACCAATCTGGTTAATTTTTGTAGCACGTCCCATTGAAACAGTTGTGTCTGCCAATGGACACTTCTGCTTTACCTGTTCACTGCAATAAACCCTTTCTGTCCTGAAAGAGGTAAAGGGAAAAGTGGGATGAGAGTCTCACAATCTGCTTTAGCTTCTCCAGCTGTGTTTGTTTACTTGAACCTATATTTGCTCCCAGCTCTTATTTTAGGTTTTACATAGTTGTTCAAAGAACTGGCTTTAAAGATTAATTAGGACGGGGGATGGGGGGTGTGGTGAGACTGTGTGCCTGCAAGGGAAAATGTGACTGTGAACCTAGCATTAGAGCACTGACCTGAAAGGAGGGAGAGAGGAAGGAAGGAGAGGGTTGAAAAACATTCATAGTGGATTCTTTGAAGAGTAAGTATAATTACTCTCCTCAGAGGGAGGATTGTAGAGATAATGTTGTATATATATTTGCTGGAGTACTATGTAATTGTATCATGGGATTAGCAGTCAGGTTCCAGTCATGCAGATGCTAACAGCTGTATCTCATCTGATTTAGCATGGATGCTCATCCTGAGAGAAGGATTAGCCTTCTAAATTATATTGAAAAGGAAATCCTTGTGTGGTGGTTTGCCATCACTGGCACACACATCGGCTGTGTTAGGCTGCTGTAACACGCCTGTGTGAACAAGGAGATGCATTACTGAAGGTCGCAGTAGCAGCATGTCTGCCATGGGGCTGGGACTGCACAAGTCATCAGCCTCATGTGAGACAGGGATTTGAATCAAACAGAGCTCCCTGCTAGACTGGCTTCTGCAGAATGATATGGGGAGATACAAGCGCTGCTAGTTCCAGCTGCAGTTCTCAGAATTTGGACAGGAATTTTTTTCCTATGTCTTCCAAAAGAGTATTTTCTTTAAAATAACAGGTAAAAGTTATCCCTACAATAATTGCAATTTTGTTATATCTATTCCAAAGCTCAGAGAAGTATCAGAAAGATACAAGAGGTTTGGGCAGGGAAGAGTAGACTGGGGAGAAAATATAAAAAAATCTGATGAAATCGTAAATAACTGTTTACTTCATCTGTGAATTAAGATGAGATAATTTCTTTCCTTTGCAACAAAAAAGAGCTATCAGTGTATGGGCCTAACCTTCAGTTGTTTTCCCCATAAACTATTTTGTATGAAAAGGAAGCGCATTTTTACTATGTAGCCAGATGATTTCATGGGAAAGGGCTTGGTTTATGGCACAGTGATTTTGTTTAATACCTTTTTTGTTTCAACAGGAAATATGGGGTGTATAAAATCAAAAAGGAAAGAGAGTCTGCATGGAGATGGGCTAGATTTGAAGAATCAACCAGTACGTAAAACTGAACGAACTATTTATGTGAGGGATCCAACGTCCAATAAACAGCAAAGGCCAGTAAGTAGATAGTCTCAGGAGAGAATTCCTGCAGCCAGAACAAAGCATGACTGGCATAACTTAAATTTCAATCCAAAGCATATGCATGGAAAACCTCAAATTATCATTAATACACAACTGGGCTTTTAGTGTTCTGTAGTTCACCCTCAATGAATAAGTACCTGGAGGAATAAAAATTTAAAGATGGTGGTTTGCTAGTTTATGTTTGTCATAGTTTTCTGCATAAAAAAAGTAATTTGGCAATGCTTGAGTAGATATAACTATGTCTGTAGAATAATGCTAGATGACATAAGAAAACCTGAAGTAGTTTAGATCCATTTTTTAAAGCATTGGTGTTGGGTTTTTGATAGCTATGGGATCCAGGTGTCAGTTATTCCATTGAAAGCTGAAGTGATTCTTCATGGGTGATTCTTTACCAGCTCTAGTCAGCTTTACTCACTGAGGGGCACTACTCAGCCTTGCCTGAGGTGTGTAGGTAAGGATGGGAGGGGAGCAGAGGGTGCAGTGGTGAAGGGAGCAGCCCTGTGCTGCGGGAGGAACAGGCTCACATGTTCCATGTGTGCTCCTAGCTTTGGAAGGAAGGGTGCTGGGATGGGAAATTCTACTGGGTACCAAGTGGGTTTTCTAATTTGCAGCATGACTGGTACCTTTTTTATCCCCCACCTTCCCTACTGTGCTGAGGAAACTGTGTCTCCTGACTGCCCTTGGTCAGGGACCTGCTCTCTTCAAGTGTGAGTGGCTCCCTGCTCTCTGCTCTCCTGAGCTGACACAGTGAACTCGGTGTGCTCTCAGTCGATGAACTCACATCACAAACCACCTTTTTTTAAAATTTTTTAATTACTCTTTTTTTCTTGTACAGCCTTAGTGGCATAACTGTGCTTGTAGTTCTTTAGCGTGACAGCTACATGGTAATACCTGTCCTGCTTAAATGCCCTATGTAAAGCCTCTTCAGCAGAAGTCCCAAAGCTGTGAACTTCCTCCCCACAGCTTATACCACATCTTCACAAGGTCTGAGATGCTCAATTTAAATCTAGGGGACTTCTCTATTTATATATTGTCATGTAAATAATACATGTTTTTATATGCAATACATATTTTGAAGAATGGTGGGAATAAATCCGAGCATTTCCTTTTAAGACATTCAAGATGATACCAAAGCAACTGTATAATATGTAGTTGTAATTTAAAATCATCACAAAGATCTAAAACTGCTTAATTGAAGACGTATTTTATTGTAGGCAAATCCAGAAGCACAGCTCTTACCAGGACAGAGGTTTGTCAGTCAAGGTATGTTTCTATAGAAATCCCACAGCTGTATGCTGTGCCCATGTCAGCCTGCAAAGTGATGTGAATGTGCCTTTGTCTTTCTACTTCTGTAGATGCAGAGGAGCATGGAGTCATTGTGGTAGCTTTGTATCCCTATGATGGCATTCATGAGGAGGACTTGTCCTTCAGGAAAGGAGAAAAACTGAAAGTTATTGAGGAGTAAGTATGACAATATTGTTGTATTGCAGATTTTCTTTGGGCTCATCTAATTCCCTCTACAGTGCTTTGATATCCTACTTACCCCATGGGTGTAGGAATGATAAGTGAGCTCCCTTACACGTGATAATACACATGCTTTATGGAGTTATTCCAGGTTGGATGGGACTTTGATCAACCTGCTGCAATGGAAGGTGTTCCTGCCCATGATAGAGATGATCTTTTAGGTCCCTTCTAACCCAAACCATTTTTGGGTCTACAGTTCTCTGACTTGGCAGCTGGCCTCAGTAACAGTGACCGGTGCATATTGATCCAGTGGAACCAGTGGCTTCTCAGGGTGCTTGACTTCAGAGGAGAGATTGTGCTTCTCTCTCCAGCCTAGGAACAGCTCTCATCAGACTAGAACCTAAATAACAATTCATCATTTTCATTTTCTGTGAATACTACTGTTTTTGTTTTTCAGATCTGGAGAATGGTGGAGAGCAAAATCTCTCACAACAAGAAAAGAAGGTTTCATTCCCAGCAACTATGTAGCAAAAGTAAACACCTTGGAAACAGAAGAGTAAGTTCTCCCAGTCTCCAAATTCTGGCAAGCTTCTTCGCCTTGGTGGTGTAGCCTTTGTGGGTGGGGAAGGAGTTCATTCTATCTCTTTGAAATACTTTCAGATGGTTCTTCAAAGACATAACCCGAAAAGATGCTGAAAGACAACTCCTGGCTCCTGGAAATGGTCCTGGAGCTTTCCTTATCAGAGAAAGTGAAACATTAAAAGGTAGGTTTTGGAGTGGTGCTTTGGAATTGATACAGAGATAAAAACATGCAGTCAGTCTACCCAGAAATTGGCATTGGATGTGGAGTAGTTGCAGTGCATCCTATTGTGTGAATTCTCTGCAGTTCTGTAGGGGTGAGAAGAATGAGAATAATACCATAAAAAGAGAGAAGAGAGTTGCAGGCTAACACCCAAAGCTGAGATAAGGGGGGAAAAAGTGTTATGTGTGTGATTACACTGACAAGAAGCAGGAATTAATGAGGTGGCATCTTTTCTCTTCTTAATGTTTGTGACTCCTTTATTGAAAGACATATTACTGTAATAGTAGCTGCTGCATTCTGTAGTCTTCCATTATTGAGTCTGTATCCATTGCTACAAGTTTAAAATTGTAGTTAGTGCATAGTGAGGGTTTTCACTTCTACAGTGTAGTGGGATTCTTTTCAGAAAGCTGTTTGGTAACTTTTTGTGCTGTAAACAGAGCACTTTGTGCAGAAAATCTTAGTGAAGTCTCCAGGACTTTGAGAAGAGCATGGGAAGTTCTGCCCCAGCCTGTAGATTCTGACTGTAAGTCTGGATGGGTATTCCAGCTGCATGCTGTAACAGTGCATCATCCAGAGGAAGACACGTGAAGCCTTTCAGCAGGTCATGCCTCTCCACTCCATAGGGTAGAGGATCTAATACTGCAGATTCTTGACTAGGTATCATCTGTAATGGGCCTGTATCATTGTGCTCTCAGCTGACAACTCTTAAATGAATTCTCAAAGGAAGTCTCCTAAATTCTACATAGGGTGCTGAGATTAAGGCAGACTACCCCCAGATTCACTGGATATGTGTATGAGGAGAGATAAGGGGGTGAAATCCTTTTTTATCCTTTGAAAATGGGCAAGAATTGTACAAGCAGAAGAAACAAAGTGCTGTAGCTAAGGGTAGATGCTCTCCTGCCCAAATTTAAATCCCAGATGATATTAGGCTTCCTAGGACTGCCTAGGGAACAACGGATCTAGCAGATCAACAGATCTGCTCTCCCTCCTCTATGCCTGAAGCCATCTCCAAACTATCCTTTTGCCACTCAGCCCATGACAACCAGCATGTTCCTTTTTCAAAATGCTGATCTCCAGATTTCAACTTTCAACCCCAGCCACTCCTACTCGAGCTGGGGGACTTTCCACAAAACTGGGCACTGAATGAGGAGCTGCCTGGAATATGGAACAAGTAAGTTTGTTGAATAAGATTGAAAAAGAAAGTGTGACTGTAAGCTTTTTGGTGACCAGTTCAGGGCTGGGTTTTGCTAACTTCCTCCTGTGGATTGCAAAATGCTTTTTGAGGAAATAAGGGAGTAAAAAGAAAGTCAGACAAAATGGTGATTTTCTTAGGCTCAACTGTGCATGTGTGGACTTTGTAGATTTTTGCTATCTGTTAATGAGCCTTCATTCTTTATCCACAGGCAGCTATTCTCTCTCCATAAGAGACTATGATCCAGAGCATGGTGATGTTATTAAGCACTACAAAATCAGGAGTCTAGATAATGGAGGATTTTACATCTCCCCAAGAATAACTTTTCCTAACATCCATGATATGATCAAACATTATCAAAGTAAGTTAAGTCATTTTGTGAATTACTTAATAGAATGCATTATTTCCTGTGAAGGAAAATAAATGGTTTCTTCTTTTGTTTCAAAGTTTTTCTTCTTTCTTTTTGTTTTTCCTAAATAACTTGGGCATGCATGTTATCAACGATAAAGTAAAACTGATTGAAACCCAAGTATTGTTATTACCATAACCAGATCTAGCACTGGCATACCATTGTGAAATGAGGACTAGCTTTATAATATGATTCATCAAACTTAGGGTGATGTGAAGCTATAATAAGAATTGCCTGCATTGTAAATTTATTTGAAAGTAAATTTTTATTCATAATTAGCAGAAATATGTATAGACTTGTGAATGTTTTCTTGTACCTAGTGTTGAGTGTGAAATTGGTTTTATTTTTCCTGTAAATGTGTTTGTTTAATTATTTATTTTTAAAGGAAGAAATATTCCCTGTACTTCAAAGAAATAAAATTGCACCCACATAAAATATATGCATTTATTTTAAAAAAGAAAAGAGGAAGGAACAAGTCTACCTGTGTTTTAGCTGCAAAACTGACTTCTTATTCTGCATAACCTCCTGCTGGATAGCTCCAAAAAACAGTTTTTTTAATCTTGTAACTGGGAATAAAGACAGGAGAAAAAAATGTAGGACATAAAATCACATAGTAATTTTTGAAGACCATTCTGAGGACATGGCCATGAAATTTTTCTGAATAGTTAGGTATGTGTGCTAGCTGTTCAGCACAGCTGGAAAAACCTGAGAATTATTCAACATTCATATAAAAGTTATAGCCGGTCAGTGTCTGGAGGAAAAATAATGTTGACCTACTTATGCTTGCATGCACATCTGTCTGAAACCATGTTGCAAGAAAATTTAATGACAAATTCAGAATACAGATCCCAAACCTGACTCCAATGTGCATCTTAATCAATACAGTGTCAGCAATAAAATCTGATATTGTATTTACTTGGTACAAATTGTACTAAACCCCCTTAATAATCTGACAGTAACCAGATGCATGTGATACTTTTATATTAAATTTTTTCTGAATGCCAGATTTTAGATCAGAGGCACTTAAACTTTTGTGGAAGCACCAGAAAGGCTACATTTTCATCATAGGATCTAGTTATTTTGAACATTATTGTGGGCTGGTTAGTGCAATTAGGCAATTTTTGTCTCAAGTAGTGTGGCACAGGAGTGTAATGTATTTTATATTTTGTTTTTTCTTTGAAAACCAGGGCAATCAGATGGCTTATGCAGAAAGTTGGAAAAACCTTGTATTAGCCCCAAACCTCAAAAACCATGGGATAAAGATGCATGGGAAATTCCACGGGAATCAATTAAATTAGTGAAGAAACTTGGCGCTGGTCAGTTTGGAGAAGTCTGGATGGGTAAGTTTATTCTTTTGATGTAAGTATTTAACTCTGAAGGAAGTGTCATTTCAGAGTCATTCAAAAACATAGTGGACATGAACCTGATCCTATATACTTGTAAAACAGCAAAATCAGGCCCAGAATATACCTTCTTGTGAGGAGAGGGAGCTTGTAAAAGGGGGTAGATGCCTGTTGAGGATGTGGAACAAATCCTTTTGGTGTCTTTTAAGGGAAAAAAGTAGTGAGTAAGCACTGTAATTTAGAAGGTCAAAGACAATAGAGCTTTTGTTATGTTTTGAGGTGGAAATAGGTTATAGTAAGATGTGGCTACTGAGTCTTAATATTAATGAGCCTCTCAGAACTTTGTTTCGAGTCAGAAAGTGTTAAAGAAGAAGAAATGAAAAGAAACCATGTATTTTAGTGAATTGTGTATAGAGATTTCATTGTCCATTTGTGAAGAAATGCCTTCTGCAATGTAGTGCATATACTGAGCGAAAAAAGGGAACAGACTTAACCTGAAGAGTGTTGTCTGCCAGTGTGCTGCTCAGAAAGTAGGTGATTTATGTAGTGGGAAGACTAGAGATTGAACAGCCTATACCTTGAGTCATCAGGCAAGACCCCAATAACAAAACTGTCATAAGACTTACAAGCTGTAAACATTAATATATACCCAGCAGAAAATGATAGCATTAATTATTATAACCTGAATAACCTGCTTTGTTGGCTTACAAGCAGTATTTCCTATTGGCAAGGGGCTATGCCCAGTGTCACATTCTGTGAAAATGGTTTCATCATCTTGCTTTTGAAATGCTGCCTATTCTGACATCAAGTATTCTTTTGGCTTTCTCATTGTGTCTTCTGCATATTATTCATTGCTTACATACTTTTTGCCAGTTACCTTCTTATTTGAGGTAAATTATATCTTCCTCCCAAAGTCTTCATTATGATGTTTTTTTCAGGCCAAATTGTTCTCTTAGCTTTTCCCTGAATCTCTTTTTTGGGATGTTATGTTTAAATAGGGATAAATTTGTTATAGTTATAATAAAAGATCAGATTATGGTGATGATGATCATTATTAATTTTAAGATCTAAGATTCTATAGGCAGAGCATTTCTGAGCAACTTAAAAGTGTATCCCAAAGCTGACTAGAAGACACACAGCTATGAAGGGGTCTCTGGTAATCCATGGAAGTGTATCAGTCTGATGGGAATGTCATTGCTTTGAAGAGATGCTCACATTTAGAAAAGCAAAGCACAGACTGGTGCTGTTTGAGTGGCAAATTATACACACTCAACTACAGTGTCAATCAGAAAGCTCTAAGTGAGTCTTTGGTGCAATCTTGTAGTGAAGTCATGTAAAAAGTGCAAGCAACATATCACTGTAATGTAATATAGCCAAATTCAGCCTTTTATCTGCCTTCACGAGAGAAGGCTTAAGAAACCCTCTAACTATGATATACATGAATGACAATTTAGATACTAGTCAGGACAAATGTCAACCATTGTGCAGTTATTTCTGTCTAATAAACCTGGGCAACAAATGTTTAACTTACACTAAAACCCTGTGGAAGACTTTGTGGTAGGAGCTAATCACCTGCTTGAAAATGCAGATCATTTTGAGAAGTGACTGCTTCTGCACATAGACACAGAAAAGAGTAAAACTTTAAAAAGGTGTTTCTGTTTCAAGATTCTTCCTCTTGTTTTTGTCATTATTTTAACATCTAAATTGGGCCTGAACCCTATGTCTGAATTGCTGCGCTGTGAGAAAAACTAATGTACTGTGAAAGCGATCACTGCGTTTCCTCTTCTTTGCTTTCTTTCTGAAGCGAAAGAAGATTATTTGCATGGCATAGATCCTCTCAATCAGGAGCATGGTTAATCTTAGAATCAAAGAATTTCAGGATGGAAAAACGATTAGGTCAGGTGTGTGGTGCAGGGTGTGAGCCAACACTGTGTACTGTAATGATCACCCAGGGATCTAGGGAATTATGTAGAGGTACTGAGCAATAATCTGGTTGTTGCACTCTCCTGATTCCAGAGCTGGTTGTTATACTGCCTCCTCACAGAGAACAAAATTATTTTTCAGCCATCATGTGAATTAGAGAGAAATATTGTTCCATGGCTTAATAACTAAATAAATTTCTTCTTGATAAAGGATACTTAGAATTGTGGTTTCAGAGGTAACAATGTCACACTCAGAGGAATTGTGCTTTTGAGTAAAGATGTAGAGCTACTGAACAAAATCCAGCAAAGAGTCACAAAGATGATGAGGGGAGCATCTCTCTTTTGAGGAAAGGCTTAGGGGGTTCTTATCAGTGTCTGTAAATAGCTGAAGGAGGTATGCAGAGTGGATGGAGCCAGGCTCTTCTCGGTGGTGCCCAGTGACAGGGCACAAACTGAAACATAGGAGGTTCCTTCCAAACACTCGCTGTGTGAGTGACCAAGTACTGGCACACATTGCCCAGAGAAGTTGTGGTGTCTCCATTCTTGGAGAGAATGAAAAGCAAAAATCAAAATTGAACACAATCCTGAACAACCAACTCTTGGTGTCCCTGGGGGTGTTGGACACAGATGCCTCCCACAGGTCCCTTCTGTGTTCCTGAGAGATACAGGAGAATAGAGATAATGCTGATACTGCAGCAAGAAGATGTGCAATTATAGTTTTTATAGTCTTTTCTTTTTCGTATCTCTGTAACTACTTCCTGGGCTTCCATGTGGATGTCTTCCTCTTGAACAGTTTGGAGGAAATTCTACTATGGAAGGAGTAAGAAAATCCTAGGAACAAAAAGCAGGCCTCCATATGCCCCAAGCACTTGGCTGTGTTTCTGAATGACCTGTGCAGAGAATCTGTGTTATGGAATGGGCAGGTGAATCTCCTCCAGCTCTGAAGAGCTGCTTTTACACAGAGAAAAGTTCCTATCAGTTTTCCAGTTTTTTCTATCAATACAAGTGCAATTTTATGCCTTTTATAGAGATTTTCTGGGTTTAGGCTACCAAGTTAGTGTTTATGTGTGGGTTTTGGTCATCGGTTGTGCAGCCTAGGCTTTCTGCCTTCACATTTAATGGGCTGTGTGGAGAAGAGTGAGAGATGGAGCCACTGCTGCATTATTCTGTTCTGCAGCTGAATGATGGCTGTGGTAGCTGAAGGGGTGAGGTGCTGACATGCAGTTGGATGCAGAGAAGCTGCTGATCCTCAGACTCTTTCCCAGTACCTCCTCCAACAGTAATTGTTCCAGCCATTATCTGCCTTCTAGCAGTGTCATATCTCCATAGCTCAAACAAGTTGTTCCCAGTATACCCTGCAGGGAATTAATGGAAAAGTAGAGGAAGGAGAAAGCTGTGTATTAGAGGCTTGTTCAAAAGCTCTGTGTCTTCAGTCTTGTTCAGAAATGGTAGGCGCAACCACAATTGTCACACCCTGGCCTGATTAAGCCCACACAAGAATCTGGGGACAACCTGGCTATGGAAAATATTACTCTGTCAAAATATTAGTAATCAACTCCAAAATAAATACCTGAAACACTAAACTTTTTGTAGAATTCAATTCTAACATGTAGAGAGGAACATGGCTCATTGTGTGAGACATCATCACACAATCCTCAGACTTTCATACTCTTGCTTGCTTCACATTTGATTTTTAGCAGTAGCTAAAACTGCAGAGAGACTGACTTCCTGCCGTGGTATGAAGGCTTTTTAGACCATGGAGTTCAGTGCATCTGGGCGGCTGCTTTAGTGATGTGATGAACCAGAGCAGCACTGCAAGAGCAGGGTTTATGTTTTATGCATTTTTGTGCCTAGTGTGAACTGATATGATGTGAATCATGATGCTCTGTGGTATTAATAATCCATGAAGAGAATTCTCAGGCAGGGCTAAGGGGAAAGTTAACAAGGCAAACACAGCAATTATGATGTAGTTTATTAATGAGTCACATCTTGCTTGCATCTCAGGTGTAAAAGATTCTTTTATTCAATAAGCCCTGAATTAGAAGATAAGTAATGTGTGCTTTGGAAGTGTATTTTCTTCTGCAGCCGTTAGAAATACCAGAGTGTGCTCATAGAGCTCATGGCCACCTTGTTTTGGTGTACCACTCCTCCCAATACACGATGAAATAAATGAACATGAGAGAAATCCGAGATCAGGTATTTCTGGTGCTCTCACCAGCTATTTGTTTTGTACTTTACCACCAGAGGGTCAAAGTAGACTTTTTTATAGCAGAAAACCTTGGGATCACGGAGATGTTGTAGTAAAGCAAACTATCTGTAAGAAAGACCCAAGTTTGATGGATATCTTTAGTGAATGCAAAATACTGTTACATAGTTAATGTTAAGTGTGTTGGTCATAATTGCTTCACTGAAATAGTTGTATCAATTAGTATGTTCAGTAGAGAATTCAACAAATTGAGAGTGAACCTCATGCTCTGTTTCAGGGCATCCTATGGAATAGTAGAAATTATACAAATAATCTTTCTGCTTCTTAAACACAGAGAAGTATATTTATTATCTGTTTTTTTGATAGTTATAAATCATATACCTGAGCTTTAACAGCAGATTTGACGTGCAGCTGTAATTTTTTACTATAGATAACTTAGAGAAATGTCTTTGTTACATTTTGATCTGACCATAGTTGGAAAAATAGATTTAATAATCATGCAGGGGAATATTTTGTGATTGTGGCATGGTAGCTTTTCTCAGGTGATGATCCTTCTTCTAAAAAGGTGGAGTGCTCAGAGCAATCACTTAAGATCTGGAAACTAGGTCCTTGCTTTGCCACTGATTTCTTTTGTTGGATGATAAATAGCATAAGGAAATGGTGGATTCCAGTTTAGAGGTGTATCCATCATGGCAATGATCCAGATTGCTGCTGATTAAGGAAATGAGGCTATGTTGTTGAGTCATGAAGGTTTTACCTCTTCTGAGAAATATTTTTTCAATATTACATTAGGTATATGGTGGGGATAAAAGTTGCCTTTATATCCCTCTTTCTCACTCTTTTATTTCTTTTATTTTTCAAGTTAAATGATTTCATAAGATAAACTTGAGGATCAGTGCTTGCTACGATATTTTTAATGCCATTCTAACACTTTCTTTTATGTTTGGCAGACATTAAATCTGATACTAATTCACTGCTTTTCACTGATAGTTGCTTTTCACATAATTGGAATGTTACATTAGAAGGTTTGACAAACAGAGAAATGAACCACAGCCACAGTCTCCTCCACTCCTGGCGTGGGCTGTGTGATAAGAAGTAATCAGGTTTTAAATCTTGTGCTGAACACTGCAGGGTTGCAGCCTGGCAGCATGTCCTTGTTGGTCACGAGAACCATTTGACTGCATTTTTCCGTAATGCTCCATTTTGAGCACTAAGGGTTACAGGAAGGGTTGTAAATATGAGACTGGCATGCATGAAATAAGTGTAATCATGGGATTTAAGATACTTCAGAATCTTCCAGCTGTTCCTTGGACTCTATTGTTCTGAGGCACAGTTTAAGTGGGCTTTCACTGCAACATTCCTTGACCAAGTATTTTAGGGGCTACTTGTGAACGGAAATTTGGTATGAAGTAACATCATTTGTTTGCTTTATTTTTTTTTTTCAGATAACTGATTTCTAAAAATAGGGAATGGATAATTTTTATCTGCAGTGCTGTATAAGTTGAAAAATAAAAAGGAATTCTAGCATAAATATTTGTGCTACAACTGGCACTTGCTTTCAAGACTCTTAGCTATTCCTGGAATCCAACCTCACCTGCTTTCCAAATTCCTGCTAGTCGGGACACTCTGAGCTGCAGAGTGACTTTAAGTGCACTGATCGTATTTCCTCCTTGTAGGTTACTATCATAACAGTACCAAAGTGGCTGTGAAGACTCTGAAGCCTGGAACAATGTCTGTGCAAGCCTTCCTGGAGGAAGCCAACCTCATGAAAACGCTTCAGCATGATAAGCTTGTTAGGCTTTATGCTGTAGTAACCAAAGAAGAGCCTATTTATATTATAACAGAATTCATGGCAAAAGGTGAGAAAAAATTGGATCTGTGTGCTGATTCGGGCTGAGGTAGAGGTCTTCACAGTGGCTGGTATGGTGTTTTGGATTTGTGCTGAACACAGGCTGATAATACAGAGTTGTGTTTGTTGTTGCTGAGCTGGGCTCACACAGGGCCAAGGCATTTTCTGCTTTTTGTGCTTCCACACTGGTGAGGGGGCTGGGGGTGCATGGGAGGAGACACAGCCAGGACAGGTGACCCCAGCTGACCAAAGGGACATTCCAGACCATGTGGCATCATGTTCAGTGTATAAAGCTGGGGGAAGAAGGAGAAAGGTGGGACACTAGGAGTGATGGTGGGTTTTTCCCCAAGTAACCATTGCATGTGATAGGGTCCTGCTCTCCTGGAGATGGCTGAACACCTGTCTGCCCATGGGAAGCACTGAATTAATTCCTTGTTTTGATTTGCTGGTGTGCACAGCTTTTGCTTTTGCTCTTCATATTAATCTGTCTTTATCTCAGCCCATGAGTTCTTTACCTTTTACCCTTCTGATTCTCTCCCTGGTTCCCACTGTTGGAGAGTGAGTGAGTGGCTGCATGGGGTGTGGTTGATGGCTGGGGTTAAACCACAACAATCTGCAAGCAATAGTTTAGTGAACTCTTCTGCATCTCCTAAACTAGTTCCTTTTCTTTTTCAAGAAAGGAATTATAGAGTTATTTTTGAATGTTCGGATATTAAGGGAAGGAACAACTTTCCTTAAGATGGACTGAACCTTTAATTTCATGACTCATTACTGCATTTGTAAGATAAACCATTTTTACAGTTTTCTTAAATGCAGCACTTTCTACTGCTTCTGACTCAGAGGATAATCCCCAGAATAGCTGTGGTTCCTTTGGACTCCCTACCTAACTTTTGTTTCTGGTATCATAGCAAGGCAATTAAAGCAAACCTTAGGAATTGCCTTATGTGGGACTTGTATTGATAAAGGTGTGTGTAAAAAGGTTAGTGAGGAATGGTCCTGCAAGGGTGGCTGCACTACTAGGAAAGGACTTTGTAGAATATTACTACACAAAATATGTGAAGTTTCCTTCTCAGATTATCTTGCGTAATAGTTTTTCTTCTTTTGTTCTGTTTTCAAGCAATTTTGCTGGTAACTTAACGAACAAATGTTGAGGCACTTGGTCTGTGTGACTTGGAAAGGATTGATGTGTGTGATTCTCCTAGACAGCTTTCCTGATGGTCCATAGAGTAGGGTGCTTATCAAACTCAGCACCACTGAACTGAGGTATGGTCTCATGGGAGTTTTCTACAGCCAGGGAAACAGCAAAACTTGAATGTCTGACATGCTGATTTGGGTGTTCCTGTCGCTAAAACATGCAAAGAGACTGTCATACTGCAGTCAACTTGAAAATACATCAAAATGCTTCACTGCATCAGTTTTGTTATCCAGAAAACAGGGGAACCAATGTGACCTTTATTTTTGTACCAAGATGCACTGATTGATAACTTTCTGTGTTTTAACAGGAAGTTTGCTGGATTTTCTGAAGAGTGACGAAGGAAGTAAATTGTTGCTTCCAAAGCTAATCGACTTTTCTGCGCAGGTAAAACTTAAAAAATATGCTCAGAATTATAGGGGGTTACTTCTCTTAGAGTCTGAAACTCACAGTAGGCCATTTTATACAAATTATTTTTTACATTAAAAAATGGCAATTTACAGATCAATTTTGAGTAAATATGGTTAATTGAAAGGAGGAAATATATGGACGAGGTTTCAAAGGGAATATGTGGTTATCTTAATTCCTAGTTCCTGCTGGTGATCTGTTCAGATGGCGGCAGTACCCAGCTGCCTTCCTTTGTGAAAAGGCTGTTTTCAATTTCAGCAGCTACAAATTGAAAGTGTAAGGACAAGTTTGTGAGTTTTTGCTTTGCAGATTCCTTCAGAGTTAATAAATGTGTAATTTTTTTACTTCTTAAGTTAGGTTATCTGGTGAAACTCCTTTAAACCTCAGTGTATTCTTCTTGGCTTTGGATTCTTAAGTAAATTATTGTGAAATGGTGTTTCAGGTATTAGTGTATGATTTATGAACCAGGATTATTGTTTCAAAATGTACAAGTTATCTCTGTCTTAAATGAAATCTGAATAGAGACTCCTCCAGAGTGATTTGTGTGTCAAAGTCTGAATCAAAGGTCCCAGAGCCCGGTGTTTTGTCTTGGAAAGTTATCAGAATTAGGTGTCCAAGGAGGCATGTAACAAAAATAGAGTAATAATTCTGCTTTTTTCAGGTTGTACTTCATGTTAGTAGTAGGTAATGATGGCATTTCAGGTAGATTATTGTTAACCAACCTTTTTTGGGTCTTTTAAACAAAAAAAATTTACAGATTGTTGTACCCTATTGTATTAACTTGTTATAACTCATGAGAAAAGATGGGAAAACATTAAAAGGTTTAATAAAACATTAGGAATTTATACTAAAAGTTCACAATAAGAATATTATATAAATGCTTTATGTAATTCCTGCTATACAAATAATTATAAGATTAGATACTAGGAAGTATTTCTTTCCCAGAGGAGTTGTCAAACACAGGAACAGACTTCCTAGAGATTTGATCAATGCCCCAAACCTGTCATATTTTAAAAGTCATATGGTCATTGTCTTTAATACATGCTTTAACTTCTGGTTAAAATGGCCTGAAGTGGTCAAGCAGCTGTTGGACTAGATGATCAGTGAAGGTCCTTTCCAACTGGAACTATTGTATTCTATAGTACATTATATATCACATATTATTATATAGATTTTCAATGTATCACATATTTATTTCACATAGAAGAGTGATTTTTCCTATAATTATTGGTTTAGTGTGGTTATATGGTCTTTAAATTTTCTGACTCTATTGACAGACTGTCCTCAAGATTTTATTTTTAGTGGGATAGAAGCTTTGTAGATACGGAAAACCTGTTGGATGCAGGTCATGGTCTGAAGAGATAAGTAACAGTGGGCAGAAAAGAATGTAAAAGGTAGCTTTGAAAATAGTGTGTAAAATTCAAGAGAGAAAAGAATATCTTTGAACATTGATATGAAAGAAGACCTGAGATGTGGAGAGAAAAGCACATGTGGTTTCAGAGCAGACCTTTTTATTGGAGTTGGGGATGTTGTGTTCATTTGAAATTAATACTATTTTTTTAGAAATTTAAGGCTTGAAAAGGGTAATGAACTAAAGAGCAGCTCTGTGTACAACTTGTGTAAATCACTTCAAGACCATAAGGGTCAGAGATTGTCATTCACAAAGCTTTGAAGGTCACTTTGAATGGGCATCACTTGTCACCCTGATCTGACTGCGACCTCTCAGAGCCAGCTCCTGCACTTGGCCCCAGAGGCCAGGACCTTATGCTGCCAGGTGATGTGAGAAGTCCCTCTTGTCATATAAGACGTAGGCCATCAAGAGAAATTCCTGAGACTGGCTTGCAGTCATCCTAAAGGGATGTTCAGGAATGCCTCTCTGAGGATTTCTGGCTGAGGCCCAAACAAAACTTTGGAACAGAGATACCAGGATTTTTCTTAGGGAAAGAATTTCTAGGGTCTTTGAGGATGTTTGTAAAGAGCCCTTAATGCCACTGTGTGATAAGAAGACTGTGTGGAATAGACTTGCAGGCTGCATGTGTGATTCCAGACCAGAAATTTCCCACTGACCAACACAGACAACAACTGGTCTTCTCTGTCTCTGGCAGTCTGAATTAATTGATAGGTCTTTGGGACAAAAGATGGACAAAAATCTTTTCAGATCTCTGCTGAGTAACCTGTGGATCACACTTTTCCTGAATGTAGGCTGTGTGAAAAGGAGAAACAAAATGTGTGTAGTTTTTTGGTGTGACTCTGTTTTGTACAAATGGAACACTAATTTTTCTTACAGAAGTGATGTTAACCTCTCTCCAGAGCAAAGAGGAAATAAATTTGGAGAGATATGTTTCAGAAGAGGTTAAAATTAGCATGGAAGGAAGCTTGTGGTGAAGATTCTTATTCTCAAATAAGATCAGGCTTTTTTTTTCTTGGTGGACACACACTTGAGCTCTTCATTACTCTCTGATCACACCATTCTGGCAAAGCACTTTGCCAGGCTATCCCAGCTTCTCAGGAACACTGAAAATGCAAGAAATGGTAGCTGAGCATTAGCTTATTTTTGCCCTCATCCATCTGGGTTGTTGCAAGACAGAGGAGGGACTGGGAATGGGAGAAAGGAGGAAGGCAGAAGCAGACGTGGCCTCTGTGACTATTAGTTGGCTAAAGAATATAGTACAAGCAGTAGTACAGGAAACACAGCTGAAGCTGGTTTTCCAAATGAAGAGCACTCTGGGTTGTTTGCATTGCCAGGCTGTTGTTTTAGTGCTCCACTCTCTTGAGTTCCTTACGCCTTTGCATTGAAGAGGCTTGAAAAAAATAAGTGTTTGCAAGAGGTGAAACATTCTGACTTTGCAAAATGAGGACTGCTCCTCTAGGTGAAATAAACAACTTTTTTAAAGTAAGCATTTTTCAAGCAAGTAATTAAATACACTCCTGCTCTGCTATACTGACTTAGCTGTCTAGTTAGGTGAACATGCCTGCTGATGGACATTTTTGGCAGAGATAGCTGTTACTGGGTTACACTTACATCTAGTGCCTATCTTAACTTACAGCTGTGGATTCTGGACTTTGATGGTTTACTTTCTATACTAATGGTCATGATTTATGAAATTGGGTTTGTGGAAAAGATGGCAAGAAAATGCTTGCAAGGAGGGTGGTCCAGCTCAGTTTCTAAAGCAACCTGCTCTCTGACAGAGCTGAAGGTCTCTTGTGTTTTAATTACTGCATATGAATAAGGGTTGGGGGAATTTTATGTTAGCTATGCCCTAGCAAAGACAATTTTATTCATTGGAGATGAATGTTAGAAGTCTCTGAAATGAGAGTAGTTTAAGGGAAACTGAGTTTTGCAAACTCAGCACCAGGCTGGCTCCTTCAGCTCCTAAAGCAGCTGGAAGACTCAGGGTTTTACAGTTGGTTTCTGTCTTGCCTCAGAGGCAATTTACCAGAAGAGCCTCCAATTCTTCGTTTCACATTTCCTGAATTCACAGTTGTTCCTAGAGTTGCTTGATTAGATAAACTGAAAACATTGGACACAAATTCAGTGAACCTTTTGTATGTGTAAACCCATCCTGCTTCTTATGCAAATCCATTACCTTCCATGGAGGATACACATGTGTAGTGGCTGTGGTTAGGAAAATTATATCTGTTTTTACTAAACAAACTCATAACTTTCAAAATGGTCAAAGCTTAGTCCTAAAAACAGTAATTTCTTCTTTCTCATGCAGTGCTGATACTTTCATTAATTCTTCTATGATCTACAGCTTGACTGGCAACTTCTTTCTGTCTTCCAAGGCTGCAGTGCCATTGAAATAATAGAATAAAATTAATAGAGTTTTTTGATGCAGTGTTTTAATCCCTCTCAACCCTTTTTTTTTAGTCATAGTAGAAGGACATACCTAGATTACAATTAATTTTAAATCTTATTTGGCATTGTGACATTTCCACTGTGTACTCCTTTTCATGCTCCTTTGATTTTTAATGATACACTCTAATGTTCCAGTGCATAATTATATACATTACTTTTATAATAATTTTTTCCCTGTGAGTCTGCTTTAACTACATAGCTGCTTGGCTGGGGGAAGAGGAATATGATTTTGCAACCTTTCCTGAGTTCATCTTTAGGATAAGCACTGCTGCAAACTGAAAATTGTTATTAGACTGATGTATCATTTGAAGATATGTGTCTTTTGCAACAGTTTGCAATGTCCAGATACAAAGGGTCTATTCTTCACAGACAAAGAGTCATGTGAAGAGGAACTGTCTTCTTGAAAACTGTGATTTTGTTTTATTATGCATCTGGACATTATTGAAAGGTATGGTTATTAAGGAAAGGTTGTATACGGTTATTGTAAAGGAAAGGTTGATCCCAGACCAAAGCCAGCCCTGTCCAAATCAATTAACACCTCCACAAACCTTTCAAAGCTGCAGACTGTTTTGAGTGAGACTTCTCCCTAGGAGCTGACAGTATTACCAGATTTAAGGCAGTGTGAAACTCAGGGTATGCTCCATCATTTCCTCTGCTTAAAAGGAACCAACAGGATGCTTGTGTCCACCCTCAGTGTTTTGCACTCATTTCCAGCCTGGTTTTTGGGCTGCTTTACCTGCTTTAGCAGGAGCATCCCACCAAGCTGTGGGCCAGAGCAGCCCACCTGGGCAGCTGGGAGTAGCTCTGAGTTCACTGTCCCACACCCACTGTGACTTTTAGCTGAAACTTTACAGTTACAGAGGTTGGCTTATGGAGTGATGTATTTCTCCTGGAGGACTTTTTTTTTCATTCTTACCCTGGGTGCATAGTTCCTAGTACGTAGATACTTGCTTGGGTTGTTTTTAAAAGGATTTAATTTGGGTATTTCTAAAAGTGTTTGTCAGTAGTTCATTAAAGGTGATGGGGAACTGCTCCCCTCTTGGCAGTAACACTTGAGCAGTGTAGGCAGAATTCTCTTTTAAAGGCCACAAAACATATTCCAGAAGCCCAAATTAGCTTTCCCATCCTGCTCCCGAGTAGATGTTACATGTAGCTGAACAGTCTTGACAGGTACCAATGATCATTAAAAGAGAGGGGAAAAGGCTTTAATTTTCTTTTGTTCACATGAATTTCTCTAGCATTAACATTTCATTTGGCAATGAAAACCCAACAATAATCATTAGAAGTTATGACGTGGGCTCTGGCACCCATTCCCTCAATCAAAAGATCTCAAATTTTTTTCTTTCTTCTTTTCCCATAAGCAAAGGTTTAATATATGACCAGATATGTGAATTCAGTTGTTTGGTTGCTGTGTTTCCCCTCCTTCTCTGATTCAAAATTCCTTGCTGTTAGTTTTTTCCTACTTTGGAATTTTCTGCATTTTTCAGTGAATCTAGCACAAATAAGAGGAAATAAAATCGTCTTTCCAGTGGCTTTTCTTGGTTGGACTTGGAAACTAAATATCACAATCACAATTGTTTCTTTTGTGAAGTGATTCTTCATGCCTTATCCAGCAGTTTACCCAAATGTTATGTCTATGCAGGGAAGAAGGAGGAGGGAAGCTGATTCCTCTGTGGTGTTTGATGTATTTTTGGTGGCATTACCAGACCTGACTGCATTTTGGATGTCTCTGCCATGCTGGCCAAACTCAGCACTGAGCTTACAGCAAAACCTTCCCTTTCATCTCTGCTTCCTCCCCAAACCCATGTAATGGCATGGGGAGGAGGGAGAGGCAGAGCAGACTCTAAATTAAATACTGCTCTTCTACTGTGTCTGTAAGTCCCTAGTAAGACTCTCTGTGGCAATTACTCACTAGTAGCTACTTCCTTCGTTAGCAAATGTTTTACTTATTTCCAGAAAATGTGAAATGCAGGTGTTGCTCATTTTCTTCATCAGAGTTTCTTCTTGGTTTAGTGTGAGAACCCCCCTTCACTGTATAAAGGCAACGTCACAACTCTCTGAAGAATGTATCTGACTGTAAGAAGTGGTTTGCAGTGGAAGGAAGTGGGAGTGCAAGTGGCTCTATTTTTCCATTGCTTAAACTGAAAAAGAGGAACAAAGACTGTGTAGTTCTGTGTTGCAAGTGGTGGCAGCGTGTGCCTTGGCAGGGACTTTTTAAAAACAAATAAGCAGAAGTGATGTTCATGTTCTCTTCAAATTTGGTCAGCTGCCCTGCCTGCTTTCAGCTGAAAGGAGCACCTCTGGAGCTAGGGAGGGATCTGTGTACTTGTCTGCTCCTCGGGTGGAGAGGAAGGGAAGAGCCTGTGGTGAAGCTGCCGGGGACTGGCACTGGTGAAGGACCCTCACTGCTCTACTGCTGCTCCACTGGCAGACCTGAGGGCAGGGGTGTTCCCCAAATCATGTGGCCAAGAGGGGTCTGTCACCCCCCACAGACATCCCAGAGAAGTTCCTGTTGCTCAGGTGAAATCTGCACTGGGGATGTCCCATCACCAGTCTCACAAGAAAGATAAAAACTGGTGGCTTCCAAAGACAGGGAAGACAGGGTTTCTTTTTTCTTTTTTCTTAGCTCCTCTTAAACTTCTGGACAGAATACAGTCTACACGTCAGTTTTATTACTCTGAGTTTAGAAACTATTATTTCAGTTTCTTCTTTTTTTCCTGGAAAAAAAAAAAAAAAAAGCTAGCCTGAAAAAAAAGTATCCCCTGTTCCCCTGTACATATTTTGAGGTTATTAATCCTCTTTAATTTGGTTTGGAAATGAATTTGGGTTGCTGAAATGCAGTTTATATTTACTTATGATACTATCTGAGAGCTGGCTGTTGCCAAAAACTCCTCATGTATGAACACGTTGTTGTAGAAGAAAATAAAGTTGTTTCCCCTATCTTAGTAATTGCTTCCTGATTTTCCGGTCTTATACTGGGTGGATAGAAAGTTGTTGGGTTTTTTTAACTTTCTCTGCACAGTTGCTTTAACAGTACCTGCTTCATCAGAACACCTGTATTCTAAGTGATTAATTCCTTCTATTTCCTTAGTATTTAGAAAATAAATGGGTTAATAATTTAGGAAAGAGGATATTTTAATAGAAATCTTAGGAACATTTTATTCAAGATTCTGTTTCAGGAAATGTCTTTCATATGTATCTAATCCTGCCAGCAGTTATTCACCCAAATATTTCTTTCAGAGCTGCTACTGTAAGCAGAGTTTAGCAGGACTGGATCTGCACATAGGTTTTCCATGGCAATTCCCCCTTTCCATCTAAAAAATTCTCCAAAGACACCAATAATGAATACATGGATGTGCCTTTGCTGATACCTTTGAAGAAAGAGGGATCACACCTGCTAATGGAGCTGTATGGTATTGAAATATCAAAATAGCTGTTCCTTTGGTTACAGATTGCAGAAGGGATGGCATACATAGAAAGAAAAAATTATATTCATCGAGATTTGAGAGCAGCAAATGTTCTGGTTTCGGATTTACTGATGTGCAAAATTGCTGATTTTGGACTAGCGAGAGTGATCGAAGACAATGAATACACAGCAAGGGAAGGTATGTATTTTTATTTTTGTCTTTAAATCTTCAGCCTCTGGGAGGCAGTGAGGCTGTGTGTAATAGAAACATGGTCCCCAAGGATGGAAAGTACCATAACAGCTTCCTAGGGGCAGCATTCTAAAGACAACAACTTCTAAAACTAATAAATAAAATAACCTTTCTGTGCTGCCCAAGCTGTTTGATGAGGTTATTTTTAAATAAATTTGAAAGGCAAAGACAGCCAAGAGTTGCACACGATTTTTTCCTAAATTGAACAAGGTAATTGCACAGTCAGAGCTTCTGTCTCAGAGAATTAAAGGCCGAGGAACTGTGATCTTATATCCTCTTAACATCCTTAAGTGCCATGTGGACCTCCTTTCATTTAGGGAAAGGAAGAAAGCCTAGCCAGTGTAGCTGCTGCTAACAAGAAAAGCTTTAGCAGAACTGGTTATCTTTGGAAGCTGTTTGAGGAGCTGCAGCATTAATTTGCATGTTCAGCAGCATAGTAGGGACACTGGAAGGCTGGGTCATGTCCCTGCTCAGCACTCAGATGGGAGGTAACAAGGTCAGGACTGGCAAGAGGAAGAACATGCTAGGAAAGGTGTATGTCTGGTTTTTGCCATGAGCGTTTTGTTAATGTTGTCAAGGATCCTTTGAAGAAGTGCATTGTTGGTTGTAGTGAAAACTTTTTATTTATGCTTCCATGGACAAGGGTAACCTTCCAAAGTGGTTTGTTGGCTGGCTTTCCCGTTTTCCTCTTAAAGACACTTCCTCAGGTTTTCACAGTCTGGATGAATACTGTGGTAGCCTAGGACCAGAGGGGAAGAACTAAAATAGGAAGAAGAAAGAGAACAACGCACTACAGCTGAGATTAAAGGAAGATGAGCTCTTCAGCAGTCACTGAGTTACAGTAATTCAATAGATCATCAGGAATGGTCTGGTTAAGCAGTTTTCAGAGGTACAGACCCATATCTGTGGGTTTTAGCTAGCTCTGGACATTGTATATTGATTAAATTAACTTCTCAGGTTATAAATTTTTTATGTCAAGTTTCTTTGATGTGTTTTCTGCTATCAGAAAAATTTCCTATCTTACCTGGTATTTTGTGCCAGAATGTTAGAGCAGGCTGAAAAGGGCTTAGAAAGACTCTGTGTGTATTACTCCTCATTGTCAAATGAATTAATGTAGCATTCCCAACAAAGGCTTCCTGAATGTTTTTACTTAGCTGAAAGGAGTTTGGTTTTTTATGGCAATTTCTGGAATCTGTTAGTTAGATATGAAAGACAGTAATTTAAGATATGACTTTTTAAGGTATGTCTTGCTACTGCTTTTGCATCTATGGATGAAAGTGAAATGGATTAAATTACTATTTGAGACTGTACCTTTTTTTAGGTGCAAAATTCCCTATTAAATGGACAGCGCCAGAGGCAATTAACTATGGATCTTTCACTATTAAATCTGACGTGTGGTCATTCGGGATTCTCCTGTATGAAATTGTTACATATGGAAAGATTCCTTATCCAGGTATGGGCCTGTGGTTTTACTCTGTATTTATACTTTGGTGCTAAAAGGCAAAGAAAATACTCAAGGAAAGAGCTGGCATCTAACAGTAGTTATTTCTGCTGATGATTGGAAAAATGTCTTGCAGGTGATCTTACTGCTTTGAAAGCTTAGTCACTGTATGTGTAAGGCACGTGCCTCTCCAGGGTAAATTTGAGCAAACAGACTAATGCCACCATGGGTACATAGTAATTTTTGTATATTCTAAAGGTGTAGAACTGCAGCAAATGCAGATCCTGCATTTATGACATCCCTGTGTTGTGGACAGAAGCACAGTCCCATGGTGAGGATGCAGTGCTGCAAGTTCTAACAGTGCTCTGGGGATTTTAATAACATGACATATGAAGATACTAAGAAAGCGTGTTTTCACAAGCAAATAGGCTGTAATAATTTGTCATAGTCTAAACAAATATGAAAGCAGACCCTAAAGCAGTATTGATGTACCACCAGGAATGTTTACTATTTGTTGTTCCATACAGTCAGGCACAAGGCCACAGAGGTGTGCACATCAAATGGAGCTGCATTGGGGGGCTGTGAGGTGGTCATGTGCTTCGTGTTTCACTTTTCATTGTTAAATAAAATATATATTAATGTTTCTAGCACGCAGAGACACCTTGTATGAAGGGGGTTTTTTATGCACATAAAATGGTTACATTTCAGGCATAGATGATTAATTCTGGGCAACAGACTGCATTCATTTAAGCTTACTGAGGTCATGGGAAATTGCCTTAAATTCCCTTCTCTTGTGAGCAAAAGGGGAAAGTACAGCCATATTCACCTGTACTGCACGTCTCATAAGCAGAGTAACTTCTGAGAAGAACCTTGGGATCCTGACAGGAAAGAGAGACCAGATATCTCATCCAAGCAAAGCTTTCCCAGTGCTTCCAGTGCGGCAGCTCTTGCTGTTCAAACAGTGAAAATATTTCCACCACTTCACGAGCAGCTGGAATTCACCATCCTGAACTTCAGAGATGGTCAAGAGGCAGTCCTGAGTCCCTGAAGTGTCAGTAGGCTGAACACCTGTGGACACAGGGAGATGGGAAATCCCACAAGACTCAGGCAGTGGGAAAGGGGTGATGGCAGCCAACTTTACACTGCTGTGGAAGAGCATAGTGATTTTCCATGCAACAGGTAGAGCCAAACCAGACATTCTCATGGCACAGTTCTAGGCCAGGAAAACACTTCAGCTCAGGACTAGACTCTTAAACTTCAAGAGGTGATGGGGCTTGCACAGCTAGGTGCTCTGGGTCAGTTTGTAGGTGAGAGCTATAAAATACTTGACAGCACAACAAAGCTCCTCCCAAAGCTCTTCTTAAACAGTGCTCATGTCCCAGGGAAGGATCAGAGGGGAGATGTGTGCAGCCAAGTAATGCATGGCTCTTCCCACAGTCAAGATATCTTATTTTTCCCCGTTAACACTTGCCTGTGTGTACAGACAGTTCCTGCACTGAGGTGGACTCACAAGATTATTTCTGAAGAATTTCTGCTTAGAAAATGGTCGTTCTCTGAGCAAACCTACACAGTCACCTGGAAACCAGCACTACCAAAATACAAAACACAATCCAATACTTAATTCTGCAGCTAAATCTGATCTCTCTTTATCTTTGTTAGCCATATCATGGTTTTATTTTAAGAACAAAGTCAATCTGTACAGCAGACATGGTACTGCAGCACTGCTGTGGGAAAATCTCTTCAAGGGGAAGTCTGGGCAACTTTTTTTTTTTTAAATGTGGGAGCATTTTTATGAGCACCATAAATACTCCATGCACTGTGGATTCATTTGTCAACCAGCAGTTACATATGGAAGGCTCCTGACTGCATATTAGAAGATTTTAATAGTTTGCAGGTATTTTATTTTAATATTTGCATGTGTTGCTTGCATTAAAATGAAGGAAAGATATATATCTATTTTAAATAGAAGTATAAATTGAAATAGCCTGTTAGACTGAAATTCCGAGAATCAGAATCACAACAAAATACATGGGTGACCAATCTACTTTACATGAAGAGATGTGATAGTTTGGGGCAAATTACCCCAGCATGGCAATAGTAATGTGGTGATAGGTTGTAACCAGTAGCCACTGGACAGAAACAGTAAATTGATTTTTCACTTCTAATGGGAATGCTTCAAAATACTACTTTCAATTATTAACCAGCTCTAGCAACCAGAGAATTCAGCATATAGCTGCATATAAAACAGCTGAAGTTGAAATTGGCAAGTAGTTAATACCTGTACTCAACTTGATAGGATGCATTTCTAGCCAAGAAACTTGGAGCTTTTGTGATCTTTGGTCTTAAATTCCAACAGCTGTTTCTCCTCCTGAGAAACTCAAAGCCACGAGTGGAACTACAGTTTCAGGAACTACCTCTGAAATATGAAACAAGTATCTGATTCTCTGGGCACATAAGTTGAATTGGTAGTTAAAACCTAATTTCTGGGTGATTACATAGTTTGTCAATACTGGAAACATCCATAATTGCATTCCAGTAATATCTGCTGTTCTTCACAAGATATGACCTGTTATGTACAGTGAGATTCTTCCTCCA
The DNA here is from genome assembly GCA_032173965.1 of Sitta carolinensis. Classification (NCBI taxonomy): domain Eukaryota; kingdom Metazoa; phylum Chordata; class Aves; order Passeriformes; family Sittidae; genus Sitta; species Sitta carolinensis. Next base: position 114,647,177 of record CM063284.1, read on the forward strand.
TAGCACTCTGTTCACATCATTTCCCAGACCCTAACATTAAGAAATGTGTCTTTGTGAAACCTAACAGGTACCACAGCACAAATTAACAGACATGTACCAAAATTTTAGCATTCATGATCATGTAAGTGTGATAAATATATATGTGGGATACATTTCTTTTACTGATTAGGATGTAGAAATGGTAAGACAGGTAATTCTTTAGCTACAAAAAGAAAAAATTAGAACTATTTTAAAAGGTAAAGTTAAACAAGTAGCTATTTTGAGAATACTGCTTGGACTGTGGGGAACCCTTTTTTAAATAAAAAAAATTTTAAATAAAACCCCGAACACATGGAAGTATGTACATGACATTTACTGTGGGATACTGATAAAAGTGTTTTCATTCTTTGCTTCTGAACTCAAATGGATATTAAACAGATCGTATTCCTGCAGGGTTGCTGAAACACAGGCTTTGCCTTAAGCATTCACGATGTAGCAATCTGCAGACAAGAGATCTAAGCACAATCCTATAAAGTACTTAAAACAAAAAAATCATCCCCATTCTGCACAAAATCCCAGTAGCAGAAGTTTTCATGTAGCAGCACAGTTAACTAAGATTTTGTATGATAGAAATAACTGTTTTACTGCATATATTATATACAATCCATTTATTTAGGTTCAAGCAGTCCAATCACTGTTCTCTATAAAATGCTTTATTGATTTTCTTCCTGTATTTAATTTGTCTCTATATAGCAGTAATTTCATGCCCTTTCTCTACTTTGAAATACTTCTTTTCTGCACATGGGCAGTATTAGTTCAGGAAAACTTTCCTTCTCCTTCCAAAGAGGAACTGAAAACTCAAAAGATGTGCCCAAAGTAAGCACTTTGATCCAGACTCAGATTACATGGCTGAGGGTATTTTTGGAAAAGCTTAAAGCCAACAGGCTTGAGCTGAAGTCAACTATATGAACTATGGTCGTCTTGGATAATCCAAGTAGTTACACTGGATAAAGTTGTCATTTGGTTGTAATTCAAATGTGTCCATACTTGCCAAGTCGCTTAAACCATAGCCATAGCAGTCAGATAATACATACAAAGGTCTGCACAGTCTGCAGCAGCAGAACTGCACCAAGGATTCAGGGGAGCACATCTGCATCTCCACTCTTGACCTTGCTCAGGGCAGGACCCATCCTGCCTCCTCTCAGCTGAGCAGAGCTGCTCTCCCTGCACCTCTGGGGAGCAGGAGACTGTCCTGCATGGACCTGACCAGAGGCAGAATGGCCTGAGGAAACCTTGAAAACTGTAGTCTTGGCAGAGCTGCACCCACATGGAGCATTTAGCCTGAGGAGTGGCCAGTGCCTGAGAGGTCTGGGAAACCCTCCTCAAAAGGGAAAGCCTTCTCAGGTGAGTGTGAATGTCTAGGCTGAAGCACAGGTGCTTCCTGCATGCCCAGCCATCAGAACAGAGTACAGAAGAGTCTGTGTCCAGAGAAGATAATGCAGCCACTGGGTTGATTAGATTTGCAGAGGAAGGGACAAGCCCAAAGACTTTTGGGTAGGAAGCCGAAAATAGCAAAAGCTGTCCCTACTGTAGCTGACCTTCTGAGAGTAGGTGTTGAAACTGTTCTGTGAACCAATTTCTCAAGGGTTTGATAAAGGGGTTAGGGGTGACAGGAAATTAAAAAATGGGGGGAGGAGGATGGAGTCCAGAGTAGAACTCTGCACTGCTGGTACTTGCAGTTCTTATCCTCTGAAAGAGAACCATAGCAGGGAAAAAAAGCAAAGCTCAGTATAGCTGGCATGATGGTTTTGCATTACAGGAATAGGACAAAAGGGGAAATTGCCTATTGCAGTTAATGTTTTCATAAGTGACTGTCCAGTATCTTGCAATCAGCAGCATTTACACAGACGCTGATGTAGAAGAAAACCTGAAAATTTTGGGCAGGCTGACTGGCAGTGTGGTAAAACAGGGAGGCTGCACTCCATCTCAGGATGGATGGGTCTCCAGCAAGCAGAGCAGTAGCTCTGCAGCTAGAGATGAAGGTTGGTGCCAGGCAGGCTTTTGCTGCGAATCACAACACCACAGAAAGCAGAATAAATGGGGACAGGACTGGCAGGACTGGTCAGAAGAATGGAACAAAGATGATTCTGGAGGCAAGAATTGTGATTTTTTCCCACAATCTTGTTAGACTTGGCACTAAAGAGGTTGTGATGCTCACCTGCAGAAATGGAAAGGTTCCCACCAGGATTTTCAGAGAAGTCCCTCATTGCCAGTACACACCTTGACCTTGTTTATTAAACTCATGCTGGGAGCTATCTTTGATAAGTAGCAAAGGTCTTATACTAGTGGGTGAAGATCCTTAGAGTGAAGTAAAAAAAAAAAAAAAAAAAAAAATTAAAAAAAAATTCTAGGAATGGAGATAATTTCAACAAATCTTTCTCCTCTTTTTTTTTTTTTTTTGTTGAAGGTATGAGCAATTCTGATGTGATGGTTGCTCTTCAGCGTGGGTACCGAATGCCACGCATGGAAGCCTGCCCAGCTGAGCTTTATGATATCATGAAAACATGCTGGAAAGACAAAGCAGAAGAGAGGCCAACCTTTGATTACCTACAGAGTGTGCTTGATGACTTCTACACAGCAACAGAAGGGCAGTATCAACAACAGCCATAGAACAAAGAAGATTTTTTCTATTGCCATAGATCAATGATCCTTGGCACAGACTTTATGTGGAAGCGACCACTCAAACGAGTTACTTCATGCATTCAGATGTCTTAACTGAGTGTGGAAGCTGAAATGCTGAAGGAAAAAACAATTCTGCAAAGAATGGTTTTATATAGTTAAAACAGTTCCTGTAAAGCTTCAAGTTCTCCTTGAAAGCTCTGTGTTTTGCATCTGTAGAAACACCCCAAAGCAAACAGGCTTTTTGGGGTGGGGAGGGAAAAGGAAGGAAAGCAATCATGCCCTGGTAGAGCTTGATGAGACCTTCTTAGGACCTAAGTCATGCAATATGTTACAAGGAGAACTTGATAAAAGGGTTGAGAGGCCGCATGAACAGCTATTTTCAAAACAGAAAGTCACAAAGGAGAACTTACAGATTTAAGACATGGTGACATTCTTAAATTATCTTTTTTGAAATACAGCATATTGCAAAAATTATTTTTATATCCTTGTTATTTCATATTAGTATCAGGCATACTGTCACCTCTTGTAAGACTTTCTAAACAATGTCAAGGTTTCCTTTGAGGAAGAGTTATGTGTGTAATTCTTTACGCTGAGAAAAGTTCTGTTTTACTGCTGTAAACCCCTGAATTTCAAATAATTTTCAAAGCATTGCAAAACCATCACAGATGCAGAAGTGCAGGATGAACACACACGACAGCAGATGTGGCAGCACGCTTCACTCTCTGTTCAACCTTCAGTTTCCCACAAGGCCAAAGTCATCATCTGAAGTCCATAGAAAAGCACAGGATTTTGAAGGAAGTTAATACTTTCATTGCAGTCACTGAAACTGTTACCAGTGAAATATTTTAATCTTCATTTTTAATCCTCTGTGGTTATTCAAGAATATTCCTTATATTTTTGCTGCTTTAATCAACTAACCTCAAAAACTAGCTCTAGCACTATCAAAAACAATTTGTGTAAACATGCAATAGGATATCAAGTTGCACGGCAGTGACACTGTCGTTTGTTGCTGAGTATTACAAATTTAATTCTTAAATAGAATGCAATTTGGTAAGCTCTTTACATTAAATTGTTCTATCAAATTACTTACCCAAACAGATGGGCTAGTGCACTTGCAATGTAACCACAGCATAGATTACTTCTTTTTCAAAGTGACACTGGTTCTTACAACTGAAACCCAGTACACATCTTTGCCATCCTTCAGCCCAATTATTTAGGCAAATGGTACTTTGAAGAAGCTTAAAACCTTTCTGAGAAAGCTTCAGTGTGCCTGCAGTTGAAGCTCAGCAGCAGAAGTATTCATGGCTTTTCTTTTCCAGTGGCTTCCTTCAATAAAACTGCAGTTTAAACAGACTCTCGGTTAAATATGTAAATAGTTCCTATTATATGGTGATTCTCCATTTTAATAAATACTTTATCTGAAGCAAGTTGTATGGTAGTAATATGAGATAAAACAAATGGCTGATGTTCTATCCAGTGGTAGCTTCATGTGGAATAGGGGAATCTCTGATTATCACCACTATCAAGATTAATGGATCCTGCTTTCCCTACACCCAGTCACCTTTGAGAAAATGAAAATGACCAAACCAACCATTGTTGCATCCTTGTGGTTTCTTATTGTCCTGGAGGGCATGAAGAGAAGAACCAACCCTCAGCTATTCTTGAAAACAGCTTCTCAAAAGCCTTTAATGTAATAGCTACACTGTGTTTTAGCAACTCTTGGGAAAACATCAACAGTTCTGTACTGATCAGTAGTTCACTACAGGCTTCATTTTATTTTAAAACTGAAAAAAAAGGGGAAAAAAAAGTTCAAGATAATGTAACTTTGTCTTTCAAACAATTTCCTGTAGCCAGCCCAAGAGCTCTGGGAAGTAAGAGGGAACATAGAACAATTGCTCAGGGAATAGGAGGTTATGGTTAGTGTTACATAAGGTTGCTAGACAGGCTGCCAAGGTGAAGCAGGAGGTAGTTTGAAATGGTATTATGGAAATTTTCCAGCATCAGGCTGTGCTGATGGTTTTTTAACTTCTGTTTTTAATTGCTTTTCCTAAAGCAATTTGTACATAACAGCTTTCTTATTCAAGAGATCAACATTCAGTGTCTCATATAACTACACCAAAATATTTTTTAATAGCTGGAATAGTTTCTGTGGGAGTAGAAAAATATTTTAGAAATTCTATCTTGAAGGGATTATAGGCCTTGAGAACTACTAAAGCCAGATAACCTTGTGTTTAACAGAAACAGTTCAAAACATAAGAAAAGCAATGGCTGAAGTGCAACCTCTACGGCCTTGTTAAAGAGATGTCAGAGTGATTACTGATCACAGACCAACCCAAAGCTCCCAAGGACTTGGCAAGAGGAGTCACAGCAGAGAAGGGCTCTCCTCCTGTCACACAGGAAGGCTGCACCACCTGCTGCTTCCCCAGGGAGGGTGAGCTTCTTCCTTTGAACTCAGTCCCCTTCCACTGTGAGAAACACCATCACAGGGGCTGATCAATCTAATTTACTTCCAGATTCCACAGCAAGCCTCCAGCACAAAAACCCTCATCTTCACTGACTAGAAAGGGCTTTAAGAAAACTGTTTCAAATTTTATCGTGCTCCAGTCTTCCATCCTTAAGCTACTAGATAAAAGTTCAGTAATATAATCAAGGATATGACCTCCCTCCAACTCAAAATCATCCTATATAATTCACTATCATTATTTGGGCTCTAATTTTATGATCTGTCCTTATCTTGGTTTTGCTGATTCATAAAATGAAGAGTCAGAGCTGAATTTAGCAATGGAAAATTTTATTAAATACAAATTAATTTCAAAGTTTAATACATATTCTTAGTGGAAATTCAAATTTTATTTTAAAAGATTCTTACAAAGCCAAGTTAGCTGAAAAATAGCAAGGAGCCAGATCAGATTATATTTCATTGCCTTCTTTAGCAGCTTGCTTAGTTTGGTCCCAAGAAAGGAGTATCCAGGTCAAAAAAAGAATATTGACAGAAAAATCATGCTATTTTAACTACTTATGATGAAGTTTACAAGCTGTCTGATTTCTAGGAATCAGCAATGAAATAAAATAACTTAAAAACATAATGAACAGCAGATAAGGGACATCCCACTTTGCATGAACCACACATTTATCAGTACAGAAGACCATGATTCCAGTTACTCCAGAATTAAAATACATACATTTCTCAAATTGCATCCCTATATCAACAGTAAAAGCACACGTCTAGACCCAAACTTTTATATTTCAACCCTGATTCAATTAAAAAAGTTCTGTATTAAACATTTTTCTGTCAGTCAATATGACCATGAAGATAGCATCTAAGAGTGAGAAAGAGCTACCAGCAGTTTAATAAAGAAGCCCAACAACTGCACACTCTGATTTATCAAATATTATTCTTTTGCTTTATGAGGCAACAGTACTTGTTTTCTTGAACAGGGTGAAGCCTCTTCATACTTCCCCCAGCCTTTACCAAGAGGTGTACTAGCAGTGGATGCTACAGTGGATTTCAGGTTAGCCAGCAAACCTCTCCTGGGTTTCTGCTGTTTCAACTCTTCTGTGATGAAATGCTTTTTCCGGTCTTCAAGCTCTTTTTGCAGGGACGACACTGTTTCTTCAAGCTCAAGAACACGTTTAGCCCAGTTCTGGAGACTGCTCATTTCTTGATCCTGTGAGGGTAAGGCTGTGTTGAGGATGTGAACACTGCGTGGTCTCTCTCACACAGTCAGTTTTCTGGTTCACATTATTTTATTAAACCCATAAACACCCTTGTTATTACTACGTCATAGGGCCATTCAGTACCCATTTCCTCTAAATTACATTGAAGTAATTAAAAACCCAGCAAATTACAGGGCTGTAAAATCAGAAACCAAGTCTGGCTAAGAAGCTAATACTAAAATACTTAGCCATAATATGCAAAGAATTGAAGTTGTTCTAGGAACCAAATAAAGGTGGCTTTCCTGCCTTACAATTTCTGAAAGCAAAACTGGCCAAATCAAAACTTTTATGTCTCAAGTCTGATAACCAGGACTTAATAAATGCTTCCAGTGGCAGAATATGGAGCATTAAATATACTCTAATCTCAATGGTTAACAAAAATCACCTTCCTATTAAGAATGGATAGGAAGGTATCTTCCAATTAAAAAGTTCAAGTCAAATAATTTTCAGTCTCACATTTAAACTAAAAAGTATGCAGAAAGTAATCTAATGTTCAAAGAAAGACCTGACAAAACAGTTATTACACCTGCAGATTGCAGATTACAAGTGAGGCACAGACTCAAGGTGCCAAGAGTTCAAAAGTTTCATTTTTTAATTTAGGAATCTAGTTGATATCTGAGGTAGTTAGATGCTGTAAACTTTAGGAAGTCCCTGTTTTTGAAGGAAAGACATCTATTTCTGTATTAAATAGCTGATCTGCCTGTATCTCTCATCCAGTTGGCCACTTCTGGCAGGACTGTCAGTACAGCTTTAAAGCCATAGGTCCTTAGGTCCTGTTGCAGCAGCATTTGTGCACTGATGCCTTGCTTACCTCAGCAACATGCCTCATGATGAGTTCTAAGTAGTATTTTCTTTCCTTGACAATAATTCATGACCTCTTTAGATTGGCAGGCTTTGTCAGCAGTTTACCCTATTGACAAGGTCTATCACTTAAGTTGAAAAATCAGTTTAGTCTTATGAGATTCAGAGCCAAGTAGTGAAACACAAGGGCTCTGAGCTCATAATTCAGGAAGTTAGAAAAAATACTAGCATCAAAACAAATTGCTAATTTAATAGCAGCTTTACAAGTAAAAAGATGCAGGAACTTCTGGTACAACTATAGATACAAGCCATATTAAAGTTGTTTTTAAATCACTGACTAACCTTGAGCATGATTGTGTGCTTCAGCTGACTGTTTTCTTCTGCCATTTTTCTGTAGCCTTCATTAGCTTCTAGCAGGGTTTCATTTAGTTTCTGTATTTTCAACTTCAGAGATTTTATAAGCTGAAAATAAAACCCATACACATGGAAGTTCAAAACAGCATGTTTTACATTAATTTTGTTTATGACTAGAACAGTGCAAACTGCAAGATCGAAACAAGAAAGTCTGCTTGTCTCAACCTCCTATGTCCCAGCTCATCATTACAGGTGATAAAATACAGCTGGAGCATTCAAAGGCTGTTGTGTTGAAGCTACTATGATTTACAGACTTGCCAATCAATGAACAGTAGCACAGACTAAGCTACATCTGGAACAGTCTGCTCCATTTCAGTAAGAGCAGTTAAAAGAACACTTTTGTTATCTTTAACACTATTCATATATTGGAGCACAGCTACCACTGAAGACCTCACCTCTCTGATGGGAATATTAATGGATTAAGCCTAAGCCCCAAAAGGCAAAAGAAATTCTGAAGAAAAACAGATGTTACCGTTAATTTATTTCTACAATGTTGCTAAAAAAAACCCTTACATCCTTTGCCTGTGTTTAATGGCTGAAAGGGAAGAAAAAAGTGAAGTACAAGTTACGCATGCACTGATCTTTGAGGCAAAGCAGCAGAAGGGCACTGATGGAATCAACTGGTTTAAACCATTCTCACTTCAGTTATTGCCAGGAACCAGTCTCATTCTAACACTTTCTAGCCACACAAAACAATCAATAACTGTGTACTCATAACAAGAATAAAAGCCAAACTTTCACCAAAATTTGAAAGTGACATGGGAAAATGATGTAGAGCTCTCGAAAACAGGAGTGGAAAACAAATGCTGTGGCCATAGCACAAGACATTAAACTTGGTAAGGGAAAAGTTTTTTTTGGAATATTCTATCTCAATAGAAAGGGATGTAAGTTCACTTTCCATTTACATGTTTTATTAGAACCAGCTGGAACTATTTCTTCAATCCCTACTCATATTTGATATTAGAGAAAGAAACAAGACATCTCTTCCCTTCTCCCCATCCCCTTTAGACATGGGAAACAAACTGTATCACTCAAGGAACAGAATAAAAATGAATACTTAAATTAATGTTTTCCATAATTCCCACCTGTATATGGTATTCAGAATGTAGAGATACTACATTCTGATAGTGGAATTGAGTACTTCCAGAAAGGACTGTGCTAAGGCACTATTTTGATTCTAGATCTAAAAGCTAAACTATTACCAGGTTCTGTAACTGTTCCCCAGTGCAGAAGCGGGCAGCATTTCAGGAAGGAAAGCACTGAGGTCATGGCAGCAATATTTACAATAAATTCCAACACAAGGCTAAACATACTTCCTTACTTCCAACTCACACCACATTCAGCATGACTTGTTACAGTAGCAAATGCTTTCACAGTCCAGAAAAGAGCCAGAACAGTCTCTAGCAAAAGTCATCCACAACTGAGCAAAGGCTTTTTTTTATAAGCTAAATGCCCATTTGCAGGAATCTTCATGCTTTTGTCAACAATGCACATCTTTAAGTGTTGAACCATGACAGAATTTACAAACAACTATCCCCAGATAAATACTAATCGAGAGCTACCTCTTCCTTCTCTTCACATTTTTTCTGCAATCCTTCATTGGCTCTCTTCATTGTGCTGTCCATAAGATCTATTGGCAAAAGAGAAGTTTGTTTATACACATTACCAGAAGCAAACTGAACTTTGAATACCCAGATTACTTTCCTACCTCGTTCCAGGTTATTTTCAGTAGTGGGAATATCTGAGCTCCAACTTCCCAGAGCCAACAGCCTCCGTGTCTGTTCATCAAGTTGCCTTTCCAATTGCAGTATTTTCCTCTCTCTATCCTGAAAAAAATAAGGGCATATGGTAGAATTTGTCTGCATTTCTGCTTGATCTGATGCATTACTGCACATCCTTCAATTACACCATACACACACATGCAATTTTAAATTATTTCACAGTTTATAATTAGGAAATCACAATAAGGGATAACAGGTCACAAAACCATCTAGGAGGAAGTTTCTTTACACAGCAGTCAGTTCTTCCTGTCTGAGGATTTCCAAGCTGTATTAAAAGTAAACATATGGCAGAAAGGAAACTTTACTGTGCTAAACACTGTTGCAAGTTGACTTGCTAACTAAGGAAGAACATACTTCATAGAACTACATTTTAATCTCCAACTCTTTTCCAGTATCTCTCAGATTGCTGGGGTGGTATTTCAAAGTGAGAAATCAAACAAGTGGCATCATCAAGAAATTATTCATCTAATTCTGATTCTCTGAAGCTGCCCACTCAAATTCATGCTGTGCTCTCCTTTGTCAATTTACCCTTCTACATCTCAGGGCTTTCAATAGTTTCTTATCTGTCTTGCTACCAAAAGCATCTTGCTCTTTGAATCTTCCCTTATGCAGTCTCCTGGACAGTATTTAATAGTGAGAGCACTATTAAAACTCTTTGTCCACTCTAATAGTGTATATCTATTAATCTAGGGTTTATCTGAACATAGAAACAGTCTAAGTGAGGAAAAGAGACAAATGTGAAGGAGCTGGAAAAACACATATCATATAATATGGTGTTACTTGTCAGCACCTGAATGGAAAGCTGTAAAAGCAAAAACATTTATATACCACAATCTTCATGTGGTACACCACTTCTCATGTCTTGAAAGGAACCTGCCTATCCAGGGATTGTGATGTCTTACCAATTCCAGAATAGGAGGAGAGTGCAGTAAGAAAGCTCTGGTGGATGCTGCAGCTGTTCTATCCTTCCACTAAAAACCCTGTGAAAATGAGACCCACAGGGCTCATCTGCTGCCTGGATGCACTTAACCATCTATGCAGAGGTTAGAAAGCTGAGCTGCTCATAGTTAACCTGGCTGCATTGCAAAAGGAGTAGCAACTTAATAATGCTAACTCTGAGCAATTCTGTGTTTAAGTACATTTAGGAGATTCAGTTCTCTTCTGCATCAAGTTTGATTTCTCATCATTTTCTTATCCCACAATCCTCCCAACCACCTCCAGAGCAGAGATAAGTTATAATTAAAGTAGCCATCCTGTAACAAATTCCCCATCACCCTTTCAGAGTAACATTTTACTCTATATCCTATGATCCCAATGATCTCTAGAAAGCCATGCTCCTGCATACATCACTCCCCTGGGTGTTCCAATCATTGCACCACAAAGATAAAGATGACTTGGATTTAACTGAACTGTGCCCTCAAACATCATGAGGTTTAGGTATGCACTACAGGTGGTGCCAGAGAGAAGACAGGTATGAGCACTGAACACAGAACAGCAAGGCTGAACTGCTTGTTATTTTCCTTGTTTGGTGTTACATTCAAAATGCCAGTGTGTTTCTGTTAAAGAAAAGCAAAATTTACAGTTAAGGGGCTAGAACATACTTTAATGGCAGTCAAGTCATACCTCAACTTTCTCTTGTTCAGCTAGAAATTCTTCTATGGGAACATAATGGTCTTCAATTTGTTCCATTGCACACATATATGCATGTTTCTTGATGGCCTCTTTATACATTTCAAATTTGCTCTCAAGTTTTTCTTCATAACTGTCTTTCATATCTTCCAAGCGGTTGCTGAAGAGAACACATCAGTTATATATATATATGTTTGCATTCCAGCTTTTACATTTGACTGCATGTATTCAACTGTCAATATTAAAGTTATTTCTCTAATCAGAAACAGTGAAACAAAAAGACAAATATGTACATTTTTTCCTTTTAATCTCAACAATCCTACAAGACTTGTACCAAACTGTAACTTCTATTTGACATATACCAAAAAAGGTTTTATAGAAGAACACACACTTAACACCTGTCAAAAGAAATTATAAAATAATCCACCAACATACAGCAATACCATTGACCACACCCATTTAGATGTTATATTTGAAGCATATATCCTGGGGGCATCTTTCACTTTGGCTTTTGGTTGGTTTTTCTTTTTTTTTTCCATTTAAGTTAAATGCCAAAATAATTTTCATAGACTCATAAAATGGCCTGGGTTGAGAGAGACCTTAAAGATTGTCTAATTCTAACCTCCCTGTCGTGGGGAGGGACACTTTTCACAAGATCTTTCCAACACATCCTTTAAACACTTCCAGGGATGGGGCATCCAAAGCCTCTCTGGGCATCCTTTTCCAATGCCTCATCATATTCACAGTAAAGAATTTTTTCATAAAAACCAATCTAAACCAGTTTAAATCCATTCCCCCTTGTCCTGTCATTACATACTCTTGTAAGAAGTCCCTCTCCATCCATTATTTCAATATATCACACATTAGCATCAAAATTTAAAAATATGCCCCATCAGTGATGCAAAACATCACCTCAATAGAGAAGCATCAATGCTAATTTTGTGTGTGCAGCCAAAGGCAGCCAAACAATTTTAAAGCTAGTGCAGGTGTTAAAGCATAGTGTGCCCAGCTAGCAACCTGGTGTTAATTTTTGTTAACGAGTCAAAGGAATCTAAAAAGCAGGAAACTGATTTAAAGAAGATTTAAGAGGAAGTGAACTCAACTTGAAGAACCTGGACTTGAAAAGAAATTCCTAAAATATTAACATCAGTGCAGTGTCTCCTACACTCCTACATGTGACTCCTACATGTCTCTCCCCTGATAAGGGAGGTTTTTTTAACAGAAGTTTTTGTTAGGAAAGAAGGCAGACTGGACTCTTGATTGTTCTTGTTCTTCAGGTTGTTTGTTGTTTTCTTATCAGCAATTTCAGCACACCAGGCTTTACAGCAGCCTAGCATGCAAGAGAACAGACACCAAAAGCCCCTGAACACACGAGATCGAGGTTCTTTTAAAGACAATTCACCCAATCATCACTAACAACATACATTATTTCTATTTTCCTACTACTAACTAACTAAACTTCTATCCACGTAGGCCTAGACTGTGGCAAATTTTGACCAATAGTCCTGTGTCCCAAAAACTCAAGAATATGGAGTAGATGAAGGAGGAAGAAGCCTAAAAACAACAAGGATCCTTCATTTTGTGTCATCCACTTACCATACTAATGAACCCAAAAATCTAAACTTCTCACTCTGTGATAAATGACATACTATGCTACTATCTAATTTACATTCTTAAGAATTCTGTTTCATCCCAAAGCCTAGGAAGCCTTTTCCATGGATGAAGGTTAAAAATACTGTTTTTTGGGGTTTTGACCCTTCAAAACATGCAGAGAAATATTCTCTGCATTCTGGACTGCAACAGGGAGCAACTGTAGCAGGGAGCTACAGTAATTTTATAAGATAGTAAACTAACAGTGGTTCATAAGTCATAATGCAGAGGAGCTCAAAAAAAGATACAACTCAAACCACCTTAAGCACATGCATACATATTAACATGACGGAATAAAGGTTTGAGAAGAATCATTAGACTCAGAGGGCACCTGAAACAGCTTTCCACATCTGCTAAGTAGTAATAACAAGCCAGGACAAGCTCCAGTAATTACAAATTCAACAGAGGAAAGCTCAACAGAAAGCAGCATTACTTTTTCATTATAAATGGGAAGAGGCTGGTCTGTACGAGTTTAGATTTTCCTTTCCTTCACAGGTTTTGAAACTGGCCAACCCTATCTTCTCTAAGTAAGTGGAATAGCTATGTCCTGAATATACACATACAGGTATATTATGTATATATGTATATGCATCCATGTGTATGCAATTTATCCATGTGGAATCCTTTCAGCCTCAAAGCAGACTACAATATGACTTGCCTCCAGGCTTCCTCTGTTTCCAACAGCTGTCGAAACATTGCTTCTGCCATCTCTTTACGTATCTTCACCTCCAGAAGGAGCTTACTTTGTCTTTCTGCAGCTACCTTCTCCTTTAAGTCCTCTGCAGCCTTCAAAAGGTCCTAAATTTAAAATATTTCAGTTCAAAAACCAAGACTGAAACACATATTGACATGCATCTCAAACAAAATATTCATTCAGGCAGCCATCCACAGAAGGTACTTCTTACAAGCCTATGTTTTTTGGAGGCTTGCACCAAAGTTTAAATATTTTCAAACATAAATTTCTACTGCAAATACATCCTGTGTCCATCTTCATAGTGTCTGCTATCAAAAAGTTTACTTCTGTTTTGGCATTTAAATATTAGTTTGTACAGCATAAAAACATAAAGACTACTTGATTTTTGTAGTTTATTGTTATTAGATTGTACATATGTTTTTAAAATGCTGCATCTTAACTCATTACTGCTGTTTAAAAAAAGCACAAAAAACTAAATTATGCTATTTTAAAGATATGTACTGCTTCCTTAGTCTTCTTGTTGGACAATAAGTTGAACTCCAAATTTAGCACTTGACCTAACTAGAAAAACCACAGGGCATCCTTCCACAACTACACTGAACTAGGCCACTCTGAAGTCTAGTCAGTCTGACACTGAACAGAAACTTTAACTTCCCATTCGATGCAGTTTCCAGCATATCTCTTATGCTGAAATATTAGAGCTAATACCAATTGCTTTCTTGGGTGCACTTCTAAGTAGACATGCACTTACCTCATGACTCAGAATGGTGATGTCCACTTCCTCTTCTGTAGAGATTTCAGTATTGTCAGCAAAGTCATCTACAGATGTGTTAGCAACAAAGGGCATCATAGGTTTTCCATCACCTCCAACTAACTTTGGTGGAAAATAACCAAAATTTTTGGGCAGGATTGATTGGATAACCTGAAAAATCCAGAGGTTTTTTTAGCAAATATTGCAGGTATTAGAATACCAGAAAGAAGTGGCATGAATGCACCGTTGTATTTACACAATATTTAATGATTACCTGAATGCCAACAAAAGCTTACATGCCTTCTAGCAGAAAAAAATAAAAATCTATCAATATAACATAATTCTTATATGAATTTAAGACTTAAGTACTCTAAAAAGAGTGAAAGTGGAACTATTATCTGCTAGCAAACTTGCATCCTTGTCTAGACAGGTGGTTTCTCTTCCCCTAAAATATAAGGGTTTTGATGTAGTTTCCTGCAAACTTAATGAAAAGCAGAAAATCCCTACAATACTTGCTCCTTCCTGAAATACCATGACTAGGATTCAGCAATTCATGCTATTTACATAAAGATTTAAGTAACTATGTCATAGGACAGCATATCAGAGAAGTTTGTCTTCACAGTACACATGTACAACAAAAATCACACCTGAAGAGAATTAGAAAAATCTTCCTCTCAGATCATATTAGACATGCTAATATTACAAACCTGTAAAATGTCAGAACTAAACTGGGGCTCTGGACTAAAAAATTACTGTATTTCTGCCGTGAAACACAGCATAGCCCTCCATACCACTCCCTGCAAGAAGCAGCTTCAGGGAACTTGAATGAGGTTAAGGCCAAACATCATCCCCAAGTCCTAAATTTAATGGGAGGTTGAGACAGGGAGCAGAATGAGGCCCCCCATAATCCACGAGGAAATGGTCATTGGCCTGCTACAGCACATAGACACACAGGTCTATGGGCTGGATGGGATCCACCCAAGAGTACTGAAGGAGATGAAGGACAAGCTTGCCAAGACACCTTTTTATTATTAATTACTTGCATTTAGCCATAAATGAGCAATGCAGTTGCATAAGATCTCATTTAGACTACAAAATAAAATTATACTTCTTTTTCTACCAATAACTGTCCAAGAAGTTGTGAACAATTCATCTTGTGCAACAGATGTTTAACTGCACCCACATTAAGTAATTCATCAAAAGTTTGAATTCAAAGCCTGCATTTGCTCAGATATATGGTATAAATCAGTCATATCTGAAAGTGTCCTGTGTTTTATACAGAACATCAGTGGTATAGAACTGGACAGCCAGACACCTGCAGTTGCCTTAACTTCTTACCACAAATAGGTTTGAAGATGGACAAGACTACTAGAAGCCTTTTAGAGAGAAGCCATATGCAGAAGAACTACTATGATGAATCAAGAATCCAAATCACACTCAAATCCATACAACCTGATCATTTCACAAATCACTAGTTAAAAAAAAAAAAAAAAGGCAGAATAGCAGAGAAAGCAGATACACACTCTTACCTGTCTGGCTATAGCTGAAAACTTCATTACATGCAGTGTTTCATCATATGTGGAAGTATGCTGATTGATGTTTACAATCATACAAGCTTTGCCTTTCCCACAAAAAAACGGCTGAAACAGACGAGTCAATTTACTCTCTCTGAATGGAATATAGCTTGGCTTCATCCTCAGAAAGGGGAAAAAAATGGTTAAACAAAATAAAAATTGTAAAATTGTGGGCTATTGTAGCTTACCTTAATTCTGTTTCTCTCTTTCAGGAAAGAGATCCAGTAGGATCCTCATATTTAAGCCTAAGTTATTTTGCATCAAAGAGCAAGGTCTTTCCTGGATTTCATAGGCTCTTCAACAAACTGAACTATTTAAAAGTAAAAGTAGCATAGTGTCTGCATCCCAGTTCCTTAGTCTGCCAAAGCAGATAACAGAATGAGCCAAAAGCTAAGTACAGGTCATCTATCAGCTGCCTGATGAATCTACCTGTATAATTTGCAGGTGGAGGGGAAGAAGACAAAACTGCAGCTTTTTATACAAAGTGTATCTTTCATATACATACAGTAAAAAAATTTTGGTAGCTTGCTGCAAAGTACCTTCTTTTGCTCTCCACAAACACCAGTTATGGAGAAAACATTCCTTGCAGATATTCCAGTGACATCTATAATAAAGAAGACTTACAGGATTTTGTAGATTTCCATTTTTCTCTGTGCAAACTGCTTGCAGAAAAATAAAGGGATACTTAGTGTTTCCACCTAAAACTCGGCATGTAAATAACTTGTCACTTACTTTGGGTTTTGATTTTGCTTCAATGCTGCAATGCACTTTCCCAGGATGTGAAGAGAATTATTAATATTTCCTGCTTCTTTTAGTCTGTCTCCAAAGACATGTGTTTTATTACACCTCTCTGAACCAGCCAAGTCACAGAAAGACAACCTGGGTGAAAGAGTTATCCAGAACACACACATGAAGTCCTTCCCAGCTCACCTTAAAGCTCTTTGCTTGGCTAAAGCAATTATGTGCTACTTAACTTAGACCACTGAATTGTCCCTCATGGCATGATAGGTTACAATCAGAAAATCATCCCGGATAATCAAGGAATTCAATAAATTGTACTTTATATTAGGAAAGCTGTTGAAATACAGGAAACTCCAAAAGTTGGATAATTTATGTGACCAAACCATTACTCACTTATACATAAGTTTATTTAAATAAAACAATTTGTAAGAACATAAACCTTGCACACAGCTGAAGTAAGTCCTATACAAATTATTAAGTCACATATTTCAAATGTATGAAAGCCTTATGTTCTTTATCCTTTCCAGCACGGGATGAAATGTTTTCTTCCTTAAGCAACATACAAACTCTGTCATTTACCTAACAGCTGCTGCAAGCTTTGCCAGGGGGATACACTATGACAGAATACAGCAAAAAAATACAGATGCAGTCATTTTCTCAAGTTATCTTTTCTTAAGCACGTTTATCATTATAACATCTGACATTTAAAGGTGCTATCTCAAAGTGAGGTATATGTTTTACCATGTCTGCTCAGCAGAGACAAGAAAGAAATCAGCAGGAGCTGGGACTGAACTAAAACATTCTGTTACAGGCTTTCTTCATTTTTTCTGTATCAAGCTAAATTAATCAGAAGAAAAAAAGAGACACGCTATCCCAAAAAGCTATCTAAATGGCTTCAAACCAGAAGATTCGGCTGCTTCCTCTAAACCATAAGAGAGCAGAGACTTAACACTGCTGTCACAGAGTGCACTTACATTAGCATTTTATATTAATGGAAAACAGTTTTTAAGCAAATCATTTGATGACCCCCTCTTACTGTACATTGGACCATGGAGCACTCTGAGACCATGTCACCAGCATTCTTTTGGGATGACAGACTTTAATTTGCATTCTGGGAGCACACCAAATGTGTTTTCACAAACATTCGACCCATAAAGGCTGGTGTGGTCCCAGAGCAGAAAGACAGACTGGCATAGCTTGCAGCTTGGGCCTTCAGCACCAACTGCTGCCCTCCAGCTGTAGAGATCGCCCTCTATCAGCCAAAAACTTGAATTCTCTTACCAGGACACAACCGGGTGATACAGTCTTACTCTGCCACAACCTCCTCATTATGTGAGGCAATAAACACTTTCCTCAATCTACACAACACTATTGACAGAGTTACTCCAGCAAAACCTTAGAGTAAGAGACAGGAGAGCAGTTCTGTGCTTGACCCTGCTGAGCTTCCAGTCAGTTGATGTGCTCAGGAGAGTTCTGATTTCCTTCTCAACTCTCAGAGAATTTGATTATTATTAGAAAGTTCACCAGTTTGGCATGCTTACACTTGATTAATTTTTCCAAAATATTTACATTCTTGGTAATCACATGAAGCATTCACTTACTCTGATACTCCAAGAACACGTGGCTGATGCTCATCAGTTAGCTTGAGTAGCCTGATGGAAAATATACTGTGACTGGAATGGAAAGAAGTCCTTTTTAATAATCAGTTATGAAAATTAAGCAGTCAGTGATGCAAAGTAAAATTTGTATGCTACAGAAATATCAGTGCTGAAGAAAGGACAAGAATTAATTCAATAGATACCTTAAT
Source organism: Sitta carolinensis (assembly GCA_032173965.1). NCBI lineage: Eukaryota > Metazoa > Chordata > Aves > Passeriformes > Sittidae > Sitta > Sitta carolinensis. The sequence goes on from CM063284.1 coordinate 114,665,397, forward strand.
ACACTAATTACTTTTGCAATGCATTAATTCAGTACCAAAAAGCTGCAATAAAAGCTGTATTTTATGACTTTCCATTTCTTTGCACACAGGAAAGGGAAAACATCACATAAAGCCTACAAACTATCTTGCAGGAAAAAAAAAACAAGCCAGTTCACTAAAGATTAGTGATCGAAAGATGAGTAGTCATGTAGCCACTTCATACAGAAAACCTTAGGCAGTATCTGAAGTCAGTAAATCTGAAGGATTAACTTAGAAACAAATGATGGGGAAAAGGGAATAAGTTCAAGTTTTACAGTCCTGTAATTTTGCCTACTTCATTATGCACATTTACTTGCTTGGTTTTGAAATAATTCTGTTTTCCAGAAAGGTTTAATTTCTAACACTTGACAATCCAGTAACTCTGGTTTAGACAACAATCTACATAGGCAGTGGACATGCTGTGTGAAATTAAAGAGAAGTCACAAAACCAGAAGTGCACATTTTTGATTCATCAGGAGGCATAACACACAAACTTCTTTAGTTTATGCCTTAAGCAGTGAGCATTCTAGGCATAAAGCTCTGTAAGAAGATGAAATTTAACAGCAACTGTCTTTAGCTATTACAGAACATAACTCTTGCTTTTTAGAGAAAAAAAAGAGGGCTTAGTAACACTATGATTGTATTAACTAAAAATAAAACACGGCCCTTCCACACTTAAAGGACAAATTATTAAGAGGTCATTAAAATCAAGAAAGAAGGCACTTTCAATAGAAATTATACAACCTTCTCTATTTCCTCTCACTCCATCAAAAGGCAGATTCTCCCTGATCCTATCCAGAGTTGGGTAAAAAGCTAGGAGTTTAATTCCTAAGATATCAAGTAAGCTCAGCTTGAACAAAGCAATCTAAAACAACCTAGAAAATCTAGCAACAAGCAACACTGTAAGATACCACATGACTCGCTCCTTCCTATATCCCATAGTGACAGGGTCCAGGTTTCCAAGAATTATACTGCCAGTTATAAAAAATTACCCAACTTTTCCTTCAACATCCTCACACAGCCATTCTCACTCAATACGACCAGCTTTTGCCAAGATGCATAGCCCTGCTGGCACTCAAAAATGAATGTGATCTTTTTGGTTGTCCAAAGACATGAAGAGCAACCCGAGTCCAGTTACTATTAGTCAGAGTCTCTCCTAGTTTTCTTTCAGAGAGAATTTCATAACAAAGCCAGGATAATCAAGGGAAGTATTAAATTTCCTTCAAGTATTATTGAAGAGAGGTTCACTTCACACAAAGTCCCCTCCCTTCCCCTCAAAAGGGACAGAGTACGCTTATAATTAGACGAACAAACCTTCTACTTGATTGCTCATTCATTCTAGTACAGGCAAAGCTTCGGTTCTTGTTTCCTATTTTTAGTAGTCTGCAGGCTTCTTCAGTGCTCTGAACATTAATCCACTTTAAATCTGCAAAAAGAGACCTCTTGCATACATTTCTGATCATCAGAAATTTTGTGAAACTGCCTAGTAAAAAAACCTGGTATTATTACCTTTAATGTAACAATTTCCTCCTTGATCTTCACAAATTCTTAGAACTCTACGCCTTTGAGTTTTCGTTGTAGATAAAATATTTATTAAGTCGTACACGTATTCATTATAAATTTCACAATAGGAAATCCACACAGATGCTTGTGTTCTTTGGTGCATGTTAGTCCTATGAATGTCAAGTGGAGCAAAGTTCTCTGCTAATCCAAAACAGAGCAAGAATTCAAAGATCAACTCATTGACAGATTTTAAATCAGTATATAGAATCTTCTAAATGGGCTTATAGAACCTGCTTAAAGGTAAAGGCTTAGATATATCTGTGTTGTACAATAAGATACACATGGATAACTTCAGCTTTATCCAAAAATGCTCAAACTTCTCAGCAGTCATCCATTACAATAATATGCCCAAATTTTAAGGTGATGGCCTTGCTTTATCACAGACTTCCAGCATTATATTTGCACAACTAAGTCCCCCTCCTCGCCTCAAAAGGAGTGAAACTATCAAAATATATTTTAGTTTATATAGCCCTTCCTCAAGAGGAAAGAGAAAAAATTTGGTCAAAGCCTATATATATTTACTTTGTAGTATAGCATAGGGATGTTTTTTACCCACTGGTAGTTACTAATATTTCTTAATTCATATTATATGTTTTTCCCCCACACAACAATTTTCCACTTTACCTAGGGAGTTAGAAGGGTGATTGTCTGAAGTACAGCTAGAAGAATCCAACTTCACATCACAGAAATTTGTTACAGTATTTGGGGTCTCTGTCTCCTTGAGAAAATAAGAGACTATTAAATCCACATGAACGATGATGAAAAAAGCAGAAGTTAAAAATGACAGCAATTCCTGTACTTAAGATTTAAATACTGAATTAGTATTAAGTGTTTGGCCACCCATACTCTGGCTGAAAGTGAAAAGTTTTAAACAACACTGAACTATAATTAATAAATGATGTTTCCATCACATGAATTACTGCTTGCTCTACTCTCAGCAACCAGTTCTGGTGGTCAGCTGCTGCTAACACTGGAGACTTAACTTCAGAGTCCTAGGTGAAAAAGGATTCTGTCAGACTGCAACAGCCCCAAATACCTTTATGAGCTACTGGCCAAATCTGAATTCAGCCATCCAAAAGAACAGCAGAAGTTTCCTCCAGGAGTAACTGTCAAGGTGGTAGGACCCAAGTTATGACAAACCAACACTCTATGCTGCTTTAATTCAGACTGAACTAAAAGGCCATGAAAAATAGACACCAGCATAATTTCTTTAAATACTCACTTTTGCTGAATTTCTTCACACCAGAATTGTTTTAAACTTGCCAAGACTCACCAAAACACAGCCTTTAAGTTTATCTCTGGAAAAACTGATGTAACAAAAAAGCACCTCCCACTAAAGTCCAGCATCTTTAACTACTACCTCTCTCTCCATATTTTATAGGCCCCTATAAATCAGGACATTCAGCCTGATTTCTCTTTCCTTAGAGAGGGTCATCCTACAGTAGAAGGAAACAGATCCAGAGAAGCAAACCTTAGTGCTAGAGCTATTCAAATGCAGCACTAACTTGATCATGAATTGACTACTGATGCCAATGTTACCCACTTGGTATATCCAAACCAGAATTTTTACAGAGAGGCACAAAACCATATTTTGAGACCTTCCATTTTAAAAATAAATAGCATAGAACAGAATTACAGAAAATCATACAAGTGACCATTTTGCAAAAGCTGCACTGTCTATGTGATTGTATTTCTTGAGTATTAGAAGTCTAACCACAACAGGGATCCTATTCATTATTTGTGAAGTGCCAAGCAGGATAAGGGACTGATACACATGGTATTTTATCTATGCATATCAAAAATGCAGTGGAATTTATAAAACACAGTACCACATTACTTGTGCATGTAGTAAGTTTGTGTAAAGGTATTGTGAGAAAATGGAGTGAGCTGTTGCTACACTGCCCTTCAAATGAAATACAGAAAAAAAACCATGAAGATGATGGTCTAAAAACAAGTAGGAACAGGAACTGACATGGTTAGCCAACAACAGAAGCCAACATTTAATAGAAAAAGGAAAATACAAGAAATAGGAATAGAAAATACAAGAACAGGTGGGAATAGGAATGCACATAAAGAATCTTTTAATCCAATAAAAGAAACAGTATTTAATCCCATGAAAAGAACCAGGAAAGGGAAGAAGAAAGAGGGTATGAAACGTGCTAAGCAAGAGTTGTTGCAGCAGTGCTGCATAGAGAACATAAACAGTAGGACATTAGGTGCTACAGTTAAAACCAAGAGAAATGAAAGGAACAGCAAGCTCTTTCTGTGTGACATGTAAACTGGGCCTGGGAAATGAGCCTACAGAAATCCATGTAAACTAAACCCAAGCCCACCAATCCTATCTGCTCTCAGATTACAGCTTGTGAGCATTCAAACAGTGATGCTATTCATTCACAAGTTATCAAGAAGCACAGCTTCACAACTGGGGATCACTGAGCTATCTCTATGGAAGCGTTGTAGCACAAAGTATGTAATAGTTTCCTGATTCATTTTTACTTGTCCTTCCTGGTGGTGGAGCGCTGCTCTCTTTTCACTGCAGTGCATCAGCATCTAGATCACCTACTGCAACATTCAGTTACTAAGCTATAAGTAAGTCAGACTGTGATGTAACAGTAGGAAATATTTTATAGTTATCTTCAAAATAAGATATTGACCTTTGGTTCTGGACCCTGGGCTCCTGCTTGTTCCTCTTTTCAAGGCTGTAGCTTCCATAAAGTTTGTAAAGGTATTTACTTACTATCCTCCTAACCATCTCAATTTTTCTTTAGGACCCCCTCATCCTCTGTGCACATGCACATATACATACTCGAGATATTACAAAATAAACACGTAATCTTTCAGATTTTTCATCTGAGTATTTCCTCAGGAGTTAAACAGACTCAGACTAAACAAAGCTTTGGGTTGCAGGGTTTAAATTAAGCAACAAAATTTAGAGTGGAACTTTTCATATGAAATTGAGTCATAAAAGGATATTTTTTCTGGGTTAACTAGAGTACTTAAACAAGTTTAATATTAAAGACCACAGCAAAAAGAAAACCTAATCATTATTTCTTTAGATCCCAGAATTAATTTAAGTTGCTTTGAATGATAACCAGCTGAGCCTACTGCATTCTGGGATTATACACACAGAATCACTGTTCAGGGGAAAACGTTCTGTACGAAATGAATCTGACAGCAAACTGCAACTGGACTTAAAAGTATAAAATAGTCCCAAATACATGGATGTCCATTTTCTGGTGAGACAGTTTGTTACTGTAGAAACAGAAATTACTACATAATAAGAACAGGACGTTGCCACAGTAAAGACTTCTTTATTCTACCTACTGTCCTCAGAGACCAGCCTTAGTCATATAGTATCCCCTAAGGCAGACAGGAATCCTTTTAGAACATGAATTTAGTGGCATCTCGCTTCACTTGCTGGATCAGAAAGTTTCTTATGAAGTTAAAAATCACAGGTTTATAAACTTCTTAATTTGCTTTGAGACTCTCTTCCACCAAAAGGGACTCCCCCTGCCCTCTTCACTGCCTCTGCTAAGACAGTGCCATCACCTCTCCTGAGCTAGCACAAGCATTTGAATGACTGCACAAAGATCCAGCCTGGGAACCTGACAAGAAGAGTCACTTAACAAGAACCAGGTTTTAGATAGGTCATGTAGCTCTCAGACTTTTCAAAGGCTACTGTCACCACAGTGTCAGAACTGCTCCTCTAAAGAGGAGACTTTGTCTCTAGAAATTGAGATTTGGCTTTGTGATGCTTTGTGGTTTGAACTGTGTTCTGCAGAAAGTTCTTCTGGTTTACCCTGAGCTCCAAAAACAGCCAATTGTCTTATTATTCCAAGGTTCGCCAAGTATGCATACTGTAGATTTTTATACATATAAAGAATCAATAGTGGAATAAAAAGTTTTAAAACTTCCTGTCATACAGAAGAGCTTTAAGAAGTGTTTGGACACTAACCTCTTTCAGTGATGCAAGAACAGCAGTTTTTAAGGCTTCTTCTTGCTTAACTTGTTCATATTCTAGTTTCTTAACATCATTGCTCAAATACGGTTTGAAGTCCATCTTCGGGTAATGTCTTCCTCTTATGTGGTTAAAAATCACATCAAGTGAGCGAGGTAAAATACCAAGATCCTTTGAAGTCCCTTAAAAATATTTAAAAATTAAGTGCAGATGTTCATGCAAGCATGTAATTGGATTTGACTTGGTTTATATACATGCAAATATGTTATACCTTGGATAGTGAATGTCTTGCCTGCATTTGTAACTCCATAAGTAAATACCAGCCCATTCACCCCATTAACGTATGCTCTTACAATATCTTTCATCGAGCCTTCAAAAAATTCACTCTGAGTAGTTTCTGGTCCAAAGACCTAGGATAAGGGGAAGAAAGAAAGAAAAAAGGAGTGACAAATGGCACAAAGAGGTTTAATAACCCAAAATATTAAGTACTAATTAGAAATGACTGATTTTTCAGAACAAGCAGGGTAGGAGACACCAACTTAATTTCCTGTCTTGCCTGAACCCCTTCTGATTCAATGTTTTCTGTTGGGTTCACACAGGATGCCTGCTTAATTCTGAGAGGCACTCAGGCTTGCACTCATTTTTGAATATTTTCCTACTCCTAAAATAAACTGCTCAGAATTCTGTTGAGCATGCTCTTCAGTGGATAGTTTCAAGAGCTCTGCTGGAGATGTAAAACTCCCTCTTCGGTCTTCACCCGTTACCCACAATTGATGAGAAAATCAGCATCACAGTGGTCTAAATAACTCAATCCCTGAAACTGCTTCTCCTTTGGTACTCTAAGAACAGAACTTCTCACAGTGGGCAAAGTTAAGAAGTTTGCTTTCAGCATAGAAGGTTTAAGCAGTTAAGCTGCTATTCTTTCAAAAGGAAGTTACTAAATGCATGCTAACATAAATTCCTACAAACAAGGTTTCCTGTAACACTTCTGAAATAAAAGCATCTGCAGGCACAGCAGAACCACACTAAGTTTGTGTCTACAAGATGTTCCTGTAGTACCTAATCAAAGAAAACCACAGACCTGCCAAAGAAGCTTCCTTGTCTCATCTAATAGGCACCTCCATTGTACTAAAGCTTTCCTGACAGCTTATCATTAATTAATAAGCAGTCTTTTTTTAAAAATAAAAAGGTAAGCACCACCACATGTAATTAAAAGAAAAATCACGTTGCGTGACATAATACAAAATTCAGCTTTCATTACAGTGAAAAAAACAAAACCAAAAATTTGAAATAATTTGGCTTACCTGAGAAAAGGTGAAGCTGTGCACAGCATGACCAACACCTTTTTCACTGTTTTTCATTGCAGAAGACTCTTTAGGTGCATTAAGAATTACTGTCTGGGCATCTTGAATAGTTACACAGCCCTTAAAAACCAAGACAAGGAAAACTAAAATATGACACAATTATTCAGGGAGAAAGCTTTCTGAACAAAACAAAAAATGAATACCTCCCCAACAACCCCCCAAAAGCCTAGTGTCTTTACCCACTTTCCAGAGCTACAAAAAGTCCCACAATTTACATATATCATCCCGAGGCATGTCTCTACAGAAATATACACTTCACATGAAAACCAGAGTATAGACAAAGTCAAGGCAATCCTCTGGGTTTTTCTAAGAGGTAAAACTTTTACTAGCACTTCTAACAACTTTTCCTTGGGAACACTTTCTAAACCCTCTTATTTTGTGATTGTGACTTGCACAATCACTATGAAAACAAAATTACATAGAAATTTACTGCTTTTCCACATCAGTCATTTTCAGCATGAAACAGACTAAGGGCAGAATTAACAAAGTAAAATAAAGGCTGAAGCATTATCCTTTGATTGATTGATAAATAGTGTTACCACTAATGAAAGAAACCAAATTAGTTTCAAGTGATTTGATTGCTATTTCTCAATTAAGTAAAGGTGAAATAAAATTACCAAACACCCACTAGCTAGATAAATGTAGGATGCAGTGTTAAAAGAAAATTTATTTTATACCAGACTGGCTACCAAAGATGCAACATGAATTCCCAGTATAGCTTAACTTCTTGATGCATCATCTGAAAGGATTAATTGTAACTTAATCTGACATTTATGTTCAAAGATTGGCCAGAACTTCTAAAACCAATAATCCACATGTGGTATGTACATAGGAAGTACTGCTGTTCCTAGGAGCCTCAATTAACAAGTCTGATCATTAACAGATACAGAAGCTCTAGGCCAGTAATTAACTGGTACAGACCTCATAGCAGCCTACACTTGCTCACAAGGAACCAAGACAGGGCAGGCACTGATCTCTTCTCCCTGGCAACCAGTGACAAGACATGAACAAATGGCCTGAAGTTGTGTCAGAGGAGGTTTAGTTTGGAAATTAGAAAAAGGCTCTTCACCCGAGGATGGCTGCACACTGGAACAGGCTTTCCAGGGAACTGGTCACAGCTCCAAGCCTAACAGAGCTCAAGAAACATTTGGAAAACACTCTCAAGCACGTGATGCGACTCCTGAGGCTGTCCTGTGCAGGGCCAGAAGTAGGACTTTGATGACCCTTGCAGGTTCCTTCCAACTCAGCTTACTCTGTGATTCTGAGAAGCGCTAAGAAACTGCTTTCTGAATTTAGACCTGCTCTCTGTGCCAGGCTCTGAACCTATATAGTCTTTAATATTTCTTCTACATCACCACGGACAGGAATGCAGGTCAGATGTACTAAACCCTAGAGAGCTACAGCATAATTCAGGACATGCAGAATGTGCCATCAGCTGCAACCGACCTCACAGAAGCCTGCAAGTAGAGGCCCAAAGTAGTCTGATCTGCAAAGATGGAAGACAGATGGGAACAATTCACTCCACTTGTCTCCCCTAGCTAACCCTGCAGGTAAGTTGGCAGAAGCTAGACCATTTCTGGCACTGTACACATCAACACAACTTCCTGCTTTCCCACAGGTAACTCTGGAGAATCACTGGCAGGAATACAGAATTTCACCCAAAGCTCTTAAGCTTTACTTCCATAAATCATTTTCTCTATAAGGATCCCATAAGCATCAACTGAGCAGTTAACCTGCTGATTGTCTTTGTTTAAAGCATCAGCGCACAACTATAATAGATCTTGAGTTCTAATTTTTCTTTTTTTCCTTTTTTTATTTTTGGCCATATATTTGGAACAAAGGTGCTTTCCTAAAAATTACGCATGGAAGGGAGGAATAAAAGACCTAAAAATTAAATTGATCTGTTTGATTTAACAATTAGGAAGTGAAGTTTACTTGACTGTTTTGTGGGGGTTACTTCCTTTTGTTACCAAGCATTTTCTTCTTGGATTCAGGTGATAGTAAAGAAAACAGAAAACACTGAAAAACTTGAAGAACTGAAGAACTTTGAATCATTCTGTTTTTTGAGGCTGAGAAAAAAAGCCTTAATCCCATGCAAAACAGATTATACTGCTAATAGGTTGGAAGTTCAGCTAATTCAGCCTGAACTACATGAAAACAAAAAATTAGTAAAAATGTCAATGTTCACTTTTTTCCTCCCTGCTTTTAAGAAATGTCTCACTCCAAAGAGGAATGTGCTAAACAACTCATGAAACAATTTGATTTTGCAAATTGATTTACACTTGGAGCCAGCTCAAACTGTGGACTTTACTAAACTGGAAGCACTGTGGAAGTACACACTATCCAAGGAGAGCTGACCAAGCAAAGGCAAAGGGAAGTTAAAGGGGAGGAAGACGAACTATGCAAGTGAAAACAATACAGAAGTTCCAACTCTGGTAGAGCAAAAACAAGAATGCATTTTTAGAAAGCAATTTGCGAGAAGCAAGTGAGACCTAATATTAAATTCTTCTTAGAGCTCTTCAAGCTGACCTCTCTGCGATCAGAGAGCCTGCAAAGACAAAGGCTGAGATATGATACAGAGACCTTGTCCTCCAAAGACAGCCAAAGGAATTCTTTGCATCAGTGATCACAATGAGGGGAAGGGGAGCACTCCTAAACGTTTGTATGCATGCATGTATAAAACACTGAAGCATCTGAATCTGATAGCATAGAGCTTACAGAACATTTTTGACAGGCTGAGCAGAAAGTCATTAGGATGAGGCAGGAAATTATTCAAGCATTTCAAAGAAACTCAAGGGTCAGATACTCCAATTACACCTAGAATTGCATTCTCTCTTCCACAGAATCCTTTTTATCTTGGGCACTACAGAGAGTTGACACCAATTTTTAAATAATGTACCCAGTGGAATTTTGAAGCGCTACAGGTGTGCATGTCTCTACCATACAAATTATTAACAGAAATGGGGATAAAAAAAAAATTGCATCTATCCAGGTGCCAAATTATTCCATGTAGAGGCAGTACATGGCTTACGTAAAAGAAAGTTCTGCCTTATAATACTGTATTGTTCAGGGGAGAAGAAAAATGTTATTTCTTATTTCTACAACGAACCTGGGATTCATGGCTTTCAAGCTCTGCTACAGAAAAGGGCCTCACTCTCAAGAAGACTTTCAAAGGCTCACATACCTATTCATTATAAAGAAGAAAGACACGAAACACAGTTATAATTGCAACTTTCAAAACAGAACAGCCCCAAATCATATCAGCATACATATCTGATACAGTTTCTTGTTTTATATTAATGTCTCACATTTTCCTTTCATGTCAAGTTCAGACTCTAAGCTTTTATTTGCTTCTTTATCTTCTACTGTCCTTAAGTAACCTTTTCTTTTTGTGTCCCCACACTCTCCTCCCTTTAGCATTCTTTCACGACAAAGCCAGGATTTTGATTTTAAAACAGCACCCTATCAGAGGCACAAACTGCAGTGCTTCCACCTTCTGGTCTCCCGCTGTACTGAATTCAAGCTGTGTTAGAAATTCTAACAGCTGCTACATAGCACTGCACTTTTTTTTGTACGGAGCATGTTCAATTAGCACTGACTGACACATTCCTTGCTTCAAGAGATCCCTTCCTTGCCACTATGCAGGCACCTGACTCTTCCTCACATTAACAACCAGGCAACCGTTCTCAGTTGCTTAAGTGGCCTTTCCATCCCCCAACCATTATCCAACAGTCTCCCCACCCAGATAAAGCAATAATATCAGGAAGCATTTTAGAGGGATCCCAGCGCTTCTTCCTTTCTCAAGGAGCTTCAGTCTTTACTTTAGCAACGTTTCATTCAGCAGATGGATTTACTAGAGTTCTCCACAGCCCTGTCATGGCCAGCACTAATCAGGCAAAATGAAGTCACCTGAGGAAAGTCACCCAGGACATGTATCCCTCTAAAAATGCACAGTTGGGTATATTATCTTCTGCTCGAGCACAGCAGAGCATTATCGATTTTTATTTCCCAGTACCTAATGAGCTTTCACATCAAGGACCCATATATGTTTTAAAGCTTATTAAAAAGAACAATACAGTCTCATTACATTCAAATTGCAATTACTGAAGTCCTTCACTTTTTTCTGAAAGTTTAGCACATCACACTGCATAGTGCTGACCATGTGTCTGCATTTGGTGCAGGCTATAACTTGTGTGTAAGCAATGGCAAGCAGAAGAATCAGACACATCTCAGGGGCAGAGGAGTAGAGCAGTTCTTACCAAAGAACCATTTGTTAAAGCTTAAAAAAGCCCAAAATCCACCAGAGAACAACCCAGCATCACCAGAAGACACCTTGTAAAAATCAATCCACACCTGCTGTTCCTCTGTATCAGGCAACACTGTTGACTCCAAAGGGGAAGGTTTACCCTCTACACTTAGAAAAGAAACCGGTTCCAACACATCACACACTTCCGTGGAAACATAGTTTTTCCCCTCATAAGCCATCGTTCTCTGCAAACGAACTTAGAAGGGAAGAAAAAAAACTCTAAACAGAAAACCATCATTCTCAGAGAACGGACAAAAATACATTTGAAGCATTACAAAGGCTCAGCTCGTATATAAACAAGCACTTCGGAAGAAGACAGGGTAGTCTAGAGAAGTTTGGGGAGCACAACCTTTAAAAAAAAAAAAAAAAACAACACCTAGCACGTAATACTAGGAAACACCCAAGAGAAAGCTCGCTAACAGCCTCAGCTGGGCAAAGTTCTCATCAACCCGCAGCCTCAGAAGGCTGAACACTCGCAGGCAGCCGGGGTCAGAGCCGGAGCCAGCCCCGCTCCCCGTTGCCGGTTCCCGGTTCCCGCTGCCCCTGCCCGGGAGCGCCCCGGGAGCGCCGCTACCTTGGCGCGCGCGGGAACCGCGAGCTGGGCCCGCGCCGGGGGGGCATTATGGCAGAAGAGGCGGCCGCTGATTGGCCGAGCGCGGGGGGGGCGGGCGCTGATTGGCCGAGCCGGGGGAAGGCGGGCACGGGCAGAGCTCTCTTGTCCCGGCAGAGGGCGCCGTCCCATGGCGTACGGCAGCGGAGCCGCCGGCCCGGGAGGGAGGGAGAAAGGGATGCGGGAATGGGGACCACGGGACGGGACGGGACGGGACGGGACGGAGCAGTGTGTGCTCGAGACGCAGCGTTCGCTTATCGTTCTTAGTAAGGCACGGCGGTAGAGAAGAGGTTTGGACCGCCAGCCGGGCGGCCAGAGGAGGAGGGAGGGAGTTCTGCCTGGCGGAGAGGGGAGGAGGAGTGGAGGTGGGAGGATGGGCGGGGGAGACGCGGGTACCTAAATGTTTCCATGCGAGCGAGTTATATAAAGTTAGCGTGGGTGTTACGTAACCGTTCCGGCGCTGCTGCGGCGTAGTAGAAAACGAAGTAGGAAATAAATAAAATCGCGTAACGTGCGGGTTTTGCGAAAGCCAGGAGCGTGCAGGTCGGGGCCGGCGTGCCGCGGGGAAGGCGGGATGAGCACGGAGGTCCAGCGCCTTCCACAAGCTATGGATCGACCCTCCCGGTGACAAATGCAAAGCCCTCCGGTGCGAGGCGGCCTGCTCACACAGCAGGCGGACAGCAGTATTTCTGCACGGTGCGGGACCCAGACACGAAGGTGAAGTTGCATCTGTGCTTGTGGGTAAGTTGGTGACAAGTGAGAAGATGACAAACGAAATCGGTCCTTGAAGTGCCACAGCTGAAAGATCGGTGGGACTTCAGGTCATTTAGGTGTGTTTAAGAGGAACCTTTTAAGTCAGAGAGGTACAGGCAAATGTAAGCAGATACAAAACGGTTCCACAGTTTTGACCAACAGGGAAAACCAAAGGCAGAAATGGTGCCAAACCCAGCCAGCCGTGCCTAGGTCCCTCCAAGTGCCTTCTGTCACAGGGCTACTCCGTTAATCACAAGGAAGATGACTTGACTACAATTAACTTATGTGAGTGCAACGTATCCGCATGTGCTATTTGTTTGCCCATTTATTCCTGCAAAGACCAACCCATATAATACCAATAATTTTAAAACAATAGCTGGAAGTATTTGTTGAGCAGCTTGTATTTGTGGCATATAACCAAACAGACTTTAAGGAAGACACAGGTGTTTTGTGTTGGGAGGGTATTTTCCCCTCTGCTCACACAGTTGTTTCTCAAGGAATTAGGTTTGACACAATCTGTTCACATTAACTCACTCGCCTCCCTTCTACCAAAGCTCTCAAGCCTACTAACTGGAGAGTCAGAATCCTTGTAAGGCTTTGCATTTAAGGAAATTGAAGACCTCTTGTATCTGAGTAAGAAAGCTCAAGCTTTGGTCTGTTTTAGGTCTTAATAAACATAAACAGGACCTGAAGCTGCTTACAGAGAACCACCACTGCTTGTTTTAATTAGAATTCAAGTTCTCGCCTACACTTGAAGCAGAAACCCCGATCCTTAATGGATTAAACAAAATTGTTTTCTGTAACTCTGCACTTTGTTTTGTTGGTTTAAGAATTAATCACAGTTCCTTTGAGACTTAAAATCAGCAATATAAATGGCTGTTTTGTTGTTTTACATATGAAGCTTTCTCATTAGTAATGAAAATCTAAACCTGAAAAGACAACTAGGCAGTGCCACAGTTCAGTTTTGTGACTCTACATGCATGTTAAAAGAATAAACTTGTTAAAGTCAGTGTGTTCACCACAAATTACAAAGTTGTATTAACTAGCACCCCCAGGGTCCTTTGATTGTGACACACATGGGAAAAGAAAAAAAAAATCCAAATTTGCAAAGTGTTAGCTCAGTCTTGCACAGCCAAGAACCAAGAAGTGAAAACTTGGTAATTTTACCTAAATATCAACTTTAATGAAGGTACTTGTCTGGGTATAAACTGAGATTTCAGTCAAAATGAAATCCTTACATTAAAAATATATTTTTCATGAAGTGCTGCACAACCATATAGTTGCCAGCCTCTAATGAAAGCAGGATGCCCTAGTTTCATTTTCCTGGTATTTACACGTGGCATACTCTTCCTTAAATATACAGTCCTGCTCACACAGCATTCTGATTGTGGTTTCTGTTGTCCTTCTTCACAAAAACCATCAGAGAACTATCTCTTGGCATACGTAACAAAAGAAACAAGTGACGAAAACGTGTAAATCAACTTTATTCAACGATGGCCATCATTCAGGCATCAGCAATAGTAACTTCAACTTCTACGCCTGGTTCGATGCTGATGGAGGTGATCTGCTTCACGATCTCCGAGGGGCTGTGCAAGTCAATGAGCCGCTTATGGATACGCATTTGGAAGCGATCCCAGGTCTTGGAACCCTCACCACAAGGGGTCTTCCTGGTAGTGATCCGCAGCGTCTGGAAAGTTAAACACGAGGTATTTTAACTAATGCATGGAGAGGAGTAATCTACAATCCTATAAAAAGGTGATCACCTACAAATACTGTATGGTGTCTGTGCCATTAGAAAGTTACCTATTAAGTTATGTCTACTGATGTTAACACTCCTTTCCTATGTATTTAATTTATTTTAAAAATGAGTTCATTATTAAAATAAATTGAACAGAAAAGGCCTTTCCACATTCAGCATGTTTTGCACTTAAGTTACCCTAGGTGTCAAAGCAACTTGTGAAATCATCTTTTACACTGGGTCACCCTCAGTTTAGTAGCACTGCTTTTCGTCTCACCTTCTTTCTTTAAAAAAATATGTTTTTAATCACACAGTTGCAGAAAGAAAACCAACTTTTAAGACAGGAAAATAATGTCAAATACCTTGGTGGGCATGCGAACAGGTCCCTTCACCTTCAGGTTTTTTTCCTTAGCACCTCTGATCAAGTCAGCACAGACTGAAAAAAGACATGCAATACCTCAGGTTTGCAACTATTTTACTTGCTTGATTTTTAAAGCCAGTATTTTAAACAACACGTTGGCTCAGAATAGCGTATGAGTGATCACTGCCATTCATTTTAAGCATTATCCTCATAGCCAACCACATACAACTAGAAGTGTTGTGACATGATGAGCAAAATCATGGTGCAACAGTAAGCAAAAGCCTAAAAAGTTTAAACCATATTTAAGGTGTTATCAGCCTGAAGTTCCTGCAAATAGTAACTTTTTGTTACATTTTTATTATATGATTAAATACTGGCAAAGCTAGTTCATAAACAAAATTAAATTTTCTTTAAAGTATCTTATACTAAACTCTTCATAGCACAAATGACAAAATATAAAAAAACTAATATCTTTCAGTTCTCATATATTCAAAGCGTGATAACTATTTCAAAATTCTCCTTAAGAACTAAAGGTAAGAAGCTGCACTCTCTTAGATTAGTCATTAGGACAAGTTTTCTGCATAATGAAAACCCCCAAAACACTAACTTTCGTTAAAAATTAAATCAGAATTTACTTTTTAGTGAAAGAAGCACTTTGGGTTGGCTTTATGAGCCAAGGCACATACAAAAAGGCAGATAGTAACATCTTTAATTACAACTGGTTTCAATAAATTGTATTTTGCAATGCCTTACATGGTACATATTTTTCATTACTCAACAAGCTACCAAAGTAAACAGAGAAGCACTACTCACCCTTCTCCAGTGATTTTACATTGCGACTTGTCAAAGTGATCCTAATGCGATGAATGGCCACCTCCTGTTCCACAGGTGCTTTGCCAGTATCTTTAAACGCCTAAAATGTTGAATTTATAAATATCAGACACTACAGTGAATGCCAACTAACATTATCTACAGCCTCTTGGAACAGATTTCTCAAGTGTAAAGCACAATTCAGCTATGGGACTATTTAATATTATTGACTAGAAGAGCTATCTGAAGGGCATGACAGCATGGTAGAAATAATGGAGAGAGTAAAAGGGTTAAGTCCCAACTCTAAGGAAAAGCAATTTCTTAGTATCTAACTGCATCTCAGGGTGGGGAGCAGCAAGCACACCCTTCCCCAGTTTGCCTATATACAGCTAGCACAAACATTCCTTTTCATCAAAAATACCTCATATTTCAGTCTTCATGTACCTTATGACTTAAACTCACCACAAATGAAGTAATGAAGACTCGATCAATGAAATTGCAACTCACACCATGAGAACAAAAAGGGGCACCTAGCCAGAAAGACTAAACTGGCCATTCAGGAAACTGATTTGAGGAGCTTAAGCAATTAAACACTTGCAAATAATGGGACATTAATGTAAATTAAGTGAGCTGATGCAATAGGAATAAAAATACGGACAAAAGAAGGTCTTCTGAAGAGGAATGAAATATGCATACGTATGCCTCTCTAAAAATATAAATGGGGGGTTGCCCAGACAATGGAGCCAGGCTCTTCTCGGTGTAAGACAGGAGACAACGGGCAGAAACTGATGCACAGAAGTTCCACCTGAACTTTTTTTAAAGAGATGACTGAACAGACTGCCCACAGAGGCTGTGTGTGGCGTATCCCTCACCGGAGATACCCAAGAGCCGTCCGGACTCAATCCTGTGCCATGTGCTCTAGGATGACCCACTGTGGGCCCTTCCAATTTGACCTGTTCTGTGCTTCTGTGAAACACCGATGCCACACTGACGATGAGGCGCTACCTGCCGCATTAGCTGGCCGCGTCCCCTGCCAAGGGCCGCCTGCACGGGCAGAGACACTCGGCCGGGTCAGCACCGCTTACGCCGGGCTGCGGCCACCGGGCCTCCGCCTGCGCTCCCCGGAGGAAGGGGACTGCCGGGCCCACAGGCCGCCCTGCCTGCCCGCCGGCGCGGGGTGAGCTCCGGGAGCCGCCGCTGCAGCCGAGGGCTCTCCGCGCTCCGCCGGGAAGCGCAGCCCCATCGCGGGCCGAGGGCCTGCACCGCCCGGGCGGGCACGGCGGCCACGCGGCGGGGCCCGTGCGGCGGCCACGCTCCCTCCCCCGTCCCCGGCGCTCCCCCGCCTCACCATGGCGGCAGCGGAGCCTTCCTGACCGACTTATTCCCGGGCTCGGGCGGCGCGGGGCCCAGCGAACAGCGGTGAGCCAGGAAGCAGCGGCGGCGGCGTGGGAGAGGCGGGCGCGGCGGCGGCGGGCGCTTATATAGCGGAGCGGCGCCGCCTCCATCCGGGCGCTGCGGGACCTTTCACCCGCCCGCCGGGCGCGGAAGCGCCGCGCTGGCTCTGCTTCCTGCGAGGATGGTGGCCCTGTGGTCCCGGCCGATGGCGAGCGGAGCGGAGCGGGGCCTGGGGTCGGCAGCTGCTGTGCCCCCTCCTCGGGCTTGGCCCGTTCTGCGGGACACAGCGCCCTTCCCGCTCGGGTCCCGCGGGCATCTGCGGCTCCGCTTGCCTTTTCCGGGAGATTTCGCCGTTCTGCTGGGGGGAGGGCCGGGATTTGGCGCGCAGGCGGGGCTTTATCTTCCAGTGATAGCGGGCCCGTTCCCGTCTGAGCCTTTGGGTCCTTTTATCTTCTTTCAGTGCTGAAGGCGAGAGGACATGGTCTTAATCTGTGCCAGGGGAGGTTTATGTTGGGCATTAGTAGGGATTTCTTCACACGAGGGGTGATTAGACATTGGAATGGGCTGCCCAGGGGGATAGTGGGCACTGTTCCTGGAGGTGTTTAAGGAAAGACGGGAAGTGCCGCGGTCTGGTTGACCGTGGTGGTTTCGGTCACAGGTTGGACTCGATGGTCCCAGAGGTCTGTTCCAGCCCAGCTGGTTCTGTGACTTTGTAAAGGGGAGGTGCGAGAGCAGGAGGTTTAAGTAAAAGCGTTCGTTTTATTCATGCTTAAATTCTAAACTTAAATTGATTTTAATTATGGAAGTTCCATTATCTGTTCAGGTTGGGCTTTGGAGGGATATTTTTTACTGAGCATTGTCTTTGATTTGGTCTGGACAGTGGTAATTTTCAGTTCCAAACCAGGTGTTCTGCTGAAAATGTGTATGTTTCAAGTTACATCACTGGAGAGCCAGAGAAACATGTATTGAAATGATGGCCTATAGTAGGGTCACTGTGACTTTAAAAATGAATAATTAAATTCGAATTTTAAGTTCTGTCCAAGAATCATAGACATGTATAATGTCAGCATAACTGTTGCATCTCTGGAAGCTTAGTTATTACTACAGTTATTCAAGAAAGCTTGTTTGGTATTTTAAGATTAACTAACTTTCAGCTATCACACTCTGTTTTAATATATATTTTTTCCCTACCAGTTGCTTTAGAGGTCTTCATTTTAAATCTCTTTCGATACAGTGAACTTTCATATGCAAATTATTCCGTTGTTTAGGCTTGTTTGCACTTGGATTATTTGTAGTCTTTGAAATCTCTACTCTACTAATACCTTGTTTGAAAGTACAAGAGACTGTGTTCTGATAAAGCAGCTTTAAGAAATGTGGATACAGAAGTTGTCATCCTGTTGCTGTTTCCTGAAATGCAACAATGTCTTTTGCCAATGGAGATCAGTACTTGAAAAATCTGTTTTGATGATAGTTACGTTTCTCTGGTGTCTTCCTCCCTGCAGTGAAAACATCATTTAGTTCTGGTGGTTTGTTTTCTGAGGCATTTAACAGTTACGTATATACTACTTTTGAACACATACGAAAGGAACCCATGTTTATTCTGTTACCAGCTATTCCAGCTACTTCCTGAGGAAGTTTTCCATCTATAAGTGTTTTAAATTCATCACTCTTAAATACATGACCTCACACTGATCATGCTGAAGCACTTAGTTTTCCAGTAATCCAGATGGTTCCTAATCAGCAGCCTTGCTGCACTATTTACTTAGAGCTTTTATGAAAAAAAAAGCTTAGTAAACTTTATTTCCAGATATTTATACTCTTAGTAAACTTTATTTCCAGATAAAATACTGAGTACCTTGCTGCCAAGAACTAGTTCCTGTGGGATTCAATTAGAAATATGTCTGACTGGCACAGACCTGTAGCCTTAGTTTTAATTTGCTTGCTATGAACTGTATGTGCACAACTGTGCCAGTTTCTCTGTCTTACTGAAAAAGTCAATGTGCAAGTGTGTTATATCAACACTGTTCCTATTGTCTACCAAACAAATGCTGTAATTGCACGAGGAAAAAAAAGTCATTTCGAAAAGATACATTTTCCATACATTTAAGCTGTGTAATTTAAGTACAATTTGCTCATTTATTTCTTCTTCCTATATGACAAAGTTGGTTTGAGTTTGGTTTTTTTTCCCTGGGATTAAGGCAAGGTTAACTGAAAGTTCCTGAATTTATTCCTTTCTTACTTATTTTCCTAGTATTGGCATTACCTCAGCTTTCTTTGAGATTTTTTTTTTTTTTTCTGAGCTTCCCCAGATTTCTCAGAGCTTATGGAAAATCCACATTAACAGCACACAAGTTGCCTTTGCCAGCTCTTAAAATTCTTGGATGCAGGCTATCTGGAGCTGCTGATTTAAAAACCGCCTCACTTCTGTTCCTATGTTTAAGGCTTTCCATGACTATTGTTGGAGTTTTCTGATAAATGTTGTTTTTCCCCACAAGTGTGCGACAGAAATTTATCTAAACTTTCTGTTTTCTCTGAAATACACTTTATAATAAAAAATGCTCCTTCTTGCTATTCATGTGAGTAAAAAGCTGTTCTAAATACAACCTTTTGCTTATCTTGTATTTTGTCATTCTTCTTATTTTGTATTCTGCCTGGTTTTCCTTTGATTACATACTGCTTTTCATGTAGATTTTTCTCAGACAATGCTAATTTTAGTTAAGAGATTGTGGTTCTGTGACTTAAATTAGTACCTAACAGCCTGTGCTTTTTAGATGAAGCTTCCAGGAGTGCCTCCCTCATGAAAAGTAATTAAGAAGATAAACGATTAGGAAGCAAGACATGCTTTTGGCACTACTTAGTAGTCTGTAGCAGAAACACTTTGATACCTAATTTATTGATTTATCATGCAGAATATCAGTCCATGTGCATTCATAATACTTTCTGACTTTTGTTTTGGGGTTTACAGATTACTGGGAATTTTTTTTCCTCTTCCTTTGACTAGTTTGTCTTTCAGAAAAGTAAATCCTGGGATGAGCCAATCTGTGTGACGGAAGGAGCATGTACGTGTAGTAAATCAGATCTTTTGTAGCAACTTAGTGAAATGCAGATTTCTGTTTTCTGGTGAATGCTGAACATTTCTGATGCACCTTCCACTGGGTCAAATGACAGACATACTCCCCAGGCTTTGCAGCTTGGGTTATGAACACCATTCATTTTTTTGAGTAGATTTATTCTCCTTATTTCACACTGGTGGCCCATGGATGGTTTTGGCAGGGCTCACAGTAGCTTCCTTAAATCTGCTGTGTCACTTTTCATAGTGGTTATTTCATGTGGGCAGTTCCCTGGAAGCTGTCTTGATTATGCCAGCCTAATACCTCTAGTATTTGCTTTCAGTGGTGATTAACATATATTGCTATTTAGCTGTAAATCACTTCCTTCTCCAAGGTCCTTGGGATCTGAACACACTTTTAAGGGCTTTGTGTACCTGTGAAGCAGGTTCATACAAAGCAGGCTTCCATGAAGGTCATCAATAGATGGTCGAGTCTCTAAACCAGTCAGGAGAAATCCAATGAAAGTCATTTTCAACACTTTTAAGAAAGGCTACAGCATCTGCTTGGTCTTGATTGTAGGTATCTGCTGATCCTCTTGTGTTCAGTTTCTCAGTTGTATCGTGTTGCAGATCTCTCATCCAAGTTCTTTGCTTGGCAATTAGCTTTCTCTACAAGTGCCCCAGCTACTGGAACTTCAGAAAAAACACTGGAACTATAAAATACCCCCCTTTAAAATATCAGTATGTGTAGATGGGTAGCTGCTAACTGGCATTGCTATCTGCAGGTAGCAGGCAGACAGAATGCACAGCTGGAGTTCTCATATTGCACCTGGCCTGTCCATTTTACATTTTCTAAATTTTCATGTCAATTCTAGCAAAAAGGTCACCATATAAAAATGCAACCACCCCTCAAAATACTAGGTTCTCCTTACCTTAAAAATTCCTCATGTAAGCATGGAAAACATGAACTAGGTTTGTGATTCAGAAAAAGAGCAACTGTGCCTTGATGGAGCCCTTTACTGTTGACAAACATTGCTGCAAATATTGATTGTTAGGAGATGTTTTCAAGTGGGCAACTTGAACTTTATCATTATCACCACAAGCTCTTTCCTTTGAAACATGGGCTTTATACCTGGCAGATAATACACTTGGCTTCTAATATCATTGTTGTGGTTAGAGGAAAACTTCTCCCTTGTCAGCCTGTTCTGCCTTGTTTTTCTGACACAGATCACTGTGACAAAAAATACAAAGCTGCTGATATGCTGCAGCATTTCTAGTGACATCAAGTCTGTGATACATCATTACAATATGTCTTCAAACACTTGGTGCTGAAACAGCACTGTCTACCTGGGAAGCTTTCAGGAGAATTTAATTCATCCTGTTCTAGTTCAATCTTTATTTATATTTTTTTTTTTCAAATTGATGAATTATGTCCTCTCTGCTTTCCTGGAAGAACGTTTGTTTTCTTTCCACTCCTTGTTCTGCAGATGTGATGCTTCTGTCAAATTTGCAATAATGGAAAAAATACCTTTTGCTGAAAATGACTATGTAACTCACACAGCCTTGATAACAACCAAGGTGGTTTATTGATTAGCAATATATAATTTGCTGGTGATCAATGAACTATATATTGTGGATCAGTATCAGCACTACAGCAGAAATCACAATACTAGAGGCTTACAAACTGCTGGTAAGCACCTACAAATTTTGTACCCTTCTAAAACCGATCCCACTTATTTAGTCACGCGTTCCTTGCATCCTCTTCCACTCTCTTGCAAGAAGTGTGGGTTACAATACACAGTCCCACTTTTGGACGCCTGTGCAACCATTCCACATACCAGGAGGGGTGGGTCCCTGCTCTTCCTTCATCCTGTCAGTCCCCCCAGCCTGTATCAGGAGTAGGGTGGCAGCTACCATGTCTGATGAGGAGAGTCTTAGAAATATTAGCCCCTACCACAAGTTTTCTTCTAATAATCACAAATTCTCATCCTGCTTTTCAAACAGATTTCAAATCCTGCTTTTCCCCCTCTTGTTAGTCCAATTCCCTGGTTACCATTTAATCTGGGCATTGTCATAAGCAGCTTTGTTATTGTTAATTTCCTCTTAGTGTTATCAGGTTTTGGGCAAGCATTATCTCAGAACATGCCAATTTGGGTATTCTGTTCACACACACTATTTATACTCACTTTCCTACCATATCATCTGTTGTTATCTGGGCCAGGTTACCAAGAGTGGGGACATGTAATTCCTGTACAAAAATTCTCCAGCATCAGTCCAATGAGAGCTGAACTAGTAGGCATACAAACAGAACTGTGGGTTTTTTGCATCCAGTTTTCATTTTGGAAATCATCTCAGCAGCTTTCATGTGGGGAATAGTTAATTGAGCACAAAAGATAATAAACTACTCAAATCTCTCCAGCCCAGATTTGGCCACTTCAGGCAGCACCACTTGGCAGCACTGTTCATTGTGACCTGTTTCACTTTGTGAAAATAGTTCAAGAAGACTGCAGTAGTTGGTAGAACATGTGGAAAACTTGTACCTACTCAAAGAATATCTATGTGATTGATTGAACAGAACAAGCTGTTTTAGCATCAGAATTGGAAATGACTCCCAGGACACAGGTTGTTTTGTCATTCTTTCCTCACTGACTTCTCTATGGATGCTTTGTACTGAGTGTTTAGGAACTAGTGGCACGTACTGGTGCATACAAACTCTCACAATACTGTGCTATGAAAGACTTTGGAGTTGTCTTTCCTCTTCTTGTCTGCCTCCTGCAAGGAGTTTGTGGGAAGCTGCCAGCCATAGGGTGTTAACATGGTTGGATGTCTGTCCTAGAGGAAAAAAAAAATCGGTATTTAATTTTACAGCAATTCTGATTACCAGTATATGTAGCCCATATATGTGTTTGCCCAGGTGTTTTAGAGCCCAGTTATGAAGTCACTGGTCATGGTTTTTTTTTCATCCAAATACCAGTTTAATCTAATGTAATTCTTTGGCGAGACAGTAGAAGGGAGTTGTTTCACGGTGCTTGTGCTGCTTCTCTGTCATGGAACAGGGATAATTTAAGGAATGGTTCTGGCCTCACACTGCCTTATGACTAAAACAAAAATTTCTCTTGATATGGAATGCATCACTCCCTCATGTTTAGGTTTTTTGTTCCTGAAAAATTTTCCCTCATCTCTTTAGGGCTGGGGTCCTTTTGTGATATTCTTGATCCAATGGATTTTCAGATGGTGAATGTTTGCAGGCACAAAATTTAGCAAGTGCTTGCCACAGATGAGGAAGAGACTTAAAGCAAGGGGTGAGTTCCACCTCGATGTTTATAGGACTATTAGAGCTGGATATTAGTTGCAGCTTGCAGTTTTCTCTAGATTACATCCAGGTGTTGGCTTTCATGGACCTTGAAGTGCCCTTCCCAACGGTGACATCTGGAAAGAAAGATAAAAGCCAATTCAGCAATGCTTCTCCTGTTGTGACCTGACCCTCTGTGAACTAGCCAAGCTAAATTACTCAAAACCCGACAGAAACAGGAATAGTAACATAGAACTTAGGGCCTGGAGCTAAAGGAGATACTGTCGTGTTAAAGATGTACTTTAGAAACAGGAGTTAGTAGCCAGTGAGGAAATCATCACGCTGTGATTGCTCAGAACAGCTGGTCAGATCCAAAACATAACATTAAAGTGATCCAAGAGGCATCAAATATGAAGAAGTTTTGGTTTCAAAGGGTTTACTAACTTCTCCACATGGCTAATGTGGCAAAGTGGCAGCTGCAGTTTGCTGCATGGAAGTTATGAGGTTGCAGTAGCAGGGCAGGAACAACAACCATAGAGTTTGTAATATCATTCATAGAAGACACAGAAGTTTTGTTTAAGATAACATCTTATTAGGAGATTACAGCAAGTCTGTTAAACTTTTCTTTCAACCTAAATGCGTGCCAGAAGTTTCTACTTCATGAAAATGGGGCTTGTGCATGGCCTTTCACACACGTCTACAAAATGTGGTTGTAAATGTGGAATATGGTTTGCTGTATTTTTCCCCTACGAAATTATATAAAACAGAAAAGTCTTTTTTGCCCTGCAGAAATCACTTAAATAACATAAGAGCAACTATATGTAAATTAATGTGCACTAATGTGCAAAGAATTGCACATCCAACATTCCTGTCTCCATGCACAGTGAAATCCCCAGCAAGAGGTTTTCCAGATGACAGTCAAGGGAAGCAGTATTTTCTACAGGTTTAAAACTGAGGAAAAGGTAATATTAACACATACTAGTGTTGTGGTCAAGCATTCAATTTTTAGGCAATTAAGTATTGTAGTAAACATAGAAGGTGGGTTTAAGTATGATACCCATGTCCCCTGAAAAAAAAAAAATCAGAAATAGTAATACTTGCCATTTTTCAGCATTATGACCTTGTGTTTTTAATTTATGTATGAAACACATAATGTTTAAAAATATTCTTTCAACAATTATGACTGTTGGAAGTTGTTTCTGAGAGCATCCAGCAGTCTTTTCATCCTACCAGTAGCCTCTTATCACACTGCCACAGGTATATTTAATTTCTGAGAATCCCTTACCTGTCCAGAGGAATAACTGATTCTCATGCACTCTTGTGAAATGTTCCTGGTGTGAGGTAGAGCCAATCCCTTTGTTCTGGCAGGAACAAATGCTTATTCCTAGGAATTGTTTCTCATTTTTCCCAGGAAAAAAACAGGCAAAAAGCAGCAACACATCTTTGATACAGAAAATGGAGGGGTTTTACTCTTAAAATCTTCCATACATAAAAGAAATTTCCAATGAAAAATCTGCTATTAGTTGTGTACTAGCACACACTGCTAAATCATCGGAGCTACTTAAATATAGCACTAACTAATCATAATTAATAATGCAATTGTAAAGAAAATCGTAAATAAAAAACCCTCTCAGGCAGTTCGGGGACTGGTAATAGCTTGCAGGGCGTTTACAGTTAGACAAATTTTCAAGACTAGTTGGGGTTTTGGGGGGCTGGAAGTGAGAGGAAGTCTATGCTTTTTTCAACAAACCAAGAGACTACTTTGACCTGGTGGAAACAGGTGACCACTCTGAACTGCATCAGTGGCCTTGTCTGATTTTAAGCACTAGTTGAAGTCATGCAGGATCCTGACAGTCCAGTGGGCAGGTATCTCCAGTATACAACACAGAAAGCCACATGCCAGTATAAATTTATTTTTCAGAGAGAGCTTCACTGATTGAAAAGGTTTTAGCAAATATGTTTGGATTTTGGGGTGTCTCCTCTCTCCCTGTCTCTGGCTTATCTCCTTGCCTCCTCCAGCCTTCTCCCTTGTCTCCCATGGCAAAGGGCTGTTTTGCTAGGATCGGTCAGGTAGTGCTGATTTTTATGATCAGGACACTTTTTCAAATGCTGTTTGCAATTCAATATACATCTTTTTAAACACACTATGCAACCATGAAAACGTTTTTAAAAATGTAACTACATTTGTTTCATCTGAAAGTCAGCTGTTGGCAGGAATATCTACTTTTCCCCTTTCAATCAGAAAACATTTAATAGCGACCGTTTTACTCCCAAAAGCTGTACAAGGATTGACAACTTCAGGGGAGGTCTGGAATTCTGTCACTTTCTTAACAAAGAGAAATCAGTGTGACATTCATCTATTGTCATGTTAGTGCAGTGATACATTCCTTCAAAAGCTTTGCATGTAGCTTTTGTGTTATCTGTAAACCATTTTATTGGAACTGTTGGATAAGAGAAAAACAAGGCTGTGGAAAAGTGTACGGTATCTCCCTGAGCTTACTGTATTATGTAATATATACTATTAACTACTATTAAAAGAAATCTAGCCTCCCCAGCCTATCAGTTCCCTTATTTACATTCAGCTTTTTTACAATCTCTGTTCAGGTGCAACTTTCTATACTTGTCTCTGGGACCAGCTTCATTTGTGCCATATCTGAATCAAAACCCTTTCACCATTTTTAAGTGGTCAAGAAAAATACATGGCTTGAAAATAAAACTAGTTTTCCTTCTGCCTTTGTGGAGGGACTGAGTTAAAAAGAACTGGACATTTAAATTTCCAATTTGCAGCCTACTTTGCTCTTTGTAGCCTGGCACATGTGCAGTAGAATATTTATTAAGTTATGAATTGCCCTATTATCCCAGGTGCCCTGCAAAAGCAAATGCAGTCACCTCCCTGCTCTGCTGAACACTTGGGCTGTTGAACTTCAGGCTGGGTCGACAGCAAAACTCAGCCTCGTGCTCACAGCAGTCAAGGGGTGGATGGTGTTGCCTCTACTGTCAAATTATCCCATGGCATCCTTAGCTACTGGCAGACTGGGATAGATGCCAGTAGACTTTTTTGTTCCATTTGCCTTCTTTAACTGGTTTTAAGGCTTTTCTTTGACAGGCAGACAAATATTTGGCAGCTGGGTTAACTGAAGCATAGAAAGAACCTCTTTGAGTGCTGCATGAAGGTATTTGCAGCAGATAAATAGCTAGAACAAAGTAAAAGTAGAACATTCCACATACAGTTAATTTTAAAAATAATCATTAATTTCCTATCCCTATTTTCATCTTTGTTGTAGCAGATGAATTTATGTACACAGATGCTAACACTGCAAAAATTGATACATGAGTCAAATAGTAAGCATCCACCTAAGTCCCACTGAATTTACAAATATTTGTGGTATATTGTGTAAAACAGTTTTTGTTTGGTTTTTTTGCTGTGGTATATCTTATACCACAGAATACAGAAGCAGCCCATACTTCTTCAAACTTATGTTTTCATGCTTCCCATCCTACCTTCTGAATTGCGGATGTGCCCTCTTCCAAGTTATGTACAGTTTTTATTGTTTGAAAATAGTGATGTTACCACTTCTTTCTGGGTTGAGATAAAGCATAATACAAAAAGAAAGAAGAAAAGAAAAGAAAAGAAAAGAAAAGAAAAGAAAAGAAAAGAAAAGAAAAGAAAAGAAAAGAAAAGAAAAGAAAAGAAAAGAAAAGAAAAGAAAAGAAAGAAAAAGAGAAAAGGAAAAGAGAAAAAAATAATAAAAAAAGAAAAGAGCAAACAACAGAACAAGTCAAATAAAGAGCATAGCATCAAGCATATCTTACACTAACTTATTTTAAAACCAATTATGAAATGTCTCTTGATATTTCTACTTGGGATACAAGGACACTAAACCTTCAGTAATAGTTCTAGTAATTAAAGATTAATACAGAATTAAACTTCCATGCATTTTCTTTTTCTTATTTCTCATTTTTCCTAGAAACTGTATTACAGTTGTATGGTTCTCATGCTTCTAGCCATCTTTTCTTGTCTTTCTTGTAATCACTTGACTGCTAAAATAATTGTTTCACTTCACAGAACTCAGGATAGCATGTAGAAGTTGCTTTTCATTGTAAGGCATGAAAAAAAATTAATTTTGACCTAAAACCATTCCAGCACTAATCAGTATTGGCTCTTATCTAGGGATTCAGTTTGAATTAGGTAAAATTACATAAAATCTCTTAAGTGCATCCTATCAAGCTTTACACATGTGCCCATCTGAGGAAGAAGAGGAGATGCGTCAGGGGAGATTGGGATGGTGAATGCCATTTGTTATAAAAAAAAAAGGCCAGTATAAGAAATTTTAACTCATGCTTTCCTTTAGTGGACAATAATGTCTGTATAACCAAGAAAGCACAAAATACAATGCTCTAATATGGATAGTATGTCCAGGGCTACTGCTGTTAGTTACTACCCATGAGAATGCAAGCACTTTACAGTATCTTCTTTGTATGTAATTTCCAAAATTAGTAAATGCAACTGGGTTTGGTAGTTGAGTACTGGGAGATTAATGAGAAAGAGCAGAAGTTTCCATGCAGGCTGTGGTTACCCCAGACTGCTATAAGGCGGGAGTTAACCCACACAGTTTTGAATAGTTAGCTCATTGCTGCAGAGCTGGAAGTTTGAAAGGCAGCTTGTGCTGCTTAGGGAGAGAGAACATAAAACAAAACAAAACAAAAATCAAACAAACAAACAAAAAAAAAGCAGCTCACCTTTAGAAGCTGGCTAGTGTGACATGGAATCCCAGAGTCCCAGAAACAGCACTTAGGTTGCTGCTATTAAAAACAAAATTCAAAACAAAAAAACAAGCAAACAAAACTAAACACCAGAATAGTTGAGTTTTGAAGGAAAACAATTAGAGCAAGCTGTGAAACTCGGTTAATAGTAAGACACGAGCGATGTGACCTTTGCATTTACCAGCTGGGAAAAATGAGGCTTTGTTCCTTCCTAGAACACAGTCTAGATGCATGGAGATTCTTATTTGAGGAGGTACACTCTTAGCATCAGATAACTTGAATAGAGCAAACCTGGCCTTCAAAGACATTCCAATACCACTATTCCCAGACTTACACTGATGCTGCATCATCTGAATCTGTGCGATACTTCAGTACATCTTCTGTTTAGACTGATCAAGCTACTGGCAATCATTTCCAGAAACAAAGAGAATAAATAAACTAGGTAGCTCTTAAGGTTTATAACTTATAACCATGTCTTGCTAACCATCTGGAAATGTGTTCCATACATATGGATGGGGAAGGAGAGATAAAGGACAAAACCAGTTTATAGGAAGGGAAAAATCTGGATGAACAGAATCCCCTTAGAGTTGTGACACAGTTGTCTCCAACTGCTCTGCTAGATTCATGTGCCTTCTAGTATAACACTTTATTTGGAGGTACACAAGTATGACAAAGTTAAGAGCAAAGTACAGCTATACTCATTAGCTCATTCCAGCTTTAGAAGCAGGAAAAAGTCTTTTAAAAACCTGAAACTGGGTCCAGATGAAGAAAAAAAGGATGAAAGTCTGGTGGATTACATATAAAAATAGAGGGGAAAATAACCTTCAAGGAACTAACATAAATTCTATTATCTTTTATTTTCAGAATATCAAGAAATCTGCCAACATTCTCTGGCAGATCTGTCGATGTCAGATTTTTAAAAGAAAAACAAAACAAACACAACACCCCCCAAAAAAAACAAGATCCAGGCTACCCCCACCTAAACTTTTTAACCTGTTTCCCTCCCCCCCAAGACAACAAAGCCGATGCAAAGAAGCAGAGTGAGCATAAAATAGGCTCAAGCTAGAAGGATTTTTGTAGGAGAACTCAGGAGATGACTGAAATTCAAACATCTATAAATGTTATTATAATTACAGAACTTCTGTGGTTAGAAGTGACCTCTGGAGACTGTCTAGTACAACCCCCTCCAAAACAGGGTCAACTAGAGCAGCTTGTTCAGTATCATGTCAGGTTGCGTTCTGAGTATCTCCAAGGATGAAGACTCCTTAACCCTTCTGAACAACCTGCTCCAGTGTTTGACCATTTTCACAATAAAAATGTTTTCTCTTGCATTGAAATGGGGTTTCCTGTCCTATTTGTGCCCATTACATCTAGTCCTGCCACTGAGCAGCACTGAGAAGACACTGGCTCCATCTTTACTGCCTCCCACCAGTATTTCTACAAACTGGTAAGATCCCCCTGAGCCTACTTTTCCCAGACTGAATAGTCCATCTCTCAGTTTCTCCTCACACGCAGAGGTTCCGATCCTGCGATCAACTTAATGGCCCTTTGCTGCACTCCTGGTCCAGCACATCCGTGACTCTCTCGTTCCGAGAGAGTCCTGAGGCGCCCACATTGCCGCAGACGTGTCTCCCCAGGGCTGTGTAGCCCCGGGAATGATCTCCTCCAGCAGTGCGCGGGAAGGGCTGGCCTTTGGAGCGCACCCCAGATGCTGTTGGCCGCCTTTGCCGCAAGGGTGCATCGCTTGCTCATATTCAACTCGGCGGCTGCCAGCAGCTGCAGGTCCTTCCTGCAAAAGCGCTTCCCAACCGCCTGGCCCCGAACGCGTCCTGGCGCACGGGGTTATCCAGCGCCACTCGCCAGACACTGCAGGTCCCTGCGCTGGTTGCCATCAGATTTCTGCAGCTTGGCAAAGTCTCTCTGGACACCAGCAAGACCATCCCAGGTATCGTCTGCTCCACCCAATTCTCTATCTCCTGCAAACTTGCAGAGGGTGCTCCATCCCATCATCCAAGCCTTTAAAGGAGAGGTTAGCCTGCAGTGGCCCCAGTGCTGATCTCTGGGGTACATCACTGATGGCTGGTCTCCTGCTGGACTTAATGTTGCTGATAACAACTCTTTGAGCCTAGCAGCTCAGCTAAATTTTCGGTTTCCACTATTTAGGCAGTACTTCACCAGTTTCTCCATGAGGATGTAATGGCAAACAGTGCTAAAAACCTCCTTAAGATCAAGATGAGCAACCACCGCTGCTCTCCAGCAGCCAGTAATCTCATAGCAAAAGGCTACTAAGTTGGTCAAGCATGATTTCCTCTTCATAAATCCCCAATGACTATTCCAAATCACCTTTTTGTCCTTCATATGTTTACCAATGATTTCCTGAGTTATTTGTTCCACCAGTTTTCCAGGCATTTAAATAAGGGTGACTGGCTTTAAGTTTTCCAGATCCTCCTTCTTGGCCATCTTGCAGAAAGAAGTTATATTTGTTTTCTTTCACACCTCAGAATTCCCTCCTGATCACCATGACCTTCCAAAGATAAGCAAGAGGTGCCTGGCAATGACATTGGCAAGCTCCCTCAGCATTTGTGAATGCATCCCACCAGGGCCTATGTATTTCTGTATGTCTTGTTTGTTTCAGTGTTCCCTAACCTGATTCTTCTTTACCGATAGCAAAACTTCCTTGCTTCAGACACCACCCTGGTCTCTCAACTCTTGCATATTTATTATTTATGCTTGAGTTTAATCAGGAGTTACTTGTTTATCCCTGGAGGCATCGTGTCACCTTTACCTGATTTCTTGCTCATGGGGACGGATCAATCTTGAGCTTGGAGAAGGCAATCCTAGAAAATCAACCAGATGTTGTTGGCCCTTCTCTCCAGGATCATATGCCAGGGAAGTCTTCAAAAATGAATTTAAAAAAGAGACTTAAAAAAAAAAAAAAGACTTCCCAGGGAAGTCTTTAAAAAATAAATTTCCCAATTACATGATTGACATCTGTACAAGACACATTAGTAGATTCTATATTAAAGGAAGTAACAGACACATAGTCATGATTTGTTTAGAAGGAGCCAATATTGCTTTCATTGGAAGAATTGTACTTCACAGTTGTGTTGGATTGTATTGGAATTCTTTAGGAGCACTGACAGCACATAGATAAGGTTCTGATTGATATGTTCCCTTAGGGTTTCCAAAGGTATTTGAAAAATCCTTCACTACAAGCTTTTGAAAGGTACTAAGCAGGCACATTTAGGAGAGAAAACCTGGGGCTCGTTAAGTCAAAAGATAGGCACAGGGGGTAAAACTGTCAGTTCTCTCAGCAGGAGAAAGAGCCCACAGGTGTTTTAGGGAACCCTCTGCTGCCCAGCACATCCACAAATGAAGTGCAAGAGGAGGAACCTGAAGATAAACAAATTTGCTGATGGTGGAGTTATTTAATTGCCCGGGCCAACTACAAACTGGCAGAAAGAAATTCAAGGCATATTGGTATAAAGTGAGGCGAACAGGCACAACTATCATCATCACACAGAACCAAGGACTCTGAGCTGTTAGGCTTGAGATATTTCTTGATTGGTATTAACTCAGAGCTCATTAGCAATCAAAAAACAAAACAAACCTTTGAAGCTAATAAAGAGACCACCATTATGACAGCAGAGTATGGTGTGCCTACATCTTGAGTGCTGTGCAGAGTTCTCTCTCACACTATCAAAAGAGAACCCCATAAAATTGACAGAAACATCTGCAGAGCTGATTATACTTCAAGTGTAGATCTTGGCCATTCAGTATCCTTCTGTCAAGTACAACAGAGAATTTGAAGGGTGCTTGATTTTTCACAGAGGCTCAAGTAGCACTTGTTGATGCTAAAGTATCATTAAACAAAAAAAAATCACAGGTTTCTAGAAGTGTAAGCAGCAAGCTTCCTAGACTGGCAAAATAAATACGACACAAGCATTTGGGAACTACTAAAAAAATTAATTCCAGTTTTTATTCTTCTGTAAGCTACAGAAACATTTTTATTTAAGGCTTGATGTTAAGGTGGGGCATGTCAATGGCTTTATCTAAAATCTTATCTTGCATGCCCTCAGCTAATCATTTCAAAAGGTAACTGACTTATTATGATAACATCTATAAAGCAACTTCTTTATTAAATAAGTTATATACGACACTCACATAAAAAAAGTTCTGGTTCTATAGCATAATTATTTTGACAGAGAAACACAGGAAACTTTTTCCAGAATTTACTTTAGGTTTTTTTTATTCCAGCCAGCATTTTCTATTTCCACTTAAAGGGGATAGAAGACCAAGAAATAGTTAAGCTTAGATATGCTTGATAAACCATTAATTTCAATTACTAACCCAAATACCATAAAGACCTACAGAATCATCTCAAATTCACATAGTTGCTCATTTCCAGGATTTCACGGGGCTAAGAACAGATGTGTGTCAGAAATCAGGAAACTGGCTCAATTCCTTTGGGATTTTTTTTTTTTCCCAGAATGGAAGCAAGGGGGAGGAAGGGTAAAGAAGAGAAACAATTTGACTGAAACATCACTCTTTCTCCTGTCTTAAAAAGAAGCAGAGGCTTTGAGCAGAATGGCAATATCAGCTACAGCAGGCAGCTCCAGATAAGGGTTCAAATGTACAATTATCAGTCCCGGTAAGTCAGGGATCAGAGCTTTTTGTCTCCAGTGTTGCCTACAGCACTTCCTTTCCCAGACACACTACAACTAGATTAGGAAAGATAGCAGATAAGACATAAGCAGTGCAAAGGATAGTTCAATAGTGTCTGCTTTGAACACCAGCAGAGGAACATTATTACTGCTGTAAGCAAACTTCCTTTTCAATACTTCCAGTATCTTGTCCAATACTGAGCCATGCATTATAAAGCAAAATAATCTTCACTTTACCATTCTTCCCCCCCCCCCCACTTTTTTTTTAAAGCTTTATTCTGTACAGAATCTTCTTATAATACTTCCAAATTTACAATGTTCCAACTAGCAAGTTGCTACTGACACACCTGGTAGCAGAGAAGCTTATAAAAAGGACAGGTTGTTAGTGCATCTTCTTACTCTTAGTAGCCTTAGACTGACAAAAAGGTTCTTTATTTTAAGGAGTATGTGAGTAGTTCACATTTTCCATATCAGAAGCTGCATATTTACTGAAATTAAGTACATATAAGAACAAGTTAAATAGACCACTGACACTCTGAATTTATTTTTCTACCTTCATTGATTAATAATACATACTCATTCCTTGGTAAATGAAGAGGAAAAGCTCAAATGCACTACTCTAGCTGGTGTCAAGAACTACTCACATTTGACATTTTAAAAATACCAAAGGCTATTATGTATCTAGAACCTTCCAAAAGCAGACTCTTCCTTGTACTTCACTTACTTACAACCCACAATTTTTCTGCACATCACATTTCCTAGTGAGCAAGGCAACGCACAACACATCGACCAGAAAGATCATGTCTGCCAACATCTTCATCTTTTCCACTACCCCCTTCCAGGCTAAAACCCCACAGTTTCATTAAATCTCTTTATTTTTAATTTTCTTATATCAAAACAGCTTGGGATTTCTTTTTTTTCCAAGTATAAAAAACAGCAACAAAGCCTTTAGATCACACAGGGGCTAAATTAATTATGTTCAGAGGAAGAGAGGAAGGAAAGAAAAGTCAACAAAAGCAATATAAAGAGTCCCGAATTTTCCTAGAGGCTCTGCTTGAGGGCCCTGAGGCTGGGAAGCAGCTGGTCTGCACTCAGACGCTCCTCCACATTGGCCTTCCAGCAGCAGCTGATGATGCTCTGCAGGGCCTGGCCCACTGGTGGCTCCTGGAACACCTGGGCAGCCAGCGAAGGGCGCAGGTTGTAGGCGACCACGGCATAGAGCACGTGCTGCCGCTCGCCCAGGTACGGCTGCTCCTGCATGACCATCTGCCAGAGGGTAATGGCAAACGAGTAGATGTCTGCTTTGGCAGTGACCCTCTCCCCCTTGAGGAGCTCAGGGGCACGGTGTGTGTATGTGCCCCCTTGCTGGCAAACATGGGTGTTCTGGGACAAGCCCTTCTCCAGTTTCTGAGAGCACCCAAAGTCTCCGATCTTGCACACTCCCTGCTCAGTGATGAAAATATTTGCAGGCTTCAGGTCCAAGTGCACAATGTCCTGTGAGTGCAGAAAGGCTAAGCCTGCCATGATGTCACAAGAGTAGCACACAGTCTCTTCCATGCTCACGGCCTTCCTTTCACATCCTCCTTCATTGTCCTCTCCCTGTCTCCATGCATACCCAGTGCCATAAATTACATGGTGCAGAGTGATGTTACCCACATACTCCATGATGATGGTGCCCAGGCTGTTCTCGCTGGCTGGGGCACACGTGCTGGCAGCCAGAACACGTACCACATTTTTGTGCTGGAGCTGGGCCACGTTCAGCTCAGCCCAGAAGCTCTGCCGCGATGCCAGCCGGTTTTTGCTGCTCTTCTTCACCTGCTTCACAGCCACCGTTGCACCGTGGTAGGTGGCTTTGTAGACAGAGCCAAAGCCCCCAGATCCTAAGGGCTGCAGGAGGCAGAGCTGCTCCCAGTCAATGGAGTACCAGGACAGGCGTGGAGGCAAGTGACGAGTCCTGGCTGAAGAAGCTCCCCCCAGAAAGCTTTTGTTGTCTTTGCCAAGGATAACTAAAGGGCTGCTGCAGGGGCGCAAATCCGCAGAGGGGGAATACTCAAAAGAAAGAAAACAATTAAGAGGAATAGGTGAGGGCATAATATGAAGGAGAAAACAACAGGCAGCTACTAAGACAGAAGACTAGAAAGCTTCTCTGACAGAAAGGACTCTAAACTGCCTTCCAAAGTCTTTTATCCTCCCTTCACCATTTTCCCTCCCTCTCCCAAATTAACTGCATCTGTCAAAGCTGTCAGAACCAAATCAGGTTCACCTGCAAACATTCTTCTCCAGCCCTGAAGCAAATCTCTAGAAAGTCAAGGCAAAGGGATATAAAGCTAAAAAAATTTTAACTCATAAGTATTTCACATAATTTCTAATCTCAAAAGAAAAAGAAATATGTTCTGCCCATTGAATGCCTCTAGCAAAATGCCCCAGGAATAAATAAAGCAGTGACTGGTGAAATGCCCCAGGAGTAAATAAAGCAGTGACTGCATTTCGCCATGGCTCCAGGCAGGAATGATCAGCATCAGGTGCATTAAACAACTCAAAGTCTTTCTCAGTAGAAGCAGCTGAAGTGGTGAGCGCTAACATTTGATGATGCTATGGCAGGCATAGATACAGAAATGTGTTTGTGGGAACCTACCACCTAAACGTGACTGGGACAAGAGGACTGGTTTGGGTGCTCAGCTTTGCCTATGCAGGACCACAATCTTAACAGCAGCATAAAGACAAATTATTTTTCTGTATCGTCCTTTGGATACAGTAGCTAGAATTACACTTAAGTATTTGGTCATCTTCCATTACACCCCATGCAGTACTACAGGTGTGTATTTTTCTGGATTCTTCTTAGAAAAAATATTGCTGAATTTACAGAGCTGTTCTGCAAGAAACATAATTTTGTGTTAGTGGTCCATGTGGCTTTTAAAGGGCTTTTTTTAATTTTGACTTTCTTGTGTATTTTTAGTGCTCATGCTATCTGCCATAGTGTTTGGTACCTGCTGTACTGCCCAGATAGGAGAGCACCCTCATGGGACCTATACAGTTAAGGACTTTTGAATATTCCAGTATCTTTCTGTACATGTTGACAAATACCTTGGAAAACTTGGAAGCTATTTTCTACCTCCTCACTCTTCAGAACCTTCCTCTGGATGTCAGATTTTTCAGTACAGATTCTGCCACGGGACTTCAGACTGACAGTGCCTCTTTTTCCAGGGTTTGTCTCTGGGCAGCACTGACTTTGTAGGCAGTTCCTGCAGGGGTTTCCCGATGTTTTCTTTTCATTTTTGTTGTTTGTTTGGGTAAAACACAGCACAGGCTGCTGAGGAGGGGGAGGTTTCAAGGGTACCCAGACCATGTGCAAGCAGAACTGGAGTGTTCTCCACCTTGAGATGGGTTCAGTTGTTCACCTTAACACACAAACCTGATGTCCCAAAGTCATCCTCTGACCCTCCTGTACTCTAGATCAGCTCGACCAGAGGGTCTCAAAGACATCACTTCTCAGTGAATCAGTGATGGAGATCTTCCCCATTACTGAGATTTAGGACTATCAGGAGAAATTTGCCGCAGCAATTCATAAGGAAGCAAACTTGGACCACAGAAGAATGGGAATGGAGAATTTGGGTTATCATTTGGCAGTATGAAACAGGCTGGGAAAGATCTAGATAAATAGGTGCTAATAGGACTTGTTAACAAGTGAGAGCGCAAAGGCTAAGGGATGCCAAGAGATTTCACTAGGGCCCTGGGTGAGGCAGTTCCTGCAGATGTGCCTGCTTGACAACACAAGGCTCCTCTTTCCTGCCTGCTCCCAGAAGGTACTCGGGCAGTGCAAGAGGCCCCTGGACCGGTCAGGTGTTACCACGCCCTGTGAGCTTTCTGCTGTACAGCACACCAGCCAAGTAATACCCTATTGCTACCCCCACTTCGGGCATTTCTCTGGCTCGTCATCAGTTACACAGGGATGTTTTGGGGGTGGGGGAGGACTTTAGTGTAGTTTTAAATATGCAGTGAAATAAGCCATGGAGACAACAGGTATTAACTTTCCTTTCTTGAGAGCAGCACTAGGATGTTAAGCTTGTGTGTGTAAGTCATCATTTCCAATCTTTGCAGAGAATGTCTTCTAGGCAGCTGAGATGTGATGGAAATGAAAAGCTGCAGAAAGTAGATGAAGTTACATAAGAGAGAGAAAAGATTTTTATGCCTGTTTTCTGAGTGTTAGTAGGGCTCTAATTCTTCAGCGAGCTTCTGTGCCATACAGCATATAAAAGCACCAGAAAGACATTTCTGCTCGGAATTCTTCAAGTCTGTTTTCACCAGGTTATGGTGGCAGTGAAGCTCAAGAGGAAAGCTGGGTGTGGAGAGGCACAGGTAGAAGGATGTGTGGGTGAAAAGACTGAGCATACACCTGATAAGTTGACAACTATAGCAGCCTATCTGATGATTGTGAATGCTATAAAACAGCAATAAAATCCATGTTCATAAAATAGACAAGATTAGGGCAATTTCCAAATTTGATTGAAATGACATTAGAAAGGGTATATCAGACCTTCCATATTATTATTTCCAAACTTCATGTCCACATCTGTCAGTTGTCCTTTTGTTACCATATCTGGTAATTTTCATGTCACCCTTTTCTGCCAGCAATCTTTCTGTTTTGCCCTGCCATGGTAGACATTGGGGTATTTTTCTTGGGGAATACACTGAATTTTTTATCAGGAAGAGGGGCATTCTTTGAGATATAAAGTGCCTTAATGTAACTCACTGTCCTGCCTCAATCTTAGGGCTGAGGACTAAAGCAAGGGAACATCCAGTGTCTTCCAATGTGAGCATGATTAAATCTGATTTACATGCAAGCAGGCTTTTATTCTTAATGAACATTATTTTCCTATAATCCATTGGTGATTTGGCCCCGTGACTTCCCAGAAGCCACAATCGTTGTAGGATGTCGTGCGAAACTCCACAGCCTTGTTTAGCTGCGCATTACCGCGGGCTGGGGGAAGCCCCCGCTGAGCTGGGGACCCCCTGCAGAAGGTAGCAGGGCTGCTGGGGACACCCTGCCCCTTCCCTCCTAGCCACCCTTCCCCAGGGCAACCCTCAGCAGCCTCCAACCACACTGTTCCCACTACACTGCCTTTTCCATGAGGGGAAAGGGAGCTGTAGGAGCCAGAAGTCCATCAGTACAGAACGCAACAGGAGATTTTACAAGTGACAGGAGGGAAGCACACGGTCTGCGTCCCACAGGCTGCAACAACAAACTGCAGCAGCAACGGGTTTGTTCCAAGTTTGTGTGTTGAATTTCTGCAAGTAAAACATACCCGTGCATCCAGTGCTGCACCAGCTGCCAAGCCTAGTCTGTGCTTCTGGCTTAGAAGGAATACAGAATCTCGCTGGGTTCCCCCATTCATATTTCACTTGCATATCAGGAATATAGAAACTGTCTGTTTGCCATTGTTCTTAGTTACTACTGCTGTTTGTTTGGTCACTGGACAGGAGAAGTCAGCCCCGATTTCAAGGGCCTTAAAGGGATATAACCCAGCATAACACGGGAACGTACCAAACACCAGTTTTGTTTTCATCAATGTGCAATCACTCTTGTGGTTAATAGCCAGTTTTGTCTAAAACAGGAGAAGGACAGGGCTGGGTATTGGAACTGACTTCAGAGAGTTTAGGAGTGCATAGTTATATACTTCTCCACAATGATTACTTTATTTCTTTTTGGTGGTTGTACCATGTAACAATCCCTTGAAGGCTTGGCTATCCAGAGGCTTCTGAAAACTGCCTTACAGTACACAGGTATTGTGTTTCAACACATTGTGTTTCGACTAGGTTACTTTGTAACCTTGCTAAAGGAGCCAAATGTAGCTCTTCAGTACTTAAATTACAGTCCTACTCAAAGCAAGACAGTTCCAAAGCCTGTGGTTTAGTGATTTCTGAGAGCTTTTCTTCGTTTGAAACCAAGAGTTTTCTTTTTTCTCCTTTACTGTTCATCTCTCTAATCTCAATTTAGGATTTGATGCTGAACCTACATTCTCCTCATGAAGAATTTCATAGTCCCAATTGTTGCTTCCAGTCACACCTCATAGACTTTGAATGATATTCAGAGTTGCCTGAAAGGAATTCTGATATGATCAATTGCACAGGTGTAAGTGATAGCATTGTTTGGAGCTAGTCCCTACAGAGGCTCAGAGGCTTGCTCTGAAGATAGGCCACTGATTAACCACTTTTTTTTTTTTTTTTTTTTTTTTTTTTTTTTTTTTTTTTTTTTTTTTTTCCTACAAGAACAAGCCAGAAAATAATCCAGTTCATGTTTCACAGTTTGGCTGTTTTGGTGAGACAAATGACATCTTGGAACCGCAAATACAAGCAAGTTTTCATTAAAGCAGTGAAAGGTAAACCCAAATGCAAGGAAAAAATACATCTGCAAGAACTGTGATGCTGTTTTACTGCTGAGACATAATAATAATAAACATTTTAAAAGGTTAAACCCTAGTTTATAAATAATAAGATCAAGTTTCAAACACACATTGCCAAACAGCTGTTTGATGCTTTTTTTTCTTCACACTAAGGTTACTCCATGTGTTCAAGAGCACGAAGCAAAGACTCTCCTTACCTGAACACACTGAGGTTTTAACTGGAGGCACTGGAAAGGCAGGTGAGGTTTCACAGCTAATTTACAGGGGTCTCAGTGACCAAGTTGGACCAGGGATAACAATCTGAGACCTGCTGCTGTAGATTAATACCACAATTTCAAAAGAGCACCCTGTGACAAGCTAAAAGAATCCAAACTTAGTGATAAAGACAATGAAATGTAAACTACAGGCTCTCACCCACAGCAGTATTTTCTGGCCATGCACAGATGGATACCATCCTGGCAGGTTGACTGCTGTCACATGGCAGGCACCTTATGCAGTATTTTCAGCCAAATTATCCAAGACTGGTTTTGCAGTCTTCCCTCTGGAGCAAAGCTGACTTTGCTGGGTCACAGGGAGATGCCAAATATAGCGGTGGAATTTAAGACTTTACCTTAAGGACTAGGAAACAGCTTCAGTGCTTAATGAGAAAAGATAATCATGTACAGCAAAGGACCCAGAGGGGTAATGTTAGTGCTAAGTCTAGTGCTGGGAGGCTGCTGCTTTGCCAGGTACAGGGATTTAATGCTGATGCCTAGACTGATAGATAAAGGGGTGAGTCTCTCCCAGCAGCTTGCACAATCCCTTTAATACAGATCACACCCGGCTCTGTGATGTATATTAAATACACTGCCATAGCAAATGTGGTGGCTTCCTGCAACCACCACCTCTTTGGAGAGTAGAGGGGAAGAGACAAGAGAATCAGCTAAATTTGGTGGCTCTGAAATGATGGCCTGGGTACCCTGGTGGGGCACAGCAAATTCTCAGTTTGCGTTAAGTTGAAGAGTTTTAAGCCCCACATTAAAACGGGTCATACAATTCAAGTACATTATTGCAAGGCTTTCAGTGAGTAAGCAGAAGCTGCTTGTAAAAATACTGCTGAATTCAGCCCAAGCCGAAAAGAGCATATAAAGTATGGGGCAAACCTGTAATACTTCAGTGGTGTAAGGAGTCAAACACTGACAAAATACAAGGAGACAATTTTCAGGTGAGACTTCAGGAAGTTTGGGACTTTAGTCTGTGTTTATTTGTCATGAATGTTTGATATTTGATAGTCTTGTGTTACAGCTCAGATGTTGCTCACCTGTGGCATGCCCCTACACCATACAAAGCCTGTATTTTATTTTTATTTTCAATTTAAGTACTTGTGAAGGAACTTCAAGGATTTACCCGTGACCATGTGTGTAACAATATAGCACAAGAGCTAGAGTTGAGCCTAATTTCAGAAGCACAGCCTATAGAACTTTTCTGCTGCAACTCTATCTAGGACTACACAAGGACAGCTGACAAACACCTTACTCACTGGAGTCTGTGCACCCTTTAGATAAACTGCTGTCTCTCATAGATAATCAAGTAACTGGAAGAAGCTCTTCCAGCTTGCCTGGGAAACCATGCACTGTTTTAGCTTGGGGATACTTTAACAAACAATATGATTCACTTTGGACTTGTAAAACACAAACACTTTAGACTTAAACATTTTGGAGGAAACCAAATGAAAAAAAAACCAAAACTAATTT
Source organism: Sitta carolinensis (assembly GCA_032173965.1). Classification (NCBI taxonomy): domain Eukaryota; kingdom Metazoa; phylum Chordata; class Aves; order Passeriformes; family Sittidae; genus Sitta; species Sitta carolinensis. The sequence goes on from CM063284.1 coordinate 114,706,176, forward strand.
ATCAGTTTTTCCAGCTTGGATTACTTTCCCATGAATACATGCATGCATACATACATGTGCACACAAACATTCACCAGAGTTTAAGCAATGTACTGATTTTTAGAAACTATGACTCTTTAGGTTTTCTGCACTACTTAAGACACATCAAGCAGAGACCTTACATATCTTGAAAGTGACACTAAACCATTCTTCTTTGAACGTTGCAGTTCAGTACAACAGTGAGAATCAGCTCCACTATTTAAAGGGTAAACTATCAAGGGATCAATTCAAATGATTTCCAGCTCAGCCACAGCAGGAATTACCATAGACCTGTTTTCAGAGTGCTCAGCTGACAGCTGATGGCTCTTCAGATGTCCCTCTGAGGCAAATTAGCTTTGTAGCTGGTGATCTTGTGATATAAAGATCACCAAATGAGACAAGGCTGAGTGATGACAATGACAATGAAGAACAGAAATGTTCATTATATTTTTTACAAATACTTATTTTTCTGAAAATGCTCATTACTAGAGGACATGCCGATCATTACAATAAATAAATAAATAAAATGATAGAAAAATAAAAATACCAGGCAAGCTGTTACACCTTTATTAGGAGTAGCAAAGTTCATACTGAATTACCAGGGATGTAACACATGAGCAGGAACTTGAAACATCACATTACTGCTGGGTTCTGTCATTTTCAACACCTTTATCTCTGGTGTTGTTCAAAACAGAAATGGAGTATTGTTGTTTATTTGCTAAAGGCCCCAGCTCACACTGATAAGCACCAGTTAATCTTCCAATATACTTCTCAAACTATTAAGTACAGAATAAATTTTGTAGCAGAGTTTATCTTGCTGTCCCACTTGCTGCCTGTTTGTGATCAACAATCCTTGCTATGTGACCTATGGCAGCTGCCACTTTTGAAAACTGAATTTCTATACAATTTTATAGAATGTTTTGATTTGCAAAGCAGGGAAACCAGCATCATATAGCAGCTCGGTCTCAGTTCTTGCTCATCCAGCAGTAGCTCTGCATCAGTTCTGGATTTCTCTGTCAAAAAACATTTTTCATCCTAGGGCATTCTTGTATGTGGAAAGGAAAAGGTGTAAAGGAGGGAAAGTGAAGGAGAAAACCAGAACCAGCCTTCCTCTTCTACTCCTGGAGGACAGTGAGAACAGGTATAGAGGATACTACAGAACCATATCTCTCAACTTTCTTATGCAAGTTTTGGAAAGAGGCAGTTACAGGAGAGAGAGAGAAGGGAAGATGTCTGTGGCTCTGACTTTAACAAGGAAATTCTGGAGGGATTGCATCAAGAAATCTCTGTATAACACACAGATGTCATCTGTGCAATCCCATTCCAATTATTGCAGAGTGTGATGGAATTTCTAGAGGTTATCTGCTTGGAAGGAGGACATGTTTAATTAGTAACAGTGGGTGAGACCAGCTAGGACAGCAACACAGTGAATGGGGTGGTTTTCTCCTTCAGGGTGTGTGTGTAGGGTATGTGTTTGTGGGTGGCTATAAATTGTTTTGCAGAGTATTTCATATAGGGCATGCATTGAGCTTTTGACTCTCAATATAACGCGGCCAACCCTCTCAAACAAGTTAGAAACCTGTGGCACAGAAGTGATAACCCAGCTCAGAAAAATGGGGTAGGGATCACAGAAAGGAAAGATCTTCTCTGCCTGTGGAGAAAGTGAAAGCCAACAACTCCCTCTAACAATCAGTTCTCTCCAACTAGGTTACACCAAGGAACCTAAAAAGCCAGGATTTGGAAAAGAGGAACTCAAAAGCAGGGAAACACAGACAGTACTAAAGATGATAATAAAATATGTTCTGAAAAGCAATGAAATGTGAAATGCTGGTCTTTTACTTTCCTTGCAGTCTAAGCTAGGGAACACCTGCGTGGAATGAGCAGTGGTAACTTTCTGCAGTTGTGTGCAGGCTGCTGGTCTGGCTGTGAGGCACCTCTTCCCCAAGCATTAGCCTGGCTTCTTCAGAAGGCAGTGCCACGGCCAGATGAACATCTATGGGATCAAAGCAACTGAGTTTCTCTTGGAAATACTGCAAAGACATCCCACATACTGTGTCTAGCACATGCCACGCCCTGACAGTTTGTCCTGCAAACTACAATGAATGATGTTTGAGACATGCATTGATCTCGAAAGATGGGGAATCACTCACCTATGTGTGCCAAAGGAATGGTCCCACTATGGATACCCCATACTTACCTTCCAGTGTCTCACAGTGTTTCAAAGTGCAATTTGATGGCAAACTCAATTGCTTCCTTCAGTTCAGATCTGTCTTGTCACAGACATAGTAGCATCACCCCATTTGTTCCTTAGTGAAATCATGAAACATGATATTTATGCCTCAAGATTTTCTGAAAAACTGACATTCTACCAGTCATAAATTATAAAGACAGTTATGCCTTTGCAAACTACACCTAGCAAAACCAGATGTACTCTGCAATTACTTCTTGCAATCCCAAACATGCAGATCAAGATTATCTATTGAAATGCCAGGCATAAGTTATTCATTAACTAAAACCATTCTGTAATTTTATTGATATATTTTGTGGAGTTCACATATTTTTGTACAGCAAACATAACACTGTAGGCCACAAGAAGCTGCAGCACTATTGTTTAATAGCAGCAAGGTATATTTTATAATCAGGGTATGTGGACAATAAATAGTCTGTTTCTTTGGATGTGAATGTTTAAAATGAAGTTCTGCTGCAGCTTCATAACGTGATTGCTATATTACAGAGCTTATACACAAAAATATATATGCAATCTTTGTCTATATTTTATACAAATACAACAGTAGTTTGTGAATACATTTTAAAGTACATATACATGATAAGCAACTCAATTTCCCATATCACAGGATAGCAAATTTTAAATGCAAGAAACATATACAAATTCAGTCTGGAATGCAGGGTTTTCTGTGTTCTTTTTTTTTTTTTTTCTCTCTATTTTCTTTCGACTCAAAACTTTTATCATTAAAAACATTTTAGCATACAAGTCCAAACAATTTTCCCACTAGCTAAAAATATAATTTCAGCAATCTGAGTCAGGTTTGGGTGTGACATCATTCACCAATATACTCTTCCCAGTTTTTATCTAAGGCTTTTAGTAACATATAGTATGTTCTTCACTCCATACCATATAAAAAGCCCACATTTAACATTAACTAGCAGTCCCCTATTTTTGTGAACAAGAGCTGGGCTTGTCAGCGTTTAAATTTGCATGTCCAAAATTTTACTTTTGCAAGTGCATATGAATACATTGTGGTGTTGCACAAAGTTCATTAATGACAAATTAAGTCACAGTATAAAAATATATCATACAACTATAGGTCTAGTATAGTCCTTTTTTTTTCTATGGGTAAAAATACATCTGAATGAGACAGGGAGGTTTGTAGCACCATGAGAGGAGTTGTATCCCAAGTTACATTAGCAGCATGATCCAATATAACAATATTGCAGGAGTGTTTCTGAGGAGATAAACATTCACTCTGGTTCAACTGTACCACTGAAGCTTATACTGAAAAGTGTTTACATATGATTAGCAATAGTTCTGTGTCACTTCCAGGGCTAGATAACTGTTATCAAAAGACACTGCCTTCCAACAAAAGTAAGACACCCTTATTGCATAAAAGCTTTGGGACTACCCAAACACATTTTGAACTACTTGTGGCATTACTCGTAAGTTGAGCATGATGCTAAGTAAGCTGTGGTTTAAACTGTACACTGGGGGCAAGCAGGACAGGCAGCTAAGCCTATAATGGTTTACTACATACCAGATAAGTACATATATTTCAGAGGCTTATCTATAGACTGAGAAGAATACAGGAGAAGCTGCTAAACCAGTGTATGAGACAGACATAACAAAGGATGCAGGATCCCCATAGCATTTATGGATGCAGGATCAGGCCCAAAGTTAACTTCAGACAGCAGCATAGCGATGATAGGATGTGATTAAAAAAAAAAAATCTGTATCAAATACTGCATGTTAAATATTTTTGACAAAGTTTACCATCTAGAACTCCTGAAGACACAGTTTGCAAACTGTGAGGACAAACTCCTAATTGTTTTTGACTGGTATTCAAAATGGCAGTAGAAGACAGTGTAGTTTGAAACATGTAAACCTAGTAAAAACCATTGTAAAACCCTTAAGAAAGACACACTGGTTCTGTGCAATATAGCAAATTGATAAGAAAACACTGTAAAAATGTACCTGTTTAAAATTACGTCTACCATTTTGTACACAAAGCATTATACCAAAGGCCTACATATATGTAATCTAATGGCACTTGAAACAAATTATAATAAAAGGTTTTATAATAAAAAGCATAACCTGTAAGAAATTTTCTTAAAAGGTTTAGGTTTTCTTTTTGAAAGTGCTATATCTTGTAATATGTGTAACATAGAGGTTGACCAAGCTTTATTTTAAAAAATATTGGCCTATAATACAAGTTTAGCTCACTAGGCAAATGATCCTGAAAATATGTACTCTTAACATTCATTATTAGCTTAATAAAGCAATCAGCTCTGGCTCATGTTTCAGTCAGTATATGGTTTTTAAAAACCGCTACTGCCAAATTAACAATAAATCACTCTATTTCACAATTTACTACTGAATAAAGCACAAGCAACAAGTACACAAAAATATATATATTTAAAAAAAAAAAAAAAAACAACAAAAAAAACCAACAAAACAACCTTACTAGAAGTTTAGAAGTTGCACAAAGAGTGGTGCATGATCAGCCAGCCCTCCCCCTCCCACCAAGAATCCATGGGAAATCAAGAAAACGGGGTTTAAAAACTGATGGTTTAGTTTAGTGGCCAATATTGACTCTGCCTAAGCGATGCTCGAAAGCACGCTGGTGGTGTTGGTATTGCTTAAAGGGTCAGTCTGCTTCCATGTTACCCTACATCCTAGTTCAGCTGCAAACACTCTGGGTGCAGCCAGCCACTGAAACCCTGACTGAATGAGGTTCAATATCTTGTCTGAGGTCTCTATTTCTCAAGTGAAATGTATATCTGACTCCAAGTGAAATGTCAATCCCTTTTCAGGAAGCTAAGGCACGAACAAAGTAGTAAGGGTTCTGGCTACGCACTAAGAAATGGGTGTTGGCAAAGTGTCAGTGGGTTTTGTTTTTTATGAAGTATTTCAGCAGCTGGGACTGATAACAAGTGGCTCCAGACTGGAAATTTGTGTGCCAGAGGCTTCCCAGGAAGGGCAGCGCTGCCCGGCCACACTGCTGGGCCAGCTGCAGGATGCCAAGCACTCACAGCTTTCCTCTGCTGCAGGGAGAGTCGCAGATGCTTGGCTCCACACTGAACATCACCCACTGGAGGAATTAAGTCCATTTATCTTCATCTCAGATTAAAAGGATTGAGAACAAACCAAGTTTTTCTTAGATGCGTTACGGTTGTTCATATAAACTAGAGTTACATTCGGTTGCATTCAGCTTGTGCTCTGTTCATCTGTGTTTTTCTTTCCTTTAGAAAGGTGAATGGAAAAAAAAGCAATATTGAACAAATCATTCAACTAAAGATGTAAGCAAGCGAGCAATCTGTTTCACGGAAACTAGAGGAAGCAGTTGTGAAGCAGAGCTAAACGCTCACTTTGAGTTAACATACTCCTAAACCCAAAATCTAGGAGTAGTTTGCAGAATTTCAAAAGGTATTTTCCTTATTAATACATCCTTATTTTAATGCCTTTGGAACACAAACACATTTATAAAAATGTTATTTTTCAGTAATAAAATTTAAATACACATATGTATAAAATAGTAAAACTACACCTGCATATTGCTCCTAGCATTAAAAAACCAGTAGGAGCTACTGATAAAACATCCGGAGCATGAGCTCCTTAAATGGGAGCAACTTTTGTTTCTGTGAAGTATATTTAGTTTAACCACTTAAAACCTTGTATGAATCCTCGTTACTGTCTGAGAGATACTAATGTACTTGATTTCCATTTTTTAATTCCTTGTACAAAAATGACAAGGAAAATAATGTTATTGTTGAATTACAGCAAATCTAGTTTGCTTTTATGCATCACAGGGTTGGTTGTTTTTTTAGGGTTTTTTTTTTCCTCTTTTGGTTATTAGGGGTTGGGGAATAGAATATATTGCATTAGGTAAAAGTGGTGTAAGCAATATGCTTTTACTTCACTCCTAAGAGTCCTGTCTTTAAATCTTGGCAATGGGCAAAAAGTCCCTAACCAAGTACCCAGGTGTAGAAAGTGTGATTAACATCTAACTTGTTGCTTAGGAGGACATAACACACCATGTAACACAACTGAAAAGATCACTCCAATAAAAACAAAACAAAACAAAACAAAAACTGGTAGTTGCAAATTTACATTCACTTTCTGACTGCACGCTAGTTTTGAACTGAAAATAGGTACACACTTTCTGGCTGGACTTGATCCACCCTTTGGCGGTGGCAGCGGGGAGAAGACTGACGCCTACAAACATGAACACACTACTGGAAGGTTCCTATGCAGTACTCTTTCTATGCTACTAAAGAGAAAAAACAGCAAGTTAAGAACTAAAACAAAAACTGCGACAAAATACTCTACATTACTACATTTTTATATTTCAAGATCAGCCATTAAATTTGCCTGTTTCCCTATACCAGAGTCAGGAAAGCACAACAACACAGTTTCAAATTCAACTTGAAACATCTGTCATTTAGGCAAGCAGAGATTCTCTGTCGAAATTCTGTTCAGCCCTAATTTTAGAGAATTACACTAAACTTTTTTTTCTTCTGTTATCCATAACAGGCCACCAACATTTAAGCCAGAAAATGGCAAAATTCTTAACAACTTTTATAATGACTTCAATACAAGTCAAAATGCTATATATATGTACATGTGTATATATGGACTTCTATATATACACACAAGTTTTCAGAAAAATCTGAATTCTATATTTATTTTTAAAAATTTAGATTTGTCATTATAGAACAGGTCAGATGTGTCACCATTTGGGAAGAGGATTTGTTTGGAAACAGACTGGGGAATTTTTTTCCCAAATCTCAGGAATCCTTGTGATACATATTTTAAATGGATTATTTGCAAATAGTAAAATATATTAAAAGGCAAAAGTGGCAGTTCTACCACTGACATCATTAAAACAGAATAGCTGGTATGGTTGAAAAAGTTTTAAAAACGGGATGAGTGTTGCGAGTTTCCTTGGGATGACTTTCTACTGAACATTTTAAATATGTAAATTGGCAGTGAAAATGAAAACAATACAATGAGACTGTTTAAAAAAACCCCAACAAACCAAAGTAAACACAGCTGAGAATAAACACTTTCAAAACATTTTTAAAAAGTTAATTTAAATTTCTTACTGGCTTCATGAGATTGGTACTGTACAAAAGCAGAGAATTTATAATGTCTTATAGTAGGCACTAAGTTAAAAATGGTCACCTAAGGCATTTCTACAAATAGACAGTTAACAAGCCAGCTTTGTACATCCTATTGGAAAGCTTGATGAAATCGTGGTAGGGTGGTGGTTGTGCTTAGACTGCTTGTGAAAGCTGCTGACAATGAGTGCAGAGACCCAAGACCTATACTATTGCTAGGATCTTGTGGATCCTGGGTTTGTGGCGGAAGTTGAGTCATAGAAGAATGTGCCTCCTCTTGCGTATAACTCATCCCGAGGTTTCCCACGGAAACAGAAGGATTATAGGGAGGGCCATTTACAGGTATGAAGTTGAACAGCTGAGAAAAGTCCAATGATGGGGCGTTTAGAGGTTCGCTAATAGGAACGGAGCCCTTGGAAAGGGAAACTTCCCCAGACCCATCATCTAGTGGCCCTACTTGTGGATCCAGCCCTAGTTTTGATGAAGATGCTTGAGAATCCTGGGATGAAGAAGGCATACCACTTTGCAACTCCATTAAGTAACTTTCAATTTCCCCTTTCAATGGCTGTTCTTTTTCAGGCATAGAAATTGAGTATGAGGTAGTACCGAGCGGATATTTCAACGATAGCTGGTGAGAAGGGTGGACAGACTCCATATCTATTGGACAAGGCATTCCCAATGGTAATGATGTGGCAACCATTTGGTGTGCAGATGCAGAACTCTGCATGGACTGAATCTGAGTGTTGTAGAGATTTAATTGCAAAGTGTTTGTAAATGGCTTTGATGTCAGTTCACTGGAAGGTAAAGACATCACTGGAAGCAGCTCATCCTTAATAGGCACAGAAACGTTGCAGGTAAAGGGATCTAGAAGGTCCATTGGCTCTGTTTTGACCTTCAAAAGTTCTTGGTTGTGACTTTTCTTCATGTGGCGCGTGAGGTGATCCTTCCGCCCAAATCTCTGTGCACAGTACTGACAGAGGAAGTCCTTTCTTCCAGTGTGCACTACCATGTGTCTGCGGACATCCTTTCGGGTGTAGAACCGACGATCACAGTGTTCACACTGGTGCTTTTTCTCCTTCACTCCACCCGATGACTTGCCTGCATGAGTTTTTAGGTGCTCCAGCAGCACTCCTGTGCTTTCAAAAGTCTGCAAACATACCTTACAGGTGAGGTCACCACTTGTTGCAGCATGCAAAGCCAGGTGACGTTTGAACCCAAGCTTGGTATTGTAGTTCTTTCCACATTCTTCACACTTAAAGGCCTCTTTGTTGGGATTGTGTGTATGTAGGTGATTCTTTAGGTGATCTTTTCGGTGAAACATTTTCTCACAATAATTACACTTGTGGGTTTTCTCAGGAGAATGAGTAGCCATATGCCTTTAAACACAGATATATTCTGTAAGTAATTATTTTGATCAAAAAACACACGTGCTCATTTTTTAATGGCAGCTAAATACTACACTAAGGGCTGCTTTGCAACAGAACCTTTTAACTGAAAGCATGACACTACAAAGACAGTTTGACAAATTTAAATATAGCAAAACGCGAGCCATTTCTCTTAAATTGACACTTTAGTTTTGGTGGGTTTTAGCTACTGTAACAGGGATATAGGGGCAAGTATGAAAGTACTCGTGTAAAAGTCCATAGCCAAAGAACTTTCAGTCCATACTCTTTTTCTTGTGACAATTCCTTATACAAATGAAAATTCTACGCTCATTAAAAACAAAACAAAACAAAACAAAAACAAACAAACAGAAAACAAAAGCAGAAAACAAATTAAGAAACAAAATCAAAGACAATAGCTTGCAAACTTAGGTAATTTAGAATTCTAGAAACAATCCCATGGCTACTTTAATTAACACATCCTCTCTGCAATCAGCTGAAGGCGTACAGAAATATATACTTTTACACGGCTTAACACGGCCAACATAAAATAGATAATATAATCTGAAAGATAAATAGAGTTTAATACCTTAGTAATTTGTACTTAGAAACAAAGGCCTTGGTGCAGTCTTGTTGTGTGCACTTGTAGGGCCTCTCTCCTGTGTGAGAGTATGAGTGAACCTTTAATTTCTCAACACTGTTAAAGGCCTTGTCACACAGTTGGCAAGGAAAGTTTTTTCTTGGTTTGGTTTCACCACGCTTACGTTTCCCTGAAGGGACTTTCTGGGTATCTCTTACTTCTGACAAATCACCAGGAATGACAGTGGCCATCGCAGCCTAAACCAGGCCTTCTTGTTGGACACTTGGGAATTGCCCAACTCCACTAAATGATTTAGCTTTAGATGGCTTCTCAAGTTTCATGTGGTCGTAAAAGAAAGCAAAAGGGGACTGGAAAAAAAAAATAAGAAACAACTAGTTTGTAACTAAACTTAGATTTTGAAGTTTACTTGCTATGTGATGCTTCTGAATAAAACTTAAAGTTAGGTTCAGCTGGTCTAATGTAATAGCTACAGGTTTCTTTATGCTATTTGCTGCAACTCTTAAAACGCATTGCTCAGGATGAACAGATCCACATATGCCCTGAAATAACACCTCACACCCTTCCCCTCAAGCACTGACGGAGAAAAGCAAAGTTTCTGTCAGATTAAGGGAGGCAGGCAAAGAGAGCCTATCTACCCAGGCACCTTTTGGCAGCTTCTGATTTCAAAGGAATTACAGTCGCGCCTGTGGTGTTTGCACGCACACGCACACAGATGCACACACACAGACACACACACACACCCAAGTGAAAGTCTGTAAGCCTCAAAATGTTTGAAAACCTGCACAAAACACAGCAGTACCCACGATGACACTATAAAGGGCAAAGCTCATAAGCTCATGTTCCCTTTCAGATGTACCTCTTTCTCCATGACTACTGCATGTATGTCTGTAGATGTGCACCTGCACATCTACACATCTACTCTAATGAAACACGTGCACTGCCAATGATGCCTAACACCAGGTGGAATTCTCCTGTAAATTCACCCTCTACTAACAGAGACTTGATCTATGAATGACAGAAGTCCCATAGATTAGGGTTAGATTAGACAGATTGGGGTTTTATCAGCCCAGTGCTGGAGACCCCCAGCCTCTTCATGCTACTGTGTGAGGCTGTAAGCATTTAGACTCAGGCTAGCTCAGGACGGAGGCTCCAAGTCGTGCCCCTGTGGCACAGCAAAACGTGAACTAAACCGGAGGCTTTCATCGTCAGCAGGTGTATGATGTGATCCTTGTGTCTGACTTGTGGGTGAGAAGCTTTAAATTCGTCATCTGGTATCATATAGTGGCAACTGGGCACCTGCCATCACAGGGCACTCAACAGCCCTCCCTTGTCAGGTGCTGCTGACAGCTTTGCTTCATCCTTGGAGCACAACTGCTACTATAGATACCAAAATCCTGTGCTACCCACAGTGGGAAGGGTGGAGCTTGAGGTCTGCAGCAGCAAGGACAAGGAGGACAGTTGGACAGCACTCAATGCAAGCATTTGGGAGGGCTGGAAAGCCCCAAAATTTAGCCTTTCTCCCTTGGAAGTGACAGCCACCCAGGCGCAGCCCCGGTGCCGTGGCTGGCAGCTGCTGTTCCCCCGGCCCCGCTGCGGGGGCAGCTGTGCGAGGGGCGGCCGGGCCGGGCGGCACCGGGGCCGGGCAGCGCCACAGCCCCGGCAGCGGGGCCGGGAAGCCGCAGCTGCTGGGACAGGTGGAGCCGGGCAGCTGGAGCCGGGCAGGCACCACCAGGCTGCAGCTGCTCCAGCCCAACGCCACCTCCCTGGAAAACAAACCGGGCTCTTCCCTGCTGGCAGTGAGGGAGGCCGGGTAGCTGGGAGGGCGCCCCGGCCGTAGCCGTCCTCTCATCCCTGCTGAGGCTCAGCAGAGATGGAGGGAGCCAACTGCTCCAGGGAGGAGTGGAGAGCAGCGCCCAGGTGCGCGGCGGGAAAACTACACGGCCCTTGCAAGTGCCCCAGCAGGGTCCTGGAAGAAAGCGAGAAGGAAGGAAAGCCTGTGTTTTCTCAGTGCATGGCAGGACAGGAGAAGCAGGAAGAGGAAGAAGGGGAATGCCTTTCTAACGTCTGCATTTTAAGAAATACTCAGACTGAGACCTCTATTTGAAATGTGTATAACAGAGTATGTCTTTGTCTAAGCCTTTTCCTCCCTCCTCCCCATTTTCCCTTGTTTTTAGAGGAGGAGAGAAGTACTGGCACACCAAGATGGAAATCTACTTCCTTTCAACACTGAAGCCCTTGAATGACAGGTTAAACTATGCTACCTCCTTTAAACAAGCAGTTTTGCAAGACCACCTTATTCCCTTAAATTTTGAAAGGAAACACTAACTTCTTTTAAAGATACCTAGTGGGAGAAAAGGCATTTCTTTAAGGACCATTTTGATTTCAGATTTGTCTCAAACTCATTCTCACTCGTGGGATGAAGCCTGGAGACATCAGTTCCATGAGTGAGAAAATGCACAAGTCTTCAAAGGATCAGCTCAATTTTACTTTCTGTCTCATAATCAACAATCTAGCTCACTAATTCTAGTTCATAAGGAACAGCTGTTTGGAGACCTAGGAGCAATAATTTCCTTCAATAAAAGTAAATGAAGACCAGTTCCAAAGACTTCAATGAAGCCACCAATGTAATCAAAAGGAGAGTCTGATTCACACCAAAGTTGTGATATACTTGTGGATTGAAAGGATGTTTTTTTAAATATAGGTTTAATCAGAATCTGGTAATAAAATTATTTTTGTTCTTTTCCTAATGAACGCACTGGTCTTCAATGCATATTGGCCTGAATGTAGAATGAAATTTGGTTTTAGACTAATCTCTCCTGACAAACGGAATCTGGGGGAGAAAAAAAACCTCAACCTGATCTACACTTACTTGCACAGGGTACTTTTATACCACACAGGCACCTGCATGAGACCCATCACACCAAGCTGGGAGCACAGCAGTCACAGCCCTCACTGCATGGCCAGGGCACACTTACAGCCCCAGAGGGGTACAAGAGATGCAGCCCTTCTGGCCCCCCTGCCAAATCCATACCTAGCCTATGCCAGGGCAGGCAGGATTAGCAGAAAAGGCAAGGGAACAGCCTCCACCGTCTGCTGCACGAGAGTGGCACTACTTGAGCCCTGCTGGGCCCAGAGCTCAGCAGCACGGGGACTCTGTGCCCAGACAGTGACAAGAGAAGCCGGGACAGCAGGAAAGATACAGGGAAGGAGGATGAGCCAGCACAGGGAGGGAGAGTGGACAGAAGCAGGATGGGGGTGTAGGGCTAGCGGGGCTCAGGGAGTGCTGCATAGGCATTGGAAATATCTAAGGACACAACGATAGGGGAGAGCTGGTAACATTGGGGAGGGTGAGAAGGAACTGAACGTGCATCAGGATGGGGAGGTGCAGGATATGAGGCCATGCAAAAGGGTGCTGTGCAGAACATGATGTGATATCAGAAGCAGCCTTTGTTGTGAAACAGCATATTAAGCTTAACAAATTAACATCTGACAACTTCTTACTCCTTTTCTCAATGCAAAGATCACACCTCAGGCTGGAGACCATCCTATATTCAGGCCAATATACCATTACTTATCTTCCCCAAAACTTCAAGTGACCTAGCTGCTGTACCAGTCAGAACATTCAGAGGGACAAAGAATTTGGGTTTTATTCCTCTACAATCAAGACTAATTAAGCTGACTTTGAACTGTGTCTAAGTGTCCCTAAAAATGCATCATTAGAACAAATATAGTGTGGATCCAATCTTTGACAATGACAGCGTTTTATTAAAAAACAAGTATGCACTACTATCTCAGTATCACTTTTCAATAGGTGAGGCAATTAAGAACATCAGCATTGATCTCTGAATAGCAAATAACCATTTTTCCTTTTTTAGGTGTGGATATATAGACTGAGCAATGGAAAAAACTTTAAAAAACCACTGATCCTCAAATATCAAATTTTCCAAAGACCAGCTGAAAGAATTTTATGAGTAATACTGCCTGCTTGTGTCTCAACATATTATCACTTAAAATCCACATTCTTACTGGTGTTTTCACAACTGCAGGATGAATGATTATATGCAGTATCAAATGTAACAAACACATTACACCAAAGCTTATATATAATACTATTTTTAAAGAAGCATGTACTTAAAGCAGGATTAAAGCGGCCTCTGTTCAATGCACACCTGATGTTTGCCCACTAAAGTCCTCAGATTTTGGTCTTAACCAGTTCCGCTGACTCTTCTTGGAGGAAACCAGAATCCAGTACTTCCCATTTTTACTGGTCTGAAAAACAAAAGGAACAATGGACTAGACTCCAGCAAAACCAGTGCATTCATAAAGGCTGTGATGTGCCAAGACCAGGGATTGGAAAGAATCGGAAAGGAAAAGTTAAAAGGGACAGATACAACCCATGCACAAAACATTATATACTGTTAATTTTAAACTGTAGGAATCATTCTTGCATTATCAGTAGCAATTATGCACTTCAATTTGCAGTATACTTACATAAATGCTATGCTGGACAGTGACACATAAAGAGATAAAATTAGACAAAAGCAAAGGAGTTTTCAAAAAGTTAAAAAAAAATAAAAATCCACAGACCACAAATTATTTAGATGTAACAGCAAAACATGTGAAATGCTGGGCCCAGACTTGAGTTTCTTACTCAGAAAGGACTGAATAAGAGAAGATTCTGGATTAGGCCCAACTTTACTAGAACCTAATGCCTTCATTCTGCTTAATTATACAGGAAATAGCAGCTTAAAAGGTGACCTGCAAAGGAAAATAAAATTAATTTTAAAAAATAATAAAACCTCTTAATGATGAACATTCTACAGGTAAATCCCAAAAGAGGGCAAGTCTAGGTACGCCTGAGCAAAGTGAGAGGGCCTTTTTGGAATTTCCCTTATATCTCCCTTTCCCCTGCCATCATCCTTTTGTAAATTTGCAGCAGGTCTTCCTTTTCTTGCTAGAAGGTGTCCTGGATGACACAGGTATACAAAGAGAACATGTTCAGTGCCTTATTGTAACGGGGAGGTTTATCCTGTCCAATTCTTCCAGATGTGTAAGGGCAAAGCCCTATACAGTGCTCATACCCCACAGCAGGCTGAAGCTGTTTGGCAGGAGCCCTGTAATAATGTAACATTTCCCCACACACAAAATATTTTCCCTTCTGGCTTGCCATTCATTCCAGAAATCATTCTTTCCTTTTGATACCGAGTTCAGCTATGCACAGCCCCAGCATGCTCTGCTGGTGAGCATAAATGTGAGCAAACAGGAGTTCCTCAAAACCTACTAATGTCAGAAGTGCTTCAACGCAACCGAGTGAAGCTCTCTGATGGCTGAGGAACTTTTATGTGGGGCTTTGTACATACAGGAGAAACAGCTCCAGTACTCAAAAGAAAAAGTTGTTTTCAGCTAATGAGCACAACTCTCACTTCTACTTTTTGGGATCCCCAAATCACCTTGTTTAAGGAAGAAAATGCTGATGACTCCTTACCTCCTCTCCCAGCAAGACCCTTATAAATCCGTTCCCCTGCAATGCCCATTTCAACATCTTCCACTGTCTCAACAGAAGAGTTTCATTCCCCCGATGGTTCTACTAATGTACTACTATTGTTAAGTAGACAATGTTTAAGACAGACATATAGATGTAATGGACTAAGTCCTCATGGACTTAGTTCCTTCACTATTTGCATTTAAAGACTATTTCCTGTTTGGAAAAAAGACCCCAACAATTCCTGTCAAAATATTATAAAGTCCTCTCAGTGGCATTTAACATTTTCTCTTAAGTGTTTATAGTCCTCAATGCTCACCACACACCTAAAGTCGCTCTAGCAAAAGGCAGATGCCCTCAGAGACAGGCCACTAGAGACATGGAAGGACTATGGAATCAGGGGGAAATGAGGCAACTGGAACAAGTAAATAAACAAGATAAACACAAGATGTAGCTAAAATGCTGAGGAGAATGAAGGAGGACAGTCAGGTACTCTCATTCATTCATTACCTTACAAATACAGCAAAATCACAATGCAGTGGATCCAGGTGAGGGCAATGCTACACCTACAATTAATGGGATCTCAGTTTCTACAGTATTATGTAAAGAGCTCAACAATGTAAACAAAAAAGGGGCTACGTTTGTATGAATAATGAAAACATTTATTCCATTTGACAGGATTAAATGAAAAGACAAAATAATTCCTATGCCTTGCAACAATAAGCATGCTATTGGATAAAAGATTTTTCCTTATGCACAGAAGACAAAAGCTGTCCATGATAATGCTGATTTCTAGACCATCTTTCTCAGAAGTTTTGGTATTAGAAAATGAATGAGGCGTAATACTGGACAAAGATGTTCCCCTTGTAACTGCTTACAGTCATAGCATTATTAAGCTTTTCACCTAGATGAGGTAGGAAGAATTTTCAGTGAATAATAAAGTTCAAAGTATTCTCCACATGAAGCAGAGAAGCATCACACTGCAAAACACATTCTCACATGCATGTGCCCAGAGCCCACTTGGGTACCAGCAACAAAATACTACTTCTCTAATTCGTCAGAATTCTTAGAATTCTTACAATTTATAAGATCTTCCAGAATTTGTAAAGCACTAATTTTGCTCCAAACAAACACCCTGATAATTCCAGATTAGAAAATATTTCAATTTCAACAACAACAACAATAACAACAACAACAAAAAACCCCAAAACCCCCCCCCAAAAACTGTTCCAAATTCTTTATGTGGAAGATAAATAATATAAAATAAAAATATAAAATAATCTATTTATTTTTAATATTAAAAAGAATAATATTTTTTCCAAATTCACAGTTCCTATTTAAAAATCTGATAAAATAGTTACACTTGAAAATATTTTAAAACATTTGATATCTCAACTAAAAGGATAATGAAGACAGTACAGAAATATAACCAATAATCTTCCTCCTAACTTGCATTTCATACTTATGAGGGTTCAAGCACAGTAAAGGAAAACAACAGTTTCATGCTTATTTTCTTTCAAAATAAAAGAGCAATAATGAGAACATAGTACTGAGAACACAGTATTTGTCATTTTGCCTTTTACATAAAACAGCAAATCTAGCTTCAGTTCCTGAAATCAGTCAGTTTTAAACCAAAGGAAGGGTTCTAGAAATATTAGAATCATAAAAATGGTATAACTCAGTAAGGAGTTAATAGCATTAGAGTCATCATGGCTTTTAAATATTTCTTTAAGGAAACAAAATTGAAAGTGGTTACTTACCCTACGGAAACTGTGATTCTTTAAGAAGTGCTGTCCGCACAGATCCCAGGTGAGCACGTACTCACACGGACAGGACCAAGTCCTCTGAAGTCAGTTATGTCCATCCAGGCAGTGCCTGTGAACCCTCCCAGCTCTGCTCGAGGCAAAGGACTCCCCAGCAGTGCCACGCTCACCACTGCCCACCTAGCACAGCCAGCAGCAGCGGCAGCTCCCACCTCTGCTCTGCACTCACACTGCGGCACAAACCAAATCGCACGCGCCACTGCCCTCAACGCGCTGCTTGGGCAAGCGGCAACCTCCCTCTTCCCTGCCACTCCCACACCTGTGCTCCCACCTCGGGGGTTTAGGATTAGGGGTTCAGGTTTAGGGGTTCGAGATGTGACTTCGGCTGGCAAGGTTTGCTGCGGTTGATGAAAGGGAGCAGGTGCATGGGAGAGAAACATATGGACAAGAGTTGATGTCCTAGCTGGAATTGTGGTGTGAGGTTTGGAAAGCTGAAATGCCAACTGGCATCCTAGTTGAGGAAGGAAGACAATGAACAAGTGCAACCCAAGGAAGCAAGGAGTTGCTGCTGCTCAGGGTGGTAATGGAACAAATTAATCTCAGGATGCTCCAGTCCAACCTCTCTCAGGTTTGCCAACAGTAAAGACCCATTCATTCAGAGTAAAGGACAATAGATGACTTTTGGCGCCTCTACCGCCTATGCACCTGGAAGAGCCACCATTACCATAGCATAAGTAATGATTTTTCCTCCTTTCTGTACCAGGTGACTAATAGTCTAAAAAGCACTGACAAGCAGTCACCTGACTAAAAAGTATTGGCAAATGAAATCTGCTCTGTTGGAGCAATCGGGGATAGCTGAGGGAGCTGAGTTGGTGAAATCATCAGCAAGAGACAGCTGATGTAGCCACTCACCATGGCTCAGAAGAGCCAAAATTACTTTTAGACAGCACTTCCATTTGTAGAGAGGCAGTCACTGGAACAGGTTGCCCAGAGAAGCTGTGGATGCCCCATGCCTGGAAATGTTCAAGGGGTCAGGTTGGATAGACTTTGAGTGACTTGGTCTACTGGAAGGTGTCCCTGCCCATGGCATGAGGGCTGGTACTACATGATTTTTCAAGTCCCTTCCATCCAAAACTGTTCTATGACTCCAGCTACAAACCTCACCCCCTTCAACTGGGGCTCTTAAAATGGCACAAATGCTGCCAGAGCTCCTGAAGATGAAGGAATCTAACCCCACATTAAGGCAACCAAAGAAGGACCACCATGTAGCCTCTGGCTTTCCCTGTGCTGTGGGCTTACACACAAGCCTCTCACTAGGCAATTCTATTCTGTGGGGGAGCAAATTTAATCCTCCTGCTGATATAGCTGTTGGAAGGGGCTGAGGGCAGAAGTGGCAAAGTGCCTGCACTGCTCCAGGACAGCATGCTGGGACCTGCAGCCCTGCAAGGCTCAGACACCCTTCCTGGATCAACAAGGATCAACGTGCCTACTACACACTTGTGCGGGCCTCAGAGAGAGAGCAGGAGGTCTGACTGGCTCTGTAGAAAAACACTAGAGTTTTTGCAGCAGAAGCTTCAACTCAAGAGTAGCTGCAGGCAGCAGAAGATCCAGCTTCCCACCTCTGACTTTCAGAGGTCCCTTTTAGAGAGAATTAACCTTCTGTAGGGGAGGATCTCAGATGGAGAAGCTGATCCTGCCAGCGGAAACAGTCAGACAGGTAAGAAAAATCCATGCAAAGATGTTGAAGTATTGATGACTTTAGGGGTGCCTTTTTCCATGTTGAATTAAAATCATGTCTTCTGACTGATTCAGGGTTTACATCCCTGCTTATACTTGGCAGGACATTTGGTCTGCATTTATTTGAATGGCATGTCACTTTTTAAAAGAGACAGCTGAGGGAGCCTGCTCACCTTTGCCCATATTTAGAAAGAGAATTCTGGCTTTGGTAGGAAGATGCTGTTCATCCCCCATTTGTTCTTGGCTGAATAGGGGTGGAGGGGGAAAAGGGCAACAAGATCTCTCTGTGGTTCTACATCTGGAAACTCAGGCTGAGGCATTAATGCTGAAGGACAGAAAAAAAGGAATGGGCATTGCTAGGGTGAGACAACCCTGAAAGTGAGTTTGGCCATGAAGTCGGGCTAGGTCAGGAGAGGCTCACACCTGCCCTTTCACAAAGTAAAATTTAATTTTCTGTCTGTTTTTTTTTTTGTGTAATTTGGAAGAGATTTGAACAGCAAGCAACATGTTCAGACACCTGGCACAACTGTCCAAAAATAAGGCACTGATCTTGGCCCCCAGAGCCCTGTCTCTGGCACTTTAGCCTTTTGTATGGCAGGCAGTGAGAGGGGAGAGCTGGCAGGTGCCCTACCTGAGAGCAGCTGGGAATCAGCCAGGACTTTACAGCTCCTCTTCCCTCATAAGCTGCCAGACAAGATGTGAAAAGACAAAGGGTCCAACACTGAGGCCCCAGTGGGACAAGATGGCATTGAGGGGGTGGGTGGGTGACGCCACTCGGCCTCCTGCATTTCCAGACAACAGTTACTGCAAAAAACCATACAAAGATGGAGGCATTGGCCCTATGATACAGTGGTACTTCACGTAAAGGGAGCACACACATACTGCAAACTAATCACAAAAGAGCAGACAGGTTTGCTGTGTGGGTTTTTAAAAAATATATGCAAGGCTGTCTTTATCTTATCTTGACCTTCAGGACCTGCTTATAGCACATGGCTCAATTCAGGGAAATCCTGCTCCAAGGATTCAAGCTCTAGCCTATAGTGTAGAGGGGTGGCTGAGAAAGCATGGTAGGACAGCAGTGAGAGCATGCACAGGCTTCAGAAAGACACAACCAAATCCCCAAATCCGGGCATGCAGCAGGAGAATTGCCTGCAAAAGCTGCTGCAGGAAAATGGAATCATGTGGGCAAAACAGTGAAAATATCTCTCCAGCAATCTTAGATATAAACATAAGAATGACTTAGAGATAATAACACATAAGAGTTCACCCCTCAGGGAAACAGCCTAACATCTATAACACAATGAAATAACATAACCACTGAAACTAAAAGCAGGCAACCATTGTAATCTACTGTTAGTGACAGCACATTACTAATATCTACTGTGTGTAGAATGATGGTAATGCCGCAAAGAATATAATACAGAAGATAGAAAAATAAAAGATTCATCAATACTAGATTTTATTTAAGGTTTGCTGGTTTGGTTTGGGGTTTGTTTTTTGTTTTTTTTTTTTTTTTTGAACATCCACAAAAAAGAGAAAACTACAGCAGAGAGTTGAGGAGAAAAAAAAACAATCCCTTCAAACCAGTCTGAAATTTGGGTAGCAATGTAAACAAATGTACTAAAATTATTAAACACATTTCTTTTCTTGTGGGCAGTAAATACACAGATTTCAGCAGTAAATATCTGTTAAATATACATATCTTTTATTAATTAATAAAGCAAGTAATAGGAGGAAAAAACCCATTAGATTCCTGTGGGACAGAAACCATCATACAAAAACCAGGTATTTATATAGATATGACTATTAAGTTTAATTTTTTTTTTCATGGTCATAATTCTGTGCAATTCTGAGAGCTGTACTACAGTCATGAAATTTGGACAACCAGCTTTTTAATTTTAGAAAGTAACTCATAATATGCTACACTAGAAAGAGGATTACATAACATTTTTTTTTTTTTTTAATATAGAAGAAAAATTCTATCATGCTTGCCTTTTTTTCTTCCCTTAAGTTTCTGGAAAAGTAGAACATGAACTTACTAATGTTTATTTTAGCATGACCTAATAGTCTGTAATTTAAAGAAAAAAAAAATCACAATATCATCCAGCATATCTCTTTGTGGGCTTTCCATGTTTCAGATTACTTAGGTCCACTTTAAATCTTGAGAGCTCAGTTTGGTTACCAAATGTTCTAAAGGATTCCTGGTTATATATTAAATTAAAGGAAACAAGAGCTGCCTAGAGCTAACCCATCTGATGACTGTGGTTTTATGGACTTTTTAAGAATCTCTATGGCACTGCATAGATGTTTTTCTAAAAACTTTGGAGAGACTGTGATACAAATAACTAGTTAGTATAATTACTGTTAGAATTTTTAAAACCTGCAGAAGTGTTTTCACGTGTTTTGGAATTGCACCACCACCACCCCCCCTCTTCCTCAAGAATAATCTGCACTCATTTTTGAAGTGATTATGCTTTTGTGAAAACAAACTTTGGTACTGTCTAATCTGCATATAGGCCCATGCTATTTTTATAATAAAATGCAAAAGTAAATCCTGAAGATGCACATGCAAGTACAAATATACAACCTAAAGGTGCATGAGATTATACACTAATATGGTCAGGAACTAATTTGATATTTTTAAGGAAAAGTATTTTCCTTTCTCACAAGACACCTTAAAATGAGTGTGAGTGTGCGGGCAAGATTAGCACTACATCTAGGCCAGTATTCTATCTTCAGTAATAGCCAAGAGTACAGGACAGGTTACAGACGTGTAATATTTCTCAGATTCTCTCCAGACCATTCACTCCTTTGATGTCAGGGACTTTCTGAACCATATGTGGTTTCTGTTTAGCAACTTAGGGCACATCACTCTTCCAAGCAATAGTCCACGATTCTCCTGGATACAATATAATTTTTTATAATGTCTACAACATATATTTGACAAGTCATCTCACAGGTCTCTCCACTGCTGATTTCAAGGAGAACCTCTTCTTTTTGAAGGCTCTGAATCTACCTTCCCTCTTAACTGTTCATGCTTTTGTTTTGAAAGGCAGTGGTTAGTCTTCATCTTCCTTCCTCTGCAGATGCCCACAACATTGCCCTCAATTAATTCCTTTCCCAGACCAAAGTCCCAGTTTACAGAAATGTTCTTTAATGGAAGCCACTCTATGTAGCTCATCATCCTTACTGGCCTTCTCTAAGTTTCTTCCAGTTCTAATAAACCTTTGAAGGCTCCAGAAATACACACAGCACTTGGAAGCAACTTGAACATACACTCTTGTAATTGATATTCGCAAAATTTATTCTGTATGTTTTTTACTGTAACATTTGGATTGTGTTTTGGTGACCAATGAGTTCATGATCTCACAGGAGCGCCAGTAACCAAATCTTACTCCTTATTGGTAATACTCAGCATAAACTCATAATTTAATATATAAAGGGGATTGTTCTGCCCAGTTATCCTTCTTAGTTATCATCATAATTTATCTACACTGAATCTTATCACCCATTTTGTTGCATAGTCATCAGCTCTTTAATGTCACTCCATTGTTCTCTACAGCTAGCTCTCTTCATCACAGAAGAGCTGCTCATCCAACTGCTCATCCCCTTACTGATACCATTTATGAACATGTTCCACGGATCTCTGTGGAACGTAACTGGGGCCCTCTAACTGAGAACTGACCTTCTATCCTTTGATTGTACCTCTTAAACTGTCATTTACTTGTGCAAAGACCTCCCCTCCTACCTCATCTTAGTTTCCTTAAAAAGTCTTTTTGATAAAGTCCACTTTGATTTTTGAACCAGAACATCTTTACTTCTTGATGATGCCTCCCAAGAACTCCAATTCCTCAAGACAGGACTTCCTCACAAATGCTTCTTTGACTCCTCTCAAATTATCATTCCTATGCAGTCAACCACCAATTCTATGCTTTATTACAGCATCTACCAACCAAATACAGATTTCAGTTTTGCCTGGTACAGGCCTGCCTGGCCCAGACTACCCCGGTAACCATGATTTTCCGTACTTGCATTTCAGAAGATTTTTCTGAACCTGAATACTTGAGCATGTACCATTTAGACAATGTAATTAGGTTGTGGAGCACAAATAGATTGGATAGTTGTTACAAGTTTTGCTTTTTGAGACAGTCACCTAACAAGTCATAACTAAAGATCTTTTAACAGTTTCAGCTATCATTCAAGTAAAAGGGTTTCTGGTTCTCTAGTCCTGTTAGTTAACACAGTCTCAAATAAGAGGGGCAAGCTGGTGGTTGAAGAAAATAATAGCTCATAGAAATTGCAAGGACTATGCTAGGACAAGGCCTTTCACAGGAGCTAATTTTCCTCATGATACTACACTAGATGGTTGGGAAGATCAATTCTGGAACAAAAAGACAACTCATGCAGGACAGATATAAAGTGACTGAGAGACAGGGTAGTCTCCCCACTACATAATACCACACCCTGGGTATAGGTGGCAACCATGCAGTAGTGCAAAGCCTTTAGCAGAAGCCCAGTTCTGCCCTGAGTCACACTGCCTAAACAACATTGCCTGGGGCAAAAGCTGTGACAGGGTTTAGCACTGTTATTTTGTAACCTTGGATTTCTTTTAACCATATTATTTATTGGAGCTATTCCAACTAAAATGCTGATCCTGGTCACCCTGTTTCCTCTGTCACTTATCCCAGCCCTCAAAAAAGGCAGCCTTCAAAAAAGTAAGAAAGAGTGACCAATTTACAAGCAGTCACTTACAATACAACCTACAGTCAAGGAACTGCTCTTTTATCTGCAAAGAAAATACTTTTTAGATTATTGTAGCTTTATAGTAAATAGAACATGTTCCATTTAGCCACAATTGCTTTTGCTACTACTGCCAAAACTGTGATGCTGGATGCTGGTATCAATGACCTTATGAGCTAAAACACAAAAGCCTTAGGGAAGGTTAACTGAAAATGCAGAATACTTAATACCAAAGCAAATCCCTCTTCAAAGCTGTAACCAGTGAGCCTTTCTGAAGCTGCACAGCACAGACACCAAATGTATTTCTGACTCTGTGTACCAGCTTTGTGCAATGCTGTCAGCACACACCTAAACAGCTTACTCTGACTAGTGACTTCGACTCAGAGTCCCCACAAGCCCTGTTGCTACCAGAGCATCCTTGTGAACATGGTAAGTGCATAGCTCTGCATTTGTTCCCATTTCCCACATGGCATGTTGAGTATTCTGCTCCAGAGAGCACTGTGATACCAGGCAATGCAATTTGGGATGCACATCTCAATGCATAAGAATTCTGAGATTTGATGCCAGATAGTGAACAACTAAAAGCACTCATGCATAATTTAGAGCTACACAACTGAACACTGCAGTGGGAGATAAGGAAGATTGCAGTTACTGTCCAGAATAGCCACCTGGATTACAATATTCTGATTCAGGTGACTGGCAGCAACGACTGGATCAGTTTCAGGCAGCAAAGCCACAATCTGCTAGAATTTTGTCCTGCAGCTGCACCAACAGAAAACCATTTTGGAAGCTCCTGTCAGCCTCATGAAATGTTGTATGAATGTGGTCACCAAACAACTTTACCATTAAATAACAAAGTAATCATCTTGTTATAGGCAGGACAACCCAGACAGGAGACAAGGTTTCTCCGTGTAATGTCAAGGGACAGGTATAGGGTTCCCTGCTGTCACCAAAGCAGGATGTGAAATGCATATGTGTTGCCTTAGTCGGTCCCAGCTCCACCTCCAAACACGTTGGCTTAAGACTTTCTCAGTCCTGCAGGATACAGTTTACCACAGTAAGCATTCACCAACACTGGGTGATCTACAGTGAAAGGCCCTGATGCCCTGAAATTTAAATTTTATTCTCCAGAGTCTAAACACCAGGCCACTTACAAACTCTCTTTTTTTTTTAAAGCAACTTAGTAGACTCTGCTTCCCTGATTTCAAGCCTACATTAAGTGATGTGAGAAAAACACATGCAAGACTTTGCCTTGAACAGCTGCAAACTGCTAGTAGGGCAGGCTTCCAGAAAGGTGGAAGGAAGATGGTGACAAAAAAGATGGAATAAAAATAGTCTTATGACTGTATGGTATGCATCAATGTTTCATGCACGTTATGGGAAAAAATCCTGGAGGGCAGATGGAAACATGAAATAGAGATGCTTTTGTGAATCCCGGAGAATGTCTTCCTCTAAAGTGCTCTCCAACAAGGCGCTTGAGCTCCTTTCATGCTGTGGGAAAGTAGCTCTAGGCTAGCAAAAAATTTGCAATCAAAAAGATATGTTTAGTTTAATTTTATTTTTAAAAAGTTGTTAAGAGATTAATTTTACAATAGTTGTGTGTTCAATTATTTTTTCAGTCAGGTGTTTAGCCAAATGAATTTATTTACTGATCTAGGTGATGGTGAATTTTTTTCAGTGAAAAATAATGACCTTAAAAACAAAGCAAGTCTTGCACAGTCCTCCTTTAGATGATATACACAAGAATCAGAGTAGTTAGGAAACATTTCATCTCAACGGACATTGTAGTCTCAATGTGAAATACCTTCTACGTTTTGCAGGGTGTATAAAATGCTTGACCACTATTTTGTTAGAACTGTCTAGGTTTAGCATCTTTGTACTCTCTGTTTCTTGTGCCCCTTCCAGAAATGCATAATCCATCACAATCTTCTGGGGCTTCTCCAGGAAACCCTCCTTTCACCACTCTGCCTTTGCTGAGCTGACAATTTCAAGGTTCAGATCCACCTTTTGTTTATCTCCTGAAATCTGATGGCTATCTTTTAGCTACTAATTCCCCTCTTCGTAGGGGCTGCATCTTTTTTATGCGCTAAGAGAAATCAGATAAAATAAAGATGTTACTAGTCACCCCACTCATTACAAAGTCTATTTTAATATGGCTAATTAGTTTCTTCCCCCAGGACCACATTTAGATTCTCTTCTCCCAGTTTCTCTTTTCACCGTGTGCCCTTCAAAACTGCAAGATGCTTTCCAAATTACTTCCACATACTACATATGCTGTTGTAGGTTTTTCTGAGATGTACGTAATGGGGGAAGTTGGTTGCTATTGTTTCAAAACTTGAAATGGCCAGACACTGTTGGATAGGGAATTTGAGTATAAAGGGTTCTGCTTTTGGTTGTTTGTTGGGTTTTTGTTTGTTTTGTTTTTAAAGAAAAAACTAATACGAATTACATATTTAACTGCATACATAGGAAACTAGCTGTCCTTTGCTGAAGGACAGCACTCCTGGGAGAGTTCCTGGAGAGACTTTTTTCCTCGGAGACTTAAGGACCTCATTAATAAAGACAACAGGCAAACTGTGATAATGCACTGCAAGGTTACCTATCAATAAGCTTCATCCAGGAGCGTTAGAGGAGAAATTCCTTAGAGGGAAAAAAAAAACCCAAAACCCAACAAACCGACACCTCCTTTCCTTGCACTTTTTGTGTCAAACGTCCCTCTTACACACCATTTTCACTCTTTTTATGGCTCCTGAAAATTACTGTAAAATCCACTGTGAAGGTAAGAAATTTCTGTTGCAGCTTTTAAATTACAAGCTCATTCAACTACACAGAAGATTTAGAACAGCAACACAGTTCAAAATTCTTTGTGTACTGCACCCTGAGTGAAGATTGAGCACAGTAATGAAACTCTGCAACAGCACAGCTTTGTACTTGAGACTGCTCTAGGATGAATAAACACTCTGAGCATGACTAAGGTCTGGAGCAGGGGGGCAGCATAACCAAAGCTGGGGAAGGCTGTGATTAGTGAGGAGGAAATGAGAGATCAAATCAGTAGAGAAAGGAGGCAGAAAAGTGTGAATCATGTCTGGGACTTGGCACAGCAAAGAAATACACCATTAAAGCTTTAAAGTAAGACTGATGAGAAGATGACATTTCACTGAGAGGAACAAGAATGAAGAAAAAAGAATGCAAAAGCATCAAAAAGCGTGATTGAGAGCTCTTGCAATTGTGGAGTCAGGTACTGGACAAACTACAAAACATGACTCAGCAGCACAGATGTGACAGTCACTGATTGTGAGGAAAGCAAACCAACACTTGCTAAGCTGAAGGATGTCACACAGGCAGGGGTGCAGGCAGCAGCAGGAGGAAGCAGTCCCATACAACACCATTCATTCTCTATGTGCACACCCCCAAACATGGCTCCCTCCAGCCTTCAAATTATCTCCCCTTGCACCCAACATGGGGAGCAGAGCTCCAGGGAGCATGGAGATGAGCCATGCCATGGCTTCAGCTCAGCTGGGACAGGCAGCTCCTTGATGCATCTCATGGACTGGGCTGCTTCCTGCCTTCCCCACAGCCTTAGGGCCCCCAAGACAGGGAGTGGGCAGTGAGCTCCGTGGTGACATCAACACCAAGAGCACGGTCAGCACTCTCCTGGAGACTTCCAGGCTTCCCAGACAGGGCAAGTTAGGTATGGGATGGAGGTGCAGTGAGGATAACTGATCTGGGCAGCTAAGATAACTGGATGCTATTCCTCATGAAATGTGTCTTTTACACAGGGGCACAGAGAACAAGGGGAAGAATACATGGGAGGTATCAGGGAGCTGATACAGTAAAGTTTCTGAAAAGTCCTTCAGTACAGCTGGACTGGTAAGTAGGCAAGGCTAGCTGAGTGAAGACCAGGGAGAGGGTAGGGGATACTGACAGGAAAGGTTGATATCTGGATGAGAGAATAAGAGAAATGAAAGGAGTAGCTGGAGTGCAGAAGTTTAGAGGTGGTCAGTGAGTGACAGCACATCTATGTGGATGAGGAGCTCACAGAGAATAAATAAAACAGGAGTCTGACATAAGTTTGAGAATGGCTAAGTTAAATGGCAAGGGAAAAGCTGCTACCTGAGCGAAGGAGCGATGCTCCAGAAAAAGTAGTTTAAACCCTCCTGTGAAGTAATTGTGCAATTGAGCATGCAATACTTACCACATCAGTTTCCTCCTCCAGCCTCCACAGGATTCTGTAGCCGTTTCTCAGGTATACTGACAGCTGAAGAGACATAGTGCTTTGCAGCAGACCCAGGCCAGGAGGACACTACGGTATAGGTGAGGCTACTGACTTTTTTTTTTTTTTTTTTTTTTTTTTTAAACCTGTTTACCTCAGGTCTCTGTTGAGGCACTGTGCACCATCTGAGAGAAGAAAAAACATTCACTCCTGGATTTGGTGGCAATGTCACTTGCAAAACCAGAGCCCTGAGCAGGGCACTGATCAAGAATCCTGTTGGGTTTCTTTGTCTTCTGCTATATCCTTTGTGGTCCCTTGTGCTGATTCATTCCTGAGGCCAGGTCCAGGTGTGTTTTCTCTCTTTCATTTACGTGGGTAGTGACCTGTACCTGTCCATCCCGTAACAATTCATACCCGAGTAGGCTCAGTCATATATGAACTGGAGGCCGCCAGAGCCTTGGCAGATTCTTTAAAACTGATCGATTATAACTCAACTCTCTTACAACCTCCAACACAAAAAGCAGAACTCTTGCCTACCCGCCAACAGGTATGGAGCATCTACCTCTTCTCTCAATGATCCTGCAGTAAACCAGGACATGGGTAGTGAGCCAGGTGGGAAGAAATAAAAACTCCAGCACATTATAAGCAATTAACCCAAAGAAACCTTAAGTGGAACACGGCTCACCACTACAAGCATTTGCTACAGAAGGTAGTCCTTTGTGATGCAACATTGAGAATTCAGTTCAGCATGGATGTAAGAGGAACTGCAACAGGAACTGCACTGTATTCAAGGTAACATCCTAGTGTGGACTAAGCCATAGTGAACTAGATTTGTTAATTATTTCTCAGTAATCATCAACCTAGAAATTCTTTCTCATTTTATCCATTTTAAAGTTCAGAAAAGGACAATATTACCTATGGTCTGCTTGACCGAATCCTACGTTTCCATACTTACAAAAGGAAAACAGAAGTAAAGAACACAGTAAATGAGTGCATTTTGCATGCAGCTTCTGTTTGTTAGAGAAAAATCTTTTTCAATATCTAGGAAGAATATCATAATGTAAAAAAAAAAATTAAAAAAAAAATTCCACAATGGGTTATTCCTCATCCTCTACCTATAAGAGACTACTCTAATAGATAACACAAATGTATTTGTAATTACTGTATTCAAGCATCTGAGCCACTAAGACACCAAAAGAATGGGTTAGATGGATATGTGCATCTCAGATCTGCTAACTCCTTGTCCTATCTCTCTCACATCCCCCTCTGCAACTTTGAGAAATGCAGCTCATATCTAAGGCACATCAGCTTACACATTTTTATCAACTTCCAGTCCTTAAAGAAAGAAACAAAACTAGTTAACCAAATCCAGCCTACGTCTCTGTCAAGTCTTCCCTCCTCTTGCAACAAGACCCATCCATCCCTAGTTTCTAAAGTGCAGCCCTAACTGCTGTGCACTTTCAGAGCCTCACCACCCATGAGCAGCTGCAGAGCCACACTCCTCTTTCCAAGGCTTCCCTGCTCTGGTGGCAAAACCCAAGGAATCACTCGAGCTCCTTGCTGCCAAAGCCTGTAGGT
Source organism: Sitta carolinensis (assembly GCA_032173965.1). Taxonomy (NCBI): domain Eukaryota; kingdom Metazoa; phylum Chordata; class Aves; order Passeriformes; family Sittidae; genus Sitta; species Sitta carolinensis. The sequence continues at coordinate 114,735,043 of CM063284.1, forward strand.
CACTGTGCATAGCAAACCGAGTCTTGGAGATTTCTATCAGATGCACAGGCTGTTCTGTATTTACAAAGGCCTGGATATTAAGAAGACACCACTACAAAAAGGAGTAGTATTTATTTACTATCATTAGCATCTAATATAATTAAGAATTTACAAGAAAAGGAAACAAAGAGGTCTCATAGGAACAGCTGAAGCACCAAGCAGCTAACTGGATGTTTCAGCTATCTTAAAATTCAGTATTGCATCAAATGTTGTAAGAGAGGGACAGATCACAAATGCCAAGTTAGTCATTTTCAGTAACAGTTCTCAAGGAATTTTTTCCTTCTAAATAATCAAAACAATTGGTCATTGGTCCTTATAAGGAAAAGTGCCATACCAAACAGAATTTCATAAAATACAGCTGGTTTAACTTCACAGTTTCCTCTAGCATATCCGTAACACCTGAATTTTGGGGCTGCATTTTTATGTTTGCATCTTTGTTGTCTAGTTGGCTTTTTGGGTTTTGTTCGTTTTTTTTTTTTTTTAACAAGAAAACAAGATAAAATTATTCAAATTATTGGTAGTGGAGTAACTTGTTCAGATTGAGAGTAACAGGTTTCATCTGTTCTTATGAGAGAGACAGTCAAAAAAAGCCACAGCATAGCAAATTTTAAGCAAACAAACACCCACAACTTGCTTTTTAACAATAAAGCATAAGCCTGTGAGATTAATTGCCAGAAGGTAGCTTATAGTCAGACAGACAAGATTTACATAGATAACAGGATCATCCAAAATTACAATATGATTTCAAGAGGACTTCAGGAAAAAATAGTAGCAACCCTCTTCTTCTAGGACAATACAAATCAGCAGAGAGTTAAATAAGAGAGGATCTTCTCCTGAGTATCATATGGTTATATCACCCCTTGAGGCATCTGATAGCACCTAATATCAAAGACAAAAAATACAGGACTAGACAGAACAGTAGTCAGAATTCCTGTGTTGTACCAGATCTAGAGAGAATAACACCTTTGTGGACTCCAAACAGCAGCCTCCCATCTCCCCAAAGCATCTTTTGAAACATGCAGTTGAGCTTGCCTCGAGTATAGCAAAGTAAGTATATGTTGTATATGTTTTAAGACCTCGGGCACTGGGATACCCGCCAAGTCACAACAAATATGTATGCATAATCTAATCTACTTAAATTCTGAGTGGAAACTCAGTGCCCTTCAGGTATATCCCTCAAGGCTACGAATAGTATGCTTGTCAGAGAGGATGAAGTTTCCCTGTGTGAGTAATAACTGAGCGCTTCTGGCATCTAACCACCCCTCAGCTTCATCCAAACCCAAAGATCAGGGAGGGAGGAGTCATCAGCATGAAGGTGAGAAGGTTTGGAAATAGGGGCAAGATGAGATTAAGGAAGAGGAGACCGAGACAAATTATAGTGGATTAGGAACAGCAAGGCTCTCTTAATAAAACAGTTGTAAGAAAGCCCTCTTTTCCCTTCAACCATCCCTTTATGTGGCAGATGACAAGTTGGTAAAAAAAAGCCCCACAATAGGGATTCCTGTGAAGAGGAGAAGGGAGTCTAAAAAGTGAAACAAAGTCAAGCAGAGGCAAAACAGCAGTGTTAATGAATTGCAAGGCAATGCTGTGGACAGGATTTTTCACATCATTGGTATGGTCACCTTTTCTTAGGAAAAAAGAAAGAAAGCAAATTAAATCCTTTGGAGCTTGTAAGGGCTTCTACTGCTCAAAATAAAAATAACAAAACAAAAATCAAAATAGTTTAGGATACACAGAAATGTAAACACACAGGAGCATATGTTGACAGCAAAAAGCAGTAACTGTTGTCTTCTGAAATGATGGAATACAACTATTTTTCTTTAAAAGCAGGTGACTATTGAGTATGACATTTCATACTGCACTTGTTTCTGTGACCTATGAACCCTCTGTTAAGAAAAGCTAAACAACTAGAAATGTTTTAATAAGAGACCTTTGCATTAGGACTCTAGAATAAAAATTTCACTGGCAGCCTTACTTCTTACCACTATCCAATCTCATAAAATATCTCTTAATATCTATTAATCCTTTAAAACACTTGGTTTAATAGGACATGATAATGGCCAGCTTTATCTGAAGCTGATCTAGTGTGTTCTATGCTACTTATTTTAGCAGGCTTGTTTTTTTTCCTCTTTCCCTTTACTTCTGACAGATCATGTTACAATTACAAATTTCAAACTGCAAATGCCCTACTTACTGAAATCTGAGTACCAGAGGGAGGAAAGGGAGATGTGGAGACTCATGCTCATTCCGTCAGTGTTTGTAACTGCCCACATGAGCAGTCGTTAAGAAAAAAGCAATACCTGTGAACACGAAGCCTGGATTCGTGACCAGCTAATGCTGGGTAATACAGTCTGTCAGCAGGGCGCCCACCCAAGCCTTCTATCAGTAAGAAGACATGAAAAAGTAACACACAGAAACTTGGCCATAGAAATTACATTTCTTTCCTGCCTCCTATCATCTCGCAGAAATGTGCCAGAGTAAAGAAAGGTATGCATCCCCTTCTGCAGGAAGAGCTGGAAGCTCATCTTACTAAACCACGCTTGCTACATGTCATCAATCACACACAGTACACTCATTTATGACCTGTAGCTTCCATCCCTCTCCCAAACTCACCCAATCCTGCCACCTTGCACAAGCTGCCACCATGACTAGTGCTGGGGGAAACATCTGCTAAAGAAAAGGGTATAAAACGGTCGAAAAGAGCTAGGGTTATGCAAATGAATGGCTAAGAAAAACACTCACTACCAAAACAGGTACAATGAATGGCCTGATGATTTCAACACGTTTCTTTCTGAAATCACTTGCTTCCTTACAAAACCAGGGGGGTGCTTTTGAGGAGGCTTTCCCAAATGAAAATACAGGAATGTGTCAGACATTGACATTCTAATTTCTCACTGCTACCCTACTTGTCACCACAACTTTGAGGTTTGTACCCAAAAGGCTGTACTTGTCAAGATTAGGGCTGATATCTCCCTTGAATTACACACAAACTGTGTGAGGCATCAACTTCTCAAAACAAAACAAAACTAAACAAAACTCAATGCAAAACAAACCCCTGAAAAACCACTCAGAATAGATATAGTTACGGTAAAGATAATTGCTGTTAGTTATCCTCAAGGCCTGATCCGTCATCAGATTTCATAGCTGCCTTGGCAAGCAACTTCAGCAGTTACCTTCTCATCTCTGGATCTAATCCCAAAAGCAAAGCAGCTATCTCCAGAATTAGGTAACTCCACCTAAGCAAGCACCTTATTTACTGGGTCAACCATAGGCAGAGGCAACCATGCCCGGCCAACATGCCGAGCTGGCCGGACACAAGCCATCTCCTTGCTGGAAGCCAGACTACGCAGCAAAAGCAGCTGAGCTTTTCAGCTTTTCATCCATGAGCAGCTCAGAGGCAGGGGTAAGAGCTCTGGCATGGCATCTTGGCTAATGCTTTGGGATCAGAGATGGACACATCTGTCCAGCTGTCACATTGAAGACAGCACATGTCAGCACTTTGTTAGTCAGCTCAGAACTTAGTTATTTTCAGCATGCCTTCACACTGAAACTCTAAAAGCGCTGAAAGTTCAGTGCTTCTTCCTCCTTCCCTTTCCTTTCCTTTTCCCTTTCATTTCCACACTGTGCCAGGCCAGAGACATAAAACACTCAAACACAGAGAGCTAAAACAGTCAAATTAACCCAACAGAAAGAATTCCAACCATTTCCATGCAGTCTAAGTCTTTGGAGTGGTTTTATGCCAGCACAAGGGAAGGCAGAGAAGAGCCACTTCATGAACAGGGATGAGCAGTTTGGGATTCCCACATCTCTAGCCCCAAGAGCATGCACAGATTTCCTGTGGTCTCTTGGTACTAACTCTACTCAGTACCCATTCAGAGTCAGGAAGACCAGCAATTTCAGCATCCTGCTGAACATGGGGATTTGGCACCAGCGCTGTCTTGCACACCCAACATCCAAGAGGAAATAACCTGATGGAACAGACTGAGCACAGCAGACTAATGGAGTATCAGGGCAATGTGAGATGCTCTCACCTTAACAGGGGTGACAAAAGGTGCTAAATGACCAAGTTCATATTGTTATTGGCAGTGCATAGATCTCCTTGACTAAACTTGGTATGATCTAAGTCTGCCAAATATCTACAATCACAACAGAGAGAGCATGGGGCAACTGTTTGAACACACTACTTCTACTAGAGTGAAAATAATGTAGAAGTTTACAGTCCTCTGTACCATAGGTGGCTGCCAACCACAGAGACCAACACATGGCTTCTGAAAGGTGAATTTTAAAAAAATCCCAACATCTACCACACTTACATACTTACCTTTCATATTGAAATACTGTCTTCTGATTTAACAGGAAGCAAGGCTGTGATGAGACAGAACAGTCCCATAATAGCATCAAATGGTCCAAGTACACACTTTTTGCCTCCTTTCAATATTGAAAAAGGTGGAGAAAACTTATCTGGACATACAACTAATGATGATAGCATGGTCTCTTGCTTGAAGCACACTTTCAATGAAAGAATGAAAACATGAAGGTAAAGAAAATCAAAATATCACGATTTTTAAAAGCTGTAAAACCATGTAAAACCTCCAGTTTTTCTTCATTACAAATAGTCTTTATACAAAAGAAGCACAACACTTCTAGTCTCATTCAATAAGGAATCTGCTACACTACCACCTGAGCAGTAATTTGTTGAGCTGAGAAGAGAGGAATTAGTTCAAGAATAGTATGACAAGAAAAGCAGCAGATCAAGAGGAGATGACAACAGATTTCTTTCAGAAAAAGGTGGAAGGATGTTAGTTATGGACTTCTGCCAAGAGCTGTCTTAAGTCTTTTTTGATTCAACACTTTCATTTAGAATTTTTTTATGCTGTTAAGTGAGCACTACAAAAATATGCAGAAAATATGAAACTAGGAGGTAGCAGAAGTACACTGCAGACTGAAACAACACACGAGAAAAATGGTAACAAATCTTAAGGACAGAAACAAGATGAAAAGGAACACCAAAGAACGGAACTCTTAGAGACAGTAGTTTCTGCTGAGAAGTGATGAACTGTTAGTTGGAAGCAGCAGAGAAGGAAAAAAAAAATTGTGTGTAACCCTCCTATAAGCGGCTAGTCACTAAAGAGAGCTGGTTCAGAAGAAATAAAATATAATGATTTAAAAAAAAAGGAGCTGTATTTTCAGTGCAGGAAGAGACATGAAGATGCTACTATAGTGGACTACCAAGATCTTGCTAGGAACATCATGTAAAAATCTTATAATACATAGCCACAAAAAATTTATCTGGGATAGCACAACGAAACATCTGACCAAAAGAAAAAAACCCTGAAGTTCTTAATAAATAAACCAAAGAGAAAGTCAGTAGAGCTGTAACAAAGAAGTGTAAGTGTAAGCTTATCAAAATAAGTTTAGGCTGGAAATGAAAAGGCTTTCTAGGCAACAAAACACTGGCTTTAAGTTTACATGGAAAAAACTTCACTAGTTTGCAAGTGGCTCTATATAGGTTCACAGAGACAGACACGGTTTCTGTGACAGCGAGGCATCTGGCTCAGCCAGGGTGATTTGTTCCAGTTCTGGGTGATTTGTTCCGGTTCGGGGTCCCTGAATACTCATTGCAACACAACGATGGTCCTTGCAGGCCAGAGCAAAAGTCCATCAGCCCAGCAGCCTTGCTCCAGGAAAAGCCAACAGAAGATCATGAGCAAGACAAGTGCACAGTATTTTTGGGAAGTATCACCACTTGTGATTTAGGGACTTAGAGATCTAGACAGACTTAATACCCCCCTTTTCCACTACTTTGGCAGCTCTCTCTCATGCCCATGTAATCTTTTGTACTGACAACATCCCATGGCAAGGAGTGCCACAGCTTAATTTCACATTTATTAACAACAGCTTTCTATTAGCTTGTTCTGAGCCTATTTCCCGCTATTTCTCTTTCTCTTAGTTAATGATTTTGCTCACCCTTTATCCCATCAATATCACCCATGGTTCCTTTATCATTCTGTCTCTGATAGGAAATCTCTATTTTCAGTACTTTCCCTTTTGTAGTCTCTTACAGAGCTGAAAAGTCTAAGGCAACTTAGGCCTTCCTTGCACGGAAACTGATTCCATACTTTTTTCATTCACCACCTTGTCCTGCATCTTTGCCATGCTACACGGCTCTTGTACTCTATTAAGGAGACACACATACCACAGATTGCTCTCCGATTTCTTTCCCAAAACTTAATTTCCAATATGCAGTGAAGTATGACAGTAAGCTTGACATCTACACTAGGCAAGAAAGCATAAACTTCAGTGAACAACTGGGGTGCGGGTAGGAGGACACATGAACAAATAAACATATTGGTGAGGCAGCAACATAATTTACAAAAGGAAGTCAAGCTCCAAGAAGCAAGTGGAGTTTCTGGAGAAATCAATACACATGCAGAAAAGGGAGATGCAAATGAATAGCATGCAGGTACACCTCAACTGAAGTAGCTGGAGGGACTGAAAGCTGAACAATGAAAGAGCTAGAGATGTGAAATTAAAATGAAGGACACAGGTATGAGAAGGCAATGCATCTGCCTTTCAAACATTACAGCAGTTTAACTCCTTGAAACAGCATTAGACACTTGACAAAAGCTCAAGAGGTCACATGAGAAAGTTATGGAAAAAGTCCAGTAAAGGTTAGTAAGTACAAACTCATCATGTTTAGCTCAGGGAGCCTTTGACAAGTGGATTATTGAAGATGAGGAGAATACTCTGGGAGTATCATCCCTATTCCTCTAACTTTTCATGACAACTTTGTTTTTGCCAGTGCCAGAAATAGAACACCAGGTTTTAATATACACTCAAGTATAATTATTCTTACTAAATAAAATGCAGGCATAGAATTTGATCAGCACTTATCGGTTAAATAAAAGTACTATCATCTCAGGCCTTGATCAGTCTGCAAAGTCCTGCTCTAACACTTCTATAGCCACCGTTGATTTCAAAGCAGGACAATTCCTCTGTTAATTTACACAAGAATCAACACTGCTGTCAGTAAATACAAATGTAAACTCAAATCCAGTATATTTGACTATTTGCAGAATGAGTGGGATCACATTTCACCATGCTGCCAAACACTTGCCATTATACGATAAACTCCTCTATTTAAGCCAACCTACAACTTTGCCAAACTGCCATTGTTTGGGCTGAAATTTTACAAATTAGTGTCTGCTTCCCTGTTTTGTTTCTTCAGTTTTTATTCATTCAAAACAGTGCATTTCAAAAACATAAAGGTTAATAGAAAAAAAATTTTGTCTGTATCAAAAAATTCTGGCACACTTTTCCTACTTTTTCTTTGAATACCTTCCTTTGAGATGGAGACTTGAAATTAGACAGGGATAGTGGTATAGCTGTTATTCCTGTGAACTCTACCCAAAGTAAGCCAGTTTTTTAATTTTATTCCACAATCCCATTAGTAACTCAGAAATCAATGTTTTGAGTCAGATAATTGAACACTGTCCTAGAAGTTTCAGATTCTACTAGAGACCTCTGTGTCATTTAAACTAAATGCTACAGAGAAGGTCATGAATTTTCCCAGTCCTTGGCATGTACCTACAAGAAACGATTTGCAGAAACACTTAGTGCCTGAAGCTGAAGTGAACGGCAGTGAAAGCTGCATTCTAAACAGATTATGAAGACAATGGTTTTTAAAAACTCTGCCTAGTAATCTCAGAACAGGTTCTTCCAAAAATTCCACAGAAATTCGATTCTTAAATAAACAACTAAAGAAAAAAACCCACAAGAGTAATTTACTTTATTCTCACTGCATTTTATTCTGTGCATGCACTGCAGGCTCTCCTCCTTTGGAATCAAGGTGCTTTACAGTATAAGAATCATGATGAAGTTTGGGCAAGAGGGGTCTCTCCATCACAAGACTCAGAAACAACTTACAAGCAGCTCAGCATTTCACCAGGGCAGGGACTATGGCTGTAGGGCAGGTTTTCCCAAAGTATTCAGAGCCTGAAGCAAAACATCAAACGTGCTAGAGAGCATACCAGAACTCTGTATAAATATGTTCCATTGTCAAGATCCATGTGTAAGTTTCCAGCCAGAAAACTGGCTTGTGAACTCCCATCTGTAGGATACATACTGCTCTGAGAAGCAGCATCCCACTGGGTATTTGTCTTCAATGATCCACGGCCTGAAAAACAGGATAGCATAGGAGTGCCCATGGTGATGACTGAGAGGAACATAATTTGGCTTTGTGAGCCACTGTTGTATTGTTAAATTAACACACAAAATTAAACAGTGAGCACACATGTAACTGCAAGTACTCTAACTGCTTTTTTCCCCTTTCCTTTCCACATATCTCAGTTCTCCTCTTACAAGCAACACTGTTAGCTTGTCAGAGGAAGGACAGATGCCTGCTGTGTTTTCATTTTCAGCCTCTAGTACACTGAATCCTAAAAATGGATGCTATTTTTTTTAAGACATTAACAAAGCAACACAACTCCTAAAGCCTCCTTTAGTTCTATTTATTCTTCTCCAGTCACCGGGGCTTGGAAACAAACATTCTTCCTGTCCACTGCTCTCCTATGAAAGACCACAGTATCTATAGTTACTGAAGAAGAGTGTTTCAGTTATCTAGGCTCCAAACCTTCCCATGCTTTACTTGTCAGCTTGCCCCAGAGGGCTTGCTCTCTCCAACACCAGAACCAAGATTTCTCTCTTTCCAAAGGTAGTTACTAAAATTCTCTCTCCTCACCAGGAAGCTCGTCAGCTCTTAAGAGAATCAAATACCATGACCACATCTGAAACTGAAGAGCTGAAGAGTCACTTCTGATCAACTTACAGCTTCCAGACAACTTGCCAGCCCCCCCTCCCCCTCCAAGTACAAGGAAAGAGGTGAGACTACAACTCTAGCCCTAAGAAATGCTGTCAGAGAACACAGGTTGAGGCTGGTTTTTGTTTGGTTGGTTTTTTTTTTTTGTTTTTTTTTTTTTTTTTAAAGAAAAAATAATAAAAAAAAAAAGTACTATCAACTTTCCCAAACCTTCCTGCCAAAGAAAAGCATATTAGGCAGGTGGCATACACTATCACAAGTTGACACTGCGAAACTCTCACCGGAAGGATACAAATAGCATCAGAAACAGCATCTCAAATTCCTTCAAAATATCTCTGATTTTCTAACAGCCTTAAGAAGCAAACACCAGAATAATTCCCAATCCTAAGAATGGAATGGCATGACAGAGCAGGGGGAGGAGGACAATATCAAGAAAGAATCCTTCCTATTCCTTTCTTAATGCACAACTGCTTACAAGAGGCAATCTCACACAAATACAAGATATTTTTGTCTGATCTTGTTCAGCTGTTTCTCCTTGGACATTTGAATAGCAAATTTATTAAAAATAATACTGTATTTTCGGTTAGAGGTAGATTAAGAATTTACCTCCTTAGAATGCATGAGAAGATACTTCCCCCTCTTTAGTTCAGCAGAGCAGTGCAAACTTGTGGCTAAGAAATTTTGGGTGTAATTCTGAAAGGTACAAACAAACAAGCCGAAGTCCAAGTTCATGCAAAAATCCTCTTAGGGCAGCTGTTTATTTTACATAATTCTTCCAGCTGTACAAAGGTGCTCTAACGAAACAAAGGACCCTGCAGAAGAAAGGATAACAGCTCAACAAAACTGCAGTATGGCAGAGTTCTTCCCTGGGAGGGGCGGGGGGACGGGGACCAGGGCGGGGGTAGGAAGTCCAAGCCTGAGAAGCTGCTGTGGCACAAAACACGGGGCAGCAAAACCCAGGAGCTGAAACTCTGCTGGCAGATGGATATTTCAGATGGTTCATCTCAAGGAATGTGTTAAGAACAGCACACGAGAATCCACTGAAGCATTAAAGTAGTCCAAGAATCGATATAATTTGCAAGTATGTATCTCCTTGGTCACAATCTGCTACTGCTTTATCTATAAACTACTTGTCAATACACATTCCTGTTTCCTAGCGATCCTATGCCACAGACCACCATCAGACCAAGCAGTGCAGAAACATTTTTCTTTTGCAACTGATGAGTAATTTGGGAGTGAAAAATGAATGCAGAATAGAAAAGAAAAATGGTACAGAAAAGTGGTACATTAAAAAAGTAGGAATGAAACATTCAGAAAGAATGAATCAAAACAAAATCAAATTGAACTTTTCCTATAAATCAAAGATTTCAAAATGCTAAACAACAAGAGACTTTATTATGAAGAAATCTAAGTGTGCAAAAACAAAAAGGTCAGATGAAAGTATTTTGGAAGTATTATTAAAATCATGGTCCACCTGGAGAAGGTAGTTTTCAGATGCACCGACTACTCTGGGCAATCTCATTTTATGCTCTCTTCATCCTTTCTTAGAGATATAACTGAAAACCATTGTTGAGGAAAGCTGCAGAAACTTGGAATAAACAGGAAAGAGTACCAAGAAGAGAAACAGGTCATTGCTAGACAGAAAAATAGAGAAAGCAGAAATCTGGAAAACCTGAAGCAAAATAAAAAACAGTTCAAAAGTTTAACCTTGTTGAGGACACTGGGACACAGTGATGATCACTAGGAACACACATTTTTCTGGTTCCCTTTTACTATAAGGAATTTATCATGAGCTCGATTTCTTGTCTGATTTGGCTTTTCAAATATAAAAGCTCCTCTTCGGTTAATACATTCTCATCTTTAAAACATAATTACGGTCTGGAAGTTGATGCTAAAAATAGCACTAAGGAGCTTCATATTTACATCTTCTTGATTTCTGTATCGATTTACTCGATTGCAACAGTCAAGTGTATGTCCTCTAGTCCTCAAGACTCAAAGGAGTTCTCCCAAGGGTTAATCCTGAAGATAAGGTTGACAGGGTGTTTTCAGTTTAAATCCATAAATTATATTTGAAATCCAATGTGTAACTGTAAACACATTATGTATAAAGAACAAAGCATTCAGAAATGTTTAGCAACTCTCTTAAGCAAAGCAAGTATCTAAGCAAAGAAATCCAAAATTAGATTAGGGAAACATAAGAAAAAATAAAAAGAATACATATTCCACTAATCCATACTGGCATGCCAGGAAAACTTAAAGACAATTTGGAACAAACTTCACAAATTCTTACAATTAGGAAATACATGAGGAATAACATCATGAATAAGTCTTCAAATTAGCAAGTGACCAAGAAGCACACACTTTGCCAATTTCAGTTCAAATCAAAATACTTCATGATACAAACATATTTTTAGTACTTTTACAAATAAATGAGTTCTTTGGAGTAAGACTCTTTACTCACTAACATTCCCATTTTTTTCCTTGCAGTGTCAGAAACAGCCATTTCAAGATGACTTTTCCAAATTTCTAAACTGAAAGGGACATTTCATATTCAATCTCATATGAAGTTAGAGTCTGAAAAAAGGACAAACATCTTTTAAATATGAATCTTGGAAAAGCTGCATTTGGGTTTCTTCCCCCCCCCCCCCCCCCCTTCACTTTAGCAACTATCTGAAATAACTACTGCACTAACCTGATGACACACTTATTTATTATATTTTCTTATGCCTGTTATTCACTTTCTGGCAGAAATACAACTTCATTTAGCAATAGTTTGGACCCCTCAGTAAGAGAATGTGTACATAGTAGCTCTCTAATCTTGCTGCCCAGCTGCTAAGACAGTCACATGAGTCACTTGCTGCCTTTAGAGCAACACACACCACTTGCTGAATTTAGAGACATTCTCTGTTTCTGCACTGATCATACATGTAAATTGAGTAATACCCTATCCTAACCACATACAAAACTCTCTAGGTGTTTGCTTTTAGTTTTTTTATATTTAAATCGGTGAGTCAAAGAACATATTTTTTACTAACGCAGTTAACAACCCAGCTCCACAAAGCGATTCATGTACCAATTTTCAGTGTTATCGCTCTCACACCTGTTGGGCTAACTTCAGCAATCAGTTCAAATGTAGGTAACTCCATCTAATTGCTCGGTGAAAATCCAGCCCTGGAAGAATGAAGAACTCTGTCTGCCAGGACGATTCAGCATACAGCTTCGGAACAAAACACTTTACAACAATTCCTTCCTTATCAGTATTTTAAACTGTGACTGTGTGGAGCACCACCGTATTCAACAGTCTATTTAAAAACAATTCACATAAAGACTGGCACGGTTGCTTCCATGCAGCATAGCTCCTTATGGAAAACACTTTATTTACTAACGTAATCCCTAAATGTTATGTAGGAAGTACTATCTCACGCTGTTTGGTGCAGTGCCTTACAGAAAAGCACAGTGAGGAGACAGTTCTTTGCACTATTGCTATGTTGCCAGTGTAGGCCTGATGATGTTTCATTTTTCTCTGTATCACATAATACCTTCTTTCCCATATTCTCCCTGTGTCTCATTTACAGGACTGTTCTCTGCAGATGGTTATACAGGGAAATGATCAAAGCCACAATGTATCGTGCTCTGGCCACACATGTTTTCTAAAACCCAGAGTAACAAAATCCCCACAGAATCCCTTCAAGGTACAGGGCTAATGCCACCAAACCTGAGGAGTCTTACATTGCATGAAGCACACTTCTACATTCTACAGTCATTCCACACACATTGCACATTCTACAGTCCAAAAACACACTGGCATAAAATTTCAAAAAATGTTTCAGTGGGCCTAAAGAAGAAAGCAGCATATCGAACTTTGGCTAACTCTGTTAGTTTCAAGTATGGCCAAGCTTGCCTTAAAACAGACTTCTTGCCAGTAGGAAATCACAATAGGCAATGTCCCAACTTGCCAGTCAGGCAGTAGCACATTTTCAAGTTAAATATTGTAATCTGTCAGATAATATTTAATAGACCTCCATAACTAGCCAGAATTGAGTATCACATAGTAACAACTAACTAAAATTTTCACTTATCTTGTACCATTCTGAATTAGCATTTAAAAAATAAAGGAAAATGGTTACTTTTGTGCTCTTTCATCAAATTTTGCACAGTAATTCATCTAAATACAAACAAATTCCTTGTTCTGAGAATTATTACCTAAAAAAATCTAGTCATTGGTATACTCAGAACCACTCAACACATAGGTAAATTTCAGATTATCACATATATATCTACTGTTCTTAGAAGCAGCATTTAAGATTTCTGAAGTCAAAAGATAAGACAGAACTCTATTTTTCTGTTGCATTTTTTGCACTTTACAGAGTTTTCTGCCAAGTCAGTACTGCTGTTTCCCACGTCTGGGTGACTCTTTACTCAGCAACAGTATACAATTACAAACATTGAAAAGACAACTTCAGAAAACAAAGTGGCAGTGGAACATGGGGCAAGATTAGCAATTGAAACAACTACTCCAGATGAATCTCAGAGTCTCCAATCCAGCTGGCATAAATTCTCATACTCCTTTGTCTTCTCCCTAATCAGCACAGTATTCTATCCGGCTATTTGGTTATCACAACTTCCTAATTCTCCATCAAAACTAGGAATTACTACCCCCTACTGCTGCAAAAAAAATTTTGCATATGTCAATTTTAATCATCAATTTGTCCCAAATAGCCAGAACTCCTTAGAGGAGGCCAAAACACGCTGACAATTTTGGGGAAAAAATCTGCAATTTAATAATGAAGGTATTGTGCATTCTATTGAGGATGTTTCTCTCCGTAAGTATTTAACTTCATGGGTATATTTCTGGGCTATCCTGAAATCTCTCAGATGGGCTCTTGTAAGAGGTAGCTGCTTAGAATAAAAACATTGCCTAGAGAATGATGTATGATGGCTTAGTGGATTAGCATGTTAAAAACATAATCTCTTTTGACACAGTTATTTTGAAGTGTTCTTAAAAAAATTACAAAATGTTAATTCTGTTTTCCAGTAAACATAACTTTTGATCTGCTGAGTCAGAGATGTTATGCATAATAATCACAGCAGGAGTTCAATACTATTTGTATTTTTTTGGAGGAAAAAGCATAAGCACAATTTTGTGGAAATAATAAGAAAAAAAATAACCGAGCAGAATTCAATTAGAGGCAAATCCACCAGAGGGAAATTGTAGTTCTAACAAAAAAAAAAAACTTGTTTTCCTAGGTAATTTCCATATTTCTAGAAAGTCAACTCCAGAGCCATGTAACACCCACATACAGGTTTTATAACACATACTTTAACACTGCACTAAAATACATTCTTCTAAATTATGTACTTTATGTATTATATTAACAAATATATTAATACAACAACATTCTCTTATTGAGGGATCCAAGCTATTGCTAAATGAATCTCTCATGACATGTATTATTTATTCCACTGAAAAATATCACCATATTACTACAGTAGTTATTTTCCTTTACTTTCAAGACAGTTTAATATTTTTTGAGCATTTTAACTTCATTTGTGATTACATTAATTGCCCTTTCAAGTTGACAGGCTTGTAAAATCATCCTGAACTGTCCATTTCTGATACTGCAGGAAAAAACTAAAATGCCAGTAAGTAAAGGTAGCATCTTATTCCAAATAATTAATTTCTTTGTAAAAGCCAGAATTAAGCAGTTCCCTGTTCATATTTTAGAAAGCAACCAATCCTTCACTGCTGGTCTGCTCCTTCCACATTCAGGACACTGTAGTTCCATCATTAAGCAGCATCCCCTGCCGAGAAGCACATGACTCTACTGTTCCATGATGTACCCTCAATGACCACCAGCTTCTGAATGAAGCTACAAAAATACTGGGTTTAACTTACTAGAAAAAACCCTGAACAGCTTGCTTCTTGCCAGCCTGAAAGACCACCTCTTTCAATGAGTGCCACCTGAAACAATCTCAAATGCATGTTACGATATTAAGAAAAAAACAAGTCGTGGGGAAATACCACTTGCTCCTTGAGAAGCACTTCAGTTTTAACACAGATCACTCACTCTGAGGTGGGTTTATTATGTTGGCACTACAGACCATACAGTTACTACTACACATTTACTAATGGCCTACCTAGAATTTGATAGATGGAAATGGTGACGTTTGGAAAGCATCAAATAGAGGATTCGTACCTCAAAGGTCCACAGTGAAAGGAATTGTTAGCATCCAACTAGATTTTAACAAGCTTTGCAAAGGAACCTGGGCCATGCTTTTTTACTAACTTGTTGTTCAATTTAATTTGTTTTCACTCATAGCAAAGCACTGTTGAAAAGAAAAGTAAACTTTCAAATAACCTGGTCAAGATCAGACAGAAAAAACATCTCCCTCTTCCACTTAGAAATTCTATAGTCCAAATCATTCTGTAACTTTGCCAGCCACTGCAACTTACTTTAAAAAAAAATAAAAAATCAAGAAACAAACTTCCTAAACAAGTAACAAATACAAAAAGTAGGGGTTAAAAAACGGATTCATTTTTTTACCTTCATATAACCAGTATACACATAACACACACTCTTTGGGTCAGAACTCTGCCATGCACAGGGAGTGAAGTAATTTTGACTACATGCTTTCTCGGATGCACCCCCAAACAGAAAACCACATCACAAAATTACAAAGCTGCTAAATAACAGTTAATTCATAAATTAACTCACAAAGACAATATTATCTTTGCCCAGGAGACCTCATAACCTTCCTACAAAGGCCTAAGTTACAAAAAGTTTGGATATACTGTAGAATTGTAAAATGGTTTGAGTTGGAAGGTTCCTTAAGGATAATCCAGTTCCATGGGCAGGGAGGGACACTTGTCACTCGACCAGGTTACTCAAAGCCCCACCAAACCTGGTCTGGAACACTTTCAGGGATGGGACACCCAGAGCTTCTCTGGGCAACCTGTTCTGGTGTCACACCACCCCCACAGTACAGAGTTTCTTCCTAATGTCAAATCCAAACCTACTTTCTGTCAGATTTACTCCTCATCACTACACACCCTTATAGAAAGTACCTCACCAGAAGCTGTTGTCAGCCAAAATCGTGGCAAATTTTATATATATTTGGGAAGGAAGAATTAACATATTAGTTAAGCTCTTTCTTTTTCAAACTATGAGTCTTACAATCCCAAAGAAATGGGATTTAAGTATACTTCCCAGGACAGTTACAAAGCACTTGCAACCTGACAGCTAATTTCTGCCTGCCTTTTAGCTTTTTTTTGTTAAGCTGCCTACATGAAACTTTCATGCTAAAACTACCTCCAAATACCAAACTATCTCCTTTACAATGAAATTCAGATGCTTAGCAGAATGGATTATTTGACTTCAAGGACAGTTTAACACCTAAAACTATGACAAGAATAGGAGACATTTACGACAAGAATAGAAGGCACTTAGAGCATATATTAAATCTTTGAGGCTTTGCTCAGAGTTGAGAGACCTGGTTCCTGATGAAAAATGGAACAAGCAGCAAGTTGTTATTCAGACAAAACCTTTAGGAAATCCAATCTGCTAATAAAGAATTATGGAGTTCATTTTAAGATAACTGAATATATTATCAGTCTCAAGGTTGCAACACGACTATGTGACTGATATCACAAATTCATATTATTTGAATATTTTGAGAGGACTGAGGGATAGTGATTTAAATCATCAGAGCACCTTTTGACCACACCTGTCTTCTCAATTGTGGATTGAAGAAAGATCCCGTCTCTTTTTATGTTCAGTGTTTTTATTAACCAAACTTCAGAAAAATCAAAAATAATAACACATACCCAACCTCCACAAACTAAAGTATCTTGCTACTCCAATCAAACTGACAAGCATTCAATGCAGTTAAAAACTTCTTAAATGCACTTTCCTTTCAGTACAAATATTTAAGTATAATGAAGAGCAAGAAGTTTGTTTTACATGATGCATAGATAAAAACTGTACTAGAAACTGAAATGTATTTTTCAAGACAGACTTAACTTACTTGTTCTCAAATATTCTGAATATTCTAAAGTGGCCAAATTTTCAAAGGTGAAATAATATACTATAGGGGACACCTCTAAAACCATTTTTTCCCCCAAGAAACTTATTTAACATTTCTGAAAGTATAATCTAGATTTCTGTTTGCCTTCCTCAGCAATTGATACTAGGAGTTTGTTTCTTATGAGAAACAGTGATAGCATGTATTTGACTAATGCTGCAAGACCTGACATCTCTTCCTCATAGATTAGTTTAATATTCATCCACTTAGGGACTATTCCCATCACCCAAACACCATCATGATTAAGTTTCCTGTGTTACTCTGCATTCAATTTTTCTACTTGTAGCATCACCAGCTCAAGTTAATTTCACAGTATTCCTTGGCACAATTTTTGTAGCACAAAAATTATCAAGAGCTAAACTCAGAGGGATACAAATTGATTCTGAGAGAACAAGAGAGTTTTAAACAAGTTAAAGAAGTGCTGTTCAGAAAAGGGTGTATCCAAAAGAAAAGGATACACTCAGGCAGCTAAGACAAAAAAACCTTTAAAATTATAACTGGGAAAACATTACATTTTACAAGTAATGAGAAATTAAACAAGTTTGATATAAATATTTCACATATACTTTTTAAAGCAATTTCAACACATACTAAAACCAGCCTGAATAATTAGGATAATTAACATATTAGGAATCTTGGTTAACTTTTTAAGTAAAAAATAATGGAACTTTGTTGTTTAGGAATAGAGCTGATTTCATTGTACTGGTATGCTTATAACTGTATTTAAACACCATTTAAAATAGCATGTAGCAACACCATCCTTTGACAGATGCAATAATATTTTTATTACTTTTTCTGAAACTGATTAAAATATAGCCATAAGCAATATGTTTGTGCTCGGGCATAATTAGGAGTGATTTAGTCGGAGCAAAATCCTAGTATTCAAAAGAATAAAAGAAAACTTCAAATCACAGATGAAAAAAAAGCCTAAAGATTTAAATAACTGGCATTTATGTCTAAGCTCTTCTCTAAGCTAGGTGGTTCAATATTTCCTAATGTCCTAGCTGAAACAAATTATATAAGTATTGACCACAGGAACTTCCAGTGAACAAAATAAGCTTGAACAATATCATGTTTAGCTTTTAAACAGAACACAAAATTTTGACACTATTTTATATTTGTCTTATTTTACTTTAATTCTTAAAGTACTTGTGAGGAGAAGAGCACCAGTAACTGATTGCAGGTAGCTAACACCATAAATTTACACCTTTGTAGTGCATTTTCTTATGAAAACATAAGAACAGCTGCAGGCAATTTCTATTTTTATATATTTATATTTTATCTATACTTGCATGTGATAAATGCAGCATTACTAAGCCTTGCATGTAAGGCAGCTGTAGTAAATGCAAAATAGTATAAATGAAAATTCCACACGTGACAGTAAGAGTTTGAAGAAACTTAACATTTACAAACTTGTAAATGTTTTATTACTAACTATACTGACTTGATTGAAATTTAATAGCAAGCTGCCAGAATCTCTCTTTTTGCCTTTCCTTCAAAAAGACCTCTTTAAAATAAATATTCCTATACCACAAGTGATTCAAAAGACATGATATTGTCCCTAAATGTCTCCTTAAAATGTGTGCATGCCTGTATCTATCCCACATATAAATGTAACATTCATGGTAAATACATACACCACACAGTAAACAGGTTTATTACAAGTGACAAGCACTTGAGACAGTAAAATCTGATTTGCGTACACAGGGTCTTTCTGCTGTTCAAACACGTAGTCTAGTGAGATCTCATTAATTCAGAATCAGATGATTTGCAGGGATTTTTAGAAAACTCATGCACTAGCAAATCTAATACCCTGTAGAACACAAGTACACACTCAATACATGAAGAGGGGAGCTAATTTTTCTGACACCCTCATTCTTTTTTTGGTTATTTGGCAATTCACAATAAACGTGCATAAGGCAAAATCAGCAATCTACATCTTATTTCATAAGAAATGCTTTACACTTGCAGACTGCCAAATCTGATGTGACTCACAACCATAAAGAGTTTAGGGTTAGAAATACACAGTGTCAGGCTACTGGTAAATTACCTGCACAATACATAAGTAAATCTACATGCAATCTGTATGGCTAAATTGTATCAAATAAAGTATTATTACAGCAATATGGAAGAGATTATTATTAGTTATCCTAACTTAAGTGAAAAAATAACTTGGACAAATAATTCCCTTTAAACACTTTCTAATCTGATTTCTAGGGATATTTTCCTTGAGAGAGGAATTTAGCACATTAAGTGCAAAAGAAGATTATAGCAATTCAGTTTACTGTAACAGACACTTTTTGCATTTTTCCAAGTTTCTTTACATAGTTATTTCTTAATTGCATCTGATGGCAATTATTAGGTTTTACTTTTCTGACTCCCACTTGACTTTCTCAAAACTGATTTGAGCTATTTTACTTCAGAGTTTTGAGTCACTGTTGTATGCATTATAGCCACACTTATCTGCATTCGTTTTTTAGTCTCACTTTTTGGTTTAATAATTGTTCAGACCTGTGGGGGCTTTTTCCTCTCTTTCCTTTCCTCTAAACAAATACCCATTAGGCCACACTTTATTTTCTTTGTGCCCCCCCCGTAAATCCATAAAAACCACAAGGGTTGGTCATAAATAGAAGAGCCCATCACTCTGGCCATGTATTTTAATGCATTTGACAAGGTATCTCTACACTCTGAACAGTCAATGAACTAGGAAGGGGAGAGAGGGAGGCTACAGAGGAGGCTATAATAGAAACTGGTTTATTCCTTCAACATGAGAATAAATATATATCCTTTCCCTCTCTTCCCTGTCAAGTATGTACTTACACAGCCATCTCAAACCCCTGACATACATGGTGGTTAATTTTAATGCCATGATCCTACAGTAACCGTTTGTTAGACATGCAGGTTCCATTTAAATATTAAAAAATTTAATACATCCTATGAGAAGGCCCCATCCTTTAAAACTGTTAGCACACAACTACTCTTAAAAACATGCTGTATCTTTTCAGAAGTCAAAAAACTCCCTTTGGTTCTATTAATTTCTGCTATTTGTCCTAAGATGAGACAGTAACAGGTGAACCACTGATACATACGCAGATAGAAAACACTTTAACAACACAAACTAAATAAAAATAAAACTGAATCTGCAGTAATGGTGACCACTTCTGTTTAATATTAGGTTTTCTGAACTTGCATACAATTAGGATCTTTTGCATTTGATGTTTGGTGGACAACCGTTTATTTAAAATGCATTAGTAACTGCAATCTATGCAATTTCAGATAAATGTTCACTATATTCCTTGACAACTAAAAAAAAAAAAAAGCATTTGTGTAAGTGATTATGTTGAGAGTTAATCAATGTTTTACCTTCAAGTTACGAGATCACACAATTTAAAAATCAATATAAATTAAATTAAATTCTAGATGTGTTGTTTTTTTTTTTTTTAATTTGAGGAAAAACACACAATTGTCTATTATCAAAATGCCCAGATAAATGAAGAAAGACCACCCTTAAGCTTCAGAAATTTAAACATTTTATATTTGATCAATAGAAATGTTACTCTTCTCTAATATTTGAATTATTTTAAATAGTTTTTTTAAGGCTACCTAAACATCTGGTAATTACTTAAAGATGCACAGCAGTTCAGTGGATAAGTACTGCATATTTCTTTCAAAATCTCTGCAAGCTAAATCCTTACTAGTAGCAGATATTTGGAGAATAACTCCTTGAAAGCAAGTTCTCTATCACTTCAGTGGTAGTCACTGCTAGCTCTTTTTAAGTCTATACTGATTTGAGAATGGTCTAAGTACCTAAACAGATTTCATGTTTTCCAGAATATTTCTGCTTGGTAAACATATAAATCTTTTCAAGAACCCTACCAAAAAGTATTTGTTCACAAGAACTGGTTTTAACAACTTAAGGGCTTATAGACAGAAAATTTTTAAAATTTATGATTTAGACTCTGAAGTAAAAACATCTATTTTACAAAATAACCTTGAACAGTTACAAACTGTGGTTTATTTAGGAGAGAAGTAGTGCCCTCTTTAACCCATTAATTTTAAAACATATGCATATCCTGAAAGGAGGAGACTTTAGGACACCATTTTGATTAACCTGCTGCAGAGATGGACATCCATAAGAAGTGGCTGCACTTTGTATGCAGTGCCTTTTGGAATTACACAAACTTTCTATAGGTTTCTTAATTTAAATCTATAAAGTCCTACATTGAAAACTAATTTTTCAGGATAATTACTAAATTAAAAGTATCCACCAAGAGACACATTTGAGCTAAGCATTCAAGGAAAGCTGAATGCACATCACTTTAGATTCCTGTATTTGCTTGTACTATTGTAGAATACTGTAGTTATTAATTTTTAAACATTATTGAATAGGAATGGTAGGTCTGTAAGAAGGATTTTAATACATTTACACCTCTCCAGTTTACCCAGAAAAAGTAGGATAACTTTACCAACAACAGCCCATAGTATTTGTTTCCTCAGGTGTTTTAATTTTAGAAAATCTTGAAAGAATCAAATTGTATCATGTATGGAATCTGACCAATACATAATAGAGAAGATTATCTTAACTCTTAGAACTAAGGAAGCTTTGAAAGTTACTTTGTATTTTTATTTAAAAAACCCACTTGATCGCTGTAAGAAGAACTCTGTTTTCTACTAAAGAGTATGTTTGTAAAAAAAAATTCTAACCAACAATTTTTTTCTGCTGTTATTATCTCCATCTGGATTATACCTTAAAATTAAATCCAGTTTAGAAGAGTATCAAATTCTGAGAGAACACCCTTTCCTCTTTCTCCACCCTAAATCCTGAATTTTTTACTATGGTTGGATACACCAAATTTACTTTGTATTACATAGCTGTAAGTCAAGAAAGATACTTCACAACACTGCTTCTTTCACATTGTTATTACCAGTGTCTATACCTACTTTCAGCATTAAAATTTTAATTATTAAAAAGCTCAAAATTAGGTAAAAATGCAGTGACATGTTAAACACTTCATACTGATGGTCACAGACACAGCATTTGAAAAGTTCTCAATACCATTAAGCAGTTTATTTAAGTTAGTTCTGTACATCTACTACCATCTGTCTATCTACCCTGGTATATTAAAACTACCAACATATGGTGAACTGCTATTAATTTATCAAATTTCTATGCATTCCAGGGTAATGTTACTTCAGTCAATAAAAATAATGTATCAGCTTAAGAAATATTCATAAAGGAACTTTTAAGTCTGAATTCTTACTAACTATAAAAGAGATCTCTAAACCATAAAAGGCAGTTTTGGAAAAACATTCAATATGATTCTTTAATACAAAATGATTAATCTTTCTTCCTTAATGACCCTTTTTTCTAACCTAAGAGTAGTTAATGCGATTTAATTTTCACAACTGTGAGTCACTGGAAAACTCTGAGATTTCTTCCCAAATCTTTAACCACAAGGCTATCCTAGGCAAGAAGTTTCTTTGGTCACACTTGCAGAAAGGGTACAGAACATTTGCAAGCACATGCTATTCAACACAGAGGGCTACCACAACTCATACTCAACTTCCACAAATTCACAGAAAACATGTGCTGCAACAGTCTCCCTCCAAGCTCAGTACCCCATCTCCCCTCTCAAGAACCATACCTGTATTCAATTTTCAATCTAGTACTAAATACAAAGGCTCCAAAAACAAAGCAAGTGTAAAGGAAACATTGCAACTCCTCATAAAGGTATCAAATTGCCATGTTAAGAGGCAATGCTGATTTTTTAAAATAGGATATTCAAAAATAAAATTAAAATACATAGGAGATAATAGAGACAAGCAGAGCATTTCGCATCATCACAGTTAAACATTTACAAGTTAAACATTAAGGAAAAAAACAGTATCAGCTGGAACCCATGCTAAAAGCATGCATGCATACACACATGGCACATATATACATGACACCAGACCACAGTTCGGATGACTTTTCATTCTTTAAATAAAGCCAGAGGCAATTCTTCCAAGTGATGTTATAACTACACAGCTAAGGTGTACTTGTAAAGCGCCCCTACTTAGGACAATTAAAACCCAGTTATTTTTCACCATTTTCAAAACCTTTGGGGATGGTTTAGGAAATTTAGTATAGAACAAACTTTTGAACAAACTCATGTGTTCACAACAAAACTGAATGTATCCAAAGTAAAAATAACGCACTTCATAACTTTCACAAAATGTCTGTGAAATTGCTCTACACACAGGGAATTCATCTCCTCCCACAGAATTCACAGCTAGCAGAACAGTACTAGATCTTAATATTAAACAACCTGAGACTATTCCATTTCTGCAACAGACATTCCAAAAAGCACTCTCCAAAGCACAGCATTTTAATTAACACACCAAGAAAACTCCCCTGAAGACCTGCTACACACAAAAGAATTGCTTTGATCCCAATGAGTCTGCACGTTTCCTCCTGTTATCATTCCTTAATTTATCAGACTAGGGCCGATTTGATACCTTTCCATTAAAAAAAAAAACAAACAACGAACCACCCCTCTGCTAGAGGCAGAGGTGCTGCAGAGGTGATGATAACCCTAGGAAAAGAGAAGCTGTCTCTTTAAAATGCCCTGCTATGTCCCTGATCCCACGTGGAACCAACATCAGCAGCACTTTCGCATTAACTTCAATGTGAGGCGAGATGAGGCATCATTATTTCATATAAATAAAACGAGGAGACTGCAGAATACATTCTTTGTAGGAGACAAACAGGTGAACTGAACGTGCCAGAGAAATCAGCAGCCACCCGCAGAAGAGGTGTCCTGCCCCTGAGCCCTCTCTGCTCTCCCTATGAAGCATTAGCTCAAGCCCACACCACTCTGAAGAATCCAGTTTAAATAGAGTGAGCCACCAAGAAAACTTGAAATTCAAAGGCAACGAAAATGCACTTTATAAACCGGAAAGGTTTACTCTTTGCCTCACACATCCTAATTAGATCAGGAAAGTGACACTACAAAAGCATTACATTCCGGTCCGAAAAAAAAAAAAAAAAAAAAAAAAAAAAAAAAAAAAAAAAAAAAAAAAAAGGAAAGAAAAAGACAGAAGAAAAAGAAAGGAGCCCCCATCTCCCCAAATCCCCCAAACACACACACACAGAAAAAGCATTAAAAAAGGAAGTTATAAAGCACCACATACAGTATTTATCTTATCTAGGATCACTCCACATTACCCCCAAGTTATACACTTTCTGCACTATCATCTCCCCCTACCTCTCTGTCCTGAAAGGGATTTTCACGTTTTCTCATTGTCGGTGGCGAGTTATAAGAGGCTTTTGCCTTTCCAAAGAATTCATCAACAAAAAAAAAATAATAAATATTAACTCCTTGCTCCCTGAAACCTTAAAACAGTCTCGGGAAGACACGGGTTTTATTCTGTTACCTTGAGGAAGAAAAGGGGGAGCAGCCCCGATTTTTAGGTATTTTTTGGCATTTTTTTCTGATTTTTATTTTGTTATATGCCTCAGTTCTCCCTCCATTTTGGTTGTTTATGATACTGACAACAAGCTGTCCCTGCTCTCTCTCTCTCTCTCTCCGGATCTCTCCTGCTTTCAGTTAGCAAACCCCCCTCCCCAATGCAACACGACTCAGCACTTACTTGGGTTCACACTTTTCTCTAAACACACACCGATGGGGAAGGGAGAAGCTCCTGGGCTACTCGGAGGGGGAGAGCAGGCAAATTCGTTTCTTTATTACGAAAAAAAAAACTTTTGTCCAAAAAACGACGGGAAAGGGGGGTCGAGTGCCCCAAAGTCACTCCGGATCCCCCAAAGACGCAGCCGCCAGGTCCGGGGGACACCCCACGGGTAGCCGGGTCCACGGGGGAAATTTCTGTGCGAAATTTGTCCGGTTTGAGGCGGTGGGCGAATTTATATTAATTTTTTCCCTCATTTTTCGGCACCGCGGTCTCTAATGTCTTCCGCTCCCTCTCTCGCCGCTCTCGCCGCTGTCACTGCATTCACAGCACAGGCTCCGGAGAGGCGAGGAGGGGAGGGGGCGGCCGCGCCGCTCCTGCCCCTGCCCCTGCCCCGCGGCCCCGGGCCCGGCCCGCCGCGGGGGTCGGCGGGCACCCCGCGCCCTCCTGCCGTCCCCCGGGCAGCCCCGCCGCCTCGCCCGCTCCTCGCGAACCAACAGAGCGCCGCGGGGAGGGAGGGGAGGAGTGGAGGAAACTCCTGAGAGAGGTTTTTCTGAAAATCATCTCTTTCTCCCTCCGAGGGAGGGGAAGGGGGGTGGTGGGGGGGGCACCGCTCGCCTCGCCTCCCCTCCCCTGCTTTTCTCCCCGGGGGGGTCCGACGCGGGGCGGCGGGGGGCTGCAGGAGATGGGGGGAGAGGGATGGAAGGGAGGGATGGTTAACACAAACTTTTCCTCACTGCTCGCTGCTCCTCTCTTCTCTCCCCCTCCTTCTCCTCCTCCCCCTTCATAATTTAAATAACCCTGATATTTCCCTGCTAAACCCCGGCGCCTGCCCCCCAAACCCGCAGCAGACTCACCGCGGGAGCCTCAGCATCCCCTCTGCGCCCCGTTTCCACCCTTTACAGTGTTCTCCCATTTTTCTGTAATTTTTTCCCCATATTTCGGGCTGGACGCGGCGGGCCTGGAAATTGTTTGCTTTCCCGTCTTTCCAGCAGCCATTGTAGTGTATGCGCTGCGGTGCAGCCCAGCCTGCCGCACACGCCGCGCCCACACCGCCCGCCGCCCACACGCACCGCGGGTTGGACGCCTCCCCCAGTCAGTCAGGGCCGCGGCCGCGCCCCGCCGCCGGCGCCTGCGGACCGCGCCGCCCGCCCCGTTGGTGGAAGGAGGCGCCGCTCACGGCCGGGGCGGGCGCGGCGCCGCCGCCATTGGCGGCCCGGCCGTGCCACTCAGAGCCGCCGGGGCGTGGGCGGCGGCGGCGCGGGGCCGGGGGGAGCCGCGGGGCCGGGAGCGGGGTAGGCTGCGCCCGTACTTAAGCGCGCTGCCCGAGCCGCTGACGTCTTTCGAATTGGAGACAGGCTGCCCCCCTCCCGCCCCGGGCTCCCGCGGACACGGCCGGGGACGGAGGTGAGTGCCGCCGGCGGCGGCCCGCGCTGTGCCCGCCCGCCGTTTCCCCTTCCCGGCCGGCGGAGGGAAGTCTCGCTCGCCCTTCGCCGCCCGCGGGCCGGGGCAGCCCCGCTCGGGCCCGGCGGCGGCGCAGCCCGGGCACCGCTCCCTGGCGGCAGGTGGTGCCGAGGGGAGGCGGCGGGAGCGGCCGCGGGGAACGAGCCGGGGAGGGGGACGGGGTCGCCGGGCGCCTCGGCCGCTCCGCCGCCGGCGGGAGGCAGGGATCGGGCGGGGGGCGCCGGCCTCGCCTCCGCACCTGGGCGGCCCCCGGCCCTCGTCGGGAAGCGGAGTCGGGCAAGGCGGCAGCTCCGCGGTGCTGAGCGCCGGGGCCCGCCGGCTGCCTCCGCTGCCGTAACAGCCCAGAAATCCATAGGATTTTTTAGTATGGCCTTGGTTTCAGGGCTCAAAGTTTTAATGAGCTGGTCTATATTGTAGCATAACTACCGAATTTGCATCTATATGTGTGCATTTAAATCAGACCAAATGCTTTTCAATGGGCGGGAGCCTGTAGCAAAGTGCCCTGATGGTTTATGAACTGAAAAAGCCCTAGGGTTAAAGAGTGCCAGCAACAGCCCTGGTTCTCTGTGGTACAGTTTACAACTGTTAATGTGTTAAATCATAATTAAGAACTGTGGAATAGAAAAGCCTTCGGTTGCGGTTGGGCTCTGACCTGTAATCTGAAAGCAGGAAGGGAAGCCCGTACATGTGCAAAACCTGGGAGGAGGGGGAAGCGCGCTTCCTGCCCAACTGCTCATTCAGTCAGCAGCACAGCGGCATTTCGGCGTGACCCGCCTGCCCTTCCAGCTGATAATGTTTCAAGTCTGAAGAAACATTTTCTCCCTCGGAGAGGGGGAGAGAGGAACATGCGCAGGAGTTATCAGACCTTTGGGGTAGTGCTGAGAATGTCTATGCGTTTGCCTTCTCTGAGCTGTGCATCTTCATTAGAACCTGAACTGCTTATTCGTTAAGTAGGTGTTTAATGGATTGTCTGCGTTGTTCCTCAGACCGGGCACGGTTGTGGACTCTGATAATCAAACTGAAAGTGTCAAGTACAGCTTGTGTAAGGAACACTGATTATGATGGCACGTCCTATGACTCACAAATATTCTTTCAGAGAGTTCAGTCTGAAGTCAGACTAACACTGTACACCTTGAGGCATGTCTGCTTAGGTGGTAATATCAATGAAATGCAGAGTTATTACACGGACACATGCAAACATCTGCAAATCTTTGATCAGTTGTGGTGAGTTAGGTGAGGCATTGTGGTATGCTGCTTTTGCTTCCTGCTTCTCCCTTCCCTTCTCCATTCTTGAAGTCTGTGATGATGCCACTGTACTTGCTTGTGTTTCCATTTGAGTTGGAAGTGCCTGATCAAAAATGCATTTCCACCCACCAGCAAAAAGAACATATGTCTAGCTTGTGAAATTAACTTAAGCACCGGATAGTTCTCAAAGGAAAGTGAATGCATTTCCTGATGCAGTTAATTAAAAGGCCTTTTGCAGAAGATGATCATATGGAAAGCAAAGAGTACTGCAAGTGCTAGCAAAGTATACATGCACAGCTTGTAAAACCTAAGGCTTGTTTGCTGGGAACAGATTCTTCTTACCCAAAGAAGAAAACCCCATCTAAAATCTATGGTTTTCTATGAGCTACAAAGAGTAGTATTTGATTTTTTTTTTTTTTTTTTATTTTGGTATCAAGCAAAACAGGCTTTTTATTGCAGACTTGCTCTTATCATTCCCTAATGTGCACAGAAACAGGTCTTAGTTAAGCATTAACATCGATGTTTTTCAAGAAAGTAAAAAATAAAAAGATTAAGCTGTGTGCTTCATTAGCAGTTCTTTAATTTGCTCCCTCTGTCCTGTGTTTCTGATTGCATTGAATCAGGCAGTCATCTGGTCTACATTAATTTATTTTTTGTTAGCTTTAGTATTTGTCTGGAACGCGTACCTGTATCACCATATATGTGCCAGAGGCAATGTATAGGAAGCTGTAAAGGGAAAGAGGGTCTGCTGTTCATCTTGATGTCATCATCTTGGATCAGTGTAGATTCTTGGCACTGAGCTCTGTATCTCTCAAGCTTACAGTTCCTAGAGTCAGCGTCAAACTATTAAATGGTAAAAAATGTGGTTCAAGCTATCATACACACAGTGTAAGTAGGTCTGGTCCTGCCTTATGGTGGAACCAGTTCTTTTTATATTAAACATGTTATACAGCAACACAGAGATAGTTGGGTGCTTGTACCTGGGAAAGCTCGGTCAAGATGCAGATGTGATCCAGCTAAGGAGTAGGAACAAATCTGGAAAAGTTTACTTGTGCATTCCTCCCACACACTATTAATTGAAGTGTCTACAGTGTGTTGGCTGTGAACAGCTTCTATGGAGCTGTTTCTCCTACATATGGTCACTTCCTCCATGGTACACAGGCTGGTGTGAGAGGTGCTACAGTGGCTCCATTCTCTGCAGGGATTCATCAGGGAGTGAGCAGTTTGGGTGATGGGCTGAACTTGCCATTTTTGTCTTGCCATTACTGCTTTTGAAATAACACTTTGCAAAACAAGTTTGGGGTTGGTTTGGATTTTTTAAAGACATAACTAGAAAGCCTTTATTACATCCTGAAATTCAGACTTAATCTTGAATTACTCTTAAAAGTAGGTACTTAACCTGTTTATTTTCCCTTTCTAGCCAAGGTACGAGTGTCTGTCTAGAATGTCCAGGCATGCAAAAAAGCTTAGAGATCACGATATAAATCCATGTCTAGCGGTAAGATGATCAAATTCAGGTTTCTGTCTGTACATTTCAATGTTAAATAATGCACGTTCTAGAGGACTTTTTTGTGGATAGCACATTTGCATCAGAGCACTTTGCATTAGAAGTTTCTTAAGAGTCTGAAGGTGGGAAGGGCTGAAAATCGTCCATTATAATAAGTATGAAATAACAAGTAATACCCCATAAATAGGAGTAGTACGACTGATAGCAGTCTCTCAAATTTTCTGTTCCTAAAACCAGAGTCTGAAATCCTGGTTAGACAAGCTTGGTTATTTTTTGAAAGTCTTTTGTGAGTTGTACCAAGCATCATTGTAAACAAATATTCTGTGGACTTTGTACTTACTGTCTGAAGAGTACTATTCTGTTATCTCCAAATGAAATCACTGCTTGGAAGTACTGATGATCCTTTGTAATAAGTGTTCCTTTACTCTCTTGATAGTGTTCTTTCATCTGAAGAGCTCACTCCTATCTTCATAGATATTCTGGGACTTGTTAAAATATTTAAACACTGAGTACAGTAACTTCCCTCAGCTCTGAAGTATATTTTCCCCTATTCAAGGAAACAGATGCCACTACAAAATGTATGGATGACAACAACTATAACAAGGATATGTGTACTGATTATTTTTTGAAGTACAAAAACTGCAGAAAATTCTGGGTAAGCACAGTAAACTTTCTGAATTTTGCTCCCTGCTTTGCTTTATGTACCTTACTTCTGACATGCTGCTTTCTGAACCCTTCAAACTCGGTTAATGATGTTTTTACTGTAACTTACCAGCCCAGGTAGTATCAGTATGTGTTGCTGGAAGACTTAAGCACATGCACATCAAAGTACTTGTTTGTTCTGAGTTTAAGCTCTTTGTGAGTCAGTGTTCTTGCAGTACCTGATGTTTTCCTCTGAATTTGAGTCACATTTCTAGTAGCAAGTTCCCTTTTTAACTGATTCAGTAAATAAGTTCTGAGGCATGGTAAGGTTATCTGGTTTCCCACTGGTTTGGATCATAAAGCTTATTTGGTGGTAGAGAAGTATCATGAGGAACTATGTGCAATTACACTGTTTTCTGATGTTTCTTTTCCTTATACCATTGTAGTAAAGAGGTTTTAGCTTAGCCTTTAAATATTTGTGCTAATTACAAAAAAAACTATTTACAGATGCTTGTGCCAGTCTGGCATAGAATAATGGGAATACTGATTGCCTTGTATTCTGAAGCAGCAAGGTAAACTATCAGGTATCTAGAACTAATTTGTAGTACATTTAGTGTTCAGCTAATCAGGCTTAGAGTACCTGGGTCTTGATTCATAAAGTGTTTTTCTATTAAAGAATCTTGTTCAGAGCTCAGGAGCAGAGATTCTGCGCAATGTGTTCTCATGGTCACTTTGTTCTATTTTCAGCATGAAATTATGATGCAAAGGAAGAGAAATGGTGTGAAACCAGAGATGCCTTCAGCAGAAGAAAGAAAGAAAATCTTGGAATCAATGGGAAGCCCTACTGACTAGAAACCTGGATTGATTGACTGGTGTTACTGTACATATGAAGACTTAGCAGCAGCAAGTTACCATTTTATAAACTGGATTTTACAGTTGCTGTATCTTGGATTAAAATAAGATGTTAAATTTTGAAATGTGTGAGCTTTCTAGGATAGAACTTCCTGGGTTTATTCATACTTCTGCCATAGGAACCTGGCCTCTTTTTATTGGAAGGTATGGGTATTAATGCAACTTTTGTAGAAACTTCTGGAAGCAGAAATTACCTTGCTGTGAAATGCTAAATATAAAATTAATGGGGCTTGGTGAAAGTCTGTTTGAAAGATGGGGTTGGTGAGCATTGCAGCATGGCTCTAAGTTCTAAGAGTGGAGCTGGTTCAGAAGCTGGTACATGCAGCACGTTTCTTTGCACTCAGCTGTTCTGCTCAATAGTATGGATTTACTGTATGCGATTTTATTATTTTCACATGTGTTGTATTCTGTGTCCCCAGTTTAAATAAGACTGCTCTTGAACTGAAATCCTAAATCCAACAAGCTTGTCATTAGGTCTTCAACTGCGCTTGTCAGTGACAGCAGAAGCTTTCAGTAAATCAGATCTGCAAGCTTTGCTAGTTAGATGGTTAGAGAGACTGGTGAAGATAAAACTGAACTCCTCAGGTCTGAGCTGAATACTTGTTTCTGTGGATAGTAAATAGATACTTTGGTGGCAGGCAGGCAGGGGGGACTTGCAGACATGTAAACAGATCCTCTGAGTGACATGGCAGGTTTAACTATAGTACATCTATCTAAGACTCTGGACAGCTGAAACCTGGGGTTTGGAAATGCTTACTCATACAAGACTACAAAGCTCAGTTTAAACAGGTACTCTAATCTTAAATAATGTTTATTCTTTAGCTAAATTGAACAACTAATAAATGCAAACAGGTTGCTGTCTAGTGGAAACAGTTGTTTTTACCTTCTGGTGTCCTGGCTTAAAAGCTTGTATCCTGTGATAAAACAGCATAACTACTGTCATGAGCTCAGGTTCCATGTGAAATCCTTTAGTTCTTACTGGGATCAGCTTGGCAGAACTCTGGCTGACCTCATGAAGGATGGTGTAAAAGTGTTGTCTCTCTATTTAGACTGTTTTGGAAAGACTTCATGGCTTTCTGTTTCTCCTGTCTGGCTTATCTTGTTTCTTTCCACTGTAGGCCTATTTCTATGCTTGATGTGATTTTTATGCTGTTTCCTTGTTGTTTGATCTGACTAATAACTCCACAAAATCTGGTTTTGGTCCTTCTTTCTGTTCTCTATCTGCATCTGAGTTTTGAAATGGATTGATCCTACCCTCTCTGTTGGAATGAGTGTGTAACTCTGTCTTTTGAGTATGCAATTCTCCAAGCAAAGCTTTGTAGCCTTCAAGCATGTCACAAGTTCTCAGTTCCTGGCAAGGAAAATGTACTTTCTTCCATTAAGATCATAAGATTCTTTATTTCAAATTACTTTCTCTTCATCTAAGGTGCGAACTTTGACATTTTCCTCTTTTTGTTATTGTTTCTTTTGGTGTTTTATTGTTGCCTTTGGGTGTATTTTTTTTTTTTGTGTGTGTGTGTTGTTTGTTTTTGTTCTCTGTGTGTGGAGCTGAAGATATTTTCATTCTAGAGTCAAGGGCTTGCTCTTTTCTGCCACATCCTTGCCACCTTCTAATACCCTCCTACATACCAATCTTTCCCTTTTTTTGCCCAGCTGGCACCAGTTATTTTTTGGCTGATTTTAACATTTTGGTCTCTTCTCATTGCAGTTTTTTCTAGTACCTTTATTCTGTTCTGTCTCTGATCTAATGACATAGTCTTGCAATGACTTTCTAATGCAGCTCCTTTTGAAGGTCGTGTGTTTTCTGTTGTCTCTTTTATAGTGAGAGAACTTCTTGCTTTCATTAGACTTAGCCATAATACTTCCTCCTTAACCATGCCTCTCTTTGATCTTCTTGTTCGTCTGCAGATTTTGGGGCACTATTGTCCTCTTCCTTAGGGCTGTGTCTCTTCAGACTCTTCTGGCTTTACTGCCTTGCTTGTGTAAGGGCACCTTCTCTCCTACTTGGCACGGGTTTGTCATTTGCCACCTCTGCTGTATCTTTGGACATGTTCTTTGCTCCTATGGCTTTAGCTACTATTCTAGTGCTTGCTGTTTTTCTGTTGCTGGGCTCTTAAATTCTGGGCTTACATTAAAACCTACAGTATATTTTAAATATATGCTAGAAAAACTATCTCATTCTTGATGTGGTTATGCAAATTCTTTGCATAAGTTCTAGTTCCTTAAAGTTATCTCATTTACCCTAGGATTTCCTTTCAGGGTTTCTTTGCATGTAGAGATGCTCTTTCTCTTAGGTTAACTGTTGCACTTGAACAGTTGGTGCTTTTTTTCCTGACAATATTTATTTGGGAAGCTTCCACTAGCTTTGTTTCCTTTTAAAGAATGACTGGCCTATCTTTTGGCATTGATAGGTATCCTGTGCATTGTCAAGTCTTTGTAAAGAACTAGTACTGGTCTTCAGAAAGTCAGAAAAGGAGGTGCATTACTGCTTTCAGGTATCAATGCAGGAATATGGGATCACAGGATGGACTAAGGCACATGTAATGCAGGAACATTAGACCTGCGTGTCTAACATTAGACCTCCAGTCATCAATGGGCGCACATGGTAAGCTCCCTGTGGATGTTACAACAAAAATGAGTTTAGTGTAGAACTGAGGGCAATTTAAGCAGTGATGTTGTAGATTTAATTCAGGTAATCAGTCATCTGCTGCAGGGAATGCCATTTATTTCAGTTGCATATGCCTTACTGTTAAATAACACAAGTTTATGAAAAATCTTGGGAGAGCAAGGAGTTTTCTTCCTTGCGTCATGACGTCTCTCAAGAGTGATCTGTTACTTGAGTATGAGTCTTTATTATTTTTATCCCTCACTTGAGGTTGCTGGTCTTTCTTTCACTACTGAAGATTGAGTGGTAAAGTGTGATAGCTAAAGCATAGGCTCTTATGATTTGAGATCTTTCCATTAATTTTTGTAGTGTGATTAACTACCTTTGGTTGTGAGCCAAAGATAATGGTCTTTTCCTTATATCTGAGAGCTTACATTCCATACTTCACTGAAACAGAGGTAAGCTGTGGCCTGCCACTCTTACTGGACAAAAAAAACCTGTGCTGAATTCTTAATTTCTCTAAAGCACACTCTTGTATATTAACCAAGATAGCATAACACAGTGGATCAATAATTAAGAAGCAGGGAATTGACCTGTAGATTGTGTTTTGGATTGGTTTTGGGTTTTTTTAATACATGTAATTATTCATTTTGCTTGTGATACAAGGACCAAATCCGGATAGTGGCATTAATGTTTGATAACTTTTTTGTTTGACAGCTGGATGGTGCTGTTGTACAACAGACTGAAAACAGAAGCGCTCCACCCACTACTGGCTCTTCAAGCTTTTTTGGTCTCTTCCCACAGAGGTAGCAGAATTCGTCCAATACAATAGAAAGATTGGTCCTGTCTTTACACTATAAACAGAAAAGAAGGACAGGAGTCTAAATCATTGCTGGGAAATAGGAGATTTCTGTGCAGCCTGAGAAGCCTTGGAATATGGTCCTTGATGCATTTGTTCAGTGTGATTATTTGATCACAACTAGGCACTGAGTAGCAGCTGTGGGCTTTCTCTCAGGTCTAGGTGAATTCCTGTCTGTATATTTTTGCCATCTCATTTTTTCTGTTACTCTACAGTGCAAGGCCTTGTCTGGCTCAGAGTTTTCTGCTGCCACAATTGGGATGAGTCTGTGTTCTTGAGGATACTCAGAGGAGGTTCACAGAATTGCAGAATATGCTGTTTTGGAAGGGACCCACAAGGATCATTGAGTCCAAGTTGTCTGGCTCTAGAGTCCTGAAAATTTCTTTGGATTTAGCTGAAACTTTTGAAAGGCAGGGAGTTGCATCTGCTGCTGCTCCAAGTCTCTTTCATGGTCTTGTAATGAAACTTTTGCACTCAAGCAATCAAAAACATGTGCATAGATGAGCTTTTGGTAAAACTTTTGCAGAATAGATAAGATGAATTTAGAGTACAAAATATTACGCTGCTCTAATGCATTTGGAGACAGCCCTTAACTCATGTTAAAAGAATCTACATCTTTGAAGTTGGTCTTCCAAAATAACCATGAAATAAATAATTATTGTGTGGAAAAACAATACTCCATTGCAGGTTTTTGTTTTCTTGGAAGAATCGGAGGCAACTGGAAGAGATAGTTCTGTAAGTATTAAAGTAGTAAAAAATAAACCAAGCAGACTACTTCAGAATGTTTTAATTTTTATTGCAGCCTATTTGATATGAAGAAGGAAGTACTGCATTTATATTAACTGAATGCAGTGGATAATTTAAACTTGTTTTGTTACGTATATGATACCATATGTAGTAACTCAAACCATCAGATTGAGAATAAACAGTTTTTCTCTATCTGTTAGGTTTCTACTTTGATGACTCCAATCTCAAAATGCTTCTTTGGAAAAATGGTTCTGGAAGTCCTAAATCATTACTTATTACTTGCTCTTACAAGTCCCACTACCCTTGAGCTATGTCTTTACCTATTTTACTTCAATAAACTGCTACACACTGCAAATGCTTCCTGACATCAAGTGGCTCTGGTAGAACACAACAGAGTTCTGCATGGAGCAAAATTGTGCCAGTGTCTGTCAAAATGGAGAACAATTGTAACAAGATGATGTGTAATGATAAAAAAAGATTATGCTCAAGATAGTGTATTCAGCCAAAACCTCATTTATAAAAGCAATTCACAGCTCTAAGACAAATTTACCCTAATAGAAATGGGGGCCATCAGCTCAAGCCTGACTTTGAAGAATATCAGCATTTTTAATTGATGATAAAAGATTGCAATTGTTTTGGCAAAAAAAGATTTTGTAGGGTTTTTTTATGGAAATAGCCTGCTGGTAGTATTTTGTTACTGTGTCACATGTGCATGTCAAATTTTTGTTTCCCTGAAATGTGGATCCCTGAGCAGTCCTTGTCTGCAGAGTTGCATGCAGCTGTTGAAGTGATAAGTGAACATGGCTGCATATTACAAGTAGGGTGGCATTTTCTCTTATTTTTATTAAATAGTGGAATTGAATGAAGTTGCTGCATTGGAATATGTCAGTCATACAGTGCTTGCTTCAGTCCATAAGTTACGAAAGGATGGAATGAAGCTAACAGGACAAATCCTTAGGTAGGGGGCACATTGAATTTACCATATCCTGCAATATCAGCTTTGAGTATTTTTTGGCTCAATTTTTCCTGATGCTGCATGGATTTGAGTGGATGTTACTGATAATCTAAGAAATTATGTGTCTTGGTATCCATCTGTGTGGCAAGTAAACTAAACTGGTTCTTATGTTAAAGGTGACAGATTCTAAGTCAAGATGTTGGAAAAACCCCTTTGACTCTCAGGTTGAAAATGAGCAGGCCTTGAGGGTTCTACACCTGTTGTCTTTTGTGGTGTTTAGTCATCAGAAGCCTATGGGTGAAAGAAACTTTGATCCCAGGTATCTCTGGGGCTTCATGTCATACTTTGCACTTTGGTGCTGACAGTGCTGACAGACAGCTTGTTCCTACCTCAGCACTTCTGGGATTTATGGAAAAATATTTCATGAGCCTTGGGGATTGACTATGAAGTCTGCTAGGGTATAGGTGAACAGAAGAAAATTTATTTTTATGCAAGGTGTTGCTTTGTTGGTCATCTTTACTGTCATTCCCTTCAGTGACTCCCATTCTGTGTCCCTTCTTCTTCCCTCCAGCAGGTGCCTCTTTGTGAACCCCAGCATCAGTGCTGATACAGACCTCTACCCTTCCCTGGGGCATGTATCCAGCTGCCAAATAGCAAAGGGAAAAGGGGGGTGACCATTGCTCTTCAGCCCAGCTGGGCCTCTGAGCATCTCTCTGTGGAGCCACAGCCACCCTTGTATCCCTGGACTGGAAGGGACAATGAAGGGTGTCTAGAGTAAGCTGCAAAATACAGGAAGCAAATGCTGAAGTCCCAGCTGCTCTCACAAGTCAGAAGAGTCTTTCCATGCTTGAAAAAGAGCTTAGCTGTTCAAAGCTGTGAGCACACAAGGGCTGTGATTCTTGAACTTAGAGCTGTAAACATTGAGTCCAACTGTCACCCTGGCATTACCAGGACTCTTCACAAAACCCTGTCTCTGAGCACCACATCTACACATCTTTCCAATAACTCGAGGAATGGTAATTCCACCACTCCCCTGGGCAGCCTCTTCCAATGGTTGACAACCCTTTTGGTGAAAAAAATTTTCTTAGTCTCCGGTCTGAAGTTCCCTTGGCAAAATATGAGGTCTTTTCCTCTTGTCCTGTTCTTTATTACTTGGGAGAAAAATCTGACTCTTGCCTCATTACGAGCTGCTTTCAGGCTGTTGCAGAGAGCAATGAGGTCCCCCACTGAGTCTCCTTTTCTCCAGGCCAAACAACCCCAGTTCCCTTGGCTGCTTCTCATAAAACTTGTGCTCTAGGCCCTTCTCGAAGAATGTCTAGCCTTCCTGATCTTCTTTGCCCTTCAGGTTTTCTTCCAAAGCAGTCCTATCAACCAGGCTCTTAAACAGCCCCAAGTTTGTCCACTGGGTATCCAATGTGGCAGTTCTGCTGAACACATCTCCTTCTACCTCTCCATTTGCTCCCTTCTCTGAGACTCAAAAACTCATTTCATGTTTGCATGCCCCAGATGGTTTCCAACAGTCCTTTTCTGTTCACAAACAACTAGGGTGTCTTCCCTATTTGGCTCCCTCATCAGCTGTGTTAGGAAGTTTTCTTTCATACTCCAGGAATTTCCTGGACTGTTTTCTGTCAGCTGTGCTTCATGAAGTGGCAAGCAGCTAGAAGTAGATAGACCTAGAAGGACCTATGGTCTCCTAGCACCTTCAGTGAGGCAATCTCAATAGTCTTTACTATTAGTCTTACTATGCCCAGACATTATGAGTGTGTCCGTCTGATTTGTTGTAGATGTGATCACACTGCAATTGGGTTCTGCAATCATACATGTATGAGGAACAGAAAACCACTGAAAAGGCTCACTGGTAGATTTTTACCTACATTTACATCAAAAGCAAAGGTTTCTGCCCTTTAAATTTTAATCAAGACCTTGAGAATCAATTATAATAATATGTAGCACTTCAGTGCTTTTAGTGTTGCTGTGAGACAAGAAAAGTTCACAAAACTCTTTGGTTTTCTGTGGTGTAGGAAAATTTCCAGCCAGGAGTTGGTAGAAAGCATCAGCATTTCTATCTCCGCCAGTCTGGCAGCTGCAGGAGATCAGCCTGCCAGAAAAGCTGCTATAAAACTGGATGTTAGCAAGCAGGCAGCTGCTCTTCGCGTCAGGGAAATCTCGTTTTCTGACCCAAATGGATACAGATCTGCCTGATTTTGTACAGGTCTCAAAAATGCAGGCTGGTCATTTTTGATTGTGCTGGTGAGGTCAATTGTTGCTGATTATTGCTACCAAGAAGCTGACGTTGTTTCTAAAATCAGAGCAATTTGCTAACTTAAAATGTTAATTGATTAATTTGGTTTTGTTCACATCCTTTCTTGGGTCTAGAATTGCTGTTTATTTGTAGAGAATGGTTCTTTGGGCAATTTTTTTCCAAAATGATGATGTATTTCCAGTTCAGCTTTCACATTGCTCGATTCTGCACCAACCCAAGAGAAAAAACATTTGCTGTTCGGTAAAGGATGATACCATTGATGAGATGTGTCTGACACAGGAGGTTCACACATGTTCTTGTACAAGCCTCTAGAAGGTCGTTCGACATGTGGCATTGCAGGAACGTATTCAGCAAATCTTAGATAAGGAAATTGACTCAATAAATCTCTTTTCATCAAA
The DNA here is from genome assembly GCA_032173965.1 of Sitta carolinensis. Classification (NCBI taxonomy): domain Eukaryota; kingdom Metazoa; phylum Chordata; class Aves; order Passeriformes; family Sittidae; genus Sitta; species Sitta carolinensis. The sequence continues at coordinate 114,773,247 of CM063284.1, forward strand.
CTTGATGGAGCCAAATCATGTACTTTGCTGAGAAATTTTGTTTATTATTGCAGTATAATTTGGTGCTTACAAAGCTCTCTGGTACAAGCAGTGTTTATGAGGGGGAGGCATGGTGGTGTTGGGAGGTTTCCTGCTGGAAGAGGGCTGCTCTGCTGGGAGCATAGCAGAGCTTGCTGCAGAAATGCTCCTCCTCTGGGTCCTTAAGGAAGGGATTGGCACTGTGCTGCACAACCCATCACTGAGGCTTGAAAAAAAAAATCATTTGACAAGAAAGCTGAGCTATTTGGTAGCTGTTTGCTGCTTCTCATTTCATCAGCGATAAACACCAGAGGGAGGCTTAAGTAGGAAATGGTCAGAACACCAGCAAGCATCCTAGGACTCTGCTTCTAGTCTCACTGTAATTTCTGGTGTTTCTAACAAGGGGAACCATTCACTGTGCTACATTCACATGCATAAACCCTTTTGTGGCTAGTGAATGTGTGGCATATGCAGAGTCTTTTTAAAAGTCCATATTCAATACAGTTTTCGACATCTCTGGACAACAAGTTATCTCGCTGTATCCCAAAACACCACAGAAGTTGGCCATGTTTTATAATTAAGTGGGATTTCTCCAAAGAGAGATGATTGCAGGAAGAAGAAATTTTTCTTTTGTCAGAAGTTGCCTCTCTGTATCTTCTTTACTGGAAGATGTGTGTGGTATTTGGGATACACTTTTCTTCGCAGTGGATCTTGGATTTGGGATCATGTGCTTTGGGTTTTGCCTAACAGCTAGCCTGTCGGGTTGCTCACAGATAGTGTTGATTCCCACAGTATTTATGTCAATGACCTTAAAAAAACATATTCAAAGAAACAAAATGAAGGTCATAGCCTTTCTCAACTCAACCCCCTATTCCAATAGCTGAAGTAGTGGCATCTAATATTGGTTTGCCAGATTCACATAATGTCACAAGAGACCCTACCTAACAAAACAGTAGTAAGCACATTCTTGGTAATGTAGTAAGAGTAGAAATAATAAAGCAGTATTATGGGTGGTGAAACACAGGGCTTTTGGATTCCTTGCTCTGAGAAAAGCCATGATAAGGAACTGCCCTCATAATAAGGTATGAAATTGTCATTCTGGCAGTCTAGTAACCTCTGTTTGACACTGGGAGAATGATACCTACCCAGAAACAGCAGGACATATTAAAGAGTTCCTGTACTACAAATAAGGGTAATATAAACAAAGTTTTCCTCCTATACATTTTTTAAGGAAATGTGGTATTTATGCAGATCTTATTACTGGTACCTTTCTTCCTCAGGTACTAAAAATCCTGAATTCTTGAGGAAAAAAAAAAGGTGTTTGGTGGTAGCTCAGCGCTTCTTATGCATCTGCCTAGAATTCTGCCCTGCTGTGGAGGACAGCTAAGATTTAATTAACCAAAAGCAGAAAAAACTTAATTCTTCACAAAGACCATAATCTACGAGCTGGGCTGACAAAACCAAAAAATGTGCAAGTAATGGCATCTAATGGCATTTCCAAATAGGTCATCTCTAACCTTGTAAGCAAGACAGGTAGTTTGTACCTATACCAAGAGTTTAATTGTTCAAACCTCTGCACATCATTCTGCTAAAAAAAAAATAACCTAATTGAGAGAAAAAGTTTTAAAAAACCCACCAAACCTGAGAGGAAGCCAGCCTAAATCTAAGCAGGCATTTACTCATCAGTGTTCGCTGCATGTCTGTGATCATGTGCATGTTTGCCCTCTTGTGAACCCATCACATTTTAGCTCTCAGAACTACAAATCTACAAATGTAATTTTTCCTGTCTTTAAAACATGTTTAAAATATTGCAGTGTTATTCAGCTAAGTATCATTTGTGAAGATAATTCAAGCAAGCATAGAGAGAATGGAAAAAAGAATATTTGAAAGTATCTGCAGATTTGTTTTAGTATGAAATAAATATGGTTTTATGTTAAAAGGAAATCCTCTAGGAGAGGAATTTTATTGCCAGTGTAAAATCTGGATTTTTTACAAAATGGAGACCTAGGCCATAGATACATTACGCTTTTGAATAACTTTTAGAAGTTCATTTGCCCCTGTAGTATTGAAGTATTGTAGTATTGTAGTGTTCCCCACTCAGCAAATGGCCAAGTTGGGAGCCTCGATCACCAATGATGGTATGTTCTATTAGAGCCCATTGGTGGGACACAGTGCAGCCTGTGCCTTATTTGCTGTGTGGCATCCCCACAGGACTCTTGTTGTCATAGACACTTGCCCAGACATTATGAGTTTCAGACAAGCTTTTTCAGAATGGAAATCTGATTTTAGACAGTGTTTCTTCCCCATGTCTATTGACCCTCTAGGTATGTGTGAAGCTATACTTGTGACGTGGAAATGCCCAACCACTCGATTCATCTTAAATTCTGACCTTTAATATATCACATTCCTCATGTTCTTCCATCCAAGTTCCTCATGAATTTGCCACAGTGCTGAACTCAAGTCCCTCCTCCCATCTGGAGAAGTTGGTGCAAAAAAAGAAAATATGGGAATATTTTGCCTCTACTCATGTTCCCTTAGAGAAACACCTTTTTTTTGGAAGCTGGAGCCTAGTTCTAGTCCAGTTTTCTTGTCCTGAGGTAAACCCAGAATTTTCCTTTCAGAAGAAAAGTTTGTCCATTTTATTCACTTCTGCCCTTGATGGCAGAAATTGTTTTCAACCCAGGCTGCATGGTCAGAGTGGAAGTGCAGTAGATACTCCTGTTCTATGGCAACTACAGGTCAAAGAGATTATTGAGACTTACTTTGACTGTAGCCAAGTGTTCTAAAGCATTACAGTCTGTGAATTTGTTTTTTTCTGCACTGTGTGTTAATGAATAATCAGCTGTGTACCTTTATGTTGCAAAGTTTGGTGTTTTAATTGTTCATTGCAGAATATGGAAAGCAGCTAATTATTACTAGTTGGTTTGGGGTTTTTTAAGTGCCCACGATTAGTAGACAAAACATTGTATGTAAGATAAATTGAAGGGCTGAGCTGTCTATCAGCTCACCATTGTCATATGAGGAGACCCTGGTCCCTTTAACCTGTCCCATTGCCTAGAAACAGCTCGCCTTCAACCTTCCACCAGGTCTTTTTACTAGCTGGGTCTCTCACTGGACTGCTTACATTTGCTAACAAAGCAATAATGTAAAGGGAAGAGCTTCTGTGTGGGTAGTGAATGGTCTTACATAATTTCACACTTAAAGTGATTGTGCAAGCACTGGGACATGTGAACCTTGGGCACAAAGCAGCATCTGCTTACAGGTAACCATTTGTAATTGATGCCCTTCTGTTCATTTATGGACATTTAAGCCAAGTGATCTCCCATGTAAGCCTGGGTTACCACCAACCACAGTGATGAGTCAAGATTGCAACAGCTCACATCCTCTATGGCTCACCAGAGAGACCTCTAACACCAAAAGACTCCAGTTGCATGTCACTGGATTCAATTCCAATTTTCCCATCTAATTGTTTAACAACAAAAGCCTGCAAAAAAAGGTCTGACTAACTAATCATGAGTATTGCTTCCTGTTTTCTGAAGCTAAACCCAGAACAACGGTTTGTGTAATGATGATGAACTGTTAAATAAAATTAAGTCTCCTTCCCTATGGACTTCATAATAAAAATTGTAAACAATGTTTTGCAAACAAAGCTGCTGGCCTACGGGCTGTCATTCCCAGATGGCATGAATCAGTGGAGGAAGGTTTGTTGTTCTTCCCTTCCCCAGCCCTCCACCCCTCCCTGTTTTTTGCATGTGCTAGCTTTGGATGGGCATGACTCAGCTGCTGGTGAATCACCTGCTGAAGTGATGAAAGTACTGGCTTGGCTGCAGTTCCTCTAGCAACAGTGAACTGTCAAGGCAGACTGGTAAGTGAATAGTCTTCTGCAGCTGGGAGAATTTTTGTGACTGCACATCTTGATTTGCTGCTATTAGAGGCTGCACAGATACTACTGTGATTTTAAAAATGCCTGTTGAGATCTTGCTTGCTAAAAAACTTCCTTGTGCAACTGCTTATTCGTGACAGGGCTTTTCACAGGCACTGCTCAGAAGCTGTCTTTAAGAGACAACCAGTTTGTGAATGGCTCATGTACAATATAATTGGAGAAATGCTCCTAAGGGATGTTTCACTATTTTCCTGTTGGTGACATGAAAAGTAAGGGAGTATTATAACCAGGAAGATTGTTCCAGAAAAATATATGAAGTCTAGAAAATCCTTCTGAAATCCTGTTATTTCAAATTATTGGATTGGTTTTCTGGATTGGTGGTGGTGGAGAAAGACAGAAGGAAAACTAAAAACCACACAGAAAACTTTGCCAAGCTCTACATCCCTACATGTCCAACCAGCTGCTAGGGAGAAAACCATGGAAAACTTATTGTCACTATGTGGCAAGTCTAAACGTCTTTTACAAACAGAGACTGTTTGTGAGAGATACAAACCAATGTTAGTTTACTACAATAGTTTTTAACTTATGTGATGAATATGCCTTTTTGACTATTTTATTCAGTGTTGATATCTTCTTCACCTTAATAGTCAAAGAATCACAGAATCTTTTAGCTTGGAAAAGACCTCTGAGGTCATTGAGTCCAACCTATAACCAAACACCACCATGACAACTAGACCATGGCACTGTCACATCCAATCTTTCTTTAAACACTGCCAGGGATGGTGACTCCTGGGCATTCAATGTTTAACACCCCTTTCTATGAACAAGTTCCTCCTGATGCTCAGCCTGAACCTCCCTTGGCACAGTTTAAGGCTGCGTACTCTCATCTTGACTTTTGTTACCTGGGAGAAGAGGCCAACTCTCTGCTTTGCTCCTTTCAGGTAATTGCAGAGAGCAATAAGGTCCCACCACTGGGCCTCCTTTGCTCCAGGCTAAACAACCCCAGCTCCCTCAGCAGCTCATCATCAGACTTGTGCTCCAGACCCTTCACCAGCTTCATTGCCTTTCTTTGGAAATGCTCCAGAATCAAAATGCCCTTCCTGAACTGAGGGGCTGAGAACTGAGCACAGGACTCAAGGCGTGGCCTCACCAGTGCACAGTACAGGGGGACAAGCCCTGCCTGGTCCTGCTGGCCACACTATTGCTGATACAGGCCAGGATGCCACTGGCCTTCTTGGCCACCTCGCTGGCACACACTGGCTCATGTTTGGACACTGTTGCCCAGCACCTCCAGGTTGTTTTCCACCAGGCTGCTTTCCAGCCACTCTGCTCCAGCTTGCACAGGTAGTAGTAGTGTACAGTGCATAGCAGTAGTGTACATGCCAATTGCCTGTTCTCAGCAATTGACCCTGCTGATGAGCAGACATTGTGAGATCATCCCAAGCCTCTCTTGTGGCCCTAAGGAAGAACCAGCATGTGGAGGACAGCAGTGTCATGGCTCCTTGGCTCCTGTTTGGCTGGTTATCCTTTCCCAACAGATATTTCTTATCATCATCTTTGTCAGCATCTTCTGAGCCAAAACCCTCTTGCAAACCAACGGTTGCACAATGATGGTTAAATTCCCTGTCACGTAGGGTGGAGTAAAAAGAGCCAAAAAGGATTATTCAGAGTTACATATCTCTGTAACTTATTGTGGCAAAGCCAGAGGTTCATCACCTGGCAGGACCAAGATAAACAAACAAGTCTGTTTCTATCAATCCTTATTTTTGGAACAAGTCTGATGTTATTAACATTTTTGTGGGGGAAGATCCAAGGATGTGGCAGAATCACAATATAAGCCAGGTTCGCTCATATAATATCTCAATAAGCCTTCAAACTAGTCTTATGGTAAGCATATTGTTTGAAAAACGGGATTTACTCAAAAGCATTCCTTCATGTATTTTCCTGTGAGCATTCCACATTAGTAATATTAAAAAATATCCCATTGTCTGGAATAGCAGACATTGGACTTGGTGCTGTTTGAGGTTCTTACCCACAGAACTAGTGATCCAATACATCACCTCATGCAGAATGCAAATATCCATATATCTGCAGAAAAGTAAATGCAAGGGTGCACACACCTCTCCAAGTGCTGCCTACTCTAATCCCATTCCAGCCTAGTGGAAAGCCACTGCTAAGTTGTGTGTGCTTAGTTTCATGACAGCATACACAAATCTTAAATACAAACAATTATTATCAGCTTTGTGCTGACTGTGATTTGCCTTTGTTTTGTCTTTCTACCTCGATTTCTTTTCAAACCATCAGACACTGTAGTGTTGGAAGTCTCCATACCACTGAAGCTAACGATTTACCACTATGTTAACTGTAATTTAAAGCTAAGCATATGTGTGTGTAAGTTTATAGGTATTTCTCTTTTTCTTCTAAGACAATTACTTTTGTTAAGAGACAGTTACTTTAAGAGACTATAGTCCAGTTACAATCAGTCCATTTTGGTTGTCTCAAAAAATATCCAAAGTAACAGTAGTCAATTTATAGCAGTCCTTTCTCTATTCAGGCAAAATACAAAGGTTCTTAAAATTTTCCATCCAAGTCTCATTACAGTCCAGCTAGGGAGTGGCAATAGGATGAAAGCCAAGGAATTTCCAGAAATCTTGAAGTGCTACTAAGTCACTACTGACGCAGTGCCCTGACTCTTTGCTTGATGAAAAATGCAGGGCCATTCTGCCCCTAATTAGCAGATATTATCAATGCATCCCAAACAAAGGAAAAATTCTTGCCTGCTTACAGTGGGGAAAGAAAAAGAAAATATATACTTACTTCCTCATTTATGAACAAATACAACCTTTTAGCACTCTTTGACCCCAGTCTCTGGAAAAAACTATTTTAGTTTCCACATTTTCTAAGTCCCTTCCTCAACTCAAGTCATTCTTTATTCAGATTATATTTGGCTTACAGTTTAAAAGGTTAATGCATCTATTGATGTGAAAATATCCTTAAAAATATTAGTAGGTGTATAAAATCTGGAGAGAAGTCCTGTGGCAGAACGTCTCCCAAAACAAGTTTAATGGAATACACAGGTGTGAAGCCCTAATGAATCCTGAACTTCATTAGCCACCACAGAAGCTCTAATGGTTTTCATACAGGAATGTAAGACTGGACATTGTAGATTTCCTTGGGGTGATTTCCTGGATTTCAAAGTGGCAAGATCACATGCTTCAACATAGTTATGAGAATTTGTATTTGGTTGTAAAGGCACGATTTATTGCTCTATTCTATTTCCTTCAAAATTCTCAGACAAAGAATTGGTGTGAACCATGAACTTATCCCTTAGCTTGTTGTCTTGATCTCCTTAGACTTCTACTGATACTTTCTGGATTTTAAGACAACACTATTAAAAAAAAAAAGAAAACATAAAACCCAAATAAATCTTATATCTAAAACTCACGTGGATAACATAGATAGATATTCCTGGTATGTCTTCGTGGCTCTTTCTGCTGTAATACAACAAAATAAAAAAGCACATATATACAAGCAAATAATACAGGACAGGCTTTCACAATGGAAATAATACAACAGCTCTTCCTATGGATGTGAAAAATCCATTGTTTCTGTGCCTGTTATGAAAAATAATGTTAAAAAGGCTTGTGGCTGGTTGAATAAATGCTGCGAACATGCCACTGTCTCCTTAGTCTCAGTTCCTAGCAGTCAGGGTGCTACCTCATAAAATAGTTGCTATAATCTGACAGACAAGTCACTACCTGGCTTCAGATGTAAATCTCAAACCCGCAACAGTATACTGAATTGCAAAAACTAGTTGAGAAGACTTTTAAAAGGGGATAGGCTTGGAAATCTTCCTGTCTGCCTCTTTATACCTCTGTGCATGCAGAATCAAAACAAAAATCTAAACATTATACTTCATACATGTATAATTGAAGTGTGAAAAATATATATAGCCTATATTCCACTCTTCCAAAGTGTTTATCCTTTTTACAAAACACCTTGTTTGTGAGACACAATGCAAACCTACCCCTGTTTTAGGTCAGGAAATCCTCTAGAACAGTAGAAACTGATCCACCCTTCAAGAATCCTGTGGACCAAAAGGAAGTCTTCTGATACATCCCACAAGGAGACCATATACCAACTAATTACTCATCAGCAGTATTACCAATATCACACTTCTCTCTTTTCTTGCACTCTCCACATATTTAGTGGACTACCATTTGAACTGGTGAAGTTCCTCACTTTTTTTATCCCTCCCCAGTCTTCTTTCTTAAGGGGGTTTTCCACTTTGGATGCTGTAGTTCTTTTCCAACAAATGTAGCTGCCTCTTTCCAAATTTAGGAAAAAGCAGGCGTCAGGATATTATTTCTTAAATGTGAAGTGATTGTTTAAGTGCTCTCTCCCCTTTGAATGGGAGCTGAAAACCTGACCCATTTAGATGGGCAGTTACAATCAGACACAAATCAAAATAAAAGATACTTTGTTTTTTCAGTTATTTGAATGCTAAGGAACAATCCATAATCCCTAAAATGTTGTTATAAATGTCACTTCAGATAAAATTATCTGGAACTAAAAGCATGAAAGAGGGCAGTCAGACATTTCATTGTCAATGTGGAAAAAATAAAGGTTGAATATACTAGTTTCATAACTTCATAGCTGTCTTCCAAGTCCTTGGCTCAGAAGCAAGTTTGGAAACAGATTTCTGCCTCTTGCTGCCGGTGGAGATAATTGCTGCAGCAGGCTCTAACTGTTTCAAGTATTTTTATTTTCTTTTTGGTAGAATTAACTTGGTATTCCTTTCTTTTTTTTTTTTTTTTTTTTTTTTTTTTGTTTTTTTTTTTAAAGGAAATTTTAACACAGACATTTCAACTAGGCACCTTGTCAATTACTCCTATCCTCTGTTAAAGACAGAGGGTAGAAATTACATACTTCCTGAAGTAAACACTTCAAACAAGCCCTTCACCTGGCTATTCTAGTGATATTTTCTCCTTCTGGATGTAACACCCTTGACAGATGTGATTACTTGGAATTAACAGTTCTCTGTTAATTTGTTAGAAGCTCCCCAAAACACAGGCAAGACATCCTGCAATAACTTTAGCACTATTCAAATCAGTTTTGTAACTTTATTAGCTATGTGTTGTGTGAGTGTGCTTTAGGGTTAATCATTATCATGCCAGAAATATGCAGACAATAAATAATGCAAAGTATATTTTCTAGAATAAATGTAGAGAAGACCTTGTTAACCTTCAAGCAAGTATTCCCAATTCTGGGGACTTATCATTAAAGACCATGTGCTCAACAGATACCTCAGCTATCATATATCGCCTTGCATTAAACTCGGAGCAAGCTGCCTTTACAGCAATAGAGTTAATAGAGGTGATGCAGATACCTGCCCAGAGGGGACTGCACCATCACCCAGGTTCCATAGCCTAGACCATGGCACCCTCTAGGCATGAAGTTTATGGTGCCAACAGGCCAAACTTGTTCAGCAAGAACCTCGTTAATTGCTGTTGGCTGCACGTGCTGACAGTGTTGCTGTAGCTGCTCGTGTTCCGGCTCTGTTGATTCTTCTTTCTGTGCCAAAGCTGGGGTTGCTGCCTCTGGACCCTGAGACATGGACTGGTAAAAGTGTAACAACACGGCTTAGGGTTCTTCCCTCCTGGGCAGGGACTGCAGAAGGCTACTCCAGTACAAGTCCTGCAGAACAATGTTTCCTTAGATGTAGTTACGCATGACCTTGGATAAGGGGTGAAATTTCTCAACACAGCTGTACCAAGAACCAAGGTTTGTTTTAATCGAGCAGCAACTACCCAGCAGATGCAACACCACAAGGCAGCTTGGCATAGAACTTCTCCCTCTGACACACCTTTGTCTCAAACATCTCTGTCGTAATCCTGAGGATGGTCATCTCCCTAGTGTGATATTGCCAAGGGCAAAGGAAGAAGGTGTGATTTTTTTTTCTGCCTCTCTTCCCTAGATGGAGCTACACAGGCCTATTCCTCAGCCAAAGGCCACAGGCTATCTGTGAAGTTCTCACAGAACTTCAGGCTGTGAGCTTGGTGGCTTTGAAAGGCAGAGAAATATCATCTAGCTGGAGACATCTAAGGCTAGAGAGGGAGTGTCATACAGTGAGTGGACAAAAATCCCTGCTCCTAGTACTCCCCCACCTACTGAAGCAGTGATAACACATTTTTAAGTGTCACCTGAGAGACAGTAATCCTGCATTTTCCTAGAATATGCAATAACTGTGGATCTGAAACCCATTTCTCTTGATTGTCACAGCAAAGAAAAAGTCAGTGAGACTTTTTCTATTTGTTAAAATGCTGATTTTACAAAGTCTACAGCTTTGAACAGCTGCTTAGCAAAGTATGCAGTCTACGCCGGTGTCTTTGGAAGATTAACTGCCCCTAGGAAAGTTATCAGAAGAAGAGGTACCTGCTTGGCTGCTTCCTAAAATGAAACCAGACCACCATGAACACCAGATTCCAAGCAGGTGCACATAGCTCCTTGGAATCTATTCCAAATTCATAAAATAATAATGGAGCTTGTATCTCAGCTGCTGGTTTTTTTGTTTGTTTTCTTTCTCAATCTTGTTCAGGGGATTTAATGAAGTAAATTTTTCTTGGCACAATGTTCTCTATGTTTTGAAGCATTAGGGGACAGCAAGATTTCTGCTACCACAGGAATATGATTTCACATGGAAAAGAAATACAGCAAGCAATTAAATGCCTTTGAATCACCATTAGGTGATTATTAGGTCAATGCAGCCATCCCAGTCAAATTTGGGACAGTAATTTTTGAGGAGAGACTATTTAAAATTTCAAGCAATGGCCATGAAACCAGCAATTTTTTTGTGGGAGCTGCCTGATATACTATCCAGCAGTCAGACATTATGCTGTCACAACTCAAATGCTCTTCCTTTTCAGGTTTTATCCTCTTGTTTGGGTGTCATAGTGATCCTTCCATGAGTTTTCTTGCTGACAACAGAAGGAAAGACTTTTTTTAGCACCAGGAGAGTAATCAGCCAACATCACTATTATGCTGGAAGTAATCTACTTTTTATCTCAAGGCGTTTATATCTCAGTTGAAGATCCAAATACTCACTCCATGCAACCTTCTGAACACAGGGGAAGGATGTGTGCTGTTTGACCTCCAGGATACAATTCCACATGTCATGCCATCATAGGAGATGGGGGAAGATAAAAACCACCACAGGATGGGCTGTTATCCTCCAGGCACATGATGTAATTTACCAGTGACTACAACATTCAATTGGTGGCAGCACATTTATACAAAAGCAGTTATTTGTGTACTCCTACTAGGACAGATAGCAAGCAGACATTTTTGAGTGAAGCTCTGTATGACATATTATGCATGCTCAGTCTAGTACAGAAATTGATCTCTAAGAGATATGAATATACTCATAACTAGTTTTTGAATATACTCATTGAATCCAGTGAAGGGCTGCAAAGATAATTAAGATACTGGAGCACCTGCCACATACAAGGAGAGATTTCTGGGACTGCTTAGTCTCAAGAAAAGGCTCAGCCCCAATGTGTATAAGTACCTAAAAGGAAGGTGTAAAACATAGACTCTTATTGATATTATCTGAAAGGACATGAAAAAAAGTACATTCAAGTCACACATAATTTTCATTTATCTGTTTTTAAACAGAGCGTGAACAAACACTAGAACACATTACCCACAGAGGTTGTAGAATTTGCAACCTTAGAGATATACAAAACTACTGATTCTGTGAAGCAGTAAAATCCCTTGGAGATGTTTTTATCTGGCAAAGGTTATCAGGTAAAATCCTCCTAGGGCTGTGACAAACATGAACCTGCTGAGAATCCCCAAATCCCACTGCCAGACTCACTGCTTCTAATTTTCCTCAGCAGAATGTGTTCACAAAGACACTAAAAATGAAAAGCTACTTGCTCTCTGAAGTTCGATACTCATAGTGTTCATGTGCATAGCTTGCTTTTCCCCTTTGCTCCAGAACTCTGCATATCTAGTATTTCATAGCCAGGAGGGAAAAGTATGTTCTGCTGGTGTAAAAAGGTGAGGAGGCTGAAGACACAGATACACCACACAGTTATTAGTGGTAGAATCTGTGAACAGTGCGATGCATGTATGGATTGCACATTGAGACAATCTCTTTCTTGTTTAACTTCTTTTTCCTGAGGTGTACTGTAAAATGAGTAAAAGCTTTGAGGAAGAAAAGCTGAAGATCTGAAAGGAGATTGAAACAAATCTCTTCATTAGTCTGAATTCTAGTTCTCATCAATCCTTGTAAAGTTAAGGGGATTTTTAATACACTTGTTTTACTCAGTGTTTCTTGCTCATCAGTAGTGAAGTAGTTCTATGTGAACCTTCCTCTGCTAATAAACCATACTATTTGTACAGACAAGGGACATAAAGGTAGTTTCTAGGCCATCATTTAAAGAAAAAAAAGACTGCCCATTAAAAAAATCCCCCCTTTTCTATACTGTTTCAATTGCTCTACCAATTGTTAGCAGAGAATTGTGACATGAAGTGGACTTAGCATGTACAGAAGTGACATACACATAAGTTTCCTTTTTCTTGTCTTTGATTACAGAAAGTCAGAAATACAACAAGGCAAGGTAGCTTTCTAAGCATCCATTATCAAAAAAGGCAATGCCTCCAGCATATGCTCAAAATAAATGGACAGTCCTAGGAGTAAAGGAAAAGAAAAACAAGTCTCTGTAGACTCAAGGCAACCTGTCACCCAATTCAGAGAAGTAAAACATTATACTGTTACTCAAAGGATGGCCGTAATGAGAACGTTCAGTTCTGTCAGCATCATTCCTTTCTGATATAATCCCAAGAGAAACCCCTATTATACAACACACTTTTGCTTTTAGTAGTTCGTTGTCTCTGCTGACAAGACACTGAACAGCTCATCTAGACTGGCTTCTCATGCTTTATAAATACAAGTTTATTCTTCTTAGGAGATGACAATTTGATATAGTTCTTAAAATACTGTACTTAAAAGATAAAAAGACTTCTGTTACAAAGTTGCAGTCATGGTATTAGCTTTTAAAATAAATTAGGCACAAAGTAGATTAGCAACACAAATGCTAAATTTATATATCCTTCCCTGTCCCTGCCCCAACATCCATTGCCATCTGTGAGTTGAGGATGAGACCTACAAAAATTAATATATGTAATTTTTTTTTCACCAACACAGTGCATATTTTTATTTCACAAAACTTTCACTTGGAAAAGTTATAATCTGTTGTTTGGGGAAATTCTTGAATTCCTCAGCTTACCAGGGAATGGTAATGGCACCAGCAGTACACTCCATCCTCATGATTCACTGAATGGCATAAAAAAGTCAGATCCACTACAGGCTTTTCTGGTTACCTGCTAAATACTTGTGGTTTCTTGGCCCTTTCTTCTCCCCAAATTTGCCAATTATTGGTTTGTGATGCAGGATCACATTTAAGGCATTATAAACCAAAGCAACTAAATTCAATTAAATTAATGTATTTTCATAATGAGGTGAAAAGAAAATAACTTGCTGGACTAAAAAAAATAGTTCAGATGAAAGATGTTGATTTAGAGCCTGTTAAAAAGGAACTCTTTAAAATCTTGTTACTATTGAGAAATGAGGCACCCAAAGTTCACAGCTGCTAGCGAAGCACCCACCACTTTTTTTTTTTTTTTTTTCCACCACCACCACCTTTAACAACATCCCCTCTAGAGCTGCTGGTCTCTGAATTTTGTGCTTTTTCATTCCTTCTTTGGTCGACCTTTGAAGGTAGTCATGACATCAAAGCCTCCAAAGTAGTCTAAAAGGAGAACAGTTGCTTTCACTGGTAGGAAGCTGTAAGGAAGGGATATGGAAGAAGAAAAAAAGGAACAAACACACATCAGAAGAGTTGTACAGTTTTATCACAGAATTAGTTTAACCTGGCTAATACTGGCAAAGGCAGTATACTCTTTAGAACATAGACCCACTGGTCCTCTCAAAATATCCTTTACACTTATTTGGCAGCCTGAGCTATTAGATAGATCAGTATTCCAGCCTGTCTTACTACAGACATGCCCAAATGCTGGAGCAAGACACCAGATGGGTTTACAGTTGCACTCAGTGATCTTAGAGGTCTTCTCCAACCAATAATTCTCTGACATGCAGTTAGGGAGAAGCAGGCCCAGTCTCTATAGCCCCCAGTAAAACTGTACCCCAACGGAGTTGGCAAGGCACAGTTAGACATTTCTGTCATTGTTCTGTGGCCCAAGGGTAGACTGAACCCGTAGAAACAAACAAACAAAACAACCCTTTCAAAAATGTGCATAACATAATGAAAACTCATACCAGTAAGTAGAAGCCTCTTTTATACTTTAAACATCCTTGGACAGAAAAGAGAGGGGAAAAGAAACATAACTGACCTTTTCAAAAAATATAAAACATTAATCATGCGCGGTATCAACAACATTTCTTGGTTCTGCCGAACAGCACTGATTATCCTCTCAGCCACATACTCTGGATCCAGAATAGGGAGCACACGTGGACACCTGAAAAAGAAAATATTTATTGCTATAATAAAAATTGCTTTGGGTTCACATTTTATTCAAAAAAGTATCAATTTTAGATTTACTCAACTAAAAAAAAAAAGGAATAAATACCAGAAGTCCTATGAACAACAGAATCTTCCATTATGTTAGAGTGAGTGGACATTGTTATCTTCCCCCTGTATGACCTCTCATAAGACAAAATCAGAGACGTCATATTAAGACACACCAGACTTCTACTTGGCTCCTAATCTTTCTCATTATGCATGCATACTGAGCAAAGCTATGCCATCAATTTCAGAAGAATGGGGGTTTAGAAACTAGAAAGGACAAATGGAGCATTTGGCTTCTACAGAGGAAAGGGCACGAATTATGTTTCATGTTTCAGCTTAAATGATGAGTAAAGTACCTAGGGCCTTTTGAGTTGCCCAGTCACTGGACAGCACTGTTAAAACATACCTGAAGCCCTAAAAATATTACAAGCAGAAAAAAGTCTGGCTCATGATTTTCATAAAGGAAATAGAGGTTTATAACATGCTAAAAACGCAACTTTCGTAAAATCCTCACAAGAATTTACTCACTTGGATTTAACACCATCAAACATTCCTGTGTTTATCAAGTAAGGACACACAATTGTGGTTTTAACACCAGCCCTTCTCAGAATTCTCATCTCCATATCAATTGACTCTGCAAAACCAACTGCTGCAAATTTACTTGCACAGTAATCTGTAAAATAAAACATTAATTGCAGTTAAACATTTAAATTTACAAATTAAACTTTACTGTCCAGTACTAAACCACTTCATATCAGAATAGGAATGGTTTTCAGGATTAGCTTAAAATTTGCTTTTGATGTGATTAATTCCTTTTAATTCCTCTCCTAAATCAACTGTTGTTCTAGTCTGGCAGACAGAGGGTTACTCATGATAACCCTGCTACCGCTCTTCCACTCTCTAACAAACAATGGCAAATGAAATTATTTTTTCATACCATTTTTTCATTAAATACATCTTTAAAACTCACTTATTATGCCTCAAACTCACATTTTCAAGACTCTCTAATGTGGTTTCAACTTGAAATCAGTTTGTACTTATTATCACTCCCTTGGAGCTAGATTTGTTTTACTGCTATACCACCTTATTTCATATTCCTCCCTCTTTGTATACATGTTCCAGAAATGCCTTCTGAGCTTCC
Source organism: Sitta carolinensis (assembly GCA_032173965.1). Taxonomy (NCBI): domain Eukaryota; kingdom Metazoa; phylum Chordata; class Aves; order Passeriformes; family Sittidae; genus Sitta; species Sitta carolinensis. The sequence continues at coordinate 114,788,881 of CM063284.1, forward strand.
TCTAAATCTAAAGTGGCCTCTTCCCTATCAGAAACCTGCAAGTAAATTTTAAAAACATTGAGGTTCTCAGCTTCCAAAGTTCTATATGGCTTCTAGATCCTTCTGCCTTGGCAGAAAAACCTGTTTCACAGAACTGCTGAGCTTCTGGAAAATGCTTTGTAAAGAAATGGTCTGTTTAAGGTCAGCTGTTTTGAAAGTCTGACTACTTGCTTTAACTATATGAAAAGATCCAGAAACTCAAAATCAGTTTGGTTTCTTTTTCCCACTGGATATTGATTGCAGAGTTTAAAATCAAACTAATTACCTCAGTTAATATTAGCTTTAGTACACTACCTGAAAGCTGACTGGTTCCACACAGTCCTGCACAGCTTGCTATGCTAACCAAGTGTCCATGGTTAGATGCAATCATTGCTGGGAGAAAGGCTTTGTAAGTCTGCAAAGTAAATCAGAGTTGCAATGTAAACATTTTACCAGCCAAGCTACCTGCCATAATATTTTGAAGGTGCTTGTTGGTTTTAGAGAAATTCTCCAGTTTAAAAAAGCTTTCCCCCTTCTATTATGGAAAGGATGTGTATATGTATGTGGAGCTTGTTGTTTGAACTCTAACCTTCAACTATTTAAATGGGGAGCTCCCACTACACCAGTACTACCAAAGACAGATGGTAACTTGATGAAAGCTAAATATATAGGTTAATCTAGTCATGAAGTTTCTTTCAAATGAGAATTAAGTGTTCACTGCAAATCTTGTGAAATGGCAAAGATTTTATGTTTTACTTCTATCAAATTCATTAAATCTTTGTGATTAAATTTATTTCTAAATAAACTGAAACATGATTGAATATTCTCTTTACACTTCTTTATGACAGAAACACCATACAGGTGACAGGCCTTCACTAAAAGGAATCAAAAGCACATCAGGTTACTCATTCTGGACAAAAGCTCCACTTACTATTAAGAGGATTATCAGAACATGTGGTGTTTCTTACCGAAATTATCACAGCCACAGAACAACTGGAACACTAACAGAACAGAAGAATTGAAGTAGACTCGAACACTTCTCTGTTACTAGGGGCAGCAACTATTAGGATGGGACTGCTTCATGTCAATTAATAATGAGACTATAATATATGACTAGCCTCAGAATTTAGCAGATGGTAGATATCAGTTCTTAAGAGAATTTCTAAATGTGAAGTGCTTACACCTGCCTACACTAGAGATTCCCAAACAATCCATTCTTCCACACTTTTTTAAAGTTTTACAGACTCCAGAGCAAAGTAAGTAGTTTCTTGTATAATTTCTGATTGAACTTCCAAAGAGTTCTATATCCTTGCATGTTTTCCTCAATTCCAAAAGGCAAAAATATCATTGAAAACATGTCAAAAGGATGTCTTAGTATGTATATGCAAAATACAGGTATTACCCAGAAGTGTGCCATTGTGTTCACTTCCATGGTTTTTTCTACAAGTGAATCTGGAGAATCAAGAAATCTCTTCCCAATTACAATACCAGCATTGTTGATTAGGATGCTGACATCGCCAACTTCTTTTTTAACCTAAAACAAAAAGCATCAAGGTAGTGTGCAATAAATACAAAACATTCTTTCCAAGTATTATATATGAAAACTTAACCAACTGAAATATTATACATTTAAATAAGTTGAACTTATGCTTGTTATGGATCCAAACACCTCAGGTTCTTGCAGTCTCACTTGATACCTTTTTAAAGATGAGCTCTCAAATCGGTTTTCTTCAGATTTGTGGAGCCCAACAGCTCCACACAAGCTTCTGCTTTCAGCACCTCTGTTTCCAAGGACAAATGTTCCAGTTAAGCCTTTAATGCAGAAAGCTTAACTAATACAACAAGTATTTTGCTACAGTAAACACATCTTAAAACTAAAGAGCAATTCTGGACTAGAATCTGGTACACTCTACCCCAGAAATTAAGTTGGCTAAAAAAACAATACCTATACATTTAATTCAGTAAGAGGAAGTATAGTTTTCATTTTTGCTCCTGACTCAGAACATTCATGAACAGACTCATTTGGGAGAACAACTTTAGGCCAGCTGATAGCAAGATATTGTGTCAACTCTTCAAAGGAGAATGAAAGTATTTAACATAGAATTTGAAGTACAGTCACTGATCTGAGCTATCTGGGAAAAAGGAAATGGGTATAACAGTGAAGAATTAAAGAGTAATTTACCACCTTTCCTTTATTCTAGCTTAAATTCCTCGTCTTCCTCAAACTTGCTCCAATCTTGTCTATTTTTTTTTTTAATTTAAGCTTTAGGAGTTGAGTGTGTCTGCAACAGGGACATTAAAAATAAATTTTAAGCTATAGCTTTTAATAGCCAAAAGGCTGTCTTTCATCCTGTTGGTACAGGAAAAAACCAAGGACCTGATACATGCAGAGCCTTTGGGTTTTCTTCCTATTGAAGCAACTTTTTCACGGTGCCTTTGTGTGGCTGTTTCAGCACATATTAAAGATTCACATACATTTCATTTTGGCTTTAAGACTGTTTTATTGGAAGCAAAGTTTTCAGACATAATCTGCCCTGCCAGCGTGAACTTAGATCACCATAGTCTTGCCAAACTCCACGTCTACATAAAGCTGAATCACCAGAAGGGGAAAAAGGACCTGGAACCATGCTGTCATGTCTTGCAAAGGGTGATGCTGAACACTAAGAACCAAAGTCTACTTTGCATGAAGTAAACAGTGGCACTGAGCACTACCTAATAATAACGACCTTCTGTAACTGGCAAGATTGGATGATTCTACATCAGCAGCAGGACATGCCACTTCTGAAATAATGGCAGTAGGGTGTTTTCTCCTGTGCAGATCAGCATGAGGATTATTAGTGAATCTGACAGTTGCTGAACTGCTGACAGACGTTTATGAGGGACCATGCACTGGACCCTATTACAACTTCTTTGATCCTGCCTAGCTATGTCTGCATCATTCTGAACCCATGCCACACAGATCTACACCTTGTTCTCTTTTTCCAATTTGGCCAGCATGGCTCAGCCACTGCTTTTCTCTGTGGGCCCAGAGTGCTAGCCCTCAATTCAAGTCCTCAAAACTAAAGGTTAATTTTCATCTGCTTCATTTCAGTCTCCTTCACACTAAAATACTTCTCCTCCTGTTATCCCAGTTCAGCAGGAAGCACAGCTACAGGCCTGTGGAGAGATGTGCAACTTTCCTGCAAGGACAGCAGATGTGAAGCTCAGCTGGTGTAACAGCTGCAAGGGGGACCAAGGCTGATCAGCATTACTGGAATACAAAACCAATAGCACCAGCCCCTAACAAGCTGCAATTCATGCACAAGCTTCACGTATCAGAAAGCCTGCCGTAGTCACTTTTGCACAGACAGAAAAAGACAGCAGGCTAGAGCTTCTTAAAGAGCACCAAAACATTACTTCAGCCAAAAGATGTTCCTGAAGATAGATGAACTTTTTTAAAAAAAAATCATCCCCATGCAAGACTCACTGTGGAAACCTCTTAGTTCAACAGTTCAGTTTAGCAAATTTTAAGCAAATGAGAACAGGTCCTTAAACTTGAAACTGTTTAACAATTTTTACTTTTGGCAATACTGCTAGTCTACCCAAATTATCTAACCTAACATGCTATGTTTACAAAGCTCTTCAGAAATGAAAGAAAGAAATATTTAAGACATCACTATACATTTATTAATTCAGATAAAGTAATTCTGCAAAAATCTCTTCACAGCAATGGAATTATTTGAAAATTGCCTAAGCAGTTAATCCGTTTTACAATGTATGGTCTTTTAGTAAAAGGCTGCCAGAACTTGAAATACTGCTTTAGCTTCAATAAATTGATTTTCCGCACTTCACGATTAAGCGCCTGCTCAGCAATTGAATGAATGAACCAATGAGAAGCTACTCAGTTAAAATGAGCTACTGAAAAAGAGAGCCGGGTCTTTTTATTTTTTAAGGAATAAAGATACACAAGCCAACTCTAAAAACCAGAATTCTAGATATAGATAGGAAGCACAATACATTCAGAATGAATTAACTTTAATCTCTTGCTTTGAATCCACTAGAAAACTTAATCATGCATCTTACACCCATACTTGCACTTATAATAATGTCAAAGCCACAAATAAGATATTTTACCTGGTCAGCTACTCTGTAGACATCCTGTCTTTTGCTACAGTCACAGATGTAAGAGTGTACTCTTCCTGCTCCTTTTTCTCTGGCCAGTTTAACTGCGCAGTTGAGCCCCTCTTGATTAATATCCCAGAGGACCACTGTGGCTCCAAGACTGGCAAACTTTATTGCTAAGAGTCTTCCAATGCCACTTCCTGCTCCTGTTATTAATACAATTTCACCACTAACATTCTTCTTTCCGTGAGGAACAACCAAGAACACCAGTGACTCCAGTAAGTAATAAATAAGAAGTACAATGACTTTTAATGTTTCCAGGAAGAAGTTCATCTTCAGGCTATTTCTTCAGATACCTGATTAAAAAAACCAAAACATTTATCAGATAGGGTAAGCCATAGAGAAAATGCAAACATCAACACTGCAAAAACATTTTCAGATCCATTCTAAATATTTTCTCTAGCCTGCTTTTGAGTGTTGTTTAAAAAAAAAAATACAGGCTTACACCTGCATATCTAACCTATTTGTCCTGTTTCTGTCTCGTCTTCAGGTTGCTTCCACTTTCCTCCAGGATGCAGTACACAATTCATTTATCATTCAGCAGCAGTAGGAAACACCTGCCCTCATCTGCTTTAGAAATTCCCCATCCCTCATGCCATGGGTTTAATTCTCTGCTCTGACAGAATGTGGACAAAAATAAAAAATAAATAAATGCACACTGCTACTAATAAAAATCTGCCCATTGAGTATCTCAAACAGAAATGCATGACAATTACAAATCAAAACTTACGGTTTTATCAAAGAACTTTACTGCTCACAAACTAACACTACAGGTCAGGAAAAATTCTGCTTTTAGGACCACAACTCTTCTTTGCTTTGTAGGCTCTCCTTGTCACCATGAAATCATATGCAGAACAAGTCACAGTCCCAATTGTGCTGAAAAAACATGAGCATAAGGAGCTTCAGAAGACAATATGCTTATCTCCAAAGCACACTAGGTAAATAACTGTCTGTCACTATTGACTTTTCAGCGACCTGTACTACCATAATTGAGGAGAGCCTGCTTTTGCAGTTGAACACAGTTCTTTAAGAATGCACTGCAAAGCTGTTGAGTTTCTTTTCTTCACCTCCCTGCATTAAGCAAATGTTATAGGCTTAAATCATACTATCTCAGGTATGTGTTTAACCTCAAAATCTGTACACATCCTAGAAATACTGACACCAAGCAGGCCTTTAATTCCTTGAAGGAATGTTATTTTATTTCCCAGTATACAAAATCTGTGCAAGAAATTCATCCTTGGTCAAAACAGGTTTTAATCTTAGACTAACAACATTATGAAGCAATAACATCTTTCTCAGCTAAAAGTAGAACACACTGGCACTTACACTTCAACCTTTAGCACTACATGCCTGGGCTGATTACATCTCTTAGTTACCTTCACTATCTATGTGTATAGGTAATAGTGTTTGACAAGTGCCAGCAGATAAGTACCTTAGATCTCTGCTACTCTGAGCAAAGTTCATGAAATTTAGCATGTGAACATACACGTGTGACCACCAGTCTCAGGTTTTCTACGTGGGAAACTAGGCCGGTCTTGAAAAGAAGCTGGCCTCTGCTAGAGCAGAGCTAGTTATTTCAGAAAGTTTTCTGGCAAAAATATTGGGATATCTTAAAACCGTTCTGATAACAGAAAAACATTTGCCAAACAACATAGTGGGTAGGAAAACAAGTTCTTTCCAGCAAAGTCATGGAGTGAATGCTTTCTATCGTGTACTTTCTGTTCTTCACTCTCATTAATATGTGACAAAATGTGTGTAGAGGCAGTAACACCAGTAAGAAATGAAACAAATATCAAAATAGCACTGGAACATTTTTCTAGAGCAAATATTGGCATTTCCTGTAATAGGCTCTCTTCTCTATAGAGCTATTACGGTTCTCAGCAAAAACAGAATTATAAAGGAAAAATGTTATTAAATATCATGTACATAAAAAACTGCAAGTTTTTGGAAGCGCAGCTTCTTTGTTGAGTCTAAAACAGAAGCAACAAGTCTTTAAAATAATGCAGTTGCTGAATTTAATTTGATTGCACTAATTTAATGTACTTAAAATAAAACCCTCCATTTGCATGAAAGGGAACTGGTATCTCTAGCATAGATAAGGATGTTAATCCCTATGGAAACCAAGTCAGGCAATTGCCTTCAGAGGCAATACACAATTTGACCTAAACTCAGTTTAAAATTTATGACGGCAATTCTTTAAGTAAAATATTCATATATTAGGCTTGTATAGGTCAGAGGCACATTAGATCTTTCAGAAAAGTGACTTTCTCTTAATGAAGTAGAGTTGTTTATGAATACAGATCAAAGGAGACATCCTGTTAGAATACCAACTCTGCATCCTTCAATGAGATGCTTCATTTCCACAGACACATCTCTCCCATAACCCAGATTTGACTGGGCCTCCATTCTCACTCAATGCATTAATATCGCTAATTATACCACCTAGTGTAACCAAGCATATCCACACAGACAATTAAATTTGCCACTCCCTTGGCCGATTTTGGCTTGTCAAATAAAGTGAGCAGGGATGTATTTACAGGTGAATTAACCAAGGGACTTCAGGCACATATAACATCTTAGACCACTTCTGATGCCATGTATTGTTTTTTAGTATGCCTATGTCCACACAGACGTAAGTGTGGAGGGCTTTTATGCGGTAGAGAACTATCAGACGTTCTACAATGTTTTATCAGACAGATTTCAAGTGCAGATAACTTGACAGCAAAAGCTTGTTGGCATGTGTGCCACGCTCACCACCGACAGGCTCTTGCAGACCTGACGGGGTCTTTAAGACCACCGTTGCTCACGAATCACAAGGGCAGGACTGAGGCTGGCAGCTGAACGGCACACCACTTTCGCTAGTCGAAGGACTGACTAAAGGTTGATCACGCCATCACCTGAGCAGCCTTTGGCAAGGATGAATTTTTCTCACTGTACCGAGAGAGTTGCGATCCCACAAAAATATAGCAGTCCTGTAGCCAAGGCTGCCCAAGCGTAGCAGTAAATTCCTCAGCCCCCGGAGGATGCTGGATAACCCTACTCTCACTACCAACCCAGTCGGCACGCTAAGAACCGCCACGAGCAGCGGTCAGCTGCAATGACCGCCTCACCACCCCCGTCAGGCCGCCCGCCCAGGACGCGCCGCCGCCCCCGGCCCCGATCCTCCCACCGAGCGCCCACACACCCAGCCCCGCGCCCCGGCGCCCGCCCGGCCCACAGCGCCCCAGGAGCGGGGCTACCTTCGCCTGCCGGCCGGAAGGACAGGGCACGGCACCTCCGCCTCCCGGCGTGGCGCAGCGGCTCTGGGGCAGGCGGGCGGGAGCGGTGCGGAGCGAGCAGGGGGCGCAGCAGGGCGGAGCGGAGCAGCCCTGCCTTTATCGGGCAGCCCATCCCGGCGCGGGGCTGAGCGGATGCCTGGGGGCGGGACGGGACGGGACGGACGGCCCGGCATGGACGGTGTCCGCTCCGCGGCGGCAGAACGCCGGGCTGCGGCGGCGGTCGCCGCGGCGCTATCCGCGCTCCGCCCGGGGCTGCTGGCCGCAGGGATGGGATTCAGCCGGCCGGGGGCAGCGGGCCCGGCACGGAGCTGCGGGGTTCTTCCCGGGAAGGAGAGCTGCGGCCCCGGGCGGCCGTGAGGCCGGAGTGGGGTCAAAAACTCAAAGGACAGAGCAGTTCCTTGGGCGGAGGCTCTCGGGACAACTCCCCGCACTTCCCTGGGTTTGTTGTTGTTGTTTGTTGGGGTTGCGGGGCCTTTTTTTTTGTTTGTTTTTCTTTGTGGCTTTGGTGTTTTTTGTTTTTTTTTTTTTGGTTTGTTTGTTTGTTTTAAAAAAAGTATTCAGACATGAAGTGGTTGTCACTCTGTGCTGAGACCTGCACCTAAAGGTGTGGTTGATGTAGAGCTCATCTGGCCTGAGTGAAGCCGTGCTGCGTGGAAGGGGTTTCGCCGGGGTGAGCGTGACCCTTTCAGGGTGGCGTCCCTTTTAGGGAATGAACAGCACGTCAGCTTAAAAAATGTGTTCTGGCTGTACACAGACTAGAGTCTTGCGTTTGCTAATTCAGTGAAATGCTCTTCATTTACTGCTATATATACTTAAGTCCCTTAGGGCAGCATTGTTTCAGAGGGTTTTTTAAACCATATGCTCATCCTTAAGCAATAGAACTCTGAAACTAAGAAGCTGCTGAACATTCACAACTTCAAGGAAAGTTTGAAGCATGAGAGAATGCTTAGTACCACCAGAAAAAAAATGTCTGAAGGCATTTGCACTGCAAATCATTATCATGATCATTAATATGCCTGCTTTCCAGTATTAGTGTATTAAAGCAGTACATTCAGGAGACTAATGATAGTCAAACAGTGACACTGGCTGCTGCTTACTTTTTGTGGATTGTATTGTTTAAAGTGACTCACTTAAACCAAGAAAGTGTAAAAACTCACCCCATTTATTTAATTTTTAAAAAGGTTTAAATATGTGCTATGCACTAATACTTGGAAATTAATAGCTTTTAACATTGAGAGTTGACCTTATGATTGGAGTTGGAGGCTAGAAAATGGGAGACACATCCCCTTTTCCCACCTTGTATGAAGATTTTGGGCATGTAAGAAACTTGCTGAATAAAACTGGCTGAAACAAAGTTCACTACATAGCTTTACTTTACTAATCTACATCATGAAAGACTAAAACTAGTTTGTAGAGAAACTATTTTTAAGACTGTCAGATCAGCATGTTTCACAGTCTTGTGTCAGAGAACACAAAAGTGGAATCATTATGTTACTGTGACGTAGATAGAAACACACAGTAACACACACAACAGGTGTTTAGGTAGAGAAGAAGAAAGGAAGAAGTCTCTAGTTTATTGTTGACCTTGTATATATAAGTTTCTAAACAATCAAAGATTAGACAGAGAAGTTACCACTTCTCCATCTTCACTAGTTACTTAAGAAGTCTATCTATCAAGTAATATTTTTTACAAAGAAATATAAACATAATTCTTATTTATCTTACAATTCATGAAAACTGACTCCACTATACTAAAACAAATCAGAAGGCTTATTTTCAAAAACAACATCATTACTCTTGATTCTAGTCTAGAAATGGAACCGGTGGAATTTGTAGCAGATGAGGATGCCTCCTTCTTGCCACATGTTACTTTTGGACAATTTTTTTGAGTGCTGTCAGATTCCAGGAGTGTAGAATTGGGACTGATGTTGTTTTGTGTAATGTCCCACTGGATGTCTTCAAAGGAACCCAAGTTCATTCAAGTTACAAGAGCATGTTTGAGGAACTTTTTAAGTGCTGTCACTTAAGTCTGTAGTACTTAAGCCGTGTAAGTGTACTGCTAGTCTGTAGCCTTTTTTTACTGAGGCTGTATTGTATTTTGGCCTACCTTAACTTCAGGAAAACACTTGGCATCGGTCGTTGGGTAGATACTGGCACCTCTGCTGGAACAGTGTACCCAGTAGCATACTAGAGTGTGATTTATGCTTCATGTGAATCTGTGGTAGATGGTTTATTACATTCACCTGACATCACCACCACTTAATCTTGATTATAGATGTGTCACAAGAAGCATGGATAAACCAAATAGAGAGTTAAGGTTGGTCTAAGCTGGATAAATGCAATTGCATGGTGATTAGAATAGTCATCCTCACTTTAGAGTAAAAAAACAAACAAGAATATCCTGTCATGCTGTTGGAGCCATATTCTCTTAAAAGCCCTCATATTATTTCTTTTTTTCTATCATAACACTCAAAATGCAATAAATATTTTGATATTAAAGCATCACTTATCCCCCATGTACCCCAGTTGTTGAAGTGGAATAGTGTAATATGCTTGTAAACAGTCTGATCTCTCTGCTTTCTTTGAATGCTTACTGTAGAATTCTAAAATTACCTCACTGTGCTCTTCAACATCTTCATGAGGGGAAGTGGAGGAGCAGAGAGGCAGGTACTTCACTCTCATCAGGATCCAAGGAGACAGCATGAATCTGAGTCAGGAGAGTTTTTCTTGGGAAAAGATGTTTCACTCAGACAGTGAACACTGGAACAGGCTCCCCAGGGAAATGGTCACAGCACCAAGCTCAAGAAGTGTTTGAACAATGCTCTCAGGAACTTGGTGTGACTCTTGAGGTGTCCTGTGCAGGGCCAAGAGTTGGACTTATTCTGATGTGTCCCTTCCAACTCAGTGAATTCTATATTTCTATGGTAAGTTTTCATTGGCAGTATCAGCTGCTTTAGCAATTGTAGGTATGTCGCTGCAATTGCAGCCTACACAAACTTGTCCTTAGTCACACATTGCAACTTCTAAGAGAGGTGTAGGTCTTCATAGAAACCCTAGTGCCTTGCTCATTGAAGTCAGGTGTCTCCTGTGTTGCGTCTGAAGGAAACAGAGCAAACACCACTTAGCCAGAGTTTGTCAAAATTGACTTTTCTTTTCTACTCCTGCAGAAGAAAAACAGCTGGGGCAAAGGAGTTTACAGTTAAGAGGAAGGATTATCATCCTGAACACAGAAGACTAAGTGACATTCTGAATTTTCATTTACTATGTGCATTTCCTTTGAGTGATATTTACTGTCTAATGGAGGTTTATGGAATTCTAGTTCCCTCTGTTAGCAGATTTGAAAATACAGGAATTGTAAAAATGATAAACTATTACCCACTGGTGCCCCATTCATTTCATCTGGAAGAAGTGCCACGTCCTGTTTAGTGAGGGTGAGATGTGCTGCATTAACATCTTTTCAAAGTATTTACGGACTACACAGCAAATATAACCAGCAGCTTCGGTGTTTTTCAAACATTAGAAGAGGGACAAATTCTCATTGGAAGAGGAATATGCCAGCACTAAGTATCACCATGACTTAGCCACTGGATTCTCAGGTCCCATAGTTCACTGCCTGTTAGGTTGTGTTAACAATGTCAGGACCCGCTAGATTGTTTTTAATTCCCTAAGTATTTTTGGCAGAGAACCTCATCAGAACTCGAAAATGTGTTGATAAGGGCCAGCTCTGTGATGAAATTTATCGTGTGTGCACACAGTGCAGAGGATTGTGTGGCAAGAGGAGTGAAAGCTTGCAAAACAAAACTTAATTTGGGCTCTCATGCCTCTAACCCTGGCAACAGGTAGTATTATACACAGGGGTGTGTGTTCTTTACCCATACAGGAATGCCTGTTATATCAGTGCAGTAATCAGGCAGCATTGGCTGAGCTCCCATCTGCCTCCATTCTAGTATGATGGAGAAATGTTACAGCATATGCTCAAATAGTAAGTATGTGACCAAAAGCTGTTATAAATCAGCTTTGTTTAGCAGCATGTGTTTTCTGATCCTGCATTAGGATTTTATTTGCCAATGTATGAGCTGTAACTTCAATGCACAATGAACACAGATAATCAGTTGGCTGCCACAATCAGCTGCAAAGAGACTGCTGCTATGTAGCTGTTTGCTCAGAACTTTTGCATGGTCCCCTTTGAGCCCATGGTAATGTTGTTATTAGCATCCTTACTAGAGGACCTGCCTGTACTGCAGGAGGAAGTGTCCTACAAGAGATTTTTGTCCTTCATGAAAAAAAAAATTGTGACTAGTTACTGGAGGAGTCTGAGCTAAAACATCACTTACAATGTAGGGGCTGTCAGGCTGGATTTAAAGGGAGAAGTTGGGGAAAAAAAAAAAAAAGGTAATTCATAATTCTCGCTGAATAGTAAATAGAGTGAGGCAGTTTCCTACCATTTGTGACTCTGAAAAAAGTGCTTCCTAATAAAGAGTAATGCAAGGTTTCTGACATGGAATAATTAAGAGACACAGCTGGGAAGCAAAACCAGCAAAAAAGGTTGGAGGTCTGGGAAATGAGGCAGCAAGGCTGATATCCAGTTAACAGAAAGAAAAGTAAAGCAAGGTTTTAATTTATTAATTGAATATATAGGAAAACAGTGGGTTGGAGGGTGTGTTCTAGTACAGGAATAAGTAGGAATAGGAGGAGAATACAGAATGGAAACAGCGGGGTATAACCAAAGAACAAATTTAAACCTCCATATGCTGAAGGGAAGACTCCAAGAGTGGCAGTCATGAATATCTCATCTGAGCTTGCAAATCTGTGCCCTGATGGAAAGCCAGGGCAGCCTTACATGCAGGTAGGAGCTGGAAGTGAAGAAAAATGACGGGGGAAAAGGAAATGAATAATGGTTCTGTGCCAGACCTTATCTTCATTTCTCTGCTTTTCCTTCTTTTCAAATTCTGTTGCTTTTTGTCTTGTTTTAGATGTTAAACAGCCTGGGGAGAGTGAGGTGCAGAGTTTCTACTGTATTCCAATGCACTCTGTAATGTGTGGCCACTAATTCTTTGAGTGTTCAGCTACATTCCACACCTGTGTCACTGTAAGCTACCATGAAAAAAAAAAAAATTGCTCCTTAGCTCATCTGTTAATTTGTTTTTTGAAGGAGTTGGGAGTTTCCAGCTCTGCACCATACTTTCTAGGGTATCAGCTGATGTGATAATTATTAAGTATCAGGATTTTTGCCTATTCTCATGTAAGTGCCTCTCAATAAGACACAAAGTACCCTCTGTCCCTCAGTAAAACTTTGTGAGTGCCAGAATATACTTGCATGTCTTGTGATGGTTGATTTTGGCTTGCTGTGTATTTCTCAAAAGCTGAGATAATGCTGCTAATGTCTGTGAAGAAAATAAAGGCTGATATATTCCTCTGCATTGTTGGCCTGCAAACTGGAAAAAAAATGCTATGAAAGGAAAAATTGCTTATATTTTTATGCTAACTTTTATGTCCATGATCATACTTAGCTTCCAGCTGCAATGACGTTAACCCTCGAGTCTCTGCTACGTCCAAAATCACAGCACTGTTTTGCTTTTGGATTTTAACTTGCCCTTTCCTCTACAATTTCTAAATTATTAGGGTCTTCAGCTACAGAGGAAGTCCACACATAAGCATTTTGATGAAATATTTTCTTAGAGACCATATAAATTAATGAACATTAAGCATGAAGTATTTACAGGAGTGTACTGGCTTGGACGAGGTTTCACTGTATTCTGCTGGTTACTTCAAAAGAGCCTCAAACCTGCTACCTTTGGAGTCATCCAGTTGATTTTTGAGGGACCAGAGATTAAATCACCTCTGCTTTGCCAGGTTTGATTCAAACTTAAATATCACTCTCCCTCATCTGCAAATCTGGATTTCTATGGTCCACTTAATAGTCCACTTAATATTTAAGTTGAACAACTCCATAAAAGAAGCTAAGAGTGTTCAGGCCTGATTTCCACACGGTGGTTCTAGATGTGCCTCAGTGCTACATGTTTGTGTTGCATGGTACACATGACACAACATGAAGTGCAAACTGTTTTCATCATGTAAAATTCTGATCTAAACTAGGGAGTTGATTTCTATTCAGGGCTTTGAGGTCTTAAGTAATAATGAGTCTATTGACCTATGCAGTACTCTAGGTTAGAAAGTTAGAGAATATACAGAAAAAGACATTTCAAATCCTAAAGCAGGTGGAAAAATTCTGTCCAGCTATTTTAGTCACACTTCTCAACTCTTTTTTAAGTTGTACTACATTTTGTTGTATTTTACTACATTTACACTTTGATGATTTTGTTACATCCATTTGCCTACACTTGTTTGAAACGCATCCAATTACATTTTCCCTACAATATACTGTTGTATCTTGGAGTATTACATGTAAGATTCTTATTTTAAAATTCACTGTTGTTTCATTTCAGCTCTGATTGTAATAACTGTAGCTGGCTATTGATGGAATAAACTGAGCATCATGTTGGTTGCTGGCAAAAGGCTGACGCATGTGATACCACAGCAGCACAAAGTGGTATGATGAAAAACTCTCAAGGAAGTTTGTGAAGAAAGGAAACCTGTCCAGGAGATCTTTACTCTCAGCTAACTCTAAGGAAAAAAATCTTCACTGCTTTTGTAGTCCTTTATCTTTCACTGTATTTTATACTGAAAATTGAGAAGTTAAAACTTTTTTTCCACAGCTGACTTGGAATAGCTATGGAAGATTTTGATTTTGTGATTATTTTTTTTTTTTTTTTTGCACAAGACATCACTTGCTAAGTGTGGAACCTCACCCACAGAAATCCTATTAAATCATCTCAGTATTACAGAGACAAAACTTTTTTCCCATTTTTGTTCCATTTGAATGCAGGATATTATCTGAGCACTCACGGTGTCACTTTTCATATATCTCAATATAAAGTAAGTCCCTTATATTTTCTGAAAGATCTGTATTTCTCACTATTGTTCATCTAATTTCTGAAATATTTTTCTGTACTAGATTTAAAATCTGTAACATGTTAATTCCATAGCTGAAAGACAAAGAAAGCCATTTTAAAAATGCTTTACTGTTGCCCATCTCATTTCCTGTGGTTGAAGGAGAGTTCCACCAACGTTATCTTCCTCAGCCTTCTTCCTGTTCCCTGAAATTTACACTTGGAGAAAACAAGACCACAAGACCACCTAGTTTTAGACTGGATTTTGTTTCAAAAATCTGTCAGGATGAAAATTGCTTGCTTTTTAAACCCAAATCAATGGTCTCTGAAGAAGGGAAAGAGTTCAGAAAGCATTGGGAAGCATATCAGAATAACATGCAAAGTGACATAATAGTTTTTCAGGGAAGAAAGGATAAGAAAATATAAAGCAATAATCACACCACCCACACCTTCCATGCTAAGTGAGAACTAATTCTCCTGCTTTCTACTCCCATCTCAGAAAAGATCTAGAACAATTTGGAAGGTATGCCAAAGAGTGAAGAGGCTGACACACTGTGCAATAGCTTTTGCCTAAGACATTTCAACAGTTTGGAAGAATTGAGAGGGGAGAGGTGTGATAGGGGAATATAGCATCTCAAATGGTGTGGATGAACTGAATGATTATTGTTTTCTCACAATAAACAAGTAGGTTTTAGACAAGTGACTGTCATCCTCAAGGTGTAAATGAAAGAAAAGAAACTGCCCTTTCCCTCTGCACCCTTAGTCCTGGAAATCAGACTGATTTTCATGGTGAAAATTTTAATTATTTTATGCAGGTTGATTACAAAATGAATACATACACAAGGAAAAGTGTATTAAACCCCAGTGTTTTTAGTGATTGTCTTCTAGAAGTCCCATTTCAGAGATTCGACAGTCTTTTATGTTATGTATGTAGTAAGTACTGGACACTTTGCAAAATGATTGTGGAGAATGGTCTTACTGCTCAGAGCAGCAGATTAAAGAAAGAGTGTTTCGTTTCAGAAAGCTAAATTACACACCTGATCTGACATGACTGATACCTATACAGCACTGGTGGTGACATCGTTCATTGTAGAAGAACAGCCATACTGTTAGTCCGAACATCTATTTAACCTTGCATTTTACTCCTCCTGCAGCCAGCAACATGTACTTAGGCAAACAGTGTAAGAACAGGGAAAGCAAAGAGGTGCTCTTTCCATGCATATGGATATATTCCATAGTCAGGGACTTACTAAGCCACAGAAAACAGTTTTGTGTTTAATGTTCCTGATGGATAAATGGAGAAAATATAATTGACATGCTTGTCCATTACAGCAGCTTCTGAATAATTATGGAAATGTTGCTTTTTTGACTTTTGATCTCTGGATAATGTTTGTGAAGCTTCCCTAAGGAAAAGGACCTTTTGTATGTAAGGTGCATGTTTTTGGTTTTCCATGTTAGTATGTCACACACCTATAATTAAAGTCTTGGGGTTTTATCTCACTTACCTGCCCTTGTAGGCATTAGAGAATAGGCACATAATATAAATATTATGCAATTGGAGGAACTAATAATTATTGAAGGTACCACTGAATTGGTAAACAATGTACATCTGCCTACCTGTTGCATTTTACACTGTGATCCAGGGACTGTTTTATCTGTGGATCATGCCCAACATACGACAATAGTAACTAAAAAAGTAAACTTCACTGGGCTTAAATTTGCCATATGGGGACATTTAGCTCCATTGGAAAATTTCTAAACATCTGAAAAATAAATTAGGAAGGGGAGGTCAGTAAGGAAGGTGTGAAAAAGCTTTCCATCATGTTCAACTGAGACCTCCATTTTATTTATTTATTTTTTTTTAATTGATAGGTCACCCATAGTTCTTGAAGAAAAACAGTGATCTATCAACTTTCTGAGCAAAGAAAATGCACAGGCCAGCTCAGGCACCAGTTTTCAGTTAGAAGCAACCAAAACCAAACCTGAGCTTTAAAGATTCTCATTTTCACATTGTCTGCATTTGTTTGCGTGCACTCCCAAACACTGGTGTGGACAGTTTTGTTTTGCATGTTTATGTAACTTCACAGACTGCCTTTTTACATCTGGCATAACACCGGGAAACAAAACACTGGTCAGGGAGGTAGGACCAAAGAGATGTCCCAGATGCGAACTTGACATTCCTGGTCCTTCCTAGCAAGGTGTACAGCCACAGCCTCACAGGGCCTGACTTTGCATTCAGAACGAACACCCACAAACAGACCCAGCCCGGAGCCACCAGGATCCCTCAACAGCTGTTAGTCTCCAGGATGCCTGCGAAGTGATTATAGACACCATAAATTAAATAGATGATTTTGAAACCCGACCTCTGAAGTGCCACGGCCCTCCAGAGGAAGGAACCGCTTCCCCGGCAGAACCACCTGGGAACCGGCCGGACCATCCCCCCCTCCCCTGACTGGCGCTGCCGTTACCGGTCCCACCGGGAACTGAGGAAGCGGTGATACTTTTTTTAGGCTGCACTTTTTAGAGCTTTCCCCTTTCGGCTTGCACCTTCAGTAAAAAAACCCCAAACAACCCTTCCCTTCCTGAGGCTCCGGAAAGCCAGGGGGCGAGGCACCGGTCCTCCCGGCAGCCCCAGCCGGGCCCGGCCGGTCCCCGCCCCGCGCTGCCGGGAAATGTAGTGCGGGCGGTCGCGGCCGCGGGGCCCGGGCCGGCAGTGGCGGGGCCGCAGTGCGGGAGCGGCTCGGGCCTGTGGTGCCACAAAATGGCACCTGTCGGATCGAACGGGCGGGCGGCGCGCCCGGCTCGGCCCCGTCCCTCAGGGCGATGGGCCTCGGTGCCGCAATGGTGGCACTTGAGCAACGAGGGCTGATAGAGCAATAGGCGCCTGACACAACATCGTGGGTCCCGAAATGTTTTCTCTGGGCCTCGAGCTTAGGTGTGCCCCTGTGACGACGTTTCCATGGGTGGGAAACACCTGGGTGCTTACATACGAGCGGGTTTCTACCCTGTGCTCATGTTTTGGTTGTGCCAGGTTTCAATGTTACAGGCTGTTATTTCAACCAGACTTGCTTCTCCATGTCAGCAGGTCTGGAATTTCTTTTTTGCATGTGTGTGATGCTAAAAGCTCAAGTCATCCGCTATTACTGGCTTGCTTTGTCTTCCCCACAGCCTTTCCTTTGGTGGTGGCGTGCTCTGCTCAGCTCTTGGGGTCAGAAGCAGATCACAGTCTCTCCTTTAGGAGAATTCTGTTTAGTTCCACTGAGGAGGACCTTAGTCATCCCGTATTTCCTACATGTTGTAATCCTATCAGTCTCCCAACTATCACCTCTTCGACATTTGGATGTATGACATACACACACCTTTTTATGGCCAGATTCTTAGCTCTTCTCACCACTCCCTTTTTGCGCATTACTAACTTCAACAGTCCTAAAACTCTACAGTACTTCCTACTCAACCAGCTGACCACTGTTTTATTCTTTCCACTCTTAACTACTCTCTTCAATTTTGTTTTCATTTCATCTCTTCAAATCTTAGAAATCAATCCTTTACTTACAAGTTACAACATTAAAATAGTATCTGCTTCAGTCATTCCCCATTGACCTCACATATTTAAGGAAAGACTTTCCACAGACGGGGTTGACCAGACGCTCGGCTATTAGGATGAAGAAATGTGTAGATTATGAGAGGCTGCTAGGAGATCAGTTCCCCATACAGCAAAGCCAGAGAACCTCTTAAGCATCAGGGTTGTCCGAACAGAGAATGCATTGTTAATGACCACAGGGTCTGTTTCTTTCTTCATTCTATGTTAGGTCTGGAAAGCAGGGAAAGGAGAAGCTCTGATGCACAAACCAGCTGCTCCCTCAGAGAAGCCTCATCTCTGAGGTGAAACAAGAGTAGTCAAAGATAGGATAGTGAAGCACATGGGAACGTGCTTTGCCAGCCAGGCTTATGGAGGTTAGGACTGCAGTACAAGACAGTTTCTGCTGCATGGGCCGGAACTGGAGCTAATGGGGGGCAGCAGTCTTATACTGGCACCTGTGCTCCTTGACTTCTTTTCCTTGGCACTGGAAAAGTGCTGGCCTGAATAATGCCAACCATGATCAAAGTTACCCATTGTAACTTACTAAAAGATTACTGTAAAGTGCAAAGTTTCTCTCACAAGAAATTATGGGAATACCTTGGCCACAGGCAGAACTCTTTCCAAACCCATACAAATAAATGTATGATTTAAATACTTTCTAGATCTTGCTGAATGTTCAAGTATTTAGGTGTGTCTCCACAATTTGCTGATGTTTGTTGTCCACTTCTTCATCAGTTACTGTTTTTGCTGTATCTAACTACCATAGACCATTGAACTGTTTCTGTGTGTAATGAATTGGGAATGAAATCTGGTTGGGAGGCAAAGTGCCCAAGCACAATTCACTCAGTGGCTTTCTGGTTTTATTTGCATGTTTGGTTGGTTGGTTTTGTTTCTTTTACAGAAAGAGACTGTTTCTTTGTCTGCCAGATATTTATTCTGTCGTCACAGTGATAAGGTGTGATAGAAAATTAAACCCGCTGGGGTTTATTTTGTATACTTTCCTGTAAACCTCCTTCATGTTTGGCAAACTTGCTTTGCATGTGAAAACTGAACTGTAACCACTTTGAAACTAGATCATCTTTCTAATTTTTCCTCTGAATTATTTAACATGCTCCATAGAAAATTTTGTAATACTCAACATTATTTCCTGATGGCCTTATAATTAAAAAAAAAAATAAAAAAAATACTTCCTGAATGTTGTAATTCAGACAATAGTGGATGTTTGAAGAGGTGATGGCCATTAGATGTTTCTGGAAATTACTGGACTATTGCATGTACAAAGGTTGGTGCAGTACAGAGGTTTCATGTTTAACAGGTTAATATGATTCTCAAAACAATCTCATTTTAAAGTAGATATATTTATGTTAGTGTAGAGAAATTTCCTCCGCGTGTAATTTTAATATTACCGCTAAACCTCTATGACCATGAAATCTTAAGCAAAAAATGTATGCAATGGAGGGCATGCGACTCTGCGAACAGTTGAGCCAACAGTTGACTGTCCTGAACAGCTGAGTTCAAACCAGTGGTGCCTGGATTTCAGAGCTAATGCCTACACTAATCAGTCCTTCCAGTGGAGCCATTATTTTTCTCAATGTTCTAATCTTCTTTTTGCTGGTGTCCCTTTGTAGAAGGTCCTTGAAGCAAATTTCCACCTTCATTTTGCGTTTCCTGTTTCTTTATCACTGTATCCTGTGAACTTCTTCTTGTATGTCTTTCCAGCTCCTGTGAAGATGTAATAACGCATTCCTTAATTTGTTTAGGACCTGTAGCAACCACAGTAAAAAGTACACACCAAGACATTTGATACATAATAAAATAATACCTTAATTTGATATATTACCAAGAAAAATAGGACAACTGTAAATAAGGAAGTCCTGGAGCAATTACACACATGTGGAATGAAGCAGGAACAATTGTCATCCTGCTGTGTTTGGTTTTACCTAACCTCATTACAGTTCCTGTTGTTGATGACCATCTCTCAAGTCCTGAAAGATCTGAAGTTGAATGGACAGCAGAGATGAGAGGTCTCAAAAGTAGAATATGAACTGAAGCTCACTATAGGAAGAAGTCAAAAGGCCACTTCAGATTTTAAACAGTCAGCATGCTGCCTCATACAGATAATTTTGTATCATCAGTAGATAGATTTATTTACCTCATGAACTTCTCAAATTTGTCTATGTCTGTTTGGGTTTTGCTTTGTCTATTTTGCAACACTTAGAAGCACAGTTGTAGGTCAAAACTAAATGAGTGCCGTTTTTGCAGGATATTGTTTTCCACTATTCCACGTCAGTTTGAATTTTTTTTAATCATAAATCATTATGATCATATTTCTTTTTATGGAAAGAAAACATGCATTGTTTGTACTCTACAGAATAGTTTGCTTAGGTAAAATGCAAGCTTGATAGACTTATGACTAAGTTTACAGCTCTCTATAACACCATCCATAAGCTCTTAAACCAGAAAAACAGGGCCAACACTGCATCAAAGACTCATCAGAGATAAGCTGTCTTAATTTTTCTGAACCTGACGGTCACATGAGAGAAGAGAGGATTGCATTCAGAAGGGTGAGGAAGAAGGGGCTGACCTTGTGATTTAAAAAGCTTGGCCATTAACTCAATAGTCCTGCAGGTTTCACCGCAGAAAAACGTGTTACCACGTTGTCAAAATTGTTTTGTGGTGTCTCATGCTCTTTTAGGATGTGCAGTTCAATAACATTCTGATCCCTGAAAACCAGAGTGTGGAATCAAGGTTCGTGCTAATGTAACCTTAGCTCTTCCTCATTGAACAGGTGATAATCACTTGGAGTTGCCTGATGCTGTGCCCATCTTTAGATGATGCTGAATTGAGGGATTAGGGGATTAGCTGTAACAGCTTGATAAAGGTGTTAATTAGACATGAAATGCTTCATCCTTCAGTACAGGATGGACGATGAAGGCTCTCTTCTGGGCCCTCTCCAATAGATGATCACAACGTTGATTAGAAGGACGGAACCTCTCTCCTATGAGGAAAGACTGAGAGAGCTGGGGTTGTTCAACTTGGAGAAGGTTCCAGGGAAACCTTACCGCAGACTTTGAATACTTAAGTAGCACTAGTAAAATGGATGGGGACAAACTTCTTAACAGGGCCTGTTTTGATAGAAGGTGGTGCAAAAATTCTAAACTGAAGGAGGGTACATTCAGAGTAGATATAAGGAAGGATTTTTTTACAGTGAGAGTGGTGAAACACTGAAACAGGTTGCCCAGAGAGGTGGTGGATGCCCAGTCCCTGGAAACATTCAGGTAGGATGGGGCTCTGGGAACCTGATGTAGTTGAAGATGTCCCTGCTCATTGAAGGGGAGTTGGACTAGGTGACTTTTAGAAGCTCTTCCAACCCGAAAAATTTTATGATTCTACAATCCACCCCATTTATATGTTCAAAAGACGAGAGAGATTCCCAAGATTCCCTAAGCAATCCAGAATGGCCAGAGCCAAGTTTTATATCATGTATCAGTGGTGATATCCTGTGTTCTTGTCAGGGCTGCTGATGTACAGGGTCCATAAATGTTTTAGGGGTCCATGGTAGGCCTATGTATGAAAGGATAACTTTGTCTAAGGTTTGGTGTGGCTGAGAACAAAATAACAGTTTATAAAATTTAACAGGGTTAATTCTGGGCACAAGACTGAAAGTTTGAGTGCACAGCTCTGCAGGATGCTTGGTTTAATATGTCTCATGTAGAGATGTGCTTAGATTTAGCAATTAGATCAGTATCAGACCCTCAATTCTAGAACAATATCTTCACAGATAAAATACACTAATATTAATTAAACTACAGATGCTCAAAGAAAGCAGAATTTAAGTGGTTTTGGTGTGTATCTTAACTTATTGTTTATCTTCAAAAGTCTGAATGACAATGAACATGATGCATGGTTGGTGTATGATCCTATTCTTAGCCTTCCTCTTCCTATACACAACTCTATAGAAGAGGGCTAATACTCATGCTTCAAAATAGCTAAAACATGTTGGGATCAGTGAGAGAAACAAAGAATTTGGTTTAACTGCCAAATCCCTACAGCATATCGGGGACATCCTTCTCCTTTCCACTTACCTGCTCACTTTTCCCCTAGAGACACCAGCTTTACACCAGTAAGCATTCAGCTCCCCCTCTTTAATTCCTGTTGAAGTCTTACAGGCGGCAATGCAAGTCTGTAATGAACTGGAGCTTTCCATTTTCTGTTGCTGGACACACCATAAATGTCAGTTTAGTTTTGGGTTCAGTTGTTCTGTTTACCTGAGGTATCTGATGTGCCTGGAGGTACCTCTTTATAATGGTGTGATTAGCTTTGTTATTTTTCTTTGAAAAGGAAAGGGTGAGACTCTTCTTATATTCAGCTTAGTGAGTTTATACCAAGATCTGATTGAAACAGTGAATACATTGCAGCAGCTAAATCACTATGTTGATCAGGATAGATCAATGCCTTTGGTGGAAGATGAGCCCAGGTCATTGGCTCCTCAGTAGTTTATGCACAGCGCTGGTATGTTAACAAAGAGCTTGTGATTGCTATAGTCACCCAAATCATGTATAACCACATAGTTAAAAGAAATAAGAGGTCAAGATTTTCTGGCAGCAGCTTCTGGAAGGAGCAGAGCTGAGATCTGTGACTTGCTTTTAAGAGCTTTATTTGTCTGTAGTGAAGAGACTTAAATCTCATGAAAGTGGAATGTGCTGCAGTTTTGCCCTTCCCAGTCTGAGGGTTAAATTTGCATTTCCTTCGAAGTCTCTCCAGCTAATATGAAAATAACTTCCATGTGTCACTTCTCTCCTTAAAAATAGTTGGAGTTCCTTCAAAATTATGTTTGGTATTCAGAATATACCCCCAAACTAAAATTATCCCCAAGCACTTGAATGTAGTTTTAATTTCTTTATTTCAGTTTGTTCTTGAGAGCTACAAGACCTACTCTGTTCATTCTTCAGTGCAAAAACAGCAGTATGCCAATGTACAACCATTGTCTTAAACTCCCAACACATTTCTGAATTTTAGTTTTAATAGGCTCTTTCATGTTTTTGTTAATAGAAAGAGAAATGAGGAGTGGGGTCAAGTTACTTTGTAAGGAGCACAATGAACTTGGTTTTTAGTATGTGCGGAGACCTCAGCACCATCATCTCCTGAGCCTGGCTTCTGACCACAATGACACATTACTAACCAAGATGTTTCTACCACTGATATCTTCAGGAACATTTGGCAGAATGACATAGAAGTTACATTTCCATACTTTTTGTGAACAGTTGTAGGAGAGAAGAGAGTTGAACTGAGAGAAATGCAGGAAGAATTGAGTCACTGCCTGCTCTGAGGCAGTAAACGCTTGGCCAGTCCTGCAGTGCTGTCTGAAAAGGGTGCTTTCAGTTCCCAGCCAAACTGGCAGGAGCTATGGAGAGGAGACTGAGCTATGGAGAGGAGACATCAAGAGTGTGAATCAAATAGCCTCAGCTAGGCATGCAAGGGTTGACTGAAGGTATGGCAAAGTCCTGTCTTCATAGGGAATAATTGGAAGGGTTAGGAATGGAAATGAGAGAGTGGACAGGGGTGCTGTGATGGTGTTGCTGAGGACACGTAGGGTGTTGTGCAAGGCGCATTAGTAGTGCTGTCCATGGAACAATTTGGGAGCTCTGATTACAATTGAGAGAAAGAGAAGAAAACAAGGGTGGCAGAGAATAGTTCTGTTTTCTTTTGTGATATAGTGGGATTTTAGTGAAGTGTGCAAGATCACATTTAGGACCAATAATATAGCTTTGCAGGCTATTTCACCAAGAATGTTTTTGTTTCTTTGAAGATGAGATTACTAGATGTGACAGAGCTGTCTGTCTCCATGGTAGCAGAGCAGGCTATGGAGGGAACAAATGCAAACTCAAGTTTTCATTTTGGCTAATGCTGTTTTCTCAGGGCTTGCTTCCACTAGGACACTTTGGAATGTTAAAATGAAATAAATTACTGCACATATGCTGAGTTGCACTAAACTTCTGTGTGGATGCTCTCAGTCATTGTAACTTAGGTCACCATATCTTAGCCTACTAATAAAGAAAAAACCTGCCCTTCTTCTAAATGAAAATGTAATAAAGCCTTGCTTACATACATTGTCCGGTTATTTGTCTTGACCAGACATTTTCCTTAGCGCCCCTTATGAATGAAGCCTAAAGTGAAGACAGTACTGGAGTCACATTGTTGGGCAACAAATGTCACAAGCTTAGCTGAAAGTGGTGTTAGGGTATGATAGGACCAAACATCAACTTCTTGGGAAGCTCTTGTTAACACAAATCTAAAAATATGTGCTTCTTGATGCAGAGAGGCACATCTATTATAGGACATTTCAATCTGCCTTTTTGAAAAAGTTTATAGTGAGGCAATTCTGGAAATATTTGGAGGCTTCATATTTCCTTGATCCCTGCCAAATTGGTTTCAGGCCTCATTATGGTAGGGAAACTATAAGACTGTCTGTCTTATTAGCTTACTGGCAATTGTCAAAGACTGAGTTTACAGATCAATTATCTACAAAAATCATGTCAGAAAATTTGGGAACTCCATCATAGACAAATATACTTAATTGATAAATATTTTTCACAAAGGTGTGGGCACTTCTTTCAGAGTAGGAAGTCACAGCGAAAAGGTCAACTGGTCTTGTCTGCAGGATGTATTACATGATGTTTAATATAGCAGACTGAATACAGAAACTTGTCAAAATATAATATTATAGAAGTGACCCCACTAACTGGCAGAGCTCAGTATTTCCTGTTTTGCGATAATGGGTAGAAACATGAATTTCAATATGTCTTAAATACTTAAATGCAATAAATAGGATAATTAAGATGTTTGGTCAGGTTAAAAATTTTTCACACTTTTTGTATTAGAAGAACTTCCCTTTCTTTATCTGAAAGGGCATTCCCATAGGATGACATGTAGGTGATACCTTTGTTCATAGTCGAGGGCTGACTGATTGCCAGAAGTCAATTATGTTCTGAAGGTGGAGATGCATGAGAACCACAAGACTCTGCAATAGTCCTTTGAAAGATCCAGAGCTGAAGACTCTAAGGATTCCTGTATTTTTCAGGCCATATGTCTGTCTGGACCTGAATGATATTCATATCATGTAAAGAAAATGATTCTCTAAGCTCCGTGAAAAATAAGGGATAAACACAGGAGATTCCAACTAAGAAAAAGTTCTTGCAATGAAAAAAACAAGGCAGAATCATGAAAGAAGAGTAAAGAAATAGATTATGCACTGAGGCCACCTACTGGGTATTGCTGAATTAGCAGAACAAACGGTAGAAAAAAATCAAGATTCGGTTGGCAGGAGTCCAAAACAAAACAGGAGAACTATCTTGGTCTTAAAACTGAAAAGAAACAAACAAACCAATTAAAAAAAAAAAAAAGGCGGGGGGGGGGGGAGGAGGAGGGAGGGTAAAACCAATCAAAAAAATCACGAAAACAAAAACAAATAAAAAAGGAAAAAAAAGCCATAATATTTTGGAAACTCTGATATTTTTTTTTCTCTCTGAGAAGTGTAAGAAAACTTTTAATAGGATTCCTCCTCCCTCCCTCCCTCCCTCCTCCCTCCCTCCCTTCCTCCCTTCCTCCCTTCCTCCCTTCCTTCCTTCCTTCCTGCCTTCCTTCCTGCCTTCCTGCCTTCCTGCCTTCCTGCCTTCCTGCCTCCCTCCCTCCCTCCCTCCCTTCCTCCCTTCCTTCCTTCCTTCCCTTCCTTCCCTTCCTTCCCTTCCTTCCTTCGTGTTGTATTACAATGGACTGTAGCACCTTCCCTTCCTGTGTTTCATCCTAGCTATCATCTTTCTTCATCTTTCTCTTGTAAAATCAAAGTAGGTTGTCATAAAGGAATCTAGAAGACCATTTGTAAAATGATTAATTCTGGTGCTTTAAATTAGTCCAGTTCAAAACAAATAGTATACTATATCTATGATATGTTAGAAAAGGTGCATTTTTATCTCTTGAATCGGGATATTAGAAATTATGGCCATTAAATACCCATGTTATTCCTTTTAACTTATTCTGTACAATGAACTTAGTATCTGGATGTGTTAATGGCAATACAAGGCAAAGTTACTTTGGGAAGAAGGTGGCAGTTAAACTGGCATGCTAGTGCTTCTTAGGCTTTGTAAAAAGGCATTGCCCTTATCTAAATCTGTTAAAATGAAATTTGTTTCTCAAAATACAGTGTTTATTCTTTGTCTTTAAGGTACCAATCTGTGAGCAAATTCATCAGTCCAGGAAAGTCTTTGCACCTTAGAAATATCCATGTTGTCAAGAGAGTATGAATAACTAACACAGTTTCAGCAGTGCCTTCAGCAGAACTTTGTGTAAGTGTTGCCTGTTGGTAAGACTGAAAGATTTATACAAGCTGAAGGTTCTTGATCTTTTCTGCCACTTCACTTGCAAAAATCCGTCTAAGAAGTGAACGGTTTTTGGAGGACAGAATGCCATCACCAGAAGATACCTATCTTTTAGGAATTTCATAATTTCTTTTACTTTTCACAGCCCTTTCATTTGTTGGTGTGTAAAAGTGTGAAAGAATGTATAGAAATTTGGTCACTGATTTCAGTGCAAAATTCACAGTGCAACATAATCTAAGCAGAAAACTCTTTCTACCACCTGTGTTAATACAATTTATAGCATGTAATTATTATAAATGGCTTATGGTAACACCAGATTTTAAAGCAATAAGGAGTGTCAGAGATGAGCTTTGGTGTGTCACAGGGTGAAGCAAAAGCAAGCAATGCTGTGTGGGTTTTGAGAAAAATGGTTTTGAGTGGGATGAAAAGGAAGTTAACTTCCAGGCTGGCCCATTGCTGAATACATCAAGACAGACAAGGTGATGGAATTTAGAAAAGAAATAGAACTGAACTTTGTGAGAAATTCCAGATTTCCTGACAGGGTTGGCTGAGGCCTACCTGTTGAGATGGCTGCAGGTAATGGCACTGGAATGAGCACAGTGCATCCCCTCCTTTCAGCCTGTATGCACACCTCAGTCAGACATGAAAAACTTGATTCAGCAGGAAGGATTTCCATCCAGTAGGACAGGGCAAGAGACAACCTGGTTTTCATTAAGAACCTGGACAGTTTTGGCCCCAGTTGTTATGATTTCTGCTTCTGGTTGCTTCATAACTAAATAGAAGTGAAGAATACAGAGCTCAAAAGCTTATTTCATAACATAAATACAATAACACAGGCATGTTACAGATGTAATATTGACAGGGAGAGAAGGCAGAATAAAACACGCATACTGTCTGGCCAAATGATAAGGGAGAGACTCCATTTGCCACCCAGAGTATCAGAGCAGCGTCCTGTGCTTGCTGATGCTGAAACATCAGAATCAGGGAAAAGTACTGTCAAGGCTGACAGTCTGCTGTGTGGTTTTCCAGGCTTTTCACTGCAGATTTATGGTTGGTAAGCTTGGCTTCTGAATTGCAGGGATGTATTCAATTTTTTTCCTGGCTTCAGTATGTTGCTAATCTTTTGTGCACTCTTTTTTTCTTCAGAAAAGTTCCTAGTGAATGGATTATGTATTTA
This sequence comes from Sitta carolinensis, assembly GCA_032173965.1. NCBI lineage: Eukaryota > Metazoa > Chordata > Aves > Passeriformes > Sittidae > Sitta > Sitta carolinensis. Next base: position 114,816,420 of record CM063284.1, read on the forward strand.
ACTTCTGTTTTCTCCCCTGCTGAAAACAATATACTGGTCTTTGACCAGTCTGCAAAGAGTAAATCTAGCTTTCATCATATGTGTCACTTAGTCTTTTCTGGAACCAATTATCAGTGTGATAATGTAGACACAGCCTCATACAGTATAATCAAATATACTCACAATATCAATGAGCGACTTTTGTCTGTCTGAATTAGGTGAAGCACACATTGTCATGTCAGGGAACAACTGTCTGATATCTCATAAGGAGGCTAACCATTTATATAGTTTGAAAATATCCCCACTTCGCACAGCTTATGTGGTAAATTCATTCCTTGTTTAAAAAGACAATAGTAGAGCTGGATTAATATATCCCATGGAAAGTCTTCAGAAACTTGGGAACTACACCTTGAAACTGCAAGTAGTATTGAATAAAAGTAATGCAGACACTTATGTAGGAAGGTTTACTGTCTAAAATATCTTAACTTACTCTTGTAGGTAGGAACTCCAGTCATGGCAGTTTTCTTCTACTTTTAGTGTTTGCATTTGATTCATTGTATCTCAAAATTATTCATGGTTTAGTTGAGAGAGAATTTTTAGCATGGAAATATAGCATTTGCATATCAAATATGAAGCCTTTTCATGAAATAAGATTTTGATTTTTCTAATAGTCTTTGATCTTACCTGTAATGTGTTGTCTCTGATATGCAGTCAGTTTTACAAAAAAAAACAAATAAAGTAATGATGGAATCAAAAGCTTTTCCCTGATATGGACTTCCCAAACTGTTCTTAGCAGAAGTAAACTTTTATTTAATTAGAATTACCCTTTTTCCTCATGCCATTGGCATAATTATTTTTCCATAATACTAGTATTTATTAAGCCAACTTTCATGCATAAACCACAGAAACTCATTCCAGAATAGGTTACACATTTAAGACATGAATGTTGAGGTTGAAGAATTGTTTCATTAATTTAAAGAAGAATCCCATGCATAAGTAAATTCTAATTGATTTATAATACATGTTATAATAATGTGTGGTTTTGGATTAACTATCTTAAAATTCTTACAGGAATACTAGTATAGAAATAAAACTGTTAAATATGTCTGATGTTATTCTATCTTGCCATGCACACTAGTGTGTATATATAGAGGCCTAAAACAGCTTATGACTGATCATATTTTTCCAAGCAAATAAAATTCAGAGGTTCTGGTTTTACTGACACTGTTGAAGACCACTGCTGGATCCCATTCTTTGTTTGAACAGTGGTGGGAAAAGTAACCTGTCCTTTTTTATGGACATAAAGACATGCTCCTCTATCATCAAGGGGATACTTAAAGGTTGAGTAGCAGTCCTGTTGCAAATTACCTGGGTGTTACAATAGGGGACAAATAGGGGTCAAATTTGGACCAAGACTGTATTCTGGTGCACAGTAAAGCCAACTGCGTAGTGGGCTACACTGGGAGGAGCACTGTCAGCAAATTGTGAGAAGTTATTTTGCTCATCTAATAATAAAGTTCAATAACCACAAGACTGTGGCCTGGGATGTTCAGGATGGACACTAGAGAAAACTTTATTACACTGGTAATGCAGCACTAGAGAGGGAGTCCAGGGAGATGGATAAATCTCTTTCCAGTTTTCAAATAGACAAAGCCCTGCTTGTCCCTGTAGTGCTGAATGGAAAGTTGGGTTAGAAACCCCCAGAGACAACTTCCAGTTGATGTGCTTATGATTCTGTGATAAGTCTTATGAAAAAGAAAATTCTGCCTGCCTGAAATGAAAGCTGGCAAAGTTCAACTCTGCTTAGTACATCCCATGAGTATTTTTCATGTGATTTAGGAATTATTCCAAACACAGTGACATCATTCACACAGCTCTGGATTGTACAATGGTTACACAGAATCTCTCCTATCATTCTTTGGCTGTCGATATATGTCTATATGACACAGATTTTTAACAGAAATATCTATGATGCCCCTGCAGTCTTCATCCCATCTTACTTCCCCACTTGAGGAAATAAGCACACCCTTTTCTTCAAATGCATTATTTGCAGATGTGTGCTCCATAAGAATAGAGAGCACCTTTGTACTGTGAGTTTTTAAAAAGGTTCTGTAGCAAGTGACCCATGAGTCACAAGAAAGAAGTGATCAGTCACCACAGACTTCCCAGGCTCCCTTGGGATTGTGAGAAGATTCATCATATCCGTGTTTTTCATCTTCATCCATCAGTGTCTGTCATCTGTGTTAGTAAAGAAAACAGTGTCAGAGCCTGACCACGCTCCCACGTTTATTTCTGCTGTGGAAATATTAGTGGGTTTTGTCCTTATCAGTCAGCCCTCCCCTCAACAGTGCATGGTGTTGGTTTTGAGGACAGTACAGACCAGGGATCATTCACTGAGACCAACCCATTTTTGAAAAGACAGTTTAGGTTTGTAGACTTCAGGGACTAGACATCCTACTTATTATTTGTTGCAACATAAAAATGTCAAAGATTTTATGTATCTGTGAGGAGTGGAATAAGAGATTGAGGTTTCTCAGGTGTCTCACTAGACATAAAGAAGATTCAGTCAGTGGCAAACATTGAAGTGTTGCTAGTAAATTCAAGTACCATAAAAACTGCTCATCTAGTTTCTAAGATTATTTAAGAGCTTGCAGCTGTTCTTCTGATGAAAAGAAACTGTAATGATTTACACATTTGTATCTACGGTGGATTTTGTTGCTAGTACCATTTGATGTTTCCCAGATGTTTTAGACAGTTTTTCTATTCACAGTTTTCGTGCCACCCTTGATTTCTTGACCTCTTATGTTCTCAGCTGTCTATTCACCAGTTTATTAACCCTAATCTATTTCACCTCTTCCTTATAGGAAGTCCACTTTGTGGTTCAAAGTTACCCTTGCTAGGTTTCTCTCTACCTTTTAATTTCTGTTGTGCCCTTTCAGTCATGGTCTTGGTATTCATAGTGCACATAATTGATTTTACCCAGTGGCATAATGACATTTTTTGTCTTTTTCAGTATTCATTTCCTAATAATTCACAGCATTTTCCTGAATTTCCATTGAAAATATCTTCATTCAACAATGGTATCTGATGTTTGTGTTGATATTTTTATGTAACCATGTATTATAAAATCTCACTCTGTAATAGTAATAGCCAAGTTGGGGCCATAATTAGATTTGTTTGAAAAGTTAGGATTGTGTTTTCATGTGTCATTTTACATTTGTTTACATAAAAGTGATTTCCTCTGGTATTTTTGTACTTAGTCACTCAATCTCCTGAGGCTTTTCTGTGGTTCATTTTCAGGCCTCATGATGCTGAATAACCGCATCAGCAGCACACCATGTCTCCTTCTGAGTCACACCTTTCCGTGGTCATTTTGGATATGATGAACACTTTGGATCAGGACACTATGCACTTTGTGGCAGTTGGCATTTACTCCTATTTTTTTTTTTTAACAACTGTAATAGCACAAGGGATTTTCCTGCTAGCCCTTGTCAGTGTAATTTTTAAAAACTTTGTCAAATGTCTTTTTGAATCTGTATATGCAATGTTAAATTTTCTCCCTTGTCTGTAGGCTTCTTGGTTACTTCAGCGATAGATCTGTGATGCAATTGCAGTAGCTTTCTTAAAGTGTATTAAATTCTACACTTATTCTTTATTTCTGGTATCAGTCATTTGCAGAAAACAGATAATTGCCTCTACTAAGTATAGACAGAGATACCTTGAATGATATGAATGGAAATGGACACCTGAAACCACGCAGAAAAAAATATATTTCTGGAATATATAATTTACTTGGTTTGTTTGCACTGCTTTAATGATCTTCTGTTAGAGTTGCAGTAATATATACATTGCACATCAACCATTCACAATTTTCTCAGTCAAGAAAAATTGCTGAATTGAAGTTATATTTTACTATCAGATATTTCCCGAGTACTTATGCAGAGGCATAAGTACTTTACCCTTTAGTAAAGAGATATTATTACTTTTTTCCTACTCCATTGCAATGAATATGTGGAACATATGAAGCAATACTATGGGAAGTCTGTTTTGACCAAGTACTAGTTTGTTCTATAGTGTGAATAAGAAAGTAAAGGACTGTCATGACTGGAAAAGAATTAGGTAAAGGAACTACTGACAGACTCATTGTATCTAAATATTAAATCTTTGGTCTTCATTATGATCAATTAACTAAAGAAAATGAAATGTCAGTCATTACAGAGTTAAGGCATGGATGACATCTCAGCCCCCAGTGAGTTCCCACAAGCAAGTACTTATTCTACAGAAGAAATAGGGTTACTTGATCTCAGGTCTGGACAGAGGCCTGCAGAGCCATTGAGCTTGAGTGGCTAAATGTCACTAACATAAAGAGAAAAAAATACTTAGAGAGAGCTAGCATGTTCACACCCTCTCATATACTTTCCATATTCACAGCACTCGAGAGGGTCAGCCATGAAAATGAGTTCTTTCCTCTGAAAGGGAAGGATGCTGGGGAATGTATTAAGCTGCTTTCAGTCCTTTCTGCAGGTTTGCACTGATGAGTAATTGCTAGGTGCTATTGGGCTGCTCACATGTGGTTTTCAAGAAGGATGTCTCTTGGGTCTTTTTCATCATCCAGCAAAACTCATCAGGTGACATTAACTCAAGTACTCAAGACATTACTCTGTTACTTCATACAACCATGCTGCTGTTTCTGCCTTGTTGGCTCTGTAGCTGGACAAAGTTAGCCCAAGGATGAAAAACATCTGTGTGAAACTGAACCCATGCAAGAATCATGATGTGAGGAAAGCCGTTCTGAAGAGTGCAGTCTACTTTGGAGTTAGTCGTTGCACATCTGTAATTGATCAGCTGAATCTATAATTTAGAAGTCCTTCTGCATTCCTTGATTGTGCTAAGTTTGGACATAGCATTACCCATGAGTAATGCTTTCTATAAGCTTTGATTGGCTAGAAGACCCCATCCCATGCTGGCAGACAATGACACGTTACTCAGTTATTCATGCTTCACTTGCTTCCTGGCTGGACTACAAGAGTCTGATGTGTTTGGTCACCAGGCTTTCAGCACTTAGAACAATTCACCTACAATAAAAAGCGCCTCAGCCTTTCTGTTTACTTTGAGTGTATCATCAGACCTGTCCTCAGCTGTCTACAATCTCTCCCCACGAGAAGATGGTTCTTCTTATCGCAGTGGGGTTTTTCCACAATGGCCAAAAAGTATCTAGAGCTTGGTGTTGACAACTGCATTCATCTGTCCACGCAGATCAATCCCTTTGCTCCCTAACTCCACCTCAGTAGGGGTAAACGCTGTCATAAATTTTGTCTGTCTAGGAGACAGAATGTTCTTGGAGACCACTCTGAGACAGTGAAATGAATATCCTGGGATATAAGGACAGTCTCAAACCTGACCTTCCATTCAAAATTCAAGGCATATTTATTTGACTTCTAGCAAAAACACTGAGGCAACATAATTGTTTATAATCAAACCAATTCTACCAAATAGACGAGACTTCACTGCTCAAGCATCTTCCCTCGGGAAGAAGAGGAGAGAACAAAGAGCATGCAGCAAGCAGGAAGTCATGCTGCTTAATGTGTTTTGGAATGACTTTCCAATGCCATGCTAGTGAGGTATAAAGAACTCTTGCAAAACTGAGCAGAAAGTTGCTGATAGCCTAGTTCCCATGCCATAAGCTTTTTTGTTTGTTTGTTTTTTGTTTTTTTTTTTTTTTTTTTTTGGTGCAACCTTGATACCTGCTTTTTTGGGCAACATGTAAATGGCATTGAGGAAGTAAGCACACCCTTTTCTTCAAAGGCTTTTGGTTCTGCTACTTGAACATTTTTCAATGCAGTCATGGGACATGATGAGTAAAGCTGGCTTTTTACTCTTATTTAAGATTTAGTGATTGAGGCCCAGACCCTGCAAAAACACCTGAGTTCTCTGTGCCCAGCCCCAGATTCCCGAGCCCCTGAACTCCACCTTTTACTCCCTCTGCCAGCTGCCAATTTTTTGTTAAGCTTACAGCTTTCCTATCTGTGAAAAGAGCTCTTAGGCCAACTTAACAAACACATAAACACACAAGCTAAAAAAGTGATTCACATACTGATAGGAAAGTGCAAAACCAAATAGTAATAGAGCCATAAAACTAAATGAAGATAGTGCCAATGTATTTGTTTTCTGCCTTTATGAGAATTTGTCTTCCTTCATCTTCTACCTGTTGAGAATTCAACAGAAACCTAAAAATACTTAAAACTTCAATTGTAAGACAATTTAGTGACAGAGTTATATGCACTCAAAAGAAGTACTTGCAGTGGAACCAGCATCTTGAAAACCCTGTGGAAGAGATTCATATCAAAGTTTCATGAAATACATGAGAGTAGATTAATTTCCACATCTCATTTTCCATAATATATAAATAAGTATGAACTTTACAAGGACACATTTTTTTAGCGGTCATAGGTAATTTTGATCACTGCAGACCGTGCTGAGCAAACACCAATTATAAATTACACCACATTTTCTCTTAAAAATATACATTTAAGTGTAGCCACTATTAATTGAAGCTCATTTTCATTTAGACTCCTCGTAACTTCCGGAGCCACCACTGAATCTTTTTTATACTTTGGGTGTTCTTGTCCTTTCTCAGCTGCTTGGAGCTGTTATCCCATACTGACCCAATCTACTGTGTTTGCATGCCATCTTGGCTTCCCAGCCTCTTCAGGTGTGGGACCAAGTTAGGGACAGAGAAGCTGAGAGGTATGTTAACAAAAGGCAAGTGCAGCTGAAAGGGTGCCTGCTGCCCTTCACAGAGGCAAGATTTTGCTTTTACAAGGACCATTTTCTCCAGACATCCACTGCTACTCATTTCAGAGATCTGTAAGACTCCGAGAAACTGCAAATATATTTCAGAAGTTATGTGGGACACTGGTTCTTTATTCTGGGGTGAACTGTGCATTGCATTGAGATTGTGTTCAGTTACTTTTATGCATCCAGAATACTCAGTGAGAGGAATTATCATTCCCCAGATTTAAATGTGAATTCAGTGTATGTGTTATTTGACTGTATGCTTAAACTTGTACATATCTGCACACAATGATACGGAATTTGCAGTTGAATGCCATAATGCAAGGAATTCTTTTTGCAATTTATTTGTACCACACCGTAATTCAAGAAATTACAAGTAATTAGGAAAAAAAGGACATTTTTAGAATCTCATTCAAAATTAAAAAAAATACGGCTAAAGCCAGGAAGCTTCAAGGCAATAATTTAATTTTGAGGACTTTTTTTTTTTTTTTAATTAATTTTACACTTGAATCTATTGAGAAAATGAGTTTTTAGAGAGGAAAGAAATCAGACCTGCTCTATAATTGCATATTCCTTTAAAAAATAATTTCTCATTTAATTATGATCTCGTTTGTATTAAAATATTTTCATGGTCTATTGTTGGAAGGCAGTTGTCTAACACTTCACAGTTCCATATGTCATCAAATTGAAGGTTAGAAATTACAAGCAACAAACTTCCAACTATTTACTAATGAATAAATCATAGTTTACAGAGTTTACAACAGATATTAATGAAAAATAATATTGTGTGAAAGTGCTTCTTTTCCTGCTTTACCTGCAATGTGTAAATATATATGACAATAACTTCTTTTTTTTTACTGCTTTATAAGAAAAAGATGATTATCCAGCTAGATTTATTGTGAAACTCAATGTTATGTGCTTTTAAAAAAATAATGAACAGAAATCTGTGTTAAAAAATAGAGCAATTTCATAACATCTTTTTGTTTAAACAGATATTAAGAATAACATCCTGAAAAATCTTCAGTGTCATACAGAAAATATGACCTAAAGAAAGATTAAACATAAGTAATTTATTATTCTGCAAGTGATTAAACAAGTTTTATTCACTAGTAGCAGTTTTTTAAAGTTGTCTAGTTTCAATCTTTCCTTTTCTGAACAATGATGTTATTTAGGTAGTTGAAAATCCCAAACTAATTAAAAAGAAATATTATTGTTTTCCTTGGTGCAAAAGTGAAGAGGCAAACACAGACTTCCTCTTAGCCCAAGATACTGTAAAAGTCACCTTCTTCTTCCTCATCCCCAATAAACCAATCAAAAATGAATGTGGTTAAGTCATGGTCCCTGGTATTTCTTTAAGGCTCTGGGGTTTTTAAATTAATGTCGTATTTGCAAAATTGCTCAAGAATCAACAAAAGTAGAAGAACTCATATGGCCAAGAACACGGGATAAATGCAGTAAATCGCATTTAAGTTTTACAGAGCCATTTTCTTTCATCACATAAGCCTTCCACAAACTGAGTAATTTCACTCAGTGAAAGATTGTGAGGTAAATGAACAATGTGAGCATCAGTTTTGGAAGTGTTAAACCAAAGAGACATTTCTAGTTAGGCCTGAAAATAGTGGAAGTTACCCCCACTAATGATATCTGAAAAGCCCTCATTATATCTACACCCCCCCCCCCCCTTAAATTCACAACATTTATGTTTATGTATAGTTATTGCAACACTTTGTGTTACTATTATGGATATACCCTCTTGCATTTACATTTCCAACAGTGTTATTGATGACCTGGCTGATCTTTTCAGGCTGCAGATGAAGAAAGACCCTTACTTAAATTGTCATTTGTAGTTGAGAGAACACTCAGTAACACAGGCTTCAGAAACTGGGAATTGTTGATTCCTCCTGCAGAGGGCATTTTGCCAGAGCATTCTGCTTTAGACTTATGGAAATTCTTGGACTAAATATGTGCATACATAGGACTGGAAAAATATATCTGAAGCATGTGTCTATAGGAATCCAATTCATCTAAAGCATAAAATTTGAAAACACATTTTCTTTGTGCCTCAGATTGAAAATGACCATGAGCATGACAGTCTATTTTATTGCATGGTTTTACCAGGTTTGTAGTAATGGATATTTGCTAATCAGTATTTGGCAAAGAGAAGAAAGAGACCATAAAGAGGAAAGACATCCTTAAGTGCTTAAGTAAGAATGTGCTTGAGTTTTTCCACTTCAAGCCTGATCTTTCTGATGGTGTACCCTATGTCTAAGTAGAAAATAAAATGTGCACCTGATAAAGTAAGAAATAGGGATTTTAAAAAAGTGTAAATTTTCACTTTTGGCTTTTCTTATTTTGAAGCAAATTATTTCAGTATCGATTCTCCAGTCTCACAGATTTACCTCTCAATAAAACCTGTAAGAACAGCTGCAGACATTGTGAGATTTTAACAATGAATAAATAACACTTCTTCCAGAGCCTGGTGAAATTTATAGGACTTTTTCCCACAGTAACTGACTTGTTCAAATGTTTACTAACTCATGCTATGTATAAATATTCAGGGAGGGTTCTGTGCCTGTAAATGCATGCCTAATCGGGGCCAGCTGAAGGCAACTGCAGTTTCCTGCAGCAATATGGACCCTTTTCTGGGGGGGCAGACCTAATTCGCACACTCATGTGCACAAAGCAGGCTCAAAATCTCCATGGTACTTCAGACTATTTACCTGCCTTCTGTCGCCTTTTCTTGGTCTTTTCACTGGCTACAAGATGAATATGTGCCAGCAATTCTGGTTACAGTTCTCAGCAAATTCATTAAATAGAATGTGTTAAAAGCTGAAGCTCATGGCTGATGTGCTGTACTGCTGGACAAACCTTATCGACATTTCTTGGGATATCATCTGTCTGCATAACTAAAAAGGATGCCAGCTTCTGGGAAAGCAGTTTTTTCTCTCTTGTGCTATGTTACACTTCAGGAGCTATAGCATACTGTGAAATGCTTGAGCTTTCCAATGGAAACTGAAGGAAAAGCATGAAGAATTGCAATGTTATTCGAGTGAGTGTTTGAACTGAATCTAAACTTGATGGGGAGAAAGCTTTTATTTTTCAAAACTGAAGCATATCACGAGGATACAAAGGTTTTATCACAAATATGTGTAGCCATGCAGTGGGTGTCTGTGCCTCAGAGAGCTACAGATTATCTGCCTGGTCACTCTGGTTTGGATGTGCCAGTAAAACATATCCACATGATGTGCAGGCTTTGCAGAGCCAGCAAATGAGAGAGGTTGTGGGTTTTATAACCCATTGTTTTGTTTTACACTGTTTGTCTGCAGTAGGACAAAATATTTTTTATTTGTTTCTGAGGGTACTTGCTAAGTACCTGTTGTCCATGGGGAGCTTCATCTGCTTCATGAAAAGGAGGACTAGGTCTTCCTGAGTGTATGACACTTCACCTGTACGACAGGGACATCACTCTTTTTTGACACTGCTTTTCATCCTGGATGTCCTCAAGCTTATAGCCATGTAATGCCAAAGGAAATCTTTGTTGGAATGTGAATGAGGGCAACTGTCTCCTGCAGAAACCTGCAAATACATAAATTTTCATTTTTCCAGTGATTTATTTTCCTCTTTATCAGGGCCTGGAGGACACTTGCTATTCCATGCTGGTAACTGTATCTTCACTACTCTTAGCAAACCCCATGTTCAGGGAGCTATGGGTCTCCACCCCCAACTCTTTGGCATTTTTCAGCGTTCATCCCTCTCTTTTTCCATAAATTTTGTGCAACATCATGGGCTTCTGTTATTCCATGTTACCAAGAGTTTCCATATTTGGCTCTGTCTCATGTCTAGTCTTTTGAATACAGCAGTCTTCTGTATTGAAAAATCTCTTTTTAAATAAATTGCTGTACTTCCATAAAAATTTGCTGCACGACTTTCACTCTTGTGTTCTGTCTTTTCTAGTTGCCAGGCTTTCAATTATTAGGGTATTATAAATGCCCTTGTCAAAAAACATAAAGTGCCCCTGGCATATGAATGACTACAAGATGTTTTAGAAGGCATATATGGATTTTCACATACATGGGACAGTTTTCTAAAGAAAACGCAAAAAATTATTTGCAGCTCAAAACCATGATAATTTCTCTTAACTTCGAAATGTTAACGGCAAAATGTTGCTTTCAATATTGTGATATTCAGTAGAGGGCACTCTTGTGTGCACATAGCTGATACGGCACGGTACAGTCGAGCAAGATCAGCGGCATTTAGGATCGCGCTTTTATAACTGCTATGTGAGCCTGTTTCCTTCATGTATCTTTCTTGATGTCAATTCTATTGTGCCACTGAAAGGCGAACTTCTTATTCTGGGGGCTTGTGAAGCCCGGGGATAGAAGAAGAGAGTGAAAAGAGGGACTGATCCTTCAATCTTCTCCAGGGCGAACGGGAGATATAAATCGCCACCATCTGGAAAAAGATAAAGAATTAAGCACAAGTACCCTCTGCCTTTCAAGTTTTGCCGACAGGATTCGAGGAGCAAGTGAGGAGTCTGTGAAAGTGCCTCTTAGAGATGCAGGACGGAGCTGCCGATGCTCCTCCGTCGCCGGCGGGTTTCCATCCGGGCGGCGACTGCGGCCGCCCCGGGCAGCGGAGCCTTTGTCCCGTCTGCGGCCCTCTGCTCTCACAAGACAAGCATAATTAAATGTTAAAAAAACCCCAAAACAAGCAAAAAACCACCAAACCACAGATGACGTGCTTATATGGTGTTACATCAATAGATGAAGTTCCTTGTGTGGAAGACGCCAGTTTAGCCATGGATATCCCATGGGTGCCTGGGTCGGTAACACAGAGCAGCCCCCGATGCTGAAAGCAGGGAGCGCTGGCGCTGCAGTCTGGGCACGGAGGCGCCCAGGGCAGGCCGCGCTCAGCAGCAGGCGGGACGGGGGGTCCCGGGGGTGCCGGGAGCCCCGCAGTGCCCGGTGTCACTCGCGGGAGCCCCGCAGTGCCCGGTGTCACCCGCGGGAGCCCCGCAGTGCCCGGTGTCACCCGCGGGAGCCCCGCAGTGCCCGGTGTCACCCGCGGGAGCCCCGCAGTGCCCGGGGTCACTCGCGGGAGCCCGCAGTGCCCGGTGTCACCCGCGGGAGCCCCGCAGTGCCCGGAGCGACCCGCGGGAGCCCCGCAGTGCCCGGTGTCACCCGCGGGAGCCCCGCAGTGCCCCGTGCCGTCCGCGGGAGCCCCGCAGTGCCCGGCGGGGAGCGGGACATGGGCGGGCATCCCGTCTGGGACGTCCCGTCCCCGGTAGGAACGGGAGGAGGGAGCACGTTTAGGCAGGTTTATTTTCGTGCAGGACTGTGGTCTCTCCTGCCCTCCGTAATTTCGGGAGCAGCTGGTGAGCTGAAGGAAAATTCAGCGAGAACTGTACTGTACGGGAGAGAAACCAGGGGCAAGTGGAAATTGGAAGAGGGCCACAGATTGTACCAGCAGAGGTTTAGACAGGAGGTTAAGAAAGAAATCTCTGAATAAGCAGTCAAGCAGGCATCCCAGAGAAGTGGTGGAATCACCTCCCTTGGAGTTATTTAAAGATATGTACATGTGGTCTTTGGGGACATGGCTTAGTGGTGGATTTGGCAAGTGCTGTGTTAACAGCTGGACTCAACGACCTTATAGGTCTTTTCCAACTTAAAGGAATCTATATGTGTGTGATGGAATGCCATTGTGCCAGGGTGTTCTCTGAAGTTTAAGTCGGTATGTAAAGCTGAGTTATGTCTATGTCCAAGTGCCAGACTCATGAGGACCATGACATCTTTCCCCCTTGCTCATGTACCTCTCTTTCAGAGTTATAATGGGTTATTCGGCTCCTCTTTTCTCCTGTATTCTGGCCATAGTTCAGTTCACCATCCCCACAGAGTCATGCCTTCCATGAACTAACCTGAAAATGTTGACCAGTTTTCATTTGAGATTTGTCTTCTTTTAGCTGGTAGCCAGCTATTACATCTGCTCTAGGGATGCCTCAGACACAAAGGTGCCAACTGAAAAAGAGAGTGAAATAAATAACTCATGTCCTTAATACCATCACATGATTTTGCTATTTCATCCTCTATTCCAGATCAGTAACAAATGCATGAAATGGGCACAGCCCACAGCATAGGTTTCTCTAAGGTTTCCCAAAAAGCCCACCTCCACTCTGGAAATTAATTCTTCACTCTTCCTAGCTGTCCTTCCATATTAAGCCTACCTTGCTTGCCTATACAAAGGCCTTAATTGTCTGCATTATAGCAGCTTAGCTTTCATAAGTGAAATCCAGCATTTCTAATTAACATAATATCTTAAAAGGAACCTTGGAAATTTGCATGACAATAAAGAGATAAAAATCAGAACTTGAACTCCAACTTCCTGTCTACATCTGTGTATTTCAGGACATAGTTTCCTTTCTGAAGCTGTGAATAAGAAAGGGCAGGCAAACCTTTTAGCCAAGACCACATTCACCAAAGCTTCTTTAGAAATGGGAAGTACTCATTCTTAACCTCAGCAGCATTTTTGACAACAATATCATCTAAAGTGTAAAAACCTTTCACTCCACATTGATCTCCATGGGGAGTGAGTGATGTGAGCCAGATTTTACCAGAAGGTTTTTACCTAAAATATCAGTTTGAACACCTATTGCTAATTCAATAGCCACAGGGAAGACATTTGGTGTTTCAATTGCCTTCTGCACCCAACTCAGAATTCACTGTTTCCAGCTTGCTCAATCAGTACAAGTTTATTAGTTATAAGTAATTGCTAATCTATGAAGTGAAGAAAGAAGGAATAATCCAACATATCAACAGCATGGTGATGTTTTTGCATTACATTTAGTTATAGTAAATGCATTATTTTTAATATGTTTAAACTTGGGTATAAATTAACTATATCCTTCCTGTCTGTTTTGTGATGTATATTAAATGTCCAAATATTTGAGTTGATTTCACTAAGAATATAGGTTGAAACTCCTTTACCCCATTTTTAAACATTTAAGTGGAAATCTCAGGATAGGAGATCCATCCAAACTTCCTCATCTGCTGGTGGAAATAAATTGCTGCTCTCAGAAAGCAATCAGGCAGTGAAATGAGTAGTTTGGGTCTGCCACCTTACCTCCAGAAAACTAAAATTGAATGAGACAGATCACTTACTGCTGCAGGATCATTCAGATGAGCAAATACATTTTAGCTTAAATAAGCAAGTGCTGCGCAGTTCAATCTTCAGTTTAAAGTGTGCTGCAATTCTATGTAATGTATTTTGAATTCAAACTAGCACCATCAGGAATATTCATTCTGCTGTTTAGGCTCTGGAAGGACCTTACATGACAGTTAGTGATTAAAAGGAAGATGTTCATGTGTAAGCAAAGCAAATTATATAATACTATTAAGAAGTGAAAATTAGGAAATATTCAAATAGATTTAATTAGCATTGTTTATTCAGTGGTATTTCTGTGAGGAAAAATAAGACACCTAGAAAAAATGCTGTAAATGCATTTAAAATTTATTAGTCAAATCTGTTTCACAATGACTGGTCAAAAAAAGAAAGACCAACTCCCTCTGGATTTTTTGTTCAGTCAGAGAATTTTACTAGCAGGGAAGACAGCTTTTTTGCCTTTCTGAGTATTGTGAAGCAGTATTTTTCAGAGCAATTGTCCTTGCTTCCAAGCACAAGCCTGTCCCCTTTGTGCTACGAATGGTGGCAGCCAACTTCAAACACACTTTTCCTTTTTCTGAGTTACCTACTCTTTTCTTGGTTGCTTTAATCAGGATAGGAAAAGTTGAGCTGTGGACCAGCAGTCAGGTAGGCATTTCTCAGATTTGTAGGAACAGTTTTAGCATAAATGGAAATGTGTATTACTAGAGAAACAGCCACTTTTTTTTCCAAAATATTTCTGCTGAGAATTACATTGTTTGGAAACACATTGTTACCCAGTACCTTTCTGATACATGTTTCTCAAAACGACTGCAAACTTCTGTGTTTTTTTCCCCCACATTTGTGTGGAAGCAGGAAATTGCTGGTACCACAGATGTAATTTGTTCTGCCAATATCTACTTAGATAATCCCCTTTCTGCCAAATTTTTGGCTCTTTCAACCAAATCTGTGAGTCATGTCAGTAATTCCTCGCTGTTCTTTGCTTAAAAGCATAATCTAGGGAAGAAAATAAAAATGCTGTCCCATACCTGAGAGTTTGCATACTGATTTGGCAAAGTGCTAAAAATATTTTTCTATTTGGCCTTCTATTTTGTTGTTTTTTCAGAAGATTCCTGTTCCTTTTTCTTTCTCGGTACCCTTTGGAAACTGAGTCTTAGTCAGAAAAAGGGAAAAAACTTTGTTTTTTACCACTAATTATGGTCTTTGACCATAGCAGCTAATATGTTTTATGGGAAAGCTTAAAGTGAAGTACATTCTAAGGCTATTTATTACAGACACAGTTTAAGTGCTTTTTTACAACTTCCTTGTTGAATTAGAAAATGATCACGGACCTGTTTATTTTATTTATTTGGGAAAGGACCTCCTTTCCCAAATACCACAATTTAATAAACATGATTTTGGAAGATTTACTCCTTTGATGAATAAGCAAAAAATTGTGTCCTTCCTCTGTGGTCTTTCTCCTTACTCCTGCAGCCCTGTTAGTAGGCAAGCATTCCTTACACACCATTTTCTCCAGATAACCTAAGTTGCTCTTTTTGCTTTCTCTGTCAGTGACCTAGAGCACTAGGGTAGCTCCAACTCTGTCTCAGTTTAAGGCAAACTGCCTTTCATACAAGCTGAAGTTCTGATTTTATTTTTTGGGGGAAAGGCTGTGGATGTTGTCCATGAGAACATAAGCAAGGCCTTTGACACTGTCTCCCACAGCATGCTCCTGGAAAAGGTGGCAGCCCATGGCTTGGACAGGAGCACTCTCTGCTGGGTTAGGAACTGGCTTGATGGCTGGGCCCTGAGAGTGGTGGTGAACGGTGCTGCATCCAGCTGGATCCAGCTGGGACCAGTTATCAGTGGTGTCCCTCAGGGGTTTGTGCTGGGGCCACCTCTGCTAAATATTTTTATTGATGACGTGGATGAGGGCATTGAGTCTCTCATTAGTAAATTTGCAGATGACACCAAGCTGGGAGCATGTGTCCATCTGTTGGAAGGGAGGAGGGCTCTGCAAAGAGACCTGGAATGGTTGGATAGATGGGCCAAATGCAATAAGATGAAGTTTAACAAGTCCAAGTACTGAGTCCTGCGCTTTGGCCACAATAAACCCCTGCAACATTATAGGCTGGGGACAGAGTGGCTGGACAGTGCTCAGGTGGGAAGGGACCTGGGGGTGCTGGTCCACAGCTGGCTGAACAGGAGCCAGCAGTGTGTCCTGGTGGCCAAGAAGGCCAATGGCCCCTGGCCTGGATCAGGAATAGTGGGGCCAGCTGTGGCTGGGGTTCTGGAGGGAGCCTGGCTGTCCCTGTCCACTGGCCGTGTGGCCAGGGGTAACGGTTCCCAGGCTGAGAACAGCCTAGGAGTGATAGAAAGCAGATGGCTCTCTGCCTTCCACAGGTCTCCTGATCCCTTGTGCCGAGGTTTGAAGTAAAGATCAGAGAAGGCACTTCTGCATGGAAGTATATTCTTCTGAAGGGGGTGCAAAAGAGGAAGAAGGACCCCAAAGCCCAAGCCTTTATCCTGGATCCTCCTGGGGGTGTTACCATCCGGGGACAGGTACAATGAAACAGGGTGTGGCCAGCCAGGGATAAGCTAAGCCCATGGGGGTGTTAACAGGGAGATACTACTAGAGGGTAAACAGCTTAACCAACTGAATATTCAATTACCACAGCTAGCAGGAACAGGGAGCTCATTCTTCCTCTGTACTGGGCACTGGTGAGGTCACACCTTGAGTGCTGTGTCCAGTTCTGGGCCCTCAGTTTGGGAAGGACATGGAGACGCTTGAGCGCATCCAGAGGAGGCAACGAGGCTGGTGAGGAGCTGGGAACACAAGCCCTGTGAGGAACAGCTGAGGGAGCTGGGGTTGTTCAGCCTGGAGAAAAGGAGACTTAGGGGACACCTTATCACTCTCTACAACTCACTGAAAGGCAGTTCTAGTCAGGTGGGGGTTGTTCTCTTTCTCCAGGCAGCAACAGACAGAATGAGAGGACACAGTCTTAAGCTGTGCCAAGGGAAATATAGGTTGGATATAAGGAAGAAGTATTTTATGGAAAGAGTGATAAAGTACTGGAATTGTCTGTCTGGGGAGGTGGTGGAGTCACCATCCCTGGATGTGTTTAAAAAAATTTGGACTTTCTAATCAAAATCAAAACCACTCATTGCCATGGTTTAGTTGAGGTGTTAGGGCATGGGTTGGACTCGATGACCCTGAAGGTCCCTTCCAACCTAGTGATTTTGTGATAAGAATGATACAAAAGCTTCAAAGAAGATTACCAATGACTGAACTGTCTCTGAGACAATTTTAAAGCTGTGCATGAAAAATACTAAGGATAATTTTCTAAGAGAGCAAAGAAACCTGAAGCAAAAAGCTGGAAACATAAAAATACTAGGATAAAAGGAAGGCTTGTGCACTTAAGAATTAAACATGTACAACCTCTTTCTTGCATGCAGTACCACCTAATGTTAAATGCTTTTTTCATATTTCCCCAGAAATACGATATTTCCTCTTAATAGTACAAGAGCAACACAATGCTGCAAGTGTAGTATTATCAAATTCTTCTAATGGCAGCCTTCTGCACTTTCCTTTTAGATATTTTATCAGGTTATGTTCAGAAGTATCTGAATCCATCTGTGTTGCAATAGTGTTGAAGGAGTTATTTTGAAGATATTTTGCATGTGGTGGAATACAAACCACTAAAACTCGCTGTTATCATCAGCGTCACTAGATATGATGCCATCTCCAAGATGGAAACACCTTCCATTTTCAGAGCACATGTGATGAGAATTTATCCCAGTGATGCATCAGTTGCTGTCATGTGTGGTTGAAATAATTTGTTTTCCATTGTGACATGTGTACCATGATTTGCAAATTATGGAGGTTGTTCCTTATGTTGGAATTCTGTGTGTTGCCTCTGCTGATTTATAAAAAACTTGTTCCTTATATAAAAGAAGCGGTATTTATTTTTCTGATTCTTGCTTTAGTTATCTCAGTGGCTTCTGACTTTTGTGTAAAAATATGTTCCTTCTTTGGAAAGCAGATAGTAAAAATGTAAATGGAAGGAAATAATTGATTAGAAGGTTATTGTAAAACCTTTGCAAAACAGAAAATCAGCTGCCAAAAATTATCTATTAAAAAATTATGTATATTAAATAAACACCACCAGTTTACCAGGTGGTAAACAGATGTGTGTAAGGCAAGCAGAGTCCTATGTAACATGGCTTAAATTTTGAAGAGGAACAATTTTCTTCTAATTTCCGTTACTCCCACACATTTCTCATCTCCTGCTTTTGCAGACATGGTTACAATCCTGGGTCTTCTCATAATTTGTGTGGGGACTCTCAGATTTACAAGTTTAGCAGTCAGGGCACTGATATTCCTTCAGCTTCCAGGGAAATCCATGCTATAGAACAGCTTTAGACAACAAAGTAGACATCAGGTCTAGCCTGATTTCCTACTTTCAATTCATTTGTTGTCACACTCAAAGTAGCTTTCAAAGATCTTTTCAGGACTTGTGCACTTTCTGGCTTCTTTTCCTGTTCTGTAGGAGTATCTAATTCCTTATTTCCTGTTACCTCCTAGCATGTCATCCCAGGCAAACAGGCAACACAACGGACTCTTGAGGCTGGCTCTACTCAGCCCATTCAGCTGCAGAAAAGAAAGCGTCTTTAAGCATGTAAATGTACTCAAAATGGATATTGGAACTGTTAATGTTTCATTTGTTAACTACATTTCTGAGAAAGAAGCTGTGGAGGAAGCAACAGAGCAATGCCCCCTTCCATCAACACAGTGCACTGGATCACTGAGCACCGTGGAAGCGCAGAGTTTATGAAAGCACTGAGCAATGCCTCGTGACTCTTTAAATCATTGTCACCTCAGGCACTGCTGCCAGCTGAGATTAGTTAATGAAGTGGAAGGCCACCTGACCATTTATTTGGCTTCAGCAACAGTTCTGTGCAATGGTAGAAGGCAATTAGAGCTGCATTCATTCTTTTTAAAATTAGACAGTCATTCTTTATTAGCAGTCTGTAACGTCCTGAAGAATCTGAAGTATTGAACAGAGGCATTGTATTGACTGCAGAAAGAAACTAGAAAAATCCATAATAGCAATCAATGTAGAATTTTGATCTGTTAATAGCTGTGCTCTTTGGATTGATTCTGATCTTTGTTCATCATGAAATTATATGAAATATTGAAAATCATCATGCAATATAGAAAGTAATAACATTTCACTAGGTGTAAAAGGAGAGATGAAAAATCTTTTTCTAGTTACCACAAAAAATCGCATAAGCATGAAACCTCCTTTTCCAGGACAGGCAATTATGAAAGACAGGGACAGTACACTTATACATAGTTTATGCAGCTGTCACTATTTTTTGTGTTTCTCAAGGTACAAGTAAGGTCAAAGACAAAAGCAGTGACAGAGAAACAGGGAATTTCCTGACTTCCAGTGTCAAATCTATCCCTACATAATTGTCCCATAACCTGTGGGAACTGTGAACTAAACATCTTTCCAGGGAGAGGCTGAGAAAATGCAAGTTACTCATGAAAAAGACTTCAAATAGAATTTGGAAATATGTTTTTTATTTTAATATATGAAATTAGCTTCAAATTAGATTTGAGTATTCTTAAAGTATCTTCTATAAAAGCCATCCTTTAAAAATAATAGAGTGTGATCAGACCTTTAGAAAGACGGAGGTTTTTATGAGAATATTTTCAAATTTAATGGGGCAATGGCAGTTCAGGTGATAAAGCAGAACAGGTTATCGGAATTTCTGGGAAAGTCCAGTTGTTTCTACACTGCAAGTTGCATCTCTGTCTTTGGGCTCTTATTACATGCTTAGGTACATAAATGAAGAGCATCTATGAAAAACTGTAATAATGACTTACAGGGAACACATAATGGATTTGGGTGGAAACATTGAACTCTGAAGTAAAAGAGGAACTAAGTAATGTAGAAGAATTAAATTAATGAGAAATCAAAGTTACATATAATTGCTTCTAAGGTGTATTGAAAGGTTTAGATTACACAGTGACACAGAATAATTCAAATGTTTCTTTCTCAAAATGCTTATCATTTGAATATGATTAATGTTCTTCATAAAATACTGAATATTACAACTCCCTTTATATGAAAAATGTTCTCTGAAGAGCTGTGCTGTAACAATGGGCATAAAACAAGAGCAAGAAACTGACATCACAGAGTATCTCACTATTGGTGCAGCAACACAGGCCTTTATCAGTGTTGCAGAGAACAAGGAGGGAGAAAAAATGAGAAAAAATTAAGATAAACTGTATTCCAGTATCATTTGCAGAGAGCAATTTGTTTCTGAGGTAACAGAATTTCTCCTGTAAAGATGTTTTTATCATTGAGGAATTACTTCCATGATAAAATTATTTTTAAAAAGAATTATTATGGAAGAAATAAGATGAAAGCCTCAAAAAAGACAGGAGATGATTCTCAGGAGTTGTTGATAATGCTGAGATACTTCTTAAATGGAGCACTATATTTCAAAATATGAATTTTTATTAAAAAACAGGAACACAATTCATATGTGTCTTCTGAGCTTTAATAGGAAGGTTTTGGCTTACAGTTTTAGAATTTTATTACTGGATCTATCACACTTCTTTTCTGTATGAAAAAGAGAAACTACTCCACACCAAACACCACCACCACCACCCAACCCCAAACCCTGAAATTATCTTCCTGGTATTTTCACAGAGAAGAGTGAGTTACTGATTTCTAGGACTGATAAGAAGATCTAGCAGATCACTGTGAGACTAAGAAAGTATAAGCTTTACAAATTCCTTCTTGAGACAAGCAGATTAGCTTGAAAAGAATATGGAGCCAAAACTGCCCTTGGCTGAGGTTGCAGCAATACAGAACAAGGTTTTGCAGGGTGACTGTGCAGAATAGGTGAAATATAGCTTAGAAAAGAGGGTATTATTTCCTTTACATTATTTTTAACCTACTCACATCCTGCCTATATGGTTGGTGAACTTAAAACTGCAGATGTAGGTGGTAAGATCAATAAACTTTAGCTAAAAAAACTGAAAAAAGGAAGGCATCCTGAAAAAGAGCCTTACAATGAGCTCCTTGCCTGCAAATATTTCATCCTGAAACATTTAGCATTTAAATGATGGATAGTTCACCATACATTAACATCACTAGCATGTGACACTACTTCAAGTGGGAGTCTCTTTCCACAAATCATTTTTAAATACATTTTTCTCACCTCATGACCCCTACTCTTAAGCTCTTAAGCTCTGCAGCACCAGCAACAAATCTATGCATTAAGATGTTCGGGCCCACAATATATTCACAAACATAATGTCATGTCAATTTGCATTGACTTCTGTAGTTATAGCTAAAAATGATCGTAGATCAAGCCAAATTGTGACATTTGTGCAGAACAAGGGAATCCCAATACTCAATGTATTTGTCTGCAATTGAGAAAATGATCAATATTTGCAGGAAGCAATTTAGACTTTGCTGTCTCATTAATAGTAAGAAAATATTTAATTACTCATCACCTAGAGAATTTTAAGCAATATAAACCTTGCTTTTCAAAGACAGCAAATCTCTAAAGAGCCAAACTTCAGATAGCTTTTTCCTTCTCTCAGAGAAAAGTTTTCCTGTAACATCTACTGGTATATGAAAGAATTTATTGAATACATGCATACTTTGGAAACACAGTAATTTCAATAGTGTGTACTCTTACAACTATTTGTATCTGGAAGCTTGTATGAGTTTAGTTAAGTACAATTGATTTATGATGGCAAACGAGGTCAATAGATGACTGTAATTCCTTAGGGTTTTATAAACTAAGCTTTGTAGATTCACTATTCTGCTATGTAGTTTATTTGGTTTTAAATTAAGACAATTTTGAACACTTTATGTTAGCATTTTCTGAAAATTTACATGAGGATTGATTTTTATCAATTAAGTACCAGTACGTATTTTGTGTAACTAATCTCCAAACTTCTGCTATTGGGGATTTTTTTCTTCTTTAGGACCTTTAGATTGTAATTTCATTTGAAGAGAGTGAAGAACATAGGTGTGACTTCTCTCCAAATACAAGGAGAGATTTTGCCTGTAATTTTCCAAGAATACATGAGGTATTCCTCCTGTCTTCATTTTCCCATGATTTTCAAAAGAATTGTGTTCCACACTAACAGGATACCTCATTGAAGTTTCAGTCTGAAAACAGTACAATCCATGCAAAGTTGTTGCTTGGTCACTCAACATAATACCTAATTAATTTTAAATTTTAGTGAGTTTTCAAAAGTTTCTCAGAAAACTGCCAAACATAAAGACTTAAAAGACAGTTGTGAAGATTTAAATGGCATGCTGACAAATGTAACATAGCATAAAAGAAGTAAATTTTTGTCAAGGAATCTAAAGTTATTTTTTACTGAAAATGTTCAATTAGGTAGCACTTGAGGTCTTCAGAATACTTCTGATTTCAATCCTTTTTCTTCCATCCATAGGCTTCTTCCATGCTCTCAGGGAACTTAATGTAAGATTCAAGGAATAACACTGCTTTTCTAGGAAGGAAACTGATGAGACAACATTGAATTAGCCTATTTTATATTTTTGGAAAAAGGTTATCTATAAATAAATAAATTACAAATACATTATATGTGCTCAATACTTCTAATGTCTGGCAGTGACACATTTGGCACTTCAATGCTATAAATTAGGAAAATGAATGACAGACAAAGACATTTTGTGAAAGCCCAGCCTGCAGTGGTGGCAGGGACTGGAAGCAGACAGTGCTAGACCAGGCATTGCTCCCAGTGTACCATCTCAGGAAAATTTTCAAAGTTTCTGTACCCAACTGCAGCTTACAACATTTCTTAGAGACAAAGAGGCCAGAGGAATGTTATTCATCTAGATTATTAAAAAATCAAAACCATTGTTTCTTTAAAATTTGGCACATATAACTGGATTGACTGCAGGAATATTAACTAAAGGACTGTTTAGACTTAATTTTCCTGCGGATTTTACAGGCATATGGCAAAGGAAAGAAGGTAATGCTAGAAGACAAGTAAGTCACATGCTTACATTTTGAGACCAAGTAAGTATAGAGCTGGAGGCATGAGCAGATAAAATTTTTCCTTTTTAATTGCATCCACGATCCTGCTGGCTGCATACTCTGGATCATAAACAGGAAACAAACAGGGTTTTCTGTAAAACAAGAAAAAAGGGTTATGAAATTATAAAACTTTACTTTTGAGATAAATACATGCACATACATAATTAAATAATTCCTGCATTTTCCCCCTTCCCCTTAAGTAGTCTTGAAAAGGAATCTACAAACCTTTTTATTCCTGCTATCATCAAAATAAATTAAAAACACTTTGATGATATTGTGAATTTAATGACTTTTTTGTAAGCTGACCACAATGAAGTTGATGCCCACATTGACTGCAGCTTTGGAAACTTCCAAGCTTAGCCATACCCTGTGCTGTTCTATGCATCATTGCTCTCCAGCAGTCCTTTTCTGCTGTAAATGCTGAGGTGACAGCTAAATAGACCAGGACCAGGTTTGTCACCAGCCAGGAGAAGGGCTCTGCTCTGCATACATACCCTGCTGCACGGTGATGAATGGTGCAAGCAGGAGCAGAGCACTGAAAAACCAAGATCCCTGGTACTGCACTCCTGCAGTGGCTCATTCAGTGCTTGCAGCCTCTCCCGTCACTGCAGCCACAGAGCCACCCACCAGATGCCATCACCACAGCTATTCTCACTCAGAAATACAGGACCTGACAGCACAGAGAGTGGGGAACAGTCAATAAGGACAGGTCATGGGTATCCTGACTTCCATAACTAATTACACTGCCAAGATTACTTGGGGCAGAGAACATTAGCACCCTCCTGACAAATAAGGTTCCCCTAACCCTTAAATACTGCTGTGTACCCCGAGCAGTTCCTTGACTGTGAGTTTATTATACAGGCCTTGTTATTGACTGTATGCAGGACTTGCATTTCTTTATGTCAAAAGACATAGCTGTTTGTGCCAATAGGGCAAAAAATACTGACTTGAAAATCAAATCAACCAATCAAAAACTGAACATGCTTCAGTGGCAATTATTTTTATATATGAAATAGTACAAATCTAAGCTTTACTTACGCGCTTTTGAAGCCTTTGGTTAACCTAGTACTAATAAAATAAGGGCAAATGATTGTGGTTTTAATGCCACGTTTTCCTCCATGATACAGTTCTGAACTTATGGCTTCCATCATTCCAACGACTGCACTTTTACTTGCACAATAATCTAGAAAGTGAAGTAAAGAGACATATCCAAAATTTTAAAAGCACCACAGTAAAAACCATATATGGAACTGAATTCATTATAATACTATTTAAGCCACAATATTATTTAGTTCTATCACTGGCAGTTTTGTAATTAGTATTTAAAGCATATTGGTGATCCTAACTCTGGAGATTAATGGCTCTTCCCATGAATGATGCACAGTTGCCTAAGAATAAAATTAATCCTTTTCAGAGGAGTTCTTTTCTAGTGCACTACAGAAAGATATAGGCAGATGAGGTTATTCAGCATTTTCTGTAAATTTCCAGATACTCATATACCAATCAGGCATTCTTTCAGTTCAGAATGTCTTCAACTTCTAATATCACAGGTTACGTTTCAGAAAGAACTATTTTTAGTGGTAAAATAAAAATACCCTACTTGTAAATTCTGCTTCAGCCTATTACTTCTGTTTGCTCTGCATCTGCAATACAGTTTTGTTTGCCCAGGAAGACTGAATCTCATCTAATTTTTATTGTTTGGTGAATGTATGGAACTCCATCCTTGGAGATAATCAAAGCTTGCCCTCAGACAGCCCCATGCAACCTGACCTAAGCTGGGCCTGTTTTTATCTGAGGATATGGAGCAAGTGACCTTCAGAGATTGCTTCACGCCAAATTATTCTACAGTTTTCCAATTGTTAGAAACTAATTTAATATAATGTCTTACATGTAATTTCCTAAAACTTTTTCAAATGTGTGTGAAAATTGTTGTTAGATACAATGAAATCCAATTTTGCTAAAAGACTGACTCCAAAGATTGGCATCAGAAGTAGTTTGCTACTTTTCAGGCGTTCACTCACAGTGAATAATGGAACAACACAGCCTAAAATACAACATAAGGTCTAAAAGGTTATAGCGCATGGATGGGCAGGCCCACTGCCATTAACCTTACAGTTATATGAAGAAGGCTGAATGTGGCACATATTATCAATACCAAATATTGATAATGTATCAAGGTAACCCCTAGGTAAGAGGAGGCAAATAAACACTACAGTAACACCACCAATCAGCAGAAGAAACAAGAGATCCTTATAACACTGAAGTTCAAGTTCTCATGGTGTGACCTCAGAGGTACAATCGACATGTACGAGAGGCTTGAGAAGAGACTGGGCAGCAGACCCAGACTGATGAAATAAGCTAGACTAGCAGACTGCTCTCCTGAGGGAAATAGCTGAGAATACTGAGTTTTAAATAGCTTAAACCACACTTCACTGAAATTAATTTCATTGAAAATTCTGCCAAAATGCCTTCTGTACTTGAAAAACCATACTCCAACTGAATGCGTAGTTCCAGGTATAACCCTTGTGTGTCTCAGGTCTCTGAACATTCCCCTGCAGAAAAGCTGCCATGAGAAAGCATTAAGACAGCCTGTATGCAGGGCTCCCTCCCCCTGCACGTGTATGAGCTGAATTGTCCTTCTTACATGGAGAAAAGGCAGTCTGTAAGCCTGTAAGTAAAATCTGCAGAGAGCTCCCTGTGCTGCTCCGGCACGCGGCACCGTCACGCTCCAGTGCACCATCACCTTTGGCACCCACAGGTTCTTGTCAGTACAGGCTGCTTAAGCCGAGCATTTAGAGGTGTCCAAGAAAAGTCATTAGTATGTAGATCTAATTCATAATGGCAGTTGACAATAATTACCTGATGCCCTGTAGTGTCCCACTAATCCACCTGCACTGGCTGTGCTCACCAGATGCCCACGGTTGCAGGCCACCATGGCTGGAAGAAAGGCCTTGCAAGTCTAAAAGAATATAAATATATTTATTTTAAAATCCCTTTTATAAATAGGCATAACAAAAATGTTTCATTCTAAAATTAGGCAATTCAACCTAACTTGCTTTCTGGGTCTTCAATATACAAGATGTCCAAAGAACATTTGGAAAAAAAAATTGCCTCTGTAATAATTTTTAAATGAGAGACAGCATTTCCTTGAATGACTGCACTCTGTCTGAAGATCTATAGCATTAAAAGAATCTTATTAAAAGCAGTAAACTGTATTTTCTCTGCTTTCTTGATTCCTCACAATTTGTCTATTGCCAAAGGTTTGGTACACAAGAGGGAGCTAGAAGTCAACACATTAAGGAGAGTTCAACTGTCTGTGTGCCCTTTTTGTTTCAAACCAAAACTGCCTGACAATTCCAGCACTCCAGGACACCACTGAGGGTGATACTAACTGGGAAGAATGCTAGTGTTTTATAAAGGGGAGATAAGAAAAAGAGACATGAACAGTAACCATTTTTTTTTTCAGTAGCTGAGGAGTCCTGTTAGACTCCAGATGTGAGTGCCTATCCATCTATCACTATCCTCCTGCCCTGGGTTTCTTCAGACCTGTCAGGGGAATGCCACTCCCACTCCATTTTCCTCAAGTATTTGGAAGAATAATGCAGTGTGGCTGGGGAATACTTAGAGGACTCCTATCTGCAATGATTTTCTATTGAGAACTGCCTTTTAACAAAGGAGTTGCAATGCTATATTTCTCCCTGGTGCAGGCTGTTCACTCAGACATATAAACAAAAAGTGCAAGAGAAGGCAATAGTAACACTCTCTCACAACAAAACCTCCTAAAACTAATGAGACCCCAAATAACTGCAAATTCCTTCAGTGGTAAAAAAACCCCAAAACTAATTCTTATTAGCCAGATTAGTTTTCTATGTACTTCAATCAGATGGTGACTGGGAATGAAAGCACAGCCTGAAGACTAATACGTGCAGCAAAAAATCATGGAATCATTTAGCCTGGAAGAGACCTTTAAAATCATTGAGTCCAGCTCTAAATGTGGCACTGCTAAGTCTGCCAGTAAACCATGGTTGTGTCTCCCTGAATGCTGCAAGTCTCTTACACAAGGCCTTCAGATGCCAGGAAACACGAGGAACAGGGAAGTCACATGCCATCATGTGAGCACTCCCTTCAACCACAGCTGTAACAGGTAGGGCATGCTGCACAAACTTTGATTTACCAGGGTGCTCAGGCAGGTTTATGTTAACGTTACTGAGACATAGTGAGGAGACTCTCCAATTACAGGATGATCATGAAAACATATATTCCCCCAATCAAGGTCCTTCACATCCCTATTCCAAGCTGAGATGCCACCATGTGGTTTCCACACCAAAATACTTGTCTGTACATTTTGGTCACTCATGAGTAAAAAACCCACAAAAACTTTACCCAGACTTGAGAAAAGAAGTTGATTTTCAGGCTATTTTCAAAATCTTCATCTGTAAGCTCACAGAACTTTTTCCCAATGATTGTGCCAACATTATTGATTAGAATAGTAACATCCCCAACTTCTTTCCTAACCTGAATAAAAAAAAAAAAAAAATAAACAGAAAGCTTTAGAAGGTTTCCTTGCCTCTCATGCTTCATTTATGAAAATGTTTAGTAATATTTGCAATAATTGATATATATGAAAAAGTAAGTATGCAAGAACTATTGTATTGCATCAGATCTTAGGTCCATCCAAGCCCCCCAGCCCTTGTCTCGTGGTGAAAAGCAATGAAAAAAGGACCTGGGCTCTAAAGTCTCCTTTGTGCTTGAATTTTCACATGCTGCAGCTTTGGATCTTTTGAGATGTATAAGATATCTATATCACTGTCTTTAATATATCCCAGTGATTCTCCACCCTGTCCCCCTCCCCAGATTTGTGTAATTATTCCCTGAACTCCAGAATACTTTTGGCTTCCACAAATAACAAAGGTAAAAAGTTATGAAGCTTTAGTGTGAACCATGAGCATGCTTTAACTGCAGTCAGAACATTTCCAATCCCCTAGTTTTGGTTTTGTGAGAACCTGCATCCCTCTGCTAAGCCTGCTCAACCCATTTTCCCTATAATTTCTACTGAACTGGAAAGAATTCATCTCAGATAACTCGGGGTACCAATCCTCTGAGCACAATAGCATCTACCATAAAATTAATAGATAGGTAGATAGGTAGGTAGATAGGTAGATAGTAGTATAGATAGGTAGATAGGTAGATAGATAGATAGATAGATAGATAGATAGATAGATAGATAGATAGATAGATAGAATTATATTAGTTAATAGATTGATTATCAAAGTTTTGGTTTGTGCTATGATTTGGATTTATATCAAAGCAGATGGCCAAGATTTACTTATAGTATGAAGACTCAATCTCACAGATTTCTCTGCTAAAGGTGGATGATTATCTGGGGTTTCAAAAGTTTATGACTACAAAAACATAAAAATCCCACATGTGCTGCTGTCTGGCAATTTTTTAGAAACTGTACTATTCCCTAGAGGGAAACAGGTGATTTGGTCTGGTGCCCCAACATTTGATCTTCCTTTGGCTCTCTCAGGGAACCTCAGCCTTCAGTGAAGATTTGTTTGACATTTCTCCAGCTGTGTCAGGTTTAGGCCTTCTCACTGACAAGTAGGGCTCAGATACTAGCACCTTTCCAGCTGCATAAATGAATGCAAATCCAGACACTGTTCTGTAGGGCAGAAATACTCAATTCTTCCTTTGAGGAACACATCTGTACTTTCTCCCCACTCTTTTTACTGCTGTGTCAGTCCATATGATGATCCTCTTTTTCTTGACATGACAACATATCTTCAGCAATGGCAGCGTTTTATTTACCATGGCATCGGTTGTCCTGTTTACTCACTACTACAAAATATGTGTGAAGCTTGGCTTCCATTTAGAAAAAGTCAAGCTGCTTATTCTACATTATGTACTTTTTAGGTGTCTCTTAATTCTTCTGTTAACATAATTTCTACTAGTTTTCTGTAAGACAGGTTCATAGTTTGCTTGTGTCCTCCCAAGTGCCCTTTAAGACTGCAATATTTACTATGCTTTGCTCCTTGATCATCTGTTATAGCAAAACACACATTCTACATTTCTAGCCCACCAGATCCATGTCTGATTTCCTTCAGAATTCCCAGATGGACACCTCTTGTTCCTGAAAATTAGTTGTTGTTCACTTGATCAGTTTGTTATAAAACTTCTTCTTTAGAGATTTCAATGGTCTATTTGTTCCCTAGAAACAAAACTTAAATTATAGGAAAATACTTGTGCTTTTCTCCAGTGAGCATACAAATAAAGGCAATTATTTTAACTTTCTTGCTATTGCTTTCTCTTCTGTGTCCAAGCTCAAAACTTTTCATATTACCAATCAAAAATTTGCCGGTATTTCCAAGAGTAGAGGAGGCCCATAGTTGAAACACTCTTCATCTAAGAAAATTTCTGTCTCTACCAGGACTGAACAATACATGCAAATATCTGTGAATATGTTGGTGTTGGTAACAATAATTTGACACCTTAACAGCAATTTTTAGATTTTGAACTGCTCTTTAAGTTTCTGTTGGCAGGTCAGTCTGTGCACTTCAGAATAGTGTTTGCTGATTTGGGCACAGCAAATTCTGCAGGCTGGAGTCCTGTGGCTGATTTGGTTAATGTGTTTGGAGATCAAAAATTACTGGGGGGCACAAAACAAACCTTTTGAGACTCTGCTAAAATAAGAGCAAACAAATAATTTAAAAATGTTCAGTGTTAGCTGTGGCCTACATGCTACTTAAGAGTATGGGTAAAAGAAACCTTGATTTCCAAGCCTGAGAATTGCAGTTCCAGATACTTACAGATCCTGAATCCAACTTATCTTTTAGAAATACTTTTCCTTAAGAACATTTCTTGAGGAAAAAAGGTGTTTTAAACTTTCATAACCTTGCTCAGAAAGACTTAGTCTGATTTGATTAAAATTTAAAACAACAACCACAAAATAAAGAGCCGAGCCCCCTATGTCCCCACTTTTCCACCCTCAACTCATAGAAAATTAATGTTACATTTCTGTTACATTCAACTGACAGAGGTCAAAGATGTGACTTGAGAGTCATGTATATAAGCACATACATTGAGAATTTAACAGAAGTTTACACTTGGATGAAGTTGCAGAGTGGCTAACTGGATTTTAAGTGAAGTTACACTGAGAAGCATTTTCAGGTAGCTAAAGGAAAAGTAGAAGTTAATCATGTTAATTCAATGTCCAATTTCTGAACTCTGACAATAATAATAATAGTAAGGTAATAGTTTACAAAGTGTAGGTCAGCACAACAGAAGAGGGTTTTTTTGAAAATGGAGCTCTTATTTACCTTATTTTTCACCTATATTGGTCAAAAAAGGAACAGAAGCTGAATCATTAATTTGACTGGAGACCAGCCACATCCTAATGACATGTCTGAAAACATTACATCCCACCTTACCCTTAAAGAGCTACAGTTTCCTAAACTTCCTAAAAAAGTGGGAAAGAATCCCATTTTTATTATATCCACTGATTGTCCTTTTCTTTTAAAATTATTTATTGATATCTTGAAGAAATTATTAAGCCTAGATAGGTTAATATATGGAGATAATCTCTGCTACATATTTTA
This sequence comes from Sitta carolinensis, assembly GCA_032173965.1. Taxonomy (NCBI): domain Eukaryota; kingdom Metazoa; phylum Chordata; class Aves; order Passeriformes; family Sittidae; genus Sitta; species Sitta carolinensis. Next base: position 114,847,028 of record CM063284.1, read on the forward strand.
CCATACTCTTAATCTAAACATTCCAATCTCACAATGAAGAATAAAAATGGATACATTTCAACAGAACTGATTAAACAGTTACTTTGTTGGAACCATAGTTTAACTTCCATCTAGAAACTTTTCAAAAGGAGGAAGAGCAAATGATTATTTCCCTCTAGGGAATAGTACGGTTTCTAAAAAACCCCAATACATTCAATAGAATATTCTATTAAAAAGAAGCAAAAATGCAGATCTTACCTTGTCTGCCTGTTCATAGATATCGTCCCTACTGCTGCAGTCACAGTGGTAGACAAACACCCGGTTGGCTCCATTCTGTTGGACTAATCTGCTTGTTTCTTTGTTACCTTCATCATCGATGTCCCAAAGTACCAAGGTTACTCCCAAAGGAGCCAATTTTAAGGCAACCTGCCTTCCAATCCCATTTGCAGAGCCAGTAATAAGTACTATTTCACCAGCAAAATATTTTTTGGGTAGAGAAAATATACAAAAGGCATTCTCGATAAGTAAAAAAATAAAAAATTTCAGGTACTGTAGTATCTTCTGGATGCATCTGAAGTTGAACATGATTTGTCAGGTACGAGCACCTCTCTTCTGTTGTGCAAAACCAGAAACACAATACATTACAATAGTGGGATATTGACTGAAAAAAAGAAGAGGTTGATCTTCAAACAGCAAGTTCTTTTGCAGTGTTCTTCTGTGCGGATACAAAATACATTATTAAAGACTTGTTTTGTGAAAGCTGCCTTACTAGTAGGATTAAAGCAAATGTCTTCCTCCAGATCCTACAGACCTGATGCATCACGGGTTGCTCGGCTTCCAACTCTATTTCTAAAAACGTTTAGTATCACATATTTTAGGCAGGAATGTAGCGGCAATAGCTATAGAGCACTTTGTTTTCACAGCAAGGTGATGCTAGCTGAACAAAAAAAGTACTAAACACACTGGTGCGGTATCAACCTTAGGAAGGAAGGTGTCCTCCTTAGCAGGAGACGTGACCTGTTGCGGAAGCCAGGCAATTGGAACGTTTCCTACACCGCGTGTATTTTCCAGTGCCGGCCTGCCGAAGTTACACCACGCAATCCCTTTGCCAGCAATTGACCAGCCACAGGGAAAAGCCTGGCACTTACGAGCCTTGATTTTCATCCTGCATTAGGCAGCACCACTCCCTTTACAGTGTTTGGGACGGGACAGGAGAGGCTCAGGAGAATAAGCGCCCTCGCCGTCCCGGCGGATCGGATCGGATCGGATCGATCGCATCCCATCCGATCCGATCCGACCGACCCGACCCGACCCGACCCGACCCGACCCGACCCGACCCCCCGGCGGCTGCGGCCCTCGGCCCCCCGCCCCCCCCCCCCCCCCCCCCGGCCCTGCCCCAGCTCTCACATCTTCCCCCCCTCCCTGCTCCCGGTCCCGCCGCACTCACCGCCGGCTCCTGACTGTCCCGCACCTGCCTGCCTGCCCGCCGGGACCGGCCCGGCCCGGCCCCGAGGGCTCGGCTCCGTGCGGGGGCGGCCCGGGAGGTGCGGGCGCGGTCCCGGGCGGGCGGCGCTTCCCGCTGGGCGGGAGCGGGGTGCCGGCGGGGCCGCCCGGCTCTGCGGCACAGGGTGCCGACCCTGGGCGGCTGCCCCAGGTGCTGTCGGGCGGCAGCGTCCTCTCCCACCTCGGGACATCCCGCCGCCGCCGCTGTTGGTGCTGGTGCTGCCGCGTCGGTGGCTCTCCCTCGCCCGCCTGGCCCGTTAAGTGTTGGATATTCTATTTAGGTGCCATCAAAAGGCTTATATAAAATACCCCCCCTGAGGATGAAGGCAGGTCTCAAAGCCTCAGAGAGCCGTGGTTCCAAACAAGGTGCCAAGAAATGCAAAATGTGTGGGTAACCTAACTCCCAAGTGTCCCATGCTGTACTCAATAATTATGTGGCAAAAGCAGCAGATTACGGTGAGGGGAAGCTGAAATGATTCAGCAAAGTTATGAAACAAACCAGGGAAGATGCTTGTTTATTATGATGACATTTCAAGGTGAACAACATCGGTGAGAAATGGTGTTGCAACCAGAACTTCGTAAGCTGTAAGTTAACAGGAGCAGCCTGTTTCCAAAGCACGTGCTTAAGCAAGTATGAAAACACATGACTTCATTGCTCTTATGCTGAACTGACCTCAGGAGCAGCCTGAGCCTGAGCCTGAGCAGTTATCACTCTATAAGTGATGAAAATGATAATGATGATTAATAACTTATATACCTAAATTAGATGCTTTGGTGAAGTAGTGGAATGTTACAGCTTATTGCTATCTTGAGGATGTGTGGACGTGGTAAGTGACAAGAGTCTTGGGGAACACAGAGCGATTTAGGGTACCTTGCTCACTGCCAGATAGATTTGATGATCCCTTTAGAGAATTGTTTAGCATTTTGAAATTAAATGTGTTTTGGCTTTTTGTCTCAATTTTGTCCCAGTGTTTCAAAACATTGAATTTTGTTGTCAAACTTATTCTCCTGACTGATGTATGCACTTTAACTGGTCACTAGCCCTAAACTCACCTTTCTCTGCAATTAACTTTGTATTTGTACCAGAAGCTCCATTTCCTAAATGATAATAAGAATACAGAAATGAAATTGTCCACATTTGACTGCAATGAAAAAAAAAAAAACCAAAAAAAACCCGCTGCAGCTAGAGAAGCCACAGAAACAGTTCTGTGAGTGTTTTTATTATTGACCTTCCAGTAACAAACCTTCACGTCTGGTATTTGTTTTAATCATAACAAATCTATGAAACATAGGAAACAGGACAAATGCACAAATAGGTCAATCTAAAAGCTAAAAGTACATCACTAACAATATCAAGAGCAGGAGTAACCACACAACCAAGAATACCTAAAAATGACAGTTCAGCAGCATGCTTGTTCGCCTCTGTACACTTTGTATATACTCCATGTTATGGGAAGTTAAGAGACGTCATAGGAGACTGTTGTGGTTTAATCCCAGGCATCAACCAGGCCCCATGCAGCCATTTGCTCAATCCCCACCAGTGGGAACAGGGACAGAACTGGGAGTGCAAAAACTAGAAAATCAAGAGATAAAGACAGTTTAATACAGAAAGCAAAAGCTGTGCACACAAGCAGAGCAAAACAAGGAATTAATTCACTGTTTCCCATGGGCAAGCAGGTGTTCAGCCATCTCCAGGAGAGCAGGGCCCCATCACATGTAATGGTTACTTGGGAAAACAAACACCATCACTCCAAAGGCCCCTTCCTCCTTGTTCCCCCCATATTGTATACTTGACATGATGCCACATGGTCTGGAATATCTCTTTGGTCAGTTGGGGTCACCTGTCCCAGCTGTGTCTTCTCCCACCCTCCCATGCATTCCCACACACTCATGGCAGCAGGAGAAGCAGGAAAGCTTCTTGGCTCTTTGTAAGCCCTGCTCAGCAACAACAAAGCATCTCTACATCATCAACCCTGTGTTCAGCACAAAAATCCAAAACTAAATCAGTCACTGTGAAGAAAACTACTCCAGCCAAAACCAGACAGAGGCATGTCAAATTAAGGCTATCAAGTCTATCATGCAAGTCTATTAAAATAATTCACTATCCTTTTTTTTATGTGCATAAAAATCATCAAACACATATGCTAAAATCTACCCATGCAGTGAGGGATTTGGCTGAGGTTTTCTCATGATGCAAATCCTGTGGCATACTTGCAATTGTCAAGGTGATAAAGCTGAAAGTATTTCAGTCAGTATATGCTTGTTTGATGCATGAAATTGCACAATTGCTAACAAGCAGTCATAGTAATTGTAAGTATAATTAATTTTTTAGCCATTTGATTGGTGATAAAGATTAGGGTTAGAGAATTAGTCTTGTCCTCAAGCCAGCTGGACCTTTTGAATATTTCTGGTGAATTATACACTGACTAATACTTTTTGTTACTGAAAATGTGAAGATGCTTACTTGCAAGGTGCTGAGACAAATGGTGTTGAAAAGTATCTTCACTGCTGACCTGCCTTTAAATATATGTTATTAATTACTGGTAATTATTAAATCCCACAGCTTTTAATAAATGGTTACTAAGTATTCATCAATATATTAATAAGTAATTCATGTATTATCAGCATGTAAAACTTAAAACTCTACTGCCAAAAAGAAAAATATGGATTTAGTTGGATTTGTCTTTTTAAAGCTTAATATAAGCCATTCACTTGCTGCAAACAGATGTGACAAACAAACTCTTTAATAAATGCAGACAAGGAATATTTTAACATTTTCTGATAAAATTCATTTCTGCAGGGTTTAACAGTCCCTTAGGTCTCTGCTAAATTTGTGGAAGAATTTTATTTGACTTTCAAAATGGTTTGATGTCATATCAGTGCTAACAATTAATGTAGTTGTTTAAACAATGTGGCGATTTGCATTTGTATATTTGGAAGAACAAAAAAGCTCCCAAATATACATAATCCCTCCAAAGGGGAACTGTTTAGAACTGGTAAAGACTGGTTAAAAGAGGAAAATAATCTCTCTGTAGGTTGCTAGTACTTGTTGAAGTTAGTGAATTGATATCATAAAAACAAAATGTTCATGTTTATAAGAACCTAGAAGGAAGCACATAGTGTCTGTCTGTGATAGTGAATTAAGTCATGTGATCGACTTTTAAGAGTAATCCAATATTGAATACAAGATGACAAGCGGGAATCCCTTACTACACAGTGTATGTGAGAACCTTAACTCTCCAATTTTTATAATTTTAACTTTCAGAATGGCAGAAAAAGCTCCAATTGTTTCCTGTGTCTAAACACGCTTCTGATCCAGAGGTCAAAGGCATCAGCCTGAAATCTCACCAGATAGCTATGTCTTATGTTAAATTAAATCAAAGCAATAATTTTATTAAGTTTTCCTTCTGATGGAAGGAAATCCTCAGCACGAATTTAGTGTATCTCTTGGATCTGTGCATATTCTTTCTAACAGCTTTGGCCAAAACTCAGGACTACAATGGAGCACCCACTAGGCAATGCACTCTGCAGCGAACCTGTCATCCTACCCCAAGATGAAGTTGACCAGAGATAGGCAGGAAGTGGCTGTACACCCTGTAAATGAAGAGAAAAAGGAGTTCCAGCTCACGAAACTTGGATCTTGTATCCTGAATGAAAGCATGAGTTGTTTGCTTTCCAAGGAATAGTAGGGAGCACAGAAGACTTCCTTTCCTATGGTAGTATTTTTTTTTTTCTTTTAATTGGTTCGATATACTTCATCACACAGTCAGCCAAACTAATGTAACCTCCACTGAACTGAAAATTTGTAGGTTCTGTGTGAGATAGGTGTTGTAATACTGCTGAGGCATGATCCAGGGGATAACTATAGGCTACTGCAGCTATGGGAGGGTTTGCACTTAGTAGCATGTAAGATCTTTCAATACTGTAAAAAAATCCTTAGTTAATGAATTTAAGCCATTTTCAGTGAGCCTACAGAGGCACCGCAGCTCTAGAGTTGTCAACATGTGCAGGATCCTTCTGCAGGCCTGTGCATGCCACATCCATTTTCAAAGATGTTGCTTATCTGCATTCACATCTAACCCTGCAGGTGCTTATATGCAATTATCATGTCAGTCAAAGGGCAGCTCCACCCTGTGACTGAGAAGGTGCTTGGAGTATGTGCCTTACCTGCTCCAGGGTTGTGAGCTGGCAGTATCCAGGTGTGGTGTCTGTGAGATTACAGACATATCTGGTGTAAGAGCACCGGCTGCAGTGCTTGTCTGCTGTCTCATTCCAGTGAAAACACACAGATGAGGCTACATTCCCTAGGAAGAGTGCACAGAGCACAGAGCTTGTCATTATTGTGTCTAAAGACACTTAAGAATTTAAGCTGCAGAGCCTCACATTCCTGGAAATGTGAAACATTTGGGAAAAAGCTGCTGTTGACTGTGCTCTTCACAAGGGAAGAAACAGGTGTCTTGGGGGAAAATTTAGGCAAGTGAGGAGAGGACAAAATGATAAAATTTTCTGTCATATGTGGAAAACTGGCTTTGCTTCCCAGAGTGAAATATCATATTCCCCAAAAGAAGCCAGGGAGGAGAATGACATCTTCTTTAGGTTAGTCAGACATACAAAGTTGTTTTGTATGTAGGCTGACCAGTTCTTCCTGTCAAATCAGATGCCCTTCCTCCCAATTAATTGAAAGGCTGAAATAACCCTCTTTAACTCTTTTCATCTTGAATGACAAGTATTTAGACTATTTTACTAGAAAGGGTTGTTTATTTACATGTAGGTATAATGGCACTTGAATGTACTCATAAATAATTTACATTTGTTCTTGTATACTGAAAAAAAAGAGTTCTTATTTAAGTGATGGTAGTACTGAGGACTACAGAAATGGATTACCTGATCTCTTTTAGCCTGACTAAACAATATTCACTGTACAGCTGTAGAGCCTGATAGTGATAGGAAGACTGACAGTAAGGGGAAAGAAAGATAGTATTCCTGATCAGGGAAGTATCCTTTTTCTGAAACCACTTTCTGAGATCAGGGACTAAGTTGGATTAGGCACTTTGAACTTCAACAATACAGAGCAGAAGACAAAGGGGATGTGCTGATGGATGTCTGGGCACTTAGGCTGACAACCTGCTGTTTTATAATAGCTGAAGTTTCCTCAAGGTGTGACTCAATGCACCTGCTGAACTTGAATAATCAAATAGTCTGAAAATCACTAACCAGAGAATAATTATCCTAGGAGGAAGTGCAACCAGGAGACCAGAAGAGCTAGAGTACCCTAATAGTGCCAGCAAACCACAAAAGACCTAAAACCAGTGCAAGGACTGGAGGGGATCTCTTCAGTAGTGAGAAATGTTCTTTGGAAAAGGATTTCCTCTAAGAATTTATCTTTATCACTTCTATGCCTATTTATTTTGCCTCAGGTTAAGGTCATTTAGTAATTTAATTGTTCTTCTCATTAAGATACTGAGAAACTGAATGACGATGGTATTTACATTTACACAAAGAATGTAGAGAAGATTTGTTGTCATGCTGTCACCATTTTGGTCAATCTTCACAAGTGACCTTAGCCTTTCGAGGGCCTGCAAGGCTTGGTGCTGTGATAGTGAGGTTGGTGAGTTTAAAAAGCATTTGCAGGCACCACATGTTCTGAATGATCATGACGCTGGGAACAGATTCATTTTATGCAGTGATGGTAAAACTCCTGGAGTCTAAAGGATCTTTGAAGAATCTACAAGAAGAAGATATTAATTCTGAACCTCATCTAGCCTGAGTACCTTGTTTCAGACTTTTTTTCTCAGTTACTACAGAGAAATTCAATATGATGGATACCTGGGAGTGAAACACATCCCCTGTCTTCAGTCTGCTGATCAACAGCTTGGTTAGCAAAGTTTAAGCATGCAATGATTCCCATAGAAGTTCTTTGCTTTGATTAATTTCCACTGCGCTTGTTCAGATGGAAGCTGACAGCTTTTCTTCTGGTTGATGGGCAAAGAATCAGTTAATCATGTTCTGAGAATGACTTTGTCACATTAACTGTGTCAATTGCCGTCATAGCATGACAGCTATGCTGTATTAACAAAAATTAAAATAAAAATAGTATTCTTCCACATAATATTTTTCTAGATAGACAAATGTAGTGCAGTTGAAATTTCAGGTCTTGTCGGCTAGTTATTTGCAGAGATGAAAATGTAGAGAAATGTGAAAATCCCACTGTAAAACCCATTTATACTGTAGGTCATGATTGAAAAACACTGGTTTATATGAACTAAGAGAGGCTTATGAGGCTTATCTGCTTCAACTGCTTTTATGAGAGAAAATTGCCTATCATTTGTGCTCTTGCTGCCATTGTCTCCTGCTCAAGAAAAAAACATTGCCTGAATAAGTGCTTTAGAATATTTTGCAGGGCATTAAGTCTAAAAGTTAAGATGGAGACTCTCATAGTCCTCACAGAACTGTAGGAGTGGTTTTCCTAATCTGGTATCCTGTAATTTTATATAGATTGGAATTGTGATGAGCTCAGACCAGATGAATGCGCACAAATCTCACTGCAATTGAAGCACGAGTCAGTGCATACATTTAAACAATGCAAACATTTAAAAAGTAGGAAAATACAGGGTGTCTTGTAAGCAGCCACGTGGGATGGGGAAGGTTGTGTTGAGAAACAAAGTAATGCCAGAGAGACAAGAGGCAAAGGTCATGTATGTCCTGACAGACATGGACAGCTATGAAAATGTTTAGCACTCATGATCTGTGCATAAGGAAATGCCATCCTTCCCCTTGAGGAAGCAGTACAGCACAGAACTTTTAACTAACCTTTTAGCAGAGTGATGTGCTTTTGTGACAACAATTTAACCTTGAGAGATTTCATTCCATGGTTTCAGCAAGGATTACTGTAAATGATCAATTTAGGTAAAGTCACAATCTAATTAAACAAATTCAGTCTAAATCCCTGCTGGGCCTGTAAAGATTTGTCTGTCAAATACCTCTAAGCATTTTCATTTTCTATAGCAACAGTTAATTGGATATGCAATTGTCAGTTTAAATGCTTTAAATGAGGCTGAGGAGATTAGTAATTGAATGCTCAGATTAATGATTTACAGCTGGCTTTGCTGCCCTGTTCCTTGCTTACATCTTTGCTCATGATAACTCCCTATCCTTCTCAGGTGGATGGAATAGTATAGTAGTGTAACTGCAATATACTTATGATAGAATGAAATACAGGTATGATGCAGGTTTGATGTAGCCAGTGAATTCATGTTGACACATAGAACTATTTTTAATAATGCAGGGAGCAAAGAATTATGTTCAAAATGCTAAAAGCTAAAAATCTAAGAACAGCCACCTAACCTCCACAGCTAGCAGTTGGAACTGAAGGTCACAGTCACTCTCCAATTAAAGTAGTCTTTTATGGTTTGAGTCAGAAAGCAAACCTCACTGTGGTGCGTGTTGACATTAAATCCAAGCCTGTGAGTGGAGGCTACAAAGGGATTTCTGTAAGAGGTAGTAGGATTTCAAAGGGTGTGGAAGAGATGAAGTCTGCTGTTGAAGAAAGAAACCAGACTGCAAAGTTTAGTCATGTAGAGGAGTCTCATTGGTGATGCTTGAATCTCTCATCTTGTTGGCAACTAAAGAGAAGGATGGAAGCATTATGACTCTGATAAGGAAGTGGTTACACTGTTCTCTGTGTGATTTTTAAGATCCCTTTTTACTGCTTTAAAAAACCAGAAATACACTATCCTCCTTGGGGTGTCACAGGTTTCAGGGCCAGCTAATTCCTGGAATTTCTTCATTCTCACAGCAATCCAGAGTCAGAAAACTTTACCATTCATTTGCCCTTTAAGCTGAAAATTCTAGCATGGTCTTGGTGGTATTAAAAGGAATTTTGACTTTTGTGTCCAGCTGATCACTAAAGCAGCAGTGCTTGAGGAGGAAAGCTATAAGGAAAACTTCCTGAGGCACTGAGATATATACATGAATTACAGAGCTGTGCTAGGAATTTGTCATTTTGCCTTATATGTAGGCCTCCAAAACCACTCTTAGTGACAGAGAGACTTTTATACAACATAAATTGAAAATTTAGGTTCTTCTTAATTAAGTTCCCTTAGGAATTAAAATGAACCAGTGCATATTCAGAGTCTCTGATGAACACAGTATAATAATACTTATTTCAGTATATTAAATTAGAACATGTTTCTGTTCTAAAGATTCTATCTTGGGAAACATTATCTGAAAAAGCTAACAACATTAGACGTTATAATTACTGGTATTTATTATATAGTTATAAACAATAATAAAGTAAATTATTGTAACTATTTAGAAATAACTACAAAATAATGATTGTAATAACCTTGTAGTTATTTATATTTATTATGTATCGTATAATATTTTAATTTACCAGAAATAAACAAACAGGAAATTCAAAGTTATGCTCTGCATATTTCAGCTCACAGAATATGCCAAGTTCAGCTGAAATGTGGAAATAGATTTATGGCCTTTGCTCATTATCCCAAGATTTAAGATTAGGTTTTCAGGCAGCACTTCAGCTGCAAAGCAGTTTGGTATTCAGAAATCACTATATTCATCAGCTTCTGTCTCTCTCCTGCATGTGAACTCCATTTAGTTCAGGAAATACTTTTCTTTTGTTGTTCCTTCCTGTAATTAGTACCTATTAAAAAGTCCAACTCATCCTTGTCTAACCTCAATTAGACTATCTTTTTTCCCTGTTGTTCCTAATGCAGAGGCATTAATCTCTTTGACTGGTCTGGACCCTTCCAGCATACATTGTTCATATTAATTTTTTTTTTTTATACTTACTCAGTATTCAGATCAATGATTCTATTCTGGAACAATGATAAAAGCCAGAAAAAAGGAAATGTAGAATCCTGTTTTTGGTCTCAGAATGATATTTCTTTCTTCAGAATACTCTTGCAATTAATTTTCTTTCTAGACATCAGGCTTTCCTCCTTTCTGCCCTTATTTATATAAAGCAATACAGCTATTTCAATAATCTTCTGATGAAGTGATAGTTCTAGGAATGTATTGTAAGAGGAAAGTTAGTGGAGCCTTTCAGAACTCGGACCAAGAGCAAGATGCCTTTTTTCATCTCCCAGCTCAGTAGATCCTATCTTCAACCTTATTTTTAATTTGTGATTCAGGAAACCTTGATTGATTCACTGGCACATTTTGAACTGATTTAATTTGAAATGTTAATTACTGGAAATGTTAGAACACTTTAAAGAGTGCCTGAATGATGGCATAACTGAAAGTCATAAAATTAGAAATTCTACATCAACAGAAGAAATTAGATCTTATTCTAATTTCACATCTTTTAAATTGTAATTATTAAAGCAAGAAAGCATGCGACTGGAGATATCTTCAATAATCTATTGGGACTATTCAGTTTTACTATTTCCTTCTGAGAATCAAAGTCACATCTCCCATGTACATTGCCTCCTACCTGTTCAGCCTTGGAAGAGGCTTACTCTACTTTGGCCAGCCATACTCCAGTTTTGGGTTGCATGCCCACTTAAATGTTTGTACCAAATGCTTTTATTTCTCTATATAAATTCACAGAATCACAGAATCAATTAGGTTGGAAAAGACCTCTGAGGTCTTTGAGTCCAACCTGTGAACCACCACCACCATGTTCAACTAGACCATAGCACAGCATGACACATGCAGTCTTTCTTTAAACACCTCTGGGGAAGGAGACTCCCTCACCTTCCTGGGCAGCCCATTTTAATGTCTAATTGCCTTTTCTGTGAAGAAATTCTTACGAACATCCAACTTAAACTTCCCATGGTGCACCTCAAGATTATATTGTGTCCTGTTGCTGGCTGCTTTGGAGAAGAAGAGGCCGAACCCCACTTGACTACAACCTTCTTTTAGGGAGTTGTAGAGAGCAATAAAGTTTTCCCTAACACTCCTTTTCTTCAGGCTAAACAACCCCAGCTCCTTCAAATGCTCATCAGATTTGTACCCCAGACTCTTCACCAGCTTTGTTGCACTTCTCTGGACACACCCCAGCACCTCAAAGTCCTTCCCGAACTGAGAGGCTCAGAGCTGGGCACAGGACTCCAGGTGTGGCCTCACCAGTGCCAAGTATAGAGGGACAATCACTGCCCTGGTCATGCTGGCCACACTCTTCCTGATCCATGCCAAGATGCTGTTGGACTTCTTGGCCACCAGGGCACACTGCTGGCTCATGTTCAGCCAGCTGTCAACCAGCACCCCCAGGTCCCTCTCCTCCTGGGCACTGTCCAGCCACTCTGTCCCCAGCCTGTGGCACTGCAGGGGGTTATTGTGGCCAAAGCACAAGACTCGGCAGTTGGACACTTGCACCCAACTTGGTGTCATGGGTGAATTTGCTGATGGTAGATTCAATCCCCTCCTCCAGGTCATCAGTGAAGACATTGAACAGGATTGGCCCCAGCACTGATCTCTCGGGGACACCACTAATGACTGGATGCCAGCTGGATGCATCACCACCACCACTGTCCAGGTCTGGCCAACCAGACAGTTCTTAACCCAGTGAAGAGTGCACCTGTCCAAGATGTGGGCTGCCAGTTTTTCCAGGATTATGCCATGGAAGGTGATGCCAAAATGATTTTTCCTTTTATGTATTGTTCATATACATTTATAGCTCTGTAGACTGTTATTATATAATTATACAGTTACCTAGGTTCAGTACTTTTCCTATTAGACAAATTCTTGAGGGCCTGTCCTAATCTTGCTTCTTATGGGAATCAAGGTCAAGACACCTTCCCAAGACACCTTCCCATAAACAGCTAGCGAGGAAGGTGGGCTTCAGAAGGCATCGAACCAAGATGGGGAATTACTTCATCACCTGTTTCTAACTGGGGACTCTTGTCAACTATGCTAATTTGCTAAACTTATAAAACTCTACGTGCCCTGTATCATGTGCATCTTTGGTGCATTTTTGGTGTGTATTTCAGTGTGTTGTGTATCTGGAGGGAGCTTCATTAAAATCATAACTGCATTTTACCACCTAATCTTGTTTAGCTCTTGATTTTAGGGCTCAAAAGCCAACAAAGATGGTGGCAAGGGTGTCATATTGATATAAATTTAAAGGTTTAGTTGATCAAATCACATCATTCTTCAATATGCATACTAGATTTCTTGATACCTGGAAGTCTTATTCCTTGTTAAATTACCTAGTTTTTGTTAACTGTGAAGGATGGATAAAAAACAGCTGGTAAACTGTTTGCATCATCAGGTACCCCAATGCTTGTTTTAGTTTGAAGGCCAGCAATGGTTCCTCTTTGGCTAAATTACAGGTGATTAACTTTTTTAGGGAAAAGAAGTGACTAAATGTTGAAGTGAAATATTAAGAATGTAATTCTGTTTTTTCCTGGAGTGTACATTTAAAGCAAACCTGTTGCTGACAGCTGTATCCCATGTTTGTGCTCCAGAACAACCCTAGTTTGTGCAACCCAAGGTTCTTGTGGATGAAATCATTCAGTTGATGTGTTGCTCTTCAGCCACTATGGGCAGGTACAATGGAGGAAAAAATGTGAAGACTTTTACTGTGGCTGGTGGCATCTTGAAGAACTCTATAGAAAGGTGACAGAGAACAGCTATAGATAGGTGATAGCTGAATCCTGAAGAGGCCATGGAGCTTCTCCAGGCAACTGTTTTCTGGATTTAAAAATTCTGTATTACCATTTCTTTACCGCAGAAAGAGGAAAATAGGTGCCCTGTTTTTTATCAAAGGAAAAGGAATACCCTTACATTTTAGCAAGCCTTCAGCAAGATTTTTACCACTTCAGACCACCTATACCATCCCCTAATGGCCAAGCCTAAAATCATCATAACTAATTATATGTGATGGGGCCTTCAAATGGGTTTTGAAACACACCTTAATTTTTATAAGTCACAAGCAGCTAGACAATCCCATTTCTTTGAAATTAAAGAAGAGTCAGACCATTAATACGCCCTTTTTGTAAATAGGTAGTACTGTGCAAAACTGAAATACACATACTGAATGCAGAGCCACAGAGGGTTTTAGGCAGTGCTGTGGTCAAAGCAATTTTCATCATGTTAATTTAGGTGGGAAGTGACTAGTAGTAGTCAGTGAGGGAAACCTGCTCACAGATTAGTGAGACAGGAATAGAGGAGGACAGTCAGAATTATGGAAGGAGTTGTACACCAGGATGGGATCTGGCCTTTGATGTAAGCATCGCCTGTGTAAATTGCAAAGGATCTACAATGTTAGTGCTGGCTTTGTTCTCAGATATACTGCCTTTTTGAAACAGAGAAGTCTCACCTGCAGTTTCCTATATTTCAGTTGTGCCAAAGTGATTTAAAGCAGCTGAGGAATTGAACACAAAGCTATTCCATGGAAAAACATTTGTCATGTGCCCTGCAAAACCAGGTATTTTTATGCAGTTTTGGGTAACTTTTATTTTGCAAAAAACTATCTTACCACTTTTTAAATTAGTGTTTATTATTTTAAGGCCAAGTGTACAATCCTATATTGGATGTATATCAAAGGTGTAACTAATCAAACATCTCACTGTGGTGTACACTGGAGAAATTATTTTAGTGCTTAAAGTCAAACACACTTGTGATTTTTCTTTTTTTAATGTTAATTGTTGAACACTGAATTATAAATTTAGACTTTAAATATTTATTCCATTAACTGATTACAATTATTGTTCTTGTGTCTATGAAACAGAAAACTAAAGTCAAAAGTATGTTTCAACTGTTGTGTGTGAACTACAAAATGGAAAAAAAAGCTCCTATGGCATTGCTCTGATGACTCAAAGAAAAATTGAGATGATATTTGATTAAATGACAGAAAAAATAGTACTCAGAATTTTTGCAGTTAGGATGGAGAATTTATTGTATGTACAGTTAAGCAACTCTACTGTAGATGTAGTTCTTCTTTAAAGAAAACGAATACAGTAATCAAAATAGTTCTAGCATGGAAATTACAATACAGACTGAAACTTGACTAAACCAGAAATCAGTTATTTGACTTGAAAGAACACAGAACCTGAAACAACAAATTGCAGTTTGCATCATTAACCAAGGACAGTAAAAAACTGTACAGTACAAGCAACACGTTACAATAAGTTATGACAAATAAGGCAGTCTTTCTCATTTAGGACAAAAGGGATAAAAGGAAAGGTATTAAAATCTCATAAAACCACCGTATCTCTTTTCCATCTCTGGGACTTCTTTGGAATAAGTTTCCCCATCTTCTTCTGAAGGGAGAATGGAGTTGGCAAAGCGCTTAAGAAACCCACCATACCTTTTCTGGTAATCCAGCCACCACTCTGGCCTGCCCACTCTTCTCATGAAGCCACCGTATCTCTTTTGCAGCTCCTTGGCCTCATCTTCCAATTCAGGGCTGCGTTTTACGCTTCTCATGAAGCCTCCATACCTTTTGCTGACATCGCCGTCATTTTCATTCATCTCTCCATAGTGTGCCGCTTCAGGGTTCTCCCCTGTTCCTAGAAGCTCCTTCAGCAGATCAGAGGAGTTGGCAAGGGCATCGTCATCTGAGTCTTTCTTCATAAACCCTCCATACCTCTTAGCCAGGATTTCTCCTCCATTGGCTTCATCCTCTGGTTCTGCCCGATAGAGCTCATCCATTTTCTTCATGAACCCCCCATATCTTTTCATGAAGCCTCCGTACTTCTTCGCAAGCAAATGGTTCTCATCCAGCTCTTTCTTGTCTCCTGGAGCAATGTTGCCATCCTCAGAAAGATCCAGCTTTGCCAGTTGCAAGAGCTCCTTGCAGGTCTCCCAGGCTTTGGCAGAAGGCAGTTTTCCTTCACATTCTAGTGTACACGCCTGAAAAATGGATGTAGTTTACTGAGAATGATTTGATAGTAACTATCGCCTCACTATGACCTTATCTTAGATTTACTTGTTTATAAAAGAGCATGAGTGAGCCTCTCTTTGTGAGTGGCTTGGAAGAAATGCTTTTGGGAACAGCTGATTTGGTATCTGTCTGTTTTGAAGTTCTTCATATCCCTCTCTGAAGGACAAGGCAGTCTCCACTCTAAGAGACAGACTACCAGATAATATGAATTGTGAGTCTTCTATGTCAAGGTTGCCCCTATGTTTCTGCTTCAAAGGAAGCCACAAGTACATTTCCTGTATCTCCCTTACACTCTGTGAGTTATGATTTTTCATTTTTTAAAAATTTACTTCTGGGAAAAACCAATGTGGTTTGCTTCCTAATGCAAGTGTAGAAGCGTATTCAATCTTCATAATTAAAAGCATAATTCTGAAATTTTAGAAAAGAAGTTTTCACAGTGTGGTCACTGCAAAGAAGCCAGCTGTACAGTACTGTTCAGTATCTTCAACACACAGCATAGCTTTAAAGGCTCTGTGTTGCCATTAGTTTCTCTTTGTGGAACAGATCATTCCAATACGTACCAATAGAAAAGTAGAAATACAGGCTCTCAGGGCAGGATCAAAGTTCCATTTTTGCTAGCTGGGAAGCAGTGACCATCAAAGAGAGGGAAAAAAACCTAAGCTGTGTTGTTTTTGACTGTATTGAAAAATTTTCAGGCTGGAACATAAAAAAAGCTTTCAGTACATTATGCATATCTCATAACCTGTCTTGTGATGATAATAACATAGATATTAGCTACTATTATCTCTCTTGTGTCAGGGGAATTTACTTCTTGTGCAGCCATACCCTTCAGTTGTAAAATAAGGCTATCCCAGTGTTTTTTAACTTGTTCGTGGTTTTCATACCACAATAGGTAAAGAAAATTCATCAATATTTTCAATAAGAGAAACACTCATTCTGACTATAGATAACATGTTCTAAGGATCTTAACATACTTAAAAGTGTGAAATTAAACTCCAGCACAGCTCTCTCTGATAGCTCATTGTCCACTGCACAATCTGTGTTTTGAGCCTCACTTTAGTCTGAGAAATTTAAATATGGGGTTGTTTTTGGTATGATCACAAGAAAATTAAAGGGATTTATGGATTTTGTAACGCAATAATTTAGCTGGCAGTACATGCTTATTACTATATACTATAGTCATGCTATAAAGAGAGTAAGATTTCAGTTGTAGTCTGACTTTGGAATTGCTCTAAATCAAAGCAAGAATAGGTCTCTCCCTTTCTCAGATAGCTTTAATAACCTCCTATTGTCAGATGAACATACTCCATAAGTGTGAGTGACCAGGCACAATGTGAAAAGTCTGGTATCTTACAAATATGATGTGATAAATTCAGTTATTATGCTACTAGATATGAATATCCAGAAACAAGAGATTCCAAGAATTGTTCATACATATTTGACAAATACAAGGTATGCTACATTGCTTCTTTACCTATTTAGTTAATATACATTGTTACAGAATAGGACTTTGATTCTTTCTTTAATGATTACTGAAGGTATGCAAGAGAGACTGTCAATATAGACATGCGGAACATATACTCTGAAAAGCCCTCCCTCCATAAGGGCAAACTGCCACTTTTTTTACCCTAGTTGACATCAAAACTAAAGTTTGATTGAAAGCCAATGTAAGCAAAGAGGAAAAAAAAAATGTAGAGGGAACTATTTTACCAGCTGTTCAAATAATATTGCTCTCCTGAGCCTGCTATGGTTTAGAGTTCTTGAGCTTTTGGAGTAAGTAGAAGTATTCAGTGGTTCCTAATTCTGTGTAAGGCTAGAGAGCCAAGTCCTCCCTTTTGCATGATGCCAAGTAACCAGTGACATGATAGGAATAAATTTTTAAGATCGTTTAGGTGTGCCAAGAGCATGATGCTTCAATGTGTGTGTATTGAGGGCAGGAACAACTGATGCCACTGGCACAGTACTCAGCAGCCAGAGTTCCTACCTTCTCCAGGAACGGCTGAGCAACCCCAGGCTTTCACTGACCCAGATCTTTAAATTTCAAGCCGAGTTGCCTCTGTGACTACTCTTTAAAATTATTTCAACATGATAAAAATTACAGATAACCCCCAGACCCTCTCATTCTGGATTTAGCACGATTTGTCTTAGGAGCCAATGTCTTTCACAGGCATATTTCTAATGCTGTGCAGCACCGTGCAGAGAAGAGAAGCAGCGAAGGTACTGCTACTCAAATAGGCTGTAAACACACTTTTTTAAAGTAAGATTTCAGGCAGATCTTTTCAGCTCGACAGCCATCCTGCCGGAGAGAGCTCATCTTACCATGGAGCCAGCGGACAAGGGTCGGGACCCTCCTTCCCGTTCTGCTCCCCCTTTCCCCTGCAGAGATGCCCTCTCCGGTCGGATTGCCTTTCCTTTCCTCCTAACGTTTTCATTCGGCCTCTCCCTAGCTCCCCGCGGGCTGCTCGGCGGGCGGTGTCGCCTGTCCCCATCCCCGAAGGCCGTCGGGCAGCGGGAGACACGGGCGGGCTGGCGGGCTCCTCGGGGCGCTCCGGGTTTCCATCAGCGCTCTCCGCTCGCTCTTCGCCCTCTGCCCCGTGCTCCCAAGCTCGCTTCTCCCTCTCTCCCCCCTTCAAGACAAAAAGTCTTCCAAACCACCCCGGTCACCTCCCGTACTATTTATTTTTCTAATTTCGCTGCATGCCCCCGCTCCCCCTTTCCTGGAAGCTGGCGGGGAGGCGGCCTGGCGGCGGGATGCCGGGGAGCGGAGGCGGCCCGGCCGCTTACCAGGGGGTGGATGCCGGCGCGGGGTCCCAGGCGGTAGGCGCAGGCGGCGCAGTCGCGGCCGCAGTCGGCCCGCGCCCTCGGGAGCAGGCAGGTGCTGAGGGCCAGCAGCGAGCAGCCGAGTCTCAGGAGCAACGCCATGGGGCTGCAAGAAGGAGAGGTCAGCCGGCAGCCGCCTCCTCCGGCTCCCACCCCCGGCACGGCCTCCCCCCAGCCTCGGAGCAGGAAAACGCGGCGTGAAAGGGTTCAAACCAACTCCGCTAAACTCACGCTTTTTAGAGCCGAGGGGTGCTTGCGCTTGCGAGGTAAGCGGAAGCTTTAACTTAGCAGCTGCAAGACAACTGATCTGCGTACGGAACAGGAGGATGGAGCGCCCAGAATATCCCGTTTGGTGAAAGTGTTCGTCCCCAAACACTTTACCCCTCCCTGCAAGAGCCGGCACCGCAGGGAGAGAAGAGACGCACCGCGGAGCGGCACGGACTGGATCCCAGCCCCTCCCGGGACGGGTTTCCCACCGGGATGCCCCGAGCAACCTCCCCGACGCCGGGCACCAGCCCCGGCAGAGCCGCCCCGGCCCTCCCTCGGTCCCGACCGCGGGCAGAGCAGCTCACTCGCTCACTCACTCACTCACACACAGAGGCTGCCCTCGGGGCTCCCGGGAGTTGTCGAGGGAGAAGCTGCGCTTTGCTGAAGCCTCGGCGTCGGAGCTACTATTGTTTATAGCGAGACCGAGCAACCTCCGGAGACGCCCCGGGGGGGGGAAAGCACAGCCGGGGCCTGCTGGCAGCTCCAGCGAGGGCGGCTCGGGGGGCGCCGAGCCGAGCCCGCTGCCGGGGCCGGGCGCGCCGCTGCGGAGCGTGTGCGGGCGGCGGCGGCGGCACTTTATAATTCGTGACCGCGGGGAGAAGGCGGCCTCCCCCAATCGCCGTCGGGCTCCCGCTGACGCGGCGACTACGACATCCCCCCCGGCACCACCGCCCCGCCGTCCGTGACTGCAGTGGGGCTGGCGATGAGGGGGTGTGTGTGCCCCTGCCACCGGGGAGGGGGGAGCGGGGAACCGGCCCCGGGAAAGTTACCGGGGGAAGTTTTCATCGGGGGCGGGCGGGGAATGAGACAGCGCTGTGAGTGAGTCATGCGGGGGTGGGCGTGAGGGACGGGGAGAGGCGCCCCGAGGATGGCGGCAGTCCCTCGGAGGTAATTCCACTCCCCGGGGCAGCGGACGCAGGTTCCCGAAAGAGCTTCCCCCAACGCGGAGAGTGGCACTAGGTTTGGGAGTTTTTGGTATGGGGTTGTTTTTTCTTGGTGTTTTTTATTTTGTTTGTTTATTTTTTGTTTGTTTGTTTGTTTTTTGTTTTTATTTCTTTTTTCCTTCTTTGTTTTCTCCCTCTCTCTCACTCCGCCGAACCCCCCAAGGTGCTGGTGCTGAGAGTTCTAGCTCCAAGTCTTCTGCCTCCCTCTCTGAGCCTCAGGTGTAAAACAGTTTGGGGAAGCAGATTTTAATAGACCAAGGAAGAAGACAAGGGCTTTAATTTGAAACTACTGGAATTCATAAGTATAGGTAGATTTGCATTGTCACAATTTTGGTGCCTGGGAAAACACAAATAGTAATGAACCAGAAAGAAGCAAACCTCCAAGCACTTCTACAAGGTTCTCAAGCACAGCAGCCACGGCTGCTCACGGTTGAGCTCCGACCGACATCTTGGGGAACAGGCATAAAGCAATGACACTAATCCTTGACACCTCTTGTTTGTAGAGGGCTCTGCAACCCCAGCCATGCTCAGCTGCGTTTCTTTGACTGTCAGATGCTAACTTCTACTTTCAGCCCCAAATTATTTCTAGCTGGTCTATATTAACTTGATTTTCTTCCAGCATTGTTCTTCAGTTAAAGGAGCATTTTCCCTCATCCTGATGTGTTTCTGGGGTGGGATTATTCTCTTTAGTCCTCATTTTGCTGAAGTGAACATGCTGTGCTCTTCACCAGTCTGTCCCAAGATGTCATGTTAATGTTCTGCTCTGCATTTGCTATGGTTGGAGTTCATAATTTCTGTGCATGAGTGATGGGAACAGAACACAGTATGTCAGTTGAAATTTCATTAGAACAATAATGTGTAATTATGTTCCCTGGAGGAAGAAGACACCTCAATTTATACCTCCCGGGTCTCATTTGCCTTTCCTGATGCTGCAGTAAATTGATGTCACACACTCACTGAGGTACAGCCAGATCTTTATAAATAAGAGGAAATCCAGTACTATTACTGTATGGAAACTGATTTTTTGCCACCTTGTCTTTACATCAGCTATCAGACTCAGGTTAAGGATGCTCAAATGAATGCGTGGATTTTCAGAAATAGATCCATTCAAGCCAAAGGCATTCCTCTTGCCTATAATCAGTGTATGTGAGAAGAGAATCAGGCTCTCTGTCTATTCGGTAATATCAGCCAGCTTTGTAAGTGAACCTTCAGGAGAAGAGGGAGACATTTTAAAAATCATCCCAGTGGGTATATTTATGTTAGCATGTGAGGGATCTGCATTTGGAACAATGAGAAAATTGCTATGCCACTGAATCAGCAGGATTGCTTTCAAGTTTGTTCCTGAGTTGGTTAGAGAAGCACTGACTAACTCCAGAAGTGACACATTTGATGTCTCTTTTGCTGTAAAGTTGCTCAGTACAAGCAGAGCTTTCTGTGATGGACCTCATCAGAGTAGTCCTCTGGGTCACTTACTGACTCTCAGCTGTGCCATCATTTATTGGCTTGCACTTTAATAGTCAGCATGGTGTGACAGGACAATAGCCCAACAGTGTCCTGACTGTTCCCCCGGCAGCGTACATCCCATGTCCCTGGGCTGACAGGCTGCTGCTTTCATCATTCTGCACACGAGCATCTGTGCTCAGCTGGCTCACTCAGCTCCTCAGCCTGCCATAGCCTTCAGTACTCTGTTTAATGTCACTCATTGTGCTTAATCTGTTCGTGATGAAAACCAGCCAGTGTTAGAATCTCACTGTGTACAGAGGTGCAGATAATCCCTGTGAGTAAAGTACAGATTATAACAGGAAAAGATAAAGGATGAAGTAAGAGTAAAGCATATAAAAGGGCCAAATAAAAGGCTTGTAAATTCTGTGAACTAGTGAAGAGGATTATTTTACTGTGCATAAGCCTTTCAGCTGATGGTGGGAAAAAGGGAAGTGTTGGGAAGAGATCTAGTGCTGAACGCACACATCTGCAAGGACATTTTCAGTAAGTGAGAGAGAGAGAGATAGCAGAGGTATCCAAGTACAGCCAGCACTAGGCAGGAGAAAACCAGCTGTGGCTTGTGTCCTTGGTTCATCTGCTTCTCCCTACCTGAAGTTTGCATCATTAGCGGGTTCCTCTCTATCATCGGTCCTCATCCTCCATCCTTATGGATGGAGGATGTAAAGGGGTCCCCAGGGCCTGGCAGGGTGGAAAGTGGGAAGAAGGTCCCAGCTGGACTCTTGTTTTACTCTTTCCTACTGTTCCTGCTACAGAGAATCCTTTCCTTCCTCCTGAAAGATGCTAATACAGAGGATGTGATACAAGAAAGGAGTGATCTAGAGGATATTTCTTGAAGAGCTCACTTTTCCCAGTGTCAGCAGATGAAAGCTCTGTAATTCCCTGTCTGACTTCAGTATTTAACAGGGAAAGTATTCTTTTCACAGAGGGGATGAAACAAAGAGAGAATTTAGCAATTTTTGCCAAAATGCCACAGAGCAAAAAGTACATAAGGAAAATTACTCACTGTAGGCATGGAGGGTAATATTTCCTCTGCAATGGTGAGCTGAGAAAGAAAGAAATAGGGAGGCAGAAAGTGAAACAGAACACTTTTTACAGCAGTAAAAACAATAGCTTGTTGTTTGCTACTAATTTTATAATAAAAATATCTTGGTATTGATAAAAAGTGTAGCATTTGTATACTCTAGAATTATCTAAGACACCAATTGCTTTTTATCTGCCGTCAAAATATATCAGCCAAAAGAAAACCCTTTTTACAACAGCAGCGTTTGCAGTGCCAGGGGCCCCATTGCCCTATGGTTTGTCTAACTCCCAAACTTAAGGTAGAATGAGGTGAAGCCAAGACGAAATCCACTCCATTTTACTGATTGAGAGCACAATCTGAATGAATTTCTGAAGTGTAGCAAAAAATGAGCAGCTGAGTTAGAAATGATATCTCTTTTAGAATTCATATTGATATCTTTTCTGCAGGACCAGTTTTCCATGCTAATCAAGCTGCTACAAAGTCATTAAATGAAGATGAATTAATATAAAAATGAAATAAACATGCTTTTAGCACCTCAAGCAATCCTCATCACAACAGAGCCTTTTTGATAGAATTGAAGATTAGGGAATGTAGAGCAGCATGTTGATTATTTTCTTCAGCTCAGTGTAAAAGGTCACAGTATTTCTGAAGATCAAACAGTCAGGTTCCATTTAGCTCAGCCTAAACAGACTTAATTTGTAATGGGAAAATACGTAACTGGTATCAGAGCCAAGAAAGACATTGCAGGTCAACTCTCTTATACCAAATATGATCAAAGTCATTAAATGACATGAGTTATTAATCTGTATATACAAGACATGCATTGTTACCTTTTAAATATCTTTAATTATGTCTAATGTAAGCAGAGAGGAGCTGTAATACAGAGAGGTAGTCAATTACAGCTGGTATGCATCACCTAAAATGTACCTTTACAGAACAGAGGTGTTCCAGTGCTTCCCAGAAATCTTTATATTCCTTAATAAATGTCTAGGTGTACCATTTTACTGTTTAAGGTATGAAAGAGTAAGAAATATCTCAATAATGCTGGCATTCCTGCTCAGAAGGCAATCTTATATGAAGAATTAGAATGCTAAACTTAGTGTCTTAAATGAAGCTGGCTGTTATTAATAACATTTTTGCCTTTGAGCAATTTACACCTCTTTTAGAAGGCAAAACCATGAACAGATCTGGTGGAAATAAGGTGATATTTTCACAGAAAGAGCACTGACAGCTACTGTCCCTGCCTAGTGGTTGATGCCATGTAGCTTTGTAAGGGGGAGGAGGCTTCATGCTAATTTATCTGAGCGAAATAGAGAGTGTGACATGCATTCAGTATAAACATGCAGCAAATGCAATTATTAGTGCATTTATTTACCTGGGATTGTATCAGACAAAGTAACAATGAAGCAAAGAATTTTATACTGTTCTATGGAAATGCATGGAGATTCACTTTATTACATGCTTCTCTGTTTCTCAGAGACAGATGAATATGTGCACTCCAAGATTTCTGACATCAGGTCTGAACTGTAGTAAATAAAATGTGCTGCAGAGTGAATAAAACAAACTGTAAAAAACCCCCCTAAACATATTTGTTATAAAAGCATTGTTTTTCTCATTTCCACAGAGGCCACGTGAGAGGTATTTCCAATAAAATAATAAGAAAACAGGGGGCTTGGTAGCAGAATAAATTGTGATGGAATCCAGACACAGTTATTATTATTTTAGACAATAACTACTTCACGTAAGTGGAGTGATTTATCCTAATTTTTTCAATTAAGGAAACTTGTCCATGAATTAAAGAGGAAGTATTAGACTCCATCTATGAAAAGGATTGCAGTGTCTATCTAATGCATATGTGGAAGGATTAGCTGAAAATTTTAAATGAGAGATTTTGATCACTTCAGTTACATTAAGAAAAGCAAACAAAAAGAATCTAAATAATGTATTTGGAGTGCGAGTTTCAGTTATTTTCTCATTATTCACATTGAGGCAGCAGAATTTTGGAGCTTTTTCTCCAGTTCCAGCCTTACATTTTCATTTGCTAGTATTTTATTGCCCAGTTGGGGAGTGCTGTGTTCACACGTTAGCACAGTATCCAAAACAAGTTGTTTTTGCGGACCGGAGCTGTGAGGAGAGCCTGATGTGTCACATGCAGGCAGGGTAAAGGCTGGCTGGTTTCTTCCTCGTGGGGCATGGCGCTGCAGGGCAGGCAGAGGTGACTTGAAACTCCATATTTTGGGCTCTACAGTAGCTTAAAACAGTGTCGGTGGTGATTTCCAGCTGCACAACACAGTGTTTTTCAGGTGCTCACTGAGCTCTCTGTTTTCTGCTCCCACCAGGGCCTGAGCACCAGATCTCTCCTGCTGTCTCTGGGCTGTCTGTACTCTTCCCCTTCTGCCGGAGGGATCCCCCAGAGGTGACTGGGATAGCAATAAGGGACATACTTCATTTCGTTACACCTCTGCTGGAAATACCCTTGCTCATGCTGGGGACCTGTCTGCCTCAGCCTGCCGTGGCTGTGCAAGCAGCATCGAGCCTCTCGTGCTCTTACAACCTACCTTGGTCTAATGGCAGGCTGAATTCCTCACCTGCAAAACCAACTTTATGCTCATTTTAGGTACAGTCCACTCTAGATTAGCTACTGTCACAGTTTTAATCCCTGTGGAGTTTCAAATACTAAATGGCTGATGTTAATGCAAAAAAATGGAGTTGGAAAGGTACAAAAACACAGGGTTCTCACAAGCACCATTTCAAAGGTCCATAATTTTTTTTCAAGGTAAATGGTGTTCAGCTGTTTTACTCGAATCGAGCCCCAAGTTATGTTCCAGAAACTGTTTTCCATAGAAAAGGATAGGTTCAATTTATCAAGTTATCTAGCTAGGAAAGGGAAGAAGATGCTGACATAAAAAGAATCCTAAGAGCATTTAAAAATTAAATAAGAAACATTATCATCACATTCCCTCATTTTACACATATTTCATTTGGCCATTGTTTGTACCTCTTTGTGCTTTGCATTTCTATTAAAAAACCTGGAAACTGAACTCTGACCTTTCCCTTCTCAGATATTTTCCTTTCCTTCCAAGCTGCTTGTTTTATACTTGAAAGTCATTTAATTTCTTCTGCTGCATAATTGAACACTCAAAAACTAAAAAACGACCTCAGCCAGCTGAGTCCTTATTGCTTTTGCTGTAGCAAACTGGTGAAAATATTTCATGAAAGCTGAAGCATTGAATTTGACTGGGGTCTAGGTTTAATCTGAAAATTGAAGATTGAATTTAAGGAGAAATTGGGAAGATCCTGGATGGTTTGGAAGCAGAAGAGTTACCACGTTGAGTGAAAATGTAGGTGCAGTGACAGTGCACAAGAAAGGAAAATGATAGATGAGATGTTTTGATTATTTTGAGATGACATATGTATTGGAGAAGATTGCCTTATGGTTGACTTTTTTCCCAGTTTGTAAAGAGGCATCTTGCATTTTGATTGTTGTATGTTATATTGTTATATTACGATACCTAGTTTTTCCTTTGCCAGTTTGAAAGCTTGAAAAAATAGGGTGGCAACCACTGCTGAAGTGGAGGTACAATACAAGGATATTTTTAATATGAAAATGCTCGCAATAACATTTCAGACATCTAACCAGCACTGTCTATCTTGGCAAAAGCTTTCTGTGCCACCTCAAAGTGGTGAATTCACCTCTTCCCTCTAATGTGAAGTAAATGCTACCAATTAGAACCTGATAATGACTAGCTTGGCAACATTTTGCTAGACAAAGCAATTGATGCCATTTCATAGCCTTTGATTGTGTTAATTCAAATATGAGGTATAGTATTTATACCTCTAAGGAATATAAAAATAGGTATTTCAGACTTCTGGCTTAGGGATTTGAACTTCCTTTGGAGTATCTGTTTTCTACAGTGGTACCCTAGGATTTAATCAACTGATGTGTTCAGACATATAAGGTAAGGAGACTGGTGTGTGCTAAGATGTCAGAAAAAGAAAAAAATACATAAAATAGAAAATAATACAACTCTCACACTGTTAAAGTACTAAGGTATTTTAAGCAGTAATAAGTTCTACTTCAGCTTGCTCAAGTGCATCAGCACCTTAAGTATAGATAATGACTACCACAAGTCACAGTTGTGAAGTTTTTATGGGATTAGGCTAGTTTATGTCATTAAGCATTCCTCAAGCTGATTTTCTTTCTCTGTCCTTTCTGCTATTTCCTGCTGTGCACTTGCCACTTCTCTGCAGGCAGCAGTGCTGATCAGTGCCTGAGGCAGGCACTGTGCCTGGTTCTGAGAGCATCCTGGTAACTGCCTCTCCACCTCACCCATATCCTCAGGATGAGGTGGAGTTTTATCATGGTACACTGTAACTAGACATAAAGCTTTTATTGAAAGGAGGGCCATTCTCTAAAAATGCAGCAGTGTACTGATGGTCAGCTGATAAAAAATACCACTGTCAGGGAACTTCTAGGCAAGGCTGACCACTGTCACCAATCTGCTTGTATAGCTCTTGGCTTCAGCCTTTGGGGATAGAGCTGTGTATTACCTCACAGGTGCTTTGCTTCCCTTTAGAGATGGGATGCATATTGTAGATGGAAGAGATGACTGCTGTTTTGAGCCTTAGCCCATTGATTTTACTTGTTTAGGCAGTGCAGAAACATAGAATTATCTGAAAGCGGAGGGGTTCCTGACAGAGGAACAGATTTTATCACTGACAGAATATGCAGGTCAGTTGCCTCCTAAATATGTGTGAGATGTCAAATTTATTTCTCCATGGTATATTTCTCCTTTTGTTAGGAGAATGATGGAGCCTCTGACAGCACTCAGCAGTTGAGCTTCTGGTTCTTCTCTTAAGGCCATAAATAACTCAGAACAGAGTTGCAGATGGATCCAAGAACAGAGTTGCAGATGGGATGCCCAACATGACTTGCATGCATGTAAGCCTGAAAGGACTTGTGAAGGAAACTGACTATAAATCAGCAAACCATAACTATCAATCAGTGAAATGTAACAAAGTTAGAGCTCATGACTTAAAACATCAGAGTAAATGCCTCATCTTTGTAATTTCTAAGTCCTTCAAAATGTAGTTTTTGTGGAGGTCTGCTAGACACATGCAGTTGCAGTGATTTCTGCCTTGTTTTGTCTGGAGTTTTCTTTAGTCTTCTGGATATTTGATGAACTTCTGGTTCTCTGTGTCCCAGGTGGAGTTCTCTGTCTCCGGGGAGTGTAGTGTGGTGTCCCATGGCCAGATAAAAATCTCCTTTGAATACTTCTCATTAAAAAAATAGCTGTAGCAATAGAAAACAGAGATGGGAGAAAATGTAAGGCTCAGTCATGTTTTTCCATCTTGCTAATTATTTAATCATATGGTGAAAATCTTCCACCATTATGAGGTTTAGTCTGATAATACATATTTGTGTTATCCTTTTCATGGGCTGTTGAAAGGTACTTTGGAGGAGAGGAGTGATTCCATAGTCTAAATGTGCAGTTGAGTCCAAGAAAATAATTATCAATCCCTTTTAATAAAAATGTGCTCCCTATGGAGATAACCAAAGTTTGAAATCCAAGGTTGGTGCTTTGAACCTGGTGTGACTATTTAACTCAAATAATTACATTTGTTGCTGAGTCTTAGTGTTTTGAGTTCAATTCACACTTTCTTTTCTCCCACAATCTACCTGCCTGCTCTGTGAGGATTCTGAGAAGCACGCACTTTCTATTTTACGCCTGCAAAGCTTTTCATCATAGGGTTAGGCAACAGAATTCTAATTGAAACTTATGGTTTAGGAACCCTTTATAGGTTATTATGGTCAGTAAGCTAATAAAGAAAAAAATTAAAAAAAAAAAAAAAAAAGGTCAATTCAGTGTTAATTTATTTGAAATCTATGTCTTAGGTATGATTTATGAGAATATTTCATAGTACAATACAGTAATTTTATTGTGTATCTTCAAAGAAGGAAACTGTAATCTGAAGCATTCCAAATACTCTACAAAATGGGTTGAGAATAATGAAGAGAGAAAAAAGTTTTAATTCTTTAAAGTATAAATACATTTTAAATTAATCAGAGATGGATTAATTAGTTTTCGTTTATGGCAATAAAATGCTAAATTAAATGTATGTAATATGTAGTGATACAAAGTTCAAATAAAGGTGGTGACTTTAGCTCTCAGTAGTGTTTTCAGTAACAAGTTTTATTAAATTTTAACTTGGAGTTTCCTCACAAGGTTACCACTATAAATGTGCAGAATCCAGTAATGTCCACTATGCGCACACAAAAGTGAGAAACGCATATATTTTTACAGGATGAGAAGATTCCTGTAAAGCTTTTCATCTGAAAGAAAACTATAATCAAACTGAATCTGGCATTTTCTAATGCATTTTGCAAAGATAGAATTAATGTCATTCTGTAAAACTCTTCATTTAACTTTTGTAGAGATTTATGGCTATTTTCGATGTGGCTGTATGATATTTAGTTCCAGGAGGCCAATTAAAAACAGAAGTTTGGTTTTAATCATGTACTCTTTCCTTGATCTCGTGAAAAGAAACTCTCCCCTTTGTTTGAGTTGTGATTAATGTCTTTTGTGCTGTTACCTGAGTTACAAATCAGTACATACAGAAGTTGTGGGGGAATAGTATCTGAAGCGCAGTGATCTAAGTATTAAATAATTGCTACTTTTATGGATCATTGCTTCTCAAACATCATAGTAAAATAGATAGAAATTACAGTACAGAAAAGAAACTCATAGCAATAGTACTCCTGCTAATATTTGTTCTCCAGGTTGCTCCTTTTTGTTCTACTCTTTTTTCTTCTTTTGAGTGTAAGGAAAGGGATACAGGTAATCTACTGGCTGTCTTGAGTGGACCCCAAATATCAGCATTTAACTCACTCTTTAATAAAATATTCCATGAAACAATGAGAGATTTTCAGTACTCCACCTTTCCCTGCCTGTTCAAAGGATTATCCTTGGCTAATCTTACTTTATCTCTACCTAACAATTAAAATCCATTATCTCAGTCCCATGAGAAATCTTTCATGGCTGAGGAGTACAAAGTGTCACCCTTTAGAAATTACTGCCAATATCTTGTCTAGTCCAAATTCATGTAGCTACAGTGATGCCATATTTTGTATTCTTGATGAAGTTCAAAACTACTTTTTCTTGTCTATGTGTCATGTACTCATGTTAATATTTTTCCAGTCTGCCAGTTTTTATGGCACTGATCTTTTTACTTGTTATGCATCATTTGATTTAATTCCGTTGCAGACAATGATTTATAACTGCTTTATTATAAAGGAAAAAACACCAGAAAAGAAGAAGAGAGATGCAGGAGGGTGAGTGCTGACATTAAACTGAGCTAACAACTGATGTACTTTTCAGGAAAACCTTTTAAGATAATGATTGTTCCCCCAAATTAAACTGCATATGAGGTAAGTGGTGGCACCCCTATCGCTTGATTAAGTTTCAGCCAATTGATTTAATTATGCAGTGGGGAGCAGTATATCAGTGCAGTAAGGATGTTTAGGAAAGGTCACTTTAATTCTTATTTTGATGCTTTGATGCACAGTTCATTTCAATAAGAATGTACCTATAAACCCATAAATATCTATATATTGAAGAGAGGCCTTGAAAAATTTGTTAATTCTGTTGCTATTGGCAAAGGCAAAGTTAACAGAACCAAAAGAAAAAAAAATATTTTAAAATTCAGTGCAATTCTGATAATTTTTTAAAGTCTGCACTCATCCCATCCAAGAATCTCAAAGCCTTTGTCAATCTCATTCTTGCTATGGCATTACTCTATATGTGGTTTAAGGATGGATGTATTTCCTACTGAATCTATGTTACCTGAATTGCTTCCTTCTGAATCAACTATTTAGAAGTTTCTTCATATAGCATTAATTTCTTCTGTGTGTTCCTATAAGCTTTGACCTTTTTTTGTGTTACTTTGTCAATTTTCTCTAATGTCCTTAAAAATATGGGGGAGATGAGGCCTTTACCTGAAGAGTGACTACAGATTTCAAGGGTGACATTTGCAAAAATTTGACATTTCTTTGTTATCTCAGGTTTTTACCCTCATGAGTAGTGAGAAGATCAGAACTTTGTGATTCCTATTTCTGTGTCCTCTTGAATGACATTTCCCATTTAACAATCACATTGCTGCGTCTCAGACAGCATAATAGAATAGACAATGATTTCCTTTGCTGACAGAATCCAGGTTTATGTGGCCACATTTCTAAGTGTTGATGTGCATAGATTTCAAGGACTTTTAGTGTCTTGTACACAAAATACATGTGCTACAGATTCTGCTGAATTTTTATTCAGCTAAGTTGCTGTTGCATATTTATTGTAAATATATATAAACAAGCAAAGCTATTCTTCATATTCAAATAGGTAGTTACATTTATTTTAAAGAATCTATAGCCTTCAGTTGCTTGAGTTTTACTCTGTCACATTCCATCTTTACTGCTTCTCTTACAGATGACTCTTCATGCTTTGTGTTGATAGGGAAAAATCTTATTTCAATTTCTTGAAGTTTCAAAAGCAATTCTGTAAACAAGTTTGAAAAATGTAGGTAATGGCAAATAATGATCAGAAAACGTTAACTGTCTGTCACTGGAATTGTTTATGAATAAAAGAGAGCTATGTTTAAGAAAATGTTGGTAGCATCATGGATATGAAATTTTATTTCCATTGATTAGACAATGATGTCTTGTACTACTCAGAGACAGGAGACAGAAAATATAAACTTTTCATAACACAATTTTAAAACTTTTCCACTTTAGCAGAAGCAGCAGAGAGGCAGCAGGATGCAAAACAGATTAAGCATCTGTTTTGCAAAGAATAAATATATGTGATTACAGATTTTAGTTATAGCATTTAGACCTTTGTCTAATGTGTCTATGTTTGTCAAATCCAAGACAAACGCTGTAATGTCTGATAAATAATTTGGAGCTGCAGTTTGAAAGGCTAAGTCAGGCTAAGGTTATCTCAGCAGTAAATTATTTCTTATCCATCACTCTCTGCATCTTGGTTTATTGCAAGACGGATTTGATAAAGTAGGATTACTTACACAGAGGATGGCTTTCCTCCGTTTCAGACTGCACATCACAGCTGTCCTGTATGTACTCCTTAAACTGAAAAGCAAATTTTGTACAGTAAATCAGTGAATATGGAAACAAACTTTGGAAAGTAACCTAGGTCAAGGCAGCACATTCTCTTGCTATGTCTTGCCTAACAATAAAAGTCTCAGTCACGGAAATATTGCTTATTCTTATTTTGAAGTTGACTTTCAAGGGATAAAAAAAATCTATGTTTATTCATCATATGTGGGTCCTTAAACAAAATGCAGTCCTGGAATTCTGCAACATAGCATTGCCTGTCTCATCTAAAGATGTAGGAAAGAAAGCAGTGCTTCGGTCCTGCTTGCATGGAAAAGTGCTGGAATAAATGGGCCACTGACAAAGTTACAAAAGCCACAACTTGCTCAAGCTGTTTAGTGGAACAAGCCACAATTGAGCCAACACCAGAGAACCTTCTAAGTGCTGAAATGGCAGAGGATTCTCTCCATGACTTAGTAGGAAACTCAGAAGGAAATAGTAGCCAAACAATGTTGATCTATGCACAGCAGCTTGTGGGCACAAAGGAAGTGCAGAAACACCCAGAGATTAAAGCATTATGAATGGTCATTATTATGTTTTTGAGGAGTTCTATGGCTGAGGAACATCTTATTCATCTCTAATTCATGAAGGATTTAGGTTTCATCCAAGTTTTATTCAGTTTTCATAGATTTTAGTAGTTTATGACAAATATACCAGAAATTCCAATCCAGTTCTGTGCTGTGTAGTGTTGCAGACATTGCAATTAGTGGTGCTCATGTGTGTGAGCAATCTGTGTCTGTCTGTTGTGTACTGAAGAAGCAGTGCATGTGTCCCTGTGTTCTGCTAATGCTTTTTGCCATCATTATCTTTGTTCAATATACAGGAAGATATTTAACATTACTTTTTAATGAAAGAAAGAGGTATTAAACCAAGGACTTAGTTCTTACATTTTTATTTGAATCCCATGTACCCAAGAATGATTTCATACTAGCTGGCTTTTAAAGAGACAAAGCCTTTGCAGCTGCTAAATAAATGGGGCTAAAGCCATGCTCAATAAGTCCCTTTCATTGTGAAATACCAAATACAAGTGTTAGCTTCTCTTTTAAGACCATCCCTCATTCTTCTGCCCTGAAAAGCAAAGGCATCCTATCTTTTTTTGCCAGATGATGAAGAGTGATACTTTTTAAAAAATGAGGTATGATAGCAATAAAAGAAGAAACACACCCAATGTCCTCTTATCATGGATATCAGGAATGATTAATTTTAACAATAATAAAAAGGTCCCATTTATGACATTTAAAGCTGTCACAAGCGTAGAAATTATTATTTTCAGATAATCATCATATAAATCTATGGTAAGGTCTAATAAATATCTTCTTGAATCACTTCCCTTAAATAAATTCCATGAAAACAGTGCATATTAGTTGTCTTGTTAAAATTAAATTGGACACAACTTCATTAAAAACGTCAAGTGTTAAATCTGGGATTTGTGGAATGATTTTCCATGCCATTTCCTTTTGTATCTTGTCATATGGAGTCAAAACTGTCTATTTAGATTTCCTCTTTCAATTCTCTGAATTTTAGAAATACTCTGATTCTGTTTAAAGTAGTTTAAATTCCATTCCTCTGTACATTCATCAAGAACTATCAATTGGATAAAAGGACTTTAAGATGCAAATTATTTAATTTTTTAATTTGTTATTCTCTTATTCTGAAGATGAGCCCTGCAAAATATCTGGGAATTTGTTTATGTTTTCTTCCAGCATAAAGACACTGAAATATTTTTGTTTGCTTTTTTCTGCCTTTCATTAGTACAGCAGATTGCCCTTTGGGCTGTGGCTTTGCACCTAAGTACTGTGGTATTTCAGTAGGAGTACTTGTGCAGGTGAGTGGGGGTTCCATCAAGTCTGCAGAGTAATTATCAAGCACATTTTTCAGCTTTCTAAATTTGTATTCTTGTTATTTACTGCTGATTTTAAGACCAAAATTGACAACTAAGTCTAATCCTCCCTTGTCATCATAGGTCAGTCGACTCTATCCAGGTACCATTACAAGGCAACACCTTGGCTTTAGAAAAAGCATGTTGTTGTAATCGTATCCAGTGGGGTAGAGTGCTCAGATTATTTTCAAAGTTTTTTCCAGTAAAAAAACCTCTTTCCCCATAATTAAGTACTCATGCTTAATTTTTAGTTTATATTAATTTTGCTTAGGGTACAGCTCTTGATCGTTGTACTCTTCCTTCTGCATATTACATAGCCTTTCCTGTCTGATGTTTTTTCCAGGGTAATATTTATGCACCATAATCAGATCTTTTCTAAATGTACTTTTTCAAATGAGTTATTAAGGTCTGTCTTGTCTGGTCTGTCACAGTAAAGGATTTTGTCCAACTCTCAAATAGTTCTTGTAGTCTCTGTTTTCCTAATGCCTTTAGAGAACATTGATCCCAGAAGTGAACACATCATTCCAGCACTGATCTCTATCAATGTTATTATCTTAAAGAAGGAAATAGACCTTTTTGACATAATTCTTTTGTCACATTGGCAAATGTTAGCTACTTTTTTATTGGTAAATGCTCCTTAGTTTTCTATTGAATCTGCAAATTTTTCAGCTCATACCTGAAGAAATAGTCTCCCTATCTCTAGCATGAACAGGAACATCCATAAATATTTATGATAAATCAAATAATCAATGTTTTATTTTTTTCCCTCTAACATCCTTGGGAATTGCAGATGCTTGACAGCTTACAGATTCCAAGATTCCTTTAAGAAGTGGTGAGCTTCCCCCTTCAACTCTTCACCTCTCCCAAAATGTCTTAAAATCAAGCGTGTCAAAGCCTCTTGCTTAGGGCAGGAGGAGGGATTTCTCTTTGTGAAAGATGATCTAAATCATGTGAAAACTTGGGAGATAATCTCCAAGTTTAGAAAGCAAGCACAAAGATAGGAATGAGATATGAACCCTCTCTGATGCCTGGAGATGCCACTGAAAGGAGACAAGGCTTCTATCCATACCATGATCTATTTCTTCATCCCAAGCTCATTTCAAAATTCACTCTCAAACTCTACAAGCCAGTTGCAGATATTCTGATTAACACTAAATAATATCTGATGAGAATTGCATTGATTTCTGCAGAACCACACATGCTGCACGGTATTGCTCAACGTGACTCAAAATTAGAAAAATTTGGCCCCAAAGAAAATGACTCATGCTCATCTCCCTTTGCAGTTATTTTAATACTGAAGCAATTAGAACAGAGCCTGACTATTTCTCTTGTTTCTTTCTCCCCAGCCTATTGAAAGCTCTCTTTTATGCCAATCCACTGGCAGCATGTCCAGGTAGCTGATGGCTATCTTGTTAACAAGACAATTAATGATTTTATTCCAAGTGGTTAATATTCTACACAATCATTTTACACAATTTTCAGACTGAAAGATCCTAAGCGCAGTTTTTGCTACTTAAATGCTACAAAAAATAATCTTTATAGCATTTATCGAGAGCTGGAAAATGCAGAAAGCGTATCAATGCTTCTTTATATTGAACAAAACCCTCTCAGGAAATGAGTTTCACTGATCTGAGCACTGCATCTGTCTTAGAGCCTGGGACATGCCGAGTCCTGTGTGCTCCCTAGCCACCCCTTTGACAGAAAAGAAACAATCCTGGAGAACGGTTTTGAGAATGGCTCTCAAAGTGCAAGATCACAACATACTCTTTGAAGGAGGGTAGCCAAAAAAACACTTGAAGTTTGTAGAGATTAATGATAAAATAACTCCTATCTTGTGACAATCTTTATAATTATTATTTTTCTAGTCATTTGTAGAAAATAACTTGATTGCCTCCCTACCTCTGCAATCCTGTAGTCAGAATTTCAAGACTGCTGAGCCCTTGAAATCAATATGAGCTGAAGATAAGCTGTGATTGCAAAATGTTGGTTTTCTGAACTAGAAGTGTGTTTAATCTGAATATTGGTGACATTTTGATGGAAAAAAAATTTAAAAAAGAGCAGGAGTCTAGATATATACTGATGCATTTTCTCTTCATTAAAGCTAAGCACAAGAAGTCATGATTATAAATCAAGCTAACTTTTTGATATTTTTATCCTGTTGAAAAAATCCATTTTTGTTCTCTCATCCTAATAAAATGAGCCATCCTGGCTTAGACCAACAACCTATTTAATTCAAAATCCAGTATCCCACTGTGTCCATAAGTACTCAGTTACATCATTGTCTAGGAAAGTGCAAGAGTAGGCCAAGCATTTGCAATACTTCCCTCTTGAATTTTCTTAGCATTTAGTTATTTCAGTGTGGGCACCTCCTGAGCTGGATGGGTTCCTGTGTGTCCCATAGCAAAGGACTCCTCTCACATGAGCAGCTTCCCTGGAAACTTCACCAGTTTTCAGTGTTTACAGGGTCATGTCTCGGGAGCTCTGCAGATCTGCTACTCCATATGTGAGAGAACACCAGCTTCCCCAAATCCAAATCCTTTTCCCAGATGGTTCCTGTTAGATGATTACTTTCATTTGTAGTCCTGATATGAGAAGAGGCAGTGAACGGTTGAATCCTATCCACTCTTTCCATATCACTGATGATTTTGCATCTTTCCTTTGTGTCTCAGTTAATATTTCCTTTCCCAAATGGAAACACATTGGTTTACAAAGCAGTTCCTTGAAGAGAAACTGGTCTTGAACCTGATTCCCCTTCCTGCCCTACTCCGAAAGTTTTCCAGTTCTGTATACTTCTTAAAGATGAGGATATCAGAACTGTGCTGTGTTCATGATGTGGATTTATATAGCAAAGTTCTCCTTCTATAAAATTTATAGGGATGTTTTCATTAGTTTTGGCTTTCCTATTTGCCTTAAGAAATCATGAGTGTGAATGTTGGAAGGGTATACAATAGCTATTTTAGGAGTCCAGTGGGAAAGTTGTGCATGTGTCTAACAGCATATACTCGTGCAACTGTTTATCCACTTTCTGAAGTACTTGCTTAATATGCTTAGAAACTGAAGACATCTTTTCCTTCTTTTAGGCTGAGATGTTTTTAAAGACTGCTGGGCATGTTTTATATGTACAGGAAAGCATCACTCAGGCTCAGTAACGCTCCCTGTGCTCTATGCTACTGTCTCCATCACCCCCATCACTTCCAGCCACACTGAGATGTGTATGAGCAGTGCTCCTGCTCCATACATTGACTCGGTTCTTTGGAACACATCTATCCAATATAAATAAATGCAAACTTGTTTTTCATATCAGCTCAGATGTACGCTTCTTTTACAAAGACATTCTAGGGTAAAAGCAAAATGCAGGCCAAAATGTTCAGATTAGACTTTTTGCTGTATTAACTGTAGGGAGTAGATGGGTTGGTTTTCTTTGCATTACTGTAGCTGTGCTTGATAGACAATGTAACACCATAGCAGAAATAATAGTGTAGTTACATGATTTAGTTTTACACTTGACACTTAGTTCTGCATAAGCTTTATAGTAACAAGCTTTCACCTTATTGTTCTCTGGTAGGCAAAGTGAATAATAGGAAATGTAATTCCAAGCTTCACTGGCAGTAGGAACAGTGCTTGTTTTGTAAGCAGGATAATGTAGAGACATGTCAAAGCATTACTGATTCTTCAATATCTCTGGCGGTATGATGCTTTGAAGATATTTCTCAAGAGGATAATAAACAACAGGCTGTTCACATCAGCCTTTTTTTTTTTTTTTTTTTTCTTAGATTTACTTTATCCTCACAACAGAATTTTTTTGTCAGCAGCAGCTGTTCTGCTTTACATTGGTGCTCTATTCCACTTGATAGGTTCTGAAAGACATGGTGGTGGTTCATTTATTTTTCTCACTATAGAAAGACGTAAGCTTAAATCCAGGTCCAATTCTATTCTATAGTTCCACTCTGAGGACATGGAATCTCTCTTTCTCTTGCTCTAACTTCTGAAGAATTTGGTAAATGTAAATGGTCCCCCAAAGAACACAACTGCTACAATTTCTAGAAGGCAAATGAAGTTATATTTAGCCTGCTTTGTATTTCCATGAGCTAACTCAGTAAAGCTTTTCCAATGAGATAGTGCTAGGGGACTTGTAAGTGTCACTCTCAAGAGATGCTAGGATCAAGCAATTTTTAACTAGAAAGAGTCTATATTATATCCTTATCTACAGAGTTGTGGTTGTGTTGGAATTCATTTAGTACATAAATTCACAGAGTTTAACTCATGGCCAGGTACATGTGTTTACCCTGGTGTGCAATTGTTTTCCCCAAAGGCTTCCTCTCCTGCTTTTATCTGTGTTCTTCTGCATTACAACAGGGACTACTTGCCTACAGTCATGTAGAATTTAGCTGAATTTGAGAACAGTTACACAGTTAAAAAAAAATCAAATAACGTTTAGCAAAATATCTCCTCTGAATGAGTAAAAAACAGCAGCCCCCTCAAAAAAACTAAAAAGTACTGAGTTTTAAGGTTAATTTCAATAAAACCCTGCTGATGCTCTTTACAGCCTGATTGGCTGAATCCTTTTAAGGATTATTAATAGTCTGAATTTTCCACAAAGAAAAGTTGTTTTCCAATGCACTGGTCAATGATTGTTAAGTTTGTCTATTTCTGTCCTACATTTCCTAGTAGCTAATGTCTTGTCTGAAAAGTCATAAGATGTTTCTTGGGTACCTCAACTAAACAGAATGAAAAATCATTTCACAGCATTTCTTTGATGTTTTGCCAAAAACCAATGAAGAAACCTTAGTTAGAATGCTGATGTCATTCCATATTGAATTTTTCATTTGATGAAAAGTATCAGCACTAAAGTGATGCTTATTTTATCACTTGTATGCCCTATGAACATAAAATCATAGATACTGTTGCAGGAGTCTTTTGCCTTAATTTAGTAAAAGAGCAGAATTTTTTTAATACTTACCTTGTTGTTGGGATTAAAAGCTATTTAAAACAACATAATGTCCCTTTTCGGTTAAAGAATGGCATGTTCATGTACAAACCAGTAGAACTTCATAACCTTGCTACTTTCTGAGGGTAAAATGATAATAGTTTCAGGAATTATTTAAAAGGATGGTATCCACAGTAGCATTTAGCAGCTGTAAAACTGCCAAGTAAATGAAACCATGCATAGGAAAACTGCTGAATACTTTATTGAAAGAGGTTGTAAGTTACTCATCCCTGAACAGAAAAACACTATGGAGTGAGGTTAGCAGGGAGGATGAGAGAATGAGGATTTCTTCTTGCTCAAGGTGATATAATTTAGATCAAAAGGTGCTCTCTACTTTTGAATGGAAGCAATGATGGATGGTTTTGGAGTCTCCAAATGTAGAGGAGAAAGAACTGAGTAAGATTTGATGTCAGCTCTTTTAGGAGCAGTGTGTGAGACAGTTAAGGCGCTGCAGGTCAGCAGTTTTATAATAGACAACTTCCATATGAGAAGCACATTCCTGCTCCTCCCATGGACTTTGGTGCACAATCAGTCCTCCACTCCTTCTCCTGTGTCCAGAAACTAGCAAGACCATCCAGAAGAGCATTTAGCCCTTCCTGTGTATGTGGATAAAAAGGATCTCGCTAACCAGGCCTATGAAGCTAAGACAATCTCATTTAGTAAAATTTCCTGTTTATTCTGTGGGAAATGAACAGCAAAAGGAACTGATATGTCTCATGAGTAAGCTTCATCTTTTTAATTAAAAAAAATCAAAGTGAGTCTTTTTATGTTTGCATTTGTGTTTTCAAGCAAGATTTTCTGAATGTTGCCTGCATTATTGGGGTAGAGAGCCACATGTTAGCTCTGCCTGTGCTCCAGGGCAGCGGAGAACAGAGCCAGAGCAAGTCTCAAAAGTAGGCAGACAGGGCAGGACTTAGCAACTGCAGTGAACTGTTCCTGTATCAGCCACTGCTGTTTTCTCCATGAGAGCCCCTACATGTAATCCTGGAGACCTGCAGCAAGCTACTAATTTTTTTTGTGAGTTGTCTAATTTTTGCTTTAGATGATGATAAATTCTGTATTTTGACTCTACCATTTTTTTGTTGGTTTTTTTTTTTTTTCTCAGAAAATGAATGTGAACAAAAGGGAAAAGAAAAATTATAGGAGTGAGCATGAAAGAGATGCTAAATTTGAAATTAAATGAAGTTCAGATATTCATCTGTCACTCAGTTTCCCATTATTATCCCTTAATAACCTTATTTTTTCTTTGCCTATTTGCTTCTTATCTATCTAAAACAGTTGTTTATTATTCACAGCCTGATTGGTTCATCATCTATTTCCAGAAGAAAGTGAAGATGATATTCCTAGGACCCAGATAGTTTTTCCTTCTTTTTGTTCCATTAGTTGATGAGAAAGCAGGGAATTGGCATAAAAAACCCCAACCCTTTGCTAGCTCTAGATTAAAGATGGCCTTGAAATACAGGGCTTGGAGCCAGATCCATCTTTCCCAAAGTTTGGATGAGATCAGATTTGGGCATTAGGGGCTGGCATAAAGCTAATTCCAGGCTAGCAAAGCATAAGGCCCAGGAAAAGCACAGCCTTTTGTTCCAAGTGAATAACTGAGAGACACCGAGGGCACCGGCTGTCAATTGTTCAACATATTTATTGCATGGAATATTCTGGGCTCCTAAATATCCAGAATTAAGCTGTATAAAGTGCTAAAACACATGCTGAATTTGAAGTGGCCAAAGATCCTCGAGCCTGGCACAGTGGACCCCAAAAAGATACTGCTGTGTATGCCAACAACCATATGCATCTTCCTTTTGTTGTAATTCAAATATAGGCAGGTCTGGTTTTATTAGGCAGTAAGTGGAAGAATGTGTGCTCCAAGAATGAGAAGGTCAGGTTTGAAATAGCACTTTTGGGAGTAGTTAAGTAAGGGATATTTTACATTGTGTCAGAGTATTCCCACGTCAGCCTGTCTTTAGACATGTTGGAGCTGTGAGGACTGGCAGCAGAGCTCTGTGTTAGTCCACATGTATCAACTGGAGGCCTGTCCTGGATGTTTGTGCAAGGATGCTCCCTCCAGACCCAGCAGTAATTTGTTGCTGTGCTGTTAGAAGTCATGATGGATGTCAGCAGCTCTACTCTGTGGTGTGCTGTTGGCCACAGAAATACTTTTGCTGTACCAAATAGATTCAGGCAGGCAGCGGGCTGCAGGTGGTTACCCATGCGTGTCAGTCTCTCTCGTGCAGAGAACGTCAGGTACCAACGCCACAAACACCTAAATCTTGCCTTTGTCAGTGGCTCTTGTCTACATTTCTTTGGCACAGTGCACAAGAAGTCTTTAAGGTATTTTGGCACACATTGAAATGGGAAATGTCACTGAGTTAAATATGAATAAAATCTGATAACAGATCCACTGCTACACCCATCTTCCCTTCAGGTACTCTTAGGTGAAATTAAATATTGATTGGTTAAGATGTTCCTGCATCCTCAGTTTCCAGCAATATTGTGTACAGAGCCTGGAGGGTGCTGGCTGAAAGACAGGACAGGTTCAAGACTCTGTGAGACAGAAAGGGATTGTATTGTTGCTTTCAGGATCTCAGTCAGATTTTGGTATGACAGGTGAAGACGTTACCCTGTCAGATCATCTGCTGGGGATTGGGCATGCAAAGGCCTGAGCTATTTTAAAACACACCAGAACTGATGGCACAGTGACTCACATGCTGGGCTGTGAGTAAAGGGCTGGAGAGCATGTTCATCTGTGGTGTGGGTGGGATTGGGAGCCTTGGGCAGGTGGGGTTAGGGGATGAGGGGACAGAAACCACTGCTGCTGTGGCCACACTGTGGCCTGTCAGACATAACTGAGGAGTAGGCATTTGGCAAAGTTACCTCGTGCGTGGGGTCAGAATGACTGGAATGGCTGAAATGCACCACTAGTTCCTCATCTCCAGGAATGTAATCTGTAGCAATTACTGAACTACGTCAGTTTCATAGATTGAAGTAAACAGAAATGATGTTTTGTACCCCAGGCTGTAAACTGTGGAAATGGGAGGGTTGTCACAAGACTGCTCAGCTGTGTTCTGGGCTGGTGCTTCGGGTGCAGGACTAGAAGACCAGCTGAGGGGAAAACAACTGATCCAGCCTGTTCAAGGGGAATCAGCTCTTTCTTCCCTGAAGTGGTAGATATTTCTGTTGAAGCAATCAGCAGCGAACCAGTGAATGGTGTGACCCTTCAACCTGGGCCCTGAGTTTCTGGAGGAGCACCTCACAGCCCTTGCTGCAGATTCTGCCTGCACAAGGCTGTCCCTGAGAAAGGCACATGTCTCTGAGGTTCTTCCCTGTGCATTCACAATTGAATAACATCCCTTTGGCAGCTAAACCAATTGTTTACACAGAAAAGTTATGTTATCCACTTTTTTTACTTCTGCATTTTTTAACCCATCTTTTTAATGTGATTTAACAACTGGAGATGGGGAGAAGGCAGCATCAGAAGAGCAGCCAACTCTCTGTAGACAGACAGTGCTCTGGGGACTACCACTGGTCCATGGATGACAGATGGGGACTTATGGTCTATAACTTAACAGATGGATCACAGATCTGTTGTTTACTTGAATGGAGAAAATCAAATGATTATGGGGCAGCTAAATGAAAGCAACTAATCAGAAAGATTTGTGATTCAGTGTACTGATTTGGGCGATGTAACTCATGGGGATGAAAACCTTGTGGCAGTGACTAATGTGTAAAAGTAATGGCAAGAAAAATGAGCTATTGCCCTGATTCACGGTCCTTAAAACTTTATTTCATCACATAAACACCTTTTTTTTTGTGTGTGTGTGTGCCACTCACACTTTTATTTCTGTAAAACCCACAACTTTTCTTCAGAAAGTGAAATTCTAATTTATTGTGGAGAGTAAAATAGAGATGTAATGTTACATTTTGATGTGACATACTAGATATACTGTTATATAAATGTATATATTACCCCACCCCAAATAATTTTTCTATTTCCTTTACCACCTACCACTAAATTGACAAAATCAACAAGAATTTTTATAATTTTTATGACTTCTATTGATCCCTGACCCTTTGTATCACAGTGAGACATGGCGCATTTGGGTATTTGTAATTGCTGATAGTGCTGTCTTATTTATTTCTGCATTTCAGGAATGTCTGTCATGGTGAGAGATACTTTTTGCTATGATTATCTTGAAACATACTCATACGTGGCTTACAATAAATACACTGATGACTGCATTTCTTAGTAATCCTTTAAGAGTTTTCATTGTTTCGAAACAAAGCAAAAAACCAAATGTGATGCAACAGTCATTCTAGGTAATGGAAACCCCAAGGGGTGCTGTAAATTCCCCATTCCTTTCTTCCCAGTTTGCTTATCACGTTCTTAGATGAAGTGTAGTCTAAAATCAGCTTTCAGTGTATGCAGATACCTCCCTTTTACCACACTGTCATGGTATGGTTGAAGTTACTCTGGGTACTAGAATGATTGCTTCTGTTTCATTTTATTTTTGTTTATTTTTGCTTTTTTCCTTTTTTAAGTAATGTTTTCTTTTTCCAGAAACAAGATGTTGAGTTTCTCCTCATAATTTTCCACCTTTCTTCCAAAGGTATGTTTTATATTCATATCTTTTTTTTTTTTTTTTTTATACCTAGATTTCTTAAGGAAATAAGACCTATGTAGTCCTATTGTGTGTGCATATGCTTGTATCAGAACTACCCTTAAGAAGTTTTGGACCTGCTCATTTTCAACCCCCTTTAACAAAACTTTAGAAACCTCTTAGCTCTAAAATTCCTACAAGTCTTATGAGAACAGGTCCCCTTGTAAATAGAAGTGCTGAGATATTCACCCTTTATCAGACATCAGAATCCACAGAGGAAAGACAGAAAACAACCAAATTTAAGTTTCATTAGTTCTGCTCTTTATCAAATTGATTGTCTTTAGAAATTTCTTCAGTGTTGTTGCTTCAAAGTTTTTTAATCGTGGAAGTTGTTATAATGCTTACTTTCAGCACAAAAAATGACTCCTGACAATTGCTTATAATGACCCACATAAATTATACATTCCTCTGCTAATTTGTGTGAATTCAGCATTGCATATTATTATTCAGCATTGTGTCATAGTTTATGGGACAATTATATAAAAGATGGAGGAAAGGAGGCCTCCAGAAGAGCACAGACATGAACCTTATGAAATGAGACACAAGAAGTACTCAAAATACCTGTTTAGTTAAAAGGTGGTAGTGCTTGCAAGAAGAGAGCATCACACCTGACATGCTGTCTTGTCATGGCTGTAGATTTAACACTGTCCTATGACTGAAGGTAAAAAAAAAAACCCCATACATATAAAGTAGATGTCTCTCACTTGAGTCTAACAGAACATTAATACC
Organism: Sitta carolinensis; assembly: GCA_032173965.1. NCBI lineage: Eukaryota > Metazoa > Chordata > Aves > Passeriformes > Sittidae > Sitta > Sitta carolinensis. Next base: position 114,890,324 of record CM063284.1, read on the forward strand.
TTCTGTATCCCTCCTGAATATCACAGAAAACAAGTTGGTAATTACTGCCTCTTTGTTGTGAGAGAAGTAGAAATATTTAATTTCAAAGCTCCTTTCTCAGATTTACAACAGACTGCTGAAGTTGTTATACTCAGCAGCTTTAATGCTACATTGTATTTGGAACTGGAATCAGAAGCTTTTCAGGAATCCAAGTATCTTCCTATGCTGCTCATGGTATCTTATCATTGTGTGCACCTGGAAGTGTTTTTTTAGCTATATTTGTGCTTCATTCAGTTTAACCTGAAAACATTAAGATAAAATTATGTTGATGGCAAACCTTACCCCAGGTGTTTCATGAATACACGAACTGGCTCTGCAGAGGGGAGGAAATATTGTGACTAGGCCCCTGAGAAAGCTGAAATAGAGAAAACCAGTGTGCAAAATAAATCTTTGGACATAAATTGTCCATAGAAAGAATTAGCTGACCTGTGAGAGCAGAGGGTGTGAGTCCAGGTTGGTAATTTCTGAAAAGTTCAGATATTTGAGCTGCTACAAAGAAGGTCTGTACTAGTGTGGGCAGAGAGGAAACATGGCAATTTGATTAGGGTGTGAACAAAAGGAAGAGTGGACAGCAAGAGTGAATAACCAAGGCTAACTAACTAAACTTTCTGCTTTGTTTGGTACTTTTGGGGCACTTAAGTGTATTGGCCTCCTGTTAATACAAAAACTATATTGTGGCTTACACTCTCAGTTGCATAACATCTCTGTGGCAGGGCTGCTGTTGTTTACTGACAAGTATTTTTAGGAATGTCTCTTGTGTATGTTTTTTAATCCATTAATGCAGTTTGGCAGCTGGAGAAAAAGAAGGTCAGCCACAGACTATGGGCAAATTCTCCTTTGAGTGCAATGGGAAGACAATTGCATGTTTAATACAAAGCTGTGTAATTGAAAAGTCTCCTGGTTTTGGGGATGTGGATGCTGGCAATCATAATCAGTGGTTCCCTGAGGCTTTGTGGTTACATGGCATTATCTATCACTTGATTGTACGCTATAGAGCAATGTGGGAAAATCTTCAGAATGAATGGCCTGTAAAACTTAACACACTGTGACCTGGTATTTGCTTGAAACTCAATATGACTATTGCAATTGTCATGTTAGGTTTATCAGTTTCTCTTTTTAATAACTCTGGAAAGGTCATATACAGTTTGTATTGCATACTTACATTGAATTATCCCTTTTCTACACTGTGAATTTTTGTTTTATCACAGAATCACAGAATCATAGAATGTCTTGGGTTGGAAGGGACCTTAAAAAACTCTTAATTACTACCTCCCTCCCATGGGAAGGGATGGCATGCCCTAGATCAGGTTGCTCAGGGCTACATCCAACCTGGACTTGAACATCTCCAGAATCTATATTAAATCCTTTTGATCTGCATTAAACACTTTTGATCTGTATTAAATCTTCAGTGAAATATTTTATTAATTATTCATTGGTCAAGAGATGTGCTATCATCTTTTCTCAAGATGTATTCAGATTTTTCAGTACCTCAGCAATTTGAGGCTCAGGAAAGCTCAATATAAACCCCTTTTTCTACTGTTGATCAAATGCAGTAGTTCACATTTTTTTCTGCTGCAGAATGACATAACCTGTCTTATGCAGGATAGTTTGAATGGATTAAGCAAATACATAAGCATAGCAAAAATCTGTATTTCAGTTTGTTTCAAACTCTTCTTTATTCCTTTTATAATTCACACAAAAGAGGCAATCAAGCCTTGGAGCTACTTTCTAATGTTGGATTTGCCTTTCCAAGCCCACCTACGTTAGTGGGAGCAGCTGCTGTGCCTCTCTGGATCTCCTCCCTTTCCCTCAATCCATTGATCAGGTCACTTTAGAAGGAGATACTAGATGGGAAAAGTTGTGCATATTTGCTGATCAAACATTTTGTCACTATGATGGTGAGCTCTCCCTTGCTTTCTGCTGGTCCCCAGGACATTGCATCCCACTCTGCCTCATTGTCACAGGCATGTGCCTGCCCTGAGTTTCCTCATGAGCGAATTTCTTTGTTCACATGCTCCACAGTCAGACTGATTCCAGCTGATGCTAACTTCAGCTGTGAGTGTGGGCATATCCTGGTCTGAAAGTCCTCCTCAAGTGATACCCTCTGCACACCTGATCAAAATCAGTGCCTCTTGTGACCAGGCAGGATCTGGGATCCTGGTCTAGTCCAGCCTTCAGGCTCCCCCCCAAGCTGGACTTCACATGCAATTTGGCTTTTGTCCACAGTGATGTGTCTGCTTTTGCAGATGAACCTTTAGAAGGCAGTTGCTGCAGGCTGTAGTCCTGATGACACATAAATGCAGGACTTGCTCTTCATAGCTTTTGCTGTTTCTGTCTAGGTATACTGAAGAGGGAGTCACAAGTTCTCATATTTTGCTTTAGAAGCTGAAATAAGAGGCTGCTGAACTGTCTTCCAGGCCCAAGGTGGACTGGAAAGGTAGAGAATGTTTAACTTCCCACGCAAACCGTGGCTGGTACACCGTGTGCTCTTGCGCTAAGTGGCTGCTCCCTCCTCTTCCCATTGAATTCGGCACAGCCCCTTCTCTTCCCATCATTTTAGGCACTCTGGGGCCTCTTTTGCACTGTGAGAAGGGTTGATTCCATCGTGGAAAAGGGAAACAATGTCTATGCAATTATTCTTATCCCCTCTTTTTTATTAGTAGAACTGTCTCTGGATCATTCTAGTAATAATTATCTAACACAAGACAAAACATTTTTAATGGACTGGAGTAAACATCCAGACAAATCTTAACTCCCCGTAGGAAGGATTCAGTGATAAAGGAATTCCCTAGAATTCTCTGTTCTGTGGTATTTGTTTCTGTAATGGTGTTTTAATCCTTCTTATGAGGCATATATTGAATGAAATGACACCTTTGGTTATAGTACTGTTTGAAGGTACACAGAGATGGGAGACTGTTAACAGTAATGATTTAGTTTTTACATCCCAGGTTTTCAATGTCTGCATAAACTTCTAGGAATCTCTTTCACAAAACATAATCCAAATATGTGAAATGAAGAAGAGAACTGAGAAGTGATTTGCACAAAGAAAGGGTTCCTGCACACACAGCAGCAAAACAAGATCACAGCACACTGTTTATGTCCTGGTGCACTTGAAAACATTCACCTGTGCTCCTATTTCTTTGTTTGTCTTAGTTCTTACAGAAATGTTAAACAAAAGCAAATAAACAAAAAAACCCTAACCTCCTAAAAGAGATGGGTACGCAAGGGATCATAAATGCTTGCTACCTCCTACCAGCAAGACTGATCATTGCAGTATCTGTCAGCCAAGGAATTAAAAAGAGTAAGTGTGAAGTACCATCTGAGTCTAGCTCTATTGCCTGTAGGACAATCCATTTCTACCTATTTATTGCAACATTTCTGTTCTAAAGATTACTTTCTGTAGGTCTATTAGCCTATAGATGAAATAGGCTATAGCCAGAAGGACAGATTTGAAGCATAGTTCATGTCTTGAAGTGACTTAGAGATGGTTTCAGGTTGTACAGGTGATCTCAACTCTGATGAAAAAGTTTTGCTTTTGATGATGTCAAATAATTGTTTTCTTTCCCATGATGATGATGCCCTTTATGCAAGGGCATGTAGTGATAGGATGAGCTGAAGGAAGGCAGATTTAGAGTAGATATTTGTAAGAAATTCTTTACTGTGAGAGTGGTGAAACACTGGCGTAGGTTGCCCAGAGAAGTTGTTAATGTCCCAGCCCTGGAAATGTTCAAGACCAGGTTGGATGGGCTTTGAACAACTTGGTCTAGTGGAAGGTGTCCTTGCCCATGACAAAGATGTTGGAACTAGATGATCTTGTAGGTCCCTTCCAACCCATGCCATTCCATGATTCTATGATTGTCTCCTAAAACTTGAATTACTAGTCTGTTGAAGAGCAAGGACTGAGCAGGGGGGCTATAAAACTTTTTCTGAAGATGCAAATAAAAATTATTTGAATCACGCCTGTGCACATTTTCTCAGGTTATTCGCTGACTGTGAAGGCAGATGTGCCCTACCAAGAAGAAAAGATAAATGTACAGTCATATTTTCAGGTACCACGGTGTGTGTTCCCATTGGCCATACTCAAGTGTTTGCTTTCTGAGCCCACTGTCTTTCACACATTCCCAGTGTTACCTGTCACACAAGCGTCAGTAGAAGTGCCAATGTTCCTAACACTGTTTGCTTTTCTCCTTTCACCTGCAGGCAGCTGGTCCTTTGCAAGGGCAGCTGCTGTGTCAGAGTACCAGCTGTGCTCCCAGGCTGAGCCACACACAGTGAAGAACGCCAGCTCTGTGCTCTCTTGAGCAGTTCTCAAGCTTTTCTAGTCTGAGATCTTTATGCTCCCTCTCTCCTTCTCAATTTCTATCAAATTCTGCCCCTGCTGCCTAGTTTGCATTTATTTGCATAAAATAGTTACTGTTACAACTGCTTACATAAATGCATATTCGATTTCCCTCTAGCTCATTCCCTGCATCATGCACTGAGGTTTTATACTCTTCACAGTCTCCAGCATCGCTAAAGTAGTCGTTCTCCATGAAAGTACTTTCCAGGATGTGAGCTGAGGAGCTGCAGCACAGTGGTGTTGCCAGCCTTTGCCATTGAAACACCGCTCACAGGGCTGTTTGCTAATGCTCTGGCTCGTAGCAGATGTGTAAAGGTGAGGTTTCCAACTTACCTATAACAGAAAGGAGTGAATTTCTTGGGCAGTCTTAATGACAAAGAGGAGAACCTGAAAAGTAAATGTCAGAATAATTGTGCATGATGAGAGAAAAAAAATTAAAAAAAAAAAATCGATTCTAGCAGTATTGCTTAGGTTCCTAAACAAAGGAAGGAGAAATGATTATTTATTTGTTTTGAGTAAGTTTGCAAACCATGTGTTCACTATTTCTATGCAGGCTGGTGAATACATAATGAATAGGGAATGAGATTACTGAATAAAAAAAAAGGGAAAAAAGCAGGGGCAGCTGTGAAAGCCCTGGTTTTTATCAGCCAGTTGGCAGTCATCTCTGGGGCATTGGCCAGCCAGCATGAGCACTGCTGTAGAGGTGAAGTGCTGGACCATATGTGGATAGAGACAATTTTCGTGGTGGTGTTTAGAAGACAAAGAGCAACCAGCCAGAGCAAGGAAAGAGCATCAGTTACAGGAATATGCTGCTTGTGGAGCAGTGATTTACAACATCCTGACTCAGAGAGGCATGATTTTGGAAACCTTCGAGGTGGGAGTAGAGGAACTGATGGACCCACAAGTACCAAACCTCTACTTGATGAACTGTGGGTTAAAAATCCTTTGTTTTTTAAAAGCCTGTTTATCTCTCACCTGTTCAGGGGGAGGTAGCATCAGCTACAAACTCAGGCCCCCTGGCACACTGTGACCATATGTCACAGCATCCCTCTCTGTTCATGTCATTCTGGACATTGTGGAACTCCCTGAAAACAGCTTTATTACTAATTTCAATGCTTTGTCAGCCCATAAAAATGGATTAATGCAGAGAGAGTTGAAAGACCAAACAAATATAAGGATATAAGAACAGTTTCAATGCCTGGATTTGAGGAGTAGTGATTTTAATAATGAATATTGATATTGAAAGTGAAAGGGATATTTCAAAGCTTACAGGAAGCTGTTTTCTCTTTTATACCTTGAAAAATTAGAGACTTTCCCCTATATATACTAGTACATTGATTGTTTTAACCCTGTATTTTTCAAGCTGTGCTTTAATGCACATTTTTGATGGAAACAGGAGAATAAAATGTAATGCCCCAATAATTCTTCTTCATTTTTCTCTGGCATACTTTCTGTGCCCTTGCTTTCAATTTCTTCCACGTCTCATACCTGGTATATGTAAATGTATTTGCTCCTTTACACTTAGCCTGAGTTCAAACGTTAAATGGGCCCACAAGTTTGCATTTTTGTTGTGATTACTCTCTTAGTGTCTTAGTTAATGAAGACTCACACACTTTTCAGTTTGCCTTGAGAATTTCTAGAAATTATTGTTTATTTTTATGATAATCATTAGTTGGCAGATTTTTATATCCTCCTGTAAGCTTCTGTGAACAGCTGAAGACACAGCCTGTATATGCAGTGATAAGTGCTGTTTGGTTAATATTAATGTACATAATGTTAATGTACATTTGCTTGCATAATGCCTGTATCTCATCACATCGATGCTTGTAATCCATCAGTTTCATTTATAATTTTACAAGAGCCATAGTGCCAGATCTCCTGAATTTTGCAAAATTAATTTGCTGCATGCTAATCTAAATGTGTTGCAGTGTGTCTGCTTCAGCCTTCTGCAGCAGGGTAGCCCTGCAATGGCAAAGGAGTGACATGTGTCTGTCACTGCTGCTCAGAATAGCTTTTGTGGAGCAAATACAGAGAAGCTGCTGACACTGTCAGGTGTGGAAGGAATTGAAGATGGAGCTGGAGGTAACCAGTTCTGCTCTGCCATAGCCTAGCAGTCTGACATCCATATCACAGCTCTCTTCTTCCCTCCACATTCAGCCCTACTGGATCCAGCCTGGCTGGTGTTAGCAGCAGCAAGAGGCAGCTGCTATCAAGGATTGAGGACAGCGTGCTCGCCTACTTGGACAATTAAGACCTTTAGATTTAATTGACAGCATGTCAACATGTAATTATTCAGAGGTGGGAATTTTTTGCTGCTGTTTTGTCATTGTAGGAGAAGACAACCATGTGATTGAAAGAAAGAGAGGTGCTTTAGGTGTTGATTTAGATGATTTTTTTTCTTATAACAGTCTATTTTTTATAACTGCTTTATTTCCAGCCTCAAATATCTTTCATTCCTTCCAGTGCTTAGCTGGATGTATGTTTTATGTCCCTGGAACACTTTCTTCCAAGAGGCTGTTTGCTTCTCTCTCAGCCCTGAACATGTCTCAGTTTGAAATAGCAATGTGCAATGTCCTGCTAGCAGAGACATGGGAAAACTCAAGACTATATTAGAAATTATTTATGTATTTTTGTATGAACACTGTAATGGGACTAGGAATTCAGGCTTAAGTATGAGCTGTTGTTAAAGCTTCTAAACTACACTAAGATGAAATATTTAAAGGTGCTGATTCTTTATTAATGTGTCCCCTGCAATAAAATCCTCCATTTTCTAACACCCTTTTGCATCTGTTTAGTGATGTTATGTGTGGTACATACCTAGGCAGATGGCAGGGCAGAGAACTGCAGCCACACAGCCATAGTCTTATCCCATAAAGTGAGCACATTTACCTCCAAGACAGATGCCAGCAGGAGCCCTCTTACCTCCCATCTCTGAGGGAATCTGCTCTACTCAGGGTTACTTATAGTTTGAGATTAATTATGAGATATTTTTGATCAATTATTTGACAGATTTTGGATTACAATACTCTTGCAATTTCATGAAAAGAGGTCTCTGAACTCTGTGCAGTGCAGGAGGGGAGGCTTCCCACTCCCTGCTCATTCTGCAACTCCGCATGCTGTGTGCCACCTGAGCCTCTTGTCTCCCTGCAAGAAAGAAGAGCCAGAGATGAGTAATGGAGATTGGAAAGTTCTAACCAGCATGGAGTTTATAGAGTTTAAAATTCTAACTTGCTTTTTTTCCCATCAATGCCCACTTTGGTGACAAGCCCTGCAGCCTGTTTGTCAAGAGGGAGCATGCAGTGAGTGGCATTGTGGGGGCTGCAGAAGGCTGTTGCTAAGGTGAATTTTAATTTTATTTTTCTTTAGAAAGTGTCTTCTCTTTTCATGATTTCCAAAACACTTGCTTAACAAATGATTAGCAGTTTTAGGAAAATGCTGTTTTGTACTGCAGTTTTCTAAAAATGGAGGTGATTTAATTTTTGTTTTATTCAAGTGAAATGCAAAACAAATATCAATAATTGTCCATTTGGCTTCTGGATTTCTAAGTCATCATAACAGGCATTCTATGGTAAGAGGAAAGGGATGGGCAGACAGGCACAAGACTGTCTCATGAAACCGTATTATTTCCCTGTGACATCCATCTGTGAGGGCCCCATGAAGCCAACAGCCAATGCCAGTCACTTAGTAGTCATCTGTGTTTGGGAACAAAATGCTGGCAATATACGGCTGTTTTGAAACACGGGGTTTGAAATTCAGGGCTCAGAGAATAAATGGCACAACTGCACTCTTTTCATGACTTCAGTCTCAGATGGGAAATACACCTCACACAGGATGGCAAAGGCAGGGAACAAATTGTAAACAGACAAGACCAGGGTCTAAACTAAGCTTTGGGGCAGGGCTGACTAATGGGTTTAGCTTCAAGCAGGGTAAGCACACAGCTAGGGGCGTGAGGAGTCGGGATAACCAGAAGTGAGAATATGCCCAGCTGTATTCAAAAATACAGGATTGAAGGAGTTACTGAATAGGGCTTTGCAGTTTGCCTTGATACAGAACAGGATCTAAACGTACTTTTGAGTTGCAGCTGCTCTGTGAGTACTGCAATTTCTAAGCAAGAAGTAAATGAGGAAAATTTTCTACTTTGAAGTGATTTATTGAGTGAATTTTAATATATTACAAAGAAAGTTTAGGAGGCCAAACTAAAGAAATTTGAAATAAAGTATTTCCACTCATTAGAAGCTCACCTTTGCCTCTAAAATTTTCCTGTGAGTAGTTTTAATCCTTCTAATTTAGCTGTCTCAGAAATTTCAAAATTCTCAGTGAAAGGATGTTTCCCTAAAGCTTTGCAATTTTTCTGTATTTTTAACCTGAAAGGTTTAAAAATATTTACAGAGATGGTATTAAAAAAAGGGTTAGCTTTGTGCACCATCTCAAAGCAAAAATGGACTTATTGTGGTCAAAATTATTATGGTCTGTCACTTAGTTATAATGAAATACTGTACTTGGTGGCATTCTTAAAAGGTTTGTGTGACTGGAAAGGTTTTTGTTCTGCAATATTATTAAAGTTAAATTAAGACTTTTAAGATAGAGTCTTTTATATTGTTAAAGTGGAATTGTATTTCTTGAACTGATAAAGGTATTTGTCTATCATTTCAGTTTATACATTTAATTTTTTTTTTTTTTATTGAGAATCATAAGTTATACACCGGACTTGGTTTCAGGGAGGAATTATCTATTTTTAGGAAGCAAAACCAGGGAACGTACCTGATCACTACAGAATGTGCTACCATTGCAAGCTATGCTGGATTGCAGGAGGAATGATTTGTTTGTACTGTATGCTCACTCAAAATTCACTTGTTTTCTACTGTAATTTCCTCCTTTTTTTTTTTGTTTAAAAATCCACGTACTTTAAATGTCTTATTAGTCAGTTTATACAGTGTCAGGCAAACAATGACACCATTGATGGTGTAAAGAGTGAGTCAGCTCTAGAGGACTCATTTTTATCATCTTTGTGTTTGAGGTAACCAATCTGCTATTTTTAGGCATATCACAAATGCAGGAAATGTCTATATCAATTTGTGTGAATGTATCAGTATTTCTGTGTGATTTTAATCACATGATGATATTTTGAATAGATTAATTATAGTTCCTTCATGCCTGTGCCTGTGCCTTATGTGTATTCATATATGAAATTTATATCTGGATTATATTATTATATTTATAGCATATTTACACACTTCTTTTTTTCCTTTTGGATCAGTGTAACTTATTATAAAGTTCTGGTAAAATTCTTCATAGTTGTGAGCTTTTTGTAAATATTGTGAAGTTATTTGTTGTCTCAGAAAATGAATTCCATGAATGCCCTAGCTAATAAACTTGTTTTTTAGAATACTCAAGACTAGTGTAACACAGTTATACTAGATACTAGATGGGATATCTTTATTGATTGACACCAATAGACTTTTTACTGCCTGATAAACAAATTCAGATAAACTTATGAAGAGTTTAGAATCTAAGTTTGGTTTTTGAAATGTGTTTTTACTTGCAAATTAAATGTATCCACCCCTTATCCCCCAAAATAATGCTCCACAATGGGAACTACAAGAGAGCTTTTTTATTGTGGTAGAAAGGAGTTGGATTTTTCCCCAATTTGCAATTTTTTCATGAACTGTGTTAGAAGTTTCACTAATATATAGAATCTGCATGAGATATTTGGTTAATGTGGTCGGTAGTGAGGAAATAGCAAAGACATTATTATTTTTTTTGTTTTTCCAGAGTGCAGTTTTATAATTTTCTTTTATTGTTTAATAAAACTCAGAAGAATGCACAGATGAATGACTTTAATATCCATCTAGCACTGACATTTCCAGAAGTGCCATATTTGAGACAAATCATTGGACAACAGGCTTTGCACTGATAATCTCCACTCCCCAAAAGACACACCACTGGAGAAACATATACACTCCTCTTCTGAGGGCAAAGAGGTCTGGAAATCTGTTAATGAATCACATAAGAAAAGAGATTTTAAAGTCTTTTGACTGCAATAACGTCTTCCCTGCTGAGAAGTTAATCATCTGTTGTCTCTCTTTTCCTCTTTTGAACATTAGTTTGAAGAACTTCCCATTATTGTTTTTGTCTCTAGCTGGGAAGAAAACAAATTCTTTGACCTTACTATTAGAGAAAGAGAAATATTTTCCTTTTCTGTCTCAAGACAAATAGACAAACATTTTGAAAGACCAACCTTTCACCTCTGTCTGACAGAGTTATTATAGGGAATTTCAAGTCCATGCCCTGTATGAGTCCTTGTGTTGGGACATACTCAGTAGTCTTTTCTGCCCTGAAAAAGGAGGATCCTGGATAAGAGCCAAGGTTGCAATCTTGTATTAAAGCATGTCACTATTTTCTCATTGCCAACTTACTCACGAACATTATATTAAATCTACTCTGTGCCTGCTTGCCTCAGTTTTATTGTAATTTTATACATATAATCTAGTATATATAATATATATACTTAAAAAAAAAAAATAACAGAGCAACAATGGAGTACGAAAAACTTGGTTGCCTGTAATGCAGATAATTAGGAAAACATCAGTCAAGCAATACTGTTTGTTTTTTCCTCAACAAAAAAAAAAAGTGAAACCCTAGTACTTAGTATATTGAGATGTTATTTTTGTCTGTCAAATGATAATATTTTTATGAGATATTAACAAATTTTATCTCACATTTTACTTCTTGGATTTACCTAAATCATATTAATATGATTTCCTCTCTTGCCTCAGTGGTGCTTATACCATGATGGGAAAGATCAACAGGAATAGGGACAGGACCACGCACAGGAGTGGTTAATTGGCACAGATATAAGAAATTCTGGGTTACTTGGTGGGATCTCAAGATAAAATAGATGGATCAATACTGATTGATGACCCAATACACAATACCTGAGACACCTCATGGCTACTGTGATCATGTGGCTGCTGGATATATTTTTGTTTTAAACTTATCCCAGAATTTTTAGAATTTTCATGCTAATTGAAAGCATTGACAATTCTAATAAAAAGGGCATATTTCACCTTTTTCATTAACAAAGTATCTGAGATGAAAAAAAGGTTTCACAGAATTCTTGTTTCAAGAACTGGATTTCATCTCAAGCTCTTTATGTTAGGAATGCTTGAAACCTTGCTTGTGATGTGGGTCCATGTCCTTGTAGCAAAATTTTTGATGATTAAATGTTGTGGTTTCAATTCGAAACCGGGCAGAAACACCAATTTCTGTTCTGGTTTAAATTTTTTTTGCCAATTTTAAAGTTTTCAATCAAGAGCAAAGCAGGCTTAAGCTTAAAAGTAATAAGACTTTATTAACTAATACTAAAAGAAAGAAAACCAACAAGAATGATGATGGAACCTTCAAAACACTCTTCCTCTCTCCCCACACTTTCTTTTCTCCCAGCCAACAATGTAAAGAAAACAACACTCAGGATTCTCAGTTTTCCATCTCTAAAGCAGTCTTTTTCAGTTCCCTTAGGGAGGGAAGCACCTCTCCTTTGCTATGGTCAATTTCCCCACAAGAAAACAGTTCTCTTGTAGATCCATTCTTCATGAACAGCAACCGCCTGGATCCTGTTGCGTTCATGAAATTCCTCCCATGTTCACAGTTGTGTCTCTGGGCCACATTGACGTATGAGGTCTTATTTTAAAGATAATTGTTCAAAACAAAGGTTCTCTTTGTCTTTGGGACCACCTGCACCTCCAAGGAACAGAGATTCACTTCTTTTTCGAGGTTAAAGAGTCTTTATCACTTCATCTCTCTGTTCAACTTCTCATGAAATCAACAGTCCCTTCAACATTTTATTCCTTTGCTCAGGTCTACAGTTTGAACTCTTTTATCTCTCCCATACTTCTTTATGGTTTAAAGGAAACATTTCAATATGTTATAACCAACCACCATAGCTTACAAGAGTCTTTTACAGCTCAAAAGCAATTTCCCACACTCCTTCCACTTGGCCTTGCACTCTTTCTTGACTGACTTTGATACTTCATGTGGTCTTTACACATCTACATTCTAATTTCTCTCACTGGAGAGAGGATGGAGGCTTTCTAAGTTCCATCTGTGCACCAATGCACTGAAGGAGTTCACAAGAAGCAGCATCTGGCCACGGTAGTCCATGGTGTCATGTTTCAAAGCCGAGCTGGGGGAGACTCTCAGAAGGTTCAAGCCTAGAAGACAGTCACGGGAAAGTTAGACAGACTTTTGAAATTCTTTTCCACCCCTCAGTCTCATCAGGTGTTCTGGCCTGCCTCATCGTGCCTCCCCCCTCTCTGCCCAGGCTCCCAGAGGCAGGTTCAGCTGGGGCCAGCAGCAGAGCAGACTCTGTGCCGCAGATGTTCCCAAATCAGCTGCCCCTGCCTGGCCCGAGGGGCCTCCCCCTGCCCAGGGCCGAGAGGGCAGAGGTGTGTGCTCTGACAGCCGCAAGGAAAGACACATTCCCGGCTTTTTCCAAAGGGAATAAGAACTAGAAAATGCTTTCCCATTGGTCCAATAAAATGCCAATCTCCTACCTAGCCAACTCACTTCCCTGGGCTGGTCAATATAACTAATATAGAATTTTAATTTAGCTAGAAGTAACCTGAAAACTAGTAATGGTGAGATTTGAATATTATGCTGTCCTCTTTTTTGGGGCAATTTTAAAATTTAAAATTCAATTCTTCTGGGAGCTTGAGAAGAAATGGCACAGTCAACATTTTTTAAAGAGGATACTGAAAAAGAAAAAAATCTTTTAACTCAGGGAATTTGTATGATTTTTCTGAATGTCGATTTCCTAACAGTTTTGAAATACCCACAGTATTTCTTTTCTCTTGCTCTTCTTGAGTTATAAGAAAAGAGAAATGACTGCTTAATTTTCATTGTTTTAAGAAAGGGACTCTAAGCTAAATAAAAACCTGTTCTCCAAATTAAGAACTAGAGCAATTTGAACCTTCCTAACATGAGGGCCAAAGTAACTATTTTATGAAAAATCAGCTCTACCTTTTAACCCATCCAGTAAACTCAGGGCAAAATTCAGTCCAGCCATGGCTGGGCATGGGGAATGGTGGGATATCATCACTGCCTAATTTTTTTCTGTCTGTGTTCAGCACTGAATGCATACAGGAGAAAGTTAGGTAAGGAGTAAGATCATCTAATTCATGAAGACCAAAACCAGTTAAAACAAAGAAAAATTAATATTAGTCAGAGGGTGTGTCTGCCACTGCTGGAGCTTAGACACTGGTATAGAGCATCCTGTCCCATACCTTGGTCTTATACTTATGGATGGCTTTTACTCAACAAAATAAATTCTCCCCTTTACTGTGGTTAACTTGGTTTTCATTTCTTTCATATTTTAGAAACAGTGTTTGAGGAACATCTCTTTTCATATAGCCTTTTTTTGAGTTGAACTGAGCAGGTGTCTGTTGACAAGATATTACGTATTTTCTGTAGATTCTATGATGGCAAAGGAGTGAATAAATTCATGGAAAAATTTGGAAACTAGGAAACTAGATGCATGCCTTAGTTGTCACACAGTGAAGGATTTTTGTCACAACAAAGCTTTTAGCATCCAGCAGAGAGTTTATGCATAGTCTAATTTCTTATTAATCAGAAAAGTGCCTATTATATTATTGAGTGAAGTGGGATTCCAAAAATTAACACTGTTTAATTGCCCAGCTGGAATTGTAAACAGTTATCAAATCTTTCTTCTAGTGTCACAAATCCATCTTTAATTTGGATTATCATTCTTCTTCTCAGACAGGGTGAAGATAAAAGCAGTGTTTGACTGTAGAATATAAACAGTCAGTGGAATGGCTGTGATCTTAGAGCTGTTCAGTGGGATAATGGTTCTACAGATGTTGAAATAAAGAGGCAAACCATCAAATTAACAGGGAAAAAAAAGCTGAAGGAATGTTTTCTACAGTTTTCTTATTAGACCAGTGCTACTCCTCTTGGACCAGCTCTTTTGCTGCATTTGGAAAGGGTTGATAATTTCTTTTTATCTTTCATGGCTAGGAAATCTGAAGTTTATGTTTGCTTATGTGGGATATTACCACACACAAGCAAGACCCTGTGTCTTTTTCTTCTTATCTGGGCAACTAGAGATGTGTGAATATGGATCCCTGGGTGGGCCTGCCTGTGTGTTAGGACTCAGACCGGAGAGTGCCCTGGTCCAGTTGTAAGCATGAGAGCAACCTTTGTCAATGACATTAATCAGCATTTTTTGTTGGTCCTGGTACCCTGCTGATGGGCAGAGCTCTTCCTGGAGCTACTCTTGCCTCTTCCTGTGTAAATCTTCCTTACTGGAGATGGCAGAGAGTGTGGCAGAGGGTAGGGGAGAACAGGGGAAATGAGCACCCTTTCACCTCCCTGGGGTCAGTGGAGGCTTCCATGGAGGGTGCAAAGGACAGAGGAGCTTGTGCTCTGCATGCACTTACAATATAAGGTGAGACTTGACTTTTCAGTGAGAGCAAGAGGGGGTTTTGGGCTCATGAACTTGCTGCCACTTGCCCTTCCATCTCCCCAGCTGGCCCAGTGCCATCATTTGAGCTGCAACTGTGCCAAGCTGATTTTTGGGCTGATTTCTCCCATTCAGCCTCCCGAGCTGAAGGTGGGAGAGTGGGATTGCCTCCAGCTCAGAGTAAGCAAGCTCTGGAGGCATTTGAAGTCGACCTGGTCATTTGTCATTGTCATGTCACTGCTTGCAGGTACCTTTACCTCCAGCACTGAGGAAGCCTGGGCACCAGTTATTGCCATACCTGTGAAGACAGACCTGTAATTCAGAGGTAAATAGAATAGCGGGTCCACTTCTTGTCTGAGTAAGTGGCAATATAGAGCCAATTCTATCATGGACGTGGATCAAAAAGTATGGTAAATTCACAGCTGAATAGCCCTAAGGAAACTTTAACACAGATTCAGAATAAAACTTTTGGGAACTGAGAATTGTCTTGCCCTCTGACTTCTTCTCCTCACTCTATGTCTCTACAATTCCACCTACCCTGAGTATTTCATGTATTGGGAAATATAATTTCTTTTCATTCATAACATGTCACAAAGAAATAGCAGTTTTTATGTATTTCACACTTGTGAGTTTTTTCCAAATAACCAGATTATTCCTCCTCAGACGATTTAAAAATTAAGTTTTTCATTTTGCTGAAATTGCATTTTTGACTTTAAGGTTCAGGCAATGCTAAGATAAATCTCTAAAGGACACATTGAAAAGAAAGCATTTTAAAATTCATTAAAATGCATATTCTTACCAAACTGGGAAGCTAATTTTTATAGGATTAAAAAATATTTTATATATATATATATTTATATACACTGTAACATTTTGTTTAATTCAAGTTGAAAATAATTATTTGATATTTAATGTCTTTAACTGCAATGTAAAAAAACCTTTGTATTTTTAATTTCCTTACAACAGTAACTTCAAAATTTGAATTATTGCTGTCGATGAAACTGTAAGCTATTGTGATCCTCATAATATTCCCATATTAATAAATTTCAGTAAAAAATGGAGTGGCTAGCAATACTGTGCAACTGGAACTAATATTTTCTACTGTGAAGAAATCCATTGTTGATCAGTAATCAGAGAATTGATTGATGCTTTGATTCAAGTTTTCTGGTAATACACTTTAATTTTCTCGTTTTTGGCTGTGTTCAGTGATGGGCACATTGCATAGACCTAAGGAAGTCTGAAATCAAATCCACCAAAGATGGTAGAAAATTTATATTGCTTTCAGAAGGCTCTGTGCTGGAGTCATCAGGAACAAAGTGTATGCTCTCCTGATTGTGCCCTACTGGTCAATCTGTTTGCAGATACCAAATAAGAAAAATCCAGTAGCTTTTCTCATATTTGTTATTTTTTAAGTGGGGGCACAAACATGATGTGAATGCTAATAAAGGGCACACCTGTGTCTGTGGTGAATTGTTTTATCTTCTCTTTCAGCTGTCCTACAGCTACTGTTGGAGCTCTGGTGTTTTCTGTTGACTAAAAGCACCCCACATGGGTGGCCACATGGACCACTGCTTATTTGAGGTTGTCTCCCAGAGCATCTCAACTGAGATCCCTTCAATTGCAGTTCCTGTAGATATTTTCAATAAACTTTCACATCAGCAAGTATATATGTACCTTTGATTGGATGAAATATATGTTCTGATTTTTTCCAGAAAGAGTGATGGTCATCTGGTGTTGCTCTTCATGAACAGATTCAAATTGTAGGTTTATGTATTTTCGTCCTGTTTTATATGGAAAGAGAACACTGAAATAAGTTCCCAGAGTGAAGAGAATGAATGTGGCACATTTTCTTAGTAGTTTTCATGTTTCAATGTCAGTTGAAAACGATAATTTTCCCTTCTACAAAAATATATTCTGAAGTTCTACAGGGAGAGTTTATGTTATCCTTTGAGCCATCAGTCACTGATTATAATTTCAAAGCAGTACTAATAGCTATTGGTACTCATTTCATAACAAGTTTGACCACAGGGGTTCTGGCTAGGGATGTACTAAGGCAATTAATCATCATCGTTGCAGATGATAATTCTATGTTAAATTTCAGCCTAGCAAGAACAGAGTTGATGTCTTTGTGTCTTGGCAATGATAACGGAACCTTTGAAAAGTGTTATATTTTTCTCTACCTTCAGAAGAAACACCAGTGAAACGAACATTTGAAATATGATATTAGTGAGACCAAAACAGTCATGCCAGTGGGCTGCATGCAGAGACCCTTAACGACTCCTGCTGCTTATGAATAGTGATTTAGTTACATAATATAAGAATGTCTTAGCAGTTAGCCAGTGATGTTATCCTGCTGAAGTAATTTCTCATTGTTTAATGGAACATTTATAATCTTAAAATCTGGAGTGCATTTCTTTCTCATTTTTTCTGTGATCATACACTTGGGTGAACCCTGAAACGCAATCGTGATTTTTGGTACTTCTGAGCAGCACGCTCCTCTCTTACGGCACACATATTGCACTGGCTTTGCAACTCATGGTCTTCAGGGTAAGTCCCAGGGCATTAATTCCTGTCTGGCGATTCTATATTAAAAAAGTAAGAAACCTCTAAGATTGCAGTGCAGGCTGCCAGCCTCCACTTGTCTCTCTGTGAGACACCTCCAGCGTAATTCTCGCCCCCACAAACTGCTGTTTGCTCAGCTCAGGACACCACTGCAATACCATGTATTAAGAGAATTCATTGTTTTTTCTCACCATTCTGCCAGCACATGAGTCAAGGACTCTGGGGTCAAGTGAGGGAAGGTCCTGTGTGTTATCAGCTGTGCATGACACACCAGAGGCAGCTTTCCCAGCCTGTACAGCAGTGCTCTTTCCCACAAGCTCCCAGCAGATCAGTGATGGCTCAGAGTGCCTTTCCCATGAAGGCTTCAGAGCTGAAGTATGTCATGATGGCCTTTGTTGTCCCTCTGGCTCATGCCCCCAGCACTGACAGACTCACTAGGTGGTAAGACCACAACCTCTGCCTTAGGATTGGCAGAAACAGATCAGTTTCCTGGGTTTCTGTTTGCTTGTGGAGGCAACATAAACATTATTCTCCAATACAAACAGTGCCACACAGTGCCAGCTAATGGATGCCATCTGTACCCTCCTCACTGACCTCAGCCTTGCAATCAGTACCTTACAGTGCAGGGCTGGTGCTGACCCACAGGCTCTTCTACAAGGAACCCAGGAACCAGGGAAAGGGACCTGTGCCACCTTTGGGCAGCAGGCTTAGACATCACAGCAACAAATTTTTCCCAAAGAGAAAGCACTTAAATAAAACTCAGCTGAAGACATATTCTGCCTAGGGTCTGTCCTTGCTCTTCCTTTTTGAGTCAATAGAAAATGTGAAGTTTCAAATTTCTGGTTGTCTGGGCATCAGAAACTTTGCTCTTGCAGTCCAAAGTCCATCTTAAGCAACCAGATCAGCCTTCATTGGGCTCACCTTTCACACTAACAGGAGCTGGGCTGGACCCATTTGACAAAGGTATTATGTATAACAGGACTATATATTGCCAGTATAGATTTGCATAAATAATTGGAAAATCAGAAACTTGTGCTTACATGTTTTTGAAAGTTTCCCTCAGAATTAGGCAGACCTTGATGTAACTACATAATTTAAATGACAAAAATGGAAACTTGCTAGAAAGGAAGCACTTTGTTCAGATTGCCTATTTTCAGCTCTATTGCAGAAGCCCTATGAATTTTAATTTTCACAATCTGAGTTGTCTAATAGTTCTGAGAACTTCATCTACTTTGTGATACGTATTCTTATTCATCAAAGAGCAAAAAGGTTTCCTGCCTGCTTTTTTAAGCACTGTCTTAAATCCCCATGTGCACATGCCAAATGCTGAGGCATAATTATATCATCTCTAAGGTATTTTAATCTCCGTATAATTGAATTAAAAATATTTGCTGTGGATTTGTTCCGTGTTAATTGAACATAGGGCTTTGCATTCATTTAATGATTTAAATGAAATCAAATTCTGTCAAAACAATAAATGATGTTGCCTAATGGATTCTGGGCACAGATTAGCTGATCTGAGTAGGCCTGTTTCCTAAACAGTTATCCTGTTTTCTAAAGAAATTGCAAATCCCAGTACTAATTCTTGGAATTTTCCCTCAAAAATGTTCTTGCCATGTATATAAGCATAGACAGGCAGATTGTGTGCCACTTTGCTGGTTAATTTCTTGATCTGAAACTATTTGATTTGCAACTACCCCACACTTTTTTGTGAGCAGCTCACAATCCATAGAACTATACTTCAATGTATTATTCTTTCCCCATTTTGCTCAATCTCTTTTATATGTTGAGTAACGTAGTCACGACTGTTCATTACAGGTCCTTTAAATTGCCAGTGCTCCTTGGATCTTCCTCAGTCAGTGCACAACAATCTTCACAAAGATTGGGTAAAGTTATCACCTTCCCTTGTTAAAACACAACATATGAGGAGTGGGCTGCATGTAGGGCTGTTGAAGTTGCCTACACGGTCTGTGCATTAAGACAAGCCCATGTTCAGTGACTCAACTCCCATTGGCAGGTCTCGAGGTACATCCCTCCCGCCACTGGCAGGAGAAGCAACTTCAGCAGCTCTAACTCTCTCCCCTTTCTCCTGCAGCACAGATCAAAGCCCACATGAGGCTAGATTGTGCTCCCTTTGAGATGACTGACTGTCCATTCATCCTGGAAAAAGTACTGCCAATTTTCTTTGACCACAAAAAAAGAAAAGTTTTCCACAAGTCAGTAGTAACTTCTCCAAAATCTGGTGCCCTTTCTGTCAGTGACTAACACCTTGCTGTATATTTCCACTTGTTTCCAGGGGCCTACTTGCGATGTGACATTTAACTTAATATGATTAGTGGCCAAGAAAAATAAGGAAAATAACTATATCCTGGACAAGAAGATACATTCAATGTTTTAAATATCACCTTAATTTATGTCCAGAAGATTTATTTAACTATCAACTTCAGATGATTGATTGCATCCTCACGTTCCGTCAGGCAAGCTCCTCTCATGTGCTTTGAAACCCCTAATGGTCTTATCCTATATCATGCAAGAAATCACATAATCAGAGTCAAGGAAGTAATTGAAAATCCTTGATAAAAGTCTTTTTCTTGCAGTCCTTTATCTTGTGGAGTCCTCTGGCAACGATGAATAAAATTGCTTCTTCTACCTGTCAGTCCAGTTAGTCTTGTGGCTCAGTTAGCTCAGTCATGTGGGGACTCTTTCTATACCAGGGCAAGTGCACAGTTCATCAAAAAGTCTTTGAGGTGAATTGACCTCTGCTGAAATAAACATTGAGCTACAAAAGCCTATTTTTAGTGCTGTAATTCCAGATAAGCCTTTCCATGTCACAAATGGTAGGAAGAAGTAAGAAGCCATGAAATGTGTAGCGAATGGTATCTTGTTAAGCCTTTGCAGGGAAAAAGGCCAGAGCAGCCTACAGAATTAACAGTGAATTGGTCTAGGAACTCTGGATATTAAGTCAGAAAATTGCTTGTAGCAGTGTGAAAAACCTGATCAGCTGACCAGCTTTATCACCTACAGTGTGGGTGTATGAAGCAATAGGAACATTTTCCTAATCTTGCCTGGTGTGTTGGTACAAATCAGTCTGAGCCAGGCTTTGGCTTTGTGAATGCAGGCACCTGTCAGTCTTCAGTGGGGGAGTTGTGCTTCATAACAATGTGTAGATGTGGGAAGTAAATCTGTCACCTGTCAGCCAGTCTGAAACATGCATAAGGTTCCTCACTTAGCCAAAGATCGCTAATTGCACACGGTGACAATGTGTGGTATTTAAAAGAAATGTTAAGCAGGTATTTATGGGAAAGTTAAGCAGAGAGTGGATTCTGCCCCTTGAAGAAGAATGAGAGATGGTGATGGAACCAGGCTATGGAATAGAGCATGCTGATTGTTTTCTTGACAGGCAAAATTACTCAGATCTTGGTGGAAAGCATTTCAGCATTGCAGGGCAGCAAGAATTTTCTTTGGCAGCTCAGTGTGATACGCATCACAAATGAATATTAGCAATAATTATCAGGTTTGTGTTCTGTTAAGCAAGACTCCACTTTTTGTTCTCACTGCTTTTCACACTCACACATACTCATTTTACAAAATTATAGATCTTCATGGAGAATACTGGATGTCAGGATAGAAGTCTTAAGAATTACCTGATATTTCTATGAAAAAAATAAAATCAGTTAAAATATTCAATTTTCAGTCATGACATGAACAAGCGGTCACAATTCTATTACTGCTGAATTTTCTGCAAATCACCTAAATGCAGACCTGGTTGGATTTTCAGCTGGATTCCATAAGTGTGCATATGATTCATGTCTTGACCCTGACAGACTGTGTCCTACTGTGTCCCTTTTGCATCTGGCATTTGATCAGATAAAATCCTCTGGGGGACCACAGTTTTTGCTCTGGAGGATTCTGCCATGCCTGGTGTTCTGGTTTGTAACCAACACCTACCAAAGCAGCCTGGATACTCTAATTTATCCAACATTTCCCCTCTGTTGTCTTGCCTGTTTTCCCAGAACAGGCCATTTGCATTAATTTGTATCCATTTTTAGCGATTTATTAGTCATGTGTATCTATCTGCCATATCCTGCCAATTAAATCTTTGTTCTGGCCAAAACCCGACAACCTCTCTGGTTTATTCCCGAAGTTTTCTCTGGACTGACATGTTTCTTCTCCATCCTTGAACCCATCAACAGTGAACTTGCTGAGGAGGCATGTGCCCCTTCATCAGGTGTTGATGAATAAGTTAAACAATGCTGGGCTCAGTATAGAGTCCTGGGGGATACCACTGGTGACAGGCCTTTGACGAGCACTTGTGCCACTGATCACAACCCTCTGGGATCTACCACTCAGCCATGTGGAATATTTACCATGGACAATTTGCTAAATTCTGCAGAATTTTGCCATCACTAATAAGGATTGATAGATGGGAATAAGAAGGTTGATACCAAATCTGCAAGACCAGTCATGTACCTTCTTGCAGAGAGTACATTGGTTACGAAGAGGATTCATGAGGTTGCAGAGAAAAGCCATAAGAAATGGCCTAAAAGATAATTTTAAATTTTTTTACATCAGTTTAAGGTCAGGTATGGTTTAACTTCAGTTACAGTGCATCCAGAGTGATCCAAAAGAGGTATTTTTCATCCAGTTGCCAAAATTTATTGATTGCTTATTTGATTGTCTGTTTCTGGCCAAGTCAACCGTAGAAAATGCTGTTGTCATTTTGTCATCCAGCCAGTTCAGAGAGGTACAACTGCCTGGAGAACTCTTGATATAATTTTCCCCCTAGATATTTAAAGTGTGGGGTGTAAGTCAATGTTTTCAAGTAGTGATTTCATGAACATCAGATTTTTCTCCACTAACTGCTGCATGCATTATGCTTCAATGAAGTCACTATGTCACTTCATCAAAGATTACCTCTGTATCATTTCCATATAGTTCAAAGAATGTAAATGTTGTCACAGGCATTATTGTAAAGATTACAATAGGTAGAGATTCAGCCTTCAGTGTTACTTTTTGATTTCATCTCATCAGCAGCTTGTCTTAGCACTTATGGAGGCAAAGATGGCTATGCAGTCCCAGGGATGGCTCAGGATGCCCAGGAATAGAAAGCATCCTGGGTCTTCTCTGGCTGCAGGAGTGAATGAGGAAGGGAGATGTTCCTCTTTTCCACTCCTTTGCCAGCTTGCTGGAGTTTGGCTTCTGCTGCTCACATTGTCATTTTCATGCTCCCTAAGGTGATGAAAACACCCAAATTGCTAAATTTTCTGCTGGTTTTCTCTATTGCCATTTTAGAACATAGCTAATCATAAGATAAGGGATCGTCAGTACTTGGCCATGTGGTTAAAATGCAGCACAGTAAGAGAACAGCACTGGAGTAACAGTGCTGGAATTGCAGTAGACAGCTTTATAATTGTCAATAGACAAGATGCCTTCAGTGCATTATGGTTACTTTCCTTTCAATTGCTTTTTCATATTATTAAGTATTAATACAATTTCTTCAATATGAAACCTCAGCTCTTCCCACACTCTACATGTTCAAATAAAGATGATTCTTTAGGTGTGTGCATAAAGCCAGGTGTAACTCTTTCTCTTGGAATGAATATGTAGCTGAACATTAATCAGAACACATCCAGAATATCTAATTAAAACAGATGTTGAGTCAGTCTAGGAATGAGAAAATGATATCCCAAGGTGGCTTCCTATATTGGAATAATCATTCATTCCTTAAGACTGCCTCCTTGCATATGTGATCTTCATTCAAGCTGATGGAAAAGAGCAGAAATACTGGCATTTATGGGCACTGAGATGCACTTTCCCTTTGGAAGGATTTATAGAGCACTAGTCCTGAAGGGAATAAAAAAGGGCCCAGGATGAATGATGTTTTCATCACCTACAAATTGTGTCCCGATGAACCTTGATGACTTAGTCCTGTCATATCGGTTCTTTCATACAACAAGTGAAAGGCAGGATACCGAAGTTGAATTGCTGATGGAGGCAGGAAGGTCATTAGCGAGTCCATTGATCCATCCCTTCTTTCTAATATCTAACACAAGCAGCAGTCACAGATGATGGCAGAGGTTTCTCTTAGAATAGAAGTGATGTGGGGTCTTATCTGAGTAAAACTTGCTTTTCCTCCACCAAAACCTCCAAGTATAGTAACCTAAGTACTTTTGGCCTTTTATTGAATACAGCTTCCTTCAGACATAGCTTCTCTCATGTCCCTGTGACTTACTGCATCAGAACTGTACCCACACCTCTTGTTCATGGTCTTGCCAGATCTATTGCATAATGCCTATCTGACGCTCTTTGTACTCCTACAACCTTTCCTATAGATCTCAGACCAAGACCAATGCTGATGACCTACTGTGCCATTACTGAGTGCTGTAACAGCTGGCAGACTGAGCTGAGGAATTTTTGATCTCATCTGAAACAGCAATAAAAAGATGCAGTTTACCAAAACAAACCTCCCAAACAAACAAAAAAATCATGTAACAATTGCACAGCTTGAAAAAAATCATCTTTTTTCCAAGTATATTTTTAAAATTAAAACATTTAAAGAAGAATGAATGTTATCTTCTGTTCTTTTCAGTTTGTCTTTCAAATTTCCACAAGTAAAATAAAGTTCTGCAAAAAATCAGCAGAATCCCTTTCATTAATCTTTTATTTGTGCCTGTTTAGGACAATTATTTTTAACCTAAGTTACACTTTTATATAATTTATATAAAGATTAAATTTTCAAGCAAAGTTCCTCTGAGTGGGCTCAGATATAGACAGATCAAAGCAGTGTTGCTAAAAGGCTTTATTTCATTGAATATCTCACTCTTCCTCCATTTATAACATATTTCTATAAATATTTCTGTGAACTCTGGATCTGTTTGATCTTTTACCAGTGTTGCAGGTAATTTATCAGATGTATTAGGCATTATATGTAACCTTGATAGAAAAATATAGGATTGTGGGAAACCAGGAAATCCTTCTGACTATCCTGGGAAGATTTATAAGTCACAAGAATTTGGACAGCATGATAATTAGTATGTCACAGGGTGAAAAAGTAGAATTGGTGGATTTTAGATGTGAGATCAGGGGGCAAAGATAGAGGAAATGGAGTGTGTCCCTGAGCTTCTTCTTAATCCTCTTGTTCTCCATCTTCTGTGGTGGTGTGGCACATTTAGATTGGTTTGGAACAAAAGTACACTGTACAACATAGTGGATAAATATTGGAGAATTATTATAAATAAAGCATACGTAATTTTCAATATAAAAGATAGTGCCCTCCCAAGGGCGGACAGACTAAGGGCAGACAGACAAAGGGAAAACAGATGACAGACTGAGATGACAGACCAAGGGCAGACAGACCAAAGAGGAGAGCACGGGCCTGCAGAGAAGCTGAGGCAGGCCAGGGAACGAATATGAGATAAGCAAAGAGTAAACAAATTCCTGAACACGAGAAAACAGACGACTCGACCTCTTCTTCAGACACAGGGCTGGGGGAGAACAGAAAGCCTTCACAGAGACACAGGCAGAGACAAAAACAGAGAACAGGAAGAAAAAGGAAAAACACATATATTTTTTAGTAAACCCAACATAGGATGAATAAAATAGAATTGCATTTAAAATCTGTAATTAACTGATAAAGACTGAAACTGGGGCTTCCAGTTCTATATTCAAAGAAGGAAATTAAAAAATAGAAAGTCATCTGGAAATTAAAAAATAGAGAGCCATCTTTTGTTCTAGTGTGCCCCATCCTCTTTTCACACATTGACAGAACATCGTATCCTTTCTGAATGTTTGCATGGCCAGGATTCCTCTCTCTGGCAGACACTTGTGTTGTGACTGTAAATGCAAACGGAACTTTTCAGTTGTGAATAAAACTAAGCTTCAATGTGCTTGAGAACCTGGTTATGAAAAGATTGCATTAAAATCATCACGGAGTGTGTAGAAGTTACCTTATTTCTGTAAAGTTGCTCAGATTCCCTAAAAATAAATATTTCCTTGCTTTTGAGAACCATATGCTTAGGCTGTATCCCTGCAACACATTTGCAAAGGATGAACTTTGCATAGAGCTCTCCTACAGGTCTTGGATTTTCTGTTGTTTCTTCAAAATGTTGAAAGTCTCCTGTTGAATTTGGTATTGAAACAAGAAAAATAAAGAGCATCCTCCCTCCCTATTACTGACTGTGATTTAGGGAGAGTTGACATACTCTGGAATACTGTTAGATTTCATGCCATGCCCCATGTGTGGCTGATTTAATCTGTAGTGTTTAATGGGAAATAACTGTGATTTTTTCTGGTAACGAGTTGAAAAGCTGTCAAGCAATGAAAAACTGATCCAGGTTTGGTGAGACATTTCTTCAGTATTTCTTATTGTTGAGGTTACCTATAGGTTGGGGTTAATGCAAGCATACTCTACATCTGTGTGAAGGGAATTCCAAGCTCAGTCTTGCACTTCAAAATATATCAGTGTCAGATCTTTCCCTGTGTCAAACCCTCCTTCCCTTTCTCAGTAGAAGATGCTCAATTTTCTTTAGTGCAGCTGCAACACAAACCCCTGGTTTCCATTTCTGAGTACACCCTCATCTGGAAGCTGTGCAAACAACTACCCTGGAGACACCTACAGAGAATTTACTTCTTTTTTGCTGTCAGTGTGTTTTGGAAGAGTGGTGTCTAAATTGTCTTCTTCCACTTCCTAAGTTCTGTATTAAGCTTTGTATCCCATGTCCATCCCAATTTTTACAGGAATGGGCCTCAAGTTCTTGGTTCAGTCAGCAAAAGTAAACATCATTTTCCATGCACTGCTCACCATTACAGGGATTTTATAGGAATCTTGCTAAAGGGATTTCTTTGTTCATTCAGAAAAGTGTGGTGATGGTGGCCTCAACATTATCTTCAAACTTCTATGCTTCCTTCAAGTTTTCTGAAAGCTCCAGCTGTGTTTGGACATTCAAGTGCTTTGTGATTCATCTGTTTTAATTTCTCAGTGTACATTTTACCCCCATACTGTGCATTTTCCGGCACTCACTTGAAGCTGAGGAACTGACAGAAGTCTGGTAATTTTGACAGCTGAGTGCTAACAGACTAGCACTGTATAGCATGAGCTGTGGCACACCACAGGGATGACAGATGGCTCTTGCAAGTTACCAAGTCAGCCCTGTAAACACTCAAACACCTACAGCAGGAGAGAAAAAACAGGACCAAAAAAAATGTGGAGAAATTGAACATCGAAGGATGGAAAAATGACTTACCTTTTTGCTTAGTAGAAGTGAAAAAAAATACTAAACTAAATTAATGGGTGTATAGCTGATAGATCAGTGGATGTCAGGGAATGGTTCTCTGAAGACCATGCGAAGCTGCTGAGCAGTGACAAATTTGATAGTGCTGGCCTTTGTTTTAAGACAGAAGATGAAACAAATGTTGCTGGAAAGGCTTAGTAAGCTTTTTGTCTCATGCTGAAACAAGATATTCCCTGCTGGTACTGATAAAAAACTCAACTGAGACCCACTCGGTGATGATGGAAGCAACTGAGATGGGCATCTTTGGTGTTGATACAGGGGAATCCCTGTCTGTGGAATTACAACATTGGGGGTTGAGCTCAGAACTCCTGGAGTGAAGAGCAACAGCAGGTGTGGGACCTGAGCAATCCACGTCTGAGTAAGAATACCTGCTGTGCTTGTTGTTCTAAAAGCACAATGTAAGGGCTTTCCTGTGGAAAGGCTCCAATCCCACTGTGTTTCTCCAACACTTCTCAATACTAAGGAATAAGGAGGAAAACATGAATGTATGTTCTTTCAAGCTACCATGAAGCAGATTTCTCTTCCTCAGCTTATTTTTGTTATAAGAACTGATAGCTGCAGGACCTTTTGGTTGTGTTCAAGATAAGGTTGTTTCCATAAAGGATAAACAGCCTGCTTTCGTCTCTATTTCAAGCAAAATTGTTCTTACAAGAATGGCTTATTGCAATATATCGTGGTGGTTATTTTATTCAGGCTTTGGTATTCAGACAGAGATTATATCAAAAGTTGAAACCAGATTAATCTGCTCTGAAATATAAATACAGGAAAAAAATACAGCCTTAATCCATTTCTGTGACAAGCTCATGTTTCTAATCTCATGGATATTTGGGATGGCATGTATATAAGTTTAGGCTTTTGTGTTTCAGATCTGCTAGATGGGCGGCTCTAATGTGACACCCTCAGGGAAAGCAAACAGGCATCTTTTAACATTTTTTCATATAAGTCACTGAGAGTCAGTAGAAAGGAAAGAAGAAATAATTACATATTAGCCTGTCTTTATAAGATGAAGCTCTTATAGAGATGAGGTAAGTCAATTCTGCATTGATTTTCCTCATTGATTCAATAGATGGTTAGTTAAAGCGTAGAAGAAGCAGGTGGAATTTGCTGTTACGCATAAAAACTTCATATAAGAAAAACACATATTATGGTCTGTGAAAGATGAGAGAGGAAGACAGGACATAAAAGTAAGGCATTTTTAAAGGCAGAGAATTTGAGGTGGTTGCAAAAATGAAAATCTTAAAGGGAATATAATTTTCTGGGTTTTCAATAGGTCATTCTAGAAGTGCCTGTGGGTCTGTGGGCACATCTTACCCTACTTCCTTTATCCTGTTCAAACTCATTGGTGCATTTGTAATTTTGAGCCCAATGTGCAGTTAGCAAACACAAATGGTGAGAAGAACTTTGTGTTGACTGTTGCTCCTCTGTGGCAGAGAAGATGAAAAAGTCAGATGGTCAGACCAGGTCTTTTTTATTAAAGACCTCTTTATTCCAAAATGTTATAGTTATCCCTGGAAAGGTAAAAAGAGCAGAAAGGTAAGACAAAAATCTTAGTGAGCTGAGAAAAAAATTTGCTCTTTTTGCTGGCTGTGGATGAAAGTCATTGAGCTTGTTTTTCTTTCTGAAATGGGCTCCAATGAAACTTCAATACTTCAAAAACTCTTATGGGACAATGAAACCATCATCTGTTCAGACCTATTCACCCATTGCATATAGTAACTCTATAGACCAAGCACCAATGACATACACAAAATCTCAGACCCCATCACACTGTAATAATTTACAATGCTGACATTTTAACAGAAAAATTTGTAACCTGACAGCTGGCTTTTGGGATGCACCCTAGCAGAAGTGGCCTGCAGGCTCTGACCTTGAAACTCCACTCTTCACCTCTCATTATTATGTACTATCATTAGCACAGATTGTGCCTGAGAGGTTTGGGCTCAGATAACCACCAAGAGACCCCAGTTTGTCTCATCAAATCCAAGACTTGCAGCGCATTCTGCTTTCATGTTGTGTGTGAAATTCAGTCTTCTTAGTCATGTTCTTCTTTTCTGTGGATGTAAGAAGTATGCACAGTTTTCAGTTACACCAGCCCACATCAGTAACTTCAGTTTACTGTACTCACATTCTAGTTTGATTTCTGAATATATGGCTAAATCGTACTTAGGAGGGATATTTGTATCTGAAAAATGAAAGACAAAGTAATCCCATTGACTTGATGGATTGAAAATTAGAATGAAAATATGCTGAGAGTTGAAAATGATTTTTCTTTTGTTCAGAACAGATGAATTGCAGATCCTTATGCTGTAGCTATTAATTCACTGTATATCTCCCTTTTTGGGACACTGGAGGAAAGCACAGGGAAGCCTGTGGATATCACCCTAAGGAAAATGGATGAATCTAAGAGAATTTGGGAAAGACATAACTAAGAAAAAAGCCTGTCATGCCAATTTGGGAACTGAAAATGTGTTATTTTCCTTCTGTCCTAAGCGTTTGCAAACACTGTAGCAGGTGCAAAACAGAGAACTTCACTAGGAGAAGATGAAAATCTCTTTTGCTTCCTCTTTCTTTTCGAACTGTGCCAATGAAAGCCTGATGAACATCAACACAGCAGCCAGAAACCTCCAGTTCATTAATCACCTGGGCAGAGCTCAAACACTTCACAGGTTCATGCTGCTTCTAAGAATTTCTGGAGCAGGCTTCACCTGTAGCCCTGTTTTTCCCCCCAGCAATAATGTAGCTCTATTGCTTATAGAGTGTAGACCAGTGGGGATTAAACTGATCAAATACCAAGCACATTTCACAAAGATGGGGTGAATTCAGCTACTATTTCTGAAGACATAATAGAGTAATTGGTTTTCCTGGAGGAAAAAGGTCATGTTATAAAGCTGGATACCACCAGCTCTTCTAAAACATGTGTGGCTAGAACATTAACTTTTGCAGCAGTGCTAAATGCTACTTTGCTTTTACAAAAATGGATTGGTAACTGGTCCAATTTGAGAGAAAATATTTAAATACAGGGAATAAAATCGAATGGGAGGAGGCAAAATAAAATTAAATTACTTTCAGACTGATCAGTTCTTTGAAGTTTTCCACTTATTTTTCTAAATATACTACAGAAAAATAACAGTTTGGGGAATAGACACAATGCAAATAGCAGCTGAATGATTATTATTTCCAGAATTCTGGAAGTTGTCTCTTTGGGATGGAACACATGTGGATGTCAACTATAAATATTTTATTCAATATGAATTATGAAAATTTGGGAAAATTGCCAGCAGAGGTTCCAGGTTTTGTACCATTCTGTTATTAAAGTTTTTTGATAAATCATCCCTGTTAGGGAAGCTGGGACAGATTTGACAGCCCAGTGGATATTAGGCTGGCACAGGTCTTTTGCCCCAGGTACAACCAGCAGCGAGTGTCACAACTAGCATGTGTTTCTGATAGATATGTGCACCATGAAGAGCCAAAAATGCACACCCACATATCCAGCCATACAGATTGACACTGATAGAAACACTGAGGACTCGCACAAATAACTCAGTGTCAGGAGCCTCATCCTGAACTCCTCTCTGCATATGCAGGATGGACTGATGCTATTGGAAATATGCATATATTTAGACACCCCTGGATCCCAGTCCCTCCATCTTAATAGCACCATGGATACTCAGGAATCAGGCCTCAACTCTGATTCCAGCACAGAGGCTTGCACTTGATTTTGCTCACTCTGGTGAGCAACTGGCTCTTATAATTCCAAGCATCCCATAGTAAGCCCTGTGCAATCTCTTCCTCTGTGTCCTGTATTGTGTCTGACACCCTCAGGCAGCAAACCCCAGCGGTCTGAGAGTTGTTTCAACATTGACTTATTGTGGTGGTTTTCATGGCTGGATGTTGGGGCTGAGGGTCTCCTGGAACAAGCCAGGGACTAGGCTAGACAGAGTGTCCCCTCCTCTGAGTCCTTAATCTGGGTTTTCACTTGTCCCTGTGCTCCTCTGTGCTTGTGAAGATGGACAATCTTTGATGGGTTAATGGCACTGTGATGGACACTGGAAAAGTCTGGCAGGTTATTAATTGGTCTTCCTTCACCATATCTCTCTGTGCTTCTTTATGGAGATGCAGAGCAGTTTTTAATCACATAACAATCTCAGCTGCATCTCTTTAGCTGTTGTATAACTAGTCTTAATTATTGCATGAGTTTAAAGTATCACTAGCTTTGGTATTGAAACCTCTATTTCTAGGAAGGCATATGTTATCTTGCAGAGGCTATGGAGTGATGTACTGCAAGGATTAAGACTGTGTTTGATCCCTGGATTTTACTAACAGGTAAGGTAAAATTCATTCCAAGATTTCATCAGTTTACTGGAGAAATACCTCAAACCACCAAAATCCAAACATAGAAAGGTTTCCCATTTTAAAACCTTACAATGTTCAAAATTAAAAGAACTCTTCAAAATGAAAAGGTAAAAGAAGATGAAATAGACATAAAGTACTTAAAATGTTTTTACATTAAATGCTCAAACCACCCTGAAGCAAAATACTATGATTTCATTTATTTGGCTGAAAGTTTTAATGAAATTTAATTCTGTTTCTAGAAATACTTTCATATTCTAAATTAAAATGACCATTATGTTCTTTATACAATTTCATTCACTGTTTCTGAGAAGAGCTGGGTGGAAAAATGGCACAACAATAGATGTATAAAAGCTAATTTAACAAAGTCCAGCTGTTTCCTGAATTTAGCAGTGGCCTCCACCATTTTGTATGAAGTACTGCTTTTCCAATCTACCTCAAAATAGCAATATAAAAATATGCACAATGAAGCCATTACACAATAAGAGGAAAGATCTTGTAGGCCTGATTTTCAGAGAGGCTAAATATTGCTCACTCAAAATAGAAATCTATTTTTTAAGAGGTAGATGTTAAACTTCTGGAAATATTTTTTTATTTTAGGAGTCCAGTGGTCAAGGGAGAGGAAAGGTGTTCTTTGTGGCTGTTGTGCAGCCAGTTTTATGACTCAAACAGCTGCAGAACTGGGCAAGTGAAAGCAGGGCTTCACATGACTTTGCTGGCTCCCCTGCCCCTCCAGATCTGTGCTGTGTATGGTCTCTCTCTGCTCTCACAAAGCACAAATTTATGCTGTGGATGCACAAATATTCTTTCTTGCTGCTCCCCCATCCCTAGATGTTCTCCCCCTTGTCAGATCCGTTTGTTCCCTGCGCTGGTGTCAGCAGCAGCAGGGAGCGCTTGGACAGAGAATGCCTCATTGAAAAGCAGTTGTGGGCTTCATGCTGTTTAATCCTTTCCAGAGCTGGTCTCATCTCCTTTTTAATGCTGCTGCTGTCAGTCATGGAGACAAATGAGTGGTCACGTTAAATGTCTGTGTGTGTGTGTGTGTGTGTGTGGAAATAGAATCCTAACAAAGACAAAGGCAAAGAAATAAATGAGGAAACAAAACCCCAAAGAGAGAAAACAAGTGAGATACTCTTAAAATTGCTAATGAAGAATTGCAGCTGCCCTGTTTCACATGTCAGGACCTATCTGAATTCTGATGTCCTGAGGCTCATGCTGCTGCTCAGAGCATCTGGCTGGAGCACTGAGTGCTCACCGTCCTGGGTCCAAGAGTCAGCTGGAGGAGTAAGTGTGGCTGCTAAGTGCTGCTTCTTCCTCCCCTGCTTGCTCCTGAGAGGCTGCATCCATCCATGGGCTTGCAGAGTGTATGAAAGAAACAAATAATCCCCAGGATTAGGAGTTTTCTCACAGCTCTTCTGATGCTTAGAAACCAAGAATTTGCTCCCTGTGGTCCCACTCTTCTCTGTGGTGGCCAGTGACAGGACCTGAGGGGATGGCCTGAAGTTGTGTCAGAGGAGGGTTAGGCTGGATCTCAGGAAAAGGTTCTCCCAGAGCTGGTTGGGTGCTGAAATAGGCTCCCCAGGGAAGTGGTCAGAGCACCAGCCTGACAGAGTTCAAGAAGCATTTGGATGATTCTGTCATGCGCATGGTGTGACTCTTGGGGCTGTCCTGAGCAGGGCAGGGAGTTGGCAGGGGGATCCTTGAAGGCCTGTTCCACTGACCCATACCCAGAAAGCAGACAGGGTCTGATGCCTTGCTGCAAGGGGCAAGGAGCTTCACAACTGCATGAAAATGGACTCGGGCTGGGGAAGGCTCCTGTTTCTTCTTTTTGCTGACGCGAAGGCATTTGTCTTTGCAAATATCTGTGTGTGAACACCACATAGCTGAGAGGCTTAAAGACCTGGGCAATGTTTTCTCTTTTCTAAGGTTTGGGACATCTTTGCTGGTCGATGCCTTCTAGAGGCTGACCTGGAACAGAGGCTAGACAGAGCAAAAGGATAAAGCAGGGATTTATTAAAAGGCCTCAATGGGTACACCTGGGCAGCACAAGAGCCCAGCTGGACTACACCCAAGATGCATCCCAAAATGGTCACAAAAGGGATGACTGAGCATGAGGTCTCCCACTTTTATAAGTTCTGGTCCATCAACCATTGATTAATATTAGAATCAATTGTCCAACCCTAGCTTCAGGTTATGAAGATCCATCCTCTTTGTTTTTCTTCTCACTTCACTGTTGTTTTCATTCTAGGTCCTGAAAGTTGTCCTTGGTATCAAACTAGAGAAGGAATTGTTTTGTCTGTCTACTCTGTGAAGAGAGCTTAGTAGCACTTAATGTGAAACCTAAAACTACCCACTAACAGCACAGAATCTAAAAAGTATAAAAGCTAAAACTTAAGGCATCATGGTCATTTCTGAAGAGAGGACAAGAGCAAGGGAACAATTTAAATTTAAAAAAGAGGGTTTGGGATTAGGACACATTTTCTTTGTGAGAGTATAAGAGAGGTTTTGTTTTTGCTCCAGTGAAAATGGAATTCCAAAATCTCCTAAGTTGTCTTGAAACCGAATTGCTCTGCTCTGGCTGTCCCTTACCATTGTGCTATGAGGGAAGTTTCTCTTCAACTCTTAGTATCTGGAAAATATTTATTATCTAAACCCACAAAACTTCATATACTGTAAGAATTTGCAGCCTATATCTATAGCTGTGTTTATTATGAATCTCATTCATTTTGAGCCTTTCTAAACTCTTTGGCTGAGAGTTATTCTGCAGCTTGGATCTTAAAGATCACATTCATGAGTTGAAGAAGCTTTTCAAAGCTGAAGTTCAGAAACGAAGGTAAGGCAGGTCTTTGTTAAACAAGCAAGATAAACCAAAATAATGCATTCAAACTGAGTTGCAGCTGTCTTGGAGATGAACACTTCTTATTTTGTATGTGTGAAATGCATTGCACTTTGGTCCACAGAGCAGGAAACTGGAGCAGGGGTTTTTCATTTTGCTGGATCTAAGGCAAATAGTATCTTAAAATAAGCTGCTGGAAGTTCTGCTGTGTTTGGAGGAGAGCGGAACAGAAATAAGAGATGCAAAAGACTGAGGAAGAGCTAAAACTGGTTTTGTTTGATTTCACAAGAAGTTTGGGCTTTCTTCACAAACCTTCCCTAGCCTATACAAGACAGGATACCCTAAGTTTCTATAAGCATCCAACAGGAAAGCTTTCATCTCTACCTGTCCACACAATTTGATTGAATGTGTGGAACTGGTTAATGGAAAAACTGGGCAAAAAAACTATCATAATAGCAATTTGCTGATGATGCACTCCAATTTAGAAAAGGAAGAAACAAAATATGACTGTTTTGTGACACCAAACAACACACTACATATTCATCACTGGCTGAAATGGCAAAATAAGAAAGAGGGAATTGGAACAGAAGGTAGGAGCTGTTAGTGACACTGAAACACTGAGAATGGTTGGGAGAACTTTTCCTTGAATGGGACAGTTGTGACAACTCAAATCAAAGGAAGATATGTAGCACCAGGAAAACTTCTTCCTTATCCTATTGAACTGCTTGTGCAATAACTAGAAATAAAGGAAACTGATCCCTGCATCATGCCAGCTTTGCAACAGGAGCTTGAGTTTCTGCCTGGAAGTGACAAGCTCAGTACCTTGTGTCCTCTACTCACCTCTTCCATAATCCCATCCATCCCTTTGCTCAGCAAACAGCAAAGATGAAATCTGAAGGGATGCTGCCTGCAAATAAAGTAGTCATACTGTCTGACTCATGACTTGGAGAACATTTCTTTTGGAAAAAACCCAAGCTGGACCAAGCTGTTTGGAGCAAAATGGCAAACACCAGTCAACACTCACTACCTTCCCCCAGTGACCTGGTGAGAGAATCACAGAGTAAAGTAGTGTTCCAAAGTACTACGCTGCTCTTGTGTATTTCATCTTCACTCTGAGACACCTAGTGAAAAGCCATGGCTTGGCTAAATGATCTGGAGAATGAGGAAGATTGTGGAAATGCACTTTCTGCCTTTTCCATGAGCTCTGCATTGTGTGTGTTGCTAGGCTGCAAAGTTTTGTATCCCATATGCAGTAAAGGTTTGAGGGCACAAAAAAGGATTCAAACAGACCCTTGCTGGATCATACAACCAAGATCACTTTAAGAGGTCTCTGTCTCAGCACAGCCAGTAGCCACTCTGCTGGCTGAGCTCTGACACATTGTAATACAAATACTGCAGACAAAAAGGATTGGAACATTGGACAAATAATTATGATTTTTTTGGTGAGAACAATTTCAAAACTAAGTAACTGCAAGCAAGCAAGGGCCTCACAGTCATGGAACATACAGTGAGATAATCAAGTTTAAAATGAAGTTGCCAGGAAATGAATAAGTACTGCCATGCATCTGTGAAACTCTATTGGCTTTCTCCAAGATGATGTTATAAACCATAATGTAGAGCTAGAAATTGCTGTTGACCATTTTATACAGGGTGTAGAATAATTCCCCTCCACTTTACCAGATTTAATTTATCTTTTAGCCAGCAGTTATTTCATGCTACTTAGGGATCATCTAGCTCCACATATTGCTAGAAAGTGCAACTCTAATATATCACAACTTCTCATAAAGAAATTGTGCTTCATAAAGGGCAGTTCTGAAGATGAACTGTCTAAAGACATCCTGCGAAATGAAAAAGCAGCCTTATAGCACTAATAATAGTTTTTCTGAGCTTGATTAAAAAGCCATTAATGTCTTTCTCCATTCAAAAGAAATTCTCATCCCACTAAACATTGGGGAATCTGATTTTCCTTAGCTAAACTGTGACTTTCCTACCTAGAACAACTTCTGTGAAATGACATGCAATATCACAAATTGCATTTGCAGTTTTTCTACCTCTTGGATATCTATAGAGGTGGTGATCCCACGAAAATGTCACATTTGAAAAATTCATTCAAGCATGGGTAAGAAAATATTTAAGCAAATGCACTTAATTCTGCTACACTTGGCTTAGCCTGATATTGGTCCCAGAAAGAATTATTTTAAAGACTAAGCTAGTTTCTTAATTTGTTTCCTTTTAAGTGAATAAATTAATCTCTCGTGAGCTAGAGGAAAAATCATCAATGGTATTTTAAAAAGCACCTGTACCAGGCAAGCACAGTTGGGAAAGTTCCTGCAATGTCAGGGTTTAGGCTTTAAGAACATTCCTGCCAGGTGGAATGATGAACTAGACTGAGACCTCTCCCAGCTGCAGGTTGGTGAGAATGTTTATTTTTTGTTAGTACAATTTCTCAGAGAAGGAAGGAGTCTGGGAAGGAAAGTTCATTACTCAGAAGTTCAGCTCCACTAAGACATATTTTGTAAAGAGCACACCTTTCCTGGAGTCCTTGCAGGGAGCTTCAGTTCAGAAAGCATCCCAGAACTCCAAAGATAAAGAAATCAATATCCTGGGAATGGACCCTAAACAGGGCATCACCTGAATTTTGCCATCCTGAGTTTTAGGGTTTTTTCAAACCACCACATCTCTCTTCCTTCAAGGAATACTCTTGGTGTTTTTTCACCTGCTAGTGGAGAGCCATCTGAAAGGTCGTCCCCCTGCAAGGCCTGCTAGGGGGAGACACAAAGGAAAACATGGAGGAGCAGTGAGGCAGGAATTGTTCCCTGAAGAGACAGGGAAAAACCGATGAAATGATTCAAAAGGAAGGAAAAACCCTCCAAGGTCCTCCCTAATTTTTCTTTCCTCTTCTGATGGGAAAGGTTTATTATGCCCAGGTGGACCTTGCTTTAGCATCAGAGCCTTCAAAGAAAAAGGCAGCAATACAGATTTAGTTGTTACACCAGATTTTGTTTAATTTCCAGAGTATCCAAGACAGATTGAGACAGAGTTTGTGATTTATCTTCCTTTGTTACTGAAAGGACAAAACAAATATAAAAACAGAATACTGAAAGTCAAAAAAATCCTTTGTTATTGATGACTTAGTATATAACATTGCATGTGCTTGTAGCTGATGTCTTGTGATTTTTTTGGATTTTCAGCCTTTACTTTGTCATTGGACATTCTTTAGAAAAGATGCAATTTAAAGGCTAGTGTTACTGAAGGCTTATAATGGCACAGTAATTGGGAAACAAAATGGAAAGCACATTTCTATTTCAGCCAATGTGATGAAAAGAAAAGAAAAATTCAAGTGGTTTTAAAGCTGTGTTATCAGAAGATAGCACAGAAAGCGTGAGCGAAGGTGTCTGCATGACTACAATTTTCCATGCAGGCACATAGGATCCCTAACTTCCTGTATTTAAGTATAAATATAATTAAACCACTTACTAGAATAAACCTTGAACTGACATAGGTGATATTTGATTTTTCAATGGTGTAAAATAGTACATAGAAATTATGTTTTTGCCATTCAAGATACATATTGGAAGATTATTTACTTTCTCAAATCTTTTTTTTTTTTTATTTGCCACTCTTCGTTTCTAAGTTATGAAGCTTATTAACCTAATACATGGATTTCCAGGGAGAAAAATCTATTCCCCATTAATTAATCACCTGGCCATGGGATATTTGTTTTGTATGTTGTTTTAGAGAGAAAAAAAAATCACACCTATGTCGGTTGTAGAATCAGAACAATATTTTTTCAAAGTAATTTTCTTGAAAATTATTGCCTGCTGATTAGAACTATTAATGCTTCCTTTTCCAAATCTAACTAATTTAGGAGCTACCTTTAGTCTGCACTCATTTTGGCAGGAAAGTAATTCCTCCGATCATATAAATGAGATTAATTGTCCTGTTCTCTGAGGGATGAGGAGATGTAACTGCCTCTGGGGCTTTGGCAGCTGGCATAGTGAAGAGGTGTGCAGCAAGGTGTCGTGACTGAGGATGAGAAAGAGGATCTGTGAACAGAGGTGTTCTTAGCTGCTCCTGAAGAAGGCAAAGCTTTTCCTAGCCAGAGGAGTTTTACTCAGAGATCTGTCAGTAAGTGCGGTGTTGTCCCTGTCACATAAAATGTTTTTCCACTAAGTTCCAGACTGAAATGTCTTCTTTTATTTTTTCCCTTTGGGCTGTATGTAAGGGATTGAAATTATCTGAGGAAAAGCCACTGTGCAAACAAGCATTTGATGGGCAGACTGCCTCAGATGGACCATGCGTCTGATGGTCCTTTAGGACAATAAACTGTGGTGTGATAACACTTTAGAAAACTCATTTCTTAAAGAAACAGAGAAAACAAGTGGGGAAATTGCTAGGTAACAGAAGTAGAACAGGAGAGTGTTTGCAAGGAAAGATTAGAAGAAAAAAGTTACAATGTGGAACAATTTCTTGACCTCAAGCACCTGTTTGCTGTTTCTGAGAAAGAAGTGTTTTCATCTACATCACTTTGAAAGAAAGATGCCTGTCTGACTGCTGGGCTACATAAGGCTCCTGGAAAGCAGAAAAAGGAGTAAATAGAAATATTGAAATTGCTCATTAAGTGTTCCAGGAGGCTTAAATAAAATAAATAAAAGCTCTGAATGAAGAATTTGTACATGTATATATATATATTTCCCACAAAATAACAGGGAAAATATATTATCTTTTACTTGCTGATCTTCATCCCATAACAGAACTGCTGGTATTATTGCTCTTAATGAAGAATTAATTCATTATGAAAGCAAACAAAAATTTCTCTCGGAAGCAGATCTATTAAAAAATGCATGTATTTGCACATCAAGTTTGAGCTGTAATTACTGCTTTCAGATTTATGCTACAAAATTTATTTGGAGATTGTTATATGATTTCTGTTTGTGGAATACTGATAAAACAAAATCATTTAAGTGTGCTGGCTGAGTGTATTTATACAAATAGCAAGAAGCAGAAAGGCACTTTTGTCGCTCAAGTAAGCACACAAATTTGTTTTTATACGATACACGTCTTTTCAGAAAGAGCCAATGTTCCAACTCAGTTGAGACCAAAACCTTAGAAAGAACTGATGGGTTGAGCTTCTTTAACTATTCTTAGACTTCAGTCAAACATGCCTATTGTAGGTTTTCTGTTTTGTTTCCCCATGACTATTATCGGTATAGAAGTAGAAATAGAAATTTTAAAGAAGGCAGCTTCTAGTGGAATTTGATTTAGAATGTCATGGAATCTATATGAATATGTATTATATGAAGTCTGAAGCAGGAGCTTTAGAAAAAAGGGAGACTATTTAAAAAAGACACATATAATTTAGGTATTCTATTCCAAATAATCACTGAAGTGAGGACAAGAAGTGGGAGAAATAGCCAGAAAATATACTTCATCATGCTGTTGGAGTTTGGCTTTGGGGAGTTTTAGAGGGATACACTGCTTCTTCTTTCCTAAGCTGTATGAAAATAACCATGGTCCATGCTCTGGGGTCATCTCACACCACATTATGCTGGTGGTGAATATTCAGTTTAGTGTTGTTCCAGTGAATGAGTAATACAGCATGCCAGTCTGGAAGAAGTCTGGTGAAATATTAACACTACTGCAAATCCCACTGGAGAGCATCTCCCGTGAATATACAACAGATATATTTATGTTGTGCACTATTTTGCACTAAAGAATGGTCTTCTCCAAATGTCTGCACGTGTATTTGTCTGAGCAGCAAACCTCATTCAATGCGATTAATTGTCATCACTGCAACACTATGAGAAAAATTCTGTTTTGCAAAACTGTGCTATGTGAAAAAGTGCAGAATAAATTTCAAGTTATAGATCAGAAGTTAAATTTAGAGGAAAGAAAAATCTCTATGTATTTCTATTCTTGTGACAATTGTAGAAACTAAATTGATTTAAATTGGTTAGAAGGTCCACATAGTAATGAGTAAAGGCCCACAAATCAACAAATCAATAAATAAACACATGTATGTGGTCCTAATGTTGTTTATAACAACATAGTTGATACAAAATATATGAGATGTGACACCACAGGTGCTTTTTCTTTTTTTTTTTTTTTTTTTTTTTTTTTTTGACATCTGATTTAGTATCAGCTTTTGTTGAGGAAGAAGAAATTACTTGTTAGTCCCATTTGAGAGTTCTTTGCAAGTCAAAATCAATAAAACCATCATCATTACTGTCTGTTTTTTGGTAGCTGTCTTCCACTCTGAATATTAAAGAGCTTTCAGATTGACAAAAAAAAATTAGAATGGTGAGGAAATTCTTTTATATTTTACTCAAACATGATGATGATGATGATTTGTCAGAAAAAAACAGGCTTATTGTTAGTGAGAGGATTATGTCAAATGGGAAAAAATGTCTTTTCAAATTGAAGGATTAAAACAAACTATTAGAATACTTTTGCCTTTATTGCCTTTTCAATTCTTTATGTCTTATTTTTCACATTTATTTCAGAGAGACTTTGACTCCAAGCACTTTCTACCTTGCTTCTTATACACATAAGACCTGTACTAACAAAGATTGCAAGGTATTTTCCCCTGTCTGGCCATATTTCTACGATTTGCTGACTAAATCCAGTTGCTGGAAGAGACTTTTACAACACTAACACCCTACTTTCGTTCTACAGTCTGCAGTTGAACACAGTTTATTTTCTAGATAATCTTGATTACTCTCGTTCCATGTTGGCCATTGCTATTTTAGTTCTGTTTTAAGGAACATAAAAATGGAACACTTTGATGTTTTGCCAGTCCTAATGAAGCAACCTTTAATTCAAGACAGACAGGAATTAAAAATAAAGAAAAAATCTGCTTGCTGATGTCTACATGCTAAGAGCATAACATTAAATTTAGGGAGAAGTACAGAGTAACATTGTAATATAGAACTTATAGCTGTCCATTTGGCAGTCTCCAGCTTTGTTTTGCCCAGCTTGTGACCCCTGAGGACAATTTCATAGCCTGATGTTTGGAATCCATTGTTTTAAAAAAGCTTCTGCTGCGCCTTAAGAGTTTTATTAAAGAAAATCCTGATTTGGGATCACTGATAACTTTGAGTTGCTACAGATCTCAAAAATTCCCAAGCTTCTGCTGTGATCTGAAATTTAATAAGGGAGGCAGAATGAGGGCCTACAGTACCTCCACCATGGCTGTTTCCATTAGAAATAACAGAACCTGTTGGAAGTGATAATTGGAGCCAGCCTTACTCATCCATTAAACTGGACTCACCAGCAATTGTTCTGGCAGTGCACTACAAGGAAACAACTTCCACAGGTTAGCCCCTGCTTCTGCCTGGTGGGCTGTGGTTCCTTATGTGCTGAAACTCTGATTTAGCAGTATGTTATCAATGAGCAAGTGTATTTATTCAGCTGTAGAAACAGGAGCAATGCAGACACAAAGATGAGGAACAGTGACTCTCAAGTATTTTCAGGGCATGATCAAGTGTTTTCTGAAGGCAAGAGCAATGTGCTATATAGGTTCTGAGCTCAAGAAGATCTGTTAGTAGTGAAAATATAAATGCTTTGCAACAAAAGCATCATCTTTGTCTTCTTGTTTTGGCTGCAAGAGGAAGAAATTACCAAATCACACTGTACTGTCTTCAGTATATTGACAGCAATCAAACAGATTATGTAATTTTCTTTTTTATGAGATAGAGATAGTACGATGAAGATGTGAGGTGCAGGAACAACCTACTAGATTTGCTGCTGTCTTGAAAACTAAAATGACACAAAATGCAAAACCCAGGAATGGTTAAATTGAATTTCAGCCAGCTATCATTGTTAAATGTTGATTGCTCATAATCAGGATGAGTAAAGCTGAATCTTTTATGAAATTCTCAGCAGTGAATTAAATAGCATTTTCCTAGTATTCTTGGATAAGAAGAAATGAGCGAGGACTGTCAGGGACATTGATTAGCTGAATAACAGGAACAGACCAATCTAAAAAGAAAAAAAAATTACTCTGATAGCACTCCCAGTGACACAAAGAACAAAAGGAAAAAGCATGAAGATACCAAAGGAGCACTTTCTTATGGCTTAGTTGCTGCTTTGGTTGGTGTCTAAGAAACCTTGCATTCATGTATTTTTGAAATATATGTGGTTTTTCAAGTGAAGAATAGGCTCTCTTAACCTTAGAGGATTATCAGAGAAAAGGTGTTCAAAGGCTTTAATTCAAGGGTTCTTCAGCACTATAAATGAATTAATATGAATATGTTGCTACAGATGCCTTTGTCCTGCCACCTCTTAGTCTGTGTCTGGTATGCAGAAGAAGTAAACCTTTCTTGCATTAGTGATGAAGGTTGAATGAACCTTATTAAAAACTCTTTCTACCTCTTTGAAGTGACTCAGATTTGCTTGGAGGCATGCTTTGACTCTTTGAGGTGGAACAGAAGCATTTTAAGTGCCATTCCTGTACACTGTGAGGAAACATTTATCATAATCAAATCAGTGGGTGATTTTCTACTCACAGGTGTGGTCAATGACCTGTGGCTTTGGGGTTGAGAGGACAGGTATGGTGGTATGGCACGCTCTTGTGTTCTTCCATTTACAGCAGAAGTCATTGCACAGAGGGAATCGTTTACAACACACATCTTCACAGTCCTACACCGCACATAGATGCTGATATGTACACGTATATATACACACACAGTCAGACACTATCACAGGGAGAGGAGGACCACTTCTGAGGCATTCTTCTTCCAGTCTGCCTAGCTGTTATAAGTTACATGAATTAGTTCTAAGATATTTCAAACAGCTGATGAAATGGTTCTTTCCAGAAACACCTGGTAATGATTTTCACAGGTGCATTTCCCCGACAAGTTAATCACAACACTCCCTCCTTTCCTCCCTCCCTCCAGCACTGCCTGATATTAGTAACTGGACATATCTCATGACTGTCTGGTAATTAGAGTTTGAACTCTTATGCTTGACTAATTTATTAGCTAATATCATATGAAATTTGATGCAAATATGTCCTAAAGGCTAATCTATTCAGATTGCACTGCATAGATTGTAATGGTCTAGTGTGCTTTGGCAATCAGAAAGAATTATGTGATTATGGTTTGTGGTTTCAGCAATTAAAGAAGGTTGGCTTTCAGTGCTCATTTCAAGGTTGTTGTAGCATTTATGGAAAGGGGTCTGTAATTTCAGTGAATGTGGACCTTTTATAAGTTACTGATCTCTTTTAAGTAAGCTGCCACGTGTCCCACATGGCTTTGGATGAGCAAATAGCCTAACCCCAACCCTGTTAACAGCGTACTAGAAGTGAAAAGATTTACAATTGCTTCTTTATTCAGCTGAAGTGTAAAAGTCAGAACTTAGAGAAACCTAAGATATGAGAAAAGAAATAGGAGATATGGAATGTGTTTAAGTCATATCAGGGTTACTGATGGGCGTTTTAGTATCATTCAGGGAGCTTATACTAAATTGCTTATCCATCACTAACCTCATTCCCAAAACATAATTCCCACTCTATAATACTGCCATTCGTATATTGCTTCTAGGCATCATTTTGCCTTAAATAGTGCAAAATTACACTTTGAACTGATTTAATTTTACAAGGAAATCTAGATTGCTCTGTGCAGTTTTCTAATCTTCATTCAGACATTTTTAGGTTCTCCCAAAATTTCATAACATTTAAATTATAAGTGTATTTATACCCAGATCACAAAAAATAATTTTGGAAAGCCTCAGGTTTAATCTCACTCTCAGGAGAAGCCTGCTATAATGAAGTCCATGAAATGATTGATGATTACTTTGAAGATCTGTCCATTAGGTGGATTTAAATATAAGTGAAATACCCTTTGCTGACCCCGTTCTAATTCACTGTTATCAGAATGTATGAGGCACCAAGGAAAATAGCTTATCAAGTCTATCACGTTTACACTGTTACATTTATTGACCCAATTGTAGTCTCCTGAAGGAATTAAATCAAACATGCTTGACAAAACCTGTTTTCTGTAAGACCATGCTGACTGGTATCTAGTACATTTTGTTCCTTTAACTTTTTTGCTGAGCTATAGAAGGGAAGAGCTTTCAGCTACTCTACAAAAAGATCATTTTCCTGTTAGAGAAACTATCTAGGCAGAAATCTCCAGACAAGCTGGACTCTTTGTGCTGTGTATCCATGAGACAAAAAAGTGAAGTACATAGGCTGCTGCAGTCGTGGCTAGTATGCAAGGATCCAAGCTGATTGGAATTTTAGGCAGAAAATGTTCAAGCCCTAATTATCTTTAATCAAACGGACTAATCTGGAGATGAGACCAAAGTACTGAGGATCCTATTAAAGTCATCAGGCATAATGAGTGACAGATACTCCTGGTAGGCCTATTCAAAACAAGCCTGCAGACTGATCAGCTCAAACTTACTTAGCTTGAAGGGCCATTCTTGTGAGGAAGACTAATATGAGGTACAGGAGAAGACACTACATTACTTCCATGGAAAAATGCAGTTTTGTCTCCCATAAA
Organism: Sitta carolinensis; assembly: GCA_032173965.1. NCBI lineage: Eukaryota > Metazoa > Chordata > Aves > Passeriformes > Sittidae > Sitta > Sitta carolinensis. Next base: position 114,934,722 of record CM063284.1, read on the forward strand.
TATGATACAATAACTAAAGAACTGCTTCAAACTTCAAAACACTAGCAAAGCTATTTAATGAACACACCATAAAAGAGAAATCTAAAATCAGATTATGTGATGGATAAAGGTTGTTAGAGAAAACACTTCAGGACAGGTTTTCCTCATTGCTTTATATTTTTGAAGAGTAGGGAGTGCCCTATGCTGGCTTAACTAACTGAACAGGCTCCAGGGCTACAGACCTATTCAGTAAGTCCTGAATTTCCCAGGCACTTCCAACACCATACATACCCACTGCACAACATAAAGGACAGGCCAAAGATGATATCTGCCATGGTATGACACATGACTGCTTCTATATTCATGTCTCTCCAATGATTTTTCAGTCCAGGGACAAATACAAATGGAATGGTAGGGTAAGCACACTGCTGGTGTTTGGACCACTGTGTTCAGTCACCCAAATATATTTAGCACCTAATATTGTGTTTGGTACATATGCAGCTCTGCTTATCCAGGTAAAATCTTCCAGTGGCGGGAATTCTTCTGAAGTACAGTTTCCCCTTGCATTAAATTTCTATCTTCTCCCTTAAAGTCATAAACATGACTCTGAAATAGACCTGCTTTACACTAGGGAGCAGTCCTGGAAACTGGTGGCTTCCTATTCTGATCCAGTTCCACCCCTGTATAGCCACCTTAGCATCTGGCACTTTTTTTTCCTCCTGTTTTGCTCTGACTCTATCACCATTGTTTCCTTTCTTTTCAATCATTCAACACTTGTTTCTTTAGTATAATCAGATTTTAGTCTAATTTCAAATGATTTATTATACAGTGTGACATACCATAAACTTCTTGTACATAACTGATGCACCAAAACTTGCATGACACATATTTTTAGTGGCTAAAAAAAAAAAAAAAAAAAAAAAAAAAAAAAAAAAAAAAAAAAAAAAAGAAGGAAAAAGGATAAATTAATATTCTAGACCTGACAAAATACGTACAGTGTGTTGTTGGTTTTAATCCAGTTAGAAGTTTCACAGAAGAGACACCAAAACTCAGATACAACCTGGGCCATAATCAGACACAACTCTATTGAAAGTTATTCACGACAGGCTTACATGAGATAATCCTAGATTTGAATTTGCCTCGATTACTGGAAAAAAATTATTCACAAGATTAAATTTCAATGATGAAGTTGTAGTAGGACAAAGGGTATATCTGTTTAACTGTCTCTTTTGAAGCTGTTTGAAAAAGTCAGCCATGGGCAGCTTTATGTCCTGTCTGCCACATCACACATGATAGAGTTGGGTAGAAAATATACAGCACTATCTTATACAGGTGACTGTAGCAAATTTGAGAAAAGTGACCTATTTCAAAGATCATTTGAATAAAGCAGTTTCTCCTGTGATATTCATAGAAGTGGCTTTGATCTATGAAAAATATTACTATACCGAATAACCTCCGAGCCAATAACATGCCATTAAAGTAGTCAGGTAGTAATTTGCTTACTCCCTTCAGGACTAAAATAATGTTTCTCATATAAAAATATCATTCATCTTTTCAAATTTATGATGTATAGAAATGAAAGTTAGTTCAGTGAAATGAGTAGCCAAATCACTTGCTAGACAAATCAGTAATGACAGGCACCTGCTAATTTTACATAAACATACTTGTGACGTGCTGAACACTGTGCAAAAATTCACATTTGCAGAAGTCCATATCGAGGGAAAAAAACAGGAAAAGCAACAGCTTTGAAGACAGTAAAGAATATCTCTAAAGTATTAATAACAAGAGATGAAGACTGCTTCAGAATTGGTGCAAAATCAGATCAAATTTTATTATTTTGGTCGTCTTTTTAGTTATTTCACAAATAAAATGTTATTTCACAAAACTGGAATATTGTATCAGATATAAATTTAATTGAAATGATAACAAGCTCATTGGTATTGAAAAGCATTAAAAATTGTAGAGGTCTTTTAGCTTCTTAAATGATTTTTTTGTTGATGTTCAGAGGAGTATTTATTTTGGAACTTAGGTTAATGCTAGAGGTTTTTATCTCAATATGTAATAACTTTTAGAGACTTCAATTTTATGTTTTGGTTTGGAATGTGGAAGAAGCTCAGTGTATTGCTACTAAGCCAAGAATAGTGAAAAGTCCAGTTTTAGATATGATGCTGAATGTTCATTATTTTCTACCAAATAGTAGGTTACACTTTGTGGGAAGTATAAATGCTTAATATTATTTATAGTTTTCTGTGTTCTAGGTTAATAGCTTATAGAAAAAAACTATTATTAAAAATGTTTTAGGAGAGTCTGTAATTATTGTATATCAAATTCTAATTTATTTATCTTTGTAGTCCTCCAGAGTAAACACCAGAAGACATGCACACACTTGTATTTTTCTCTGTTAACCACCAGAACAGCTGGGCTATTTTAGTACAAAAAAGTTACAATGTCATCATTAAAATATCATGTGGTGGAGAAGGTACTTCCAAGAACTGGGTATGTTTTTTAGCTGCATATATTTATGTATTTATAAACCAAATAATACCTTGTAGGTTAATTCTTCTCTCTATGCTTTAGCCCCCCAAACCAGATGTCTTGAGTTATTTGAAATAAGAACATTTACTTAGGTTTTCATACCTTTAGAAAAAACCTCTATTATTGAAGCCCATTTTTCTTTGTTTTTTTCACTTTTTTCTTTTTTGGCTTACTTTTTTATCTTACTTATTTGTTTCCAGAAATATATTAGTGTTCCTACATATAGGAACAGTTCAATTGAATTAGAAATGTTTATGAGCATGTGTTTCCTACTTCAATATACTATGAGTTGGACAGTCTGTGCTCAAAAAGTGACTACAAAAATTAGGTTCTGAAACTTGCAGAAAGGATCAGCTTTGAAATGTGAATAATAAGATTGCAAGTAATTTGGCAGAAGCTTCATGACTACAGGCTTGCAAGTTTATTGCCTAGCTAAAGGGACATAACTTTTGAGTTTCATTCCCTCTGTAAGAACTTTGTAGTGCTTTTTGTTTTTTCCAGAAATTGTTTTTTTTTTTGTGATTCAACAACTTTTTCTAAACTAAGCAAATTCCAAAGATTTCAGCCTAGATTTACTGATGGAGTGTATCTCAGTGCTCCCCAAATACTTGGTAAGTACTATGGAACCGTGCAAACTTGCTTGCCAAAACCCCAAATCAATAGAGCTTGACAGGCTTCTTCAGGTTCAACACCTCACCTTCATTGCACGAAGAACCAGAGCCTGACAGGAGGCAGAAAAGTGGGTGATGAAAAGAAGAGCAAAATTATCTCCTCTTGCATATGTTGTAACAAGTCCAAATGAGAATTCTCTCTTTTTTCTTTTCTTATTGACTGGGTCAATGTTGTTGAGTAAAAAAAAGCTTCACCATATTGCTTCACTGATCTCTTTAAAGCCCACATCAAAGGGTTGATGTTCTTGTGGTAGTTCCTCTTAGAGAAACCTCTCTTCATAGACAAGGAAAATATTTAATTGAAATTATATGTTTTAGTTCTTTTTGTAATAGCTCTGTGGTACAGCAGGCAAGATTTAATCAGCACATGCAGTGAACTGTTTTCATTAGACCAGAGGCAAATCTCCGAGTTTATCGATCTTCTTCATTTATGCAAATAAGTGCACCTTTAAAGCATCTCTATGTCTTCCATAGCAAAATTCTTTGCTACTTTTGGGGTCTTTAAGTTCCTGTTTGGGTGTCCAAAGTTTTTTCAAAAATAATGGACTGGCAAGTTGCTGTGGTGTTGTGTGTGCCAACTGAATGTGCTGGGATTTGAAATGTTTTGAGTGTTTAAATCTCACATCTGCAAACACCCTTTGCAAACTTCAGCTTTCAGAGATCGGCTGCTGCTGTTACAACACTCTGGGGATAGAGTTTACTTGGAACTAAACACCCTGGAGGAAAGAAATGTGTTTTTATGTATTCTGGAGCAAAGAGCTGGATTGTGCTCTGGATGCTGTCTGTGCAGGGGAGCTGGCAGCTGGGCTGGCCAGTGTAAGCAGGGCCTCATTGGTGCCATCAGGACGCATGGCCCCATACAAAGCACCCCAGCACATCTGCAGAGCATTAGTTTGCTCACTTCTGGGGTAAATGTATGCAAGAGCTTTTGCAAGTCAGGAAAAGACATGCGAATTTTTCGCCAACATAGACTGTTGCATAGAGTTTGGTAAAATACGTGGAACACAAGTACCAATGGGCAATCAACATTAAAATTTAGTGATAAAGATTCCAAATTGCTTCAGTCTACTGCCAGAGTCATAGTTGATTTTCTTTTTTTTTTTTTTTTTTTTTTTTTTTTTTAATTAAATAGAGAGAAAACCAAGAGAAATAGTGCCGAAAATGAAAAGCTTTAATAATAATGCATTAACTGGTAATAGCTGTAAGGAATTGTTCTAAAGAAAGCTCCGTGTTTGAAAAACCTTTGTGTGAGACAGAAGCACTTTGGGGCCAGGGCAAGGGAGGAGATTTACTTATTGAAAGGAACTGTTTTGGTGAGTTTTGGTCCCACTTCTTGTTCTGCAAGCTCATTTGTTAGAGGGGTCAGAAAAGCATGAAAAGTGTGTCAGAGATTAAAACAAATCCTTTTTTCTTCTGCTGCTGATCTTCACTTGCATTCTCTTACTGGGAGTGGAGGCCCAGCACGGAGCCACACTGTTCTCACTCCTGCACCAGTACAGCTGAGGCACTAATGTTCAGGCAGCTGCAGAGGAGGGTCACAGTACTTTCTCTGTGGACACCTTTGATATGAAGACACCTGGACAGGTGATGACTGCAAATATGCTGTAAAGAAATATTAAAGAATTTATAGTAAACATTAAAAAAAAAAAAATAAAAACCCCAAACCAAAACAACATAGTTTTCTCTCTTTTCATCTTCTCTATCTCTCTTCCTTAGTTTGAACATATTTGTTTGAAATTAATTTGGCCCACAATTTTCAGTCTGGTCTAAGGTTTGTTCTTTCAGTCCAATGTTAAATTTCACTGCCTTCCTTTCTCTCCATATTAGATCTATTTAATGTGTCTTTCTGATTTCATTTCTGTTTCTCGAATCCAGCTTGCCTCTTTTTTTTCTTGCAGCTTTTGTTCCTCTCAGTCTTGTCTCACTGCACATTTTCAATTTTCTACAAAGAAGGACTGCCATGAGGGGAAAAATCTTTACTTTGTCAAGGATCTTTTCCTTTTAGCAATATTCACAGCATATAATATTGTTTTTTCACAGAGAGATGAAAAACTGAATTTCTTCTCCACTCATAGGTGAGCCCACAGACTCTGTCACCTGGAGAGGACTGGGTTTTTATTCTTTTCCCCTTTTTTATTTATTTTCTTTTATGGGTATGTCCATACAAGCTCTTGGTGTTTCTTTCAGGAATCAGGGAAGCTTTCCCCTACATTAGCTTTGTAGCAGCAGCACTGGAAAATGGTAACATTTATTTTGTGATAGCAACATGGGAACCTCTTGCTAATTTCGGGCTGAAAACTGGGTCCCTGTTGAGGAAGGAACAAAAATTAAACAATGCCTTGGCACTGTTACTCTTGCTCAGACCTTCTTCTCTTTTTCAAGAATTGAGACAGCCTGTGACTCTCCATTCCTCAAACTAGCACAGCAGGCAACTACAAAAACACGTTCAGAGCTCAGCCATTGCACAGAACAATGTCTCAGTTAGTGCTTCTTTTTGTCAAATCTTCTTTGCTCACTGAACAGTCTTTGTGTTATAAATCATGAGTAGACTACTCCCAGATTTGGCTCCACTTCTTGTCGTTGTAGAACAGCAAAGAAACAAGGACAGGGTTTTCAAAACGCAAAATGAGAACTACTTTATTGGAAACGAACTGTACTTTTGTAATGTGCTTCGCAGTCTAGACATTGATTGGTTGAGAAAGACAATGCCCTTTGGTAAACAACTCAGCAACAACAGCACGTTTCTCATGCAGTGCAAGGTCTTCAAAAACACCAGGTGCTAGGTTGCTTACATTCTTTTCTCCTGCTTTCCCAAGACTTAGTCAGAGAAAGCTCAAACTCCTGCTCCCTGATCACTGTTGGTGTCCACAACTTCTCCTGAACATCAGTAGAAAATTAACAAAAAGCAAACAAGGATGTCTGTTGGTTTGAGTCTGTGCTAAATGTGTCTGTTGGTGTGAATCTGTGCTTCCAGGTGAAGTCTGAGTACTTTTGTCTACATATGGATGTCTTGCTTCCCATCCATACAGTATTTCCCACTATGTACTGTCATGTCTAATCTATTTTGGAGTAAAAAATGAAGAAAGGTTATATAATTTTCAATATTTGAATATATATTTATTCCTATACCTTCACTGATGCATAGTTTGCATCAGGATAGTTTGTTACAGGAGCCGAAGAGTAATTTAAAATTGTAAAATAACAATGAAACTATCTGGAAAGATCTGTAGGCTTGTTCCCTCAAACAGCAGAGGTGACAGGCACTTCACCACAGTGTGCCAAACTCCCACACTCCAGCAATGATTATGGGTTTCATATCACTAGCCATGCTGGTGGATGGATCCTGGCTGGATGCCAGGTGCCTACCTAGGCTGCTCCATGACTCTCTTCCTCAGCTGGACAGGAGAGAAAATATAATGAAATGCACGTCAGTCAAGGTAAGGCCAAGAGAGATCATTCATTACTGTCATGGACAAAACAGACTTGAGGAAATTAGCTTAATTTGCTGCCAATCAAATCAGAGTTGAGTAATGCGAAAAAAACCCCAAGTCTTAAAACCATCGTTCCCCTGTCCCTCTCTTCTTCCTGGACTAAACTTCAGTCCTGATTTTCTCTACATCTCCTCTCAGAGGCACAGGGGAATGCTGTTGCACTGGGGTTTTTTTCCCCTTCTTAAAGACATTACCCCTGAGGCTCTATCAGTTTCTGATGGGCTCGTCCTTGGACAATGGAGTGTCCATCCTCTAGCTGGCTGGCACTGGCTCTGCTGGACACAGAGGAACCTTCTGGCAGCTTGTCATAGAAGTCAGCCCTGTAGCCCCCCTGTCCCCAAAACCTGGCCACACAAACCCAACGCAGTCATAGAGTCTTGCAGGAGCTTTAAGTAACAGAAATAAGCACAAGAGAGCAGAGCTGTACAGATTGCATTATAAAGACCTCAGTTAGAGTTTTTCATACAAGATTTGCTTCTAAATATTATAACATGCTAGAAAGTTTAGAAGAAATGTGTTTTAAATGCGGAAGTCTGCTAAAAGCAAGGTAGAATCAATCTGTAGAGGATGCTGCAGAATTACTTTGCGTCTTACTGAGGATGATGCTGTTAGCTACAGCTGAGTTTCTTCTGCACCTGTATGACAGAGGTAACAGTCTTGGCTCAGTGTAAGTCTAATGGGAATAAAAATGCCTCACACAGCAAGGTGTTAGAGCTGTTCCAGACATATGAAATGGCCTGACTAGGTTTTTGAGAAGAGGAGCACTATGTTCTGTTCAAAAGGAAAAATGTTTCAGAGGTGAACAGATCAATGCTGAAGTGGCTTGCTCTGAATGTAATTTGTACTTTTCCTTAAAGAGTAATGCATGGGAGATTTGTAAGAGAGGAAGTTTTGGGAAAAAACCAAAGAGCTCACATTTGGTAGGGTGGAGAGATTTAGTCAATATTACACATCATTCTCAGACTACCTCAATTTAGAAAAACACTGCTTCTTGTATTTCAAGTGAGTATGGGCAGGATGCAGCATTACTCCTACTAAAGAAGATTTAAGGTCTATTGTTCAAGGCTTTTTGACATCTAAATTCAGTTTGCCCTTTCAAAATTCTCAGGGCATTTAACAGAGTGCATGTAGTGCTCTAGGGCATAGTTGTGTAAACTGCCTCCATGAAGTATTTACTAGCCTTCTGCAGTCAGAATTCTTCATCAAATCTCATTTCCTTCTCAGTATTTCATGCTATAGCCAGATAAAGGCATTGAAACAGTTTAAGGGCTGGAACTTATCCTTCTATAACAATGTCACACAAAATGAAGTGTGAAAGAAATAGGAAGTAAGCCTGAGGGTTCGATGAGAAATCATGGCTTAGAGCAAGAAAAGCCACTGAAAAATAATGCATGCATCTAGTGTTGGATTGATATTCAGCTATGGCCATGTTGTAGACAAGAAAAATGTCCATGTCTTGCCAGCGTTGATATCTAGGTCTCTGGTTTTCTCCCCTTGTTTGCTGATCAGCCACAAGACCTTGCTTTGAAACATAAAACACCTTGGACAAGAGCTTTGGACAGTGGGTAACTTCCACAGGTCCTTGCTTGGTATACCTTAGCCAGGCTGTGTTTCAGTCAGAACTACTCACTCAACACTATCTTCAATTACAATTCCTTTACATATTTTGGTCTGGGATCTCTAGATTAATTTGTCTCAAATGACAAGCCCAGTTTAAAAGAATATTGTAAAAGTAGTGACAGATGCCACAAAAAAATAAGCCCCCAACCAAACCCCACAGAAAGCCCTCCTCAGAGATAAAGCACCAACTGGTCTGAAGTTTCAAAATTATGTTTACATGGAGTGATTTGATGATGCGCAAATGTGTGTATACATGTAAGAAAGCCTTTTGGAAGCTTTTGAATTAGTTTAATGTTATTTTCTGGTTTTAACAGAGTGTCAGTTTCTCAACATGTGGGGCAGTTGCAGTTTATTTAATATGCATTTGTACTGTATATATACATTTCAGTCCATTAATGCAGTATATTTACGTCTCATAGGATTGCTACAACTTTTTCCAGACCTCAGGTTGTTACTCATGAGCCATTTCTCCATCTTCTTGTCCCAGTATTTTAATGACTTCTTTGACTCATGTGAGGTTTTCCATCAGCTGTTGACACCATGTACATGTCTGACCTCCTTATCCCTGCCTTTCCCCACCTGCATACCCAATCTGTCAGTGTCAAAGGTTTAAATTTAAATAATAAGCCAGAAGTGATTCCTAAGCCCACAAAGAAGTGACAGTCCAGGAAATATGTCTCTACTGGACCTTCTCCTCAGGAAGGCTCAGGAACTTGGTGCCCTCTCCCTACTGTGCTCATTTTCCTTCTGAGCAACTGGCATATCTCTAAAGTCTCCTCCCCTGCACATGTCCCCAGGCATTACCTTCTGTTCCATCACTGAACTGGTACATTCAGGCTTTTGCCTGTCCTCCAGGAACCACCAAAGGGTACTGCCAAACACAGTGTGTTTCCAGCTTTCTGCATGGAAGTGGGTACTTTCTAAGGGCACCTTTCCACCTGCTTCACCCACAGGTGATTTTTTTGTCCCTGTCCTGACTCCTGGAGCGATCTTTCCATATGGAAGATAAAAGTTCGTTTTGCTCCTTTATATCCTACTTTGGTTTGTTCTGTCATCCAGCTGTACAGCAAATGTTCTTGCAGCTTCGTATGTTTAAGAGCCAGCCAGATGAAAAGAGGCATATGTAGCAGCAAACACAGCACAGGCACGTGTGCTGCTAAGATTAATTCCTTGTCATCCGCTATAATGTTAAATCTAATTTGAATTGCAGCCCTTGGGACTTGCAATTACATTTGTCCATCTGTCAATAAACTGCCATTTTGAGTTGTACTGTAGTTAATTGCAGTTAATATACAAAGCTTTTCCCTTGTTGTTCTTACATTCCCTCTTATCATCCCTGTTGTTTATTTTTTTTCAAGGTATAATTAGAGCCAAATAAATAGAAATAACGCTGAATTAACAAGTTATTTATTTAAGAAAAAGCTCAAGGATCAGTATAGATACTGTCTGTTCAGGTCTAGATTAAAAAAACCCCACCAACCCTCCTTAACTACAGATAAATGAAGGAATAGGTACAGGAAACCGATAAAATAGAATGTGTGAGAGACAATACCTAAAACATGCTCTTTTTTTTCCTAATGCTTTGCTCCTAAAATGAAAATGTTCACTCTGAACATTCAGGTTTGAATCTCTTGTTCCTTGTTTGCTTCTGGGATAATGCCTAATCCAGCTAATGAGTGATTGGCAATCCCAGGATCCATTTTAGTTCTACCCACAAGGATGATGCAGGCCTCATTTAAATCTGCTTTTCTTATGCACTCTAATGAAACTTGTAAAAATTCTCAATCCTCTATGGAAGATAGAAAAAAAAATGACTTTTTATTTTTGAATACACTTGCTGCCTTCAAATTCCCTAAGCTTTTCCAGAAAAAAGTCAGGGAAATATTAACACCTTGAAACCAGTTGGAAACTTTGAGATTTCTAGTGGTAACACATGAAATATATTACATATTAAAAAACAAAATTAAGGAGATGTTTCAGTTTTTATAAAAATAACTTTTTTTCTCTTTTGTTTTTCTAATTTTTACTAGGAGTTCTCTAATTTTACACCAAAATATAAACCTTTTAGCAAAGAATACAGTCTGTTTTATATGATCTAAGTGACCTTCTGTTATGAGTCATTCTGTTTAAATTAGTGTTATAACATGATATACAATATGCATCACTTTGCAACCCTCATATATGTATTTCTCTTTTTCTTTTGTTTTTTTTTTTTTTTTCCTATGATATTTTTGTTACTGATGGAGGGGAGCAAAGACCCAATGCTAAACTCGTAGTGCTATTCAGCATCAGGACAAGAGGCAAAGGGCACCATTTGAAATATAGGTAATTCCGCTTAAACATGTGTAAAGACCTTTACTTTTAGGATGATCAAGCACTGGAAGAGGTTGTCAGAGAGGCTGTGACCATTCCTGGAGAACCTGGAAACCTGTCTGCAGGTGGTCCCAGGCAACTTGCTTCCCAGAAGGGTGTTGGACTTGCTGGTCTCCAGAGGTGCCCTCCAGTCCCAGCCGTTCTGTGGCTGTTCAGTCACCTTGGCCAGTGCAAAGTGTCCTTGGCTTTCTGTTCACTGTTAGAAACTGTCTTTTTGTCCTTCGTTGACTCAGAAATTGATTGAATGGGTTGTGGCTCCAGTGTCTTTCTAGTGACTGAGGGGAGGCTGAGGAGCCAAAAGTTACCCAGGTTCTTTTTCCATGTTTTTCAAAGCTGCGTGTTTAGTTGGCCTTTTGCCAGCTCTCATTGACCTATCTGTCATTTAAAAAATAAAATTACAAATAGCAACGCTTTAATTACAGTGGTCATTTTTGTTCAGCCCTCTAGTAAAATTCAGTCCCATTGATCTGAATATGTCCAATTTATCTAAAATGACTGTAAATTGTTGCTTCCCACAGTCTTTCCTAACTAGACAGGTATTTGCAGAGGTCCAGGAGCAGGCTTTGCTTGTGAAGCATGTAGTAAAACTATATTCCTGTATGGCTCTTTTTCTGGTTTTCTTATACAGGAGCCCCTTAGAGAAACAAGTCTTTTGCCAAAGCTGGTTGATTAATTAATTAACTAATACTAATTTAATTAGTTAAATAATTAATAGAAATTCTGGTTAGTACAATGATGAATAAATAGCCTGGGTACTTCTCTCACCTTGTCTTCAGGCAGACACTCAAAGAAATGTATTGAAATTAACATTTAATTTATCTAAATCATGTAATTGTACATCTCTCTGTACTTCCAGCAGTAAAGTGGCCTTAATTTTGTATTGTTTTCAATTGTCTTAATTTCTCTTATTTCACTTTATTCTGGAAATGAGAAAAGTTAGCTGGAACAAAGCAACTTAAATTCAGAATAAGAATATTCCCAGAGGGATTTAGTGCTGTTTAATGACTCTATAATTCCGTCCCTGTGTATTTTCATATAGTTAAGCCCCAAGCACTAACCAAAATGTGAGCAGCTTGTTAATTCTGAACAAGTCAGAAGTATTTTCAGGCTAAAGAAATTCTTTTAAGATCAGTAGGATAATAATGCTGAGACACTTCAAATAAGTGGGTTAAACAATTCACTGTAAAAAGTTGACTTCACATTTTAATAGCTCTATGCACAGGAATGTCTTAATGAATCATATTATGTAGCTAAATTTATTGTGAAATACCATATGGAGGATCATTTTAACATCTATGAAAAATCACAAGTGTTCTAATGACTAAAAAATTAAGGCCCTTTTGAAATATCCGGAGGAGTATTTGCAACTGATGGATTGTATAAATGTATTGTGTAAAATTTTATGATTTTACACACAAGCTTAATTCTCAAAGACAACTTTTACATACAAATTCTCCTGCACTAGCTTTCTTTCCTAAAGAAATGGGGTATTTGTTGCAGATTACTCCAATGCTTTCCTTTCTGATCATTAATAACCAATCTTCATGACAAGTCTGCTTACCCTGCTATTCCTCCTTCCTTGCTTTAATAATGATAACTGCTTTAGTAATGGTAACTGTATATCCATGGCATTGGCAACTGGAAGCACCTCTGCCAAGGGTCAGCTGATGGGAAATGCTTGCTGGGTACAAGGTAAATACGGGGTGAAAACATGGCTTAAAAAGGAGTTGGAATATTTGACAGCTATAGCTAAATTTACAGCACTGGTTTTTGCTTCATCTGCACAGAATGTTTTGTGCCGTCACTGCAAAGAGTTGAAACTCCTGTTTCGTGCAGAAGTAAACAAGTGGTCAAGTCTGCTTAGATAAGAAGACAATGGAGAGAAACAGTAGCTTGAAAGAATGTCTGAAAGAGTGACTACTAAATTCGGTTTGAAATAATTTTACAGGAGAAATTGATGATAAGTAGAAAAGCATGCCTTTGTTATGAAAAGGAAGGACTGACTAAAAATTCAGAACAAGAGAAATGGCCTTTTCAACCCCTACATTTACCATTTATATATTAATGTGGGACCTCCAAAGTACTAATATTTATGTGTTTACTTCCACACCTCTCTGTGCACCACATCTGAGTGAAATGTGAGGATATATACCCTCTTTGTAAATGGATGATATGCAAATTTAGCGTGATCAGAATATTGTCTAGCATATTCTACATCAGCTTTTTCTTAAAGAACACACCTCTAGCTGCTTTACACTGTTGGAGCTTTTATTGTTTGATGAAGTGTGTTCAATTGGAAAAGGGAAACCACAGTGCTTTTGAAACAGGAACATACACAAGCCTTAGGAGAGTTCTGTTAGACCTTTATCAAAAGTTTAAGGAGAAATGTAATTAATTAATTAAGCCTATTTTTCCAGTCTTTGTACATACGTCTGTACTCATGTAGAGTTAGTAATTTGCTTGCATAATCTTCCTTTCCACATATACTGAATTGAAGAAGCTTTTATTCAGTACAAATACTTGATATCAAGCTTTTCTACATACGTCGACTTTTTATATTTTAGACCAATTTGAACTACCAGCAGAATGATCACATGAAAAAAAGAGTGGCTTCCCTGATACAAAGTGCAGTATGAACATCCATTTATGGGAGAACTAAGCCTCAAAAGCTATAAAACTAAACAGAAGGATGGGAAAAGAGGCATAGGTGGAAAGGTGATCAGAATAATGCAAATTATAAGATTTAGTGTTGAATAGCTGCTCTTTTACGCATACTCCTTAGCACTTTCTCTGCTGTGACTAACGACCCTGGCAGCTGCAAATATCACTGAAACTGAATTTTGCATGAGAGTAGTTACAGAAGACTTTCATTAACTTTGGAGTCAGTGAGACTCAGCTGCTTAAATTGTCACTGTGAGCAAGTTCAAGAGGAAATGATCACTCAGTTCATATAGCTGCCTGGGGATTTTTTCCATTGCCCAGATCCTTGTTAATATTTCAGTTGGCAAAGCTAGATCAGCCCCTCAGTCTTCACCCCAGATGCCAGTTTGGCAGACCACAATGTTTAATTCCTTGGAGAATTAAAATTGTTTTACCTCAAATCAGGAAAATATCCGAGCAGTGATGGTTCTTGATTTTTATTTTTTAAATTGAGATTAATATATTCTAACAGCTCAGTCATGCCAAATTTAGTACCCCATGTAAAGAGAATTTTTTGTAAATACAGAATGAAGCCCACAGAAACAAAGAAATATTTTCTTAGTATTTGGTGCTAGTTCCTACGTGTACTAATGTGCATGAGACAGACAGTCAGACATTACAAGCTCAAGTATATGCCATTAAATGGATGAGACAACAGAGAAGTCATAACTAGAAAGAAGGGTGATAAAGATGTTCTTTGTAGTTAGCAATATAAGAAAGATAACTGTCTTTTTTTGTAAGGATCCCCACTATTTGAGAATGGTACCGGAAAATGCAAGTTTAAAAAAATGAAATTCCGTCCTTTTATGTCTTTACATTTATGTCTACATTTTTATTTGTGTGCTCTAATCTCACTGTCTTAACCAGTATCTTCACCACTTACAACAATTGTTCATCCTTCTAAAAATCTTAGCTGTGAGAGTATGTGAGAGTTCAATGTATATGTGATGGAATCAACCACAAGGCAAAAAAGAAAATCATGTTCTAGTGCTCTTAGTGCAGGACTCTTTTTTTGTTGCCACCTTTCTGCTTTCCCGTTACAATGGTTCTGCTTCCATCGTAAATAAGAGCTCTGCTCCTGCTCTCACTTTTCTTCCAGTGAAGAATTAAATACAGCATGGTTTTTCTTCAATTAATTCTACATTTATCTTTTCATGGATTTGGTGCACATTTCGGCAGCCTCCTGCTGGCTGGATGTTCTTAAGGTGGGACTGGAGTGTCCTTAATATGTTCTGAGAGTCTGATGGCTGAAGCTGCTTCTGTGGTCTCTTCTTACTTGGGAAATGTTTTTCACTAATTACTGCAGCTCTGATTCAGAGAAGCCCTGGATTTAAACATTATCTTCTACCTGGATGTAGGTCTTTAGGGATTTCCTGAAATGGAACATCTTACCCTCCAAACAAATGGCCAGGCTGCAGAACACTATGTTTTAAAATTAAGTGACTTAAGAACTAATTTTTGCCTATGAATTGAAAATATCACAAGGGCCGTAACTCAGCAACTGAAATAAATTTTGGACACTTGCCACTTAAATAATGTAATAATAAAATTGTGCTTTGCTATTCAAAGTTCATTAGCAGACCATGACTACTAAGAGAAAGGATGGATGAATTTTTGAGCAGTCACTGTCACATGGCTTTGCTTTACTGAGCCACTTGAAAGCTGACTTGACACATTTCAGAAGACTGAATATTCACTCTGTGTTGTATTTGACACAGTGATGATGTAAGCTTCTACCTTACCAAGGCCCTTTGGCAGAGGCCTTGTGTTGTGACAAGTGTTGTGGAGCTCTTTTTATGGTAACTGCGCAATTTACTTTATCAATTTTTAAAATCAGTTTTTAAACCAGCAAAGGACTAAGTATGAATGTACATTGTGAGAGCTTAATCTCAAGCTAAGTGAAAACTTCTGGTTCCATAAACTTGCTCATACATGGCAAATGTTAGAGGAGGACTGGAATGGATTCACAGTCTCACAAATTTCTGAAAGTAGAAAGGGATCCTGCTTGTTATCTAAGTAGTTTATTTTATTATAAATTCAAGTTCTACTTATTAATGTTAAAAACTGAACTGAGATCAATTTTTTTCAAGTACCTATCCTAGAAATACCTGTGTGCTCAAATATGGAGCTATATTCTTTCTACTTTCAGATTCATTAGAGGCCTGGAACCTTTTGGGTTTTTTGCTGATTTTCATGGAAAGATGTTCTATTTTGAATTAAAACACAAAGATGTCATTGAAATATTCAGATAAATATGCAAAAGAGCTTTTAAATCTGTTATTCAAAAACCTGGTCTCAAAATGAAGTATGTCACAGGTAAGATTCAGGGTTATTTAATGTTGTTTGGATTAATTTTTTCAGTTGAGAGTCTTAAAAACATTGAGTGGAAATGATTGCATTATTTGCTCCTCAGTAGAACTGGCTGTTCAGTAACTAGTATATAACTCTGATTTACTGAATGTGATTTAGAAAACCCAGTTCATTATGGTGATCAATATTAGCAAGCTCATCACCGGCATGGATTTTTTTGTAAGCACTGGTCACTAAACTTGAATTAAGTGCTAGTTCTAGGGCAGTTTGTCATCCCCAAGGAAAAGTACCCTTGACCTGCCACTGCTCTTGGCTCTTGTGAAATGCAGAGGAACTAACAGTCCTGCAGTGCTCTTACCCAGAAATCTCCCAGGTGTTGTGACACTGCAACCTCGACAGTTGGTAGGAACCTGAAGGGTAGAAAACCTAGTAAAATATTTCAAAGCACTTGTTTTTTTTTAAAAAGAATCTCATTATATATTGTTTAATATAAATAATGAGTGAACAGTCATCAGCTTCAGAATCAAAATCTAAACATATAATTTCAAAATATATATGGGTTTTTATGCAATGTGTCAGTTGCCTACAATGATTTCAGGAATTACATTCC
This sequence comes from Sitta carolinensis, assembly GCA_032173965.1. Taxonomy (NCBI): domain Eukaryota; kingdom Metazoa; phylum Chordata; class Aves; order Passeriformes; family Sittidae; genus Sitta; species Sitta carolinensis. The sequence goes on from CM063284.1 coordinate 114,951,011, forward strand.
CTCCTATCGGCTCCTCCTTCAATTTGTGATGTTTTGCTGTTTTTCCACAGGCATATGAAGTGTCTTATTGCCTTTGGTTAGGGGTGTGCAAGATAAGGGTGATGTAATCCTACTTAGTAATATTTTTACTGCTTGATTGCTTGCTTTGTTTTAGTGATGTTAGCTGAATAGATGGAAGACCCATTATGTAAAGCTGCTTACTCAACATGGCTTTGGAAAGCTTTAATATATAAACTCATGTTACAATTGCCTTAATAGATGTTGATAATGAAATACAGTCATAACCTATGAGAATGAGTAATCATTAATTAGATTAAACTTCTTTAAATTCCAAGACAAGCACATGGAAAGACAAATGTATGAAAGAGTAGGAAAAAATAAAAGGAAAGTAATGACAGGATGGGAAGGAAAAAACCCTCAGAGAAAAAGCTGCCTGTTGCCAGGGAGGTAAGATAAGGTTCTTGAAAGGTCTCTAATGGCTGTTGCAGAAGAAAGAGCCATTAAGCTCAGAAAATTCTGGAAACTCTGGTTGGGACAGAAAAGGTTTCTTAGAATTCATTGTGTAAAGGACAATGTAAGAAAAATTGGCATGATTTGGATGATACACAAATAATTCAATATTGCACAAATGGGTTGAAAAATAAGAGATACATCTAAGGGCTGAATCATGCTAGCTGATGTTAAAACACATCAGGGAGACTTACTTTACTTTAGAGAACATGACTTATCAAGCCTGTTTTCAATGCTTTTGAATTCCTTAAGATTTTATTCTCTTCTAACTTAGCTGTTGTGATGGCTGAATGCAATAATATATCATGGAATTTTTCACCATTCTTTCCATTGCATTGTGGTGCTTTAATAATGTGCTGTCAGATCTTTAACAAGGGTCTGCCACAAAAACTCTGAACTACAGGTAGCAGTAGGTGGTTGGAGACGAAGAGAAAGATTGTGAAAATGGACTGTTTGAATAAAAATATCTTCTCTTCAGCTGTAATCACGGATGAAAGAACTGCACAGTTGTTTGGGTTTATGTTTTGTTCTTTTCCTTTAAAATAAGGTGGGTGACAGTACTGGCAACATATGGCTTGATAGAGGCTGAAAGGTGAAAAACCTCTCCTAAGGTTTTCTTCCCAGTGCTCTTGAAAATACCTGCCATTTGGTGCAATCTTACTCATTTTAAAGAAAAAAAAAAAAGTGCAGTTTGGAAAAAAAAGAATCAGTGTCTGGCAAGGACAATTTAGCAGGGAAATTATCTCATTTCTAATTTGAAGTGGAATTTGACCAAAGAGCTCTTGAAGTGCTGTGATGCCTTCCGGCCCCTCACCAAATGAACATGTCTGCTAATTTAGCTGTCCCTTCCTGAATCCACAGCAAGTTGGAAAGATATTCTCTATTCCCTTCAGCCTTTTGTCTGGTCTAATTGAGGGCAGTGAACTATGTTTTTTCTTCTTATCAAAGACACTTAAATAAAAGGTTTCCACTTTGCATATTTTTAAGGCTTTTCAGCTTAAATACTCTTCTCATAAGTCGGTGACGTTTTAATTGCTCCAAAATATTCTTAATTTGATCTGAGGTCTTTAAACAAGGGAGAATTCTTAAATATATTTCGTCTAACTAATAGATACCTCTCCCATTGAAATGTGAGTCAGATATTTTACTAGGCTTGATAGGCATATATATGAAAGATACTTTGAAAGAAAGAACCAGACCTTATTATTTATTGTTTACAGTGCAATGAGAACTCCAACGCTCAATATCTCTTGAAGGATTATATCACGAAATAAAAACAGGACAAATGCATTAACTTTTAGGAGAGATTTCTAACCAAAGCCAGGCATCATTTGGGGTTGAAGTCATGCACGTCTCCTGTTGGGTCAGGAAAGAACTTGTGTCAGCTTTGAAAGACACTGACAATCCTTCTCTAATTTGCAGGAGGACTGAAAAATAAAATGTCACACAGGTATCCACAATGCAGTTTGGAGAAGAAGGAGAGATGATTCGGCTGACTGCAGTCAGATGTCAGGAATGTAACTGACTTTGGAATGTTTTCAAACAAGTTCCAGCAGAAGACTTCTGGGTCTACAGATTATATGTGGCAAATCATGTTTGTGACTACTGACACTGAATTTAAAGCTGTTTGTCAGTCTATCTGCTAGATGAGAAATTAGGTGTGTGAGAAAAATGGTTTAAAAATATTAGAAAACAATCGAGGGAAAGAGGCTGAAAACTGGAGCATGTCTGAAACCCTAATTCTTTCTAGATTTAATGATCTGTATTAGCTATCCAGAGACCCAGGGTCTCTCTCTCTGGTTTTGGCAATGTTAACTGTTAATTTTATAACAGTTTATAGTTTATGCAATATAAATCATAAAGAATTTAATCATGTCTTCCATGATTAATTTGAGCATACAATGCTGCAGAACACAGGCTCCCCAAGGAAATGGTTACAGCACCAAGCCTGACAGAGTTCAAGAAAAGTTTGCAGAATGCTCTCAGGCACATGGTATAGCAGCTTGATGGAGCAGTGGGTGCTTTCACAGCACTATGTCAAGGCAGTGTTTCAGAGTGTGGGCTTAGAGGATGCAAGAGGGTAATGGCTACTGCAAGGGTGTTGGAGGACTCTGAGGGCTTGAGGGAACTCAGCCTAGACTGGACTTGTGTATTGGGGGCTTTTGGAAGACATTGTCTTCAAGGAATTACCAGAATTTTGAGCAGACAACATCTGTTCCACTGTTCCACTCAGACTTAGGGCTTGAGAAGCCCATATGTTATTAATGCAGCCTGTGACCTATCCGTGCTCATTAGCTGGAATGAGCAGAAGAAGTCTCCATGGACAGGATTTGGTCTGGGCAGTGAGCTGTGAGAAAATCCACCATCCCAGGCTTCATGAATCGAGGATGCCCTGTGACTGAGGTCATGTAAAATTTACTTGTTGTCCATATGTCTTTTCTCATCCTGCCTCATTGAAGTACTTATCTTATTAAGCTGTTGGTTGCTAGGCCTCATTGAGATACAGAAAGAGTCCTGCACTCTCTCTCAATCCACCCCTCCCAGAGAAGAACAAATTTTCAACATGGAACATTCCTGGGATGAATTGCCTCAAAGGCAGCTAAAACTGCATGAGGTGTAGATAATCAGGGAATGGGATCCTAAAATTATTCATGGGGATAAGTTATCTAACACTGTAAGTATACTCATTGTTTAATACGTAGCCATAACCTATTTTAAAAAAAATTAATTTATGGGAGGAAATGTGGGATCAAAGTGCAATATATGATTTTAGTAGTACCTTTTCTCTGCTACAGCAATCTATTTCACAGCATACAACCTCCTTGTTTTTCTTTCACTATCTCTAGAAATTTTCATCTCACATGGGAAGTTATTTCATAGAAAAAAAAATTACAGGAATAAAACCAGAAAGCAATTTACCTCAATTTACCTCATATTTAGATCTGAGAGAGTCATATAACCTTTTTATACAGTTCAGATTAACACCAGCCAGGGTTAGGCTTGATGTCTTTCTAAATGCATTGCTTCTGACATAGAAATACTAACTCCTGCACAAGCAGAAAGTCTCCAAAGATTTACAGCACGGATCTAATGAGTACTAAAAATGATTTTCACTTCTGCAAAATCTGTTCTATTCTGATTTTATGTGTCTTAAAAGGATTCTTAAAAAAACCCTGATCTATTTGTCCACATGATAAAATCGGTCAATTTAACAGCTGAGACCAGGACTTAAGCATGAATTACAGGCAGAAGGTAAGTCTCAACAGCACTGCTTATTTGTGTGTGGATCCTTTAAAACCCCATTGAAGTATGTTTGAAATACAGTTGTTTCCCTGGCTTGTTATTACAGGTTCCAAAAGGGATGGTTCAAGCATTTTAACGTTTGAAGTGTAAAATGAGATGCTATTGTTCATCACTAAATGTGAGCTAAGGAGAACGAGTATGCCTTGAGTGCTTGTCTGTAACACGAGTGTTGTATCTCTACAACTAAAATGACAACTTTCTTCATCCACCCAGAAGAGGCAGAGCAGGTTATTTTCCTATTCAGAATTGCACAGGTAGAGAATGAACTATAAGTTAGATGTACAGTTATGAAAAATCCCAATTACTGCACTATGTCTAGCATCTCCTTTCCTCATAGTTGCTGTTGATACTATCCCTTTGGAATATTGTATATGTAAATGTGATAAGGAAATGCTAATTAACTTTTAAAAATATGATTTAAGAGAAATTTCTTTTCACTGAACTTCTCGACTTCATGAGCTTCTGATACTCTAATACCTTTGGTTAACAGTAGCTACCTTAAAAGTTAGCTGGTGTTTTGTTGGTACAGAAAATGGGGCTTCACTTTTTATTCAGTGCATTGTTGCATTGCAGAAAATTGAACAGTATTTAAAAAAAAAAATTAGTCTTTATCAGAGATTAACTTTTCCCTCTCCTTTTCACCCTACCAAAGAAGATGTTCTGAATTAAACATTCATAAGCTTTTATGGCACAACATTTTACTGGTACATCTTCTTCTATCAGAGAAAGGTTGCATCCAACATAAGCACTCACTTAACCAGCCATCAGAAAGTGTTACAATCACACCAGACCTCAACAAACCGACCAACATTAAGGGCTATCAAAACAAGCTGAAGAAGGGAGTAGTGTATTTGAGGGTCAAGGAAGGTAATTTCCAGGAATTCAGAACTTGATAATTACTTTTGTAATCTCGTTTCCAAATATTAGCAATCTGTGATAATTAGGGTCAAAATTACCCAGCCTGAATTTCCTTCTGGAGCCTCAGATGAATGAACTAATGAAACAAATTGGAACTGGTAAGAGAAAACTGGCCAAAGGTTGCATGAAGCAAGAAGATCTAATTCACTTTTTCACAGCTTACCATTGCATTAAGAATTTTTGTCAACAGTGCTCAAAAATAATAGAAATGGATTTTTTAAAACTTGTAGGAGGAAGGCAGGACTGATAACAGATCTATTTACACTTCTTTCATTGCTATTTTAGTATGAGCAGTCATCCAAAAGCCAGAGTCTGGATTGTATTTTGCTAAATTCATTGGCAAATGTTGTCCCTGGCCTGAAGAGTTTCAAGATCACAGCTTCAATCTAGTGAATGCAACAAAATGGAGAGGAGGATGCCTGAAAGTATTACAGCAATATTATGGATTCCAACACATCTTGAGAGCTCTGAATCATATGGAAATATGATATTCTATTCTAAATAAACAATATCTGCTACCCCAGCTACAGTTAGCTGTAGCCTGCACTAAGTGGGTTTTACCACCTGTCACAGCTTTCCAACTGCTATGATAATTTCCACCATGCCTTTCTCTGCTCTCCTATGAAGAAAGGCTGATAAAGTTGAGGTTTTTCAGCCTTGAGAGGAGAAGGGTCTAGGACAGATCTTAGAACAGACTTTCAGTACCTAAGTGGGGTCTGCAAGCCAGCTGGAGGGGGATCTTTTCAGAAGGACATGTAGGGATAGGACAAACTGACAAGAATGTAGGTTTAGATTGGATATTAGGAAGAAATTCTTTACTGTGAAGGTGGTGAGGCATGGAAACAGGTTGCCCAGAGAAAGATGTAGATGTCCCAATCCTAGAAATGCTGCAGACAAATTTGGATGGGGCTTTGAGCCACCTGGTCTAGTTGGAGCTAGATCACCTTTAAGATGCTTTCCAAATCAAACCATTCCATGACACTTCATGCATATAGACAGGAAAATTTAGGTCTGACCAAGTCCTCAGGATATTCTTTTCCAATTTTCCTTCCACAAATGCAACAGCCCTCATCCTTCCTTTTCTATTTTCCCCTTTATTCCACATTGTGGCGTTTCCTCAGTTTCATATACATCTTTCAGCAAAAGAAGTCACTTCTATTTTTTTTTTTTTTATTCAGTTTCACAAAACAGAATTTGTTCAATGTGTTTATTGTGTAAACTCAAGATGTAGACAGCTAGAAGTGCATCCCTTTGAAACTTGCTGCATCCTTATATTCTCCAAATCAAAACTTTCACTGCACTTTTGTCTCCTTAGTGGGGTCAAACTGACCAATATCTTATGATTTTCAGTGGGTAAATTTACCTTTTCTCATTCTAATTTGAATTTGTGTGGACAAAATTTGCTTGACCCTGTCAAAGGGGCGTGTATGTCAAATGTGGCTCAGTAGCCTCTCAGACCAGAAAAGGCAATTGCTGTAGCTATTGCAATCCCTTTAGTTAGAGTTTTGCATTCTTGACTTCTCTCTAACTTAGAAAATTACCCCTTCATGCATTCAAACTTCATCCAAAAGCCAATGCATGAGTTTCTCTTCCCACTAGCTCAGTCTTTGTCTGAAGCAAAATTATGCAACATCCGTGTGACTAATCTGTTGTGAATAAAGCCCAGACTTATAATTTCTGCCTCTTTTCCAAAAGTGGACTTTTGAGGATACTCCTTGAATGCTTTATGCCAAACATGATTGTTTGGATATTCACGCAATTAAAACAGGGGCCTCCAGTGCTTTTGGCAGCTTTGTTTATAAGTCCAGCTGCATTTGGCTTGCTATTAATGCTGCAACCTCATTTTGCCTTCGACTTCTTTTTCTCTGTCTTTTAAAACCAATAAAATGACTGACTGAAACAATTTAAGTGATCTATGCATTTGTCAGTAATTATACCTATTTCTCCAATTAATTTGCTTTTAAATCTTATATTGATTACTGTCAGTTTCATCACTGTTCTTGAACTCTGATCTGTTTTTTTCTCTGAAGGTCAACATGTTAAATTCACCACCACTGGTAAATAATGAAAGGTAGCCTTTCTTGATGGTGTGAGACTATCATGTATTGACAATAGAAAGTGATTTTAAAACACTCTGGTACATTCCAGCAATAAGTCAGTAAAACAAAGGGGAACAAAGAAGCTGCTGTTTGTGTGAGAGTTGTGAAGACCTCATATAAGGAATCTGACTTGTTTTAGTGAGAATTTGTTGCTGTAAGACTTTTTTTAGTGTCTCTTGCATACTTTACGTGTATTTTTTTCCATGGCATTAACATGGCTAATTTATAATTTGTGTTTTCTCTAAGTTAGGTTTTACTGAAATACAGAACCCCAGGCATACCCACCTCTGCCTCAGGGGAGCAGCTGTGAATTGTCTTTGCACAGGTAATGTGGGGGTCTCATCTCCTGGGAATTTACAGCCTAGCTCTTCCACACATGTGATGGTCAGTGATGCTTCCCTGGACCAGACCCATGGCATGCTTGCAGGGAATCTGGAGCTTCTGGGAACTGATGGACTTTTTAGGATTGTTCAGGAGGTTTGGTTATGAGTGAAGACTGGGCTTTGATGGCTGGTTTTAGTGGAAACTTATGACAAACAAAATCCTCATGGAATACAATGGTAGAAAGTGAGCAGGACATGGATCCATCCTAGAACAGTACAGCCTTACAGTGTTGGATTTGGCTGCCTGCTGCTCCAGGATAAGCTCTTGAGGTCAGTTTCACATGGTTCTGCTCAGATTCTCAATCTAGATCCTGAACTAATTTTCCTATTTTTTTGATTCCTCTTTTGGCTTGACTGATTATGGGGCACACTTGGAGATCTGATTTATGGTGGCACCCTTATTCTCAGCATGTTACTGACTGTTGAATTTCACCATGCACACTCTCAGAAAACCATGGCATTCAGAGTGATTCTCTACTTTTCACCCTCTCCATCTGTTGGCTATCCTGTACACATGAAACCTAGAGCAGGGACAACAATAAAAGTTATACCACTAAAAGTTATTTACCACTAGAAGTGATCAACCATAATTAATAAGAGCTTTTAAATATTAGAACAGATATCTTCCCCTTACTACCTTGCAGCTGCTTACTCTCAGGCCATTATAATTACATTAGTATAATGTGCCCCTAAAAATACAAGTGCAGTTGCCCGTATTGTTCTCTGCTGAGACCACTGCACCATCTGCTGGATTCCCATCTTCTCAGACCAGATCCATGTCCCTTTGTTACCCCCCCCCTTCCCCAATCATTTGGAAGTTTAAGAATAGCCTGAAACACAAAGGCATAATTATTTGTGGACTATTCCTAGTGCTTGTGAATGGGTTCCTAACAGATTAGCATGAAGACACAGATCTCCAAAGCCACCTGCCTGGAGGTGAGGTGACTTCTGCCCTTTTGCTGTTTGTACACATTCAGGGGACTTCTAGCCTTGCATGAAGGGGTCACTCTCAGTTTAGTTCTGTAAAATTTCATGACAGACATGAAACAGTGCAGTCTGGTGAATAGGAAACAGGGAAAACAATAATATATTTACATACAAATACTTAGCTGCATTTCTAACATTTGTGTTGATAACTTGGACACTTTATGTTCATTTCATATTTTTGTTCTGGAGGAAACGTGGAATAATAAGGCTTTTTCATAAATCACTGAGATGAAAATTGTACATGAAATTTAGGATTATCCATCTTTACAGACAAAAATTTCCACCCTCATCTAAGCCAGCATGAGAAGCTAGGTAAGCACTCCTTTTCAGCTTCAGAGTGGAATCAGCTGCTTTCCAAGAAGCCCTGGGTGCTCTTCCAAGAAGCTCTTGCAGCCTTAGGCAAATCCCTTGAGCAATATCAAAAAGTTAGTTCATCTGGGTGAATTGAGGGAGCAGGAGCCAGCAGAGGATGGGAGAGGAGGAGGTGAAAGACAGTCACTGATATTTCTCTAGGTAACATTTTTCTAGGTACCTCTGCAAAGTAATTCTTGTATATAAAACACTTGCAAGAAAAGCCACAAAAACAGAAGACATAAACCTCGAGTGATTTGAATTTGTAATGCTTTACATTGATATGGGTAATGTGAATTTTCTTTAACTGCAGAAAATTATTTACATTTTAAAAGATACTTTTCTTTCATTTAAATATTTATCTCCTCTGAAATAAAACATGGATGGAGACAATTTGTTAATCTCAGCTTCTAGAATCTGCTTTTAACTAATTTGACAGTAGTTCATAACAATACTTTTGGGAATCTGAGTATATCTTATTTGGTTGCCATCATCAAGTCACAAAGTCATTGCAGACAGAGGACCTGGTTCCAGTTACTTGTGTTGCCTTGCTGTCATTCTGTTGATGCCAAAGAAATGATTCCAAATTTATATCAACATGAAACAAATCAGTCTCTGCCCAAAAGCTGTGAATTGTCACTGGGATCAAAAAGTACATGACAAGTTGACAGCTCTGGAAGTGAAGATTTGAGGTGTCCAATAAGAAAAAAATATTTTTAAGCATTCTCTAAAAATATGATTTTGAAATACCTAATATCATGTGAAAAGTCAGAAATTCAGATAATATCACTAATTTGTCTACCCTGAATCTCCCAGCATGTCTGTACTTCACTCACATGTCCCATTTTTCACCCAGTGGTGTCAATAAAAAGCTGGAAGTTGACAGCCTGGATCAGATCACTCAGTTCTGCCTCTGGCAGTTGTCAAAACTGAATATGTCACAAGGCCCCTCTCAAAACAAAGTATTTCCATCTGTCAAATCAGCAGCTGTGACTGGGCCAAGAGAAGTCTTTTCACCCATTTGATTCCTGTGGCCTGGCATTTGCCAAGTGTTCAGACACAATTCATGGCCTCTGTTTATGGCATCTGGGAAATCTCGGCCGAAAACTGCATCCAGAACTGTTTAGTTTTCAAAATCAGATTAATTTTGTGTGGAGTTAAATGGACATGTGGGCAATTTACTTAATGTTACAAATGAAGAAGGATTAAAATTTCTGACTCCTGTCAAGAAGTGTCAATGCACTAAATAGAATGTGCATTTCCAGTAAGTTTTGATGTGTTGTGCTAGGAATATGTGAAAAATCTGTGGTCATGAAGGGTTCTTCATCTTGCCTTAAGATGGAAAGGAAAGTTCCTCTGGAGGATCTTTTCTGCTGTCTTCCACTTCCTACTCTGAATTAAATAGTGCCCAGTTTTCCTATCCATTTATATATAATATCACATCTTAATTTTTAACCTTGGTTTCATTCCTGGGATTTACCGTATATTAATTTTGGTGAAAACAGAACAAAGGTTCAGCAAGGACATTTGGACAGCAATTCTTTTATTTTTTATTGCCCTTATATTACCTGTGTCAGGTAGAAGGATTAGGATTAGGAAATGAACAAGCTTCTTACTGGTGACATGTGCCCCAGGATGGGAATGTCTTTCAAGGGAACTTAGGAGTTCTACCTTCATTAAAATCCATAGAGACACAGCCTAAAATGGCTTTGGGATGAGGCTCTGCCCATAGCACATTTGTGATAAGAAATTATTGTGAGACTATTTAATTTTATGAAATATTCAATAAATGTATTTTTAATTTACTTATTTTGAAACATTATCAAATGATTACGTAGAAAAGGAAAAACAATGAAATTAAATATTTTTAGCATTATTCATTGATTTGTTGCTTAATTTTATTTACAATCTAATTTTTTCTTTCCAAATCATACTTTCTGATTAATTTATTTTGACATATACTAAGCATAGATTGCCAGATGTTCATTGCCACTGACAATTTTGCTATTTAGTATTATACATCAGTCCCCTATATAAACATCCTTTAGGAAGAACTTTCCTGAATTAAAAACTAATTGCTTTCTTTTGCCTATAAATCTTGCTCCATTTTCATTTCATTATATTTATTTTATTTATTATTTTATTTTATTTTATTTTATTTTTTTATTTTATTTTATTTTATTTTATTTTATTTTATTTTATTTTATATTTATTTTTGTTTGCCTTCATAAGATGTGATTTCTTCATGCCTCTAAATTTGTTATTTCATGACCAAAAGATTGTTTTCCAGGCTGTTTGCCTTTCTGCTTGATACCCTTTTTTGTAAGTACCCACATTTGTTTTTGTTTCATCTGTGATCAGGCACATCAAAGTAGTTTCCCTCTAATTGGCAGAGCTGCTATTTGAGTTTTGTGATCAGATATTTGGATGCACTTAAGGACAAACAAAATAAATTGCTAGGGGAAGCAACAGGGAAAACAAAAGCTATTATGAAATAAAAACATAAGAAAGTAAGTGGCAGAAATGCCATGCAAGAATACAAGGATGAATTGTTTGTACTCGAAAGTTAAAAGAATTCAAAGTGTATACCTTTACTAAAGTGGATTTCGAATGAAAATTTATCTGGCTTTACAGGCAGTGTGTCTTTTTAAATGGAAATCACTAGAGTGGGAAATATCCTGCATATTTACTTCTATCCATAAATGTCTTGAACAAAACCCCAGCAAGCCTGATTATTTAAGATGATCAGCACTTATATCAAAAGCAAAAGAAAGTTGTTCAGTGACAGACAAGAAAATAAAATCAAGACCCAAAGTATAAGACATATTTCCTCTAAAAATAAATTTATACTTAAATTTGCAAACTTGGAACAACATGTTCTGCACCTTCCAAGAGAAGGAGTGAGAAATACAGCCTGTGGTTGATAAAGGTCAAGTTCACATCACATTTGTATGGAAAACAATCATGAAATGAATTGTGCATAGAAAAAAAGAAATCCCTTGTTCAGGCTGTAATTCCAGTTCTTGTTGGCTATTACAATAATTCCACTGATTATTTTTGAGCCCACAGGCCTCTGCATTCAACATGGGCTAAGAAAGACAGCAAACACCTTTCACCTTGTTAGCTGAACTTCCATTTGATTGAACTGATGTTGTCTTCTGCTCGAAGCACAAAGCTCCATGAAATAAGGAGCTGTATCTGAGCACAGAAGCTGTACTGCCATGCAGATGGATTCAAGGATTGTCACTGTTTTACTCGTGTCCAAAAGGAGCAAAGTACTAACTTCAGACTTTTGAGTAGTTTTCAGCTTCAAACCAAACCATTGACAAGCAATGGGAATAACTAAGTCTAGAAAGTATGAGGATTTGGGAAACAGAAAAAAAATTCCCAACAACCTGCCCCGCAGCAAAACACTAAAACTAGGAGAGGTGACTTACAGAAGACTGGCTCAACACTTTCCAGGAAGGAGAATAGGCCTGACTCAAGCAGATTTTTTCCTAGCTGTGCTATGTCTCTCACATTTTCCTTCTGGACTAGATGAAGTATCAAGTCTCTAGGCGTCATGGGCTCCCCAGTGGTGACCCAAAATATCTGTGAGAGTCAATACTGAGAAGGAGATGTGGGTCCTGTATTAACAGGAATTCCCATTAGTCACCAAGAAATATTTTCTCTATGAAGGTGGCCAAGCTCTGAGGGAGAGTGACGCAGACAGTTGGTGAAATCTCTGTCCTTGGAGAAGTTCAGAACTTGGTTACATGTGGCCCTAGTCAACCAACTTTGACAGGTCCTGCTTTGAGCAGGAGGATGGAGAAGGTGCCCTCAGGGGTCTCTTCCAACCTATACACATGGATGAGTCTTCCTCTGTCTGTTTCTGTGCATGCATAAATGGCCACTACACTGTAACAAAAATACCAGCCCAGCTGCCAAGATATTCCCCTTGCTGTGAGATTGTGTTAGTACCATGAGCATCCATAGCATTTTGAAAATTTTGATAGGGCACAGGGCACCACAGAATTACTCACACCATCTGTTTTTCTATTGTTAAAGATTAAAAATAAAACTCTAAACATTTATTATGTTGGCAGACTGAAAACTGCAAACTGATATTTTGTATTCACTCACTTAAGTAATTATCAAGTGTCCAAAAAATGAGTGGGAAAGAGAAAGAGGGAGAAAAAAAATCTATCTTGCATCACACTAAATGACAATTTAAAAGCAATTTCCACAGAACTTATCTCATTTTCAGTTATCGTAATGAAAATCCTGTAGTTCTCTAACCAGCTTTGTCGCTTAAGAAACTAGGAATTGTTCTTCTCAGGATTCCTCTGTAAAGATATGGGAAATATAATCAAGAGAAGTAAAGATCTACTGTGTTCCTCTACAGATGATGTCATTCAGAAGTGGGGAGCAGTTATGTCACTGCCATGCCAGCAAACTTCTCCACCCTCCCAGAAGACCTTGCTGCCTGTGCAGCTGAAGAGAAGGAGCAGGAAGGTCTAGAAGACCACCTGCATGTTTCAGTGCATATCCCACTTGTAGAACATGGTGCAGGAGGAGCCACCAGGGCAGGGCCAGCAGCGCTTTTGTGTCCACATGCCCAGGGCTTCAACTCTTGCCTGTTAGCACTCTGTGAAGTTTTGCCTGGAAATTTGCTTATAATCCTGTATATTCTCAATAATATAGACGTCTTCCAGAGTTTCTGGCATAGCTAGAAAGTTCAGGCCTTCAGTGTTCAATGTTGCTAGATTGTCTATCCTACTTGATTTCTTTTCAGCTATAAAAACAATACTTGAGTTAATAATGTATCTGTCTCTAGTTGAAAAACAGTTTACCGAAAGTGAATATGAGGAATACTGCATTGCTCTTTGCCATCCTAAAAAGGACAGATGTTGATTCACAGGAATGAATGAAGAACATGAAGATGTCCTGTGATCAGGGAAGCTTGGACTTTGCTGTGAAAATTATTTGCAGTATTTCTTACTAGAATAATTCTCCTTACATCTTCCTGGCTTTGCATGTTATGTTGTGATGTAAAATGGTTCAGTATGGGATGTCATTTTCTCTGATTTATGTTTTCTGCAGAAGTGCTTACTGCAGCAGAAGCGTGTGCATAGTGAGAAGTATGGCCCTGTTTCAGGCATTTCAATCTGAGGCCACAGAGAGTCTAAAATCAGGGTAATCGATTTCCTCATGCTAGACTTTCTCCTTTCAGTCTGGTATTAACAAGGCTGGCTTGGCATTAGTGAATAAACTCTGGATTTTTAAAAAATTTATTCTTTGCCTGTCTCCAAAGAGCCACTTTTCAGTACAGTAGACAAAAGCCAAGTTTATGTAGACAAGCTATTATACAAAAAAGGATGGAATGAAGGGAAAGAAATTGTCTTTGACAAATTAATTAATATGGGCTAACTAATTGTTAATAAAACGTGCTTTAATGAGAGCTTAGACGTTCTCTGTCTGGGATTGTCACTTAAAGAAATGTAAATTCCATTTAAATAAACCTTGTATGAACAATTAGCAATTACATTTTCTGTTTCCCTGAGCAGAATAATAGGTGCCTGCAATATTCATGTCATGAGTCCAAGCATGGGCCATGTTTGAGACACTCACATATACTAGTTCTCTTAGTACTACCCATTAAGATCTATCTGCAACCCTTCAGTATATTTGGCACTTTGAATCTAAAAGCTGATATGACCATTATGCCTTTGAAAAGAGATGGGGACTAATAAGAAAGTGCTGCAAATTAATTCAAAGTCATGTTTAGGTTGTATACATGACTAAACACAGAGCACTCAAAGTAATATCACTGCTTATCATTTAACACGATGAAATTTCCCCTGACCTCTCTGAAACAGAGTAAGAGTTTAAGTTTGAAAAAAAATTAGATTTTATCCTTCCCTTCTCTTGACGTTTCTTACATAACATGGTATACACGGTCCCATTAATAAATTGTGGTGCTTTTTTATCTCACCAAGAGCTTTGAGGTCATGATTTTTAAATGTGGTTTGGGAGCATGCAGGCGGAAATTTACATTAACTTGTTTCACTTACCTGCATCAAGAACAATATGTTTAAGTCTCACAAAGGAAACTGAGAATGCTGAAATATGTTCATCTGATTTTTCTAAATAAATCCATCCCTTTGGTACCCTCAAAAAGTATCAGTTTAAATATACTAGATGTGTAAAAGGGCTTGGGATTTATTCCATTAATATATTTTTATGTATTTTTATTGTGATTATGGCCACTATTTCACAGAGGTTTGAAATGAACTCATTCATTGCCTGCAGTACATTTTAGACTCAGCAATTCCATGCAGATTTGGATTAATGACTAGGGAAATCCAAGGATGTGTATAGGACTACGAGGAGGTATCCATGCCAGCATGGCTCCACAAGGCCTTATTCTTTTTAAACAGAGCCTATGTGAAAGAAACAGAGACATGGGAGTTGTGATGGAGACAGAATCTCTGCAGAAAACCAGTGACCTCTGTCACCATGAGCCAAGTTGTATTTGCTGTAAGAAAAGGAATATTCCTACCTTTCAGAAGTCACTCAAAGTCCTTGTTATCCTAAGCTTAATACGGCTGGGGACTGCAGCTTTTATAGGCAGCTAGCCATCAAACTGTACAATATTGCTGAGAACTTCCAGCCTTGAACAACAAATACTCTGGCAATAGAAAATTCACAAAAACGTCCAGCTAGCTCACCCCTGTTGATCATTATTGTCTTTTCTCTTAAGGTGAAGTACATGAGCCATCAGATTTTGATATGAAAACCAAGGTGAAAACAACTTGTCAACTGAATCAGACTTACATATTTCCCTAAAGCATTCTTTCTCTATCCTTATTTATTCCTGTATTCTTCCCCAGTGCTTTCCTACATTGTCAATGTCTTGCTTGAGCTGGTGGTGTTTCAGTAGCAAGATACCACAGTAATAAGTACAGAAACTCCAACAATGCACTTTGTGGTTTAAACATTGGAAGACTGCATTAATCCTTTTTTTGCCATCTCAATATCAGTTGTCACCTGTAGGCTCATTTCAGGACACCTCTGCAGCTCATGTTCTCAAGTGTGGTTATGTTATTTCCACTAGACTTTACGCTTCCAATCTTTTTCTACTTATCAAGACGCCATTTTGCACCTATTAAAATGCCTAACAAACTTGTAGGCATATTCCATCAGTTTTATTTGTCTGTAGTGAAATTAAAAAAATATCTATTTTCCGGATGTTTTTGTTATTTCATCTTCTCTTTCATTTTTTCATTATCAGACTAACATGCTCTTTATGTGATTCACATCAGTGTCAGATTGACAAGCCTGGTACAGATTGTTGTTCAGTTTACTTGTTTTAAATTTCAAAACAAGGTAATCTTACAAATTTCTAAAGAACATTTGAAGTCAACATAAATTTCTCAATTCTTAAGCATTGTTAAAACTCCTAAATGCAAATTCTTTGTGTCTGCTATTTAAAACTGTCTACCATTTCCTGTTTCAGCTTATTATAATATTTGATTAGTATTATTATCATCAGAGGTGAGGAATTAATTGTCTATGTTGCATCAAATAACTACTAGAAATGTTATGCAAGTATTTCTGCTTGATCTGGATCACTATTGACAATTCCACCATATTCCTAATAACAGGATAAAAGCATAGTAATAAACCTTCCCTCCATTGGTTCTTGTTCTATTAGAATAGAATATCTCTATTATATTATAGAAATCTCTGGTATGAGGTTTCTCTTTAAAAGGTTTTTCTGTAATTAATCAAGAGTTTCAAGGTAAATGAGGGAGCTCTTTAAAAGTTTGAGCACACAATCCCAGTGTAGCAGCCCATAATACTTTTATGCTGCCATCAGGCTTCAGAAACCATGCTTGCCTACACTTTTCACACCCAGAAAAACACTGAGGTCCGGTGTTGCCTAATCGTCCTTCCATCGACTTTCGCTCCAAGTAGAAATTAGTTACTGTTGCTGATCTCATCAGAAGTAACTGTTTGTGAACCCCCTCACTCGCAATTAGGTCTCTTCCTCCACATTAAACCTTGACAGACATTTCAGCTGGAGCAAGACTGCTCTGTTGAAAGCCTGGGCTGAAGGTCATACAGCTATAGAAGAGCATGTGGCAAAATAGAGGAATAAATGTGTACACAAGGAAAAATATGAATAATTCCGGCAGTACCTGGAGGGAAGAATCTGGAAAATTGCATGATTCCTCTTTGAGAAGGGGGCAGAAAGAAAAATCACAGCAAAGAAGGTATCCCTGCAGTAAGAGAAATAATAATGCAGAAAAATAAAGCTAAAAGAAATAACAGGTGATGACAAAAGGAAGAAAACCTAGTACTTCATAAAACAACTTCCAGCAAATTTAATATGAACATTGATTATTTTGAATTTCATTTACAGTTGCTCAAGAAAGTAGGACTTTAAGGGTAATCAATGTATACATCCCAAGTGACATCACAGATCAATTGAAAGTACTAAAGAACGTATGATTAATCTTGGCTTTCTACTTCCTGGCTTCAAATCTCACAAAAGTAGTGAAACTTTGAAGTCCAAATTACAGAGTATGGCAGGCTTCTTGAATTTTTGATCTGTGAAATGTTACTTAAAAACCACCAAACCAAAAGTCTCCCCCCCAAAAAAAAACACAAAAAAACCAAACAAAAAACAAACAAAAAAAACCAAAAAAACTGAGAGAAATCCCCAAACTTTAGAAAAAGTTTTTTTCTATGAAGATTTTGGCAAGATTTTTGTCAGAGTCTGCATTTCTATTGCATCTTAACAGTGAGTTACGTTAACATCACTAGGATCAGCAGAGGCAATAGTGAGCATCAGTTAGCTACAGCCAAACTGCTTCACGTAGTCTCATTTCAATTCATGAAAATTGGTAAATTATGTGCGTCAAATTAGCATCATTTAAAACTTCTTTAGATACTTCTAAATCAGTCAGGCCTCATGCAAGATGGCTGCATCCATGGAAGGGATGTGCTGCAGACAATCCCGTTACTTGGGTTGTGAGGTTAGATGACATCATCCCCCATCATGGATGGACGTCATTCCATCATTCTCTGAATGGAGATCTTGTGATTGCTCAAGATGGAAATCTTGTGTTTGACAATAAAATATAGCCCAGCCTGTGTGCCCAGGATCTCTCATCACACCAAGATTCCTCCTTGCCTCCTCCTGCCTCCCAAGCTCTGCACAAGTAAGAAGACAATGTCTCTCAACTACCATGCATTTCTAGGCCATAGAAATCAAACTGGAAAAAACCCCCAGACATCTGTGATGGAGGTAGGAATATTGCAAAAAACTTGTTCCAATGCAACTTGATTTACATTTCAGCCTCAGCTCCAAAGATTATCCCTGCATGAGGCAAAGATGAACTGGAAGAGCCATAAGCAAGACCACTGGTCTCAGCTGTCTGGACCATATTTTTATCCTCTTCTGTTTTGAGGTGCTAATGGACAACAGCATTGTATATAAATCAAGTGGTGCCTGTTATTTAGGTGGTGGGTACCACGGCATAGCTAGACCAACCAGTGGTGGACTGTGTGCTGCACATGCAGGAGCTTTGGGTTAGGTGCCATGAAGAACGGTGTCTCAGTCTGGGTTGTGATTGGAAACTATGGGGACATGAGATGGAATTATAAGGCAAGGGAGAATGGACCCTTCCAGATTGGGAGTTATTTTCCAGGAATAGCATTCAGGAGTCTATTGAGAGGGAATGATTGTGCCTGACTGAAGAGAAACACATAGGGCACCTTGTAGTGTTGTCATTACCATATTGCATGGCAATTTCATCTGCAGAAGCCTGCCCAAGTTACACTCCCCTTTGCAGGATCCAAGTGATATCCAACTTTCTGCATCTGTATTGCTACAGCTTTATCAGAAAGTCATTTCACATGAAAAATATACAATTTTTTCATTATTCAGTCTTCTTCTGTCAGGGTGAGGAAGAAATTAAACATTCATAATTTATTCTGTATAACATAATTGTGACTACAGGTTTATTAATCTCTATGCAGCTGTAATAGGAAGTGATACAGCCTCTACCATCTTTCTGCAGTTTTATAGCCCTTAAAATGCCTCGCTATAATAACGCAGAAAAGTACCAAGATTTCCTCTATTGTTATGTTCCTCTACTTATATTTCCTTAGTCACATACACAAAGGATCATATAATCACAGAATGCTTTGGGTTCGAAGAAGACCTTTAAAATCATCTTCCAACTCCCCTGCCATGGACAAGGACAGCTTCAACTAAACCAGATTGCACAGAGCCCATCCAACCTGACCTTTAACACCTCCAAGGGATAGGGCATCCCCAAATTGCCTGTTCAACCTGTTCCACTGCCTCGCCACACTCCCAGTAAAGAGTTTTTTCCTAATATCTAACTTAAACCTACTTTCTTTCAGTTTGTGCCCATTCCCCTTTGTCTTGTCATTACATGTCCTTGTAAATAGTCTGGTTCTGTCTTTCCTGTAAGGTCCCTTCAGGTACTGGAAGGACACAATTCCGTCACCCCAAAGCCTTCTCTTTTCCAGGCTGAAAAATCTCAATTCTCTCAGCCTTTCCTCATCAGAGAAGCCTGTTCAACTTGGTGGCCTCCTCCAGACTCACATCCAAGATCAATGTCCTTCTTTAGGGGGACTCCAGAGCTGGATGCAGCGCTGCAGGTGGCTCTCACCAGAGCGGAGTAGAGGGGCAGAAACCCCTCCCTCATCCCACTGCCCACGGTGCTTTGGATGCAGCCCAGGATGCTTTGGCTTTCTGGGTCCACATTGCTGGGTCATGTCCAGCCTCTCACCCACCAACACCCCAAGTCCTCCTCACAGAGCTGCTCTAGATCTGTTCATCCCCAAGCCCATGTGGAGACAGGAGGTTGCTCTGACCCAGGTGCAGCACCAGCACTTGTTAAAAATCTCATGAGACTCCCATGCCCCCACTTCTCGAGCCCTTCTGGATGGCATTCCATCCTTCATGTGTGGCAACTGCACCACTCAGCTCGGTGCCATAAAGAAACTGTCAGAAGTGGGATTTAAACCCACGCCTCCAGGGGAGACTGCAACCTGAACGCAGCGCCTTAGACCGCTCGGCCATCCTGACCTGCCTGGATAAATAGAAAATTCTGTTGGAAGCCTCTATACATCATTTGCAATGACATATGAAAGCAAGTTTAGATTATAGGCCTCTGATGTGCCAAAAATATTTCTGCAAACAGTAAGAGGAGGCTGTAAATAGAGCTTCGGTTTTCTTTATTTTTGTTTGTGTGTGTTTTTTGTTTTTTTTAAAATACAACTTCTTGTCCTAGTATTACCTGAAATTCCTTATGAGAACAATTGAATCTCTCCTATTATTAAGATTAGACTTGTGGACATTTTTAATCAACATTTGTAAGAACTAGCATTAATGAGGGAAAAAAAAATCCCCAGGAGTGCATGCCAACATAGCAGCTTTTAAGATAATGGCATACACTTTTTTCTTTATAATAGTATTGCTTGCTAGGTACATAAAAACACCAAAATATTTTACCAACTGACTTGTTCTGATGGCATGAACAGATGAAAAGTTGAATAAAAAGCTAAGTAGACATGATGTACTTTTTCTCCAGCTTCTCCAGGTTAAATTCTTCATTAATTTGTTGTCGGGGTGAGATTCTTGCCATTAGTATGCAAAATAATGAAAAATTTGCATTAGTGTGTACTTGTACTAAGTCTGACCTTCAGTATTTGCATTGAAATAAGGAAGTGAAGTCACTGATCAGATTTATGAAGAACTAAGAAGGTATGTTTGCCCCCCTGCTGCTGATACAACTGTAGTTACTAATTTCAAACAGTCCGACTGTGTGTTAAGAGAGTTGGACTGTCAGATGCTGCAAAAGCTGCAGTTTTTCTAATTTTCAACATCCTACTATAACATTTCTGGCACCACTTTATTCCAATGTTGACATAGCTTCCTTGCAGAATTTAGCTTATGCAAAGCAAAAGAACTAAAATCCTCCTGAGAGTCCAAGAGAGTGGTTTTTTCCTCTCTTTTGCTGATTGGTGCTCAGACAAGATGTAAAATGGGAACCAGAAGAGATTCTGCCCCAGTCTTGTGTGGGGATCTGGAAAATGATGTTACTTTCCCAGGTCATGTAGCTGGCACTGAACACAGCCATGGTACTGGAGCCTGTCATGGACTAAACACAGAGGTGGGAAGGTGAGCAATAAATTATTCCCTGGCACGTTTTTGGGGAAAAAAATATGTCTGGAGAGACGGGATGTGCTCTGGTGCCTGGAAGAAACCCCAACAGAAAGTTTGGCTATAAATACACTGGTAGGGACCTGGAGTGTTGGTGCAAGAACTGGTGTGCACAACTGCAGGCTTCACTTCCAGGACTGTCTCCTAGTTTTAAGAAAAAACCACAAAACTGTGTGTTCTGTTTAAAAGACTGAAAAATAGTTGTCTTATAAAATTCATCAGTATTTCAATCAACTTCTTTTTATTATATATTTACTCATTTGAAGTGTGGCTTTTCCCTGCCAGAGGCAATCAATTTGTGTCTAAGAGGAAGCTATTGCAGAGATTAAATGTTACATCCCAACTTCAAATATTATTCCTAAGGAAAGACATAGGCAGATGCTTTCCTTTGGGTGTAAAGTGCTACCAGTGAATTGAAAATTTATGGTTTGTCAAGTCTTATAAACAAGACGAAGTAGGTACTTTTAATATACGGATTATTTATTAAATCATCATAGTGTGAATCTTTACAAGGAGTCAAATGCTATTCTGAGCAGAGATATTTTCCTGGAGTCTACAAAATAAGTTTTAACTTCAAATGCATATTTAAGTGGAAAATGGTAGATGTGAGAGGTTTTTTTCAACCTAGGGCCTTGTGCTGCAGTCTTCATAGTTTTCCAGCTTTAGCTGAAAATCAATGGGAGATTGCTCAGCCTAGCTTGATTCTGCAGTTCTTGGGATAGATTTGGAAACTGATAGACATAATTCTTGACTTGTCTCAGGGAATCACAATAAACCATCAAAATTGATCCTTTGGTGGGTCTAAAGCCTGACTATGTAAATACTTGAAGTACATCTTAATATTAATTATTAATGTTTTCTTTGCTGTAGGACATTGCCTTGTTTAGCCAGTTCTTTTTATTCCATCAGAATTTTTACTTGTTCATTTTAAAGGAAAACCTACTACAGCTAAGCTAAGGAGGAAACTGTCTACAAAAGTAGCAGAGGAATAGCTATAGTGGAACAATGGGATTTAACATGTGAAGAATTTCAAAGAATAAAATATCAACTCACAAATGCATTAGAAAAAAGCAGTCCATGCACATGTACAGATATGAATGTATAATGAGTGCTAGAGGGTGTTGCTAAAATACAGGCAAAGGTCAGAAAAAAATATAAACAAAGAAGAACCTATGCATAAAGTTTAAGAAATTAATGTAATTTACATGTCAATGTCTCCCATGCTGATCACAAAGCTTTATTATGAATTTGTATGTGACAACTTGTGTGTGGGCTTTCACACAATTGAGTTCCTTTCCTGGTTATCACCAGGATATTGAGCAGATCCAGGCTTTGTCAGGAAGCTGGTGTTCCATGTCTCAACAGTGTATGAAATTTTGCCTCAGCCTCAACTATTCAGGCACAGAGATTATGTTTATTTTATGCTGAAAAAAGCCTTTTTGTGTGAGTCTCACATTGAGTAGACAAAAAGGAAAAGAGAATTTCTCATCAAGCTCCCAAATCTATGTAAGGCATATTAAAAGTAAAGAAAGAACCTACAGCCAGAACTTAATAAGAGAAAATGCAAATCTTGAACTGGAAAAACATTTCCTAACTTTTCCATCAACTATTAATTCTAAACCTTTTGTTTTCATCCCTCTTCTATCAGGTAAAAAATCAGATTAGGAAACCAAATTAAAAAGTAATAAAATAGACAACAACACAACTGTAGCACTGCTTTCCAGAAATCAGAATAAAATTTAATCAGCATCAATTTCCATGCCTATTTCTCTGACCTGTTTAACATATTGATATGTCAGTGATAACTAGAATGTGTAGGCTACTCTAGAAAGATAATAAAGAAATATTTTATGCATTCACATCACTTGGAGAATTGTTTACCTACACTGAATAAAAGCATCTTGATTCAATATTAATCTGATTGTCATTTTCTCCCTCATAGGGAACCCATTACATATTTCATGAGTTTAACTCAGGTTGCCAAGGTGACATCTACTTTTTCACCCCAGCAACCACTTGATTACCTTTCTGTCTGATAACACAAACCTGATTCCTCCAGTTCTGTTCCTTTTGGCTACTACCCTTTTCCCCTTTGGTATAACTGACTGCTACGTTTCCATGGAGTCAGGAAGGCAGAAAGCATTTTCTAAGAAGGGTATGAAATTCCACTGAAGTCTGTCTCAATCCCTTACTTTTGTTTTCCTATCCATGAATGGGCTTTAACTGGGCAACCTCCGAGGAAGGGAGATCAGTGCCAGCTCCTCTCCCTGGCAAAGTTTCTCTTTTATTCTTCTAGACATTAACTATCAGCTGCAGAGCATTAGTGCTTGGTGTTCCTCCTATAGTCATGAGGTGGGTTTTTTTCAATTAATATGACTATTCACCTCAACAACTTCTCACATTCCATTAGCTAATATAAAAATGTGTCTTTATAGTGGATTAACCCCAGCCATTAACCAAGCCCCACACAGCCGTTCGCTCACTCCCTCACCAGTAGCATCAGGGAGAGTGTTGGAAGGGTAAAAGCTGGAAAACTCATGGGATGAGATAACGACAGCATAATAGGGGAAGCAAAAGCCACGCATGCACAAATAAAGCAAACCAAGGAATCAATTCAGTGCTTCCCATGGGCAGGCAGGTGTTCAGCCATCCTCAGGAAAAAGGGCCCCATCACAGGTAATAGTGACTTGGGAAGACAAACACTGTCACTCCAAATGTCCCCTTCTTCCTCCTCTTTCCCTCCAGCTTTATATACTCAGCATGAGGCCACATGGTCTGGAATGTCCCTTTGGTCAGTTGGGGTCACCTGTCCTGGCTGTGTCCCCTCCCACGCTCCCATGCACCCCCAGCCCCCTCACCAGTGTGGCAGTACAAAAAGTAGAAAAGGCCTTGGCTTTGCTCAGCAATAACAAAAACATCACAGTACCAACCTACAAATCCAAAACACAGCCCCATACCAGCCACTGAAGAAAATTAACTCTAATCCAGCTGAAACTAGCACAGTCTTTTACTCATATTTTGGGAAAAAACTGACTCAGCAGGGTCAAAACTGGAGTTACTAAACATGCTTTCCAGTTTTGGAAGTTCTGATAGTAGCTCTTGTGCATCTCATTAGCCGTCATGCAGCTCTCAGGCACTGTCCAGCCTCTGCTCATTGTAAAGACACAGGTTTACATGCTGACAGGATTTGTGTTGTTTTTTGTTTTTTTTTTTTTTTTTAATTTCTGTATAAAACTCTACTGAAATTTCTGTTGATTAACCTGTATATCTCCTAAAGCAGTAATTAATACCACTGTAATTTCACTGTTTTCAAACTAAAAAAGAGAATAAATTGCTTTTGAGCATTGAACAGCATTTAACATTAAAGTATACATATGACACAGCTGGGAAATTTTTCAACCACCTTCTCATAGACAGAAATTTGAGGGTCAAGTTTCCTTCCTTGTTCGATTTTATGAACAATCATGGGGAATAACAGACATTTGCAAATTCTTGTGGCAAAATAAGCAGCAAACAAGTGATAACAAAGTGTTATACCTTGCTAAGAAGAGAAGTATCATGGTGTGTTTATTAATTTATTTTCAAAACATCTGAACTAAGGGCAAAGTCAATGATTATCATTTGAGACCTTTAATGTAAAAGCCTAGTTTATATTTTAATTAGCATCCAAATGTCTGTAAAGACGGTTATTAGTTTATGTACATGTTGGATTGTTCATAATTTTTGTGTTTAACAATAGCTTAGCTTTGTTAGTTATTCATGTTAACAACATGAATTGTTATTTTGTTATTCATGTTAACTTTCCTTAGAATGCTGTAAACCACTGAAACAATTAAAATTAGGGGATATTTCTTTTATAGTTATGCTCTTAAATGACTTATAAAAGCTCAGGATTCAAGATTCTATATAGTGGAGTCAAGCATTAATAATTATGATGATGAATACTGTAATTGATAGGTAAACAGAAGTGTTTAACAAGTGAGAGAATAATATAGTATTTCCCAACTAAGACATCTGCTATCTGGTTTTGGAGACTGTGTTATAACTTTTGTTTTTATATATAAAAATGTATGAATTTGGGAAGGTGGAAGGCAATAAAAAACGGAATTATGTGTTCTGCTATAAAATGTATTACCACGTGTCCATCATCCCATCTACAGAAAGATTGTTCCCTCAGACCATATTATTTAAGCTTTATTAAATGATGAGGAAGACTGTCTATTAGTCTTGGAGTATGCATCCAATAACCCTTTTTGAGACTATTAGATTATTGACTACTAATTCTTTTATATTTGGGATTTTGTTCCTTGGTAAATTGCATAATCTTGTGATTCATCCTAGTATGATTTTTCAAAAACAATTACAACTTTTATATACTCTAGATGAGCTCTGTCTGTGGACTGCTAAAGTGTTGGTATGACTTTACATCTTTGGCTTATTATCAGACATATTTCCTTGTTGTTGTGTGTTTTTTTCAGTTTCCTATTTTTTATATTGTTCCGTTATTTACAGTTCAATTGTTTGGCACTTTCCAAAGTACACCCATGATTTTCCCCAAGTTAGTCTATCCCTACTGTTGTGCCCACCCCTGAAGTTTCCTTAAATGGCAAACCCTGCCCTATGTTCCAGCTCCTTCCCTGTCAGTCAGTGTTTCCCTGCCCAGCTCCTTCCCATCCATCACAGTTGTCCCGTCCCCTGTTCCAGACCCTTCCTTGTCAATCCTCCCTCCAGCCTATCCCTGCACGATTCCTCCCCTTGGGGTGTCACCCAAACCTCGATGCCCCATTGGCCCCTGTGACCCCAGTCCTCCCTCATTAGTTCAGGATGTTGTCAATCCCACTTTGTTCTCCTCCCCTCTCCCTGTCTTACTGGTTGTAAGTTTGTGTCCGGCCCTGGGATCCTCCCCTATAAAACCCCCTGCACACCCCAGTTCTGCATCCTTTTGTCCCTGACCCTGTCCAAGGAAATAAACCTTTGGGAATCATACAAAGGATCCCTCTCTGGTTTTTGTTCTAATCCTTGACACTTCTCTTATCTTGGTGCTACAGAGAGCAGTCTTGTTGCCCGGGGATCTGGCAGCCACTGCCTTATCTCTGCCTGGGTCTATTCCAGACTAGGAGAGACCACTCTTTGCATGGTCCGAGATCAGGGCTAGCTGGAAAACCCTCTTGAGCACCACGTCATTTCCTGACCAAATATTTGTCTTCCGTTCTTTCTGATTCTTCATGATTCAGGAATTTTAACTATCCTATTTGGAGAGGAAAAAAATGGGACTTAACAGACACTTGAAAAATGAATAGTTAAAGCAAACCTTACACAACCACTATTCAAACATGGCAACTAGCTGCTAATAAAAAAGACTTTTGAACAATATTATTTGGAATTGACATTTAACTTGGTAGCGGTATAAACTAAGAAGAGTAGGAAGGAAATAGATTACAAAAATTTAATCTTCTTGTGGCCTGTTGAACAGAATTTCTTCTGAAAATGCTTTTCTTAACGCTAAAACACAATAACATTTTACTCTTCATTGTGCATTGTTTCATTAAAGTTGTCAGATTTCAGGCATAGGAAATGCAAAAGTTCTAATGATGGAGATGGCACAAAATGGGAATATGCATGTCTCTGTCTTTTGATCCTGGTTTCACAAAGGGAGTTTCTTGGGTTAGGAGGTTTGCCAATCCCCTTTTTTGTTCTTTCTGAAGCAGTAAGTAGCTACAAACTGTGATGTACTCTCATCCTTTCTGGCTAAAACTGGGATTAGTAATTCAGTTTACATGCTCCATTGAGATGAAACCATAAATCATGGGAAAACCTAGTGTGGACTTGGAAAAGTAAGCTAGAGCTTAAACATCCCTGAGACACCTGATCCATTGAGTTTCCCTCAATATATGCTGGCATGAAATTAACTTTTACCCTATGGAGTTCAAAATCATGCCTTTCAACAAAGACCAAAGGCAAAATTGTGTTATAGGTAAAGGGGATTTTTTTCCTTTTTCACTTTACATGAAGCTAAAATTTGGTGTAACTGTCATTCATCATACACAATCAACAAGGCACAATTTAAGCCTTTTCTTTTTGTTAAACCTGCCCTCTCTCTTTGCCACACAGGTTATTTTTTGGTAGGTGGGATGCATAATCACATTCTTCCAACAGTATTTTTCAGGATCCTGTCTGTTGTCTCACATACAGAACAATCTTCTCAGTGGGGCTTTGATGTATTAGGAGAGGATGGTGTTGTTGAGTGTGGAAAAGGGATTTTGCAATCGTAGCTCTTGTTTTGAATTTTAGCTGTTTGTGGTAAGGTTTTTATATTAAGATTAGGCAGGAGTTCTAAACAACAGAAAACTTTGTTGAGTGCTTTCTCATGCATGATTTGGAGAGCCTTTAGAATTGTGACATTTTCAAAAACTGATTTTAGGGGGAAAGGAGAGAGCCTTTGATTAGGCAGTTACCCACAACATGCTTGCTGGAAGATGAACAAAGCAAAATTGTTTATCTGTGAGGAGAAACATTATTGCTTGGCTAACATTATGTTGCTGCTCTTTTATTTTTGCAAAAAGAAGAAAGAAAACTACTCTTCTAAGAGTAACTGTCTTCTGTTCTCTATATGAGACTAATCTGTTTTTCTACCAAAGTGCACAAAACCAAATTAAAGTTAGTAAACAAAATAGCTAGAGATGGCCTATGTAGTTTCTCTGGCACAATTCTTCAACAGCCCAGACTTAAAGGGAAACTATGGCAATGAATAAGTTTTCAGGATATGGCTAGGACTATTATGCCTTATTTTCATCAAGTTTAAGAACAGGTACAAGGTTTGTACTTTCTGACCCATTTAATTTTTTTAAGCAAAATATTGGTTGGAAAAACCACATTAATTGATCCACAGGGCAATACAGAAATAAAAGATTAAAAAATGATAAAAAAATAAAGTTTGAGTGTTAAATTTTGGGCTGAATTTACTTCTTATTTTAGGATTTAGGGATGTTATTGTATATTATCTAACATTTTATTATGCTAAAGTCTATATTCAGGTGGAACATATTCTTCTTGTCATGCATTTCACTGGGGCAGTGCCTGCTGTTGACATGTTTAATGTTTATTTTTTTTAATTTGTTTAAAAAATTATGTTTAATTACATAACTTAAACCCAGAATCAGGGCTGTGGTGTTTCTATGTCAAGTTCAAGTGGCAGATACTTATGACTCTAGTGTGATATTAGCTTTTCCTTCTTTGTAGCTCCATATTTTAGACAAGATTAATTACCCTGAAGAGTCCGAAGCTTTGTGGGTTGGTTCACCATCTGCTTCCTTTGTTAAGTTCACAGCAGGATCTGTGTGTGCTGCTTCCCCACTGCACACACACACATGCACGTGTCATATTATCCTACACTTGCTCTGGACACGGCTTATTTGGTATGAGACCTGGGGCTTCAACCAAACCCATTTACATCATTGGGGAGATTTCTAGTCACTTGAGAAATTTTTGGAAAGGTTCTGCAGGCTCCTAGGCACTCTACAGTATGCTGAAACCAGTGTCTGAAATGGTAATGATGGGACTTAAACTTTGGAGTAACTCTAATTTCCTTCTAGCAATGCTTCCTAGACACGTAACAGAGGTTTTACACATTTTGCACTGAGTTCTTTTCTTCAGAACAGGATTTCTGGCATATCCATTCATATGCATTCAAACCAGAGAATTAATCTTCTCCTCTTAACAAAAGGTGCCTAACTGGACCTTCATATGGTGTTTGCAGCACTTGCAACTTGCCCTGTCTAACAAGTTGCCCTTTGCTTGGCTTGATGCTCTTTTGTTTCAGCAGTGCCTTGTGAGGATGTCTGCAGGCCTGGACTCTATGGCTCCTTTCCCTCTTAAACTTCTTTCTAAAGGAAAACAATACACTTGTCTTTTGTAAGATTACTGCTTACACAAATTATTTTGTAGTTACAGTATGAAGTGTTTTTTCAACCAAAGAGGATTAATCTTATTTTGCTTTAACCTGCAGCCCTCGGAACAGCAATAATTGTAACTTGGTTGATATGTGAATATGTTTTTCAAAGTAGAGAATTATTTAGAAGCAGCAAATTATTGTTGTGAGCTTAAAAGAAAATCTTCTGGGTATAAAGCAAATTAAAAAGAGCAGGAGAGTTCCCATCAGGTCTGCTGTGGATCCCTGCAGGTGTTTTCAAGGAATGTGAGAACATTACCCCTCCTTCTGCAACCCTTATCCCCTGCCCCATTCATATTCAACCTCCCAATAATGTGGGTGCTGCTCAACAGCTGCTGTTTTCTTCCACATACACATTTCCTTGTCTCATGGTGAAGACCACTTACAAAGAATGCTGACTTAGATATGAAAAGATTGTTTGGGAGTCACCTATCTGTATTAACATCCCAGAAGAGAACAGCTGGATGTACCAATACCAGCCCTAGTCAGTCTATCTTAATGAATATTCTTTAAAAGTCAATGTGTTCCTGACTCTATATGTCTTAAACGGTTGAGTTTGTTTTTTGTGTAATCGTCATCGCTACCACCTTCAACACATTGCAGTAGTGAAGAACTCATTGAATTGAATACTCCATGGTTTTTACAACTGCCTGAAACATGTATACCATTTCTTTGCATGCTGTTCTTCCTGTGGGAAAGCATATTTTTCGATTATTTAGAGAAGATTAATCCTGCAATCCTACCTCAGCATGTAATCTTTGGAGACCAAAAGCAGACTTGACACCTAAAGTTTGTATAATCCACATAGAAGATATTACAATAATGGCAGTGAAGCTTATTTTTCTAGGATATTTGCAAAAAAATTGTGTGAATTTTAAACTTCAGCATCTTTCATCTATCATATCAAAGAAACCATTTTCTATGAAAATTTTATTGGAAAAAAATAAATAGCTCAGATTTGTATTGTGTCTGGTGTGCTTCTTTTTTTTGTCCTCTCTCACTAAATACTGTCTTCCCCTTCTTGTAATAAATTTGTCTGAAGTGATCTAATTTTTAACAAACAGGTTGCAATGCCATATAAAAACCAATAGGAATAAAAAACCCTTTTAACTTCTCTGGCTTTGCTATTCTGCTTAGCAGCTTCTTACAGTATTCTTGCACACACAGAACAAAAATTTTGAAAACTGATCCCTCTTAGCAGTGCATACTGAGGTTCCAACAGAACCAAAAAATATAGCAAATGCCATTTTAGCATTTGGGGTGTGTACAAGAGATTACTTGTCCTTTCCTCCCTTCAACTATGTTTAGACATGTTTGTATCAACTAACAGAAAATGCATTTAATTTCCAAGATAATGTTAAATTCAACTAAAGTTCTTATATCTCTGAAATTACCATTTCACTTGCAACTGTATGAACAAATGCCTGTTTCTTCCTTTTTGGCTTATGGGTAGTAAAAGATACAATGGAAGAGCTATAAAATACTGTATTGGATCTTATAAGGAGAAAAAGAGAGAGAACAATTCGTACTGACTGGATTTTTCTAGAAGGGGAAAAATTGTAAATTAATACTGCAGAGAAATTTCTTCAATTCAAAGAAAAGTTTTCTCCTAAAAAATTTATCAGAAATTCCAAGAAAATTATGCTTTTTTGACATCATCACAAAAATTGATACATTTTTCTTTCTCCATCTGAAAATAATTTTCATTGCACTATTCTGATCAGCCTGCTGTTTTTGAAAAGAATTATTCTATAGAGTCATTCATGATCATTGACAACTGAGAACCAGTTGCAAGCAATCAAGTTACTCATGATATAAAAAGGATAACGACTATAAATAACAAAATTATCTGTGATTTATGACAGATTTTTTAACTTGTCTCTCTAAGAAGAGTTGTTATTTTAATGTACAATAACTTAAATATTTCAGTAAATCCTGTCTTTCAGGTCTGGGTCAAAGATCAATGGTAGATTTGCAAAAAATTATAGATCTGTTCTGTCAGTGAAGACTGAAGAAATATATTCT
The DNA here is from genome assembly GCA_032173965.1 of Sitta carolinensis. NCBI lineage: Eukaryota > Metazoa > Chordata > Aves > Passeriformes > Sittidae > Sitta > Sitta carolinensis. The sequence continues at coordinate 114,981,782 of CM063284.1, forward strand.
CAAAAATTATGTTCCTCTGCTCAAAAGAAAATATCATAGAAAATAGCTTAATCACTTACTCATATTGTTGACAAAAGGAGTAAATGCAAGCAATTGTGACCGCATTAATTTGCATTAATATTTCAAGTTCTGTTATATAGTTCTACCAGTTGAGGACGCTGCAAGTAATTGTCTTCACCGGTGATATTAAAAATTAAAATCCCTTCAACACAAAAGTGAAGCAGTCATTTCCAGGTTTTTTTTCCCAGCAATTAAATTAAATTAACTAGCAGTCAAGGGATTATGAAGTATTAATTGTGAGAAAGTTAAGAAATGCCTAGGTCATTTCAGGACTGGAGTTTTACTCTGTTCATCTCTTGTTTTACTACATTTTATTTTAGAGTCCTCGCCTGTAAAGCCAAGTAATTTTAATCAAAATACAATCCTTCTTAGGAAACGTCATTATTTAACCAATCTGAGAACAACCAAAAGACATTAAATATAAACTTAAACATTTCAGGAAGCATGGTTATTTTGAAACAGCTTAATTTGAAGTGAACCTGCCATGTCCAGATACTGTAGGAAAAGGTAAAGACACAGACACTGGGGAACAGCCAATGTTCAAGCTTTGACAGCTGTGCTTCAAACCTTAACTGCTTAACTGTACCTGCAGCACAGTTCTGTTTAATCACCTCTGAGGAAATGGGTTTTATTCGCTTCAGTTGTGTTTTTCTTGCCAAATACGCTAGTGAGCTGTTTTACTGTCATGTGGAAGCTGTTAGCCTTCTTTTGTTGTAGTTGTTGTTGTTGTACATGTGATACTTTTGCAGGTTCCCTTCTTCTTTTCTTCAGACAACACCTGTGGTGACATTATGGGGAACAACATCCATTAGGAAACTGAAAAAAATCCAAGAAATACAGGAAAATTCAGTGTTCCAGCATGGAACTAGTAGGTTCAGATCTAGTATCATCCTCTGTTGATGCTGTCCCTATCAAGTACTCTGAATAAGCTGTCAGTGCTATTATTTGAGAGAGAACACAGGCCTCTTCAAACACAAAGGGCAAGCAAGCCACATCTCCTTTCTCTTGATACAGCTGCAGCATTGTAGGCAGAGCTAGACCCTTCTTGCACAATGCTCGAGTAAGCAAACTCTGTGTGGACATTGCTGTGAGAGAATAAATACCAGTATTACAAGCCTCCCTCTGCTGTCACAGCAGTTTGTAGAACTGAAAGAGAAAAAATGTTTAATTTGAGGGGGGTTCTGCAGTGGGACAGACAAGAAGCAGATCTGTAGGAATCTATTTCTCCCTGCCTTCTCTCCAAGCACTGCCATTGTCTGACCCAGGAAATTATTCTGTTGCCATTGACACTATCTATGGGCAGAGGCAGAGACTCTCCAGGCAGAGGCTCTCCTTGGGGTGGTAGATGTTGCATTTTCTGCTGACTGAAAAGTAAAATAAACCAGGGCAAAAGTAGAAAATAACACTAACAGCAATGTGAGCTCACCACATCCCTGTCCCAGCTAACTACATTCCCCATTCGATGTGTCAGTTTTTAATGCCCAGTACAGATATGGGCTGGGGAGCTGTAGCCACTGAAGAGCAATTGAACCACATGGCCACCCTCTTCTTCCCTGGCCTAGCACATCTGTCAGATCTACAGGGCCTGGGGTCAGTTGGCTCCGTTTATCTTGTCATGCACAGCAGGAGGCAGCTGGTGTTGCCAGCTGGAGACCAGCATCAAGCCGAGTGGGGAGGTTTGCTGCAGGCCAGCTCCTCTGCAGCCCCTGTGTCCCCATGGCTATCAGTGGCTGCAGTGTTGGGTGGGCTGCTGCTGTGCCTGGGGTCATCTGGGAACGACTGGCTCAAGTCCTCCAAGGTACTTTGGGGGTCAGCCATAGGGGGTTAGTGAGGATATTCTCATCACTAAAAACATGCTAGTGGAAACTGCCCATTTCTGTCCAGGTGAGCCACTCCTCTGTGGCCCTGTTGGTGCAGTGTATAGATTACTCTAGGGTCTGCCACAATTCACTGAAGATCTGGTGCTAAAGTCTGCAGACCAAAGATTATTCTTATCAAACCTTTACGTTGCATTACTTGCATGTGCAAAAACATATTATTCAATGCTCTCCCCTGAAGAATTTCCTGCTGGTGAGGAATTGGATGGAGTAATTGGTTACAGGCCTTCAGAAACTGCAAGAAATATTTCCTCTCTCTCAGTATCCAAAACATATTATCTAATGGATTTTTTTTCTGGTGGTGGTAGGCTATATAAACAAATGTTGAAAAATCCCATGCAGTTTGGATATAAGCATTGACTACCTCAAAATCTTGTGATTTTCTCTAAAGTTTGGGTAAAAGTCAATGTCTCTGTTGCTCTGAGTTAGAGCCAGTGAGCAGATATACCCTTTGACATGGTGAAACACAAAGAGTTCATCAGCATGAACTCAGATCTGCTTTTCATTTCAGAGACGGTCAAATCATCAGAGAATGGTGGTTTTTCAGGTTGATGGGCTTCTTCATTATACTAAGAATTCTGGAAACGTAGTGCTAATGACTTGTAATAAATATCTCCACTTCCATAAGCACTGTCAGTTGCAAGGAACTCTAGTAGCACTCAACATGTCCAGAAGCATATTTTAGCTGGATCAGCTGTGTAGAGGTTCACTAATGTTTTAGCATTTTTTTTCCTACTCATTGAGATGAAGAAAGGCTACTTATCTTTTCATGGGCTTGATAATAACAGCTTGTGTTTTATGTAAAATTTTATGTGATGTGTCTTATGCAGAGTAGGTTAGCAGTAACAAGAAAGCTCAAGGTAGCAACTACTCTTTACAGATTGCATGCTCAATTACAGCATCCAGTGCTGAAATCAGCCTGGAAACTCTTTACTCATGTTTCTGTTTTAACAGTGTGAGAAGAAACAGAATTTTGACAAGTAAGGAAAAAAAGACAGCTTAATGTCATGAAAATCATTTTGACCAGAGTGTATTCTGTGGAGCCACCACTGAGACAGTCACAGCAAGCCACCTAAGTTTGCTAGAAAAAGAACATCAGAAAAAATCTTCACTGACATATGAAATACACTTGAATTCCTGAGCATGACAGCTGTGTAACAAAGTTGTCAAATACACTCTGTCTTTAATCCAAATGTATTTCTTGATTACTCGAGCGGAAAATTAGTGGAGAGAAAGGGAGCAATGTAATCATTGTAAGTAACTGCCTAAGACCATGCTAAGTTTGCGATCGATAATGTGCCAATTTTCTTTTTAATTGCTTTGCCACAGGTCTTGGAAAGCTGCAATAAGCTGGATATATATTATTTTCAAAGAGGAGTTGCAGGCACATCAGTGAGCCAACAGTTTGCTAACTTGGGATGTGGAGATGTACAGCTGTGCCAAACAGGAGGATCAGATGACTGCTTCCTTTTGTTACTGAGTTTTGTCCTGTGCACAAAGCTTACTCTTCTTCCTTTAATCTCCTATAGATGCAATGCTGTATTTTATGGTACGTTTTTAAAAGGTTTCAAATTATATGACAGCAAGTCTTTCAGAGTGGAGAATCAAATTTATAAATCTCTAGAAAGAGGTATGTCATAATGAAGATGCCAAATTTTCTTGAAAATGGAAACAATTCCTCAAGCTATAAAAACCATGCTCAAATATATTGCGCTTTCTTTACACACTATTTTCTGTCTCCCACTCTTCCACCTTTTTCAGTGAATTTTCACCTCTCCAAGGTCATTCATACCTGAAGTTGGTTTGTTCAGCCTCCACAATTTCACTGTTATACTGCTCATCACCATCAGCTCAGCTGTACTATTTTTCCAACTCTTCATTTTGTTATTTCCATTATTTTCCCTTGTCTTCATGGGTTCTGTCCAGTCCTTCACAGGGTAGCCACCACTGCACTGAGACTTGGCCACAAGTTGCATGTGGCCAGCATGGGTGTCCTTCCTGTATGCACCCAGTGCCCCAAAACACTCACTTGTCCCTGGGAACAGCTGGCCTGGCTTAAGTTTTGCACCATATGGCCTTTTCCTGAACTTCTGCACTGGTCAGCTCCTCATCTTCCTTCTCCTTCTCCTCCTCCTTACCAGCCTGTGACCTGGAAATTTCCTTTCCTCAGGCTTTGCAAAATCCTGCTGCAGTCTCTGCCATCTCCTCTGCACTGTTTTGTATTTCTCTGTTTTAGTGATCATTATCCTCCAAGCTGACAGCACATTTCCTCCTTGAAGCCCACTCATATATGATATTCTTGTTAAGAAATGTTGGTTATATTACTTCCTTTATCTTACAGATTAAGTCCTAATATTTACCTAGTTCTTTACAAAAAAACAAAAACAAAACAAACAAAAAAAAAAGCGCATAAATTATTTTTTCTGTTTAACCTTAGGCAATTTGATGGTATTCAGCCATAAACTGAAATGATATGTGTAGGTTAGATCAAATGGGTATGCCAATGATCAAAGAGTTTCTGTGTGAAGGAAGAAAAGGAAATAACTAACTGATACATGCCCAGAAACGATACAGACAGTGGTCAGAAGAAATTAACTCCCTAATATATATTATCCCTGTATCACATTCTGTAACTTCAGGCTGGTAAACTGTGAGGGAAAGGCATCTATTCCAATTATCTAATAGTCACTTTCTTGAGGACATGAAGTTTACATGATGTCTTTTCTTCTGAAAATCTGCTCTTCAGCCTCAGTCCTGGACCTTCTGCTCATTCAGTCAAATGCTGTAAGGAAGCTGGTGCCTCAGGGATGAAAAGCTGTTCCAGGTTTTATGGGAGTGGATTGCTGGGTAGGAAAAAAATCTCAGCAAAAGAGAGGGGTGTCTCTAATGGCTCTGCTGAGAAAAGGGCTGCTGTGCAAAAACAGTGCTTATGGCAATGTTCTCCCCAGTGGATGAGAGGGTGTCTGAGACCTGCATCCATGCAGGTTCATGCTCTACAAGAACCAGACAATCCAGCCAGAGGACACAAAGAATCCAGATTTCTCTTGCACAGATTCAGTTAGTTATTAAGTATTGAATTTCTGAAAGCAAGCATCAGCCATGTCCTGTCTCTTCTATTTTAAAGGGGTATGTGCTTGGCAGAGCTCTTGTATGTGTTTTGCTGATATTTTTAGTAAAACTACTTTAAACTCTGAATATCAAATTCCTCTATTTGCTACTTCTGAGTTTCAGATTAAGGCCGCCATGTTTGTGTCATATCTTTGGAAAAATGGGAAAAGAAGGCACATACCTGCTTATTTAGTAGCTGGAGTATCTGCCAAAGCTAAAACAGGTAAATGTAGTTTAATGAAGTAATCATCATATATCAATTGGACAATCTTCATATATTCTGGATGAATTAAAAAATATTTAGTTAACGTCTCTTCTTCCAGCATACATGGAGATTCTTCTTCTTTTTAAGGTTGATTCCTCCATGTAGTAAAGCAGATAAATAATGAGACCAAGGTTTCAGGTATTAAGTATTGTTATATAACGCCACTAAGCAATTCAGTGTTTGAACAGTAACAGCCCTTCCCTCCCCCAATCTCTGAAAACTCAAGAAAGCTAATACTCTGATCTGCATATATAAGAGATGCATGTGGATAGATAAATGTTCACTGTAAATCGTTTGTTCAGCTAGAAATAATATAATGGAAATCAAAGTATGTGCAGGGAGGGGAGAAAGGAAAGTATGAAAAAAACCTCTCGGAAAAATCAGATTGACTGATACTTGAAAGTAACTGCTCTTTTTTTTCCCTTTTTGATCACTTAAATTCACAAAATTATATGGGTCTTCACATTCATGTTAAACTACTTCAATTGCACTAAATAAAGGTAGTTTATTTCATTGCTTTCACCTCTCCTGGCATAGCTAGTCATGGCCTTAGTCTTGGGAACCACCAGCCTCTCTGTGGGTGCCAGTGAAAGCAGAGGTAGGTAATTAATGCACAGCAATGTGTGTCATCAGCTGTACAGGGACAGCCAGAGGGCAGATGATGCTGCCCTCTCAGGTTTCTGTGCAAAACACATTTGAAAAAAGGATACAGGGTAAGAAAAGACATGACTCTTCAGATTTTTTGCTTTGTACTGCCAGAGTCCAGTTAACAAGATTGGATGTTAACGAGATTCTGCAATGGCTCTTGTATCTAATTTAGACATTCATTTTTCTCCCTACAGAATGTGCTCAATATGGGGTTCAATCCTGGGTTAAACCCTTGCTGCTCTGTATTGTCTATGCCATTAATGCCTGCAAATTAAAATGACTGGAGAAACTTGTCTCCATAGAAACTAGCAGCTAACTAAATATAAGAAGAAATTTTCTTGCATCTTTCTCTTTCACCAGACCAGCCCAAGAAGAACATGATGTCCTCATAGAATGAAAGGACTTTGTAATTTAAATATGCTGCCTTCCTCCACAAGCCATTTATTTCTTCTTACCATGTCACTGTTGCTCTCACCATATTCTCCAAGCATTAATATTTCTTTATTTGCAAATGTATAGGGGAATTTTGATGATAAAATGCACTTACATTGTGCGAGGATCATGCATTGTGTTAAGGAGTAAACAGAAAAATTAAAAGAAGTCACATGAAGATTTATTTCCAAAATTATTGTACATATTTCCTCTATCATGACGTTGAATTTTCTCCAGAAAATAAAAGTTGCACAAACTCCATTTTTTAAACCATGTGGTGCTATTTTCTTCTTGTATATAGTCACATATAACACTGAGTTCTTCTAGACTTATGAAAAGTAAAAAGTCAAACTGTGGCAGAGAAGTACATCATAGCATAAGCAGAACATAGAACATCAAGCTTTGTGTCTAAGGATACATTGTTTGCCTTTCTTCAGATGTCCTCTGTTTTGTCTCCTAGAAATATTGTGCTATCAGAACTAGAGGACTAAAATATATATACAGAGTATATATATAGAACTAACACTTTAGCAGGATGGCAGGAATCTGAAAATCCCAGACAAATACCTGTTCTACTCTAAGACATAAAATCAGTGTAAGTAAGAGATGTCAAGCTCCTTTCCTTGTTGGATGTTGTTATTTTCTAAATTAGTTTTATGTGAAATTATGAGTTAAAGGCAACCTTATGATACATGCCTGATATCAGTTCATATTAGAACCTGGTGTCATGTGTGTGGGGTTTAAAATGGCTTTACATCACTTTAAAGGAGATGAAGAGTTGTGTGCTTACACCCCACAGTAAGTAAAAAACTATGAATTACTGAAGAATCCATACTTCCCATATCTGAACCATAACTGAAACTTTATGTGTGGACATTTGGTTTTGAGGCATTTAATATGTCAGAGACAAGTCTCTGAAAACTAGAGGTTGGGATGAATGGACCCTTCTCAAAAGAGTCAGGGTGTTTGAACTGTAACGACCAACTCACTGACTGACATCAAAAGCACATAAATTCAACAGCTGGCCTCTTTCCAGTCAACACTCCAGGCTCCTGCATTTTTTAGTAAGCCTAATTGTGCCAAAAAAGACCTGGAAGAGTTCAGCATTTTTCCTTCCAGTCTGTTATATGTTTCCTTTTCAGAGTGAAATATATTTGATTTGGAGTGGGGCAGAAAAAAAAGAGGAGGTAACTTCATGCTTGCAGCACTTTGGCTTTTATCTAGGGTGGAGAGGCAGAATTCTGGAGGACAGTTGACGTGAGATTTTCCAGCTGTTCCCTTGTCTACCCTTGGTACCATATGCTATCATCACGTCTGGTAAAGATTCATTCAGGTAGGAATTGAATGTAAAACCAACTTTGTTGTTATCCTGCTTGTTTTAATGGGTTTGGGTTAGATAAACCCCAAAAGTGAAATATGAATATAAAGATGTAGATGTTTTTAACATTTTCTCCATGTCTTACTCATACAAACCTGTGCATTTCTCTGTACCTTCACAGCTGTGCCAATGCTGCTACAGTGTCCCCTGCACCCCCTGGCCCTGTGGATATCCTAGAAGAGCCAGGGCAGCACTGGCCCTGCCCACAATGTACCTGTGCTCTGCGGTGTCCATCTGCCAGAGCTCTTCTGCCTCCAGGACTGAAGTGCTGGAGGCAGTGCTTCGTTTACTCCACAAAAGGACTGTCCTCCTATGTGTGTTTCTGCCTCTGCACTAACAGGGTGTCACAGTTCACTTGTGAAAAGATGACACCATCCTATTGGAGGCACAGCCTAAAGCTTGAAGGACGCTCCCACACTATTGCCTATAGTGGAAGGAAAGTAATTTTTGCAACCACTAATCAGAACACACCTTCCAAGTGCATCAGTGAGAGTCTGGTCACCTGGCCTATCCAAGGAAACTATGGAGATGGAGGTTGGGGGTCTGTTGTGCATTTGCCAAATGCATCACAGGCTTAGGGCACGCCTACTCTGCATGCCAAGGTGGACAGGGATCACTCCAGCTGGCAGTGAAGGGTAAGTCTTGAAAGAAGGAGGAAGAATGAAGTGCTATGGCTAGGGAATAGTTTTCCATACTGAAGAATCTCCAAGTGAGTAAGTAGGAAGACCAGAAATGTCATGAATTTCCAGCAACAGGGGCATAACAGAAAATTTGTGATCTTAGGATCTGGTAAGAAAACCACAGGCTGTTATTTCCCTCCCGATGATTTGTTTGTCACCATCCTGGATGCTCCCGTGCTGTCTATGAGCACCAGAAATCAATTTCCCTGGCTCTCCAGGACCTGTAAGATGCAGCAGCTTTGGAAGGAGGAGCATGGACCCAGGGAAATGGACAGACCCGAGGAACCTGTAAAGTCAATGTTGAGGTTGTTCATTCACCAGCAAGAGAAAAAGGAACTAGCTGGAAAAAAGGTCAGCTGTGGGGTTACAGGAGCTTTTCTCAAGTTCCAAGGGCTTTTTCTCTTTCTCACATTCTGCTTTTGCATTTGAGTTTTTGACTGTGATGATAGAGACTTCCAGAAAGTACTTGAGCAGACTGTGTGAGCTATGGCCTGAACTAGGGGGACCATTATTACTATAAAGTATTGGTGCTCTCACTTTTAGTTTACTGGTTTCATCTGGCATATCTATCTCTCTGAGTGAGAGTCTCTCTAGGACCAACCTGCATTTATTTCTCCTGTGTTTATTTGAATAAAAATCTGTCCCAGGCCAAAGTGTAAGGAGGTCCTGTCCTAGGGTGATGTTTGTATCCCCATTTATGTGTGTTCTGCTATGTTGGATGTTATGTTCTGTGCCTGTGAGACGGGCTCTGAAGGACAAATGTTTTGTTTTGGTTCTGTTATCAGCCTGCTTCCCCCCACGACTGGCGGGACACAGAGACGGGGCAGTACATAGTGTGGCTGTTGTTTTTTGCTGCTCTCTTTTCTCCTTGACTCTAGCTCTGGCTGCTGCTTTTGCTCCTGCTCCTGCTTCGCTTCGCTCTTGCTTTGTTTTTTTTTTCCTTTTTTTTTTCTTTTTTCTTGTAACTACTGGGACCTGCTCCGGACTGGGACCTGAGAACACCTTGTGGCCGGCAACAGCCATCCCCAGCGCCGGAGGGAGTGACAACAGGGCGACCACCCCCAAGAGAGACTCGCTGCATTTGTCATCTCTTTTTCAGAGCTGTGAAAAAGTGTTGTCATCTGGTATTGTTCATTTTGTGTACTGGGGGGGGGGAGGCTGTGCCTGTTAAATAAACAGGTTCTTTCCACTTCTCTCCGAGGAATCATTCCCGAACCGGCTGGGGGGAGGGGCCGTGTGGGTTTGATCTCCGGAGGGAGCTTCCTTTGGAGTTTTTCTCCCAGATTTGCCCTAAACTAGGACAAAATTTGGCGCCCAACGCGAGGCTCGAGAGAGAGTGGAAAAACCCTGTTTTGAGTATATTTTGGTTGTTACTACTTGGTGGTGGTATAAAGCATTTAATAGTCATGTGCTTTCAATTTATAATGTCTCTTGGGGTGAAGGCTTGCCTGTATTTCTGGTCCCTAGGGTTTTTTGAGATCATAATACTTCTATGGTCCCTAGGTTTATTTGCTTATCCTCAAATAGTTCTACTATTGTCCCTAATACGTAGTTTTTACAGTAGAGGGGCAGTGACCAGAATAGCCATACTGCTGGGCTTGGTGGTGGTGATTTGTAAGAAGTTTATAAATCTGCTGGGGGCTGTTCCAGGTATGGATGGTTCATGGCTATGGTTATTTACCCAGATTGTTATGGGAGGAGTAGGGGATGAGGCTTTTCAGTCTTTGCTTTCCTTCTTCTCCTCTGAATTTGTCACATCACTGTTTGAGAATATTCAGTTTCCCCTGAATGTTAAAGAGACTATCTTTCTGGTCTTTAATCTAGTAAGCTTCCATTATACAGTCCGCAGCTTCTCTAGAATGAGGGCTGAGATTTCTAGACGGGCTGATGAGACCCCTGACCCAGGAGTAGACCCAGGTGTGGAAAATCCTGAGTGGTGTGGGAAATGGGAGGATATGGGCCAAATCCTGAAGGAATTCTCTGACCCTATAGCCTGGGACTTTCCCCATGAACAAATTCAGAACCCAGCTGAGGTAGGGAAATACCTGAAAGAGAAGTACCATGATGATCCTAAGGAGAAAAAGATCATTGCAGTGAGCTGGGCCCTGGCATATGCTTATCGCACACTGCTAGATACTGTAGGACAGCAGACAGAGGAAGGGGGGCAGGGAGATACATCAGCAGTTATCCCGGTCACTCAGGCTACAGCAAACACCCTGGGCTCAAAGCCAGCAGCCAAACCAGATAGTGAGCCTAAGGCAGCAGCTACAACAGATAATAAGCCTCAACCAATGGCTGTTGCTACTAGCACTCGAAGTGGGAAGTGCACAGACAAGACCGATCGACCAGTGGATGATGATGATGATGATGCAGGAGAAGGACCCTCAACACCTCCTGACATAAAATCAGGAGTCAAAACAACAGGTACCAGATCAGAAGCCAATATTGAGTCCTTTTCCCTGAAGGACCTTCGTGGCCTACGGAAGGAACTACACTCGACGACCTGATGAATCTATAATTAGTTGGTTAGTCCGTCTTTGGGATGCTGCAGGTGAGGCTACAATTCTGGATGGCACTGAAGCGAGGCATTTGGGATCCCTGTCACATGATCCTGTCATCGACCAAGGAATGATGAGAGGGGTTAACCCTCACAGCCTCTGGGCACGGGTCTTGGAAAGTGTAGCACAAAGATACCTCTGTGCAGACGATCTTTATATGCAGCAAACACAGTGGAAAACCATAGAACAAGGGATACAACGCCTGAGAGAAATGGCAGTGGCAGAGATTATCTTCTCAGATGACATAACAACTAGGAATCCAGACATGGTACCATGCACGTCTGTGATGTGGCGAAAACTGGTACGACTTGGGCCACAAGAATATGCCTCTGCTTTAGCCATAATGAAGAGGGATGACAGGAATGAGACTGTGCTGGATATGGCAAAGAAGCTCCGAGCTTACGCAGATGCTGTGCATGGCCCAACACATGCCAGAATTGCAGCGGTGGAAACACGTCTGCAAAAATTAGAGGACAAGATAGAAGAAAATCATAAGAAGCTCAGAGAAGAGATTAAAGAAGACCTTCTCCAAATCTCAGCAGTACAGATCAGAGGCTCTGGTACCCAACGCAGACGTTCCCCATATGGAGAGAGAAAATACACCCCACGAGCTGAGCTGTGGTTCTTCCTGCGTGATTGTGGAGAAAACATGAGGAGATGGGATGGAAAACCAACTGCTGCTCTGGCCCAACGGGTGCGTGAATTGAAGGAAGACAAGGATCAGAGAGGAAGTTCCACCAAAAGGAAAGCAGCTCCAGTTGCCCGTAGCCAAACTGCCAAGTATGATGATAATGATGACATGTCCGATCCCCTTGAAGGAACCTCCAAAACATATACCCAAGGAAAGAAGGATAACCAGGCTTAGAGGGGCCCTGCCTCTAGCCAGGTAGAGGCTAGGGAAAACCGTGTTTTCTGGACCGTGTGGATTCGTTGGCCTGGCACATCGGAACCACGAGAGTATACAGCTTTAGTTGACACTGGTGCGCAGTGCACATTAATCCCATCAAGACATGTGGGGACAGAATCTGTTTCTATTGCTGGTGTGACAGGGGGATCGCAGGATTTCACTTTGGTGGAAGCTGATGTGAGCCTGACTGGAAATGAGTGGAAGAAACACCCTATTGTGACTGGCCCAGAGGCCCCATGTATTTTGGGCATAGATTATCTTCGAAGTGGGTATTTCAAAGACCCAAAAGGACTCAGGTGGGCATTTGGGATAGCGGCTGTAGTGACAGAGAGCATCCAGCAACTGAACACTTTGCCTGGACTGTCCGAAAATCCATCTACAGTAGGACTTCTGAAGGGAGAAGAGCAACAGGTACCAATTGCTACTTCCATAGTGCATCGTCGACAGTACAGAACAACTCGAGATGCTGTGATTCCCATCCATAAGATGATCCGAGAGCTGGAGAGCCAAGGGGTGGTCAGCAAAACCCACTCACCCTTCAACAGCCCCATCTGGCCTGTGCGCAAATCTGAAGGAGAATGGAGATTGACGGTGGACTACCCTGCATTAAATGAAGTGACTCCACCGCTGAGTGCTGCTGTGCCAGACATATTAGAGCTCCAGTACGAGCTGGAGTCCAAGGCAGCGAAGTGGTATGCCACTATTGACATTGCAAATGCATTTTTCTCCATTCCTCTGGCAGCAGAATGCAGACCTCAGTTTGCTTTCACGTGGAGGGGAGTGCAGTATACTTGGAATCGACTGCCCCAGGGGTGGAAGCACAGTCCCACCATCTGCCATGGACTGATCCAGACTGCACTAGAAAAGGGTGAGGCTCCAGAACATCTACAGTATATTGATGACATCATTGTGTGGGGGAACACGGCAGTAGAAGTGTTTGAGAAAGGAGAGAAAATTATCCAAATCCTCCTGAAAGCTGGTTTCGCCATCAAAAAGAGTAAAGTCAAGGGACCAGCTCGTGAGATTCAGTTCCTAGGAGTAAAGTGGCAAGATGGACGGCGTCAGATTCCTACGGATGTCATCAATAAGATTACAGCTATGTCTCCACCAACCAATAAGAAGGAGACACAAGCTTTCCTAGGCGCCATAGGTTTTTGGAGAATGCACATTCCTGAGTACAGTCAAATCGTAAGCCCTCTTTACCTGGTCACCCGCAAGAAGAACGATTTCCACTGGGGCCCTGAGCAGCAACAAGCTTTTGCCCAGATTAAGCAGGAGATCGCTCATGCGGTGGCCCTTGGCCCAGTCAGGACAGGACCAGAGGTAAAGAATGTGCTCTACTCTGCAGCCGGGAGCCATGGTCTGTCCTGGAGCCTTTGGCAAAAGGTGCCTGGGGAGACTCGGGGTCGACCATTGGGATTTTGGAGTCGAGGCTACAGGGGGTCTGAATCCAACTACACTCCAACAGAAAAAGAAATCTTAGCTGCTTACGAAGGAGTCCAAGCTGCCTCAGAAGTGATTGGTACAGAAGTGCAACTCCTTCTGGCACCCCGACTACCGGTACTGGGGTGGATGTTCAAAGACAAGGTTCCTTCTACCCACCATGCCACCAGTGCTACATGGAGCAAGTGGATTGCTCTTCTCACACAGCGTGCCCGTATAGGTAAACTAAATCGCCCTGGGATTCTGGAGGCAATTACAAATTGGCCCGAAGGTGAGAATTTTGATGTCAGAGATGAAGAAGAAGAGCCAGTGACACGGGCTCAAGAAGCTCCTCCATATAACCAACTGCCCCCAGAGGAAACACGCTATGCTCTTTTCACTGACGGTTCCTGTCGTATTGTAGGGATGAACCGGAAGTGGAAAGCAGCTGTCTGGAGCCCCACACGACAGGTCGCAGAGGCCATTGAGGGAGAAGGTGGGTCAAGCCAACTTGCAGAGCTCAAAGCCGTTCAACTGGCCCTGGACATTGCTGAAAGAGAGAGGTGGCCAAAGCTCTACCTCTACACTGATTCATGGATGGTAGCCAATGCTCTGTGGGGATGGCTGGAGAGGTGGAAAAAGGCTCACTGGCAACGTAGAGGAAAACCAATTTGGGCTGCTGAAGAGTGGAAAGACATCGCTACCAGAGTAGGGAGGCTACCTATGAAGGTCCGCCATGTAGATGCCCATGTCCCCAAAAGTAGAGCTAATGAGGAGCACCAAAACAACAATCAGGTAGATCAGGCTGCAAAGATAGGGGTGTCCAAGATAGATCTAGACTGGGAACACAAGGGAGAGTTGTTCCTAGCTCGATGGGCCCATGATGCCTCAGGCCATCAGGGTAGAGATGCCACCTATAAGTGGGCTCGAGACCGAGGGGTGGATTTAACCATGGATAGCATTTCTCAGGTTATCCACGACTGTGAGACATGTGCTGCCATCAAGCAGGCCAAAAGGGTGAAGCCCCTCTGGTATGGGGGGCGATGGTCCAAATACAAGTATGGGGAGGCCTGGCAGGTTGACTACATCACACTGCCCCAAACACGTCAAGGCAAGCGCTACGTGCTCACAATGGTAGAAGCCACCACAGGATGGTTGGAGACCTACCCTACGTCTCATGCCACTGCCCGGAACACCATCCTGGGCCTTGAAAAGCAGGTCCTTTGGAGGCATGGTACCCCTGAGAGAATTGAGTCAGACAACGGGACTCATTTTAAGAACAGTCTTATCAACACCTGGGCTAGGGAACATGGCATCGAGTGGGTGTATCATATTCCCTACCATGCACCAGCTGCAGGTAAAGTAGAAAGGTACAACGGATTACTAAAAACCCAGCTGAAGGCCTTGGGTGGGGGATCTTTCAAAAATTGGGAGCAGCATCTAGCAAAGGCCACTTGGTTAGTTAACACTCGGGGTTCCACCAACCGAGCAGGTCCTGCCCAGTCTGAGTCCTTGAATACAGCAGACGGAGATAAAGTCCCAGTGGTGCATGTCAGAGGTTTGTTAGGGAAGACGGTGTGGATCAAGTCTGCCTCGAGTACAGACAAACCCATCCGCGGGGTTGTCTTTGCTCAGGGACCAGGTTGCACCTGGTGGGTAATGCAAAGAGATGGATCAACACGATGTGTACCTCAGGGAGATCTGATCGTGGGGTGAAGATGATCAATATTTGTTGGAAAATGTGTAAGTGTCGAAGGTCTGGGCAAGTGAAAAAATGGAGAAGGAAACATGTAAGTGTCGAAGGTCTGAGCAAGTGACAGATGGAAGTTTTAAAATGTATGATGTGTGGTAGTATAATATGGGGATAAGGGGTGGAATGTCCTAGGGTGATGTTTGTATCCCCATTTATGTGTGTTCTGCTATGTTGGATGTTATGTTCTGTGCCTGTGAGACGGGCTCTGAAGGACAAATGTTTTGTTTTGGTTCTGTTATCAGCCTGCTTCCCCCCACGACTGGCGGGACACAGAGACGGGGCAGTACATAGTGTGGCTGTTGTTTTTTGCTGCTCTCTTTTCTCCTTGACTCTAGCTCTGGCTGCTGCTTTTGCTCCTGCTCCTGCTTCGCTTCGCTCTTGCTTTGTTTTTTTTTTCCTTTTTTTTTTCTTTTTTCTTGTAACTACTGGGACCTGCTCCGGACTGGGACCTGAGAACACCTTGTGGCCGGCAACAGCCATCCCCAGCGCCGGAGGGAGTGACAACAGGGCGACCACCCCCAAGAGAGACTCGCTGCATTTGTCATCTCTTTTTCAGAGCTGTGAAAAAGTGTTGTCATCTGGTATTGTTCATTTTGTGTACTGGGGGGGGGGAGGCTGTGCCTGTTAAATAAACAGGTTCTTTCCACTTCTCTCCGAGGAATCATTCCCGAACCGGCTGGGGGGAGGGGCCGTGTGGGTTTGATCTCCGGAGGGAGCTTCCTTTGGAGTTTTCTCCCAGATTTGCCCTAAACTAGGACAGGTCCACAGATAAATTTAATCCAAGAAAGCTCTGAAGGATTCAAGAAGAAACTGGATGTGGGCCAATTCTCAGCTTTTCAGGAAGAAAGTCACCAGGCATCCAGGAGCATGCAGATGGAGAAGCACGACCAGGGCATGGTTTTTCCATGTGTCACACACTGGGCATTTTGAGAAGCAGAAACTCTTGGAAAATGCTGAGGTTCTCTGAAGAGTGACAACAGTCTATATTTTGTAGATTGACAATTTCCTGTGGTTCAGCCAAATTCACAGCACGTCCACGGGCATCTGAAATGTAGCTGATTGTGGAGTCATGGAGGTAAAACTCACGGGGGCAGTGAGTTTGTCCAGCTCTGGCCAGGATCCTCTGGAGGCCCTGCCCTCTGGTCACCCACAGTGACCTGTGTGGGTGATGGTGCAAAGGTGGTCTGCAGAAACCTGGTAGGTGGTGTAGGGCAGGGGCATGGGCAGGATCAATGGGATGAGCCTTACAGAGAGTAACTGCAAGTACAGCAGATCCTGAAATGGGATAGATCTTGTAGGATTGTGGTTTTTTCTAAAGGTACTCAGAGAGTAAATTCAGTGTCCCTAGGGTAGTCTGGGGATGTCCCAGCTTTTGGTCTTGGTTAAAATTTGGTAGGGTGATCCTTGGGAAGGTGCTGATCGAGAAATATAGAGCCAAGCTTTCAGAGAGAGAACAAAAATCAAAGGATTTTTATTTTTTAAATAACTTTCACAGAAAAAGTCTTTTCTTGCAAGAAGACAAAATGTTACTGCCTTCACCTTCTCCACTTAAACTTCCCTCTGCATTTTCAGCCACTTGTATGGATTGGTTTTATTATATATAATACAGTACAATATTCAACATTTCAGTTCCTGCTTATTTCAAATGAGCACAAAACCAGCCCATCAATACTATCTGAGTTTCAGACATGAGACAATACTGAAGCATGGAGCTCTATCTAATTTACTCTACAATTGATATTATAGATTGATAAAAAAAAATCTGTTGTAGAAGTACTTAGACTCTGCATTTTGAAATTTAGTTGCTTGAGGGGGAAAGACACATGAAGTATATAATCACATTTAATCACCACTACGGCAATGCAGATGACCAATGAAAGGAAGGAGAATTGTATTGAATTTTGAGCATGTGGAGAAAAAGAAATCTATGGCTGTCACAAATGAATGTTTCTTACAAACAGGTAATTATTCATAATGAATGGCATAATGATTTCTCTCTTTTTCTTTGGAAAATTGCATCAAGACATCAATGATGACAGGTTATAGGCAAAATCATAAGCAAAGAGCAAACAGAATGCTCACCCTGCTCAGCAGGTGGGCGTTTGAGCTGTATTACAGCAGCACCTTCTGGGCTTTGCAATTTAGTAGATAGACCCTTGATATCACTTTCAAAATAAGTTTATTTTCTCTGTGAGCTTTCATTTCTGAAAAAAAAAAATACTTTAAAGTTTTAATTGTAAATATTAACGGTTTGCACAAGAATCTTGAGGCTAAGGGCAAAAATTGGTCTGCTATGGATAGAAAACTATAAACACTCAACCAAATTGAAGGAGTATATTTTCAAATGTTATAAAGATCAGGGGATTGTGGGACTCATAGCTCTGATAGTGGCTGTTAGTAGGCATCTGCTTTTTCTTTTGTATTTTTTCTTATGAGAAATTGCCCAGCCTCTTAGCTTTGAACTTGTGTGAGTTCACAAGCAATAAATATAGGATTAGTTATCATACTGCAGTAGAAATGGGGTATTCTGGAGGGAATTGAAGAACATTTCAAATAAAATTGCTGCATTATAACTCATTAAATAATTCACATGTTTATACTGTACTTCTGCCTGAAGGAGCTGATCACCTTTGAATGCAGATGTTTACTGAAGCATCAGAATTTGAAAGCTCCAAGGCCTTACTGGACTGGGTCTTTTGTAGAAGATCATGGTGAATAGACAGTGAGACAGAACTGGTGGTGGTAAAGTAAATGTAAACCCTAGTGTTTCTCAGTATTAAAAAAACCCTGAAAACTGGAAAGGATTTTAAATATTTACTTAATTCAAGGTAGTTGTGTTGTTAATACGAAATAATAAATAATGATAAATAATTGTATCAATGTTTTGCTATGAGTCTGGAAGAACATTTTTACATATGAAAACTAGTTTTTTAAATTTTTATTATATGAAAACATAACAGTATTGATTTAATTGCACACATCCTTTTTGTTTTGGTTTAAGGCAAATTTGGGAAGGAACCTCTGAATAGGTCCCTCCAGAAAACCAATCCAATGGCCCCTTCCCCCAACTGGTTTAGGAAAGGAAAAGAGGAAAAACAAAACAAAACAAAACAATTCCTTAGAGGAAAGTGGAAAAAATGTGTTTATTTAACAGGCCAAGCACAACAAATGAACACCAAGGAACAAAACCTCCTGTTTCTCCGCAGAGATGACAAATCCAGTCAGTCTGTGCCGTGGGTGCAGCTCGGCTCGCTCAGTCTGTGTCAGTCCCTGGCACTGGGAAATGCCAGGCCCAAGCCAGGCCCGGTGGGCCACAGGGATGAGCTCTTGGTGCTCTGCTGGGGGTTAGTCTAGAGTAGGTTTGAACAGTTCCAAGGAAAAAAAAAGGAAAAGAAACTCACAGTCCGGAAAACTTCTCTGTTTCAGCTAGCCACGAACTCTCCCGCCGTCCACACTGCAGACAACACTCTCTGTGCGTCCTCCAAAACTGCAAACTCTTATCTTGATGTTTTGAAAACACCCGCCTCAGACATTCCACTGCTTCTTCTTCACTCTTAGATCCAGTCTTAAAGGTGCAGAACTCATTTTTGATTTAAACAGACGAATGGGGATACAATTCAGCATTAACCCAGGACACTTTTTTAGCAGAAGAACAATTTCACAGTAAAGGATTGATTCTGAACTACAAAATTCTTTATATGTAAACTTAAGTAGAAATAGCTGAAATGTGTGGTACTGTTTAGTAAAAATGAAAAATGGAAAAAAAAAGTAAAAACAAAAAAGAAAGCTGAAGTTAAAAAAGAAAAGAAGAAGTCAAAAATAAAAAATGAGAATGAGGAACAACATAGTTTAATTGTCCTGGTTTCTGTGTCCTTGGCTACCATCTTAGCATTCACAAAAAATAAATTATAAATTTTGAAAAAACAGAGGCAGCTTTTCTTTTCCTTCATCCCATCCCCTGTGTTGTGATTACACAGCAGACTCCACTGAAAAACAAATGCAGGATTCTAAGGATTAGATAGCAAACAACCAACTTCTTACAACCAAAATTTGCAATGAATACAGATGCTTCTTTTTGCATGAGTTAGGCGCAGACCATGCCCTAAAGGATTAGATTTGGAAATTTATCCTTTTTGGAGTATTAGCATGGCTTTTGGATAGTACCACTCCAAAAGGCTGCTTTTGCAGCTCCTTTTCTTCATCCAGTCATCAGGCAGCACTGTTTAGAAGTTGAGGATGCAGAACAAGTCTCACTGCTGTATTGCTGGAATTTTATACCAAGTGTGTTTCAAAACCTTTCCCATGGGCTCCAAAAGATGTTGTTCAGTTGGTGTCACTGGATTTATTTGTGCTGTGTGGTCCTGGGTCATGACAATATGAGAGGATTCAAGGAATTGGCACTACTAAATAGACTTTGCAGCATCCTTTCGCAAGTACCTTGAGAAGTTAGCTCAGCAGTGAGAAATAAAATATTGGCACACAATTGACGAGGTCTGTGGCAATGAGCAGAATCACTGTATGTGAGATAGGTACACAGATTTCCCATCTATATCCCAGGAGATGTTACTATCAACAGACATACAAAACCCACTTGACTTCCACAAGCTAGATAGAAATGTAACAGCAGTGAGTTTTCATGCAGATAATCTGCTACTTCTGGTATAGAAATTAACTGAATTCAGAGCCTGACCTGGTTGTGTTGCAAGTATTGATTTCTTGGTGTCCCAAAGCTATTCCAAAGAAAACTGTAGCTAGACTCTGGAGCTGAGACTTTCTAGGATAAATGGAGACCTCTTGCATTATGAACTGACTCCTGGGGATGATAAACATCAGGTTTCCTGCAAACACAGCTACATTTGTCCATGTCACATTGACTGGCAATGGCCAGAAGCCAGGCAGTTCATTGAGTTACAGAGCTATTTATATGTAAAAGTACTTTGGCATCAGGGTCAGTAACTCATCTTAAAGGACTGTGCTCAAAGCTGTGTATGAACATGGATTCTTTGATGTCTGAAAAGGGTTGAATAAATGTTGTGGCCAAAGGGTTTCTCTTCTCAGCCTGCACAGCTATTTGCATTAGACATATGGAAACTGGCTCAGCTGGGAATAGGCTGAATTTTCTTTAAAGTTATCCTACAATCTAGAAATTACTGAGAAGAATAAGGAAAGCAAGCTATAAGATGCTGGAAAACTGTGCCATGGAAAGGGCCCTGGGGGTCCTGATCCATGGCAAGTCGAACATGAGCCAGCAGTGCCCTGGCAGCCATGGTGGACAACCCAGTCCTGGGGGGCGTGAGGCACAGCATCTCCAGCCGGGAAAGGGAGGGGATTGTCCCGCTCTGCTCTGCACTGGGGCAGCCTCACCTCGAGTGCTGGGGACATTGTTGGACACCACAAAATAAGAAAGATATTACTCAATTAGAGAGTGTCCAAGGAGGGCCAGGAAGATGGTGAAGGCCTTGAGTGGAAGCTGTGTGAGGAGCAGCTGAGGTCACTTGGTTTGTTCAACCTGGAGAAGAGGAGACTGAGGAGAGACCTCAACATAGTCTACAACTTCCTTTAGGGGGGAAGGGGAAGGGAAGGCACTGATCACTTATTTCTCTGTGGTGGCCAGTGACCAGACCCAAGGGAGTGGCCTGAAGTTGTGTCAGTGGAGGTTTAGGTTGGATATTAAGAAAAGGTTCTCCACCCAGAGGGTGGTTGGGCACTGGAACAGGCTACCCAGGGAAGTGCTCAAAACCCCAAGCCTGACAGAGCTCAAGCAGCATTTCATGTGGTGTGACTCTTAGGGATGGGGCTGTGCAGGGCCAGGAGTTCAACTTGATGATCGTTGTGACTGCCTTCCAATTGAGAATCAATCCTGTCATTGTGTGATTCTCTCTCATTTTCTAAGGAATACAAGTAAGAAACTGCTGGGACTTTCAAAGATTGCATATGCAACATAAACCTAAACACTAGATTTTCTGGCTAGAGGTGGAAGATGAGGAAAACAAAAACCGTTTAGTCTCTGGAACAGTCTACTGAAACAGGCTTATACAACATGTATTATGTGGTTTGTGAGGCCGGAGCAGCTGGAGTTTTCATTTGGAAAAGCAACTCAATAAAATGAGCAGCTGTGAAAAGCACATGGAATGGGAATTAAAATGAATATAAAATAAATCTATGCTCAAACTTTATTTTCTCATTTGAATATGGCACTGAATTCAAAGAGGACTCATTGCAAACTGTTTAGGCTAGAATAGGACACACAAAAAGGAGAAAGTCTGTGATGAACATTCACAATTTTTTTGGATTTGTGACAATAACCTAAGAAAAAGAAGTGAAGAGCGGTATTGTATTCAAATGCAATGTGCAAAATTCACTCAGGAAGTTCTAGGAAAGCACTTTAGATGAACTACATTATATAAGACTACTACCTAATGCTTTCCAGATACAATTCCCTTAGTCAGTGGATAGATTATAATGCTCTAGATATTAAAAAGTCATTAAAAGTTAACAAAGTCTGTATTGGCTCATTTCTTTCTCAGACTGGTAACTGCCCATGATTAAGAATTTTTGCTGTATTTCATGATTTTGCTACTATGACATCAATTTCTTACACTCATTGAAGTTGGTCTTCGAGGGTAAGTTAATTCATAGGAAATATTAATTATGAATCTGTCAGATTAATTGTGAACTTTAATGAACTTTACAAGATAAGTGAATTGAGACAGAAAGTTTTCATCAGGAAATATAGAATAACTAGGTAAAGTAACCTAAAAATTGAAATTTGCCTTCTGAAAATAGACCCATGGCTGAGAAAATGATTTTTGAGGTGTGATCTCAGGAAATGAAACAAGTTTAAGTAGTGAATGCAATCTCTTCTCTGTCAGAATAAGAAATATTTGACAGTAAGCTACTTGTGTGCACTCATAGTCAGAAGAATGTTTTTATCCTCAGAAATGAGAACTGGACCTTCTTTGTCCATCAGCTGGTTCCTCTAGTAGCAGCTTAAATAACATCTGTAAGCCATATAATGATGACTGGATCATGGAGCAATTGTCACGGGGAAATTGCAGACAGCACAGCTCTTCTTTGCTCTATAAATACTAGGTAGACTAAGACCTATTTTTCTGACATGTGGCACGGCCTTTTACGTGTGGAAATATCACTAGTTTTCATGACACACATGAAAAAAGTTTCCTTCTGAAGATACCAAGACAAATTTAGATGAGTCACAGCATGGGAATTTAAGCAATTTAGATAACAAAATACCACATCACTGACATCTCCTTTACTGTTTATCTTGACTTGTTTCATCTCAAATGACTGCCAGCAACAGAGGAGGAATCAAGAGTAAAGTTTGTTGCTCTTTGCAGATTACATAACCAACAACCCAAAGTGAAGAAGGCCCCACCTGCTCATAGATTCCCCTACCAAATTTCTCATTATGGGAAGGAGAAGAAAACAGAAAAGCACAATGCCTCTTTTGGTCGCACTGAAGATTTTAGAAACTCTTTGTGCTGTAAACACAGCCTTGAAATCTTCTACTATCCCCTTCATCTGCTTTTCCCGTCTTTCATCAGCCAAGCTTCTCAGTTTCTGCTACCACATTCTTCTGTTTTGTATAGCTGGATTAAGATCTGATGGCTAAGATTAAATACATCAAAGGTCTTTGTCTGTCTTGCTCTCTTTGAATGACAGCTGACAGTTCTAAACTTCCAAGCATCTGTGAAAATCTTTATTTGCATGGTGAATTTCAGGACAACATCTTCCTTCTTTTGGTCCCTTCAAAAAGCTTCCCACAAAGCCTGCCCCATTTCCCAGTGAAATATTCTACATTCCCAGAACACTTTGCCTGGCAAATTTAACCTATAAAAGTACTTCTAGTGGGATGGCCCGTGCCCTTCTTCTACAAACTGTTCCTGCTTACACTATCTCCAAAGGACCTTTTGTATTATTTCGTTAGTTATTTTGTTTTGGTCTGGTTCTTTTTTTCAAAGTCTTCAAGACTGAGTGTCTGGGAAATCCCCTGACACTTCATGTAGTATGGATATCCCATGTGGGATACCCCAAGGATCACTCAGCTAAATCAGGAGCACTTCTAAATCTTCTCTGCTACTTTTCTAACAGTGAAAAAAAGCACATAGAAGTGTAAAAGAGAGAACCCTATGGACAAGGAATATTTGCTTCTGGTGTAACAGTGTCCTTCCTGGTAAAAATGCAGAGTTCACATTCTTCATATTCAGTGGGAAATTGAGAGGTTCAATTAATTAAGACACATTTGGTAGTGTAAGATTTTATTAGATCTCATAATATTTACAAAGGGCTCAATATTCTAATCCCAACAAATATTTCTACACTTCTTTTGAACAGAGTGATACAGTCTCCAATGTAGCTTTAAGTCTTGCTTTGGTACCAAACAAGAGTTTGAGCCTAAATGGCTTTGTAACATCAGAAGTTTCAATTCTACCCTTGTTTCAACCTGGCCAAATAAGTTGGTTTGATAATACCTGATTTTTCAGAAAGAACATATGATTAGAAAGTACAAAACAGATGCTCTCTGCTTTTTACTCAGAACTCATTATAATAGGATTCACAGAAATTACTGAAAAACTCCTTTGCAGAATTTGATAGTCCTTGGTTGTATTTTAATTATTGTATAATTATGTAGAGAGTAGCTAAGAGATCTTTCCACATTAAGAGGGGTTGCCCAGTGTAGTGCACTTCTCATGCAATGACAATAATTAGGAAGAACAGGATGTTGTACTGCAATAATGCTTTTCCCTTTCATCTATTAAGGACAGCAAAATTCATGTTCCCTTTGATGCAGCTGAAGCCTATTTCTTCATTTTGCATTTTCCACCTGGTGCAGTACTGTCTTTAGCGAAAAGCCTTTGAGCTGGGTCCTGTGAGAGTGAACTTCCATTGCAGTACAGAAGAAGAAGAAATCTGGACAAATCCTATCAAAAAGAATTATGTAGTTAATGTATTTAGTTGCTTTTAAAAAGTTGTTGTTCACACACAAAAGAAGTCTTATGTTAGAACATAATTATCTGTGTGTTTTTTAATACCTTTGCTTCACTACAAACTAAAAATTTCCCTTTTCCTTTTATTCTGAAAATCATCTTTGACAAAGTCTCATCTTTTGCAGAAATCAAGCTAACCTTTTTTCCTTTGATGATTCACTAACATAATAGCAATGATCCATGAATAATCATTGTAAGACCCTTAAAGTATAATTGTGGTAAGCAGTTTAACTTCAAAAGCAAAACACCTAAGACAAAATAAAGTTACATACTGCAGCCCACTGATGATTTTTCTTGAGAATTACTTGTTCACTTAACTCAGAAATAACCATTATAGTAATTCCACTATATGTGAAATCCAATTGAATCACCTTTTATAATGCATTGAAAAATACTCTTTTTTGAAGCAATCTTTCCAGTTCCAGCTTCTTGTGGAAATTCTGACAGCCTATATAAAGACAAAAGCTTGTTATTACCTCTAAATAATTTAGAAGTATTTACATATTTTCTATTTGATTCAAAAGTGTTCAGGAAAATCAAAACAGTGAATTAACTGAACAGCAGATAACAGAATTTTCTGTTCTAAAAGAGCAGCTTTTGGTATGTGTGCTGATGGTGTTGAATTATTACTTCTTAATTTTCATTTATATAGCTAGATCAGTTCATTAGCTAGTCATTTCACACTTTAAAAATATAATTGCAGTTTTAAAAGCAAATCTTTATGTCTAGAGATAGAAATTGAGTGTAATTTTTCCCCTTTGAACATTACCAAACAGGGATATGGGAGCAAGGATATCCTTCCTTATGGCCATGGAGAGCTGTGTAATGTGAGGGGAGCCTCTAGTGCTACCCCACTGTGTGCAGAGTAATGAAAGATTTTGAAATGTGCTAAGGATCTATGGAGAGATCTGTTTTAAAGCACCATAGCTCCCATTTAAGGAGAAATTGAAAATCCAACAGCATGAAAGAAGCAACAGCTTCAGAGGAAGGGAGGCTGAGAAGGTGAACATGGTTGTCCCCCTAAAACTGCTGACCTGCTGTGTCAGTAGGTGTGGGCAGGCATGGAACAAACTGGGCAGTTAAACAACCTTATATATCCATGCAATGGGCTTAATTGTATGCTTTCGTGAAGTTGGCCTGCATCCTAGATTTTTAATGCCCTCCCAGACCTTTTTGGATCAGCACAGTTACTTACCTGGTTCTCCCCTGCCCTGTGACTTTTGCTGGCTCTCTGATTCTACATCGGCACGTTGGCAGAGATAATCTCTATCTTTTGCTAATTTCCTCTCTTCCTCTTTCAAACTGAAGCTCGTGAGCTCTGCTGGTTGCTCTCTGGAGGTCACTGAGGGTTATGACAAGGTCTAACCACTTTGCCTGGCTCAGTTGCTGACTTTCCCACAAAATGCTTCAAGCAGTCAAGGACCTTTAAAACATTTTACCCTGGTTGGCTATACAAGTGCTCTGGAAACTGAGTATTTTGAAGAAAGTATTTTGTAACCAAGAAATTTTCAGAAGATATGGAAAGCTAAAAATAATTTTTGTGGAATGTTAGGAATTACAGGTATTTTCAATGCTCACAGGTATTTCCTTGCTTAGTTTTTTGAGCATGGTTCATAGAATCTTGGAATACCCTGCGTTGGAAGGAACCCACAAACACCATTGAATCCAACTCCTGAGTTAATTCTGTAATCTTTAATGTCACCATAACACACGTGCTTAATATGTGTTACCTTTTATTTGTTCACATATGCTTGTCTCAAAATAAAATTAAACAATAAAAAAGACAAGAAAAGAGAAAGAAGAGAAAAATTCTTTGCATTTTGTATCCAAGAATGGAAATCAATCAGCTGTTTAGCAAAAGATTTTATCAAATCCACTAAAATTTTCTTTTCTTAATGTCTGTGATTTAAAAAAAAAAAAAAAATTTAGGAGAGTAATTTAGCTGCAATGTTTTCATTCAGGTGTACAATAGATGTAGAAGCTCTCACCTATGTAAGTTATATCTTTCGCTCCAAATCCACCCTCTAACACTGATATAATTGCAGCATATTTAATCGAACCAGAGATTTGTGACAGAACTAATGAAGTTGTGCAGTCTTTAATTATTTCCTACAATATGTGACAGTGCTCTCACAGATGCAATCAGCCTTTCAGGTTAGAATGCAGTCATGTAAGACATTGATGTATTAATTCAGACCCATGTAATTAGCTAGAATGAGATCTTCACATGTATGCTAAGCAGTAAAGTTTAAAAATTCATAAAGCTTCCTGTATCAAAGATTTCAAAAGGTTGTTAACTTCCTGCTCTTTAACAATGAAGATCAGATCGTGAAAACAATGGGTGAGAAAAATCCAATGTCAGAAGTTTGCTAAAGACAATCAGTAACAAAAATCCTTTGATCAAATACAATGCAGTGACCACATTCAGGTGTAGGGCTCTAAGGAGATAAAGATATTTCATTGCATTTGATTGCTTCTAAATCTTAAAGAGGACAACAGACATTCCAGAGTAGGGCTCAGGAGAAGCAGACTTTCTGGGTTTTCATGAAAGAAAAGTTTTCACACGTGGTGAATTCCTTCAAGTGATGTTTCCAGATGAACTGCGGACTATACTAATTTAAAGCAAGTAGTATTTATTTATTTTTGCTTTGAAATAATGTCACATAGGTCACACTTTCTCCAAAGCTCCTGCATTTTGTTTTGTCACATGCAGTCAGGATTTTACTGAACAGCTATACAGGAGAGAGCCTACCCACTAAAACTCTAAATATTCCATTTTTGATGAATGGGGTTTTGTACACACTTTTTTTTTTTTTTTTTTTTTTTTTTTTTTTTTTTTTTTTTTTTTTAATCAGACTAACAATTTCTGACTATTACAGGGAGAAAATACTTAGGACAACTAAAAAAGCACATTTATGGCCTATAAACATAAAGGCAAATAATTACTTAGGTACTCACAGGAAGGTCTATGCTCACAGATGTTTCCCTTCCTGAGCAGATAAGGAATATTTAGTCCATTTGGATAAACTCACTCCCCAAACTCAATGGTACTAATTATCCACTCTGATGTGTTTTTATGACCTACAGCTTTGATTGTGGCTGGGAAAATATGACTCCTATTGACTGATGTGGAACCACTTCTAATAAGATATAATGAAAGTGCAATTATGTATACACCTGCAAATGTTGTGTAACTCTGCAGTCTGGCTGCTTCTGCATTTTATGACACCATACTGATATTTCAGTGGGGCTTTGTGGTTGTGCTCTAGGACAAAGTACCACTATTCCTCAAGCCCCAGACAAAATGAAAGTGCTGGAAACACATAATGTCTGTGGATTTCAATTTTATTTTTTTTTAGTTAGTGCCTTTTATGTCTGGCATCAGCTGTCAGAATTTCTAGAACCTTTAATACTGTGTTAATATCAAGTGGTCCTGTTCCTTCATCTCTCCTCATTCTTGATCTTTTCCTCTGAGAGCTGCCACCCTTCTCAGTGGTGCTGTCAACAGGAAGATGAGTCAAGCATCCTTGTGCAGTGACTTCATGTACTCAGGTAATCTGGGTGCTGCACGACTGATGGCAGATTTACCCACTCTGAGTGTAATAGCAGCATCCATCATAAGCCTCTGCTTGTCACATGAAAAGTATTGAATAAGGCCACACTTCATTAGCACCTATAGCTTTAATCACAGATGCTGTAACATTGAAAAAATTAACAGTTGTGTAAAGATAATAGAATACACTCTAAAGGCTGTAATATTGCTTATTAAATGGATACCATCTTTCTTATTTTGCCTTTCAGTAATTACTTGAGCTGTGGAAATATCTTCATATGAACAAGCACTTGCACTTTTTACTTTGTGGAGTTACTTGCATGTTGAATACATTTTTTGGTGGTATTAATAGGCTTGTCTCCTGCACACATTTCTGAGTGGAGCAGAAAAAATAAATGTGCAGAAGAAGGTTTTCTAACTGATGCTACAGTGGAAATGGAAACTATATTGCAAAGGAAGGAAAAACACTCTGGATTATGGTGAGATATTGAATTATCTGTAGGGAGGCACATTAAACACAGATAATTTTAAGGTCTTTTAATTTGTCTTTTTTAAAATTTATTTTCCTTGTTTTTCTCTTTTTTTTTTTTTGGGGAGGGGAGAGGGAGGACAGAGGAAGTCAAACATCTTATATGTCTCTTTTTTTGCTTCAATCCCAAAGGAAGATTTTTCTCTCAAAATAAAACCCTTAACATCTCTCCCTCTATTTGCTCATCTCTTAATTCTGCTGGTGAATTCAATTGAATTAAGCTAAAATTGTTTGGCTTTTTAATTTCTTCCTCATGCGGCAGTGTGCAGCTTATAAATCATAGAATTATAAAATTTCTTAGCTTGGAAAAGACCTATTAGATTATCAAGTCCAGAGATTAACCTAACAGTGCCAAGTCCTCCTCTAAACTGTGTCCCTGAGTGCCACATCTACACATCTTTTAAGTATCTCCAGCAATGGTAGCTACAGCATTTTCCCTGGGCAGCCTGTTCTAATACTTGACAACCTTACTGTGGAAGAAATGTTTCCTAACAGCCAAACTAAACCTCCCCTGGTGCAACTCATGGCCATTCCCTCTTATCCCATTTCTTTTCACCTTGAAGACATCAAGCCTTACGACTCCTCACAAGACCTGTGCTCCAGACCCTTTACCAGCTCCACTGCCCTTCTCTGGATATGCCCCAGCACCTCAATGTCTTTCTTGCAGTGAGGGGCCCAGAACTGGGACACAGTTCGAGGTGTGGCTTCAGCAGTGCTGGTTACAGAGGGACAATCCCTGCCCTGCTGGACAGATATTTCTGCCACAAGCCAGGCTGCCACTGGGCACCTGGGAACACATGGGCTCAAGTTCAGCTGGCTGTCAACCAGCACTCCCAGGTCCTTTCCTCTGGAGAGCTTTCCAGTCATGACACTTCAAACATTAGTGCTGGGGTTGCTGTTGACTCAAGTACAGGACCCAGAACTTCACCTTTATGAGCCTCATACAATTGCCCCCAGCCCATTGATCCAGGCTGTACAGATCCCTCTGTAGAGCCTTCCTGCACTCCAGCAGATTGACACACACTCCTGCCCAGCTTTATAGTCCAATTACAAGTGATGATTGGAGAGTATTACAGGACCTATTTGAAAAGCATATTTCAGTGGAGAAAAATATCCCCTTCTCAAAATAAAAGCTCTTTCTAATGAAAGTAGTTAGACTAGTGAGCACAGACTGTTGTTTGATCAGAACTCCAATTTTCACTGTATCCATCATCACCAGATATTTTACCTTGTACTACTTGCAAAACACGTGTGCTTGTCCTGATATGGCCTTTTTAGAAGTCCGAAACAGAAAACTGAGGAAGAGCTGAAGAGATGTCAAGTGTTTTGTCATAGAACATTTAGGACATGGTCCTGTTTCCTCTAGTATATCCATTGACACTGCAGCCCACAACTAGGAAATATCTGCTTGGCAGCACTGGGATCCCTTGAGGGATTTAATCTCTCAAGTTTGGATGTGTTTTCACTGTGTTAATTTGGTGCAAGGTGACAGAAGGTCAAGCCTGGAAATTGGGTAGTAGACTCAGAGGAAAGAGGGTGGCAGGTACTGGAGGGAGAGTTATGAGCCTCATTAGTGTTGCACTACACAGCCTTTAGAAGGAAAAACATCAAGGATCAGAAATGGAGTTTGGCTGGAGGCCTTTTCTGACAGCTGTTACGAATCACTGTCTAGAACTGAATAAGCATGAGGGACTGTATTGTGTCTTTCAACACTGTATACCTGCAATTGCTAACTAACCAGATTTCCAGAGTTTCACAACCATAACCAGGTGAAGATAGTTACTAACCTTATCATTACCATTTCTTTCTCCAAGTGATACTCAGAAAAAGGAAAGTGGTTTTAGATGGAAACTTCCCTTAGGTCTGTGAGTGTGCTGAGATTAGTGCAGATTATTCTGGTACATGCTCATGAGAATTGATCCTTGAATGAGCATCAGTGGTGTTTTTTCTGTGTGCTGTTGAGGGATGACTGTGGAGTGAAAGGTCGCTGCAAAGTTATTGCATGTCACCTAGAAAACCTACAGGGTTAAACATGCCAAAACTAGTGAAAAGATATTTAGTGAAAAAAATTTCATGGACAAAATTTAGCATTGCATTAGAGAGAGGAAAGGAACCTTGGTTATAGATTAAAGTCCAAACCAGAGTTTTAAGTATTTGCAGAGAGGTTGTTAGTCTTTTAGAAATCCATGCACATAATCATCTCAAGGACAACTACAAGAAGGAGTCATGCAATCACTGGTATTCATTATAATTGCAAATACTGTGAAAATATCTAATTCCTTTGCTTATACTGATGAGTTAGTAATAAGCTAGAGGAAAAAAGTGACACTGTAGGTTAAGACAGGCTGTGTAGTGGAAGCTTTTGGAGGATACATTTGAATTGTATTTTATTTTTATCTCTGTTTAATGAGAATCAGCTATGGAGAATTTTTTTTTCCTTCTCATTTATTAGATGAGGTTTGTGCAAGGCTCTACTTTTGCTACATAATCATCAGCACAAAAACTATCATGTGTTTATATTTTACTGTTTTCTTATACCATTTTAAAAGTAGTTATTGCTCCAGAAGTTAAAAGTAGCTACAATCATATGTTGTAAGACTATGTGGTATTTACTGTACAGCATACTGATAGCTCACATTTATGACAAGGACTTTATTAGGTCAGGAATGAGTTAAATAAATATAATTCATTCCAGACTACTGTTGATTTTCCATCTACTAGTCAAATGAATATTCAGAAGAAAAGATGGCAGGAATTAATATCTAAAAGACTAGCAAATTCCTGCTGTACCTAGGTACTAATGTGACAACTGCTTGATTTCAACTGCAAGATCAATTATCACCATCATCCAAACCACATCTGAAATATTCCAATATTTGACCATCCAGATGCCAGAATAAACATAAAAATGGCAATAGTATATGGTGAAAATCCAAACCCCAATGATTCTTACTCTTAAAATGTCAATGCATTCATAGCACACCCAAAAGCTGTGAAACAATCAAGTCCTACAAAAAACCTTATGAGGACAAAGGAACTTCTCTTACAGTGTTTACCTTACCAGTTAAAAAGCTAAATTTAATCAAATTAAGATATTCCTCTACCAAAATAGGTTAATTCTCTAAAGATGCCATGAGGTATTATAAATAAACTTATCCAACAAAACACAGAAACTAGACCAGGTGTCTCAAAGCTGCATCTAATCTGGGCTTAAGCACTTGTAAGGATGGGGAATCCACAATTTTTTACTACATGTACTGGTTCCCTCTCCCCAGTATATGCCAAATAGACTGGGACTGGAACTTATAAAAATCTCACAAAAGCAAACCAATAAAAATCAGTGAGTCTTTGTGTTAAAAATCTACTGGCAAAAGTCCTGGACATGTATAAGGGCTAAGAAGAAAATTAGGCTGTGAAGATGGAATTTGAGGCTGTAGGAATCACCTACAGATTTTATGAACAGGGCAGAAGGAGGCCTGGGAAGTGAGGTCTGAGTAAATACCATCAGTGCTGGAAAAAAGGTCAGATTTCCTATGGGCGCTTAAACACACAGTCTCAGTGCAGATACCCCTTTGATGACATATAAAAATTTTCACTGAGTCTTACTTCAAGTAACCTTCCCCTGAAATTATAATGTAATGTTATAAGCAATAATTCTTTGTCAGCTTTTCTCCTGAAGTACTGAATAACTTACTGCTTCTCCCTTGCTACCAAGTGAGCAAGGGAGGACTTGCTAACAGGACTTATCATGCATTTAATCTAATTGTTAAACATAATTAAGCTAAACATAATTAAAGTCAGAACTAATTAAGCTAAATATGATTAAAGTCAGAACAAGTGTTTCCAAACACTAATTATATTAAACTTTGCTGGTTTTTGTTCAGATCTAAAAATAGGTACTGAGATACTTTGGTTTATTTGATTCTCCATGTTTTCTACAAAATATAGTATTCTCTGTGTACACAGTCGCTCAAAATGTACCTTTTGATAGCTAGGTTATCAAATCCTCCTCAACATGAGAATGAAAATAAGTACATGCTTGGTTGAATCAGCATAGCCAGGAGGAAGGATGCCTTCCACTGCATTAGCCAGAGAAGAAAAACAGGAAAAATTGCAATGAATTTATCAATGGGGTGCATTTAAGGTTTTAACAAAATAGGGAAACAGAAAAAAGGAATTGCCATAACTGAAAGAAATATAGAAAACCTTTCAAAACCCCTGTCTATTTCTAATATATTTTGCTCTGTGTTTATATCTTTATAGTTCACTGCTTTGAACCACCTTATGGTCTATATCCCTGGGGATAAGATTAGAATGGCAGATACAGGATAAAACATCATTAAGTTTGCAATGTCTCAGAGACTATAGCAAGGACAAGAACTGATTCCACTGGAGGCATCAACTGTAACTTCTCAAAGCCAGGCTAAACTCATCGATGACCTATAGTTTTAACATTTAATTTGAGCATTAAGATTGGTAAATTTAGCTTACAAGCAAACCTGGAAAGCAGCAACCAAACATAAAAAAAAATGTTCTGCTAAATATTAATTATGACATGTTACACTGAATGAACTCAGAGAATAAAAAGCATAGCAAAAAACCACCTGTTTTGAAGTATTAAATGAAGCTCAATGAAAAATGTAAAAAATAAAAATCCAGGACCTTGATTTGCCAAACCTTTTCATCAGCCTGCAGCCTTCATCTCATAGCAGTTGTTACAGCACCTACTTCTGCCCTTCTTCTCTTCCTGTAACTCAGTATGAGACAAAACTGAGGCTTCTCAGTTTTAGCTAAGAACCAAACCGAGCATAATGAAAGGATTTTATTTCTACATTTCTACCCAGTCTGTACTGGGTATGAGAACAAATAATGTAGGTTTAAATGTTTTTGTGTGGTATTTGTGAGGGTGAAGAGCTTCTACTGAAAATTAGTCAGCCCTGCTCTCATAGGTCATTCACATGACTTTGGAAAACTGCAGACTTCTACTGAGTCCATTACCAATCTATTTTTTCACTGAGCATTTGCTGATTTCAATAATTATGTAGCAGTAGCTCAGGTTTTAAAGAAACACAGAAGCAGCCAAGGCAGAGCTGGAAATAATCAAAGCCTACCTTTGTTTCAGAGAAGTTGGCAATGCCTGTTTTCTCACTCTCCTAGTGTCCTGGCACAGAAGCGAGTATCAGACCTCAGGATGTGTCTCCTTCCAACCAGAGGGAGGTGGGATCCATACAGAGCAGTTTAGTGTTGGGAGGTGTTTTGCACCCTGGCAGTGGTGAGGGAAGGAGCTAGGGTTTGGAGGCAAAAGATGAGTAGAATTCCTCTTTATAATCTTGTCTTTTTCCATTCAGCCTTTCATAAGGTGAAACTCAGAATGTCTGATACGAAGCACTTTATAGAGAGCTATTTGTTCCTCACTACTTTGTTTTTCACACTTTTCTTCTTCCAGCATTCAAATTTAGCTGTGGACTTTCCTCTGACTCTTATCACCTCTATTTTTCTTGACTCTTTCTTCACTGTGACATTCCCTTTTCTTGTTCAGAGACACTTATGTTCCTCGTTCCAGCCTCCAGCCCATCAAGTCAGCCTTCTCTCTGTCCTCCATGGTTTCCTCCAACAGCTTCAAATGTTTCCTGCTCAGAACAGCCCCAAGCTATCCAGTTGGTTCACGAAATCCTTAATGCAGCAACTTCTCCTTTCTGTGCCTCTATACCAAGACTTGACATTCCTGCCTGACACCCCGACTTGTCTGCTAATGAAGGGAGCAATTTTAAAAAATGGTGCTTGTCTTAACCAGCAGCCTTCTTTGTCTTCTATCAAAATGGCCAACAGAGGATGAGTGTGAGAAAGCATATTTATGAACTTCAAAGAGAGTCAAAGGGGACTCACTATTATGCAGCGCAAGCTGGACTAATGCATCATTTTTCATAGAAAAAGATAAACAAGTAACAGGGTGCTGAGCAAACATGGATTCATTGCCCAGAATGGGTTTGAGTAATTCTACCTTCCATCCAAGCACACTATTCAACAGAAGTGGCCTAATTCGACAAATGAGAAAAATTTGCAGCTTATGACATAAATTTCAAATCAGTCTATTAAAAACTCTGAATATGGAAAGCTAAAACTTGTAGAAAGTTTCAATTAATAAGCAGGTTGTGGATGAAGAAGTTGAAAACTGGTGAGTTACATTGCAACTCTCTTAACCACTTGGTAATGGTGGTAAATGTACTACCACTGACTTTATTAGGTGGTCTCAGTTGAGAAAGTCTCATCAAAACTGATGTAAGGGCTAGTCTTAATAAGGTATATATTGCCACTTTGCTTTAGACCCATCCATGTTCCTAGTGGAACAGAAAGTTCCAGGTTATTTCCTGTACTGGGTCCAAAGTTTATTGCAGGGATGTACTTTATGAGTTTCTGATGATGACACACCAGGTCTCCACCACTGCATGCCCTAAACTTGTACTGCTGTTTGGGTGCCAGTGACTGTAGCAGAGGAGTTGTGAGTTGTTTGTGCAGTGAGGACTTGCACATACCTTTGACAACAACTCAATCAAATTGTTATGTGGCCCTACCACTACCAAGGATACAGAATAACTGCAGTTCGTCATTGTTCCTAGTGGTTTTAAAGCGTGCTTCAGTGTAAAATACAGCTAAGTTTAAAATTAGCATGAGGAATGGTGTAGTTAATTTTCAGTGAAAATTACTGTTGAGGAAAATTAAAAGAGTGACAAAAAATTGTCTTTCCTGCTTGAATTTGACTATATTTCTATTACATGTGAAGTCAGCAGGATGTGATTTCTGAATTATTCATCAGGATCTTTCTAGTAACAGGAGGTACACAGCTGTAGACTGAACAATTTCTATATCCACTATACCACAGAAATAGTTTGGCAGGAGAGGCTACTGGTTGCTAAATAGCTATTCACAGCAGGACTGAAATACATGCAGTACTGGTTGGGTTTGTTGGTTTTTGGTGGTTTGGTTTTTTCTTTTTTTCCTTAGCAGTTGGTAATAATAGACAAAAAGACAGGGGAAGAAAGCAATGGATGATTATGCTACAATGAAAATTAGCAGATATAGAACATTTCCTGGACAACTTCTATAAGTTATAAGAGCTTATGGTTTTTAAATATTGTGTATAAGAGTTTCACAGAAACCACCTTTTTCTTTTTTTTCCCAGCTGCTCTAATTGACCTCTTCTTTGTACTGGCCAATATCAAAAATTCAAAGGTGGTTCATGATCGTAATAATGTCCCATCCTGGAGGAGTTTAAGGCTGAGTGGGCTTTGAGCAACCTGGTCTAGTGGTGTCCCTGCCCATGGCAGCTGGTTGAAATGAGATGATAGGTCCCTATCAACCCTTCTATGTTTCTATGATTCTATAGACTCATGAAATCAGTTTTGAAAAATAAAAATACTCAGGAGCTGCATTTTCTCATTGCATATCTCCTATGAGACATTGAGAAAATGTGGTTATTGGAGTCATGTACTGCAACATTTGAGTAGCCTTCTTGGTTTTCTGCAAAAAAAGTCAAGAATAAAAAAGATCCCTAATTAAAGTTAAGCAGCTACTCAGTTTATTTGCATTTCTTAAATCACAGTGGACTTTAAACTTGCTTGAGAAAGAAAAAAACTGACCTTTGAATCTGCTATTCTCTGCTTTTAACCTCTGGAGTGGAGGAAGTGTCATAAACCACTTTTAACGTATTTTACATCCCTGGTACAAATCACACGGATGTAATGGTGTAGGGACACCAAACTTTCCATCAGAAAAGAAGTAAACAATTTTTAAAAACATAAAATGACCAGTTTTTCTACATGAACCACCTGCTTGAACCTTCACAAATTGAGAGTCAGATGTTCCAGATGGGTCCTCAATTATTCTCACTTGTAATGAACAAATGTAAGTACTAAAAAATCAGTTATGAGCCAATCAGAAATTTTCTCTAGGAAAATAAACTTTCTCAGATCTGGCATGTTCCTCAGCTAAATCTATATCAATGACACTTTCTGCAGACACTTTTCCCTGCAGATGTTCTCTGCCAACGTTTCCCCTCTGACTCACACAGCTTCCCATTTGCTGATTAACATGTCAGCTGAAGGCCAAAATTTCAGAATGTTCTGGAAGTTTACTCTCATAAACACCAAGATCGCCCTCCATTCTCCAGAGATTTGTTTCATTACATATTATTATAAAAATCTTTTTCTTTTTCCACAAGGAGAAAAAAAGTGTGTGTGTGTGTGGGGGGGGTTGGGCAGGGCAGGCTTCATCCTTGCTCTGCTGCAATGATAATAGAGAGCAGGATTATGGTATAGGTTAGCTGGATTTTTTTGCAGAACAAGGCTCTGCAATCCAGACCATCAGAGTAATCCCTCCTTTGAACAGGAGATGGGACTCAATGACTTCCTAAGATCCTTTCAAACCCATATCAGTCCACTATCTGTTATTTTATTTTCACTTGGTGCTTTTCTAAGTGTCTTGGTTTAGGGTTTGATGTGTGTGTGGTGTGTATCAACCCCATTTTAACCAAAGGTAATTAGAAGATGAAGTTAGAATCTCTTGCTCTTCATTTTGTCATCTTATTTGTCAATATTTATTTAAACTTTTGACTTACCCACCCACAATTGCACTTCCTGGTTCATATGCTTTTTTCTCCTTTGCAGGCTGCAAAGTCATATATATGGGAAAGAGCAGTGTTAATGTTATTTTAAGGCTGCTGTGAGAGGGATTTAAGAACTTTCTGGTGAGATAGGTAGGTGACTGAAATGCTGGTTTGAGACATGTTGCTTGTATGTGTGGCAGCAATTCAGACTGGGAATTGGAAAACATGAAGATTAATCTTCAGCAGTTTGTGCCACGTTTCACAGTTCTACTGTAGTGTCAAATGAGAATGCCATCACTTGCATCTTAGATGTAATTATGATATTTTCTTTTGGTCTGGTAGGAAGGAAGAGGTGTCAGCATTTGCAAGTGGAATGATTCACAAAGCATTATAATGTCATTTATCTTTTCTTTCCAGTGTTGTAGTATTTGGTGAAATAATGCTGGGCTGTCAATCTACTGTCAATCTGCAGAGTTCAGAGTAATCAGTCTGTTGGATATTAGACAAATTAATCTTTTCGAGTTTCTGAATTTTTTTCTTGTCATTCTCGATGTTGTTCATAGTGAAACAAAAGTAATGATACAAAAAGTGTGAGGTTGGTGTTCCGCTGGCAGCTATAGGAATATCAGGCAATTTTGCAGATACATCCACCTATTGTTTATAATTTCAGAAGAGACTGAGACCCCATGAAAGGAACACTTAATCCCAAGAAGGATAATTTCTAAGCTGTAGTAGGCTGATTTTTACCAACAAATTTGATTCCCCTACAATTTAGAATTACTGTCCCTTGTATCTCTTGTTTTCTGCAAATGCAGCAGCAGTTTATGATGTTATGGACATAGCAAACCAACAGGAATCCAGCACATGCTTGACCTAAAGTGCCATATCAGGGTTTTAAATCTACATGGTTGCTAAAGCCTCCTAATCAAAGAACTTTAATGATCAAAAGTCTCTACTATGCTGGAAAATATTTTTGAACATATACACACTGCCTTCTATTTTGATCACTAAACAATCAGGAATTTATTGAGAAATGACAGCATTATTTCAGCACTATTCAGGCAGTCAGAAATATAAAAAAAGAAAAAGCTTCTTTATCTGACTACAAGCTGGAAAAATGTTTAAATACAAATCCACAGAGACAGATACACAAATATTTTTCTCAATATGTGCCAAAATGAGGAACCACATAAAACTGGAGAGATTTACCTTCAAAAACAGAGACTAGTTACAGAAGAGAAAACTTTTACTGTGGCAATTAGTGTAGCATTCACCATTGCAAGAAAAAGTTTGGATGGAACATTATCAAATACACATTAATAAAATAAATGTGCTACATAAAATGTAACTTTACCTGATTTCTTGTAAATTTACTACCATACCAACTATATGCTAGAGAAGTTTCCCTGCAGTTGGGTTCTAAAGCGAGTCTAAGTGATTCCATTCATGTGTTGTCACCAGTACAGATACCCAGGCCGAAAAGGAGACCTTGACCCCTGTCATCATTGAAACCGTGGAGGTTGCCATGATGTGACAACACTGCCACTTTGATCTCTCCTTGCTTGTCTCCAGGGTCCTGATTGCACATCACACATATGTTGGCTTGCTCTCAGTCGTCCTGCTGAAGCAAGCCGAGTAATTGTGTTGAAGAAGCTGTAGCAGAGTTCATCACAGGATGTGCTCCAGGCAGACACTGTGTATAGCCTGAACCATCTTCATCCCTGGCACACCTCAGGCTCCTGGGCAGTGTTGTGTTGATGTGTGCATAATATCTTCCCTCAGTGCTATGTTATCACTGCCAAACCAGTAGGCTTTGAGATAGTCCTCTCATTATCCGTGGTATTTTGAAAAAATAAAAAGACGACCCATATTAAAAAAAAAAAAATCAAATCTGCAGTTTGTATGGTGTGCAGACAGTGTACATGAAATCTGTCTTGAAGCCAACTATCACTGTTAAAAATTCAAGGTATTATTCATCAAACAGGGCCCTAAGCAAACCCTGTTTAAGTACTATGCAGTGAGACCATGGCCAAATAAAGGTGGAATTAGACCGTATGCTGTGTATTTGTTATTTGATCTATTTTAAATTCTTCTCCATATAAACCTGTGGGTTAAGGTGACATTAATCCAAAATTAAATACACAAACACAGACACACAATCACATTAGCCACTATGACCTTATTTTGCCATGGAAGTTACTTGCACAGGAAGCAAACAATGAGTCTACTGATTATTTTTTTATTTATTAATCATGAGCAACTGCTGTTTACATGTCACTCTGTATTTAGCCTTTTGAGCACTTACTGTGCCTTCAGTAAGCCATCTGAAAAAAGAAAATACTCTGAAATGCAGGAAAACAGAAGGCAGAAAAAAGACTAACAACTGAGTTATGATTTTTGCGCATAATTCATAAATGTCTTCATTATTATGTTTTCTTAAAGAATTTACAAGAAAAAGCATGGCAAATGACATATTATCTTCTTAAATCTATATTGCTAATATGCAGTAGTAATTAGTTTACTTGCTTCTTAAGGAAGATGTAGCTTGTTTTATGACCAAATACCTTGATATCAGTAGATTGTGTGCAGATCTTTTGTTGCATAGTCGACTAATATTTTCATGTTGCAGGACCAGATTATTTTTGAGGCTAGGGATCTGATAACTGAGACTTTTGGTTCCTGGTAAGGAAGGAAAAACAGTCTTGACAATTCAGGTTTTCTTTTGAGTGCTGGCCTATTCTCATTCCTCACTGATCAGTAGATATTTAAGAAGTAAGTTACTCAGAATTTTAGTTAAGAAACATATGGACACTTACTGAAATCAGTGTTGGTGACATCCATCTTAATACTGCCTTTTCATCACTCCTGCTTATAATGACTCTGTAGCTCTGGGGAGCAAGGTAAGGGACCAGTAGAACTTTAATTATTTCTTAATGCAGGAGGTAAAACACGAAAAACTGTCACAAATGAAACACTTGTTTTTCTGTCTCACTGAAGATTTTGTGACTACTATTCATAATCTGTATATTTCTGAGTTTATATCATGTTCTAAATTCATCCTGAATGGCACATGATGTGTTGTTTAAAACCAAACAAATAGCACAAAAGCAGAAGTAAATCATAATGTACATTAAATTATGAAAATCTAGTACATCTGTTCCTTGCAACATGAAGCTCCATCTCCAGGGTACTTCCTTATTTCTGAGAGCTGAGCTGAAGCTGGAGCAGCACAACTGAGTTGGAGCTCTGTTAAGCTTATACAGAAATCTTCAGTATTACAGAAATCTGTGTATTACAGTAACAGCCAGCAAACTTGTTGCAAAAGGTGTTTTATTTAATTTACCAAATTCTCTTAATTTAAAGAGGAATCTATTAGTCTATTTATGCTGCAGTTAATTTGAGTTTGGTAAACAAGCTGCTGTTCACATTGTGCAGCAGGAAGGTTTTTATATATTTGTTTATCAAAGGATTAGGAACAAAAAGGGAAAAGCATCTAGAAAAGGACTATATAATATGAAATTTACCAAACTATTTCCAGAAATTAGTAGTGAGCAGGTATTTTATACTCATCCATTAACAGGGCAAATCCATGGAATAGCTCAAGACTATGTTATTGATCTTGATAAACCATATTCACAGAGTGGTGTAAGGGAAGGAAAGTTTGAAAATGAAGTAAGAGCAACATGAAATTTTCCCCATAGTGCGGTAATGGCTATATGACACTGTCTTTTTGAAATTAGAACTTTCTTTTTTAATCTTCTGGTTCCTAGAGTGTAAAAGAAATATTTTAAGGAAAAATCTCTTTCAAAGATTTTTACTGTGAATTAATTTATTTTCTTTAACATTCCATTCTGTACTGTAAAGATTAGCAATGCACAGAAAAAACTGCTTCCTTCCCTACATTTACTCTCTTGTCCTATATAGTAAAATTAGAATTATGAGTAATGGATCAGGTATGACAACATCTACAGTACGAGCTGAAACATTTTCCTGCTGCAAACCCCACCATTTTCATCCCAGACACATTGGTGGAACACTGTTTTGTCAGCAGGATATAAAAGCAGAACACAAATAAAATTTAATCTACAAATT
The DNA here is from genome assembly GCA_032173965.1 of Sitta carolinensis. Taxonomy (NCBI): domain Eukaryota; kingdom Metazoa; phylum Chordata; class Aves; order Passeriformes; family Sittidae; genus Sitta; species Sitta carolinensis. The sequence goes on from CM063284.1 coordinate 115,022,654, forward strand.
TAAAGATGTTAAAAAAATGAATATGTAATTACAACTCGCCCCCAAATTTGGTATCAGATACATTAGTTTAAATCAGGAGAAAGCTAATGGAGACTAATTACATTAGTTCTTCTCCACTTTATTGTAAGCAACAGAATAATCTTCCCTCTGCAGAAGAAAAAAAATCTGGGTGTCTCTGAAACCTTGCTAAGATCTGTGAAAGACAATAGCCTCTCTAAAGATAATAACAGGGAGGGTTGGAATAGATCATTGAAGTCAGAGTAGTATTCATTACCATTTTTACTGATGTTGCCTATCTGGAACAGAGTCGTAAATGAAGGGATGAGGATCCTATTGCCATGTGCAGTCTGCTGTGTCACGTGTCATGATATGTCACAGGGTCTTCTTGCCTGGGCATCCAGATGGGTGAGCTGCTGGAGACTCAGTTCAGAGCAGCACTCTTGCTGAGCCATGTCTGGCCTGACAGAGTCTGTGGCAAGGTGTCAGTCTCACAGTCTCACAGAAGTAGGCTGACAAATGATTCAAATGCTAGAACTTCTGCCCTTCCCAGCTGGGAAGATTTCTCAGCTTCCTCCATATCCATCCTCAGTAACCTTGCATACTCATCCACCTGAATGACTCAACTCCATGATTAACGGTGGCTGATCACATCTCCTAGGTGCTGACAATATACTATTTTAAACCACCTCAGCTAAAATACCAGGGAAAAGGTGTTCTCTTCACAGGATGTGACAGGAAAATCTGTGAGGAAGGGCGTGGCTCTGTTGCCTACACTCAGTTGACTGAAGAGTGGCACATCAGAAGCTCTGGGATGATATCCCACCTGCTGTCAGCCTAGAAGACCATGATTGTCTCAGGGATCTGGTGGCATGTGAGTGCTATTCAAGTAGCTCTTGATTTTTATGTGTAGGCAGTACATTTGAAAAGTTCCTGTCAATGAAGGAATTAGATGAGGACCCTCACAAACCTGGTTTTATGATTTACCTGTTAAGACAGCAGAAATTATAGAAGGTTCAAAGAAGTGTTTCTAAATCTTCCTACTTGTTCTCCAGCCTTTGAATATATATCCTTTTTTCTGCACATTTCCTTCAGAACTGAGAAGGAAGTGGACTAGCTTGTCTCAAGGCAGAAATTGATCAAGACTTACAAATCTGAAGAGAAATGTAAAATAAGTAAAATTTGGAATTTGGTGTGTTTGCTTTTAACAACTATGCAGAAAGGTTTAAGTACCTGCAGAAGTTAGCAGTGGTTTCCCCGTTTTACCTCTGAAGATTGAGTATCCAGATTACTGTATCACACTATGACTCTCTGCCATGAACTTCTCTGGTAGAAAAGGTGCTATCAGTTGAATATCTTGAGAAGAAATAGAAAATTCCCATGTGACATACAACAAAAGATTTGTCATGAATCAGACTACATACAATTGAGAATAAAAAAGTCTTTTTCAACTTTTAGTAAATCACTTAAAATTAAATGTCTCTAATTTAGGGCAATTATGCAAATATTTCTTCAATGAATGAAGACCATGATATGTTTAGTGTATTCTGTTAATGCAAACTTCACTCTGCTTTTGTCTGGTATGATTGAGGCTGTCACTTGGAAAGACAAAGGTATTCAATGAAAAAATCTATTGGTACAGAATACTAAAGATATTCTAGTACCTGGTGAAGCTAGAAGCTAAAAAGTGAAGGGGCAGGTATGCAAATACGGTTCTATCTAATAAAGGAAAGCATTAATAAAGGTTTTAAGAGTATCCTTTTCTTTCTCCTGGATAAGTTTAATTAAAAAAAGAAGGGGGTAGGTGGCTAAGGAAATTATTGTGCATGTATGTGTTTCATGTTTTTCCTTTGTGTCATCAATATATCTTAGTCTTTTTTTATAATTTTTTTTTCTGTTTAATTTACATCATTTGTTCATTAGTAATTAGTTATAGCACTTTTGACACTTATATTGCTATTTCCCATGGAGTCTTCTGTTACTTCTGCCTGATTGAAGGAAGATTTTTCAACACTTGAAATTAGGTGTGTAAGCTGAGGAAACATCACTCTTTATGGCCATGGCTTAATAAAGAAGAACAAAATGTGCTGGTTATTTTATAATCAACAACAAAGTTTAAGATCCTTTTTCAGATGATTTTGAATTTGAACAAGAAATAAGTGACTAAAAGATCTGCTGGAATAATATAACACCAGAAGGGTCCTCTAAATTTTTTGTAGTGTCTGTTATTTATTAACAGACTTCTTGGGATGTGGACTTTTCTAGAGAGCTACCTCATTTGTAAGGATGAACAGGAAATAACTGGTGAGAATAGATTACAATATTTACAGCAAATATTTTCATGGAAAAGAGATAAAAAAAACATAACTTAACACTTTCCTGCAGTGTATTTATATTCTGTTTACTGGGAGTTTTTGTTTTCCTGAAAAGAAACAATCTTCTGATCAGTTTTGTACATTCCTTCTAAATGTGTGCAAGAAGGCATGAATTCCATAGAATTGCCACAGTGAAGTAGAGTCTGTAAACAGAACCTGTAAAAGTCAAGCATTTTATTTTTTTATAAAATAATGTATAGGAAATTGTGCTTGGGAAATACAGGAAAGTGGCTAGAAAGTTTGTAGGGAACACTACAGAGAACTATGACACAGCTTTTGCCTTGTCTTAAAAGTACTCTCTTTTTTTCTGTATAGTGACGCTATCCTTTAGAAGTCATAACTCCCTGTTGTCCCTGAAAATAAGCCTTCTGATTTGTTTTAGTATAATAGAGTCAGTTCTCATGAATTGTAAGATAAACAAGAATCACGTTTGCATTCCTTTGTAAAAGAGATCACCTGATGAACTTCTCAAGTGACCAGTGGAGATGGAGAGGTGGTAACTTCTCTGTCCAATCTCTGATCACTGTCCAGAAACTTATAGATACGAGGAAAAAAAAACCAATAAGGAGAGACTTCTTTTCTTCTTCTCTACCTGAACACCTGTTGTGTGTGTTACTGTGTGTTTCTATCTGTGTCACAGTAACAACTCCCAAGTATGTTTCAGCTCTTTCCTAGTTGCACTTGTTTGTGCTTTTAAAAGTGATTTCACAGTAAAAAACTGTAAATTAGTTTGAAGTCTAGCTGGTGCAAAGTTGATCTTCAGTTGACTTAATGTGGTGGTTTGAAAAAGAAATAAGTTTTTTTTTTTTTGGAATTCAGCAGTCAAACCAATGAGTGCTCAGGTTTGAATATTGGCACCTGGTGTTGTGGCCACTGAGGACAAGGATCCGCCTCTGAGAACACAAGGGGTTAAAAGCAGAGGGCTCCCAGGAGAACTCTCTCTTGGTTCCGGTCCCTGAGGACGGGCGGATCTCCCCTGCCCAGCTGGGCGGGGGAGGGGAAGCCATGCGGCCTGGGCGAGGCAGGCTGGAGCCTTGGGCACAGAGGGGGAGAGGAAGATCCTGCAGGATGGAAGGGTGGAGAGAGTACAAGAACCTTGAGAGGTATCAGGCAGCCTCCTCCCCCCTCCAGAGGAGAGAGAGAGAGAGAGAGAGAGAGAGAGAGAGAGAGAGAGAGAGAGAGCTGTGTCTGTGCCACCTTGAAATTTGATATCAGCAGCTGGGCAGCACGGCTGAAAGAGTGAAGAGGAAGAGGCGTGAGAAGTGCTGGCAACTTGCTGTAAGAGTTTGGGCAGGCACAGTCCAAGGTTTTAACCCTTTTTGTAAATGATGGAAACTTTATAAATGCTAATCCTCCTAAATCTGAAGAAGAAAGATAGAGAGAACTAAGCAGAGATGATAAAAGTTCATGCAAGTGGAAAATTGTCAAAGAATACTGAAAAAGAATCCTAGGTGGGAGGAGATGATGGAGTGGCCTTTGGCTGGACTTTTCTTGTAAAGCCATGGACGGACTTATTTTTTGTGACATAAAGACTGTATTTAGGGGGAGGCAATGTCCTGAAGCCAAGAAAGTGCAGTGAAGCAATGGTGTAAGCAGAGACGGCTGATGAGGGTGTGGTGGTGCCTTCTGTCTTCAGTGGAGAGGAAGATCTCTGTTTCACGAGGCCCCTCGGCCCCAGGGGGTGAAATTGGGGGGGACTGGTGTCCTGAAGCTAAGAGACTGTTGCTGTTTTGGAACTGGGCAAAGCATCCTTAGAAAGAGAAACCCTAGAAACAGTTCTGGTCCATGCACAGTGGTGAGAGCACTGGACATGGAAGAAGAAGTCACGAGATGGTGCAAGAAGGACTCCTATCTCTTCTTAATGAACTGAGTACTGATTATCAAAAAGGTGGTAATAGACTGAAGATTAATTATCTGAAAGGTGGTAACTTGATTGGAAATTTTTAGTTTGCTTTATTGTGTTGAGAACTAGGGTGGGGGGAGGATGAAGAGTGTTTTTTAAAGTTTTCATCTTCTTCTGTATGTGTCTTCTTTACATATTATAAGTAATAAAGTTCTTCTTTTCTTTTGCTTTCTAAATTAAAAACTGTTTTGCTCTGTTTTTGGTCACATCTCACAGCAAACACCAGGGACAGTATATCTTCATGGGGGCACTGGCCTTGTGCCAGCGTCAAACCATGACACTTACTCATCCTTTCTGCCCTCTCCAACAGCCTGAAATGAAAAAAACATGAACCAAGCCCCTGCTGGTAATACGAGGACCCTCTGGACACCACATCAGTTTGAGATCTCAAAGGATGAAATCTAGTGTGATGTAAACCACATCGTAAAACTGCTGCAAATCTAATCAGCAAATGACATACTGCAAATTTACCAAAGTAAAAATGCTGTTTTATTATAATCAAGAAAGTGAGTGTTTTAGGGGAAATAAACCCAGCCTCTTCAGCTTTGAAGAGTACTTTCACTTCCCCAGAAATAACAATGAGATATACTAGGAGAGCATTCAGATTACAAACACACAGGAACATGTTCACATTGACCTAAACATTTGTTATTGACATAGGAAATGCAGCTAGAGTAGAATAGCAGGGCATGGAAGGGAGGAGGGAAGGAATATATTTATTGCTTTTTCTCCTTCACATTATTTCCCACCCACAGAAGGAAAGGCAGTAGTGAAACTAACTGTTTGACTGCTCTGAAGGTTGGACGCAGTTCAGGTGGTGCTTGGCACAACAAACTCTCTGCTGGTACTATGGCTCCTGTCTCCTGGTCCAAAGCAGATCCCTCATCCCTCTTTCAGGAGAGAAGTAACACATCATGAGAGACAGAAGGAATCTTTTTCCTTGGCCACTTATGGTTCTGCATTTTATTGTGGGACATAACTTTAAATGTTGACCAAATCCTGTGCCATTGTTCCTAAATCTTCTCTTGCCAGAGTCTGGTAGCTGACAACATATGCAGACACCAGATTGCTCTAATTAGAACATTTTCAGGAATAAAAGAAAACACTTTTAAAAGTTGGAATGCAGAAGCAAACTATAAACAAAAAACACAACTGATCTGCAGAACTGTGAATAGGTTTATCTACTTAAAAATGCCTCAGCCCATAGTTCTTTATCTTACATAATTTTTATAGGAAATTAGGTCTTTTCAAAGTATCATAGAAGCTTTCAAGCATGTGAAACGTTGTCATAGATGTTGACACATCTTTTAAGCAAAATAATTCTCTTGGATCTCCCTCTCCTCTCCTCTCCTCTCCTCTCCTCTCCTCTCCTCTCCTCTCCTCTCCTCTCCTCTCCTCTCCTCTCCTCTCCTCTCCTCTCCTCTCCTCTCCTCTCCTCTCCTCTCCTCTCCTCTCCTCTCTCCTCTCCTCTCCTCTCCTCTCCTCTCCTCTCCTCTCCTCTCCTCTCCTCTCCTCTCCTCTCCTCCTTCCTCTCCCTCCTCTCCTCTCCTCTCCTCTCCTCTCCTCTCTCTCTCCTCTCCTCTCTCTCTCTCCTCCCCTTTCCCTCCTCTCCTCTCCTCTTCCGTTTGTTGCATTAATTTTTCATATTAATAGGATGCATTCATGCCCATCAAGAAAAATATGCATCCTTTCAAACCTTGCAGCAAAATGCACATAGATTTTAACAAATGTGCTGAAATGCAGTATTTGTTTATGGGCATTTTCCCAGAAAAATTACATGCGGCACTTCATATTGTTCATGTACTTAATTTCTTCTCTAACCAGAGACAAAACCAGGACTGCTGCTCTTACATTTCCCAAGAACCAAGTCCATGGTCATGATCATGCCAGATCACTTCTACTCTGGAAGAATAAAACTGTGTGAAAACAGTTGTAGCAGCAGCTTAGCCCTTCCATTTGTCTCCAAGTCTATGTAGCCAGCCATTGCTTTCACAAAGAAGTCTTTTTCTTCCCAGCTGCCAAGAAAAGATTTCTGAAAACCTCATAATCTGATTTGCCTGATAGACAGTGGTTCTTTTGGGCACATATATAATGATACCATGGTGTTACATGAGTTTAGGAAATGCATTAAGTACATCTTCCAAAAGATACTAGAAACAGCAGTAACTAGTCCAGACATCTTTCCCACCCACATTAAAGATATCCAGGCTGTGTTTTTCAATATTTGAGTAACTTCATTAAGTGATGAAAGCTTAGCTCAGTTGCTCTAAATCAGCAGCATGGAGAGTCGAACAGCTTATGAGCTGAAATTCTTTCCAGCCCTTGTAGTCATATATGCCTAGACTTTTATTAATTTACGTAGTTTTGTAATTTGTGAAAAATGTCTGTGAAACAGAAAAACATCTGTGGCTCTAAGCAGAGGACTGTGGGTAATAATTAATAGAGATGTTATTTAGGTTTGAGAGTACTCAACAGCTGAATAGATCTAAATCTGTAAAACATGAATTCAATTAATATTTTTGTCTTATGTTTTGGCCACATTCAAGGGGGTTGAGCAGAGCAAAAGGCATAGTAGATCTCTTTATTTTTCTAGTCAAAGCACTTCTTTTACTGGCAGCTGCTCTAATTTAGGATGTCTGACTAAATGCAGTTTTCAAGCTTTGTTACAAGAAAATGTTTTCTTAATGCTACATTCTGATTTGTCATGCCTACATACAATGGTGCAGATGGGCAAGTCCTGAGGCACCAACATCCGAGGCTTTCTGCAGGGATTCAGCTGTCCAGAGCTGTCAGTACCCAGCTGTGGAGACATGGGATTTGGCTGCTGTCAGATAGAGGAAAGGGGTAGGGGCTCCCAGCACTCTAAGGGTTCTCACTTAGGCAGATGTTGCCTTCAGGAGGAGAGGGATGTGCTCCAGCAGCTACAGCTCCTCAAGCTGCTCCCCATTAAGAGTCAGTGGTGGAGAATGACAAGAAGGGAAAGTTTCTTTAATAACTTCTGCAGAAATGGGTTTTCAGCAGAATGTGTTTCCAAGGGAAGCTGGGACTTTCAAGGGAATGTTTTCCCTGTATTTTGAGTGGGTTCTCACACATTAGAGATGGAGGACAGCAAAGGAGGATTTTACATCAGTCATGAGCAATGGATGCATGACGCTAATTTGTGTTATGCGGCAATAGCTCATATTTAACACAGCAACCCTGGCTAAATTTTTTAGCTGTCTCTCAGTTAGGAAAAATCTTCTTTAGCTAAATCCCTGTCAGGTGGAAACACAGAAATAAACCCAGAATTCCGCTTCTTTCACCTTAAAGTCATTTTTTTTCAAATCTGAGATTCAGATCTATTGCTCTGATTGTATATAATCACAGGTTGACTTGGAGTTATATTTTTCCTAATTTTCTTTATTTTCAGACCTACTCTTAACCACTTTCACAAGATAAGCCTTGTCTGTAATTGTCTCAGCTCTATCACAGCTGAAACTTACTCCTTTTTTCCTTCCGCAGCTGTGGTTTTCTTTCAGAGCAGATTATATGTTTATGGAACACCAAGGACTGCAATTTTCTTGTGTATTTTGTTGTTGTTGTTGTTGCTGTTGTAGTTGTTGGGGTTTTTTTCCTGCCTTTTAAATCAGTACTTCTACTCTTACACATCATGTTCTTCACTATATGCTCAGGAACAAATTCAGGTAAGGCTAGGGATAATTCTTGGTAATAAAGCTGCAGAGGAAAGCCTAGATAGCAAAAGGTGACTTTAAACTGGTGAGACAATGGCTAAAAGTTCTAGTAAACATTTAGGTTGTTTCCCACTTAAATATTCTGATGCTCTAATAGCCCAATTAAGTTGCCACGGGACTGTAGAATTATCTTTAGTTGCACTTGATAAAAATAAAGATTGATTTTTCTGTGTCTTTTATCTATAAAGACATTTGGATTGCTAAGGAGTACAACTCACATGCCTGATACCGTTAATGAACCGAGCACTAAGTGTGCCAGTCCTCTTGAAAGTCAGCTGCCCTTAAGCACTGCTGCTTAACTAGCTCAGCATCGATTTTATCTGCCATTTTCTGAAGAATCAGTTGCCAATATTAAGAGAAGGACATTGAAGCACAGTGGTTCTGGAGAATGAGAAGAGGTGACGTTTAAGTATGACTAACTGTTAAACTATTGCATTAGAGTTAGTTCCAGTTTAGATGTTTTGGGGTTTTCATCACAATTTTTCCTCAGTCCATTAACCTACATTCTTTCTGACAGATTATCCTGAGCTCAGGTCTTGTAGGCAGGGAGATAGGAGCATATCTAATGGCACTTACCTCTTCTGTCAGGCATCAAAAGAAATTAAATAAAGGATTTTTTTAATATAAATTCAGAAAATACAGAACTTGGTTGTGGTGTAAGGATGTTGTTGGTTGGTGGTTAGAGAAATATTATTATTTTCTTTGAATAAAATGTGCTTGAATGAATGAGGACAAAATATCTCTGGAATTTCATGTTGTGGTGGATAAGCTGCGCTTGCAGTTTCTGGGTGATATATAAAACAGGGCTACAGGTTTTCTCAGTTAGAAAACACTGGGAAACAAAATGACTGCTTAAAGAAATGTAAGAAGGATATAAAGAGATAAAATATACACGGGAGTCTTCTAAATTCTTCCTATTTTGATAAATGCTAGAAATCTTATATCTTACATAACTGAGAAAGGGACTTTGCATACATGATCATACACATAGTAGATTGCTTGCAGATGAAATCCTTGCTGGAGTCAAATCCTAGATATATACTTTTTATTGTTGTCATGAATAGACTGATCAGGTGGGTAAAATCCTCCTTTCTGGAAGTTGGATATGTTCCCACATCAAAGACTTTTGTTAAAACATGGTGTAACATGGATATATCAAGAAAATATTTAACCTTTAAAACAATATATCATTTCATTTTCCTTTTTCCTCAGCTAAAATTTTAGCAGTATCCATTTGTTATGCACCATAAAATTTCAGGATTGTGACTAATCTTAAAGATAGATTTAAATAGTGTTGTTATCGTCGATTTGTGAAATAGAGTGAGAGCATAAGAAAGGATCATGAGAAATATTTCATTTGGGAAAATGAATGAAAGAGTGAAATGCCATTGGATTGATAAGTAACACACTCTATATTTCTAAATGATGATAAAAATCGATTCATATTGATGATGTAGAAAATGCAGATTGGCATGTATAGAGAAGTGCCTTCTGGACACATGACCTCTCTCAAACCAAGTGTGTAAAAATATTCAGTCTTGCACGTTCATATGCCCTTGGTAGACAAAAAAAGCAGTGTTCTGAGTCAGCCAGAATTTCACATGTGCTTGACCTTGATGTTTATTCAGGTATTCTCAAGTTTACGACTTGATTTCACTTGTTTTCCGTATGATTTCACTTGCAGTTAGAGAGCAACTTGCTGAAGTATTCCTGTGGACTTTTCTAAACTATTGTCATTATGAATAGATCATGGCATAGCACTCCAGAGTAATACCCTTCATTCAGAAGTGATGCTTAAGGGCAAGAGAAGAATCCTGAAAGTGCTGTATACCCCCTACTGAGATTGAAACATTGTGGCAGAATTCCTCTGAAATTAATGTTTTATCTCAAGATGCTTCATGAAAAAAGCTGCTCTTTTAATTTCTTTATTTTTTAATTGTCTGACCGGATTTCAAATGTACATGGACATTGTGCTCAAATAATACTTTATTTTGCAGTTTCTGTTCCATTTACTTCCTTCCCCACATTTCTATAGCACCAAACAAAAGGACCATATTTATACTCATGCAATCTTTTTTTTAAGAAAAGGCAGATTGAGTTCAATGCATAGAGGTAAAACCAAAACCATTAAACTGCACCTTTACGACTTTAAAATTGTTTTGGGGAACGAAACTCAAATTTTCTGTGTTGGTTTACCACACATACATGTTGACCAAGATGTGTTCGGATGAACAGTCGCTTTTTTTTTTAATTTGCTCTATTGTAAAGGACTATTTATCAAGGAGAAAAGTAGACATCTCTAAAAATTGAAACAGAATATTTATTATTAAAATAATACAAACTCATAGTAGACAGTAATGTAGAAGAAATTCAGGAAGGCAATCCTGCATTGTGCTATAAATAAACTTACCTCCATCTGGATTAGGAGTATTGTAATTAAGAAAAAGAATTGCAGCCATTTCTGAGTAATTGATTTTAATCAGTCACTCAGGCCCTGTGCTAGCAGTCAGCAGACAGATGTATATATATTACATCTGTAGTTATTACTTTGGTTTATAGATTTGGGACAGGGTTTTTCTGGTTGGAACTGTAGATATGAAAAAGGAATGCAAGAGCAATGGTTGCCTACAACTCAGGGTCTTACAACTGTTGAGATATTTGATTTGTAGACAAAGAGCTTAAAACCAAAATATTTTGGTGCTGTCAACTGTGGAGCTAATCCCTCCTCCACAACAATGTTCAGCAATGTTCTCTGGGAAATGCAATCTGGTTTTGGGAGTTTACACTACATGAACCAAACTTCTTACTGATGTGCCCTAGAGGATGGTTCCATTCTACAAGAATCACTCCTCCATCCCGCTCTCCATGGTGGATTATGGCAACATTCATTTCTACTCATTCCTATTGTCCTGCTATGATGTGTTTTGTCATAGAAAATATTGGTACTTTGGTCATTGTGGTGCTTCTCAGAGAAGATGACAAATAAAACATACAATTCACTATTAAGAGTTTAGGTAAAGGTGTAGCCCCTGAGACCAGGAGGCAGAGGTACTGACTTGGTGCTGCTAAGAATAAAGTTGTTAATAGTTATTTAAAAAGGGATATTTTTACATTATGATATCTATTTTGCAGTTTCCTGCCCATAATGACCTATCTAGATTTCTTCAACTTTTGATTATCTGAAAATTGACTGACTATTTCTTGTGACAGACCAAACTCCAAAGAGAGGAAGGTATGAATTACCCATATGTTTGGTTTCCTCTCTCCAAAAGCAATATTTCAGAGAACATATAGGATCTGCAGATCAGATTCATACTTTTCTGATCTCTTCTCTCTAGTCATTCTTCGTGATGAAGGACTGACTCGTCAACAAAACTGTACTTTAAAGTGTCAGTTCTGTGATATGTCACTGATACTCAGGTGTAATCAAAAAGAGAACGAGTGAAGATATGCTGTGCTTAGATTTGGTCTTGCCTAGTTAGATAGCTTTAATGAATTTCACCTTGATTTACCTCCAGGTGTAGAAGAAGTGAAGCAGGTCTAGTCCTTGGCAGAAAACAAAGAGCCTTGTGAGCAAAGCTGGCTCAAATCTTCAAGTAGCTTAATGAAAACTGAATTCACTCATGCCAGAAATGAGATTAAAATAAGAAATATTCACCACACAGGCCTCCTCCTTCTGGTGAAGGCTGGGGCTCCCCGTGCATCCTGCCAGGGCTGCCAGGCTCCTATATAACACAGGCAATGCCAAGATGTTGCATCTGGATTGCTTCCATCCTCCATCCCGTATCCGGCTGCTGAGTCTTGTCAGCACATGTGTTCTGTGAAAAGGGTATGGTGAGTGCAGGTTTAAAAGATCAGCACCTCTGTTAGTCCTGCTCCCCCTTTTCCCTTGGGAAATGCTACATCACGTTCAACCTTTGCAATTTAGAACAGTACAAAATATTAAAAGAAATATGATATTTTCATGCTATAATGTATTAAGAACAGCCCCATGCATTCTGAAAATGAATCAATCATTTTACTTTGATTTAGTATTTCCTGACTAATAAAAAGTACTTTAGTCTACAGTCTTTTACTTGAGGTGGGCTTTAGGAGATATATGAAGCACACTTTCTGAAGTCCTTTGTGATTATCTGTGAGCTAGCTATATATTAGTTTCCTAACACTGTTCCATCACTGCAATAACTTGCAGGTCAGGAAAAATAACATAGTCTCCAAAATAAGCTTGTGTGTGTCAGGAATGCCTTTAGCAATAACTGTAGCATTCTTGGTGTGCTGCAGAGTTGCTGTGACAGTCAGTTTTTAGACAATCCTCACAGTTAAAATTACTCTGATCTCTACAATCCATGTGTTAGGAAGTTGGTAGTTACTGGAAAGAGGTCACTTGGTCTGTTCAGCCTGAAGAAGAGGAGACTGAGGGGAAACCTCATTGCAGTTGCAGCTTCCTCATGAGGGAAGCAGAGGGGCAGACACTGATGTGTTCTCTGCGATGCCCAGTGACAGGACCCAAGGGAATGGCCTGAAGCAGTGTCAGGGGAGGTTTAGGTTAGGTATTCTAAGGTTCTTCACCTGGAGGATGCCTGGGCATTGGAACAGGTCCCCCAGGGAAGTGGTCACCGCCCCAAGCCTGACAGAGTTCAAGAAGCATTTGGACAATGCTCTCAGGCACATGGTGTGACCCTTGGGGACGGTGCTGTGCTGGGCCAGGACTTGGACTCGATGACCCTTGCAAGTCCCTTCCAACTCAGTGTACTCTGTGATTCCACAAAAATCATGTCACTGTACCATTCCTCTTCTGTACTGGCCTTTGTGGCTGCATTGCAGATGCAAACTAGGCAAAAAGTTAATACCCCCATCCAGATATTTCCTTCAGGTGACAGTGTCTTCCAGTTGTGCTGGAACAATTTTGATGGACCTTGACACCAGTCCAGACAAAAGCCTGGAAGAGCAGTAGAAGTTCTGCCATTGTGCAGGAGTCAGTAGCAGACAGAGGTCTCTTCAGGTGAATTCTGCAGTCCTCCATCTTCTGAGGCTCACAGGCTACCTGCACACATGGCATGAAATCATTAGTACTAAAGAAGCTCTCTTAATCTTAAAATTTCTGGGGCAAAATTATCTGTCAGAATAGTACATTCATGAAAGAGTTGCAAGCACTGGTAAAAGCCATAAAATCCTGTGTTCACTGAGACTGAATGTCCTTGTTCCTGATCCATGGGGTGGATCAAGCTGGAGGACAGTCAGTTATGGAGTCACTGCAATTGGATGAAGCAACATCTACAGTATCATGCATTTATTGTCTGCAAGACACGGAAGGAAGGCTCCATGTAAACAAACAACTAAGGGGTAGATCTTTAACTAGTAGAATCTTGCATTGTTTCAGTTACCCCAGAGGATCTCTGCTCAGTTTCTGAAGTCATTCATCAGCTGAAGATTTCAGTATTTATTTAGATAAAAAAAACACCGCAGTAACAGCAAGAAGCTGTGGTAGGGTGAGCTATTCAAAAAGGAAGCCTCTGAGCTCAATGATGACAATAAAAAACACCTGGTGCAACACTCATAGAAGGAATCCCCAGAATGTTTAAGGGCAGAATTTGTATGAAAAAACTGTCTGCTGACATTAGGTAAATATTTGTAGTATATCACAAAATATTTCCAGAATTGTTGTAATGGCACAAAAGACAATTGTTTTTCAACCTTTATGTGTGCTGCTCAGCTTTATTGGTGCCAACAGACCTAAAGAATTGTCTCAGAAGCCTGAGAAATAAGGTCTCTTCCACAAATGACCCACAAATAACTGAAAAGCTCCTTTGATAGAGTGCCAGTCCTGAGTGTGAACTCTCTTTTCTTTTAAAAACTAAAATGATTTGTACCAAAACTTCCCTTTTTGATTTCCCTCGTGAAACATTAGGAGGAACACTAGTACCCAGGGGGAAAGATAAAGACAGCTGTGCAGGCATTTAAGCTGGCAAAACACTGCAGTGGGAATACACTGCCCTGGAGAAATTTATGAAATTTGCGTATCCAGATTAAGTATTTTATTGTTATGGACTTTCTCCCAAGCTGTTTGAAATGTTTAACTGCTTACTATTAAATGAATGTGCTTGCCTTTGGGGAAGGTTTCACATGAAACCATGGAGCCAATAAACAAGAATTCAAAATAAAACTTGAGAAAGTATTAGCAATTAGTCAATATGTATAATAATTTATTTCAGTTTTTTCTAATAAGTCATGGAAATAGCAGATGCATGTGCTAATATCTTATATCCCTATTACTATTTGTACTTACCAGGAAAATGTTATTAATATTGACTATTTTCTTTACTTGTTATTATATACATATGAAATTGGAATTCCTTTCCAGGGAGTGTCCATCCATTCTTTCATGTAAATGTGTTGAAAGTGGCTTCACAACTTGTTTGTTGTGGTATGTCTGAGGTGATAAAAGCTCAACCTGATTTTATTTCACAAAATTTTTTATAAATGGCATTTGGTACTGAGGCATTCATGGGGTGGAGAGAATTAAAGGATGTGATAAAGAGCTCTGTATTGTGGTACCACTGAGTTGCAGGCTGGCAGAACAAGCCAAAAGAAACTGGAAATGTAGGGGAAAAAATAGAAAAATATATATTTAATTTTGATTAGCTGAGAGTCACAGAAGGATGCTGTAACCTCTGCTAGGCAGTGTTCATCTTTGGGTCACAAAATGGGACTGTGTGGGATGATTGTAGTGGCAGGTATCAAACCTGCCATGATTACAATTGCTTAAGAAACTCTTGGGCTTCTGTAAATAAATACTGTGACATCACTGGGCACTCGTTAACATGATTATGGAAGGCATTCAAAATTGGTCAAATCAATCAGAAGAGACCCTTTATTTCAACATCTCCACAAAGTTGGAGTGGATTCTGATCAGTTCCTGGAACATCAACCTTTGATTGATGCTGTTTCCTATTTTCTTCCAGCTGTGATTCCTCTTTGCCTGATTCGGTTGTTGTTGGAATCCAAAATGTAGATTTGTAGTTTAAGTAGAAACATGTTAAGCTAGGTAGAGGAAATTTTAGAGTTTATAGTTTAAAATTTAAGATATACAAGTAGTTATAATAAGAAGTTTTAAAGTGTAGTATTGTAAGCTATGTGTAACTTTGTGACTGGCTAAGAAAGTCCGCACTGCAGCAAAACGTATAAAACAAAATAATTAACCATTGGGTTAAAAATATAAATAATCTTAGTGGCAGTATTTTTTTGGTCAATAAATACTTAAAAGGTCTTGTAACTAGAGGTCTTGGGACTTTCTGAACCATATGATAGAGATGTGAGCCAAACTCATCCTTCCTGTCTAAGTAAAGGATTAGAAAAAGTAAATTATGTCATCTAAAGCAATTCAGAAGTCCCATCTCCAATTCATTAAAAATCCCAACAGGTTGTCTTTCTCTTCTTCATGCATTTGAAGGGGATTTGATTTAACTCCTCTCCACCCAAGCACCTAGCAGCACTATATTATTGTATCCCTGTATGTAGAGGTGGTTAAAATAGGTATTTTTCAACTCCTGGTTTGGCCCCATCACCCAATATGTGTGCCTCCAACAGGAAGGATACAAAAGAGAATGACCACAGGAGAGAGAAAGAGGCTTTCTCCAGCTTTTCTCTATTTTTTTTTTTAATTTTTTTTTTTCTTGTGGACACTGAGCTTGTTCTGTCTTCTGGAAACATGTGGTACCCCAGGAACAGAAACAACACCTCCAGACTGGATATTTTCAACCTGTGCCCTGTGGGATGCTGGAGATTGATGGGGTATTTTTAAGAGGTCTGGGAAAGTGCCTTAAAAGAGATCATCATCTATAGACATCAATTCCACTGTCAGTGCATCCATACCTTCTATGGAAAACTCTGAGCTGGCCCTGATGGGGCAAAAGTGTCTCATGCAGCAGGGTTTCAGGTCTTGACTCCTACTTGTACAAGGGGAGGCTGAGATAAATTCTTATGTCAAAGTCTTAACCATCAACCTGGAGAGATGCAGTGGCAAGTCTGGCTGATCTTCTTTCCCAGGAACTTCTCCCAAACTGAATGTATGTCTCTTCATATCATGATCTTTTGGTTTTATACATGTGGGAGATGGCCTTGGCCTAGGGTGAATCAGTACAGACAAGACCCTGCAATGCCTGGGCAGTAAAGCGCATTATTTGCAAAGAAGGTTGGTCATTGTGGAATTGCTTTAAAGCAACCTGGCATTAGTAGTAAGTGGAGTTGTTTCCTCAGGTCAATTTGATTTCCATGATTCTAAATACAATTTTTCCTCTGAATATAAGAAATCTTCTCAGTATAAAGAAGCTGAGGAAAGAGAAGTGTGCCTTCATTGTGCTTTCTCTTCCTCTCTCAGGTATATCAAATGCTCCTACATCCAGCTAAGATGCCTTTGTCTCATCCTGCTTAAACACATCAGGTGGACTATGTTCTGGTCCGGCAGCTTCAGCAGTCTAGAGAATCCAAGTGAGAAGAAATTTCAGTAGTTTACAGCAAAATACTGTCACAATTAAGGCAAACACTGCCTGCCTGGCATGGAATCTCAAATTTCTAAATTGGGGTTATCTTGTGTTTCATCTGGTTTTCTGTATGCACTCACCTGTTCATAAAAATTGTTCACTATGAGACCAATCACATTTATTTAAGAAAAAGATATTAACATTTTTTTCTGTAGCTTAATGAGTAGAAATGTATACAATATGGATGCACTGTTTTAATTTCTGTGATAACATTGGTGGGTTGTTTTTTTTTTAATAAGCAGAAAGAAACAGGATGGTAATTTAAATTGCATGAACTTTCACGTGAGCATATTTCTAAAACACATTAAAAATAAATGTTGTTCTAATTTTCTTTTAGATGTCTAATTCTTTTGATCTTGTGCAGTAGTATCAATAATGTATTTAGTTTCTTGGAAAAGATAATGTTCTGTAAAATTAAAAATTCAGAATTGGATATTTGAGAATTGAGATTTTACAGCTGGCTTTTCGGCAGAAAGAGACTAGGGTGCTTTGTAACAGCTCAACAATGTAATCTTCATAAAATTAAGGTATTTCATAACTGTTCATTTGCTTGAGCAATTTCTAATACACTAGAACTTTATCTACATGGCAAAAGCAGATGTGAAAATGATAGTCTATAGTATATTCAAAAACGGCAAACCCTATTCGGTCTCCAAAATTGTTGTACACACACAAAGCGTTAGAAGTTGAAGAAAGGAATCATTTCCTTGGGAACTGATGATTAATTTTTCCCTATTTTCACCTTCCAGAGGGAGAGCTAGGTGACAAATCATTCTTGGTACTGACCTAGTGCAAAATCTTCAGGTTTTATGTTTCTGTGACTGTGAAAAAGCTCAGAAAATTTAATTGAAAACAAGGGAGCAATTGTTATTTAACTTACCTACTACATCATCTGGCAGGCAGGGGTGAAGAGAACAATTAACTGGAGAAGGACGATTTTAAAATCATTCCTCCATACTATTTTTCCTCCCTTTGGGAACTCTCCAATTTGAAATGTTGTGCAATCAAGATTTGCTGTTGATGCTTCTCCTGATTTGATGAGATTATCAAGGCACACCTGGGTGCATAACAGAGGTTGTTCTCTGGTTTTATGTTTTCATAAAATCCAAAGGAACTCTCAGCTATTCAACTGCAGCTGGATCTGCTTCCATTGTTTTTTGTTCCTCTGTTGGATTTAAGTACTATGTTCTTCCTTCCTTTTTCTTCCTAGCGCTCAGGCTCACCTGTTGTCTTACCCCTGTTTCACTTCCAACCCTGTGATTTAATCAGTCCGAACAGACTCCTTGCTTCATGCAGAGCTGAGATGGTCTCAGTGGCACTTGGCTGTGCCTGGCAGATGAAAAATAACTTTGATCAGATGCTGCTTGGAGCTGGAATGGTCCCCTTGGGTATTGATTGCTGTGCTCTCTTGTGGCAGGAATTCCCTCTGAGACAGGCTGGCATGCTGTGCACACCACTGGAGCCACTTCCCTGGGCACACAGCAGATGACAGGGACACAAACACACCCAGGGCATGCCCTGGCAGCAGGGCAGCCCAAGAACACAGCCTGGGCTGGGGAGTGGGAATTAAGCCCAGAGCACCTCCTTGACAGGCTTCATCTGCAGGCACAGATGCCTCTGAAGTTCTTCAGAGACTCATAACACGGCTCCTGGCTGCAGCCCAGACAGAGCAGCCACCAAAAGCTTGATGGGTTTTGGCTGCTTCTGAATGCATGGGTCAGCTGAAGTGATCAGAAAATGCTTGGGTGACCAAGAAGTCTTCTGGAAATGTGTATGTAGGAAGGAATGTTAAATATTTCAGATATGAGTTTTATCTAGTTCTAGCAAAGATTTTGGGAATACTCTTTTTGCTTACTTTTCTTGTTTCAGTTTTTATTCCCAAGAGCAAACAGAGGCAGTTAAAGCAGGAATTATTTTCAAATGTGAATCACCACTCACCATATGGCTTGAAGCTGGAAATAAGCTTTTAACCATTTTCCAACACAAAAACAATATTCAGAAAATTCAGGGTTTTTCTTGTATAGAGTATAACTCAACTATAACTCAACTCAAACTAGATATTACAGAACAACAACACAAACACACATGCAAAACATTGACTTTTTCTTTTCCTACATTTAATATCTTGTTCCTGAAAACATGAATTATTTAGGAAATAATATGCAAGAGCATAAGCATACAGCATTCAATCACACATTTCATTCAGTCAAAAGAAATTTGGTGGTTTTTTCATTAGTCTTGCAGAATGTCTTAGTTAAGACTAAAGAGATTTATGATCTTGTAAAGGAAGGAAAATGTTTCAACAGTTCACTTTTACATTACAATTTAAAATTCTGCAAACATGCAGAATATATATTTGGAAAACATTGTTTATTTTATCACTTTTTTAGCCCCAGCACACTTTAGCCATGGTCCAGATGAATATGGACCAGGTGGTGAGTACAGGCATGTAGGGCTACCTCTATTACCTGTGACCCCGGTGGACACTGCTGTGAAGACCACATCAAAACTCAGGCTCTCTACAGAGCCTGTACCGCTGTTCCATGCCCTGTTAGGAGAGAACTGGGTGAATGTTTGCAAGTGCATTGCTAGTAGTTATCACATAAGAAAATGTGGAATATGTAGCAGAAACTTTTACTTAGCCCAACCAGAAAAAAATCTGTCAAGAGCTCAGGTGTCACCATATCCCATGCACTGGGGCTTGTCTGGCCTGTGGCATGAGGATCTCTGGGAGTAAAAGATGGAGTCATTGATTGAACTTCTGTGACTGGATTTGACTTATCTCAGTGATCCTGTAATGCTACCTAATAAAAACCAAAGATGGCATCAATAACGATTAAAATGATGTTGGTAAAAGAAAACATCAAGAGATTGAAAAGACACTCAAACAAATTTTCTTAAGCATTTGAACAAATATTGATGAAATTTAATACAATGATGGTTTGTTGTTGTTTTTTTTTTTTTTTTTTTGTTCCCAAGATGAGAGGCAAATCTTGCAGACCTGCAGGTCTTTTGAGTTTATAGTTATAGAATAAATTATGTTTAAAATTGTG
Source organism: Sitta carolinensis (assembly GCA_032173965.1). NCBI lineage: Eukaryota > Metazoa > Chordata > Aves > Passeriformes > Sittidae > Sitta > Sitta carolinensis. Next base: position 115,042,253 of record CM063284.1, read on the forward strand.
TTCAGCCTATTTGGAAAAAGAATATGATTTTCAAATGAATCACATAGACCAAATAATCTGATAATTCAATGTTTACCAATATCATTCTATCATTCTCTGAATTTTTTTTTATACTTTTTTTTTTTTTTTTTGCTAGAACATACTTCAGTCCTTAGATTAAATAGCCAGGATAATTTGATTAGAAAACAGAATTACAGTCCTCTGAAACAAAATGCATGTGGAGTTTTCCATTAAAAGGAAAACAAGTTCTAAAAATTACAGTCTGACCTATCCCAGTCTTAAAAGTCTTCAGCTACTGGCAGTAGAAAGCATATCAACAGAAAACAGATACACCACTGTTATGTGAAAGGCTACATGTCTTGGTAAGGCACATGCTTTACTGTACATCCTTTTATGTCAGCACCAGTTTTCCAACTTCACCAGCTGGCAGCTTTCACTTTTCATATTAGCAGTATTTCATTAGAATCATAAAATTATCTAATTATTTGGGTTTTAGAGGACATTAAACCTTGTCTAGTTTCAGCCTCTCTGCCACAGGCAAGGACATCTTCCACTAGACCAGGTTGCTCAGATATTCCATCCAGTCCAGCCTTAAACACTCCCAGGGATGGGGCATCCACAGCTTCTCTGGGCAACCAAGGCTGATATTAATAGCTCATGGCTTAGTGAGTAGTTTTGCTTTAGTGTCCTTACATGACTACTTAAAGAAAGCAGTGACAAGTGAAGAAACTTCATAACTTTTTATTCAAGATTCTCATGTTGAAGAAAAGAGAAGAATAAGAGGAAAGTAAACAGAAATGTTCCTCTAAAAGTTCAGTTTTGCCTGGGCTGTTGATGCTGTTTTGTTATACTCTGCAACACTAATACATTGATCTGTCTTCATGTACAGTTTTAGTCTAGAGATGTGTTTATTTTTCTGTTTATAATCTAGAGGACTTAGAGGGTATTTTTCATGATGAAGTGGGGTAAGAAGCATTAAATGGCTCATGCAGGAAAATATATGCTACCTACGTGAGACACATATAGACATTCAAATTTTCAGACATATGTCATAGAGGAAGATGCAGCACTGTTATTTTTTTTCCCTTGGTATTGAATTGATGAGCTTACTTTCTGCTTTTGATACATTCCCACTGTTTTACAGAGCTATGCTTTAAAGGAAATAGTGTCTGGTGGTGGCAGAGTTCCTCACCACTATTCCAAGGCTGAAATCAGTAATGGAGTGTTATTAGGTAAAGGTGACTTGACCCAAAATATCCACCTACACTTGCATCTGTTCTAAGGTCCACTCTATTTTTTTAATTTCTCCAACCTGGAAGTTGGTTGTATCTGTCCCTTTTTTCTAAGGAAGAAAAATTGCATGGCTGGGGCTCTGCTTTCATCTGGGAGGAAATGGAAAAAATGCATTTTCCATCCACGTGCAAGATGTTTTATAGTGTGTAACTGCAGTGATAATCAGTGGTCTGTCAGATCTGTTCGGCACAGAGAGAGAATGGCAGTGAAACTGTGCTACAACTTTTGCAAAAGCAGAAGCCTTTGTAATCTGTGTTTTTTGGCAGAAGATACTCCTGTGAAAATGGAGAGAAAACATTGAGTTGCTGCGCTGAAAAGCTCTCTGTGAGTACAATCAACATCTTGGTTAACTGTTTGCTCTATAACTGAGCATATACACTCATGCTTATTTTGAAAAGTTATGATTCCTTCATGTATGAAAACATTTTTTATATATGAAATGGAGATAAATTTTTTTAGTATCTCCAGCAACATCATCTAATTTATCCTCCATCTGCAGGCCTGAATTTTTAAGATCTGTTCTCAGGACAACCAAAAGTTGCACTATTAAGTTTTCCTAGGATTCATCAGAAAACCTGCACACAGTAATGATGATTACCAGATTTGCATGTACCTAAAAATTTTTTAGTAATGAGATTGCTCCTTCAAGAGAGTAGAAGAACACTTGCAGTTTTCTTGCAGTAGAAGAAAACTTGAGTTTTCCATTGCAAGTTTCATTGGCTCACCAATAGTAAGGGACTTTCAATGTCAGGCTGCAAATCTCCACAATAACAAGGTGACCTGAGCTAGGTAATTGTCTCCTGAAAGCTCTATTAACACTGTCTTTCTATACTTTCCTAATTTTCTTCACATGGTCAAAAAACTTGATTCTAAGTTCAAGTACAATTCAGTCACAGTTTGAGCGCAGTTCAGGACTGAATTTTCTCTCCATGAGAAAGTGCAAGGAGGAAAGTCTTTACTGACCTCACTGATCATTCTCTTTCACTGCAAGCAGGATGAATTAATCTTTTTCTGAAAATTACTTTCCTGTTAAGCTTTTTGTTAGATTCAGAACTATCAACCTTAGCAAACCCTGCACAGGGAAACCTGGTATGTTCCTGGGGTCAGACTGCACGAGGTCTCCATGAGTAGTCAGGCATATTCAAGACATTTCAGCCTCTGTTTTGCATCCATAAGTGATGCTTATCTGTACTCTGGCTGTTTGTCTTGGATTTGGGCATTATGACAGCTGTGACTAGCAAGTACCCAGAAAACAGAGCCCTTTTATGGAGTTTTAGAAGTGGCCTTGCAGCTACAGGAAAAGAACAATTGCTGAATTTGTCTGTACTTCAGGTTTTATTAAATTTTATATTTTTTTTTTTTTACTTTTCTTCTGGAAGAAGCAAACCTTGATTTTAAAGATTCATCAGTAATAAATGCTTCCCATCTATCTCTTTGGTTTTCACACAATGCTCTCTGCTATTGTAATAATCCTATCTCATCACCTCATCCAATTTCTCTTCCTCCCATATAATTATATAATCTTTCTCAATAGTATTGCATATATTTTTATAAATCCTGAAGGCAGTGTTAGAAGCAGTCTAAACTTGACTAAGAGGAGACAGAAATGCTAAGCCATATTTTACGCTGGCAAGAAAGAATCTCTAGAGAGTAAAAAATAATGCAGTGATACAAAAGTGGTCTATAGGGAGAATTTTTATCAGCATGTGGGGGAAGTATCATAAAGAAAAGTATCCTTTCCTAGAAATCTTTTATACATCTTAAGCGTTACAGCACTCTGAAATTTAACTTTTCCAGAATGCCATAAAGCTTTTTATAAGACAGATAAATCTAATTCTGCAAACCTCTGGGTGATTCCCGGTTCAGCACATGACAACAGACATCAAGATAATCTCATGCACCTTTGCCTTGCATTGCATCTCACTGAGGTGGAAGACCTCACTGTAGTGTGCCCCAGCATACCAAGAGGCCAGGGTTGTAGCAGAATTACAGTGATGTAGAAACCATTCTCTCTCAATGCACCTGAAAGGGCTAAACACCTACAAAAACATGCTCAGGGTTGGGGAGTTTTAGATAAAATCACACTGCAGAGTGTTTTTTTCTCTGGGCATGAGAGCAGCAAGAATATTATGACATCCTCTTAGATAAGAAGTCCTTCTTCATTTTAAGTGACATTATGTATTAGCTGGTCCTTTCAAGGACAGGATTTTTAGTAGGATTTTAAATATCTGTCTAACACAAACAATTTGCCTGGCATGAGACCTGGATTACTCAATCATACTGCACAGCATTTCCTTGCAGTTTTTCAAAGGAGAATTTTTGAACCACAGTGGAAGCAAATGCTGTAATGAAGGCTTAAAGGGAATGATCTACTCTTAAGCCAAGGATGAAAGTCTGAAAAAACAGGCAGTATTCAAAAGAAAAAAAAAAGAGAAGATGGTTAAAAAGGAAGTTTTAAACAACTCTTCTGACTACTGGTCAAAGAAAGAGAAGCTGAATCAAAATATGCCATGAGAAATAACATTAGCCTATCTACCACTTTCTATTCTCTGGACATTTGAAAGGAATTTATACTTCATATTTCACATTATCCATTTTATGGATAAATGTCTTTATATTATTAGCACAATTTGAAGTAGCCCTAGTGCAAATTCAGCTTTTTCTCTGTTTCCCAGGTGGCATGTTTTGGGAGAAACAGGAAAAGGAAGGGGACAAATGTAGTTATAAAATGCAATACAAAAGACACGGTCTTTTCTCTTGGACTTACTAATCATCCTAAAGTGTGTCCAGACGTTAGATTATATAACCTCTTTCACATAACAGCAAAATTGTTATAAACCCCCAAAAACTAAGCTTAGAGAGCTACAACAGTAGCACTTTTGCCATATTAAAAAAAAAAAAAAATTAAAAAAATCAAAGAATCTATTTCTGTGGTCTGTGGCAGTGTGCTGCTGGAACCAAATTCGTGTTTGAAAAGTCAAAGAATGACAGAAAAATAGACTTACAGAAGTGTGGGTAATGGACATCCTCAATCTTTTCAATGTTAGATGTATTTTACTAGGTGGCATCACTTTCTAAGAATTCAGGATTCAAAATTAGAGACAGCTAAGATGTAAAGTATCACTAAAAACCAGCCTCCTAGCTCGGTTCCTATTTTAACACAGTAATCTTACATATTCAAATCATGTACATCTGTGATAGCTATGACACTTTAAAAATACTCACATATAGAAATTCTGAAGATCCTTACTTGTCCAATGATCTCTGATGACTCAGTGTAAAACCTTTATTCAAAACCAAACCAAAAACTAAACAAAAAAAGTAAAAAAATAAAATACAAAAAAAGTTTGTCCCATCACTATGTATGAGAGCACATACTTTTATCCATCCACTGTTTGCTTGAGTCATGTTTGTCTGTATGAAATTTCAAGCTATTAAGATCTCATGAACAGATGCTCATGATACAGGGAGCAAACTTTGTCTAGGAACAGTTTAGAAAACTGTGCTCCAAAGTTGTATCTATTTATACCTTTATTTTGGGAGAACACTAATATGATTCGAGTACTTTGAATGATGAGTCATCAGAACACAATGACAGAAGAATTACGTTTCTCAGACAGCACAAATGTTAAGCTCTGACAATTTTAAAGAAATAATAGTATGGTAAGAATGATGTGTTACGTGTGCAGGTAGTTACTTTCATGAAGTCTCATTTAGGATAAGGTTTTGTTGTTTCCTGCACTGAATATCACCACAATTAATGAGGCTTCTGGCAGAGCTGCTTTCTATTGGAGTCTCCAAATCAGGGTTTTTGAAATATATTTCCCCATAGGCCGTAATCAGTGTTATCCTTAATTATTTTATGGTGTTTGGAAGTACCATCATGATAAAATCCCAAGTAATGCATTAGTTAATACTAATTCAATGGGAGTTCATTGCTTCCTATTGCCCTAATTTCTTTTCCCTGGCCATGACTTTCTCAGATGGAAAACATGGAAACAGAGAGGTAATAAGCTCCTAAGCATGCGAGCTATGGAGAGGAGCAAAGACAAAAGGAATAGAACACTCTTGTGTGTTGAATAGGATTTGTCCCTGAGGTTAATTTTGAGTGTTTGAATTCCATGGAAGTGGAAGATCACATTCTCTGTTATGCAGGATGTAGAACTTAGCCCAGATTTTAAGTGCATGCCCATCCACAGAATGGTCAGAAGTACATCTTTCTCCCACCCTCTTGTGTTCTGGCCACAGCCTTGTTCAGAGCTTCATAAGCTCTGAAGATGAACCTTTTGAAAAAAAAAAAAAATAAACCATGAATTCAGAATATGCTGTTTCCTCAAATACATTGGTCAAGTTGCAATAACATGGGAGGCTTGGTGGCTGGAGTTTTGTTAGAAGGGAAATTAGGTGTACTAAACCAAAAGGAGGTTCCTGCCATACTTCTTTTCTACTATTCTTTTCTCATGGAAAGAGAAAAATGTCAAAGTATGATTGGGAGACTGAGGTTGTTAGGGGTAGGTTGTTAGGATGAGGTGAAGGTGAAGCCTGAGCTACATTCACAGTTTGTTTCAGAAAAAGCAAACTCATTACTGAGGTAGGCTAAGAAAGATCATAGACACAGAAAAGCCGAGGTTAGTTGAGGAGATGTTGCAGTGTCTGCAATGTGCACAGAAACATCCCAGCGTCCTGGCCTCAGCAGAGGACAGCAGTAGGTCTCTGCAGAAGGATGTTAAGTTTCTTGTGATATTGCCCTACCTTGCTGCCTCCCAGACCTTGGTGATTTGTACCTCTGTGTAAAAGAATGTGGCACAGAGCTCAGAGCAAGACATTTAACTGCTTGTTCCTGTGACTGGCTTTGTAGCTTGCTCTGAGTTCACAGCAGTCACAGCTGCACAACAAACAGCCTGGAAGTAAAATGGTCTGAAGCTGCTGGGGATATTCCCTGCAACAATCTGAGGACCAGAATGGACAAAATTTCAGTGTGTGAAAGGAGAACAGGAGAAAACGAAAAATGTCATTCCCAAATAATTGTCCTAGGAATTTGTTAAATAAAATGCTTGACTCACCCTAGGAAGCAAGATATGATTTGTTCTGAAAAGTGTGAAATCCAGAAGGAAAACCCCTTCCAGTCTCCATGTCTGGTCAGTGGGTTAATCATAAACAAGAGACAGAACTCAAAGTCTTGCTTTCCGAGCTCCAGTGAGTGGCCCACACTGTGGTCTGTCCCTCTTGCTTCAAAGGAGGGCAAGTGAATAAAACTCAAGAGCTTTGTTATTCCTCAGGAGTGCAAAAAAAAACCTTCCTAGGCTTGCAGCTGAGGAGCAGAGCACTGAAGCATGGATTTAATTATATACAGTAATTATTTGTTTTGACAGTGCAACAAAGACCTGAAAGCGAAGGCTTTATTCAGTCAGTTGAACTATTCAAAAAGTGTTGCTGCATTCACCGAGTTTTATCTTGAAACAAAAAATATTTCTTACTATTACCCCAGTTAAAAAGCCGTTCCAGAGCCTTCACTACCAGGGTAATTTGAAGTTCCTGATACTAACCTATTTGCACTCATGCTTGTCACACATTCATGTGTTGTTGCAGAAAAACTGTTCTTTTACTGGAATAAAGTCTTTTCTTTCCATAATACTGTTCCCCTGGAATGTGTTTAGAGAACTGCCTATTCTAGATTGCTAAACTGGTTTTGCAAATGGCAGATGTCTGCACAGCTGAGCATCCTACCAACCCTTTGTGTTTGTTTGAATTGTTGTTTTCTGAACACAGATGTCCTTTACAACCTGCTTTCTGTCCCAAAGAGACAGGAATCCAGACAGTTTATTTGACTCTCTGTTTATTTTCAGTTCTGCTTTCACCTGTGTGGAGTGATTCTATTGCAGAACAGGAGTGGCTGATGCCCTTTTTAAATAAAAGCTGCAAAGCAAGGGAAAAATACATTGCATGTATGAAAGACATTATTCACAATGTACTGTGTAGTGTCCTATTTATTTCCTGTGTAGTGACAGGACAAGGGGAATGGCTTCGAACTGATAGAGGTTTAGATTAGATATTAGGGAGAAATTCTTCACTGTAAGTGTGGTCAGCCAGTAGATCAAACTGCCAAGAGAAGCTGTGGATGCTCCACCCCTGGAAGTGTTCAAAACTAGATTGGATGGGGCTTTGTGCAACCTGGTCTAGTGGAAGGTGTCCCAGTCCTTGGAAGGGGGGTGTCGAGGTTTTAATTTGAAACTGGGTGGAAACACCAATTTTTGTTCTGGCTTAATTTTGCTAATTTTAAAAGTTCTAATCAAGAGCAAAGCAGGCTTAAGCTTAAAAGTAGTAAGACTTTATTAACTAACACTAAAAGAAAGGAAGAAAACCAACAAGAATGAAGACGGAACTTTCAAAACACTCTTCCTCCCTCCCCACAACCCGTTTTCTTCTTAACCAACAATGTAAAGACAACAACATTCAGAAATCTCAGTCAGTTTTTCCTCTACAAATAGTCTTTCTTTGGTTCATTTAGAGAGAAAAGTATTCTTTGCTAATGCTATGGAAAGCTTTTTACAAGAAAAGAATTCTTGTGGCTTCATTTTTCTCACAAACTGCAAGTGCCCGAGATCTGCCTTTGTGAAGTTTTTCCCATCTTTTACAGTTTTTCTTCACAACTGTGTTTTTGGTCCATATCAGCTTATTGGGGTGCATTTTTAAAGGATGAGCCATTCTAGCATCCTTTCACTCATCTCTGGGAACAGAGGTTTTCCCCTTTTATCCCCAGGGCTGAGGTTTCTCATCAAGCTTCTAACACTGGTGCCTCTGTTCATGATTGTGGCTAGAACGCTACCAACCCCCAAAGCATTCCATGAACTTACTGGGGAAAACCCAAAGTCTGATGTATCAAGTATATCTATACCATAGATTCACAAAAGAATTTTACAGCCTAAGCTTAACACAAATTTTTCAAAATCCCCTCAATCTAAAATCTAACTCTTTTCTTAGCGACTTCAATTTCATGTAGTTGTTCTTAAAAAGTTTCACCTTCCCTCTTTTCTTAGCCTAAGAGAGAATTAGTGATCTTCCAGTACAAAGTTTTGTAACGCTGAGAAAAGAAAAAAAGTCAATTTTGTCCAAGTCTTGTATCAAAAACAAGCTTTGTGACTTTCTGCTGGCCATGTGCTCTTTTTGCCGACTCCATGTGAGCCCTGCCAGCCGCTCTCAGTCTGGAACGGGGCTCAGGGCTGCTCTTGGCTTCGGGGCCGCCTTTAGCACGAACCACGGGGGGCACTGGTGCTGGTGCACCCATGCACAGCTCTCTTTGGTGCCCATCCAGTTGCTGTCCCCATGCTCAGCTCCTTTGGTGCCCATCCAGGTGCTGTCCCCATGCTCAGCTCCTTTGGTGCCCATACAGGTGCTGTCCCCATGCTCAGCTCCTTTGGTGCCCATACAGGTGCTGTCCCCATGCTCAGCTCCTTTGGTGCCCATCCAGGTGCTGTCCCCATGCTCAGCTCCTTTGGTGCCCATACAGGTGCTGTCCCCATGCTCAGCTCCTTTGGTGCCCATCCAGGTGCTGTCCCCATGCTCAGCTCCTTTGGTGCCCATCCAGGTGCTGTCCCCATGCTCAGCTCCTTTGGTGCCCATCCAGGTGCTGTCCCCATGCTCAGCTCCTTTGGTGCCCATCCAGGTGCTGTCCCCATGCTCAGCTCCTGGTGCCCATCCAGGTGCGTGTATGGTGCCCTGATCGACAAGCCTCAGGCCATGCGTGGTTTGGTGTTCCACTGGACAAAGCTCTGCAGGCTGCGGCCCTTTGCCCTCCGGACGGGCCGGGGTTCCTCGGGAGGGCTCGGCAGCGCTCCGCCCAGGAGGGAATCCGGCCGGGCAGAGCGAGCCCGCCCGCACCCGGCCCGCCGCCGCCTCCCCCCACCCTGGGCAGGGCAGAGAGGGCAGAGGTGTGTGCTCTGACAGCCGGGAGGAAAGAGACCTGCCCGGGCTTCGTTCAAAGGGAATAAGAACTAGAAAATGCTTTCCCATTGATCCAATAAAATGCCAATCTCAAACCTAGTCAGCTCACTTCCATGGGCTGATCAAACCAGGACAGGGGGTTACAAAATAGATGATCTTTAAGGTCTCTTCCAACCAATGCCATTCTATGATTCTATGATACTGTACAGCTTAACCTGCTATATTTCCAGGACTTACACTGAGCACAGGAAGAGCTGGGGGTTTCTGTTGGTCTTTTTCATAAGCATTAAATAATTCTTTTCCTCTCTCTCATTTGTTTGGTTGGGTTTTTTTGCTTGTTTTAGAAAACTAGCACAAAAGTTAAGTAACTAAAAGTTATGTTGCTGTTGCTCATATTTCAGAAGAAATAAATCAATCTTTTAAAAATTTTAATTGAAAGCAAAGTACTGAAAAAGCAAGGCCTTGATTGCATCAATGTATATCCATTCCCGCTGTAACAGTGTCTGTGGAGTTTACTGAAGGCTTGTCTTCTGCTGACTCTGTATTTTACAGTGCATCCTTCTGTTCTGGCCTCTTTCTTTCTCCTGACATATTCTGCCTTTCCATCTCTCATACTCTGATCTCTCCCTTATCACAGTGTGCCTTTCCCTATCCTTTCCTGACTGCAGCTTCTAAGAAAGCTAAGGAATTTTAGCTGAAATCCTGTAGCACAGCTGCCCCAGTAAAGAAGGTCGCTCTTACTTAAGTCCAAGGAAGAAGAGTCTATAATATCCTAAAATAATTAATCCCAGAATTTTTCCACTGTAGCTTCAAGGTGTCACCCTCAGACTTCTGTTTTTCTGAAATTCAGAAAATTTCTTTCTCTCAATTGTCAACTCTTTGGGGGCCAATACTGTTAAACAGTGTGTGCAACAGCTTTACACGGTGTACACAGTCAAGGAGAGTCAGATGAGTATATTTCAGCATGTGTCCAGTGAACTCCTCTGTTGTGCAACCACTTTCTCACAAGCATCTGCTACAAGCAAATCACCCTCCATTCATTTCCTAGCTGGAATAACAGTAAATTTGCCCATGTTGTCAGAAATAGAAACATCAGCCTGTTCCCATAAGATTTCATAGACTTGTGTGTTTGCTTATAATCCACTGTCTTAATTCCCAGTTGTTGTCAAAATATTTGAAATCAATTATTACCACCAGGTCTTATCCTTTAGTAGTACATCAGTGTTCATGAAGATACTCTCAGGCAGAACTGATTTTTCTGGGTTTTTTTTTTACCTTTTGATTTTCTAGGAGCCACTTATGTCCTGTGCTCAGCTGCATGCCAAGGCATAAAGTCTCATGGAAATTTCCAAAAGGATAAAAGAAAATCCTCTTATAAATCCATTGACAAATAAAGTGTAGATAATTTTATGTTTTGTGTAGTGGAAAGAAGAAATTGTTGGTTTCATTCAGCCATGGTGATTAGTCAGCAAGTATCTCTACAATGCAAACACCTAAGTGGAACAGAAATGCCCATTCTGATTAAAGTATGAATATCCAGATGTAGTGTTTTTACCATTAAATGCAACATGTGTTTAACAATTTCCCAGAAAAGCAAAACCAATGGAGTAAATGATTTTTGTGAGAGGCTTTTCCTGAAGCTTAGTAGTAGTTTAACAGTATTCTAATGAAGGTTCACCTTAGCAGAGACACCAAATGTGTGAGTGATGTTATCTCCCCTGCAATGAGAAAGTAAAACAAAAAAGGTCTGAATTGATCTCCTATAAGAATTCTAAAGTTAACATGAACATTTTGTGATGTGTGTATTAAAAGCCACACAGGAATCATTACTGCTTCATAATGAGGGACTTAGAACAAGACATTTTGTGGCATATTTACCACTGAAAAAAATTCTCATCACAGTAGTTGAAGAGCAAATTGGCAAACATTATAACTGGATTCTTTTGATTTGAATCCTGTTCTTATATGATTTCTGATCATACAAACAGATCTGTTAAAAAGTAGCACTCAAGAACATGGCAATTATTTGGGAGTCAAAACCTTGGTCAGGCAAACTTGGGACTTGCAAGTAAATGCTTTTCCTGAGCATTGAGAATAACTCAAAATTTCTCATCATGTAATGAGCTTCTGCAGCTCGTCAATATATTAGCAAATGCATTATGTATTTCTATATTTATACTGACAAATACATTAATCTGCTTATCCTATGCTTAAAATCTCCTGTATGTAATGAGTTTGTGTAGCTGTGGCCCTACAAGCAGTTTCACAGAGCTCCACTCTGTACTTTGCATGGTGATTTTATCCAGAATCTGCAAAAACTCTTGTCAGAGAAAGGTGTACAGGAAGCACCATCAGGCTGGTGGTTATCTTTCAGCTGCAGTCAGAATTGAACTAATTTCTGTTGTTGCTATAAATATCTTTGAAAATCTTATTTTCACTGGAGTATTATTTGTCTGGAAAAGGACAAGGATGATGCAGTTGGATTGTTTGCTCCAGTGGGAATACAATAGTTTAGTGGGAATGTAACTGGCAAATTTAATTTTTCTATTGCATTCGAATATTTATTCCTTTCCCATATTTTATCTAACTTCATCAGCTCAAACTCCCTGCTTCACTGTGGTTCAAATAAATCTCCAATTCTCCAACAAAAATTGACTCTTTACAGTGGTTCTTTAAATTGGCACCTTACCTGAGCTAAACACTTGGCAGCAAATGCAAAAAAGAAGGTGTATACATATATGAATTCTTCCCATCACCTCTTTACATCCAAATACTATCTGCTGATGAATAGAAGTTCCTGCAACCAGGCTCAACCCATGCCGAGGGTGATGGTTTCTTCATCAGAAGTTGGGGAGCACAGTCCCAATGTCCTCCCACACTTCTGACAACAGGACAGTGGTTTCTACTGTAACTGAGCCAGGCTCTGAGCCTGGAAATGTTCATACACACCCTGGTGTATTGCACATCACCTGTCAGCTTTCCATCCCTTCAGTTGAAGCATTTCCTTGGAAAATTGTTATTTGTAATCGAATTGTGGCTTACACTCCATTTTATTTTTGTGTGTCTACAGAAGTAGTGCTGAAATTGAATTTTCATGCCTTACTATGCATGCCTAAATAGACTTAACTTGGCGAAAATACACCAAATTAAAAAACTATAAAGTAATTGAATAGTCAAATACAGCAATTACTTCAGATGTAGAAATTGCAGCCTTGAGTAGATGACCTTGCAAGTTACATCTGTGTACAGCTCTATGTGGTTGGAACCATGAGCTCAAGAGAGATTGTAGCACAGACAATGAATTTTTTTTCAAACTGCAGGAGAAAATCTCTGCGAGACACTTGTGACCTTCTTATTTACTAGCAGCTTTTATTTAAATTTGTAAAGAGGAAAGGTGAATATTTACTGAACCCAGATGAAACCAGATATAAATTACCATCCAGGAAAGCTTGTCCACTGCTTCTCTCAAATTTAGCAAATAGAAAATGATTCTCCATTGAGCTTTTCTTCAAAAATATCTTCACAAAAATTATAACAATCTTATCTGTATGCTTGTTTTTGAAATATTTTATGCATTTTCAAACCCCAGTTATTGAAAATGTCTTTCATTAGTGACCATGTTACATATATTTCAGTTCAATTTTCAAATTTCAGAGTTGATGTCTGCAACCTCAGCTCTCACAGGGCCTTCTGAGGTCTGTTGATTTCATTTACTCAAATTAATGGGACCTCTGAAATACTGGGAAATTGATGGAGGTGTGGAATAGAAAAGCAAGGGTAACATATTAAGGAAAATATTGAATATATATATGTGTTTTAATCCTAGATACTATTTAATTAGTTTATGCTGCTCAAGTATCAAATTTGTAGCCAAAAATCTTAGAAAATTCCCTGTATTTTCATCTTTCTTTTCTGTCTTTCTCTCTTCTCTCTTCTTTCTCCCTCCCTCCCTCCCTCCCTCCCTCCCTCTGTTCTGATGCTTCCTTCCTTCTGACACGTCCTTCCTTCCTTCCCAAAAATAAATTTAACTGAATTTTTTTAGCAATGTTTTTATTTCAAGGGATAACTTCCTTTGAAAATTAGAAACTCTTTAGCAGACAAACGGTCACAACTTGCCATCATTGGGACTTAATAAGTTCAAAAGACTAATCAAATTTCTATGTAGGAAAGACAGTGCTGGTGTCATGTTCTTTTAAGCTGATAGATTTTGGTATGCACTTTTCAGAAACATGAAGATTATCTTGCTTTTTCCTTAATTTTTAAGATCACTATATTAGTTTAAATGAAAGTCTTGTTCAACCCTTTCATATTCATGACTTGTGCCTTGATAGCATTTAAAAGTAAAATTTCAATTGCTATTTTTATTTTAAAGTACTTTCCCCATTAACTCATTAGAAAATATTTAATTTCTGCCTAATGAAAACACACTTGAAGGTCGAAGCACAAACAAGCCCTTGCAGGGTTGAAATCCTGCCATCTCTCCTCGCTCCTGACAGCATTAAGCAAGGGACAAAAGGCAAATGTTAATAATGGAGTGTCAGTCTTAATGTTTGTCACTAATGTTGAATGCCCTTGCTCTTCTGTGCGCTTTTATCAGTGCCCTTACATTCCTTTAAAACATTCTCTAGGAGAAAAACCTGTAAGAGGAAAACAACGCCATGTCAGCAAACAGTGTGATTATTTTGAGTTCGTTATGAAGATTCTGAGGATCTCTTCAGATGTTGAATCAAGCTCCAAAGTTGCAATCATCTCTCCTGGATGAACTCCTCCCTGATTTTAGACTGCTCCTTGAGGGATCTGACACAAAAAAGAACATCACCAAAGGAAACAGTTTCAGGAATTTATGGCGTATATGTTTTCCTAGAAACTATCAGAGATACTCTCTGTATCACTGGATGTTTTCATAGGAAAGGCCCTACTTATTTTCCTGCAAGTCAGAAGAGCTGGTCCAACAGCATTCAGTCCACTCCCACTGATGGCTTATTTTCATTTTCTGTTTGAAATGTCACCATCAAGTAAGCAAAATATGACTAACAAGCAGTAGTGGGGATGAGTTAGTCACATCATTAGTAACCTGGTCATGTCACTAACCTGGTCATGTCACTTAACTGGTCACCTCAGCTGCAGTTGCCATCAGGTCTCAGATTCTGGCTACCAGAAGTGTCCCAGGAGCACCAGGAGCAGAGAGTATGTTTTTTTTTTTTACTCTGAGCCACTGCTTCAGGTCTTCACCTTCCCTCATCTGTGATGAGCCAGTTGTTTCAGCCCAATCTTGCTTCCACATCTTCTTCACTCCAAATTAAATCCATTGGCCAGGGAGGGTGGGAACACTCTGCTGCTCAGTGAGATCCTCCAAGAAAATGGTCTGGCCTGAATTAGGCCTTCAGAGACTTTGGCACTTGGGATAGGGACCAAGATTACACTGCCCATATTTCTCTATTCAGTGCCAAACTAGAAGTCAAGTAAGTTAGTCTCTTCTGAGCCTGTTAGGAATGGTCCAGCAGAAAGAATGCTGTTGAAAGGGGGTATCCAGACAAGCCCAGAATTTCTTCCATCCTATAAATTGTCTACAAAACATTCATGTTACGATATAAGCAGCCTCAGCCAAAAATGTTTTATGCAAAGAGAAATTTTACTCATGGAAATGGTAGAGCTAATGGAGACAAACTGAAGTTTTAAAGTGTGACATAGTACAGTATATCATTGTACTACCTTGGAATATGGTAGGGATTTAGGGTTTTTTGCTGCTACTGTCACTGCAACTTTGATGAGCTGTGTGCAGTTTTTATTTGTTGATTTGTTTTTTTCATTGTGTTTACCATAGCAGATTATTTTTATTTATTGTTTGTAATGTACTTCTTCAATCTGTCTTCATAAGATTAATAGAAATAAGTTGACCTATAAATAACACACAGTAGAAGAAAGGAAAACATTTTCCTTAAAATTCAAAATACAGCAGTTTGTTTCTTAACCTGCAGCAGGCTTTTGAAGTGAGAAATGATTAGTGTAGACTACAGTACATTACAGTTTGAGTGAAAATTCTGTGAGATTAAATGAACTTGTGGGAGAAGAATGAGTGCACAGTTGTCGAACAAGCCTGTGCAGTCTGGATGTAAATGGGCCAGAGATGAACACAGGCATGGACTCTGCTTCAAACAAGGATCAGAACATCCCAGGCCATGTTCTGTCACTATTCTGACATGCTGGTTATCTCAGGAAATTTTCTGTCACTAAAAATCCCCGGGATGCAGCTGTGGGGCTTTCCCACCATAAGTGACATCTGTGTTTGTTGGGGCACACAGAAGGAGCTGTGGGAGCTCACACACACGTAGGAGGGCTCACCATGAGTCTTAGCAAGCTTTGTCCTGTGAGAGCAGCAGCAGTCTGTGCAGCTGAGGTTCTGATGTGAGTACTGATCTCTGTGGGAGACTTTTTACCTCAATGTAGTAAAACTAAAGTAGAACTGAAAAGCTAAGAATAAAAGAAGAAGAAAAGTCCATACTCAACCCTTATTATTGGTAGAGATGAATCCTGAGCACTGCGATGATTTTGGAATCAGAAAGAGATGGATGGGGCCTTTAGTGTTTTCAAAAGAACTTACAGTTCCTGCTGCTAAATTGCTGAGTAAGATGAATTTACTCACAGATTTTGGTAATTTTTTTGCATAGTGTCTGGGTTTGAATGACAGGTGTCTGTTAAGGAAGGCAGAAGCCTCTCTTGGAATGGAGAATGTAACCCCCCTCCCTCTGAATTATAATTTTGAAATTAAGGGGCTCTCAGGCAAAGATATGGGGACAGGAATAACAGTTCTTTATTAGGAGAATTAAAATAAAAATGCAATAATACAAATAAACTAACCCCACTGACAAAGTCAGAATACAACCTGACACTCTGTGGGTCAGAGTGTTGGTAGCAGTCTGATTAAATGGTGGCAGCAATCCTCCTGGAGTGACAGATGTGGTTCTGTTGAAGCAATGATCCTGTAGAAAGATGCAGATTTCCTCTGAAGGTCAAGTGGAGCTCTAGATGGGCCTGGTATTCCTCTGAGAATCCAGTGGAGAAAAGGCTGGCTTGTGTTCCAAATGTCACATTTTTATCCAGGTAGGAAATGCTTGGCTCCTCCCCCTGGATGAAGCATCTCTCAATGGGATGATGTAAGTTTATCAGTCATGCAGTGAGACTCAATGGCCCATTAGCAGAAGACATCTCCCTGGAGGGAGGATGGGTTGTGGAAGACATAAAAAAAACTTCCTCACCTGTTGTTTTTTTTAAATAACTGTCCCATTAACAGAGGATTACTCCACCCCCACCTCCCGCTCGGTTTCAACAGATGGTGATAGAATACATGCTTCTGGTCACAGCTTGCACTGCAACCCAAGACACATAGCTATTTAGTCTTCTGAACCAGTAATTTAGGTACTTCTGTTCAGCAATTTCCACTAACAGAGGAGGGAAGCGGAATAAAATTGAACTGGCAGAACTTTTATTTGGTTAATAATTTTAAACTCCCAAGATTCAGCCTCAAAATCTGTTCTCATTTTACTAGGGTTTTGTGATCTCAAACTTTTGATCAACAGGATAAATTTTTTTGTTTCATCTTACTTAATATTCAAACTACTGTGAACCAATTTTGACATCAAAGACATATTAACCACCTCAGGCTTCATTGTCCTCCATGTTGCAATCACACTTGTTTTAAGTTGTCCTGACCTGGAGATCAATTTATTTAACATTTGATTGTGAAGCATTGTTCTAAGTTTTAATGACATATATTTGTTTTTTGCTTCAGCAGCACTTTTATGACAAGACATCATTCTGGCTGTTTTCCTTCATGACCAGAAAAGCAGTTACAGGCAGCACCACTAATTGTCATACCTCACATTGTCTGAACACCCTGTGGAGGACAGCTTAGCTCATTATTATTTTACTGTGATTTCTGTGCTTTAGATCTCTTTCTCATTTTATATGCTAGCGCTTCGAAATTAACTAAGTGCTTAAATGTTTTAAGGCATCTTTAACAGCCAAAGTTTTTAAAAACAAAGTCCTAAAGTAATTTAAAATATATTGAAAATCAGGGGCGTTTCATTATGTGACTTCCTGCAAGTCCACTGAAATCATGGTAGATGACTAATGACTCCAACTGCGTCCTGATAATGTCATATCTCTAGAACAAAATTGGTCGTAATGGTACAGGCAAGCACCAGTATTCTGAGAGGACCTTGTAAAACTTCCACTGATTACCGTGTAAGTGTCTATCAGCCTGTCAAAACTTGGGAACCAAGAAAGTTTGTAAAACCGCATCTGATTAAAAAATGAGGGGAAAAAAGGTGAAAACTCTGACAGAACTAGTTAGAGATAGCACTGAGATATCTCTGAGTATGAATAATTTATTTTTGCAGGCATGGGGATTTTAAAGAACATAGTTTAGAGGTTCACCATCACTTTGCTGCAATGGAAACATTGAGCGATTAGTGTTCAAATAAAGTCATCATCAAAACAATACTGTTTAGCAGATTTACATCAGAAAAATGTTGATTATGTATGCACTGTAAATATAAAAAATTGGGAGAGAGGTATATATTATACTTTTATTAGATAGAGAAAAGGTTTCTGTCTCAAAGTTGTGACTCCTGAAACTCAGAAGAGCAAAATTTGGATCAGTGTGGGAAGAGGTCTTCTATTTAGCTGGTTTATTTTATTCAGTAAGTTTATTCACCAGAAAGTATACTTTTGGATGATCAGAAGTATTCATGAACATTAAAGAAATTCCCAAACAATGTTAAAATATATACTACGAAGAGGGAACAAAGTAATGTCAGAAATTAGTACATCTATTTTCTGACATAAATATTTTGAGATTTCATTTTAAAGTTTTCATTGCATAGGTCAGTATTCAAAAATAGTTAGATCTATAAGAGCTAAAAAAATTACAAATAAATATTTTATTTGGTATTTTAAAATTGAGATTTTCTCAAATTTTTCAGGGAAATCTCTGTGATTTTTATCTTAGATTAGTTAACCACTGGCTCTGTTTTCAGTAATTCTAATAACTAAGTTAAAATCTGATAATGTCACAATCACATATCCCTGGAAATGTAAATACATGAAAGATTTTAACTTTCCTATTTGCTTTTACTCCATTGTAGAGAAGTGATTTGTTTATAATGTCAACAAAATTAATATATTATTTTTCAATAATTGATAGGCTAATTTTTTCTAAGGGTTACACTCATAGGGATTTTACTAAGGCTTAGAAGATACAGATAATATTTTAAGAAGTTCTAAAGTGTTTTAAAAATGCTTTCTTTTTGATTTCAGCACAGAGTTACATGAGAATTATTTTCTCGATTTCAGCTGTCATTAACGAATCAGCCAAATGAGTACTGGATGGTACAACTACAACATAGTATGAGATAATAACCCTATTTGGGCTATCACACATATGATATTCAGCAAAATATAAAAAAATTGTCCAGAATATATTTCTGAGTGGTGTGCCCTTTCATTACCCTGTATATCATCTGTGATTTCTGCAGAGTAAATACAGTCTGCCTCAAATGGACTATATTACTATTTTTCATGACAAGTAATACTGTGTGTGACATTACTATAAATTAAATTTAACATGGAGTAAGAGATGCTCAACTTAAAATATCACAAAACTAATTTACAAATATAACTTAAATTAATTTAAAATATTAGAAATAGCTCTTCAAAGAGGGTAATAATTTACCTAGAGAGGTTTGTGTAGAAGAGATCATACACTCCAAAGAGAACATTTCCCAGAATTACATTAAAATAATAATTATACTGCAACTAGATAAAAGACAGATAAACCCCATTTTTATAAGAAGTAGATAAAACTGATTTTTGATTATTTGAAACATTTCCATTAAACATTTTTTATTTTCTTTACTTCCAAAATAGATGACATAGTAAAATTACCCCACAATATTTCTAGATGCATTTCTAGTCCAGAGTTATTCAGCTATCCACATTCCTGAATATTGAATAGAGCTAAAACCTAGTAAGCTTCTGCCACTTGTTTGCTACTAATGACTAATACTTCTGACTTTCCCCTCTGGAGAGCAGATACAAAGGCTACTGCACTGTGAATCATCTCTTTGGGATTATAAGAAAATGGACCAAATTTTTTCAGAAGAAAATATCTTCAAAGAACTCTTCATGACTTTCTTCTATTCACAGAGAAAATAAACAATCTTCACCTTCCAAGAGCTGCCAGCACAATGAGTTACTGGACTACTCCAGAGCCCATACTGAAGAATACAGTACATTGTGAAGGTTTTCATAGTTTGCAACTACGCCAAGAAGCTTTTATTTTCCTTCTCAATATACTGTGGTGGGTTGACCCTGGCTGGATGCCAGGTGCCCATCAAAGCCATTTTATCACTCCCTTCCACAGCTGAACAAGGGAGAGAAAAAATAATAAAAAGTACATGGGTTGAAATAAGGACAGGTAGAGATCACTCAGCATTTACCATCATGGGCAAAACAGACTTGATTTGGGGAAATTAATTTAATTAATTACCAATTAATTCAGACTAGGAAGAATGAGAATTAAAAATTAAGTCATAAATTACATTCTCCCTACTCCTCCCTTCTTCCCAGGCTCAACTTCATCCCTCTTTTTCTCCTCTCCCCAGTGGCAAAAGGGCTGGGGAATGGGACCTGCAGTCACTTCATTGCACAGTGCCTCTGCCTCTCCTTGTTACTCATGGGGAGGACTCCTCACAGTCTTCCCCTGCTCCAGTGTGGAATCCCTCCACAGACTTCTCCAACATAAGTCCTACCCATGGGGTGCAGCTCTTCAGTGACTTCTGCAGCTTGGTTCCTTTCCTTGCAGTGCAGTCCTTCAGGAAGAAGCTGCTTCAGGACATTTTCCCGGTGGGATTGCAGCTCCTGCCAGCAAATCTCCTCCATCATGGGTTCCTCTCCCCATGGAGCCACTGGTCCTGCCAGAAGCCTGCTCCAGCACAGATTCTTGACAGGATCACCATCTCCTTCAGTCGCACCCAGTCGTTCCGGTGTGGGGTCTCCTACAGGCTCCAGGTGGATCTCTGCATCCCCACGGTCTCCCATGGGCTGCAGGGTGACAGATGCCTTGTCACGATCTTCACCAAGGGCTGGATTTTAGAGTTTGTGAAGTGGTCAGTGCAAGCTTTGCAAGGGAAAGAAAAAACTTTGAAAGTAAAATGGATGCAATTAACTGTGAGACACCACTCTTCATTGTTTCCAGTTAATCTCATAAAAGACTAAATCAGAGAGAACTGTTTCTCTCCTTATTTGTACCATTTTATTTAATCATGATTCAAGCAAATCAATGTTATTCCATTAATATTTAGTTTCCACAGAAAACTATGTGACTTACCTAATGGTTTAATTTTAAAGCGTACAGAACAATTTGCATTGAACATCAGTGTGGTAATGTTCAGAAACAGCTTTCATTTTTTGAAAATCTAACTTGTGTCTAAACAATCCAGACCATTTTATCCCAAGTAAAATTTTCTGAGCAGAAGTCTAACATGTGCCTTATATTCATACCCTTAGATAAAAGGACTCCTTCTTCTTAAAGATGTCCTGAGAAATTAGATATGCCCAGAAAAGTTTAAACTTTTTGTGTCATATCAGAACTTCATACCACGTTGTTGTTTATAATATGTGTTTTGAGTGATATATTTCAAAATGGAGTTCAACAAGAGAAGCCTAACTAAATATGATACATATGCCCAGTATAATTTGCTTAATAATTCACAGAAAATAATTTCATTAATACTATATGAGCAACATTTTTTACAAAGCACTTAGAGGATGAAACATAAAGCCTTGTAAGCAAGGATTCTCTTTACAATTATTGTATCAGGTAAAGCAGCATTAGATCTTCATTGGGAGATTTCTCTTGAATTTTTAGCATTATATGAGCCATGTACAAAGTAGACTGCATAACTTTATAAGGGTTGGTAGTAATGATGACAGATTTTTATGCATCACAGCAGAATATTGATCAGGTTTCTGCAGCCACATGAAAAATCTAACTACTTGAGAGACCAAGTGTAGAAATTGAAATTAAATAGGATGAATAAACAGAAAAAAAACCTAGGACTATTGTGCTAGAGAAGAACTTGAGAGTATTCAGAAGGCCTTGCATAATTTCTCTCCTCCAAGTACAGATTTAGTTTGGGAACTACAGAGAGATACTAAAGCAAAAGCATGATATTTTCTTTCTGAAGAACTTTATTTTTTTCTGAATAACCATTTGTTGAACATAGTAGGGGAAATGTCATTATGTTGCACTCTTTATGTTAAAACATTTGAAAATGATGAAATCTGTCTTAATGAAATTAGAGTTTCTACTCAACCAACATAGCATCAAAACATTTTCTGAGGAATATAGTGTGAAAAATGCATGCAAAATAAATATTCCCCAAAGTTGTGGGGCATTTTGAAGACAGCAGAACATAATTCTCAAAAAAATCTCATGGTCTTTTTTTTTTTTTCTCTGAAAGGGGGAAGAAATGAAAATGTGCTCCTTTCTTTGAGCAGCAATTAAATGTTGGGGCAGGGTGCCTGGATTCTCTTTTTGAACAAAGGGGTGTTCAGGTCTGTGAACATAATACCTGGCATATGAAACTATTTATCCTTCAAACAATAAAAGGTATTAAAAGAAATAACTGTGTGGGCTGAAGGTAAAGCAAGGTTTCTGACTGACATGTAACTTACTGATGAGAGGGCTCACTCTGCACCCCGTGGAGTCCCTCCTTGACAGTCACTGGCCACATCCTGACACATTGTCCTTGCCTATACCAAAGAGGAACAACTTCAGGGTGTGCACACTAAGATGTCTGGTGGTATCATAAGTACGTTCATATTGTAAAGTGTACAAACACCACCTGCTTTACAATGACTCAAGGTGATCCCAGATGAATGTCAGGGCCACAAAACCACCAGTGTGGTGGAATGGAAAACAGAGAAAATGGGTTGGGTTTCAGCTATGATTTCCATAGATACATGTCTACATCATTACTCAATATCTGTTTTAACAGGGAACACTTTACACATTCCAGTATGATGTAATGTTTTACCTTTAGTTTTCCAAGGTTCTTGTTACTTCTATGAACTAAATAAAGACAAATTTAAAACAGAATTCTGAGCTGAATAGAATCCCCTGTCCTATTTAAGAGAAAAAGAAGAAAATAAGCATATTGGAGATAAAATTATCCTGTAGTGAGACATTATGTTTTCTCATGCATAAGCTTGGAGTTCATGTTGTGTACTTCTCTCCTAATAACCTCTGTGGACCTGGGCTCACATGTGGAAGCTGGAAGACAGAAGTAGTTCAAATCTATGATTGCTACTTCTCCTCTGGGATGGCTGTTCCTGTAGGAGGTTGTATAAAGTAAACTGACACTGGTTTTGGTTTGTTTTGCATCCATGTCTATGACCTGATGGCTCTGGAGCTGACAGACCTCCTGTTGAGCCATGACTGCCTTAGGGTGGCAGCTCCTCCCAGAGGGGAGCTGGACAGGCAGGTTGAAAAAGCTGCTGTGTCACCTGGCCCAGTTTAATCCCCACTATTTTCAAGAAGATATAATAGTGTCACTCTGCACTGCCTCCTTAGTTGGACAAAGTCATGTTGACTTTAGCCAAACTCTTGCAGGCAAAACGGCTATCATGTTCATCTGAAACAGGTTGAATGTTGAATGCTGAAGCTTAAGGATGGTTGGAAAAAATGAATATTATCACTGACAGAGAGCAAAGAACAATTGAGAGCTGAAATAGTGTGCTGTCTGACAGGCTGCAACTAGCAGAAAATGGAACTTCTTTGCATCACTTCTCTTCATTAATTCTCACAATACAGATCATGCATTTTCATGAGAAGCAAGTGCCTATGCAGATAAATGTCTTCCAAGAGTGCAACTGGGATGAAAGAACCCATTTTGAACTCATATATGAGTAACCTTTGGAAACTACTAACTGTAATACAATATTGCAATGTTTGGAAGTTATATATGGATTTTCTATTGCATCTTGTTTCTTCACCAACTTCTTCACTCATATGGAAAAACAGATCAAGAACAGAGCAAGACATTCCTCATTTTAATATGAACCCTTGACCATTATGTTCAAAACTACAGCAAACTTCACTTCTTAGCATATTTTATTTGTACTGTATTGAATTTTGAGGTTGAGCTGTGGAATTTATTCACTTATGTTTGTCACATCAACCTTCTGCCCATTTCTTTGAAAATGTATTCCCATGTTCACATAGAAATCATTTTAGTTTGTGGCATAGTACAGAGTATTCAAATCGCTTGGATTTGTGGATGAGATGCAAACATGGGAAACAGAAACTGTCAACCTACATACACAGAAAACAACAAAACTTTCTCTCAACTAAAATAATTTAATAAACCTACCTTAAGTTTAAAACAAAGTTCATGAACATTCCATCACATCCTGACAGCTGTTTCTCAAAAGGAAGGGATAAAACTTGCTTTCAAAATACTCCCACAAGTTTGAGAAAAATTGCCAGCTCCTGCTCTGCCCCTCACTGTGGACACAGACCCTTAACTGCAACTGTGAACTCGAAGTGGATAATTTTCCATGTTTGAACACATAAAGTCCATTCCCAAGATGAGTCCATTTATTGTTGGCAAATTCAACAATGAAAGGAATGAATGAGGAAAGGAATAAGGATTAAAAATTTATTTTATTGATCCTGGTATTGATCAAAGAGATTGTCAGCATAATTTAAGGAAACCTATTTGAATCTTCCCTTATGCTCAATCATCATTAGTCGTGCAAATTTTCTTTCCAAATGTCTTTACTGGTGATGAAGTTGGGCCTAAAAATCATCCCATGCAAAAGGTCATTGAATACAATGAATGAACTTCAAAGCAGTAATATGCTGGACACACAAAAAAAAATTCCATTATCCTTTCCTAGCCTCTCAGATTTTTCCTCTTATTATGCTTTTTCTCATTATAAAGATGGTGTAAATGCAGGACAGTGTGAGGGCTGCTTTCCCAGCCTGTTTTAGTCAGAGGACTCACAACTACTGAGATGAAGCTTTTCCACAAAGATTTAATAAAATCAGTGACAAAGAATAGAAACAAGTAATGTCATTAATAGAGACTAATAAGACTGCTGTTCTTAACTAATAAGATTTTAAGATTGTGTAAGGATACATAGTAAGAGGGTAAATAAGACAAGCCAGGATTGTTAGTTATTACATCAGGTTGCAATAAAGTCTTCTCCAGGCTGAACAGCCCCAGCACTCATACTTTCCTCAAAGGAGAGGCTAGTTCCAGCAAACTGGCTATTTGAAGGGTATCATCATGATTATTGCTCTAGGACAAAGCTTTGTCTTCTCTTTATTCTTTGATAATAAAAGGAGCCCAAGTGCATTGCACTGATATTTGCTGCTGCTCAGGACTTTCTCTGTTGGAAACAGAACAAATTGGCACTTCCAAGAAAACTTGTGGATTCTGCATCCAAATGATATGTGCTTACTCAATAAAAAATAAGACCAAGAAAAGGAAAGCAATTTCTAGAATTTAGTTTTGCTTCTTTCTGATTTGAGAGCTTCAAAATCTGCTCCTTGAAATAATAGAAGAGAGCAGTATTTTATTTTCCAGCTCTCAAATGATTAGAATTATGTGTCTGCTTCCAAGAAACGTTGGGTCCATAGGAATACACCCAGCCTCCATGGATATCCCTGTGGAATATCATGGTGCATTTACTTCAGAAAGATTCAGAGAAGGTTTTAACTTAATGCTGCAACAGCTCTGATATGCATAAGGTGGTGGGATGCAAAATAACTCCAGCCATGCCCAGAATGTGGGTGTTGTGAATCCACAGGAGGGAATCCTGACATGCCAAAAATATGCGAGGTGACCAGAGGGTCAGTAGAGACCATTCTGTGCCATAAAGTAACATGATGAGAGCTAGTAGTAAAGACACCAGCTGTGTGAGCTTGCCTTGGATACAGTCACCTTTTTGTTCTTAATTTTTCACATTTATGCTCCTCATTTGTCTGTCTTCAAGTTTAGGATAATATGTGTGTGTGTATGTATGTATGTGTATATATGTATATATGTATATATGCATATATGTGCACATATGTATATGTAGAAACAGGCCTTGTTGATGCTAGTTCTTAATCTCTGACAGAATCTGGAATGTTTTTCCCAAAAGTCTTGTTCCCTGGTAAGTGCCCATGTCCCTAAGCACATTGATCCTCTAACAAGCTGAAAAATATCACCCAGGGAAGGAGGGCAGACTGATGAAGCAGGGCTGCCATACTGCTGGAGATCAGGCAGGAGAAACACTATTAATGTAAATTCAACCTTTACATTCAAGCAATTCTTTGGACCATCTATGAGTCAAGATTTCACTCAGATCTGATCTTTTCTAAAGTCTCAACTAGACCTGACTGAGCTGAGTCGTAAATTGTTCTGCGTTTCTTCAGCTAAAATTGACCTGCTCTTCTCTACTTCATTTGTGTCTTTGTAATTAAATCACTCTATCTGAGTTCTCTGTGCTCTGTGAAGCCTTTTGTATCTGGGCTTCAGTAATTCTTTTTCTAGCACCTCTTAATGCATATTTCCTGCCAGAGCACTTTACTGCAAGATGTCTGGGAATAATTGGGTACAAAATAATATGAGTTCCATAGAAAAGTCTGTGCGAAGGCAAAAGACATGTTGTAGTACTTAAATGACCAAAATTATTGACCTAATAAACCACTAATGACATAGGAAGAACAAAAAAAAAAACAAAACAAAACAAAACAAAACAAAAAAAAAAAAAAAAAAACAAAAAACCTGTAATCCACTTGAAAGCTCTCTTTTTTCCACCCACTGTTTTGAGATGTACATCTTTCCACACTTCTGAGCTGTTCTTTCATTCAGGACTGACTAAACATAGTATGATTAGCTCCTTTCAGCTCAGAGGATATGTATTTAACATCCTCTCATAGGAAAGCAAATAATAAGCAACTTGGACTTTCCAACATTAGCCAGAGAGCACAGAACATGGTTTGCAAGTGCTACTGAGATTGAAAAAGAATGTAATTTCCAAATGCTCATTTTGGCTTTGCAATTGAAAGAAGATTTTTTGTTATGTTATTTAGTGACATGGGATTTTTTTACAGAGTTCTTTTCCAAGAACATCTTTTGTTTTAACATACTGGTTTAAAAAGACACAAGACTTTCTTCATCCTATTGAAACTTTGTCAGAGTAATTTGAAATACACTGCGTGGATATTTCCAAATTAATGAAAAAATTCCATGTTTACCCATTTTTACTTTGTTTTCTTTCAAGATTTCTTTAGAAAGTATCAGTGACTGAGGTTTAATAACACATTTGATCTCCTCATTGTTATTAAAACCAAAAATATTATGTCTCTTTTATCAGACATGGAGCTGACACTGAAGCAGTTATTGTCAAAATGAGATTTTTCTGCTTTTGGTTTCTCACTTGACTGCTAAATAACAAAATTATTCTTATATAAAAATAGCCTTTATTCCATTGGATATCGTTCCTATAGTAAGTGTTCAAAGTACTGTTGACTTACACAGAAACTTTCTTTAAAGGACAGGTTCTAAATAAAACAGAAGTAATGTGGGGATACAAATGTTCTTTCTCAATGTTAACTGAGAGTAATTAATCAGCAGTTAATCAAGATGAAGACTAATTGCAGTGGCTGTGGTTGGAAACACAAGCCAGTTTTATTCTAGAGGATAAGTTTTCTTCCTTTTTTTTTCCTTATATGCATACAATTTTTTTTTCAAATTACTTCCTAATCTGGGTCTTAATGTGGGTCTTGACCATTTTTGGTAGAGCAGAATGGTGCTTTTCAGGAAATCATAATTCAAGGTTGACCTTACATTACTAATATTTGTGAGTCACCATTTTCCCCCATTGAATATGTTCACCTCTGTACTAGAAACCACCAGTATAACTGCCAGAGCTGAAGGCTCTGGTTCAAGACCTGAAGGCTCTCCCACCCCTGGGATTAGAGAGGTTAAAGGCATGACAGAATCACCTACTGTTCCCATGGAAACTATTTTTTTTTTGCATACTTGCTTTCACACAAATGACAATACCTGTGATTGTTTAAAGAGCAGGATTTCAAATTTCTGTTTGAAATACTTCCCAAATCCTGTTGTTGCCTCAGGGACAAAAATAGCAATAATAAAATACCGACATTATTAATAATAATAAAAGTGTTCTGAGTAATGCACATTGTCTTTAGTTCAATTTATAAGTGGCCTGACATCAGTTTAACTGAATGTCTGGATTAACTTTGGACCAGGTGCTATAATTGCACCTGATCTGGAAGAAGCTAGACAGGTGTTTTTTGGGAGTAGTCTTGGTTGGTTTTCTTTCAATTTTGGCATTTATTTGAAAGTCATTGAACTGATGCTTTATATCAGGGGACTGAAGCTTGCCATAGGTTATTCTGCTAGCCTTCATCAGGCTTAGACAAAGGAAAACTGCTGTTATTTCCTCCTAAGGTGCATATTCCAATATGTGGCATTAGATATCCCCCCCTTGCGTCTTTCCTCACCATTGTTCAGTCCTGCCCATTATAATTTATACGGCAGTAGTCTCCCTGGAAAAGCTGGAATATCCTGCTAGGCACTGAGGCTGGAGATGGAGGGAGCAGAACTTTCTCTGGCCCTGAAGCAGCATCTGTTCAACTACCGGTCACCAGGTGAAAATCCCTGAAGAGCAGACTCAGGTCTGTGCAGGAGGTGTAAGGAGAAGCATTTCCACCCTGTTTTCTTAGAAATCCTACACAATTAGATAAAGGCCCACACCCTTAGAAGTCAGCAGAAAAAACTTGTTCCTTCCTCATGCTTCGGTGCAGTCCTGCTGCACAGCCTGGGATGAGCACCCAGTGCAGAGCTCTTCCTGCAGCTCCTCATGCTGATGGCAGGTACAAAAAGCAGCAGCATTTTTTCTTGGCCTGTTCTTTACTGAATTAATCAATTGGAACTTTTGCACTGCTTACTGGTTAGCCTTATTAGAAAGACTTCATTGATGTGTTACATTGAATGTCTGGTATCTTCCTCTAATACCACAAATTGCTTTTCAGTTCATAAGTTTTTTTAACTCCAAGAGTATAAAAGACCACTTTTCACCAATAATGCTGAATGTTGCACAAAAAACCCCTGAAACTCATATAATTTTTCCTCTTTCGAAAACACCCTAAAATACTGAAAGATAACTAAAAAAAATAGTAATACTTAAAAAATTTAAATGTTCATTAAAGCAGGGACAGAATGGAAAAATAAAGGTGGAGCTAAATTTTAGGGAACAAAGAGTTACACAATTCTGGGGCTCCTTCAGTAAAAGCCTTGTCACCTGCGAACTTGGAGCTGATATCAATATCCTTATGACCAACCAAAACGTGACAGAGGAGGTCTCAAAAATAAACCATAATAGTTCTCCCTGAAAATTTGTAGCAGCAATGAAAATTACAGAGATGATTTTTTACTGTTTTAACAAGAAATGAGAATATGTAATTGAATATGTTCATTTTGTTCTCCCAGTGCTCTTTTGCATTGGTCACTCTAAGTGGCAGAGAAATGAACATTACCAGCTGAAATGCTATCTGTGAAACAGAATCTTGGCCAAGCATACATACAAATGTGTCTGATTGAAATTTCTGCATTAATGCAGCTCCAGGGCAAAGGTGACAGGAAACAGTGAAACAAATATACTAATTAGCAATATTTCTATGCAGTAAACAAATACAGAGAAAACATTATTTTTTCCAGCCCCAGAGCAATTCTCTTGCCTTCTAACAATGGTGAAGGCACCTTTCTGGTCCTTCTTTTCTAACTTGAAGAGAGGTAATTTATAGCAGGTAGATTAGATATCAAGGGTGTTGTTTTCCAACAGGGATCTCATGGTCTGGCATGCTTCACAATATGGCATTTCTGTTTCAAGACACCCTTGTCACCCCTGACTATGAACAAATCCATTTGACATTTGGAGGTTCTGTCACACGCTGTGCTAAAAATGGGTGTTGAGCAAGAAAAACAAAATTTCAGTAACTGACACACAGAAATAAAAGTTTTCTCTACTTTGAATTAAAATCATAATGAAGTTAAGAAGATTCAAAATAAATACTGTCATCTGCATTTTAACACTTTCATAAAATACTTAAAGAACATGGATATATGCTATCTTTTGGAATCATAGTTATTTAAAACTCTTGCCTTTGTAGTAGTTTTACTTTATTTTACAGGATTTCCAATACTGTAAAAAGAGTTGAGTTTACATTCTATTTTTGCACCCATGTTCTTCTAACAGCTTGCTTGCATTAAGAAAAATTTTTTAAAATTGACTAAAGTAGTGAAGTTAAAGAATTAACTACCACTGAATAAAAGCTCTCCTTTTTTAACAAAGAACACCGTCACTCAAAAAAAAAAAAAACAAAAAAAAAAAAAAAAAAAAACAAAACAAACAAACCCCACATAATAAAAATTTTACCATATTATGGCTAATTTTTTCCATTAAATAATTTATCCCATTAAAATAATCTTCACTGTTTTCTGAGAAAATGAAACCCACGTCTCTATTTCTAAAGATTTTTTGAATTTTTTTTTGATTTTGTAATACTTTTTCAAATTTTTGCTAAATTCTGCATTGGAGTTTGGGCAAAAAGCAGTCAATGAAAGTAGTGGAAATAGAGCTAAAGGGAACTAATACGGTTAGCTTAATATCTCTGAGGCCTACAGGTCAGCAGCTAAGATCGTTTTCACTGAATGCTACCTACAATGGCAATTCACTTTCAGATTCCATGGGCATTACAGGAACAGACCCTAATTATTGCATCTGAAAAGAAGAATCTCAATCCTGACTGGTTGCTCAGATCTGCTGCCAGACCCTGTCCTGTATCCTGCCTGGGAAAAGAATGCAGCCCAAATCAAGTGCCTGGGTGGTACAGTCCTGGGAGAATCGAGGGTTGGAGTACAGTGCATCTGCTGTCTCACCATTGCAGGTGCTGTGTTCCAACTCCTGTCTTTATCTTAGGATTTATTTCTTTCTTCTTGGTCTCTCAAAGCAATCCATAATTTGGTATCAGACAGGAAGAAGAAACAAAGTAATTAGTACCTTGTCCAGATCAACATTTGGGCTTTTCTCATTAGCCTTCACCAGACAGCATATTATAGAAGTTTCAGAGCTTGTTTTTGATGCCTTTAAGCACCCCCCTCAGCAGCATGCCTGAATCAGAGTACAGTGTCCTGCCATGCTAACAATCTGTGCAAAACCAGTCCCTTCCACTCATTTTAGTGGGGACAGTTTTACGCATGAGATTTTCTTTGGGCTGCAGCACTGATTCTGTTGTATTTATCTGAGAGTGCACAACAGTTCCTAAAGAGACAGCAGGGCTATTATTAGTTTTCCTTTCAATACACACGCAATTCTAAAAGAATAATAACATTAATCTGATGACGTCAGTAAATCTGGTGGCATTAGTAGGACATAATTTCCAAATTCAGCTTCCTCCTAGCAGATATCCCTTGAAATAACTTACACAGCTTTTATCTTTTCTATTCATCTCTCTCGTCATGTACGTATTTTTAGTCTCCTCTTCTTTGGAAAAGGCAAATTAGCTCCATGCACTCCCTTTGTAACATTCCAGGCTGTTGATATCCCTGATGGTTTTCAATCTCTCTGAAGAAAAGCAGCAAGCTCTCAAATACCTAGGACCCAAACTAAATCACCCAAACTAAAGGAACTTTCAGGTTCAACTACTACCTCAAAGATTTATTTAAAAGAAGCACTGCATAGAGATAGCTTGGTCTAGGTAATGCTCATATCTGTAGATGACTGTTCTAGCAAGCACTCACCCAATGGTCTGACTATAAAAAATATGCAATTATGCATCACAATTTTCGGCCTGTTCCTGTGACATTAATCATGCTTCTATTCCACTGACATTAAACTTCTGTGATTCTTGTCAGCCATTTCAGAAAAGAAACCTGTTTAGCAGTTAATCAGTACCTTCTAAAAGAACTGTTTCCATTTTGAGCTACAAGCTTGACAACCCAGCACAAAGCTAAGGAAGTTTTTCTAAAGCCAAACAATATGTTACAGTCCAAAAAGGGAAGCAGCCTGTGAGCATCCTGTTTCCAGGTAGTTTGTCATCATTCATAACAAATACTAGTCGAGGGAACATTGCAAAAAAGATGGTGCAAGAAAAAGTTCAAAGTTTTGTCTTTTACTAACACAGCTTTAACTCCATCAGAAAGCTGGAGCTGCTGCTTACACCAGCATGGATTTACAATGATACTCTGCTTCCCCTCTGTGGCAGAGTTTGGTAGTTCATGAGTCATGCAGCAACATAAAAGGAATGGAAGAAGTTTGTACTTCTTCTTAAAGGACTTGAATTAGAAAGAGCAAAAAAAGGAATATAGGAATGATTATCAGAATCAGTTTCAATGGTGTTCACCCTTTCATTACAGTCATTCATTTTTATTTCCATCTTCCACCTGTTTCAAGACTATTTTTGTCACCATAGACTGCAATGCAAGGTATTCTTATTAAGATCTCCCCGTTCCTGTACTTCCAGACCTGAGGAGTGTGTGGAGGAGGAATGGTGAGGTGGAGGGTTGGCACAGTGGGTGGGGGTCTTCAGCACTCTCCAGATCACACCAGGCACGTGTGGGGCTGCAAGGGGCATCACAAGCCTGCCAAGATTTTGTGGGTCTGGGTCTCAGAGAGATGAGGGCAGTAGCTGATTGGCATTAAGTTGTTTATTACATGAATACATTGGTCTGAAGGTGAGAGTTCAAAACTGTTAGAGTACATGTTAAAGTTTTTGGCTTGCCTCAAACAAGAGCAACTGGCTCCTGCAGCTTTCCTTGACAAAAAGTCCCAAGAAAGACAGCCACAGCTCCCAAGCCTTTCTCTGGTGTAGAGTCTCGAGCAAGGCAGCAGCAGCTTCTCCATCTCTTCTCTTCTTCTTTCTTCTGTATAGATGTGTGCAGATAAAGCAAAAGCAAACAGCAGCAAGCAGCAGCAGCAGCAGGTAGGTGGGTAGGTAAATTGTAGAGAATGCAGGCCTCTATTGAGGGTTTTAAAGCTGAAACAACCCATCAGCTAAAAACATGATATCAAAACAATTTTCTCTGCACCTATTAGAATTATTCTTTAATATGCAAAAGGCAGTGTCAGTTCTTACACACCTTTATGTATATTTGCATACACTACTCTATCTACATACATGTTCTATCTTGTTTATGTTCTTAATTCTATCTAAAAATACAAAACAATATTCTACTGTGTTTTAGTTGTGTCTATGAAACTCTGAACTTTTAACTGGAGTTTAGGGCATTCTGGTTCTATTCAGGCACTTAGGAAAGCATGAAATATATTCCTACTTATGCTTATTTCTTACTTACTTATTTATGTGGTTTAATATATCTTAATTTCTCTAAGGGCTTTAACTCAAATTCTACATTCTTCTCTCCTTCTGAGAGACTCAGAAGGGGGTCTAGCTTCTTGATTTCCAACAACTTCCAGGATGTCTTTCAGTGTCTCTGCTGAAGTGCTTTATAGAAGGTCCATCCAGGTGTGCAGTGGCCTTTTTCACAGGGAAACTAGATCCCAGGAATATGAATCTTTTTTTTTTTTCCAGGGGCAGGGATAAATCTTTCAACCAACCAGCTCTTCTTTAAGAGGAAATCTCCAACACCCCACAAACATAAGGCAGAGTAAAACCTGATGACTAAAAGTATTTTAATTGGGTAGGACTCCAAACAAACACATTGGCAACAACAGTCTGCTTATTTTATGTTGTTTCTGGAAGACAACATTATTACTTTAGGTAAATAAATGATGCATTTGTGTAATCTCTACTTAATTCTCTTAAATGTGAAAAATGGTGTTTTAATTTCCTTGCTGTCTTCTACCTCTGACTCTTCAACTTTTTTTTGGGGGGGAAGGTTCTATATAATTTATTAAATCAAATTTCTCTTATTAATCTGAAAGCATTCCATGTCTCCAGACAATGCATGTGACCACATCTTGAAAGCTAATTGTCACACTATCTCAAAAAAGAGAATATATTTGTGTTTGTAAATAGTACAAGTACAGAATTAAAAATTAAGCTTTCAAACATTGAGCAGTGAATCTCAGAAATTTTATTGTCTTTATTACAGTGATTTATAGAATTGTTTTCTTTTGCTCTGCAGACCATTTCTTACTTTCTTAATCTTCTGTATTGTCTATTTATTGTTTCAATCCCAAGGTGGGCACATATCTGAACAGGTAGAATTGTGAGAACCAAGAATAGACCAGTCAGCCCATGGACCAGTCAGGCCAGAGTGGACCACATTTGTATTGCCATTGCAACAGGAGAGGCAGCTGTCATGCTTGGCTAAAGAAATCACTAACTGATGTGAAAGGAGAGAAGAACAGGCTTTGTTTTTATCAATGTGTGGTGGGAAATGAGACAGAGAAAGTATAAAATCACCAAGTAGGGGCATGAATTTGAATCTCTATAATTGCAACTCACCACATTCATGGTGGGTTCATCAGAATTTGGTCAGCACCCAGGGTCATACCAGTGTTACAGTTGAAGCTGAGAGAGGAGGGACAGTCCAGGTTTCTTTCTCTGATCCTTCTGACACCGATGTCACCAGATCACAATACAAATTTGGAACAACAGAACAACATGTTCAAGGAGCAGACAGGCAGCCTGGGATTTTTTCAAAGCACCACTGTGGGAAGGCTTCAGAAGCCTCCTCACACAAGCATCTTCTGTAAGTCTTTTTATGAGACTAGTTATGAAGCTATAAAAATGATCTATGGTCCTTTGCTAATTTTAGTATATTGAACTCTGCTGTCAAGCAATATGAAGGTGAAATATTTTCCAAGACTGATACAACATAGGTGTCAGAATATACATTGCTTCTTCACTTCACTGGAAATAGAAAAATAATATGATTGTACAATTGCATTTCAGGAGCTATGAGCACAAAGTGACAGTGGGTCAGTGTTGTGCAGACATTTTTGTGTCAACCAAGTGCAATTCAGCTGCTGCCTCCTGCATCCTCCTTCTGAGTGACTGCCTTGCTCAGATCTGAACTGTTTCCCTAATTTTTTGCCAGGTGTGTTGTTGTGTTGTCTTAGAGAGGTTACACAGCTCTGCACAGGAGAATGCTCAAGGTTGCAAGAAGCCAGAGAGGGGCAGTAGCAGCAGATGTTGTCAGATGGGTTTGTTCTGCTGTCACAGCAGAGCAGTGCTTGATGCCAAGGTTAGCGTGAGGAATGGAGGGGAGGAGTAGTAACGAAAGAAAAGAAGAGAGAGTGTCTGAAACCAGCTTTTCCTCTAAGTGGCTAGGAGCTGATCTGAAGCATTTGGAGATGTTTCTGAGGACAATTACCTGAAGGTTTTCTCTGTTACATCTGCATGATAGAAATGGAGAATGAATAAATGGAGCAAATATCCCCATCAGCCTTGCAAGCTCTCAGCCGCAGGGACATTTTCCTTCTTAGATCTGTGTCTGAACAACTGGAGCTAATCTGCCCAGGACATGTTTTCTACACAACACAAAAAGGTCTACTAAATGTCATTCTTTTCCACTAAGAAACATTCAGAAAGCTGAATTTGGAAATAGTCCCAGTTTTACCTGATTTCTTTCTCAATGATTTGTTTGCCCTGCTTGACTCAGCTTAGCTATTCTTTATGGAAGTAACTCAGTGCTGCAGAAACTCTCACTGGAGGGTTTATCTCTGAAAGAGGCTGAAGTTCATGTACACTGATCCTAGTTTTTATGAACAGCTTAAATAACTGATGAGAAATTTGCAATAAAAATGTCAGCAAACGAGGCAAACAATAATCCAGTAAAAAAATCACTAAAAAGTCCTAGAATACAGTTTTGTTTCAGAACTCTTTTTGCCTTGCATTAAAGGAGACCTACCTACTTCTACAGCCATCCTCTGATGATTAACCAGGACTTGCAGAAATGGTGAGTGCTCACAGCTTGAGGAGCTTAAAGGGGGCAGTGAAACCCCCCTTAGCATGTGCGAACCATGTGAAGCCTTCTGTTATACTAGGGGACACAAAAGTCCTGCCAGACGGCTTTCCCCACAACTATTCAAAACATTCTAATCTTAATCTCACATGCTCAAGAAATGTTGAGAGGAAGAGATTTCTAAAGGTCAGTTCCAACCACCCCAGAGGTTGCTCAAACACAATTGTCACCAGATTCAGATCTGGTTGTTTAGAGTTTTATCCAGCTGACATTGAAAACCTCCAAGCCTGGAAACTCCACAGCCACATCCTCCTCTCACAGAGAAGTTCTTGCAAAAGCCTTTTGTTACACCATCTGCAACTGCCAAGAGGGGTGCAACGCTGATATCTCTGTGCTATGCTTCAAGCTGCTATTTAATTGCTTCTTAGCTTTCCCTTCTCCCTGCTATAAGCCCAAGTAATGGTAATAATAACAAGGACAGTCGTAATTATTTTAATAGTCATAATTTTTCTTTATCTACTGGCCATGATACACTTTGCATGTATTTTCCCTTTTTTTACAATGAGACAGTGATCCTGGCTCATATTATGGTGTCCACCACAAACTTACTTTCCTGTAAAAAGGTTAATTCTTTCACCTCACAAGAAAAAAAGAAAAGCATTGGAACAACAATTTTTGACACTTCTCCTTAACACTAATTGAGTGACTGTGTGATACTGTAGCACTCTCAAAAAGAGTAAAGAGCAACAGGAAAAATGTAGGTAAACCTTAACCTCATTTCTAGGCCAAGATTATGAGCTTAAGTAAGATTGACATAGGTAAAATTCATGCTCATTTTTAAAGTTGCCATTATTCTGTATTCTAAAAGCAATGTTCTAAATGTAATTCAAAATTTACTAATTCAAAATGGACAGAGAGAAGAACAAATTGCTCTATGAGGTCACAAGCCAAGTCTGCTCCAGACTCCAGACATATAGCCCAAAGAGGAAAAGTTGCTAATTCCCTACAATTTAGCCCTCTTAGTGCAAATTGGAGGACATTCTGTACCTCTAGATAAATGCATTCCTGCCTCTGCTTCTACTGTCTATAGCACAGAGGAGCTAAAAATTCCTTGAACTGCTCAAATTCACATAATGTTGTCCCAATCCTTTCCCAGTTAATCTCCCAAAGCAAAATTTTCTGCTTACAAGGATGCAGTGATGTGCCAGAAACTGAGAAGTAAGGAAAGGAAGTGGCAATTTGGAAAGGTTTAGATTTTTAGATCAGATATAAATAATTTAATGCCTTGTAACAAAAGAGAAATTGAAAACAGATTTTGTCTTCAAATCTGCTTCCACCATCATAGAAATAGTTCTGCAGACTTTTCCTTTTTATGCACAAAGTTTTTTGAGCCAACCAAGGACTCTAAAAGAAAATAGAAAAGCAGAATTGTCTTCAAAGTTTCAGATGTCTAACAGCTTTATTGATAAAAACTGCTCAGAAATATACCCATTCTAACATCCACACAAAGAAGGGAAATTCAAAAGTTACTCTTGACAAAAAACAGTCAAACATATGAGACAAAAACTAGAACTTCGTAATTTAGTTTTATCTTAAATTCCCATCCTGGGTTTTCATATGAGGGAGTTCTGTGGGAATTCACCCTGGAAGTGTTTTCAAAGCACTCAAGTATTTGCTCACAAACCCTTCCACTGTAGCAATCAGCTGAATAATGCAGTTTAGATTTAAGTCAAGCTCCATCATAAAATGCTTTGGAGAGTCTTCAAGACCCAAAACACTCCTGAGACCAAACTACTGACACCTGCATAAATATCAAGTGATTCTGCTTAGGGTTACAAGGAGGAAACAGGGCCTGAGTCCACCTCATGTCCTTACAGAGAGGATGATCTGAATTTCCACCTAAAGTAATACAGTTATGCCCTTTGGCTAATGCTTAAAATTTCAAGGGGGAAATGGCTGTACTGAAGCAGCAGGAAATGGATGTAATTCATCATCTGAAGAGCCTCCAATGTTCTCTCCACTCTGTAACTATGGACACCATAACTGTGACATAGGAGAAGGATTACTACAATGAACCACTTCAAACAAGAAGCATATGACCATATAGATCTGAGGAAGTCCCTGGCCATTTTTATACCACACTTGTGAAGGTAGAAGTGCTAACAAAAGGCTCACAATATGATATTTGTAATAGTGCTCAGATCTGTGCCTTTGAAAATGTAAAGAGACCCCCAAATCCCTTTATGGCTTAAAATGGGAGGACACAGGAACAATCTGTTACTGTCAAGAATTTTAAAATTCAATATAGTGAAATAAAAGATTCTTCCATTAAGAGAAAAATATTTCTAGATATATTGAAAAGACTGCACTGTTGATCCTGAAAATCTTTTTTTTTTCATTATTTGTCCCATTTTTTAATAGTGTCATCCACAAATTAGGGCATGGCAGACAATTGCAAATGTGTGGGCTCTCCAACACTGAAAAAATCTTTGAAGTGTTAATTGTTCATTACCACTTCAAGCAAACTCCCTGTGCTTTGTCTGTTAGGCATTTACAATAAATACAGAAATACTGAAATATAAAAGAGTGAACTTTATATTTTAAATAAATTTCTGTCTTAACAGATGTTAGTTAAGTAAAAAAACACCTACAAAAAAAGAACAAAAAACCCACAAATCAAATCAAACCCAAAGTAATTAATCTATGCAATTCTTCTGCTTTGGTTTAAAAGTAAGCTTTATTAAGTACAAGTGATGGATATTTTCTTCTTGGCTGTCAATACATCATCATCCTGATTTTTCATCTCATTTTGATATGAAAATTTCAGACTAATTATTTGGTTTGAGTGATCTTTGACATGGTCCCCACATCATCCTTCTCTCCAAGTTGGAGAAATATAGAGTTGATGGTTGGAGTGTTCAGTGGCTGAGGAACTGGCTGGATGGTCCCAGCCTGAGGGCAGAGGTCAGATGGAGCTCAGTGGTGAGCGATGCCCCTTGGGGGCTCACACTGAGACCAGTGCTGTTTAATACCTTCACCACTGGCACAGTGGGGTTGAGTGCACCCTCAGCAAATTTGCAGATGTTCTTGCCTCTGATATGTAGGACAATGAGCCACCACCCTCAGCCCAAGCCCCCGGACACACAACAAAGCTCAGCCAAGTCCTGATGCAGAGAGACTGCACTGCAGAAAGTGCCAGTGATGAACACAGATTCAAAGCATTTCAACTTATAGTGTGGACAGCTGCTCAAACAAATGGACAACGCTTTCTTTCCTTTTCTTCTTTTTTTTTCTTTTTTTTTTTTTTGTTAAGACTACCTTTCTTTTCTTAATTCTCTTTCATCTCACAAAGTAGCTGAGGAACTTGATTTTCACATTTTAAGTATTGCACTTAAATATGCAGCTATATTTAATTAACAGAAGGAATTACTTGCACACATAAATGACAACTCCCAACTTAGCACGCTGTTTAGAATTAAGATGCCGAGATTTCCCCAGCTCTTCTTTTTGCTGTTGTTAGACTTTCTGGTATCTGTACTATCCCTCTGGCAGACAAGGACATATTTACATTGGATTTCACTAGGAGAGAAACCATCCCTGCCAGAAAATGAAGTCTGGGATGTAGCAAATGGGTGTTCTTCAGAATTACTCCCAACTCTCTTCTTGCCTCAGGTTTGACAAAATAAGGGTCTGTGGAGAACAGCGCACCTGCTTTAATTGGGCAGCTGGAGCAAGGGGCACACGGTCCTTGCTTTTGTTCTCTGTTCCACTGGTGGTTCTGGAGGTGACAGTCACTAGAAGGTCATGTGGTACAAATTAAAGGCAATGCAAAGAAAGAAGTAATACAGTACTGGAAGGCAATTGTGGATGAAAGCACAGCTAGCCTCCTGCAAAAGGCAAGAGAAAATTACTTCTTTTTTTAACTGCGTGTGAGAAGTGAACACAAGGGACAACAAATGCCAGCAATGAGAGATAAGAAAAGTAAACTCCAAACAACTTCAGTAGCAAGAAGCTTATAATTTATTAGTGTGGTCACTGTTCTTGCAAGCACAGTGGCCTGAAAGAGCCTGGAAACGTGTGATGGAATTGCTTTAAGATGTAACATTTCCAGATAAGGATTTATTTATTTAATTGCTCTTAGAAATTGCTATAAGAAAAGCCAAAAAAGAAGCCTATTTTTTCCTATCCTGTAGGAAGATTTAATTGTATCAATTGTGCCTGCTTAACTGAAGACATTTCACAAGTGAGGAAAAAAACTGGTGACTTCTTTATGTAAAAAATGAAACAGGCATGTAAGTTCCTAATCAAGATCTTTTTGGCTCTTCAGGGGATTCATGAAAAGACAGAGCCCTCTACTGGCCTCAATTCCCCTCTGTTCCCCTCTGTTCTAAGCCCTTTAGGGAGCCCAGGTTCAACACTAAAAGCTTTTTTGCCATATGTAGCGCTCTTGGTCTAAATCTATCAGGATGGTAAGCAATTTAGGTTCCAAAAGCCATTGTTACGCATGCATAAAATTATTTTTGTAAGAGATGATTGGTATCTTATCAGAATAGCAGAGATCTGGCTTAGTTCAGTTCCAGTATAAAACATTGCATATAAAAATTACTTTACTTTTGTTAAAATAAACTAAAATCTTTACTGCTGATACAAATATTTCCAACAGGTTCAGATATTAAGTTTCCAGAATATTATGGGAAACAGGTTAAAGCACTTGCCTTTCCCCTAGTACAGATCTCATATCTATTTTATGTCCTTTATTTATTTTAGTTGAACATTATCCCTTTGCAGAAATAGAATGTGCACCGTGTTATTGGCCCTCTGCAAATACAAACAGAACATACCCACCCAGCATGAGTGGAGTTCAGATGAGAGGACTGCAAACTTGACACATCCTTAATTCTATAATGATCACATCCATTTGGAAGAAAAATGAGCAGTTTTCAAATGTAAAAACCAAATCTGTCTAGTATCACCTCTGTGCATACCCCAACAGAGTTACTACCTATTAGAACAATGTTTGTTGCGATTTTCATTTAGATCACAGTACTTAATTTGGAAGAATTCATGCAATTTGGAGTCATTTTATTTCGATGTATGACAAGTAAAGGGTCACCATTCCATTTTGTCTGCCCTGATTGCAAAGCATTCACACAGGCCCTTCCAGCCACTGTACAATCTCCACTTCTGTACCCACTGCTGGTGCCAGGTGAAACTTCCATCCTCTGCAGCAGAACTTCAGCCCTTTGCCTGGGGATCAGAAATTGTCTTTGACCGAAAAACTCCTAGAATACCTTTAAACAACTGAGTTAGGGCCCAGATGAAGTTAAAACAGTGCTGTGCAGCGATGGAAAGCAGTTTAACTATTGTAGCAGTATGAATGAACTCACATTTGTAGGATGGCTTTTAGTAACTGAAAAGCCTTCAGCTCAGTTGTTTAGTGCACAGTGTCGAAAATTATGCCAAGCTCATGGGTTTGGTCCCTGTATGGACTGTTCAGTTAAGAGCCAGACTCTTTGTGGGTTCCTTCCAGCCCAAAATATTCTGTGTGCAGGATGTACATAGTGTGCAGGATGCCTGTGTGCCAAGAGAGGAGAAGTCTAGTCTGGACAGTCTTACTGCTGTACAAAGAAAGAAACATTCAAGTGGCTCTCAGGCATGCACAGCATAAACGAAACTTATTGCATTTTTAACAAGCTTAGCTTACGTTTAGGAATCAAATATAGACAGCATGATTGTCTGAAGAGAATAAACAAAAACAAGAAGTTGTGGACTCAATATATGCAAGAAGCTGACCCAGCAGACAAACATAAATAAATTTGGGTTTTGCTGTTGATAAGCAGGATGCCACCATGGTCTGTATAGTTTTTGTTACCTTTCACACTGCTCTAAATAATGAAACCTGCAAAATGCTGGCCTTGGGGCAGGACATGATAGATCAGGTATGAGAAAGGCAGATTTGAGAGTCTCATGTAAATGGCTGACAGCATAGAGCGCATATCCACCTCTATCTGGACCCTTCAGGCTTCCCAAAGGATACAACTGTATCCTTTACAAGCCATGTACCACATGCACACAGACATGAACTTACTCACTTTGCAAGACGGGAAGAATCCCTCCTCCTCTGCGTTGCATCTTCTCCAAAGATACGTTTTGGACCATTGCAACAGACTCCAAATTCCTTATCTTAGATCACACATTATCTAGGGTTTTCAAAACATCTGTGTATCTGTGGCATATGTTGCCTAAGTCCAGGATGACAGACAATTTCATTGTATATCCAGTGTTGCACATATTGGTAAAGGTGAGAAGAAACGTATTTCAAGTTGCATCCAAGAACTACCCAAAATGCCACATTGATGTGGGACATTAAAGGATCTTCAACTTGCTCCATGGTTTCACTTATGAAGAGTGGGACAATAATAGAATAAGGGCTAATAATGGTACAGTTACTACGCTGCTACCCCTATTCTTATGGAAACAAGAGACCCGAACAGAATAGCATAATGTAATTAGGAGACGTGGAAATGATGTTGGAAGTAGAACTTACTCAGATCCAAAGAGCAATACTATCTGGGATTTCTAAGCTTTCACATTCACAAACTGATCAGCTTTCACGGCAACACAGGTATGAAAACAATACCAGTGGAGATCTTGAATTATATTTATCATAAACTTGGCTGGACTTATCACTAACTCCTCAGGCAGGAAGTCTCACACATGATGTATACAGCACAACTGAAGCAACATGACATACATTACTGGGAAAAAAATCAGGAGCACATAGAAACAACACCCCCTAGAAACACAAAATACAGAAAAACACCCTCACAGACCATTATTTTCAGAGAATTTATTTATAGAATAGTTATTTCAA
The DNA here is from genome assembly GCA_032173965.1 of Sitta carolinensis. Lineage (NCBI taxonomy): Eukaryota > Metazoa > Chordata > Aves > Passeriformes > Sittidae > Sitta > Sitta carolinensis. The sequence continues at coordinate 115,084,379 of CM063284.1, forward strand.
TTTGGCACACAATTGGAAATGCTAATACAATTTGGTGGGACAATAGTAAAAATGCTGGAGTGTTGCTGATCCTTTGTAGAGAAAAAATGAAATGTGAATTGCAAATAAGGAATGATTGGGGTAGAAAACAATGTTACCTGAAAGTGGCCTCTATCAGCTGTAGACCATAAAAAAACCTAAAAGACTTAGAACCTCAGAGACTGGGATGATGTTTCCAAATGTAGACTGAAGCTGTTAAGAGGCAACTTTAACACAACCAAGGTTGTTTGCTCTATTGACAGAGGTTGAGCTTATCAGAATTTAGCTTAATTTACTGCTCCTGTTTTATCTGGCTTGGTTCTGCTCACATTGAATTCAGTTGGAATGCTGCTATTGAGTCCAACAAAATCAGGCCTTTCACAGAGGGCCAATGCAGCCTCTTTCATATGAGGCAATGAAGCTCTGCATCCAGGGGCCCACAACTGCCAAATGCTTGTAACATTTTACTGGAAAATAATTTTCTCCTTCTTTCTGGGTGTTTAACTTCACCTTAGTCCACCTGCATCTTTTCTGTATGTTCAGTACCCCTAATTGTGTGAACCTCTCCACATTCCCATTATTTTGTTGGCAACTATTGCACTTGTGGTAGAGTCAGTTGCTACCTTAGACCTTAGTCCCAAACATCACCAGCTTCAGGACAAGTTGGATAGTTGACTGCTGGGGTCCTCTCACTCTGGACTGTCTTTACTTCTGAGCTCTTTTTTCTTTTCCACATCGACTAAGAAAGGATCAAGGATCAGAAGGTTACAGAGAGGATGAGCAAAGAGGGAAAAGTCTAAAGCCACTAAAGACTGGTTCCAGAGAGGGCCTCAGAAGGAAACTGGATGAGTGTTTCTCAAAGAAGGGCTGATAGAGCAGCTGTTGCACCTGAAAACCGTAACATGCAAGGCTTCAACAGATTCTCAATGTGGCTCATGCTCATGGGGTTGGAAGACACTTGCAGCAAGTATTAGGACATCATTGCAAGACCTGCCTTAATGAAGCTGTGGTTCACATGTCAAGCAATTGAGTCCTCAGAATTACCACATCCTTGTCTTAGTGAGTTACATTACAGTGAGGTGGATATAGTACAGTTTTATCATTGAGGACAGCAGATTAGAAGACAAGACTATCAGTGATATTTTGTCAGTCAAATCTGTAATTGCTTGTGTGAAAGGGCCTAAACCACTAAAAAACACTGAAGAAGGGCTCAGCATGAGTGGCCTGAGTGAAAACCATCCATTCAGGTTTGCCTTGGTATGGGGCAGTCCTTTCTGCCCTCCTCCTGCTTGGGCTTAAAATCCCACAGGCCTTTATCTGTGGTCCATTGAATCTTACCTGTAACCCCTGAAAGAGACATGGAACAATCAATGCAATTTAAAAATAAAGAAACAAAAATAATTGTCCTCAGTTGCACAGCCATCTGCTTCTTTTCATTGCTCTTTTACTTTGGAAAACAGATCTACAAAGAAGTTGGGCATAACTGGGGAGACAGTAGCCTAGAAAAATAGTTTTCTGTGAGAGAAACTGCTATTGAAACGACAGCCAGGAAACAACGAAGCAGCCATTCTCTGCTGGCATTACACAGCAGAGGCCCAGAATGACACTTGGCCACTTCTCACTGCACAGTTCTTGGGAATGTGGATTCCTTGTTTTAGACATTAAATCAGGAGTATACAATACTGTACTACTGCTGTACAATGCAAACAGATAACAGGATGCTACAAAGACATTGGAATATACTTATTTATAAACAAAAAAGCAGAGATGAACCCTGAGTACCAACTCCTCTCCCCACCTCTGATCTCCAGCCATTGGCCATTAAAAAAAAAAAAAAAAAAATCTGTCCCCTGTAAAAACCATAATGTAAATATATGGAACAATATCACTATATGACTTTTGCAGATTCACAAATATGGTTAACTCACTATCCAAGTATGCCATATCTGCTAAGGATTTTCATTATCATGACGTGCTCTGTAGTCGGAACAAACAGCTCTTAAATCCATCTGCAGAAGTCTGGCAAACAGGTTAATCACAAAACCAGTTAAATACAATATTCAACCCACTTATTTCTGTGTCCATTTATTTAGAAAACATTCATTCAAGGAATGAAAGCTAGAGCTCTTGGTACAGTTCCAGGTATTATCTATGCTATCGTACACTCTTTTTAGAAGAATGAAAAAGAGAAAATACATACAGCTTTAGAATAATTTCACTTGCAACGACTTTAATCATAATAGCCACTCAAAATATCCATCATTGGAAAAACCAATGACTAAAATAATACATTCTCTTACGTCCCTTATTTGGAGCTAGAATGCTACTATGATTTTTTTTAATTTAAGATTTTTAAAAAATATATACTTTTGTAGAACGCACCTACAACATGCAATTGTTATAAGTAGCATCCCTAAAAATGGTGTGTGACAGCTTCATGTGGAAAAGGCTAAGATGTAAAGAACACTATTGTAGCCCAGCAGTGAGATGTGGGTATGGTATGATTTCCTACCCTCTAGGAATAAGGTTAAGTCACATCCACACCGATGAGACCAAACAAATATTTAAGCCAGAATTTAAGCAGAACATTTCAGAATGGAGTGTAAACATAGTCAAAGAAACGACACACTGAGTATTAACACCATACAAAGTACACTGGGATGTGTGCACTAAGCAAGCACTTATGAATACTTGCTGGTCTGCATAAGTTACAGTTATTGCAAAATGACATCTGAAACTGATATTCACCAGCTGCTCACCTATTCTCACACCAATACAGTTACTCTTTAAATTACACTGGGAGACCACAAGCACTACCTTAGCCCTCAACTGTGGGAAAACTACGAGCTTGGGCTCTACTACAAGGAATTAACTGGGCACCACACTCTCACCTCTTCCTCAATTTCACTAGGAGTGAGATTATGCCAACAATGGTCCTCTGTGAAAGGTACTGAACACTGTGATCCATTGCAACAAAGCAATTTAGGATATTAATGTATCTAAATAAGCACAAGTCTTCCTAATGGAAGGCTAGGCATTTTAGCCAGCATGTGGGAGAAAGGAAAGGAGGGCCTCTCCCAAGGTACTTTGTTTTCCTAAGAAAAAATAACTTCAAATACTTTTGTTCACTGGTCTATGCCTTCAATTAAGACACAAGTAAGCCCTTGTACATTACATAACAGTTTTCATTTCCCATACAGGAAGTCTGATCACAGCTTATGCAAGGAAGTGACGGAAGCATTCCTCGAAATAAAAGCAGTCCCATTTTCATGATGTTTACATAGGATTTCAAGCTGATTCTAAAACCCCAACTTGTCACAGATTTTATGTTAATTGCCTACTTAAATATTACGTATTCAATCTCTGTGACACAATCAGGTTTTTATACTAGGCTAACTATAGCTATTTCTCATATTTAATCCATGTTCTTTAACAAATAAACATGCAGCTCTTTTGTACTAAGTCAGGCTTTAAGACATTTAAATCAGCCTTAAATAGCTGCAAACTTCTTGTAAAATGTTAAAATCTTGATAAATATGTTTTTCTTATTCTTCACTGAAGTTTGGAGGCTCAACAACTTTTTGAAAAAGATCAAATCCTTTTTAAAAAGGGTATGATCACTTATTTATCATAGCATATAGCACTTTCTAAAATTTAAGAACTGAAAGTAAAATTGCTTTGTGTATTATCTATATGTGTAGAAGTTATTTTCAAAGAGCCAAAAGACTCATAGGACTAAGCTTCAGTCTCCTCTGCCAGTAAGTAAGAAATAAAAGTCTGTATCTGTAGTTATATCTGCAACATCTGGGAGGTCTTTTGGAAATAAGAACTTCAGCTAGAAGTTGAAAGCAGTATCTAAACATTCTCCACTACTGACCTAAGGAGAAAACCCTCTTTTTAATCAAAAGAGCAGTTCACATTGACAATATGAAAAAAGTTAAAATTAAAGAATTAAGGATTTGGGTCAAGCAGCCTAAGCCTATACTGAACAAACTTTGAACAAAACCCATCTACATTAACTAAGAATTTTAGCATTCTTGAGGGGAGATGGGCAGCTTATTTTCTGATATTTCAAATAAAACACATTTTAACTTTGAAACCTTTCAGGGGATGCAGAGAACAACAATGCAGATGGTTACATGTTTGGAGATAGAAGTCCACTTATTTTAGAGCTACAACAAATTGTCATTTGATATCAAAGGACCTGTGTTCTGTTCTGTATGTACTGGATTGCAAAGAACATTTTTCAGTAAGGTTTTGCAGACCCAGCTGTACTTCAAGTGCCACACGTTCTTTAAACTGTAAGAAAATTCAAGTTCAAATGGCCTCTCCTCTCTCTGTAAACTACCACAAACCAAATAAGCATAAGCTGTTTGGAATGGCTGAAGTGCTTTCTGCAGGGAAGAGTGTGCTGTAAGCTAAAAAGTCAAAGCTATCCCTGGAGTTGTAGAAAAAGTGCTGGTTCATACCTTGTGTTGGAAATGGAAATAACCAGTCAACTATTTTTTTACTATTTCTGTTAAACTCATTCCCTATGACTCTGTTGAACAGAAAGAAAACCCAAACAAACAAAATAAAGTTACTGAAGAAAGAGGCTGCTTATTTAGGCACAAACACCACATGATGAACAAGCCCTACATTAGAGAAAAATCTAGCATGCATCTTCAACACTGTTTGCAAGAATCAAGGACAAGAAGTAACTGCTAAAACCTATACAAGGAAACGCTGCCCTCTTTTAAAAAGGTATAAGGAAATAATTACACTGAATAATAAAACACTGATATTCACAATCCACCTGAACTAAAACTGGTTTACATCTTCAGGAAAGAAGTCAAAATAGTACAGAACATTTCTTTTTTTTCTCTTAAAAAGCAGAGAGTGTCACACTGTCAATATGTTGCTGCATATAGATTTGAATCAACCTTCTTGTGCTTTCTATTCAGGGGATACAAAATATGAGGTCATGATTACTGATAAACCAATTACAGTTATCAGATGCCTATACAAAGCAAGCTTTTTTTCCTACCTAATTTATTATGGAATTGCTAAAACTACAGTAAGATGTAAAAGGTTTCAAGAAATTCCTGTGAGAAGTACTTCGGTTATTTTACAAAAAAAATTGAATTTTTCTTTAGTTCACCTATGTTCACCAATATATATGGTAAATGCACCTTGGTATAAGAACTGCATGAAAACAGTCTGAAAAAAAGAAAACATGGAAACTGAAGTGTGAGACCATGGTCCCCTTCCTACTTCAAATTATTATTATTTTATTCTTTTTAAATACCACCACTGACAAAACCCAATGCAAGATATAGTCCCCAAACCCACACCAAACTGCTTTGCTTTGCTGTGCATCTTCTCCAGCAGGTTTTCACACCTGCTTCTTCAGACAGAGCACCTGGAGGCTACAAGAGTACAACTTGTACTTCTCCATCAGTCATGCTTAGTTGTGTGATGTTTTTTCCAGATCTGGAAGTTTTTCTATTAGTGCTTTATGGTTCATGTTGATACTGGCTATAAGTCCTCCTTCATTGCCATCTGAGCCAGTGTAACTAATTTCTTCACCAGTCAGGGTAGTCATATGGCCACCCAACGCTCTCAACACTGCATTTCCAGCACATATGTCCCACTTCTTAATGTACGTGACATGGATATACACATCAGCTTCTTCTTGATTCTTTTCAGGCACATCAAGGAGTGCCAACACTTTATAACCTAGAAGAAATGGGCAGAGGTAAAAAAAGAAAATTAAACCAAGCTTTCCTGTCGAAACACATTAAAAGAACAAGACCAGAAGCTGAAATAAAGTTCTGCTCTTATGTTTACTCATTCATTTCTCAATCCCTGTATCATGCTCAAGTCTATCTTTTTCTCCCTGGCTTTTTATAACAACAGAAAGAAGATGTATACACCACTCTTTAATAAAGCAAATCAGCCCAGGATATTCCCCTTTATTATTCATTATGCAGTACAATGTAATTGCTCAAAACAGTATTCATTCTTTTATGAAATTTTTTCAATTTTTCAACTCTTTGACCAATATTCTTGTTTTATTAATTGGTTCATTTCTTCACATTTTCAAAGCTAAACAAGCCCTGGGCAAGACCTGCTATAATCACTTACACTTTCATTTTATCATTTGAGTCAGTATCAAGAAGCAATGTAAGACCTTCTTGACTAAATAATCTGTAAGGGAGCTCAGGCTTTTCGCACTGAAGACACAAAAAGATACATTCTTGTAAAAACAAAATTTTGCATGGCTTTTCTGAGACTTTAAAACTGCTTCTGTACACACTTCTGCCTCCCATTTATGTTCTGACAGTAAAACGCACAAAGACATCACATAAGTAAAAAGTATTCTAAAACTTCTTTGAGTACGAGGCAGATAAAAATGAACTTCACTAATTTTCATTTTGACACTAATTTTCTCTTTTGACATAAATGCAATAATCAGTATCAAACTTTAATGGCCTTTTTAATATGTTTTTTAAATCAATCATACTAACAGCTAACTAACAACCAACAGATTCTCTTCCATGATTTTGCCTGTGGTCACACAACCCTTTTTCTCCCAAGGAGGCGTCAGTGCCTTCCATGAACATACATCAGTGTATTTCAATGAAAGGACCACAAGAACATTGCTGGCCCAGGCTTAGATTCAGTAAATACTGACTTGTGAACAGCTTGAAGTCTGAACCAAGTTTGTGTCCGCTCCTAAATACATGAAAAATTTTGTCCCTATTGTCAAGTGTTTGCTTCCAGTGATGTGAAGATCAAAAGACAAGAGGAAAAAGAGAAAACACCACAGTATAACCCTTTTGTCTAGTAACAGCTATGCCATTAAAAGATTCAGAAGTAATAAAAAGGATATGATGTGTAAAAGAACCAAACCTGCTCCACCAGCGGGATTATCACAGTTTTATTTCCAAATGTCTGCCGTGCAACCTGCTCAACTTTTCCTGCATGGGAGCGGGACACGATAATCCTTGGAGTCTTCTCGTTGTAGGAGGAACGAGCTTTTACATTTGACCCACCATCCACCATTGCCCAAGCTACAAGAGAAATAAAAGTTCTGCTAAGATTTACAAAAGACAATCTCTGTTAAGTGTGAGGATAAAAGGATACTTATTTAACAGTATTTAACTGATACCTCTAACTTAATATCCCTCACTACTGTAAAAGAGAAAGGGCTGACAGAGGATGGGGGCATACCCACATGTGCACACAGGGGAAGAGAAGGAAGTCACACACATATTGGTGTGTATGGCATTATCCCAAGCCTGACTGTTCTTCTAACAGTCTTGCTCTTGTGTGATACTTTCAAAAAGACAGAGTAAGAGGGAAAATCCCAAGTAGTTAATATTTCAAATTAGCAATTGGAAATCCACCAATGTTAAAAGGACGGCTCCTAGTCAGAAATACACCCAATATTTCCTCACATTGTTGTTATGTAAGAACAAAAAGCCCCACTACCCTTTAAAGCAGATACCAAAAATGCTATGGAGTCATTTTTCTCAGAAGGATAGTAATGCTAAAGCGGAAATAGCTCAGGAGGATAGTGCTACAAAGAAAAATATTTGATGTTGTGTTTCAGAGAACTGAATTTAGAATCAACAACTTCCCACTTGTTTCATCATGAAGTTCAAAGCAAAGCTTGGTAGGTGGCATCCCCTAACCATTAATCTGATATTTACTTAGTAAATTACCCAGCAATTTCATCCCAGGAGAGAGTCAGATTTGCAACAGATAGTTCCGTGTAATAACAATGCTGACTGCCCTTTATTACTTTGTATTTGGAACAATCTGACTCAAAACATAATGGTATTTCCAGCCTGGAAAATGAATACTTGTCACACAGAATGACAGAATTTATTGCATCTCATCTGATTCCATGTCTGAACATTGAACACTTCACTATTACCAAATGAGATAAATTCTCAACATTACAATGCTAATACACTATTTCTTCAGATAGGTATTGATACCTAAAAAAGTATGTCCCCAAATCTCCAAGATTTTTGAAGCATATTGGAATATAGCATATACTTAAGTGACTGGTAATTCAATTCATATTTATAGACAGGAAAATATTTAGCACAAAATACTGAGTGTTCAGTGGGCCGAAAAAGGACAACAAATACAAAATGCATTTATTCACTTAGTTTTTTGCCTTAGCTACTGCAAAACTTCAGCACTCTAGAGGTCAGTATTGCCTAAGGGAAAATGTAAACAGAAACTTCTGTTTTAAATACACAGTAATACACATGAATACTTAAACTACTCTGAAGCTTTCAGAAGTGCATGCAAATTGCCGTATTTGCAGCAAGGCTGATACACCATTAATACTAGAGAATTAATTACTTCACAGCTGTGGCATTAAAAGCATGTCAAATAATCAATAAGGCTATACTAGATAGTCTTGCCTGTTACATACAAATGATTAAGATCTTTATTCAAGACTTTTAAATTCACACAGAATAAACAGCAGCTCCTGGGTATATTATCACAGACCCAAGTTATTCTGCTAAATGAGACAAGTGCTCTTTTCTGCTAAAGATTAAAACACACATGAAAGTGGTCAGTATTTGTAGGTTTAACTTATTTTTTTGTTTTTGCTATAAGCACTCTTATATCCCCTCTTATGAAGGGATCTTAGCTCTTAAAAATATTTTCAGCTAGTTTGTTCTAAATGCATCATTTTTATTTTAAACAAGGGTGGCATTTTCCTTTGGGGTTTTATAGCACACAACACATCTACAGCTGTAATTGTGTGATCTGCCGCAGTACCCTTTTGCTACTGGTACTATTTTCTCATTTATACATACAGATGTTCTCTCAAACATGAAATTTTAATTAATACTATGATGGACTATGATGGAAATATGTGAAGGCATGAAGGTACCTGTGTAGGATGAGAAGGGCTTGTGTATCACACCTATTACTGGTTTACCATTTACAGCCACACAAACCATTGTCGTGACATACTGTCGAAGATCCTCTGTAGGCAAAACAAGAAAGTGAGCAAGTTTACAATCAGATGCCAAGAACACAAAAGGAAAACAGACAGGAGATTATTCAGATTATTCTCTGAAGACCAGTTTATATTCTACCTCTTGCAGTTATGTAACTCTGATGTATCTTCAAATTACCTTTCAGTTTTTAAAAGACTTCGAAGACTTTTCAGCTTTCCAGCAATTTTCCCTGTTCAGTAGTAGATGTAACCTATATTCATATCAGATCTAATGCTAAGAGCTATGTCTTATGCAAACACATATTTTCATGGAAATCTGTGCCCCTGCATTCTCCCTTCTCTGCCTCACCTCCTATCTTTTATTGGTTCAAAAACTGCAATTCGAAAACCAAAGAACATCCACTGGAAAGGATAATTGTATCAATTACATAATCACCAAAAAAAATTCCCATTTTTCTAGTTGTTACTTATCAGCAAGAGTTTTAGTTGGATTGCCTTGAACTGATTATGTGACATCCTAAAATGAAAAGGGAGAAGACTGAATTATGAATGCTTTTTTGAAAAATGACAACAGAAAATTTCTTCTAACAAGTTAAATAGGATATTTACTTAGTATTCTCTTTAAATAAACAAAACCAAAAATGTAAGATATTTAGAGTTGCCACAGTAATGACTGTAATAAAGAAATGTGTAATTCCACGTATGTACAATGCATAATTGACAGTTATCATTTATTATAGCAATTACTTAGTTGCAAGGATACCAAAAGTAATTTCAGACATGGAATATGTAAATGTTGCAATTTGAGAACTACAGGGATTTCATGATGCAATTTGTTCAATTAAATCACGCTAGCTTTGACATAAGATACTTTAACAAGAGATGCCCTTTTAAATAGTTACTATCTTGTCTCCAGTGTAAAAGGCAAACATCAGAATTACACACATGATTTATCAACAAGAATCAGCTACCTGTGTATTCTTGTGTAGCATCTAACGGATCGATCCAGACAGTGACACTTTCTGCTGGCACCTCTTTAGGCTGTATTTTTTGCTTTATGTCTTCAGGAATACTGTGATCCCAGGAGACTGTCTCCTGATCAGCTGTGTCAACACGCTCCTCAGAATTTATCTGCAGTGAGACAACAAAAGTAGTTGCATTAACATATCAGATACAGTAACTGAAGCACTTGGGTAAATTACAGGTTTGCTCACATTTTCTCTTTCTTCCTTCACCTCAAATGCAGGAATTAGTAATTTTTTCAGCAACTTACAGGCTATTACAGTCATGTGACAAGCAATGCAAAACCACAATCTAGAATTTTACTGTGAACCACACTACAGCTGGACACTGTTGCTTTGGCAGCAGCTCTTACTATTGAACTTTCCCACAGTATGAATCATGTTTTTTTAAATCAATATTTAAATGCAGTTGCTCCAAGTACCATAGGCAGAACATTTGACTCTGGAGAATCATACAGCACACAGACAGTAGGGGTTCTAAAATTCAATTTATACAGACCAGTAGAGGAACATGGAAATGTAGAGCTATACTATCACCAAATATTGTGCAGACTGTGCATGACTTGGACAAAAAGAAATCTTAGTATATAAATTCCTGCTGCAAGCATTGAGTTACAACCAGAAATTTAAGCAGCTCAATTGAATTTAACCACTACACAACTGTAACATGAATTTATTTCACAAACAAGTAACATCCCATACCAAATTTTAGGGTAGGTTAGGGTAAAGTCCTAAGATGGTCCATGAAGAACATTTAGTAACAGCAGTCAAAAGTCACATTTAAGCTTATTGTCACCTGCTGCCCAGCTTAATGAACTTTACTCCACACCAGAGGGCATTTCAGTACAATCAAGCAGAGTTTGGCCCAGTAGTGGAACACACAGCACCAATCTGTTGAATGGAGTAACATTCTGCAAAACCCAACACCCTGTGTCCTTTTGACTGCAGTAGCACAACATGTTTGGATGAGCAGAGATGCAGCTGTCCCAAAAGTTGTAGGCAAGTGACACAGAAAGACAATGAAAATGAAGGAGCTCTCAGACTACATTTGAATGTGACAGACCTTATATGAGTAGGATTTTTACATAGTTCACATCATGACAAGAAAAGGCAGCACACACACCTCAACTGTAACAACTAATTAGCCATGAGTTAAGGGCCATTTTCTCCAAGAGAATTGAAAAAAAGGAAGCAGAACTGCAGCAACTCCAGCCACACATATAACTGTCTTCTCGCATGAAACCTGTATTTGAAGCATTACATGCCAAACACAGAGCTCTTGAAGTTGCCGTGACATTTACAAATTAAACATCTGTCACTATACAATAAACCTGATGATTGCATATCCCCCTAGGGAAAACAGTCCTGCAAAGTCAAGATGAGTAGTTCCACAGACTTTGCAGTCTCAACATACCCCCTGGGCAGTCTAAGTTCCACTACAGAACATGACACACCATCATAAAAAAAAACATTTGCTCAACAGAAAGGGCTTCCAAAAAGTTAAAGGGTTGGAACCAATGCTCAAAAGGAAGAATATCTCGTTAAACCTGTTGTTACAGTACATTAGAATGTCAAATCTAACTATCTGAAAGGTACTGTTTACAGAGAAACACTACCTACTACTTCAGATTTTGTAGCAGTGGCTGAGATACTGCAGCATTTAAAATGCTTGTGAGGAGTCTCTCTCAACAGACATGATTATTCCACTAGAAAAAAACTGGGGAAAGAGTAATAAGGTTGCACAGGCATCTGGAGGAATTAAAAAAAAGAAACAAAACTAAACTCAAATCACAAGCAGGTCACTCATTCTTCCATTCATATAACCACTTACTCTGTAGCTTTGGCTGAATATTTGCCTGAGAGGGGCTCACCAACCCTTAAAACTTTTTATCCTTTCCATTTTCTTTTGTTTGTAATGAAGGAGAATATGCATCTAGAAAAATGCCTCTGTGTTAATTCCATGTTCCTGTTTATCATTCTCATTTGCTGGCAGACTGACACTTTATACTTTTCTCAAGCGATATGGATATATAGTTCACTGCAATCCAAATCCTGACACATAAATTAGGAGTAGATATGGTACAAAGACAATCACAAGGCCAAATATGTCAAGCACTAGACCTTATTTCAGCAAGATGCTCTGGGGTTAATTGCCTAACAGCTGTAAGGTATAAAAGCCCATCTGGAGAAGTTCTGGAACCTGAGCACTGACATGAAGTTTAACTACATTTTGACAATATTCCACAGTTATGCTTGAAGCAAAAGCCTTCCTCACAAAGAACTCCATCAAACATAGAAATTTAATAAAACATATGCAAATCACTGCATGGAATACTGCTGAAAAGTAATAAAAACCCCAAAACCTTCATATCAAAAATTTCATAAACAAGACAGTCTGGCTGCATCTCATCAGTACAGAGCTTCCCCAAAACCAGCCTGTAAGGTGCAGGAATTCCATAACAAATGAAGGATGCTGCTCACGGGAGCCAGCAGCAGAGGTCCAACACCAATACCAGGATCAGTCCACGGTGTGCCTTCCAAAACACCCAGGTGTTTCCAACCTTTGGAAACCTTTGTCCAGAGAACACTCCAGTCCAGTGCACTGGTGACTGGAACACAGATCTGCTCAGGAACACAGGAAGCACTCCAGCCTACCACGAGCTTGTCTGGATAAACGCAGTGCTCTGAACAGCCAACAGTACTGACCACCCAAAGGCTTCAGGGAAGCCTACAGTGGCTCTCTGTCCTGTGCTGGTTTAGTCCCTACCAGCACTTCATGCTGTCTTTGTGACAGCTTGTCATCCAAAAAACCTACTTGAATACTAGCTAGCTGTCCCTGGCATGGTGCACAGGCCTTCTCCTGGTGGAGTGGAACACAACTGTAGTTTTGCCTCTGAATTCAGCCATTGAAGGAAAGTTAAGGTCTAAAAATATACGCAAACACATTCCCCCCCCCCCCCCAAAAAAAAAAAAAGAGAAGCTTCAGTTCATATACTTCAAAACAGCCATTAGTACATGAAAATGCAATGCTTTTCTTAGAAAGTGTTTGGTGGCATGTGATTTTATTTTTCAAATTTAGTACTCCCTCTCCTTCCTTTCGTATGTCTCCAACTCAATATTCATTTTACCTTTCAATATGCAAATAATCCAGTATCTTGAAAAATATGAGGTAGCACAGCACTTTATTCCTGAGAGCATCAATAACTCCATTGGAAAATTATGTTCTCTGAAATCCAAATCTTAGTGTTGTTTCATTAGATAATAAAACAAGAACACAAATACTATCACACATGTATTATAAAAATACCAATTAAGCTGCTCAAACAAAAAAAAAAAAAAAAAAAAACCAAAAAACCCAAACCAACCAAACAAAAAAAACCCCAACTCAAACAAAACATCTACCCCCACCCAGAGTACAGGTAACAAGTTAATGAAAAGTTAACATTTACAAGTCAGAATATGAACATAAGAGTGTTCCAGGTACTACTTTGTACTCTGTTTCAAAAACAGATTGGAACAGGTTGTAGAGGTAGTAGATGCCCTATCCCTCGAGTGTTCCAGGTCAGGTGGATGGGGCTCTGCACAACCTGAGCGAGTTGAAGATGTCTCAGCTCACCGCAAGGAGGTTGGGCTGGTTGGCCTTGAAAGGTCTCTTCCAATCCAAATTATTCTATGATTCTTTGACTCAATGGATAAGTCTATTGATTTAAATGGGACCAAGGAAATGAAAAGCCTGGAGGCCTGCAAGCCTGGAGTGTGCACAGGGGAACATTAGTAAAACATTAATAGGGTTTGTTTTTCTGTTTTGTTGGTGCACTGATGCTGCATGACCTACACAGCCACTTTGTCAGTGATTATGTGGTGTAAGCATCATGCATGCCCAAGACACATGTATCCACCTGACATGAGATGGAGAAATGAAGTGAGAGACAAAAGTGAAATGCAAACATTTGCAAACAATAAACCAACAGTGATTTCAACACCTTCTTTCTGAGGGATTGAGAGATGTCCTCTGTGGATGGTGGAAGACACTTTACAGTCACATCTACCTTCTGTACTAATGTCTGCAGCAATCACTAAGAGTTCATGTTCATGTCTGTCCAATCTGGTGGCCTTCTAGGTGGAGTGACTGCAGCAGTTGACAAGGGTGCCAAGACCAACTGGCGTCACCTACCTAGACTTCTGTAAGGCCTTTGACAGAGTCCCACATGACATCATTATCTCCAAATTGAACTTAAAGGTTATTCCATGGATAAGGAATTGGATGGAAGTACACAGCCAGGAAGCTGGGGTCAACAACTTGTCCGTCCACATGGAGGCCAGTGATGGTCTCCCTCAAGGCTCTGTTTTGGGACTGGTGATATTTTATATCTTCATCAATGACAACAGTAACTTCAAATGGACCCTCAGCAAGTTTGCAAACAACATGAAGCCAAGCAGTGCGCTTGACGGGAGCAGAAGGAAGGGCTCTGAGGGACCTGGACAAACTTGAGAAGTTGTCTCACAAGAACCTCATGAGGTTCAACAAGTCCAAGTGCAAGATGCTGCACCTGGTTTGGGGTAATCCCAGCCATGAGTGCAGACTGTGGAAACTCACTGAGAGCGGCATAATGGAGATGGACTTACGGCTTATCAGGGATGCATGCTCACAGCCCAGACAGCCAACAGCCTCCTGAGATGCATCAAAAAAACAGCATGGACAGCAGGTGGAGGGAAGCAATTCTCCTCCTCTCCTCTGCCCTGGTGAGACCCCACCTGGAATGCTGCAACCAGGTATGGAGTCCTCAGCACAATAATGATGTGTTAGAATGGGTCCAGAGAGATGGATGATCACAAAGATGATGAGAGGGATGAACACCTCTCCTAGAAAGGCTGAGAGCTGGGTTTATTCAGCCTGGAAGAGAGAGAAGGCTTCTGGGAGACCTTAAGGAAGCCTTCCAGTGCTTAAATGGTGCATATAAAAAAAAGAGGGAGAATAACTTTTTACATGGGCAGATAGGGATAGGACAAGGGGAAATAGTTTTAAACTGAGAGATTTGGCTTAGATTTTAAGAAGAATTTCTTTACTGTGAGTGTGGTGAGGCATTGGAGCATGCTGCCTAGAGAAGTTGCCTAGATGCCTCATCCTTCAGTGTTCAAGACCAGACTGCGTGGGGCTTTGAGAAACTTGGTCTAGTGGAAGGCATTTCTGACCACGACAGGGTAGTCGGAACAAGATGATCTCTAAGCCCCCTTCCAACACAAGACCTTTTAGGACTCCACGATACCCACAACTACACACCTTGCAAGGTATACTGACCTATGAGGTAGCTGCAAGGGACTGTAATTGATTTGCTCTTATTTGACTGTGCTTCAGAGATGGCCCAACTCAGAGGAGAGTGGTTCAAACAGCAGTCTTTGGGATTTCTCCCACTTAGAGACCCCTTCAACCACTGCTGCTGCACTGCACCAAAGAGCAACCCTATACTTACTGCACTGAGCAACCCTATACTTACTGCACTACAAGACAGACTGTTCTACCTCCATTGGCTCTGCTTCTCTGTTTTTCTCCTCAAGTATATCAGAGGTGAAAGCTGTCTTAGCTTCTCATGGCATCTGTACATACACAAATTGTGTGAAGGAATCAGATGCCAAAACCTCTGAATGTAAACACCCACCCGACAAGTCAGGACATATAAATATGCTCAAGAGGAGAGCAAAAAGCACTCAAAGCACCATTATTTCCAGTACCTGAGGAAAATATCTAACCTTCCCTGGTTACAAAACAAGGCTCCAAATCTGTTACAAAGGGAAGGGTGTGCATTCACCCCAAGATCACACTTAGCTCACCTGCATCCAGGACCGTTCATGATCCCTCCCTCCCTCCCTCCTCCCTCCCAACTTTTGAATTTGGGGGTGGAGAATAGCAGATTTCACTATGAAGGAAAGCTGTTTCTTGAAAGCTTAGGTTACTTAACTCTGAAAAGAATGCAAACTGGGAAATCAAAGTACCACTTTTTGTAAATGTAAAATGCCTTTAAGCTTTAAAAAATTTGAACAGTAGCCTTACCAGCATAGTTAAAAAAACCAACCCTGATTTTATTCAAAACACTGACATTTTTAAAGCCAGCTGCTTGCTTTTGAAAGGGTTCCTTTTCTCCTTAGATTACCACAACATATTAGAAAGGAAAACTAAGCTTTTACAGGAGAACTTCATGCCTTTCAAAATGTTCCTCTTGCCAAGGTTCAGTTTACATAGAATTAGAGTTACATAGAGTTATAGCAAGGCAGATTTTGTTATGAAAGGAAAGAAGACCTTGCTGAATCACGTTTTTCTAAAAAAAAAAAAAAAAAAAAAAAAAAAAAAAAAAAAAAAAAGCAGCTTATTATTAAAAGGTCTATTAAAGTTTAGAAACTGTAAGTTTAAAGTCCTAACTTTTAATTAGGTTTAAAAATATAAAGCACATTTGTATATAAATGTGTAAGGTATGAAATCATACAAACTAGTAAATAAAAAGAAGTATAAAGCCCGCTGGTCTCACGTTGTCATTCATTTGATCAGAAAACAACAAGTATTTCTATAATTATACCATGACACTGAAAAAGGATGCATGCCTTTTTCAATGCACCTAAGTCAAGGCAGACAGGTTCTCCTCTACCATCAACTACATCCTTGTTTATTTTAGCAACAAGAAGTCACTTAATGCAGGAACAAGATGACAGAATATGCAAAGAAGAACCTGGACAAGCCTAAATGTCAGGAAGCTCAAATAGTACTTAACAAAACTCATTAGGTGACTTTGGCATTAAGCCAGCAGGAAGCAGACTGAAACAAACAGGATTTAATAAATGATAAAGACATATCCAATGACAGCTCTGCTCTATGGACTTATAATGAATAGAGGTTGGTGAAAAGAATAAAAGTGGAATTGAGGGAATCAGCACAGATCACAGGATTCACTGTTTCCACTGGTAATCTGCAGAAACAACTAGAATTTTAGACCAGGAAAATAAAAACCACTTGCTCATAAACTCACACAAGTGGTTTTGGAAGATGGCAAAACTCCCCATTATAGTTCTGTACAGACCCAAGTCTAGCAAGGAGAAAAGAGATGACTTGCTTGTCACAAGAGTTTCAACAGTTCATTTTAAGAAAGCATTCAAATAAGGACAGATTAGAAATCTACCAATAAAACAAATAACCAAAAAACGTCCACTGTTGGAAAGTGGCTACACTAACAAATTAAACTCTCCAGATGCTCCGCTAATAGATTAAACACCTACAGTGTACAAATAAGCCAAATGAATTACTTGTAATTGCATATGAAAAGATAATCACAGAACTTATTAGCATAAAGTTACAGTCTTTAACTTAATTTTTATGCAGAGAAAGTGGGCATAAGTCATTTGGAATCCATGTTAGGAGATGCATCTTCAGAGAACACCTATTACTGAGATTTCAGATTAACATTCACACTTCTTGTTTTACTTAGAAACCCACTGGCAGTTGCAAAGATCATGTGGGTCAGAACATTAATTTTATTAAAAGCCCTAAGACCTTAGGAGGCTATTCTCACAACATGAAAACACGAATTACTGAACCTACTCACTAAAGTGCACTATCTCTGAAGTTTAAGTAGTATTTTCTTTTTTAAACCTACTTCTTTAACATATTTATCTCCCACACAAAATCAGTATCAGTTGCAGAGCTTCCTATCTCAGATGAAATTCCAGTTTTTTAGGTATGGTAGTTGGCACTGTGGTCAGAAGCTTGTAAACAGTGAATTTAAATCTAGACAGTACATCAGATAGCCTGACACAAAAGGAATGCTTGGAGTCATTAATCTTCAAAAGTCAGATTAATTTAGATGAAAATCAAAGTAAAAGCGACATTTGTTTCCTTTCCTGGGTTTTCTGAACTTGACTTCCACTCAAAGAGAAAGACTGGGACAGAAGAAGACTTGATTTCCACCACAGTCACAATATTAAAAAAATGAAAGCAAACAAAATGAAACTCCAATCAGTATTTACTGTAGAACAAAGTGATATAGCTGGTGCAACTCTAGAACAAAAATAAACCAAATCAGCTCAACATGAGAATGTAGGGCAGAATACAATCTGAGCAGTAAAACTGAAGTCTACAGGCTGCAAAAATAACTCTAGTATAGTACAGCAGCAAAATAGCAGAATTTTGTGGGTCACTTTAAAATTGTCTTTTTCAGTCATAGGACAAGAGGTAATATGGTCAAAGTGCAAGTTTAAGGAGCAGTCTGTAAATCATTCCTGCCTTTCTGATCAAGTAGGGCTGCTCCTTCAGATGTGCTGGAGATGGCCCATAGTAGGAAGTGAACCAGGGTATTCCTAAAAAAAAACTTTTTTTAAATAACTTTTATTTTACATTTTTACTTGGGATACAATCAGTTATCAAGATCCTGACACTGATCCCTGGACAATCCGCATTAAAAGAGTAAGACCCTAAGGCATGATGCTGAGGTGGATCTTTTAGCAGGTAATGCTGCTGAAACTCTGGTATCATGCGATCATATCTTCACAGAAGTTCTTCTGAGCAGAACATACCAGCGTTTATGGCTAGCCTATCACTGAATTTGGAAAGAATGCCACCCAAATCCACTCCCACCCCAGCAGAAGAGCTTGGTAAAGCATCTCCTTAATCTCCTCACCTAATTCCCACCCCAGTCCTTATCACACCACCACTGTTCCAGCACAAGAATAAATAAGGCTGCATGAAGAAGCAACCAGGAAAGAAGTAACCCAGAAAAGATAAACAAAATAAATAAAAAATGAAAGCAGCAGAGGGGATGATTACAGCTGGATCAGAGCTTTAACTCGTTGTTAGCATGACAAATAAATGAGGACAACATATTGGTAATGAGGGAACGGTTACACCTCAAGCCTGTAACTGCAGCTGAAAACTTCACCAAGAGAAAGTGATGCGTATGTTTTAGCCTTAAGTATATTTTAAAATTAACTGTACAAAGATGCTTCATGGAATACACATGCAAATATTTACTGCTGGATGTTGAGTGCAACCAGACAACACTGGGTAATACCCAAGGTAGCAGAAAGTGACTTGCCCATTTGTTCCTTATCTTTCTCAGGCCTGTTTCTGAGGGATATAAAAACACCACCATTAAATCTAAACCAAATCTGCACAGTGATAAAATACAATTAAGCCGCACCTCTTTGGTCTTACCTAACATAGCCTTGAGAAGTCTGAACTGATGAAAATGCATCTATTTATATCAAAGAGAGCAGCTGATGTCAGCAGTGGAGTTCCTCCTCTTTCTCAGTAGAGACAATACCTTTACTCAAGAGAACAAAAGCAAACACTTTGTGTGGGTTTTTTCCCCCTTCAGATTTTAAAAGGGCTTTTTTGTTAATAAATCTCAACTCTTAGCATGATAAGATTTTTTCCAGATTTATTTCAGTTTATGTAAGTGAGAAGCCTAACTCTTCTATCTTCTCTTAATAGCCACATTTAAGAGACTCAGATTTGCTTCAGAAAGACTGCATGCTTTCCCTTTTTATGTCCAGCAGCACAAAACAGGGATTCCAATGAATGGCTTTTCCCCTTGGTTATTTTGAAACATTGGAAAGCCACAGTTATTCTTAGAGAATCACAGAGTAATAGAATGGTTTGGGCTGGAAGGTACCTTCCAGATCTCACTCCAACCCCCCTGCCATATGTTGGGACACCTTCCACTAAACCAGCTTGCTCAAGGCTTTATCCCACCTGGCCTTGAAAACTTCCATGGAGTGGTCATCCATAACTGCTCTGGGCAACTTGGTCCAGTGCCTCACCACTTCCTCAGTAAAGAATTTTGTCTTAATGTCCAATCTAAATCTCTCTCGTTTAGCTGAAAGCCATTCCCACTTGTCAAAAGACATCCTTGTACAAAGCTCCTCTCCAGCTCTCCTACAGCCCCCTTCAGGTACTGAAAGGCTGCTGTAATGTCTCACAGGAGCCTCCTCTTGTCCAGACTGAACAACTCCCATTTCCTTTGCTTTACAGTCATATTTTAGCAGCTAGTGTTTGTGCTGGTTCATCTTCTTCCTGGCTGCAGCATTTGGCAAGAATTTAAATACTGAGGTACTCGTGTTAAGCTCAAGAAATTCAAGATGTGAAAAAAATCAGCATTTTGCATAAGCTTACTCAGGGAATTATGCAGTTTTTGTTTGACAGCTTTTATTAGCATCATCTTCTCTAGCAAGGAGAGAAGAGGGGGTTTATTTGACTTTAGCAGCATCTTTTATTCTCGAGTGCCACTCTGTACGGGGGAATAAGACTAGAGATATAAAGTAAGATATTTCTTACATGATGCAATTTTATATTGTCTTAGAAAATCCTCTATAATCCTTATATTCACACTAGGTCTGTTCTATGAAAGAGCTGCAGTTTTAGATTGTTGCTTTAGTTACACTAGAAGTTACACTAGAAGGATTAGAAGATTGAGATGATACCTTGCCTTCACACCTGAGAAGCACACATAATATGTATACAGTAGCAAAAGAAAGCTTTTATTCTAGTTTGGGCAAATGTTTATGAATATGACTTCATCACAGACTTTAAGAGACAAAATGCCTTATCAGTGTATACAGCTTAGTGAGTATTTTTAAACACCACATGAGGTAAGCTGTTATTATCCCCATCATGTTCTTAGAATACTTGACATCTCACAGCTAATCTGAATAATGCCAGATCACCTGAAAAATTTGTCAAGTACACTCATCCTAGACATTCTCAGTGCTCAAGCTCAGTCAATCTAAGGAGGAGTGGGAAAAAAGAAAATACATATGCTTGGTATCTTCCAGTTCCACAGACCTATGCACACATTTCCAGTTTTATACTGCCTTTGAGAACACATCTGCACTTTTGAAAGTACCATCTTAAAGACTAGCAGCACACATCACCCGTGAGAAAAATAAAAAAGAGTACCAAAGTTTTTTAAAGAAGATGTTCAAAGTTAACACCCGCTGCCAGAAAGACACAAGTCAGACTGCCACTGCTAACAATCTCAGGCTCCAGAGCAGAGTTTACGGGACCATAGAGCAGGCAATACACAGTTCACTGTGTTCTTCAAGCCCAGACAGAATCACCTTCTCTAGAAACATAGGCAACTCTTACATCTAGATTAATGAAGTCCCTCCATCAGTGAAAGGGGGGAAAGCATAGAGGTTTCAAGTCAGTTAAGCCGTAAAGCCAAGATCTCTGAGGACACTGAATAATGCAAGAGAGTAGGGTCAATACTTTTTTTTACTTTAACACTGGGCCTGTGAAGGTGGCTTGTCACCAACAGACAATCCAGGAAACCATCGAAACAGAACCTATACAATCTTTCTGTAGAAGAAGATTAGTCACATCTCAGGTTTATTTCAAACATTGAAGAATTGTTTTTCCTCTAGATTTCATATTCAGTAAGTTCTTTACGACACTTTAAAAACCCATCAAAACAAATAAAAAAAGTCCCCAGAAAAGCCAATAAACAAAAAACTACACATTTTTCTGTCGAACTTTCAAAACAGCTACTGAAAATTGAATAGTAACTCAACAACCAAAATCCAGATTTAGTTAGATTTTTTCTCAACCCATCCACCAGAAGCATGCGATCACCACCTCTGAGATCTAAATTTAGGGCTTTCTATCCATTTCAAATGGCCGTGAAAAGCTAAGAAATTTAAAAGACAGAAGTTCCCATTTATTGAAGTGAAAGCAGAAACAATGCCAACAAACCCCCAAAGTTCCTCCAAGTACAGTTCAAAGGGTAGGGTACGACCTTAAGAGTGAGACCAAGATTTCAGAAGTGAAGGAGAGCAGGAAGGGGTGTACGCCTCTAAAAGCAAACTCATTTTGCTCAGGTAGGCAGTGACCCACGGTATTGACACAGCTACGCTTATCTGCTGTCCCACAGCCACGAGCGCTGAACACTCGGTTATTGCAGCGCTATGTTCCCAAGCCCCGAACTCTCAGTCGCTGCTCCCGCTCCTGGCTGTCCCCATAACTGATGGCAGGAAGGACAGCTGGCAGGAAGGATAACTACCAAAACAACGGCATTCCTAATCTCGGCATCTTAACCGTAGGCGGGATTTGAGCTGAGCAATTACCTGTATCCTTAACCACAGAGCTCACGATCCACACCAGCGAGTGTTTCCCCCACCCTTCCATGCCCGTAGCGCTTGATACTGTTTCACCTCGCGCGGCTTCGCTTGCAACACCTTCCCCTGCAACCCAACACCCACGGCAACCAGCATGAGGTGGCACTGCCACAAATTCAGCGGGAGGGGAAGGAGAAGCGCAAACGAGGGAGGGCAGCGCTTCCCGCCGGCGGTTACAACCGGAGAGGCGCCGGTGCGGGTCAGCAGCGCCGGGGGTCGCAGCGCCGGGGGTCGCAGCGCCGGGGGTCGCAGCGCCGGGGGTCGCAGCGCCGGGGGTCGCAGCGCCGGGGGTCGCAGCGCCGGGGGTCGCAGCGCCGGGGGTCGCCCCACGGAGGGCCCTGGCACGCACCTGCACGGCGGGGAAGGCGCCCTTCAGCAGGTAGAACATCCTGCGGTTGGAGAGGAGGTCGCCGGTGGTCAGCTGCTCCTCGGCCCCCTCCCGCGTCTTCCCCTTCGCCTTGGCGTTGAGGACGTTCCCCTCGCGGACCCGTTTCACCTCCTCCCCGCCCCTGACGGCGGCCAGCACGGACACGGCCAGCAGCTCCCGCAGGTCCACGGCGCCGCCGGGCGCAGAGCCGTGCGGCGTCTCGGGCCCGCCGGCCGCCGGCTCGCTCAGCATGAAGAAGGCGAAGCGGCCGGCCAGGAAGCCGGAGTAGAGGTGGTAGAGGACGCCGAGCCCCAGCAGGCAGAACACGGCCATGCCGAGCGGCGAGAGGCGGATGCCCATGGGGGCCATGGCCGCGGGGCGGGCGGGTGGCGGGGCCGGGCGGTCACCACGATGCCATGGCACGGCCGGGACGCTGCGCTCCCGCTGCTGCGGCGGCGCCGGGCCGGCTCCACGCTCGCGGCCGGGCGGCAGCGCCGTCTGTATCCGGGTCAGGCGGAGGCGGAGCCGGCCGCGCGCACTGAGCATGTCCCGCCGCTCCCTGCCGTGTCCCTCCGTGGACGCTCACGCCGTCCATCGTCCGCTCGTTCTCCTGCGCTCTGTGGTTTGGGCTGGTATTTTCCCCATCTCCCTCTAGGAAGCTGATGCGCTAGGAGCCTGCAGCGGTGGGGCCGAGGGAGCTGCTCCGCCCTCGGAGTCCGAGCCCGAGCCGAAGCCCGCCCGGTTCCCTAGGGAAGGAGTATTCTGATGGAAATCGCTGTTGGCGTAAATTGCCGCTAAATTTCTGAAGGTGCACTGTTAGCGGTGCTGAGCATCATTGCTGAGCAGCTCGTGTTTTTGTCATACTGGTTCGGGAAGTTTGGGATTCTCTGCTCCCCTGTTCCTCGAAGAATGTCTCTCGTTCAGTGAAATGAAGCAAATCCAACTGTTTGCTCAGTCAAGCGATGTGATAAAGGCCTACCTGTCTTAATTTATACTTTTTCTTTGCACTTCAGTTGTTTTGGAGGAGTGTGAAACTTCATAGCCAGAATAGACATCTGGGGTGAGAGCTAGGAAGACTCTGATTTCTTTCTGTTCTCATTTCTGATTCCTGTTAGTAGTGTTCAGTAAATTACAAACAAAAGAACTATGTTAATTCAGCATTTTTTTGAATTAATTAAATATTTTTTTTATTCAAGCAATGTTCTGTTAATACACAAGTTGTAGAAACAGATCTTGGTAGTGACTGTGGGAAGAAGTAATTACTAGGGATCATATATTATAACTTTTCTTAGGCGTTTTGATTTTTTTAAGTGTTAAACTTATGTAATCAAGAATGTGAAGACTCTAAAGACCGAAGTTAAGACCAGCCTTGCAAACAGAAGTTGCCATGTAGTCTCCTCTGCGTTTCCATTTTAATGACATTCACATTTACATGGTTACATATCCAGTGTCCTGCAGGATCACACCCTTTCTGAAGTACAAGTGTATGTGCAGGGAGTGAAAGTTAAAGGATCATAGAATGAGAAAGCATTTCTTTAGAATTCCGGAGCTGGGATTCAGGAGTTGGGGTTTTACTCCAGCTATGCTGAGGTTAAACTTTATGTGCTATTAAGCAAAGACTAGAATGTCCACATTTTCCAGCTTTCCATTCCTTTTAAGGTAAAAATTGGTTTTGTTTGTTTTTTTTTTTTTCTCTGAAATTGCTTCTCTGGCAGAATGGGAGCTTGAAAGGGTACACTGATCGTTTTCCTTAATATTGATTTCACAGTTTAACATTTCATATAATAATTAATGGTAAGAAGCCATGCAGCAACACAGGGTTCATCTTAGAGTAGACTTTTGTCTGTAATGAGCAAAATAGCCAACAGCAGTGCTGTCTGGTGCTATCAGTAACAGTCTGTGTATTAAGTAAACAGGAACTTAAAACTCCACTATGGCGGAGGAAACCCAGAAGAAGGAAGAAAACCTGCAACTTCATGCACTGTTTTCTTAATGGAAAGAAAGTGAAATACTAGGCTTTTTGTCCTGCTGAAGTTTCTAAAGACCTTACAGAGGTGTAGAAAATGAATGTATTTATTACTTGCTATTTACATTTTTATGCCTGCAGTAAACATAGAAAATACTAACAGTAATGGAAGCTGTGAAGAGGACGGTGCACAGAGGACTCCTTATTTCTGTGATACTGAATGTACCATCTGTGCCAGGCTTTAGAAGAGACTGTTCATTACTGAATGCAATCACACAACAAATAGACAATATGCTGTCAGCCTGTTTCTCTGTATCAGTCTTATTCTGTAATTACCAATATAATTTTTAAAGGTTGCAGTCTGGCATCTTCCATGTTGTTTTCCTGATCCCTAAATCAGGTTCCTCATGTTTATCCAGGGTGCTATTGACTTCACCTGGGCTCCAGAACACCAGAGAGATCTTTTCAAAGTGCTCTTGGCAGAGGGTATAAAGATAGTTTGGGCAAAGTTTCTTTATTGCTTTGACCTGTAAGATAAGTTTCCAGAGACCATGGTGTAGGCATAAAATGAAATCGGCTTGTGAAAAAAAAAAAATATCTGTGTTCATTATTAGCAAAAGCAGATCTATCCCTTTACATGAGGGCTGAGGACAAATTCTAATAGGAATGTTCCTTTTGAAAATGGGGAGCATGCCAGAGCGCAGGGAGTTTGATGTCTCTGATTTTTAGAGAATGTATAAACTATTGAGCTCCCATCCTTGTCCAGGCTAGCAGTGTTTTGTCAACAGTACTTTACAGTGCAGTATATTGTCATGGCTGCTTTGCCAGCATCATTGCTGACTCGTGGAAAAGCAGGCAATGCCCACATCTTCCACAATACCAGCCAGGCAAGCAGGCTAACACGGTTGTCAACAGCCACAGAAGTGCTGGGCTGCAGCAGGTTATTGTTTGTGACTCTGGCAGTTTATGAAACCATTCACGGGCAGCCTTCCTGACTGCTCAGTTTTTGTGTCTGTGGAAAAAATGGGCAGTCCCTATGGCTCAGAGCTGATTTTGGGCTGCAGCACATGAGGAAGATCTGTTGTGTCTGTGCTTTATAAAGGCTGAGAGAGAGCAGGTGTCTGTCTGATGGTACCAAAGTACCTGAGGGGAACCTGCTGTGGAAGTGCCAGCACCAGCTGCAGCCACTGCATTTCCTATCAGTGCTGGGAAGGTAGTCCATGACGGAGTCTCATGCAAGGTCTGTCATAGCAAGGGATAACTTTCTTTTGCATAGAGCATTTTCTTGGAGCAGTGTGTGTGTATGGGCAACTATGAATAGTTGTTTGGTTTACACTGTCATGTTCTTTCTTATTTCTCTTTTCTCATGCTTTTTCTTTTCAGGTTATTTTGTTTGTGATGCCACCTCATCCAACCGTGTTTGCAGCAGCAGTGGCAGTTATGAATATCTTTCTTATATCCTGTCCGACCATGCAGGGCTGAGAGCCTTGGGAGGATTGTGTAAAGACATACCAAATGTAAGGGTATTATTAAAGGCTTTATTTAAACTGGTATGTAAAATAAAAGCAGAATGTTGCAAAATGTGTGCAGCATGAAGGTGGACCAAACAAGGCAAAAAAAGGTGAATGAATGTCTCTATTTTAGAGGGTATCCCAATGAGGAGTTCCTAGGTACCTACAACAGCTTTTCTTAGATGTTTCCTCCCCATAGTATGCACCTTCGTCATGGATATTTCCTTTTACTCTGCGAAGAAAAGATGGCTCCAAATACACCTGAAGGCTGGGCTGCCTTTCAGTGGAAACTTGATTGACTGGAAAGTTGGACAGAAGGAAACTAGGGAAATTTAACAAGGGCAAGTGTCAGGTCCTGCATCTGAGGAGGAATAACCCCAGGACATGCTGGGGCTGACTTACTGGAGAGCAGCTCTGCAGAGAACTGGGTGTCAGTAGAAGGCAAACTGACCATGAGCCAGCAGTGCTCTTGTGGCCAGGAGGACAAATAATATCCTGGGGTGCATTGGGATAAATGTGGCCAGCAGGTCAACAAAGGTGATCCTCCCCATCTGCTGGGCCCTAGTGAGGCCACACCTGTAATATTGTGATCAAGTTCAGGAAAGACAAGGGGCTACTGGGGCGGGTACATAGGAGGGCCTTAAAGATGATTACGGGTTTAGAGTGTCTCTCAGATGAGGAGAGATGTCAGGACCTGGGCCTGTTTAGTCTAGAAAGTAGAAGACTGAGAAGGGATCTCATTAACATCTATAAATATCCCAGAGGTGGGTGAAAGAGGATGGTGCCAGCCTCTTTCCAGTATGCCCAGTGACAGGGCAAGGAGCAATGGCCATAAATTTAAACACACAAAGTTACACCTTGACTTTTTTACAACTGGGAGTGGCAGAGCACTAGAACAGGCTGCTCAGGGAGGTTGTGGAATCTCTCTTTCTGGAGACATTAACTCCTGTGGTCTTGTGCCTATGTTACCTGCACTAGGTGACTCTGCCTTGGCAGAAGGGATTGGAATAGATGTTCTCCAGAGGTCCTTTCCAATGCTAACAAGTGTGTGAGTCTGTAAAATATAAATACAGGAAGGGGCTATAATCTGCAATCCATGTGGGAATTACATCTGTATTCCTTACTAGGACAGGATCCAGATCCAGGAGCTTGCAGCAGGTCACACTGCCAGAACTAGAGCTGTCACAGGCATACATGGTCCCCTGGTGTGAGCTGTGCAGAGCCTGTTTCCTGGATTGCTCCAGGTCGGCTTAGCATGGATACTGAGATGTTCTGCCAGCAGAAGTGCAGCAAAGCTCCTCTGATTGCCAGGAGAAGTTGCTTTGCCCTCCTGCCTACTCACTCTCATGAGTTTCTCAGTGCACTGTTTCCAGGGAATGGTGCTTACAGCAAGTCTGGCTCTGTGCCAGGCTTGGTTCTGGCTTCGTGGCAATGCCAAGATTATAGAATGCAATACTTATGATTCAGGAGAAGGCCTAAAGGAAAATGGAAGAGCCAGATCCAGGAGAGGGCATCCAAGGTGAAAGCGGATGCAAAGTGTGATGGGAAGAGAGCTGACTACGGTGAGACTCTGGAAAGGAGCGTGGTCCAAGCCTGGAGTTGCAGAAGAGCAGCTGCAGCCAGGTGCTATGAGCTCAGGAGTCAAGGAGTGGGAAGAGTCATAAAAGGACATGTGGGGTGGTCTGGGGAATTCTGATATAGGTACCATCTGCTTGATGTGATAAAAAAGTGGTTAGCCAAGATGTTTGGAACAAATTTTAATGGACACAGCGTTTATAAATCAGATTGGCACTTAGCTAATAGCTTAGTTAATAAGCTTAACTTATTTTAGTGTGCTCCTTCCAGACCTTATGCAGTCTTATGAGTACATTCCAACATGGTTTAAGAGAATGGGAAAGAGTGGAATTTAGGGGGTTTTTTGAGTCATATATTTGTTAATAAGCCAGTTAGGTACAAAGTTTAACAGTTATTCTGGAAAAAAACCCCGATGTCTCCAAGTCTTTAAGGAGTCAAGTGTAGAAATATCTTCTGAATAAGTAAGAAATTAAGAAGTTTAGAAGGGAAAAGACTGAATTCATGTGGAACCCATAGAGGGTTAGAAGAGCAAGTTTATTGGTAAAAGCTCATGTAATACATAAAAAGAGGCTCTGTAGATACAAGCTAAGCTATATGGTATGCAGAAGACTACAACCAAAGGAAATATGAGGAGGGAGACTTTTTTATATTTGATCTTTGTGCAAAAAAGCTTAAGTGCTTGTAACTTTGTCAGGTTTGGATGCTGTACAGAGAAATCCTTTTGTTTGAATTGTAAACAGCTTGGGAGTTAAATGTAATTTCACTGGTAACTGAACACCAAGGCTGTGGAGACTCTAAAACACAGTGCATTTCAGCTTAGGAAATGTCCAGCACTTGTGAATTGCACTAAAGCTATACTGAGCAGTATGAGAGAGTGTCATAAAAATTAAGGAAAGCAGAAAAATCTGCTGGCGACAGCAAGGAAACTTCTATGCTGACAATAAAGTAGTGGAGAAGACATCAAACTGCAGGAATATTAAGGGATTTTGTGACAGCTGTCAAGTACAGCCTACACTTCGATCAAGTAAATTACTTAGCTTAGCATGGAGTAAAGTTTAGGGGTCCAAGATAAAGGGATTATAGTAAATGACATGATAGTAATTTCTGGTCTTGTATGCAAAAGTTAAAATATGTAAAGTAAGTAAAAATAGTATCAAATTAAAACAGCATTTACATTTGAGTTAGAAATATTTATTAGCATGAAATTCCTATTCCATTTATAAAGGAATTGATGGTGTGTTACTTCAAGGCAGTGAAAAACTATTGCAAAGCTTTGTGGAGAGTCTTCTTTAGAAGTCTCTTATATATTGCCTGTGGGGTTCAATTGCTGATGGACTCTAACAGAGCATTTCAGAAAGGGTTGTGGTGGTTATTCCATTTCAGCTAGGCAGTAGTTAGTTTTAACACCATGCTGGTTAACAGAGGCACTTCCCAGAGTGGTGACAGATTTTCTGTCCACCTAGAACAAACCAGTATATTCTGCTTCCAGCCCTGCAGAAACTACAGAATTGATACTAAATGCTACCAGTTCCTCAGAAATTGGGTGGCAATCACAACTGAAGGGAGTTTTTGCTCCTTTTTGCCACACATAACTGCTTATTTCTGGCCCTGCACACCTCTACCCCTAGTTATACCAGGACAGCTAATCATGGAGCTCTTCTGCAGACCAAGCCAGTTGAATCAGGTTTATGTCCCTGTATGGTGCTGCCCCCCTTTAGCTTGGTACAAGCCCAAACCTGCCTCATTTCTCTGCAATGTGTTCCCAGCTGTGTTTCCACCTCCTCCACACAGACTGGGGAGCTCATCCATCTGAAAACTAACCCAGCAAAGCAAAGTATTTGGCATAGTTCATGCAGTTTCAGTGTTAAACTGCTCTTTTGGGTGGCAAATTTGATTTTTTTTTTCATGTTCGAAGTTGCTGTGTCCTAAGGAACTGGATGTCATGTCATGTCATGGGCTGGGAGTGAGGGTCAAGAACACTTGAAGGCTCCCTAAGTATTTTCCATAAAGTCCTGAGTCATGAAGCTGCCTCCTGTACTTTCTATTGCAGCTGTAGCATAGCTTCACGAAAGAGTGTGAATACCCTCAAGAAAAGTGCTCTTTGAATATCTGAGGACAGTTACCTTGAAAGAAAGTAATAAACCCCAGGTCTTTCCATAGACAATGCATTTGAAGAAGGTAATCTAAAAATCTAGGGTGGTTTATTGCTCCTGGCAAAAGCCCTCAAAATTTGCATTGGTACAATGCCACCCCCTCTTGGCATGCCTTTTGCAGCCCCAATGTCCCTGGAACTTCAGTTTTCCAAACCCTAGCTTTTCTTGAAACCCATGGTAATTAGTTACCTTTGGCTTTTCCATTTCTGCCACACCCATATCTTGGTTTTTGTGTTCTATACTTCCTTAATTAAATTGTCACTGGTTCACCTTGTTGTTAATAACACTAGTTTTTGTCTTGTGTGAAATATTTATAGAATTACAGAATCATAAAATCACGGAATGGTTCAGGTTGGGAAAGATCTCTAAGATCATTGAGTCTGACCCTTAACCCAGTACCACTGTGTTCAGCAAAACCATGTCCCCAAGTGCCACATCCACATTTTTTTTGAAGGCTTCAGGGGTGATAATTCCATCTGTTCCCTGGGTAGCTTGTTTCAATGCTTGACAACGTTTTTGGAAAGAACTTTTTCCTAATATCCAATCTAAACCTCCCCTGGTGTAACTGGAGACCATTCTCTCATCTGATTGCTTGTTCCCTGGTAGAAGAGGCTGACCATCAAGTGGCTACATCCTCCTTTCAGGGAGTTGTAGAGAGCAAGAAAGTCTCCCCTGAGCCTCCTTTTCTTCAGGCTAAACAACCCCAGTTCTGTCAGCTGCTTCTCACAGGATTTCTGCTTTAGATTCCTCCCCAGTTCTATTGCCATTCTCTGGACTTGCTCCAGCACCTCGATGTTTTTCTCATAGAGAGTGGCCCAAAAATAACACATGATTCAAGGTGTATTCTCATCAGTACTGAGTACAGGGGGACAATCACTGCCCTGGTCCTGCTGGCCACACTATTGCTGATACAGGCCAGGACGCCACTGGCCCTCTGAGCACACACTGGCTCAACTTCAGCCAGCTGTTCACCAACACCCCCTGGTCCTTTTCTGCTGGGTTGCTTTCTAGCCACTCTGTCCCAAGTTGTAGTGCTGCATAGTGCCCCTCATCCAAATAATCAATAAAGATATTAAACAGGACTGGCCTGCTGCTGAATGACCAGCTGGATTTAATTCTGTTCACCTTTTCATCAGTTTTATCTGGCCAGATTTTATTCAGTGAAAAGTGCACCCATCCAAGCATGAGCAGCCATTTTCTCCAGGGGAATGCTGTGGGAGACAATGCCAAAGGTTCAAGGAAGTCTAGGTATACATCATCCATAGCCTTTCCCTCTTCCACTAAGCAGTACTAATTGTCATAGAAGATGGGGTTGGTCAAGCACCCATGGTGGCTGGGTCTGATCCCCTGGTTGTTCTGCACCTGCTGCTCAATGGCCCTCAAGATGGTCTGCTCTGTGACCTTCCCTGGCACCCAGCTCAGGCTGACAGGTCTAGTTTCCTGGATGGTCCTCCTGCACTTCTTGTCTGCTAACCTCCTGTCACATGGGACATCCCCCATTAGCCAAGACTGCTGAAAAATTGCTGAAAGAGGTTTTGTGAGCACTTCTACCAGTGCCCTCAGTACACCTGTGTGGATTCCATCCATCCCCATAGACTTCTGTGTGTCTATGTGCCATTTCCCCTTGGATTATGGGAATCATTCTACTCCCCATCCCTGTCTTCCAGTTTAGAGGGCTGGATACTTTGAGGATAACTAGTCTTTACTAATAAAGACTGAGGGCAAGAAGGCTTTCTGTTCCTCATCCTTTGCTACTATGTTTCCCCTTACATAGAATAAAGAAGATACTCCATAGTAAGCCCTCCTTTTGTTGATGGTGTATTTTTGAAAACTTTTTTTTTGCTTTTTGTCTTCTTTTACTGGCTCAATAGATTTAATTCTAGTTAGGGTTTGGCCTTTCTAATTTTCTTGCATAACTTCATATCCTTGTAGTCTTCCTGAGTGGCCTGCCCTTTCTTCCAATAGTGATTAAAGATATTTGTGTCTCACCGTTTTCTAGTATAGTCCTGATTAGAATACTAAATTTTCAAAGATGGACTTTTAATAATAATTTTGTATTACTTTATGTAGAAAATTAGGATATTACAAGTGAGATTTAAGGACTACTCAGGAAGACATAAATGAAACAATAATTGTTTTTTGTCCTTTTAGTACTTTTTCTAACTGTTAGACTAGGCATATGAAAAGGAGCAGTGGGAAGAAAGGAGAATGTTAGCTAAAGAATTATGAGTGTAAAGTAGGAGTGTGTTCAAATAAAATGTTCTGTTAAGCAGAGTAGAACTGCATGCAGCAATTGCAGTAGTCAAGTGGATGTTTTTCCCAAGTACCTTTACATGTTAATCATAAAATTGTTCCAAAATAGGCTATATTTTGTATGAACATTGCAGACTGGCATTTTACCTTTACATGTAATTATGACTCTCACAAAATACTCTATACCAGTAATACGGATTTCTATTATTAATATTCTCCTGAGCAGTAAGAGTAACAGTAAGTTTTTAGAGACTAAAATTTGATGTCTTAAACAATTTTTCCTAGTTAGTCAATGAAAATACTGTTGATTAATACATGTATTTTAACATTAAAGAGCTTGAAAAGTGTATTTAAAATTATTTTTGTCCTCATAAAAATGTGTTCCTTATTTTGCTATTGTCCTAGTTATTTTCTGCAATTGGCCCATGTTAATCTGACTTTTACTCTGAAGAATAATTGCAAACAAAATTTTGCCAGTTTTATCTTAATGAGTGTTTCTCTGGTATAAAATTAATTTCTTCCAAGACACTTAGACTCAAGCACATTGAATCCAATACAGTAAGGATTTTCATTCCGAATCCCTCCTCTTTCTTCCTGTTTTTCTGCAAGCAAATGAGCAAGACACTTCTTTGAGAGTAAAAATCTTTATGTGAACACCTCTGTTAAAACTCTTTGCATCTTATGCTAAGCATTTCTTCAGTGTGTAGTCTCAGGATGACCATGAATGTGTTTAATTCAGAATGGCAATTTTAAAATGTTGCCAATTCACTATGAAGGCCTCTTGTTATTTCTCTTCAATTATGGCGTGCAAATGTCGAGTTTTGGAGCAAATTAACAGCCAGGGAAACAGTCAGGGAAATGAGTGTTGTAGTTTCAGGACAGAGACTAGTTTTCATGAAGCTGATGTGGCTCACAAACAAGCTCTCTGTAGTCGGTTAGCACATACTGGGCAGGTCTCCAACCAGCCAGATTCTTGCATTAACATCAGAGACAAGGAGTGTTGTTGAAAGTCACACAAAAAGTGTTAGGGTGTGCTAGCATGGAGTGTGACCAAATATGTGGGTCCAGGCTCTAGATGTAGCTGGAAAATCTGGACAAGAAGAGAGGTAGACAGATGGACACTGCCGTTCAGATATTAAAAGTGCATTGTGCACTGTATTCATGTTTGAAAAAGAACCTATCAGCCTGAATCAACATGTGTTTTGGGGTGGGTTTTTGCTTATCATGTACATTAGACCAGTGCCACTCACAGACCCTGTTCAGCTTTCTTCCTTACGACTTGCAATTAGGGGCTGCAGAACTGGGCTCTCAATATATACCTTGCAACATAACCTTGAACATTTGGATACCAATGACAAAGAGGTAAGGAAAAAGCTATTTTTAAAGCAGGACCCTAAAGGAATAATTAGTCAAAATAGGTCATGTTATTCCTTCATTTAGCTTTAACAGTGCCTTTCCACACACATTCCTTAAAGGGTGAGCCAGCAGTATCAGAAGAAATGGAGTATACGCTTGGTTTCTAATCTTTGCTTAAGCACAAAATATTTGGAGATATACGGATATGAATGCTGTCTTCCAAACAATTCAAATAGTACCTTGCTGAAAATGACTGCAGTCCTACTGCTGTACAGACACAATATCCCATAGAGTTTATGTCTCTTCCTCTGTAGGCTGAGAAATATTTTATTTCCAGAAACTTTTAATTTCTTGCTGATGCATTTTAAGACATTTCATGAAGTTGCAGGTTATCTTCTTCTTGTTAGTCCCTAAATTCAGGACACTAAAACTCTTAGGTCGCAAACATAACAGTCTGCCAAAATACTTGTGTATCTGGTGTTATATTTCTGGTATGATTGCTGTCCTGGTCACAGCAACAGTATTCAGACCCTTTGTGGGCTGATTGCTCCCAGAGCTGTTGCTTTGTAGTGCACAGCACTAAATAAACGGTAATTCCATACCTCAAAAGGTGAATAGAAGAATAAACTGGGATGTCATCATCATTTTAATTTCCCAGGGAGGAAACAGTGAACTTAATAGAATCAGACTCTCTGCTGTTGCTAAGATACTGGCATATGAACAAAACTTCATGGTCAAAAAAATAAGGCTAACACATGTGAAAGAATCAGCCGTAGGCGCTCAGTCTCTTCCCGCAGTAGAAAGCTATCATCCATCAACACAATCACCAGAGGGCTACATGCAGTCTTAACAAGCACTTTAACATACTGGTGATGGATCTCAACAGAGGTGAATTTGTCCAGAAAGTATTTGAAGCAAATGTCCATGTATAAATTTGTCACATTACATTGCCTGAGCCAAAACTGGTTTAGCTGTTGCTCCAGGGATCTCTGTCTCTATGTATCTATTACACAATCATTGATGCTTCCATGTGTTGTGTATTCTAGATTCGTTTCGCAGGGCAGGCAAGAGATGCTGGGGCAAGTCAAAGTGTTGACTGAAAAGCCTTTATCTTGTACCATTCAGAATTCTCCAAGATTCTTAATAATTAAAAGCTTGTAGTTGTAAGGCTACAAACAGCAGGGTTCATCAAAGAAAGATTCAGTAATCTGTGAAGTGAGGAAACCTACTAAGCTGTCTCTACAATACAAACAAGAACAATAATGGATCCTGTTCAAGCAAACACATGATTAAACCTGACAGTGCACATTGAACATTTGATGTGGGCAACAGTCAATACTAATGGAATCAGTTAGTGGAGATATCCTGTGAAGCATCACATAGGTGAGGTGGATTGGAAACAGTGAAAAGATGGGTACATAAACAATTGTGTACTTTGGTGAATTCTAAAACCCTCCACAAGCAGCAAAAGGTTTAGCAAAAATAAAAGAATCACAGTGTATGAATTAATAGGACTTCAGCTAAAGAGAATCACTAAAATGACTGAAGAGGTAAACTGTTTTGTTTTGGTATTTTTTTTACCATAGTTCAATAAATTTCCTTCTTTCCTCATGCAACATATCTGTTGCATGTTATTGCTAATGGTGTGTGTAAGAGCTCTATTTAATGGGCAGTTGAACTGCCAGAGAAATCCAGTTGTAAAAATAAGTCTGTGTTGAATAACTGGAGGTCACACCAGAAAATAAACTTAAGGAAAAGAAAATAAAAGATTCTAACATTCTTTGAAATATAGAATGAACATTCTAACATTCTGTGAAAGAAGGTCTGAACATTCTACTATTCCATAAGTAAGCATTGTGTGGTACAACTGACACACCTAAAAAACTACTGGTAGGATGAGAGGTAATGGACACAAACTAGAACACGCAATATTCCAACAAGAAAATAAATTTTTTTTACTATAAGGGTGGTCAAATTCTGTCAGAGGTTACCCAAAGGACTGATTGAGTCTCCATCCTTGCATATGGAGTATACATTTAATGAAGTCTGGATGGCAGTATATTATCAGTGAGAGATATCACAAGTTGTATCCATCAGGGGGTATTATTTTTTCTGTTTTGTTACTGCTGATAATTCTAACTATTGGTGAAGTATCATTGAAACACAGATGTCTCTCTGCATATCCCTTGCCGTGGGCACCTTGTAAATTTAGCATCACTCTAGAATGTTACTTAGGTAATGTTGCCATCTGGACATTTTGGAGAGGCTCACTTCTGAGAAAAGAGTTATTCACTCCAGAGAAAACAATTCTTATTTGTGAAGGCTCAGCTCAGCAGCTCTGCTGAGATGAAGGAGGCTCCTAGCTCAGTAGCTGATATCTCAAAGCTGTAAATGCAGCCTGCAGAATCAGGCATATCTCAAAGCACTCACTATGCTCAGTCCTTGAGCCCTTGTCTACAAATTTTTTTTATTTAAACTTTTTTTTTTTTTTTTTTTTTTTTTTTTTTTTTTTTTTTGGGAATAAAATTATGTGATTCCAGGCTTGATGGTCATTCAACCACATTAAAATCATCTAATTAGACCTGCATTTTAGTAGTGTCTAAATCATGCTTTGCATGCTGTTCAGCTCCTTGGAGTCACTAGGTTTTTCCTGTTTTCAAAAAAAATAAAAGGAGGTGGAAATAACATTTGTATTATGCACTTATTAATGATTATTTAAAATTAAATAATGCTTATGTTGCAAATTATTCTGGCAAATATCTCGAATAATTTATTTCTAATGAAAGAAATTAAATTAATGAAATTAAAGTAATGGAAAACAAAATGTAAGTGATATTAGAATCTAACACAGGAAGTATTTAGAAAATATTTAGAAATATTGGAAAGATTAATCACAATAAAAAGGAATCAAATGTTAGTTTTCTTTCACTGTTACTAAAATGGTATTTAAATCAACATTAGCTAAAGTTAGAAAAATAAACCCATTCTGGATGAGTGGTTGCATTGCTTGCAAGCTGCTTCAGAGGAAGCCATTAAAAATAAATTCATTTGAAAGGGATTTGTTTCCACGTTCTAGTTTCATCTTCCTCTTTCAATTGTGTTAGTTAAAATGCTCCATGAAATTAAAATGTGATGTTAAAGTGAGGACTAGCAGTGCTTGCTAGAATATATTTTGTTCCCCATTACACTGCCTTAAACCTAGAATAATTATAGCAATTAAATTACTTGAGATTTATGCCACCTTCAGTCAGAGCACACTCTGAATTTAGAAAGTGTGATTTTGATGCCATGTAAAACTTTCTCATTCATATTAGCAGATGCTGATGTGCCTCATGCAGACAAAACCCAATTCTGGCAGGACTATGCTTTTACAGAAAGTAATTTCTGTTTAATGTGTTTTTAAGACTTAGCACAGTCTTGTTGAAATATTTTCTACTTAGAGACTCTCAAACTGCTGTAATTCTTGGTGTCTGTGGTTCAGACAAGTCTCTAATTTTTGTCTTTCCAAAGCAACTGGGAAGCAGATCATTAGGAGGGGGTCCCATGTGCCAAGGGGAAGTTGTTTGGGACAGGGCACTGTCAGCACTGCCTTTAATAGCAGTTGAAAATTGTGCTGGGAGAGCTGAAGGACACACAAGAGCATTGTGACATCTGGGTAGCTATTTTAAAGGAAATGGGAAGAACTGGAATGAAAGCAGCTATTTGGTTATGTTGCGTGAAAGCATCATGACTGATTGCAGCTATAAGAAGTGCTTTTCTTTGGTGCTTTTCACACATCTCCCCAAGTGCCTAGCATTAATTCATGGGCCATCACTGCTTTGTGGGAATGGAAGAGTGTTTCAGGGACAAATGGCATATATTTTCTTTTTCCTAATGCCAAGCATTTTAGGCATAGCAGGAGACAGGACTGAGAGCTTCAAATATTACTGGGGAAATTAAGGATATACATTTTATAACAGGCAAGAATCTTGCACTCAGTTTTCTAGGAAGTGTGGCTGTGGACTTTTAAAAAAATGCAGGATCATGCCTATATTTACCCTGCTGCCTGATTTCAAGCACCTCCTGATTCATCTTAGGTTTTGAGGAACTGTGCAAAACCCATATACATTTTTCAAGGTGAGACAGCTTATGTGGGATTCATCTCACCTACCTTTGTAAATCACAGTAATTAGGTTCTATAATAGTCACTGGAAGCAGAGTAAAACCACTGGATCACATTTATCTGCTCATAAACTAAAGTGAATTGTTCTCTCTAGCAAATTGTTTTTCTCTATTGGGTAGACAGCTAACAGAGGACAAGCTAGCTCTTACATAGCTAATGTCAGATGAAAAGTACTCTGATCACATTATACCATATCCCTAAGGAAAAATGTACTTACCCAGCACCTCAGTATCTTTCCTTCACAATATTAAGCACAAAGTATTTAAACTGTGGGGAATCCTGCATCAGCCAGAACTCTGAGGTAAAGCTGCACCACCTCCTTTATAAAGGAGCTGGCCAAAGGGTTCTCAGTCTCCACAGGCTGAGTTTTAGGGCACAAAGTCTAAACTAGAGCAAATGCACTCGTATTTGCTTGATGAAGCATTCTAAGTGTAAAGATGTAAAAATAATTTTCCCTCCCTCAGTAGATTTTTGCAAATGGGGTCCATTTCCTTCAGTTTTGCTTTCTCTTTACCTCTAACCTCCAAAGAAAGAGCAAAACTAAACTAAACTCAGGCTACTTCGGGCTAACACGACTGGAAACCCTGGAGGCCCTTTCTCCCGTGAATCCCACAGAAATCTCCACTGAAGTGCCAGCCTCTGGCCATGCCCCTGACCCCAGCCACCCCTCTTGCTGCCTTTCTTCCAGCAGACCTGCTACCCCCACCCACAAGCTGTGCCTGCTGGCTGCCCCACAGCCCAAGGCAGAGACAACACAGCAGCAAACAAGCATCATTTGCATCCCAGGTGAGAATAAGAGAGTAAGATTTCTTGAGACAGCTAGCACACATACCTGGGAGTATTTTCTGGTTAATATGTTCACTTACATGCTATCTAGAAGTTGTTTCTGACTTGTGTCTAGTGGTCTGGCATGTTTGGTAGCTGTGGAAAATGAAAACCACTATAACTGGCTTCAGTATAATATCTTAATTTCTGAATTCAGCATAGAGTCACAAAGTCTGTCAAGATTAAAACCAGCATACTCAGTCAAAATGGTGTAACAAACTTATTTATTTGGTTTTTTAGGTGATTGGTGTCTGATTAAGAAGCATATGTGAATCCTTTTTATCTGTGGCCACTGAAAAGTGAATAATTCTTTTATTCATTCTCAGATCACTATTTTCCTTGCTTGAAGATGGGGAGGACCTGCATAGATAAAGTTCATGTGAAGGGAATTAAAGAAACTGTGTTTGAGCTTGCTGTACACTCATGTTGTCCTCATTATTCACTGTTTACATTTTCTGTCCTATTGTATGTGAAACTTCTATCTCCCTGCAGAGGGAGTTCGTAGTGTGAAAACTGCGAGCTCATGTTTAGCAACTGAAAAAAGAATTGTCAGTAAATAGAACTCAAAGAATCATAAACAGGTATTTGAGCCTTTAACTGTTAGTAGAATTCCTTTCTGTGTAAGAGTATGTGTTTAAACACATGCTTCTGTCTATATGACTTTGTGCTTGAGATCATGCAGTTATTTAATAATTTTAAATCATAGAATCAATCATAGAATTAATCATAGAACCACAGAAGGGCTTGGTTTGGAAAGGACTTTCAAAACCATCCAGTTCCAACTCCCCTTCCATGGTCAAGGACACCTTCCACTAGACCAGGTAGCTTAGAGCCCCATCCAAGCTGGCTTTGAACACTCCCAGGATTGGGGCATCCATAACTCCTCTGGGAAACCTGTTTCAGTGCCTCACCACTCTCACAGTAATGAATTTTGTCCTAACATCTAATCTAAACCTCCACTCTTTCTTGTATTTGAACATACATTCTATTTTCACAATGGAACTACTGAAGAGAGTAATTGGCAGATCAAGGCATTTCATATGCTCAAATACCTGTACAGAAAGTAGATTGACACTGAGAAACAAATGCAGTAGAAAACACTAGGACAGTCTTCTTCCAGGGCTTCCACTTGCCACATCAGCAAACATTATTATCTTCTTGTGATTTCTTGTGGAATTTCCTGAATGGTTCCCAGAGTGCTTCCTAAAGAAGATCACAAACTTTGAGCTGCTTTGTCTCACATGATGTGTCTTTAACATATTTCTGCACTGGTTTGTTCTTGGAGGATATGGTCACCACCAGCTTGAAGAGGCTGCACTGCCACACACTACATACAGCTGGTTGCAGATGAAGTTTCTGATTTCACTCAGTGCCTTATCCATGCAGCTGGAACTCATGCTGACGGTCTGTGATGGAGTCCTGGTGGTTTTGACAGAGGAAAAACAGGAGGTCTGGCTGCTTCCAGCAGGTCGAGCATAAATTGGAGTAAACATCAGCAATCTCAATATAGTTAACAGTATATCAACTTGCAAATTTGAGATGGAGGGAAAAAAAAAATGTGGGAGTAAAAATTGATGGGAAAGCCCCATAATTTCAACTCATGCAGTGTCTTGCTGAATGCAAAAGTGATTATCAGTTTCATCCTGAAAATAAATTCCAAACTGGCAAGTTTAGACATATATGTATATATCTGACTAGAAGGTTCTGAAAAATTTCTCTCAAAGCTTGGCTGAAACCTGCCAAATTTTTTTTTCTGACCACAAGAAATAAACAAAACCAAGTTTTGAGTGAGGCAGATACTACAAATGAAAGGGCTAATTGACTCCCAAATCTGATAAATAGATGGATGGAAAATTTTCAAGTAAGTCTTCTGGTGAGACTAGTCTAAGGCAACTGACCAGGGTAGTACCTTCACCTTGAACTACACTGGCCCCAGTTGTGAAGTAACACTTGCCAGGGAAGAGGCATAAGGCCTCAGGGCTCCTTACAGGATGAGAATGGAAGCAATAAAACATGGAGCCAAACTTACATTGTGTTTGCAAGATAGGAAGATAAGGGAAGAGTCTAATATTCAGCACCATCCAGCAGATTGACTTCCTCCCTGGTTAACAACACAAGTCTCACTCAGCTCTTTACCAGAAAACTTGGGAGGCTGCAGAGCAGCATTTTGCTTCTGTTTTAAGGAGTTACTTGATCTCCATTTACTCCTCTGAGGTGGTTGCCAAATTCCCTTTGAGGGACTGAATTAGGGACTATTTAGGGAGTTTTCTCCCTGGGTATAGCTTTTCTTAAAGAAACACGAATGACTAATTATGAAGTAATAAAAGCTGGAAACTGAAATTTATGAAAAGCTGGAAAAAAAATAGTCTTTCAGTATTTCTTTTGACACAGTAAGTCCTGGGTAAGCAAACATAAAATGAGCTTATGTCATTCTAAATAGAAGCATTTAGTGCATTGATGTTGATTATCATGTGTTCTTTTGCCTCAAGCTTTTCTGTTTGCACTGCATTTTTGCAGAAAGCCCCTGTACGTGTTTGTTAGCTGGGCAATGCTGAGAGCTGCAGGCTGAGAATCAACCTGATATAGAGTTCTTCTCTGATGAATGGACTTTTGTAAGCATCTGCTTTCTGCATTGATGGCCACAGAATGACAAGCCAAGGTGACACAACAGCTTTGCTTTTGCCTTTGAGCTAGTGTCCAGGACCCAGCATGTGTGAATATTACCTAGAGCAAACATGTCGATATTTCTGCTCTTGGGGCAAAGTGTATGCCTTGCAATAAAGGGATATCAGGGCTGTTTTGGAGACAGAAATTAATAGCAATATTACTGCCATTTCTGCTGCTGTCTAGAAAATAATGTCTCAGGACCCCCTCACGATGACATCTATCCCAGTTTGTAGGCAAAGTAGTCCAAAACTGGTTTGATAATTGAAAGACAAAATAGATGTGAAGAGGGAGGCTGGAAGCAGTCAGCAGTGGAAATGGAGAGGCAGTCCATGGGCACTACTGCACTGCTGTACCAGTGTTGAACACTGGTGGCATGGGGCTCAGCCCTATGGAGCTACCAAGTGTTTGCCCAGGGCTTTAGCAGGTTTCAGTCCAGGTTTCACTCTTAACGCTTCCTGTGTCAATTAGTTTAAAGATGGCTCTGCTACCTTAACAAAGGCTGCATCTGCTTGAAGCAACTTCAATGTCACTCAGCCTGGAATGGGTGTAAAGGAATCAGACCGATCTGAGGCTGACTGAGAAACATGAGACTAAGATGGAAAGACTAAAAGATGGGGCCAGGGATAGATAGGAAAGGAAATCTGATGCAGAGGAGAACAGACCAAATTGAGCAGTGAAGAGATGCTCTCTGCCTTGGTGTGATGCAGGAAATCCGCTATGCATGCTGAGCAATGAGGAAAACATGAATTCCTCTGTCAGTGATCATTGCTCATCTGAGGCACAGAGTGCACTCGTGCCCTGTGAAAAGAGCTGTATGTGAGCATGTAATGAGAGACAATGTCATAAAAAGTGCACCGAAAGAGGCTTCAGGAAAGCTGCACAGGGAATCTTAATCAGCCTTTCCTGACTTCAAAGCAGAGTTGCTATCCACTCTATTCATTCTCACACAGCTTTTTGTCCATTATAAGCTCCTGTAGATTATCAAGTGAAAATATGCTGTATGTTTTTGAATGCAAGTGAAAAAACCTGTGTCAGGGGAGATTTCTACATCTTTCATAGCACAGCATGGGAAAATAGCTATACAAGCTTTTTGTGTTATTTTTTTCCTAGAAGAATTCCGTATTGGTACCCGCTAGAGGCAGAAAGTCAGAAAAAGTGGCTTGTTGAAATGATAATAATGTAAGGAAATTTACTTGGTGAATAAAAGTCTAATTGCCTAGAAGTTGAAACTTTTTTCCCCCTAATGGCTTGATGGAGGGCTTTTTGTGCTTTTTGGGTAGAGGGAGGTGAATTCTTTCTCTTCTCACCTCTTAAAATATATATTGTAGTAGTAGACAGGATAGCATCTGCCTTTCTCATATAATTTTTTTTCTTAATATGTTGAATTAAATCTGCTGATCAATAACTCATTGAGTTCAATAGATAAATTTGATCTTTATCCTTTGGCTGAGGTACTAAATGCAAACTTCTTTTATTGATATATGCACAATGAATGAAGGTAATCTGCTATTGACTCTCTGATAGCCTGTGCTATCTACTCAATCTATGTGAGAGTAAAACCTGATCTATTACACATAACATCAACAGTACAAAGAGATGTGGCATTTAAATGAAAAATTAGACTCTTTGAATGCTTTTCAATAGCTTGTAGAAAAGTGCAGTACATATCATAAGAAATTGTGAATTTCCCCCTGCATTTCTAAAACTTTCCTGACAGGCAATATCATATAAAACTTCTGTCCTTTATCCCCAAATATTGTCACTGTGAGAATTCAGCTGAAACTATTGGCATATGGAAGTTGATAAGACATGACATTACAATTCATTATGTTGCTAATTTGCTTTTCAGAATTTTGTGAAAGACCCTCCCCAGAATTCCTTAACTAGAAGACAGAATGGAAGATAGGGCAAGGTAGCCTGAAGAGTTGCAATGCTCAATGCATGCATCAAATTGTTGTGAGATAACAAATGTGTATTTTTTCTTCTTAAAAAGTGTCTATGGACTTATCTTCCTCTGAAGGACAAGTGTGAGCCAGGCTATTAAGGAACAGGGAACAGAGGTACTGCCTAGAGACTGCCTCCAATAATCAATTTATACCCTGTAACTTCCCTCTTTTCTCTCAATGATTCTGCTGGCTATTAAATCCCCATCCAGTTTTTTTATGGTTTTCCATGCCAAAATTCCAGTAGACACTGTATGACTTTTCTTCTAAGATTTCTTGAAAACTAATTTCTTCTGCGATACCTGCTGAACTGCTGCTGGTGGTATGTGTGGTGTAGAAGCATGGTCATCTTGGTTTGTAGCTCTCTAAGCAACTGAGTTTTCAGTTTCATAGATTAATTTATTTTAAAAATGGGAAAGAGAAACCACAGCTTTCTAAGTGTTCTAAACAAAGACAACCCAAAACTCAGTTTTTGTCTGAAAAAGGATTTTCAGGTTATTCCAGGAAGACAATGATAAAAAAGGGGTTTTGTTCCCTGAAATTATCTTGACGTCTAAGAAAAAAAATGAACAAAGTATTTCAGAATTAAAAAAAAAAAAAAAAAAGTGGGAGAAATGCAAAATGACAGACTGGCACATTTTACCTTGTTTTGAAGTTGTATTTCAGTACTATGGAGGCCAAGCCAAACAGATAAACTCAACATAAGACTGTTCGAAATCAGTCTTTCCATATACTTTCCAGTGTGAAAAGTGCTCTATAGAAAATTTGAGTCAGCTGGAATTCATTGGTGCATTTTCTGTTATCCATCATTTATCTCGTGCTTCTATTGTTATCTCTTTGAAGCAGAGCTC
Source organism: Sitta carolinensis (assembly GCA_032173965.1). Taxonomy (NCBI): domain Eukaryota; kingdom Metazoa; phylum Chordata; class Aves; order Passeriformes; family Sittidae; genus Sitta; species Sitta carolinensis. The sequence continues at coordinate 115,128,175 of CM063284.1, forward strand.
TCTATACATGGTTGGATAGCAGACAGAATGATGGGGTATTGTTCTCTTACTGGGGCTTGTGTGCCTACCTAAAAAGAAACAAAGGACTGGGATTTCCAACCTAGTGTTAGAAATGCCCTATTTATGGTCCAAAGTTTTACTCTGTGTTCGTTTTAGCTTGCTAAGGCAGTACAATTTCCCATGCTGCATTACTGAATTTGTCACTGCTCCCAGCCAGGCCCAAGTGAGAGGCAACAGTTCTTCCTACCAGTTATATCACTGCATAAATTTCCAAGCATCCAAAACCAATCTCTGGTCATCAGAGTTTTGCAACTTTGCCACCAGGGGAAGCAAGAAGCCAAGAAACACACAAAAGTACAAACAGCATGGACAGTGATCGCTTCAGCAAGGTTCGCCCAAAGGCACTCAATTTACTTCTTATTACAGTAACTGTTTTTTCCTTCTCATATATTAATTATCAGACTCACTCCTATCTCCTCTCGTTTGCCTGATTATTCTGATCCTGTACATCTCCTTGCCCATCTGGAGTTGGATTGCCAGAGTCCCAGTTATCCTTCACTTTGTGTAGTCATTTACAACGATGATACATGTCCCTGAGCTCTGCTCAGAGTATAATGGTACAAACACAGCAGACAAGGGTGGATTGCATTTCACATCTGCTGTCCAGATGTCTTGCAGTTCCCATTGCCCCTTCACAGAGACAAAGGTCAGATGCGATAAAGACATCCTTGGCTTTGCCTGTAGTGCTGGTGAGAAAACCCATTCTCATTTGTCACATGAAATTCCCTGTCCAGTTTCCGTGCTCACAGTGTGCCAGCAGTGAGTGTTCCTTTACTCAGTGGTGGTGAAGGGCTGCTACTCACACAGGGTGATAAAGTCATATGTGCCTGGGACCTTGACTGGCCTGCTCACGAATTGTGTACCTGCAAAAAATTGCTCCAGTTTTGCTAGCTCACACACCTCTGAACTCGTTTTGTGTACAAGGCTGTCTCAAGATAAACAGGATATGCTTAGTCCTGCAGAACAAAAACAGGGAGACATGCTGCATCTCTACCTTCCAGTTCTTTCACTGTTGAAAACATTTTCAGTGAGACACAAACTAGTGAAAAGATAATTGTTGCATCTATGGGTGTCCCAGAATGGTTTTTTTCCCTCTAAAACCCCCACTCTGCTCTGCTTTGTATGTGTAATTACATACTTTTCAGAGCACAGACTGCAACATGGCTTTCTCATTTCCACCCAGAAGCAGTCACCCTCTTCCCATTTTCTTTTTCCTCTGGGGACAATTAATAGCTAATTAAGTGTATCCAAGGGAAGAGCTCCAAAAGAAGAAATTAAGAGAAACCTGTTTCAGATGGTGTAAAATGCTGACAAACCTACTTTTGCAATAGGTGCATAAGCCAAGTTTAAGTTCCAGTTCTGAGTCACACAGAGAGAATTTGAATGGATGGAAGAAGAGCAGAGTAACTGTAGGACATTGTATATTAACAGGTAAATTTCAGATAATGTACCAAAGTAGGTTTTAATTAACTAAAGCCTTTCTCAATACTGATTAATGACAACTTTTCAGGGAAAAAAAATAAAATTGAAAAACAATAGTATTTGTTGGTGGGGATAAAAAGTAAAAGCCCTGTGTTTGAAAGAATGTTTTTCCTTCAAGGTTTATGTGATATTGGTTATCTCAATAACTGAAATTTTGGAAAATAAATCAACATATTGGAAATGGGAGGTAGAAGAATGATTTTCTGCTTCTGAATCCCCTAGGGAATATTTAAGTTCAAATTGCCTCAGTAAAAAAAGCAAGGTTACTGATATTTAATTAAGTGTAAAACCCACATGACAAATAATCTTCCAAGTCTGGTCTGGAAAGGCCAGTCAAAATAGAGCATGTAGGTGTGCCAGGCTTTGAGAATGGTATTAGCTCAAGGCAATTCAAAATTGTTAATTTGATTCTTGTCAGTTGTCAGGGTTTGCTTTTGGTTGAGATGACCCCAAGGTGTATAAAAGTCGCTGTCTCCCAACCCAGCCGTCAAAGAATGAGTCAGAAGTCTTTGGCTGATGCTCTCAAGGTTGCTTTATTGTTTCTTATCTAAAATATTTTCTGTCTGGCCTGCTGAGGTCTGTTCAGCAGGGCAGCCCGAGGACACACACTGCCCCTGGGGCAGGCACTGTTTTTTATACTACAAATTACGTGTTAGTCATTTACAATTATGATCCAATGCCTATCACCTATGTTAGACAGTTACATTCTACTCTAATCCAATCCCCAAGTGCCACCATCACCAAGAAGATGGGGGTTAGAAAGAAGAAGGAAGGAGGACAGGACAATGCCCAAGTCTCTCCATCTTACCCCCCAAGCCCCCATGGTAAAAATCCCCAAAATTTCCCTTTTCACTCTACAACTACTACTATTATGCTATCTAAACCTTTGTGACTTTTAGTTCTTCATTCAAAGGTGGTAATTTGTTCCACGGGTCAAACTCAAAGCCGCAGGAGTCCCTGGCTGCCTACCAGGGTCTCTGACCCTCTGCCAGGGCTTTGAAGCCCCTTGGCTGGAGCTCAGGTCATCCAGGACTGTCACAGAGACATCCTGGGTTCCGACAGTCAAGAAAATTAAAAATGTTCAGTTTTTAAAAAAGTTGAACAAATGAGGTAGTGGTCAAAGTTTAATTAGAAATTATGTACCTGCTCAGTTTTTGATGACAATAACCAAAATGTTGTAGACTAGGAAAAAAAAAAAAAAAAAAAGACTGATAAAAGAACTGAGAAACTAAAGAAAATTTGCCATGAGTAGAATGGCTTTACTAAATACACATGTTTAATTTCCATCCTAGCCAGAGATTCCATCACTCATCCTGGAGTGAATCAGTGTCTCATGTTGAAAAACATATGCCCTACTGCATTAGCGGTTCTATTCCATGGAAACAACAAATAACAGTCAGCTCTTTCTTAAAAAGTAGAACTGATTTTGAGTTTGGACATATGTCCTGATTTTCTCTGGAACAGAGGCAATCTCTCCTTCTCCTTCTCCTTCTCCTTCTCCTTCTCCTTCTCCTTCTCCTTCTCCTTCTCCTTCTCCTTCTCCTTCTCCTTCTCCTTCTCCTTCTCCTTCTCCTTCTCCTTCTCCTTCTCCTTCTCCTTCTCCTTCTCCTTCTCCTTCTCCTTCTCCTCCTCCTTCTCCTTCTCCTCCTCCTTCTCCTTCTCGTCCTTGTCCTTCTCCTCCTCCTCCTTTTTCTTCTTTCTTCTTTCTTCATCTTCTTCAGTAGCTGATACAGTACTATGTATTTTGGGTTTACTATGAGAATAATGTTGATAACATACTGGTGTTTTGCCTGGTCCTAAGTGGTGGCTACCCTAAGACAAGAAATTTTCAGTGTCTCGTGATTTGTTGATGAAGAGTTGCACAAGAATCCAGGGGAGAGCATGGCCAGGAGAGCTGACCTGATCTGACCAAATGTGTATCCCATGCCACAGAAGGTCGTGCTCAGTGTATATACTAGGGGAGTTACCTGAAAGGTGGATGATCACAGGTGGTGAGCAACTGTATTGGGCACCCCTTGTTTCTCTTGAGTTCTGTTACTTTCACCCTTTCTTTATACTTTCTATTGCTGTATTGTACTATAATAATAATAATAATTATTAATATTATTATCATATTTATTATTATTATATTTTGTTTCAATTATTGAATTGTTCTTATCTCAGCCCACAAGGTTTATCTTTTCCTTATTCTCCACCCCACTGGCTTCAGGGGTGGGAGGCAGTGGTGGAACAACTGCTTGGCTACAAAAATAGAGAGGCCTGGCTTTTGTTTGAAACATTTTCCTTTTTTTTTTTTTTTTTTTTTTTCATCAAGAATTAATTTCTACCACAATGATTCTTTCACTCTGACTAGGGGTTATTTCAGAATACTATATAATTTTTTTTGCCGTTGGACTTGACCTGATTTCTTCCAAACCTCATTTGACAGAAGAAAAAGGGGCACGCTACATAATTCACTAGATACCAGAAGTACATTAAAAATGTATTTAACAAGAACTAATCCCACCAGGAAATCAAATAACAGCTTATTTCCTCAAAGCAGTCTTGATGGACCAGGCCTGTATTTAAACATTTGAGACTTTCTTTATATTAACTGGGGAAAAAATGGTATGTCATGCTGCTTATGCTCAAAAAAGTCCCCCAAATAAAACAAAATACAAACCAAAACCAAACAAACTCAAACCAACAAAATAAAACAAACATAAAAACAACAAATAAAAAAAAAAAAAAAAAACCAAAACCCTGTGACAAGTTCAGCTGAACAGTAGGAATTTAATGAACCCAAATAAACAGTGCAGTGCTCAAACTCAGAATGCATGCACCTTCAGGCAGCGATCTTAAGAAAAACTAGTTTGTTGAATTATTTAGTGAACATGGCAGATCCTGGGTAAAACCACTGTTCATCTGCTCAACTCCAATAAATGGCATGTGTAGGGAACCTGCGCTTGGAGGTGAGGGCTTGTCCTCCCACAGAAAGGGGCCGTACAGAGAAGTGGGTGATGTGGCAATTGCCCTGGTGCTTGTGGTTGAAGGGTGAGCTTGCTAAGCACGGAGGGCTGACTTTGAGTTCCCACAGTGGAGCAACACTGCCTTATGTCAGTGAAGATATTTATAGCAATTCACGGTATGCTTTGAGCAAAACTGTCGAGAGACCTCCAGAACCTATTCTAACAGCAGCCAAACATAAGCTATTGATCACTGAGCTGTTTAGATCTCTTCCCTTTAACTCTTTGGATTTAACAAGAAAACATGCTGGAATACAGTCACATGGAAGTTTGCAGAGAAAATTTGTTTCTTCTTTCTCTTTTTTTAAAAAAAACCCTTTTATTTCTGTTAAGAAATGTCAGTATAAAGGAAATCAAAACATCCTGCAGAATTGTGTCAGTTTGTGGATCAGTTCAAGAGAAGCAAGGCAATTTTCCCAGGGAAATTTTCTGTTTTCCTTCCTGTCTGATGTGCCCTCCTTCACCCTGTCTAAAAGGCAGATGCCAAGCCCAGAATCTGGCAGCCATGGCCAAGAGCCTCAAGGTTTTTTATAATGTAATTGGATGTCCTCTATAGGTGAGAAGGGAAAGAAGTCAACAAGGGTAACCTCATCCCTTTTGGACAGAGTATGAAATATCTCTGGGATTTTTTCCTATGGATTCAGGGAATTTTGACCTATTAATCTCATTTGTTAATGTGTGAAGCTTTTAGGCTGGGGTAAGTTTGTGAGAGCAGTGGAAGCTGGGCACCGAAGAAGGCGGTTGGAGAATGAGGAATGGATTCCTTATAGCCTAGCAATTTGAAATCCTTAATGAATAAATGATTTCTTTCCTGTCCCAAGAACTTGTCCTGCAGAACACAGTGCTCTGCAAGAGCAGTAGTCTCAGATCAATGGCCTATCTAGGACAATGTACATTTTCAAATCCTAAACCAGATATTTAATTAGAAGGAATTTCCATTTCAATTACTTTCATGCATCCCATCAATACTCCCAACTTTTCATCAATATTTCCTTTTCCACTCTGTCTGAGAAGTGCAGTTCTTTACAAAGATTTATTTTGGCAATTAGGTAACTAAAGGAAATGACCAGAGCTGCAAAAGTGCTTAACCGTAACTCTTACCCATTAAAAGCAGTGGTAGCTGCTATGTATTGCAAAATGATGAGACCTCCACTGGTTGCCTGCATAGAAAAGGTCCCATCATTAACAACCTGTGATTAAGACAGGATAAGAAATATAGTACACATTGGGGAAAATATTAAAAAGACAGGTGTTTCATGCAAAACAAAATATAAAAAAAATTAGCTTTCAGTTTTTCTTAGGGCTGTCATTTATTGTCTGGCATAAATTTAATTATAAATTAGAAGTACAAAACCAGATTGCAATATTAAATAAAAAAAAAAAAAAAAAAGCCAACAAAAAACCACCGTGGAATAGAGTTCTAACTCTAGATAAATTTAGATTTAAATTTTAATACATTTTAATCAGATTGAAACTGCAAGTAATCAAAACTGATTAGTATGAGCAACATTTGAGGGTTTTATTGTTTTCAATATCTATATTAAATGAGATAATACCAAAGAGTCCTTGTTTTTAAGGGATGCATCAGGCATTGAGCCATTTCTTTCCATGAGCAATTTTCCCATGATCAGATTTTCACTGAAATTTGATCATTTCCTATCAAAAGCTTATTCATTTGGAAGCAGTTTATCACTACTGAGGCTAATTATTCTGTGTTAGATAAGAGAGCTGAGGGTCTTGCTTTGCAACAGATATGTTTCTGAGTTCTATTAAAAACACTCTTTATTTCACAGCCAGATGCCGCATTTCTCTTACCATTTACAAATCTTTTATGTAGATAACACTACTGAAACAGCAAAAGTGAAAAAAAGTAGTTTGTGGATTTTTTTAAAATTTAGCCTATTTCCATTTAATTTTCCTCATAAAATGTGTATATTCTGTTCCCAAGCTGCAGTTTGGGTCAAAGAATTGGTGGATTTAACTCTACGTGTTATTATGGAGTTAGTGAAGACTATGATGTGTCATATTTAAAAAAAATAAAAGGAATACCTGTGGATTTGGGATGTGATGGAGAGAACATTAAGAAGATGTGAACTTCGCCTTACGCTATAATCAGGCTTGGTCATACATAAATTTTCAAATGAACTACATTTATTGGTTTTAGTTTCACATTTTAATGTGAACTATATAATGAAGATATATTCATGATTCGTTTTATTTAATTATATAATGAAGATTCAAATCACATTAACCAAATTCCATCTAGGTCCCCATCCCTATTTGGTGAGTCTGTGCCTTCAGGGTCACCTTACTAATAGACTGGAACCTGACTTATGTTTCCAGTCATGCAAATAATTAGTATTACCAGTGGTAATGAAACTATTAGAAAACTAATTACAAGTTGAAGTATTTGCAGGAACAGACCCCCAAATCCTTAGATATATTACTTAGTTTCCTCACTGTTATTCAACCTTCTTCACTAATTTTTATTGAAAATATGGAGTTATTTTCAGCAATGAAGGATGAAATAAGGTGTCAGGAAAATCCATATTTTCTTTGTTTGGTCTCAATTCTTAGGTTTCAGCATGAATCACATATGAAGTGTGATCCATCGGAATACCTTTAACCTAGTCATATTCTTGACAATTCAGTGGCCTATTACATCCTCTTGCAAAAAGTAATGTATTTTCTAATGGGTAACCACAACTCTTTCTAGGTCTGAGAAGCAAAGTAATTTCTTGATATGCTAAATGTAAGAGTCCAGAGAGAATTAGATTTCCAAGACCAACGGTTACAACCCTGGAATAAATTTAAAATACTTCCATCAACACCTACAAGAGATACCAATTTCCATGACCCACCATTTGTACTTTGTGTCCAGAATGGCACTGTATTTTTTACTCTTACATTTCAGAAGTTTGCTGATGACTGGCTGTGGCTGTCATAAGATATTCTGGAATACTTAAGTTTTGTTTGTGATGAATGCTGCTAGAGCAGTTTGGGATCATCCATTGTTTCAGAAACCTTTACAGTGCACATAATGTCTGAGATTCAATGCTTTATGAGTAAAACAGAATCAAAGAAACACAGAATGATTGGGGTCAGAAGGGACTTTTGAAGGTCATTCTAGAACCATAGAATGGCTTGGTTTGGAATGAACCTTCAAGATGATCCACTTCTAAACTTGCCATGGGCAGGGATGCTGTCAACTGGAGCAAGTTGCTCAAAGCCCCATCCAACCTGGCCTTGAATGCTTCCAGGGATAAAGCATCCACCATTTCTCTGGGAAAACTGTTATAGTGCCTCGCCACCCTCAGAATAAAGAAGTTTTATGTTACGTGTGATCTAAACTTACTTTCTTTCCATTTAAAACCAAATCCATTGTCCTCTCTCTACATGCCCTTGTAAAGTCTTTTTCCATCTTTCTTCAAGGCTCCCTCAGGTACTGAAAGTTCACAGTTAGGTCACCCCAAAGCCTTCTCTTTTCCAGCCTGACAAATCCTAGCTGTCTCAGCCTTTCCTCATAGGAGAGGTGTTCCATCCCTCTAATTATCTTGATGACTTCCTACAGACTTGCTCCAACAGGTCCATGTCCTTCCTGCCTTCCTGAGCTGCGCACCCCAGAGCTAGATGCAGTGCTCCAGGTGGGATCTCATTAAAATGAAGCAGAGGGGCAGAATCCTGTCCTTGTCCCTGTTGGCCAGGCTGCTTTAGATGCAGCTCAGGACACATTTGGCTTTCTGGGATGCAAATGCACATTTCTGGGGTCATATCCAGCCTCTCATCCACCAGCATCCAAGTCCTTCTCTGCAGGGCTTCTCTTGACCTGTCTATCTTCAGCCTGTGTTGACTCCAGTCCTCTAGTTCAACTCCCCAGTTCGAACAGGGTCACCTAACAGCAGATTATCCAGGACCACATCCAATCAGGTTTTGAATACCTCCAAGGGTGGAGACTCAACAAATTCCTTGAGTAACCTATGCCAGATTTTTGACAACCCTTATGATGAAAAATTGTTTTCTTGCATGCAGTTGAAATATCATGTTTTCTAATTTGGATCTGTTACCTCTTGTCCCACCAGTGGCCACTACTAAGAATAGTCTGGCTTCCCCAGGCTGTTCGTCATTTATTCCAATCAGGTGTTTCTAATCAATGTAATTGAGCAGGTGCCTTTAAGTCTTCTCTCAGCTGAGGAGTCCCATCTCTTTCAGCCTCTTCTCACATGGAAAAAAGAAGGAAATGTTCAATCTATCATCTAAAAAATTTTGGAAGGTTTTCCTAAATAAGAAATTTGAGACATTAGTCTTGATCTGGTTTTCCTCGTAAGCTATGCAATTTCAGTTCAGTGTGCAAATGCCAGATTAAATCATTAACAGGGTGTTAATTTGGCAGTTTTTGTCAAGAAGCTCATCAGAGCACTATGTTGCACATCTGGAGTTTTCACATGTGTTTTGCACAGGCTGGATGCTTAAAAGCACAGTGGTGTCAGAGCAATGCCATGGTTTCTGTTAAAGCTATGTGTGCACTGACAACTTGTACTGTGTCCAGAATTTCCAGGCTGTTTTGATCAAAAGCTATTGAAACAGACATGAAGATGGTGCAAGGAATAACTGTTGGGAGAATCTGCCACGGTCTTGCTCTTGGTGGGAAGGTGTTGGTGGTGAGAACCACACATTGTGGGATATCGCTCATCGCTAGCGCAGAAACCACAGTAAGAAGGTGCTAACGTCTCTCACTGAGGACTAAGGCAGGCTGTAGCTGAAAGCAGGCATTGATTTGCCTTGCCAAAGAAAACTCTTTCTCCAGAGTTTCTCAATGTAGAAGTCTGAAGTGACATTTGCTACAATATTACATAATTTTTGATGCATTGATTTGTGAATCAGCCTTGCTGGGCAATGAACAAATCTGTGCTGCTTGGCTTGTAGATGGTATTAATTTCCAAAAGTTCAGTTAATAGTTTTGGTGCCAATTTTAAGTATTTTTTTTCTTCTATAGCTGGTAATATTTCTAGTTGAACAACACTACCAGTGTTCAGGAAGCTGCCACAACTGACAGAAGTGTCTTCCTGGAGCCATCATGATACCCCACTTGACAAATGTGCTGCATTCCTCTGCTCTGCGTTTGCTTATTTTGATCATACCTTTAAAGGCTCAGGGACTGACATTCCCTAGCCTCACAATTTGAAAAGAAATCAAAACCCTTCAATGTATTATGTGCACATCCCAAAATCTCTGCTCTCTCTGAACCTGCTGAAGATTAGTGGCTGTTCAAGTTGTTTCTGAGCCTGTTCTTTGTCAGTGTTGCTTATGGCACTGCAAAGCCTGTGAGCACCTGTCACCAATCAGGACACTTACTGCACAGATGACTGTACAAACCCCAAACAGGAAGGTGGACTGTGACTCCAAATCCATTAGATCACAAAGGCACCAACCTCCATTCATCCGAGAGAAGTTAACCCTCCAAGCACAGGTTTCTGTCTCCTTGTGCCTCATTATGCATGTGCTAGAATATTTTTCAGTACAAGGTGTTAGATGTTCTACTTATTACAGGTGACACTTTTGTTTGGCTGAAGAGATGAAATTCAGACATAAATACTTTTTTATAATTCTCTAGTGGATATCTGTATCTAGACTACCTGTAAGTCAAACAGTGTCATTCTTTCAAGTCCCCTTTAAAGTGCAAAAACACTTGATCCTTATTTTCCAGATTGTGAACAGCGGCATGGAGAGATAATGTCCCAGCTCCTTCAAGGAATTTACTTCAGTGCAAGTGTGGATTTCAGTCGTTTTCCCAGCCTGTAGGGAGCAGCAAACTGCAACTTCCCAAAGTCTAGGTTAAAATGTCCTACCAAAGATAGTCTGCTTCCCTCACCCACCAGCATTTTCTACAGAAAAATTAAAAAATACTAATGAATAAAGCTGCCATAGCTCAGTCCAGGAAGAAAGATCTTATTCCATCAGATAAAAGGAATGTCTATAGTCTCTCTGGGCCTGCCAACTAATCTAAGATAGCAGAGGAATTTTTTATGTGCTCCACTATTTTTCCCACTAATCTTATTTAAGAAAAGTCACATAATGAGCGTTTATTTGGGGCACTCAGTATACTTTTCTTAAAGACAGACAAAAAAGGAAATCTGGTGCTTGTTTTATTTCTACTTTAGCACTTTATCTGACAGCTTGACATAAGAGCATAGCTCTGTATAAGATATTAATCTTAAATGATCACAAACAATTTTCTTCTCCAGATTATCTAACACAGTCTAATTGGCAAGGATGTATCCTGCATATAAAAGCAATTTGGAAATGCTATTATTGTAGCAGGCAGAGTTTTTGTTTGGTTTTTTGGTTTTTTTTTTTTTTTTTTTTTTTTCCTGGAATCTATTTTAAATGTTTTTATTAGTTAGTTTTGTGGGCTTTTTTTCCAGGTTGCTTTATAAATCTTTGGAAACTCTGAATTCTTGAGTGCTGTCTCCTGACAATGAATTCTGGAACAGTGACCAACAAAAAGCCATACAGTATGAATGGCATTTAGCAAACTACTTCCAGAGGAAAATAAAAAGTGCTTGGTGAGTGTCTCACAGTGAGACAGGCTTTATGAACACAGTACAGTAATTGATGCTTTCTAATTTGGGATCACAACATTCCATACCTGGTGATGCAAGTACAGTTATCCTGATTCCCTCACGAATATATTCCAGAAGAAAAGTATCAGGAGTAGATATTAAACCACTGGAAAGTCGAGCGAAATACTAAAGTGTGGGGAAATCATTAAAAAAACCACTTTGACATTTTGACACTGGATAAAGTTCATTGATTGTACTTTGCTGTTTCTGAAATCTCTTAAGTTTTGCATGTTCCAAATGTCAGGTAGGTTTCTGAAAGCCCAGAGCAAAATAATAAGATGTGAGCTTCAGATTCCCTCTTCATCATGTGTTAAGGTCTTTTCCTCAGTTGATCTCAACTAGAGTTACAGATTTCTTAAGTTTTGTCTGGAATTGCTACTGTGGTGTCTTTCTGTAGTTCTGTATTTTAATACCAAACTTTGTAGCATTTGTTCTTTTCTATTAACAGATTTATTAGAGGAATATGATGCCTGCAACATCAGGGTTTGGCTCCTGATGCCCCAGCACACTGTTGACATACCAAGTACTCCTAATGTATCACCTCCTTCTGGTTCCTTGCCCCACTGTGCCAGGCCCCCTGGCTGCCTGGGGCAAAAAGCAGGATGTCCTGCTCTGTTGTGTGGTCCCAGCCACCTTGCTCCTTGCCCCCTGCCTTGCCAGCTCACAGCAGCACCACCCCTGCCTCTGCAGGAAGGGGTCTGGGTAGGTGTATACAAGTGAGGAGTCAGAGAGGCTGGGAGTCCATTAAAGGAAAAATATTTAGACAAATTAATGAGGAGTTGCTATGAGACACTGTCATGGGGTAAGAACTGTGTTGCACTGGGGATCTGGTATTTGAAGTGCAAATCTCTAAGTTTTTGTGGTCTCATCTCTTAAATACCCTAGTGACTTTCTGCAGTGGTCTGTCTCCTCCAGCCACTGTTCAGGAGCCCTGTGCCTTCCTGCAGGGATTGCCCTTTCTCTGCTTGAGGTTGCTGCAGGCTGTCAGCCCACAGGTGGATCTATGGGAGTGCTGGAGCTGTGCCAAGCACTGTGGAAAATGGAGCTCACGGAAAAGTAGTGCAGATCACAGACCTGATCGAGAGCTCCCCAAAATCAATGGTAGTCCCTCCCGCCCTGTGCTTGGCCATACAACTTTGGGGTGATCCCAATGGGTTACTCGTACGGAAGCAACTTCACAGAGCCCATGACAGGACCAACTATTTTTCTTGTACTGTTACTACATATTAATGGAAAGGAGTCTAAGACACACAAACAGCCTGTCTGGATCTGTACAGCCCTGTGACAGTAGTGCTTGAGTGGCAGTCCCCTCCCTCAGCAAGGGCAAGAAAAATACATAGACGTTAGCTGCAATTTGGTTTCCCATACAGCAGATGGAGTTTTTTATTTATAATAGCACAGCTTTCTGTCAGAGAAAGAAGAGATGGCAAAATCCCAGCCAAAACACTGGAACCAAGCACCCACGAACATGGGAAAGTTGCCTTCTGGATCCAAGTGTTGGAGGGCTCTGGCAGGCCCACCTACCTCAGGAACAGATGTGAGTAATTAATATTTGACTTGAGCTAGCTGATCAATCCTAGATAAATTGCTTCAAGGTTAATCACAAGGTTCTGAGTCACTTTTATTTTTGTTTTTACCTGCCTTCTTGTGGGATTTCTGCCACATGTGAAAGGAATATAAGGACTTTGATGTGCAAAGAAACTACATGGGGTGAATCTCACTGCCACATGATGTGTTTGGTGATGGGAATGGTAGTGATTAGGTGTCAAGAGGACTCAGCAAGTCTGTATACAAAAATGTCTGTTCTTGGGCAGACTCGTAAGGGGAAAATCAAGACCTGAATAATTGTCTTATTCATTCCAGCATGTGAATCAATAATAGTGCTGCTAATTGGTCCCCGGCAGATTTATTCAGTTGCAAACCTCTCAGTTTATGATTTGGGTCTGTCTCGTTTCCCTCCAGGTTTCATTCATACCACTATTACCTGAGGTCACATGAAGCAGTGTTGTTAGCTAATAGACAGCTGTTCACCAATGGCTGAATGTCATTGTGCATAAAAAGAAAAATATCATTCCATTCTTCACTCAAGTGCACAAGGGTGGATTCTCTGAAATCACTCCAGCTGCAGTGGAGTTACAATAGCAAGGTATTTGATCTAAAAAGTACACTGGCATCATTTAGATGCAAAGTACTGCTCAAAGATAATTTATTACCAATACATTATATGGTTCCTGGCCAATTGCTTAGTGCTAGATATCTTTGAAAGTAAATTATTACCATAGAATATACAGTAACCACTTCAGTTTATGTTTACAATGAGAGCTGATTGAAATTCCACTCTAACTATAGTTTACTCTGTTGTCATGGGAATTTTTCTTCAGTTGAAGATGACTTCTGTTCTGTTTTAAGCCTTGCAATCTCCATAAATCTTACAGATTTTTTTTATTGTATTGGCTGTTGTCAATTATTAGCAAAATTCTGCAATTGAGTACTGGGCTGCAAATATAATAAATGCAATGATGCCCTAAAGCCCAGACAGGTGAAAGACAGTGGACCCAAGAGTATTATTCTTACTAATAGCTCTTTTATTTATTTTTCTCAATAATATCTGTTGATCTATTTGTCCTCAGGTACCAATAATTTTTCATGTTAAATAGGATTTTGTCAAAACCTCCATTGAATGAGTGGTAGATCTGCAAGGTAAAGCACTTGCAGTGCTTTAGTAGTGCCAAAGGTAAGTTTGCCTGTCAAAGTCAAAACAAAGTTTTGCACTTTGCATTTATGAGGCAGCACTACAGTCTTTCAAATAATGACATAATCACACTCTGGTTTTCTTCAAATCACTCAGTCTTATCTAGAAGGACAAAACCGGTCTCACTCTGAGCTCAAAGTGGTATCCAACAATCATTTTTACTCCCTTAGCTTTGTATCCAGATGCACAGCTCTCAAATGTGCAGGCCAGGGAAAATCAGGGGAAGGTGGGGAAAACAGTGAGGGAGAAAGATGAGGAGCACCATTTTATTAATAGGGCCCACTTTAAGCACAACACACCCCTGAGGAGTTCCAACCAGGAGAAACCTTCTGCCATCTGTGCTGATGGTGAGGCAGAAATGCTGATGTGCCTGTTTTACATACTCCACACTGCAGTGTCCTGCCTGAACTGATGCCTTGGAGAAGCACCACTTGGGCTTTGTACATAGAAAGCAGTGACAACCCATTATTTGTGGACAGGACACCATTACTTGTCCTCACAGTTGTGACCTGTGTATTGCTGGTGTGCCTGGCCCCCATACAGAGTGGGAATAGAAGGGGGATACGAGTTTTCTTTAGGAAAGTGCTGGGCTGGGGCTGTGCTCCCTTTCTGTCATCCCTTATGCATTGCAATCCTTTTTTGGGCTACATAGGAAGGGTTTGAGGGCTGCCAGTGCAGCACAGGACACAATTTGGGGATCCCATTATTGTAGTGTCATGTAGGTATATGTAAGGGTATCTGAAGCCTGCAGTGGTAAAGTAACATCACCCTGCATTTCATAATTGCTGAGGCCTACTGCTAACTGCTCTCTCTTTAGAGTCAAAGGATGATAATCCTCACCACAGATGGCTGCAAGTTTAAACAATGTGTTCATACTCTTCTCTGGAGGTATTTGAATTTGACCTTAGATACTCTGACCCTAATGTTCTACACTCTAATTTCTAGGTATTAAGAAGTGTAGGACCCAGACAGACTGTTCAGGTTCAGCAGTGACTTGAATTCAGCAAATCGTCTCATCTGAGCAAAATACTTACTTGGTATTATGTTTTTAAATCTAATCATTAATAAATTAATCTAATAATCTTAAATTTCCTGTCCTTCATTAACTGCACATGTGATTTTGTTTCTGCTTTGTTTTACTATGTCACATAATTAAATATAACATCTATTTTTCTCAAGCCACTGAGAACATCTGCTACTAACATATATTTGGTGGTTGTGTTGTAATGGATTCCCAGTCTGGCGTGTTGTAGTAGATCGAGGTCTGGCTGGTACAACATCAATAAGTGCTTTAAAGAGAGCAGACAAATCTAAGGATTGCTTATGCCTATAAATGTAGAATAACCAGGATGCATTTGTAAAAGAGACAATGTTTTGGTTTTGTTAGCAGGTTTCTGCTCAAAGATTAGTTTGTTCATTAGAGTGTCTCAGAAATGGAGACCTAAGTATCTTCTGGGAGAGTTGCTCATCCAGTCCCTCCATGCTGGGGCAGGATCAGTTATCAATACTGGCAACAGACTGGAAGTGAAAGAATATTTTTTTCTGAGACAAGTAAAATGCAAAATAAAGTAGATTAATTAGAGCAGCTCTGCTTCAAAGGCTCCCGGTTCTTTAATATATTGATCACAGTGTTTAAAGTTATGCATGATGCCTTCTCCCCCCAAAAAAATGTTCCTAATTGAATATTGGGCTATATTCTGATGAGACCTCATGTAAATTGCAGGAACTCAACTAATTTGTCAGCATTAAGTGAATGTCAGAATTAAAGGCACTTCAGTGCTCAGTTAGTGTGCAAGTCTGATTTGAACCTTCTTTTTTTTCAAAGTGAAGAAATAAAGTTGCAGAGATTCATAAGTGTGGTGCATGGTCTGTGAATCAATGTGGAGATTTATTCGCCACTTACTGCTGCAAAATGGAGTCATTCCTACCAAAGTTTTAATAGAAGGTTTGAGATTTTGGTCAGCAAGGAGAGTGGGAAAGGAGCTTGAGGAGCTTAGCACATGTGAGTTAACAAGAACAATCCCTCACGTTGCTTGCAGAAGTAGCAGAAGTCTGCCTTGGCAAGCCTCCTCCCCGTTCTCATGAGGTTTTTTTGCTTTGTTGCCTCCATGAGACAGCCTAGGAAGCTCCTCAGCCTGTAGGAGTTGGGAGGAAGACAGCAATTCCATTGGTTAAAAAGGGCCAGGTGATGTGATCCAGGGCAGGTGATTTGACCTGCACATGCTACTTTGGTCTCCTCAGCAAATGGGAAGGAGGGCGCTTGATCTGACACTGAGATAAAATCTTACTGCAGGTTTTGTGGAAGATGAAATGAAGGGTTAGGCAAAAGAGAGAATTAAAAAACAAACATTAAAAGTCTGTTAATTCTCACCTTAACAGCTTATTAACCAAAGCAAAGTTATTTTAGCAACTCTGCAGCAAAACCTAGGGATTTTTATGTTCCTTCCACTTACTGATAGCTTTGCAAAGAGAAAGAGGGTTCAAAAGCAGCTGTGTTGTGTTTTCCTCACACACTGTCTTTTTTCTCACCAAGCCTGAGGGTCGCAGTGGCTTCTTGTGCACAGATTTCTGCTGGTGGGCAGCTCCCATTAGCTGGGGGTGGCCTCAGCAGCTGGCTATGAGCTCTTCTGGTCCTCAGGCTCTGTCATGTACTGGTTTTATCCTGGCAAAAAGAAGTGCACATACTGCAGGCATATCATAGGCATCAGTTTTTTCTGAACCTGAGTCAATTATTTTAGTCAAAAAATGAAAAAAAAATGGGGGGAGATACCAAAGAGCAGAAGCATTCATTTAGACATTTTAATAATGATAAATATCAGCCTCTTTATCTTGACATGTTCTAGGCAGAAAGTTTCTCATTTTCATTTCAAGAGAGCACTGTTTTCATTTAAAATTGATCTGCCTCAAAAAGCAACAGTAACAAGAGAACAACAAAACTGAAACATTGATTTTTCTTTTGCCTGAGAAAAACCTTGAAGGCTGACCTAAAAATGTTTATCTGCATTTGGGGTTTGTTGTTCTTTTTGGTATGTGGCAATTTGAAAAAGAAAACAAGATACTCTGCTGTATTTTTCCTTCAATCAGTAGTGGTCTCTGTCTTCCTTCCCACCCACCAATCCAGTTAGGCTAACACATTTCCTTGGCCAGTTCTTGGTGTAACTGACACAGTGTCAAGAAATGAGACAGCCCATAAGTGATATTTATTCATTATCACTATGCTTTCATTAAATCCTCACAAAGTGCTCAGTCTCTAATAATCCATTTTCCCAACCAACTTCTCATGCAGTGGCACTCAGCAGAGTCACATCTGTGGCTAGAAGCAAAAGCAGAAGTCTACACTTGAGTTATAAATAGCCCATAGATGTAGTTATAAATATCATTGAAAATCTGTTTCTTTTCAAAGGCTAGTAAGGCTTTTCCCATTATGGAGAACATTGGAGAAGGCAGGTAGTATGTATTCCAGTGAAAACTACCTGTACTTGCCATGTGAAGTAACAGAGTACATAACTCAGACCTGATACTGACCTTTTCATCATGTTACAAGGCAAGGCTTACCTCATCAGCTAAGCATGACCTGAATATATCTCCATTTTATTTCTGTCTGTGTTCCCTTAGGTGAAGCTTTCATATGGCTGTAGCTTTAGTGACCACCTAAAGAGTTCAGTTCTCATTGTTCCTTGTGGAAATTTTTCTTCTTGTTGTTGTGGATTACATTAATGTGTCAGGCTGCACTCTTTGAACAGCAATTGCTAATCATGTGAAACTGAAGAGTATTTGAGATTATGTTTGAGTAGTTATAATAATGAGGCTACCATAATCATTAAAATCATATCCAGAAACACTGTTTTTGCTAGCTCTGCTGTCCAGAGAAAGAAACCAGCCAGTGTGAATGAGAGAGTGAGAAATGACTGTTTGAAAGGAAGATCTTCAGAACTGTGAATTCCCTTAATAGATCAGAAATATTTGTCCATTTGGCTTATTCCATCAGGGTAACTGTACTGCATTGTGAAATGGACCACAAGAATCTGAGCCTAAGGGTGTTGGGGGAGCCTTGGGTGATTTATGCTCTCATCTAAACAAATGCCCTGAAGTCCATAACTTTCCCTCATTGAACCAGATTCAATCTGGTTTCCATGAACATCTATTTGATTACTTTTGTCTTCTTCCCTTTTTAAACACTGTTCCTCTTCTGAGCTGTCTCTTTTACTTGTTAGTACTTATCACTTTATGCTGATGGTGCACAACTTTATTTTTGTTCATGATGACTTTGGTGAGGAAGGGCTTTTATCTGTAGTTACATAAGTCTCACAGAGAGAATGAACAACTTTGGGCCAGGAGCTGTGTTCATGAAGGAGGAATGAGACATTAACTGAGCACCACCAAATGAATTGATATGAATGTCTACCATGGTCTGTGAAAAAAAAAAAATATTCCAGGTGATTCTCTTTAACACAAGCTTGCTTTGGAGTCACTCATGCAGTTAAGCAATTTGGAAAATACTATCTAGTTAGCGCAGTAGTGCACAGATGCTTGAATTTGCAGAATTTCACTGCTTCATTAACTACTCACTTAGCAATGAAGCTGCAAACAATGTGAATGTTAATATTTCTCTATTGGCCTCCCCTAAAAAAACCTGATTGGCTGTTATATGACTCCTGGATCCCTCTAATTGTTAAAAAAGAGAATTGGAAAACATATCTATTAGAGGTTGTACCAGACTCTAGTAATGCTTTTTTTTTGTATTCAGCCAAGCTGAATTTTGATTATTGTCCAGCTTATTCCCTTTTAACTGCCAGCACAGACTTTTTTGTCTTTTCAAACATTTAATCTTTGTTTTGCTGATGCCAGAGTTCAACTTATTTTGCCCTGCATTTGAAATACTGTTTTCTTCAGAAGCTGCAGGTCATGGTCTTATCTACAGATTCTCACACACTTAAGGTCAATGCCTTCCTCTTTTTCACCAGCATGCTCTTGTAATCTCTCCATTGCAAAGCACTCTGTACGTGTTCAATCAAACAATGCTGTTAAATTTCTGTCTCAGTGGACTAAAAGGTTACTTAGTACATTTATATAATGTCCCTGACCATCCTAGGTCCCACTCAAATAAGGATTTATGCTTAAGCTTGGCATCATACACTAGCCTCTGCCACTGCTTTCAAGTGATTAATCAGCCAAGGCATAAAGATCTGCCAAAGCATAAATCTTTGTAGATCCTGTGTCTTTGGGTGACTGGCAACTTATTTGATATTATTTACATAGTATCAGGGTTCCGGTAGATGTCTTAGCCCAGAGGTGCAAACAAATCAAGAACTGTAGTGGGAAGGAAGAAAGTTGTGTTTGGAAGAACAGTTACAGTTAAAAATGCAAGTCCCCTTTCAAACACAGGACCAGGGTTTGTGCATTCAGCAGCATGTGTGCATGGTGGGGGCGTTTCCAGTTGCACAGATTACCTGTTTATTCTCCATAAATTTTCAGTGTGGGGAGAATAAAATTCTTTGTGCCCTCAGTATTGCCAGTGAACCTGCCTGAATTCTGGTTTTGAACCTTTCACTTTCTGAAGAAGAATATATCTCCTTATTTCCAGTGCTGAATCTCACATTCTTATCCAAATCTTCTGAGAACTCTGCTTAAAAAAGTTAAAAGCAAGTTTAAATTTTAAATAAGTATGAATTACTGAAGCTCCTAGGGTGGAAGATGATTTCTCCAGACCCCCAATGGATGACCCAGCTCTGCAACCCTCCAACACAGACCCCTGGGAACACCCCTGGGAGATGAGGGAAAGGAAACCAGCCATACTTGCACCTACCCATCTCCTTTTACCACCTCTGTGTAAAGTGTGTGTAAAGTCTGTAAAGTGCGTTTCACCCTCAAATCCTTGTCAGCACAGCAGTGGCACAAATTTATGACTAATACAGGTTTGCTCACTACCTAACTCCAGCCCTTTACTAAAGCCCTAAGATAGAAGACAGAATGAAGTTTTATTTTCCATGAGTTGGCAAAATACTGGCACAGTTTGCCCAGGGAGGTGGTGGATGCCGCATTCCTGAAAACATCCAAGGCCGCGTTGGATGGGGCTCTGAGCAACCCGATCGAGCTAAAGACGATCCTGCTCATTGCAGGGGAGTTGGACCAGACGGCCTTTAAAAGTCCCTTCTGGCCCAAACTATTCTATGATTCTTTGATTATAAAAGCAAACACGCGTGTGACAAAGGTAGGGGTTGAGCACAGGAGGACCCGAGCGGGGCGCGGGTGCTGACGAGGATGCCGGTGTGGCGGAGCGCGGTCCGGCGGCGCCGCGCGGAGGAGCCCGCGGGATGCTCGGCGAGAGCGCGGCGCCGCGGAGCTCGCCCCGCCGGCCACCAGCGAGGGAGAGACAGCGCTCGAACGCGCCTTCCAGGCTGAGGATTGCCCGAGCAGCCCCGCGCTCCTGCAAAGCTGCGTCCGCGCTTGGTGAAGTAGTAAAATGCGTGCTGTGCTTCGTAAAATAAAGCAGTATTAGAGCGAAGCCTAATACAGCATAATAAATATCAAATATAATGCAGTATGACAGCAGTTGCATTTTTTGCTTTCCAGTATATTAAAATCTGCTCCATGTGTTTGCCTGATTCTTCCTAATGCTGTTCTTTTTAACAACCATCCTAGGCACAGCATTGTGTAAATTATGGCAGCAGTTCTCTGGCACATCCGTTTAACCAGCAGACTCTCTTGGCCTTTACTTAGGGTGAAGTATTTAAAGAAACAGTTACTGCTAGTATTCTGATGTCCATTTTGTTCTGTGCAGGAAGAGTTTTTGTTCAAGTCCACGTGAAACCCATTTTCCTCAGAGATTTGACTTCAAGTGGATTTTTGTTTGGTGTTCAGGCTGCAATTTCAGAGGGAAAAAGGTTTTTCCTTTTTTCATGTTTGCTGCTTTGCTTGAGTTAGACCAACTTATTCCAGCAGGGAACAAACATTTCTCCCCAGGCACCCAATAACTTATTTTACAGTTCAGGCTGCTGCAGGGTACATTCGTTCAGTGCTGAAATGTCTTGATTTTGAAATGTACCAGTTTGAAAATGGACACCCTGGTCTGGCTTTTGACAAGCAGGCCTTCTAAGTCTTGGTGGTCTTTTAAAGAAAGTGAATACCAGAGTAGAAAATCGTTGTTTCTTCCTGTGACCACTCTGTATCATCCTGTTTCACAGTCAGTTACAAACTTTGGTGGTCCATACACAGTCTCCCTGGAGATGCAGGACTGCGGTGAAGGTCTTTTAATGATTCTAAAAGCATAATCTTGCCTGCTTACTCTACAATTACTTTATACAAAACTTTCTAAAGCCTTATAAAAAAAATAACCTAGGCCTTCATTCTGGTGTCAATGACATTGATTGGGTCATGCATTGAAAAATATACATCTAAACCAACCTGAGATCACAATGAGGCCTGTCAGTTTGCACTGTGGAGAAGGGAATTGTCTCATCTGAGATGCTCACTCATAAAAGCATCTGGTCATCTGTGTAATGTAGTAATCACTTTACACAATGGGATTATAAACCGTGTTTATGAATATGGTCTGTTTGTTGTGTGATTTTGACTCACTGGTTTGATGCTCAAGCCTTAAGCTGAAGCAGTCACAGATACGAGTGCATGGCAAATGTTATATTAAGCTGTAATTGTTGTCATCAGATGCTGCCTCTTCTTAAATTGCTGGAGGGCATGTGATTTTTTTTTCACTTCCTGGTCCACCTGACTTTTTGTACCCATACAGTAGCAACCAAACAGAAAAACTAAAACAGGGTGCCTACACACTTTACAAAATGACTCAATAAACTCTGCCAGCCTCACTCTGCAGACTGTATGGCAGACATGCCTTCAGCAAGGCATAAGTGAGCTCTTCATTACTTAACATTTCTAACATGCTGTGAAGCCTTCCAAGCTCAGTAGAATTTTCAAAAATTGACCTTCTGCAGCAGCCCCAAGACTCACACCTGGAAGTTTCCCACCTGAGCATGCTAAGTTTGCAGACATGTAGCTCACTTGCAAATCAAGTCTTTAACCCTGTAAAGACACAGGAAGAGTAGCATGCAACAAACAATAAAAAATTGCCAAAAATCTGGTGCACATCATGTTTTTAGAGACCTTTGAAAATTAATTGTCAATGTTTAGTTGCACTATTTTATTTCCCTAGGGCTGAGTCACTGTCAGGAAAAAGCAAAGAGCTTTCATAAATTCATTGATCAAAAGAAAGACACTCCAAACTGTGTTGTCTTGGGTTTATAGCTGGGAGGAAAAAGGAAAGAGAGGTGCAAGACTGACAATAGCCTTCACATAGATTGTGTTATTCAGTCACGTGAAGCTAAAACCAGGGCTGGAGATGCTGCCTGTTTGCCCAGTAAAAGAGGGAAGACAGGGATCTTGAAAACTTTCACCCAGTGCTCTGGGTATACTGACTACAGCACCCACACTGCCTCATGCCCCACTGCACCCTTGAAGACTGAGGGGGCAGAAGAGTTGGGGCAACAATTCTTAGTATATGTGAATTTCTGTCAGCACTCATGGGAGGCTCTTGAGCCAAGAGAGGAGACATCAAGAAAGAAGGAGCAGTGTGAAGAGAAAGCAAAGCCATTTGCTCTTTTAGACAAGTTGTTAAACGATATCAAATGCTAGGAGTAGAAAAGGTAGGATTGAAAGAGATGCTGCTGGCAGCCCAGAGTACAGCTAAGCATGTGGAGGCAGGCAAGACTCAAACCACATAATTTCACACAATAGGCACCACGCTTCAATATTACTATTATTGACTGCACTGGTAGACAAGATGTCTAATGCACATGAATAAACCACTTAAACTGATGGGAAAAGTCCTGTTCAATGCATTAAAGAAAACTCATTTCACAGTTGCACCAGCACCTGGAGGTGCTGAAGAGCACCCAGGTTTGGATTCCTGAGGTCAAGTGTTGAGTCTGATTTTCTATAGTTCTCTGCATTACAGCTCTGGGTTGGCCTAAAACTACCTACTAAAGTGGCTTCTGACCTGCAGTGCTTTAGCAAAAAGACCACCTATGTAGTGGAAACTTGACTCAATCTCAATTCTGATGATCATCCTCAGCAAAAAGTGGCATCAAGGGAAGGTCCAAAATATTAACAGAGGTTATCAGTTCCCCTTTGGTTTTCTTCTCTAGCAGTAATGCTCAGACTATGAAAGAGAATTTTCTGTCATCCTGCAATTTAGGAACTGACTTTGAATCTCAGTTTTCCTCTTGCGCATGAATATTTGAATTCATCTTGGAAACTGGTTCAACAGCATCATTCAGCTGGCACTGACGGCTTCTGAAGTTCAATGTGAGGCTTGACAAAAACAGCATCAAGAGGATTAAATCAGTCTTGGAAGTGTAAATGACTGTAACATGATGACCTTAATGTTGGAAATAAATTTTGTGTGTGCGTGTATATACATATATGTAACATCCATACATACACATCACACACATACAGCAGAGACTAATTTTCATGGCCATAGTACACATCTTGACACTCCACATACAAGGTTTGCTGATTCTTTCCACAAGAAAAAATTTCTCCCATACATGAGCTTAGAATTCCTTTTGAATATAAAATGCTGAATTAAAATTGACATTTCTGTGCCACCTGCAGTGCAAAGATTTCTGGCAGGAACTGTTAACCAATTTAATGCCATACAGATTTAGCCACAGGAAGGAAAAATTTGAAGCTTTATGTCATGAAACTCAATGCTGCATTTAAAGGAGAGGGAAATTTAGTTACTTGGCCCAGGGGTCTTTTAAAGGCTCTCCTGGAGAAAAAATAAAAGCAAGCCCATCTTTTCTTCAGATCCTGGTCAATTTATTTGTTTAAAAACACTTTGTAGGATTTTTTTTTCCCTGTGCCTTTTTCAGTTTGAAGCCCTGTGAAATGCCCAGGGAAGCATCTTTCTCTGTCTGTAGCAGTGCGTGGCAGAGCCTCTCTTGCTCTGGCAGTGCTTACAGGTGAAAGAAGGACTAGAAAAGCAGAGTGAAGGGTTTCAGGTGGGCACCACTGCCATCACTGCTCCTACCATGTGGGGAGCACCTCCAAGAACTTTCACCTCTGGGGCTGGGTGACAACCACCTTCCCTGTCATTACAGGGACTTGCACAAGACACTTCACTTTGATTTTCATTCATGTTTCTAGTTAAGTCCCTCAAGAGGACAGCCTTCGAAATGAAACACAGCTGAAAGCAATTGCTTTCCCTTAAATAAAGTCACCATTCCTCCCAGCTGTGGTCTGACTGGTTTTTGGTGAAAGTGAGGATGGTGTGAAAAGCTTCAGGGACCTTGTATTCTCAGGCATAAGAGCTGTCATCAAGTTCTCTCTCACACAGCTCCTGACACCTGATGACACCACTCTTGTGACTTCTGTCCAGAAGGAGGACAGTTGTAACTGTATGAACCTGACAGGTCTGACTGAGCAGGCAGAGCTGTGCAATCAACACAGAGCTCTGCCCCTGGCAACAGCTTTCAGTAAATCATGTGGTACTTCTAGATTAGCTAGCATAAGCTAACAATAATCTTATAGCCCTGACAGACATTGGATCATTTGCAAGAATTTTCCAGAATGTCAGAAATCTGTTGTCTACCAATCACCACACCTTTAATTTACTTGGACAAATGTTCCCTTTTAACTTCATTGTTTTCCAGTTGTAAGTCCTCACACCTGTGTCCATACTGCAGCTGAAACATCTGTTCTCCAGCTTTGCAGCTGGAAGCTGGAGTCCCTCTCTCCCTCCTACATGTGGTGCAAAAGGTGTCATGTGTGTTCGGATTGAGTCTGAGAGAATTCTCATTGTATTTCTGCTAAGATCTTTACTCCAGGACTGTTGTGGCCATCATGAACAGATATCCAGTCTACTCCTTAGGGAGCAGTGACATACTGCCAAAACAAAACAAAAAAATAATTGAGACATCCATACCTTGGTGAAAAGGAGAAGAGAAATTAATTTCGTTTTGGTCTTTCTCCTCTTTGGTGAGCCTGGGTGTCCAGTGACAGAATCCAAGGGAAAGGCCTGAAGATTGTGCCAAGGGAAGTTTGGGTTGGATATTAGGGAAAGGTTCTTTATCCAGAGAGTGGCTGGACAC
Organism: Sitta carolinensis; assembly: GCA_032173965.1. NCBI lineage: Eukaryota > Metazoa > Chordata > Aves > Passeriformes > Sittidae > Sitta > Sitta carolinensis. Next base: position 115,153,202 of record CM063284.1, read on the forward strand.
TGGAACAGGCTCCCCAGGGAAGTGGTCAAAGACCCAAGTCTGACAGACTTCAAGAAACATTTGGACAATTCTTTCAGGCACATGGTGTGATTCTTGGGGATGATGCTGTGCAGTGCCAGGAGTTGCATTCAATAATCCTTCTGTGTCCCTTCCAACTCTGCATATTCTGTGATTTTGTGATATGATTCCCTTTTCACATTCTTTAACTATATGCTTTGCTCCTCAGGCTTAAAAATCTTAATTTCACTGAAACCTCCAGCTCGCAATCTTCCTGCAGACTGGGCTGAAATACTACATGGCAGAGTGATAGACCGAAACAAATGGAAAAAGAAAATTGTATTTTTCAGGGTTTAACATGGTGCCTGGAAAAACTATGTGACACCATGGGCTGAAGAGCTGCTGGGGAAAAGTATTCTTGTGCCCAGAGAAATATTGCCAAACTGCCACTGGCCTCTGTTAAAACTGAATGGATTTCTGGCTCTGAGTAGAGTGAATATTTGGTGACAAGTCTTGCTGACAGTTTTTAGGTGTTACAACCTTAGAGGGAGAAGTAGTTCTGAGTAAATGCTTAATCCACAGGCTAGATCCATCTTGTTGGATAACTGGAAGTGAAAGGGATTTATAAGGAAAGCTTTTATAAGTCTGGAGGCCTTGAGGAGATGAAGGGTGGCAGGATTTTTTTTCTGTGAGCCTTTGGGTCCTGTTCCCAACTGTGAGAAATTCACTATTTGCTAGTTTCTTAAATATTATTTTAATGAGAATAACCTTTTGTCTTACTTATGGTATGGTTTTGCTGTAATTACTAAGTCTTAGTTTTTGTTTCTGTCCAGAGACAAAAGGAGTGGGTTTGGCTGGTATTTTGGCTGCTTAGAGGAGGATCACAGAATTATCAAACCTAGATTCTGACCACAGTTTCATTCTACAATAAAATAAAATACAAAGTTCATCAGTGACTAAGCAGAGAAGATTTCAAATAATGTTCTCTTCCTTTAACTGCTCTTATTTTTGATGAAAAAAAAGTTTTTCCCATCATTATGGTTTCTGAGTTTCCCAGTCAGAGAAGTTCTTTTAGCTGTATTTTACCAAATTTGTAATAGACACTAAAACCTTCAGCCAAGAGAGCCTGGCCTTTGTGGCCATGTGTATACTCACACAGGACTCAGCCAGTCTCTGCTGAGTACAGTACCATAAACCCACAAAATATTCAGTTTCCAAGGAAACTGAAAGCTCTGCTCTTTTTGACAAATGTGAACAATTTATTACTCATTTCTACTACCACACTACCTCAGAACTATTTTCCCCAGCTAGAAGAATATGTGTTTTCTAACACAAAGTGGATTGAGGTTGCTGTAGGACAGAGCTTTTCCCAGGATCACCATGGTTTCACCCTAACAGTGCACAACACTCACTCACATACCTCCCCAGAAAAGGCGCCTGATGAGTGTGGCTCAGAGGTGACCCCCAGAGGAAGTCTGTCAGCTTGGTGGCCCCCTGACCTGGGGCCATGTTTTTAAGGGCACGCAGATAAGGGTTCACTGAGACTTTCAAAAGCTCTTAGACACTTCTTTCACCTTGAAATCATCTCGTTACCACAGCTGCAGCCTGTCAAGAAAGTGAAGTGAGAACTAACAGAAAAATCCCTTCCTCTATTATACCAATGTGCAACAGAGAAAAGTATGGCACTTGTTCTTCCCACCTCTCACCACAGAAGGGCTTGTTGCTTCAGAAAGTCTATAGCTGGATGGCTTGGGAACTACTCTGTGTTAATGTTATCATCTCTGCTGAGACCTTCTGCTGAGCTTCCTGTGTCTAGGTGCTCCTGCTCAGGAGGACAAGGCAAAGAGACAGCATGAGATTTTATCTGTTGGCTCAGTGACAGTGTGGGTGGTTCTCACTGGTCAGACTCAGCAGCAGAATTCAGGTTGGGTGATGCACACTGTCCCCAAGGCAAGCACCTGCACCCAGGGTGGCATTTTAATGCCTGGTGTGTGGTCAGAACTAACTGTGCATCCGTAGCTAGTGAAAAACAACAATGGTCTGCACAGAGATGCTTTTTGCCCCACTTTGAAACCCTGACTTTTAGATGTCTCATTATGTCTGAAAGAAATTCTTCAGGCTGAAGTGAGACTTCTACCTCTTGTGACAGTACAACACAACACTTTCAGTAAGGAGACTTACATATTTCCCATGCAGTGGGAAAGGGGAAACCATTAGCTGTCACACGCTGCAGCCCTGTTGGAAAAAGCTGCAGGACTGCATTAAGGGCAGATAGTCGGGAAAGCTGTGTTTGTAAAACTCAGGGTGAATGCTGCAGGATCTGCTTACCCTGAAGGACTGAATGGCAAATGCCTAACACACATTTTAACCAACATAATTGCTGCAAGTTGTGGAAGCTAGAACTCATATTTCAGGAGTGGACAGAATACTGAAAGATTTGGAAGAGAGATAAAGCTTTCAGATAGATTTAGAGTTGAAGAGGCATTTGGCTTTAAGCTGAGGACAAATGAGAGCTAAAACTGGAAATTCAGGTTTTGAATTAGGCTTCTGATATCTCATAAGAAAGTCTGGTAACTTATCAGAGCACAATGCCAGAAGTTAAGCATTTATGTTGTTGTTGACTTTGCACGATTGGCCAATCCTGGTTAGTTCTGACCAAAGTAGGAAAGGGGGCACCTCCTAGAAACCCCCCAAGTCCCAAATCAGAACAAGTTCATAGTTCAGACCCCCATACTCTACAAAATTAACTTGGTGGGGAATCCGTGTTTTGCATCTGGTTCGTTCCTAGTCAGCATGGATTTGAATAGTGTCAGGACTTACATAAACTGAGTTAATGTTATCAGAATTTTTCGAAGTGCTGCATTTCTGATGTAATTTTCTCCTTTCATTCTCATTCTGTAAGCATCATTCAAGCTGTTTTCCCAAGAAACAGCACTCGGCTGCATTTTATCTGTGGCTGATTCTAGACAGCATAGAAAAACAAGTAGGTTAAGTCTTCACCTCAGGCCTCAGACAGCAAAGGCTCTGCCATCACCCCCAGTAAAGAAATGGCAACTGGCATCACCACAAAATAATTTCAGAGGCAGCAGTCATTTAAGAACACCCCTTTTAATATAAATTGATGATATAAAATTTTTGGCATGATTTGCTGGGTTTGAGGTCCTTTTAGTTTGTTAGAATCCGATTTTTCTATTAGATTTTTCTTTCTTTTTCTTTAAGCTCATACACAGTATTTAATCAATTGATTAAACATGTTGAACATGATAAACCCATGAGTGACCTGGTCTGATTTAATTCATAACTGATGGTGCTTGAGGAGGAAATTGAACTAGGTGACCTTCAGTGGTCCTGAATTTTCCCATGATGCAAATAAATCTAGAAAAGTTATGATGGGAAGTCTGAAATCTGAACTCCCACATCCCACTAATGTCATGTCAGTGAAAAAATCTTGCATTCTCTTATGACATTGTTATCTTGCAGGAAAGAAAATAAGTTTAAATGGCATGACGTCTGGTTTATTGTTTTAGTTTATATTAATATCATTACTTTCAGCTGTGTTTCCTAATACCTTATATGATGACTGTATCCAGTTCAACTCAAGGCAATTGCCTCATGTGAATATGGTTTTATGGTAATAGAGTACTTTTTGTACACCCACACATAACTATCTCAAGTTATTCTGAAGCCAAATCAAAATGTTCATGCAGATGGTGGAAATTATTTTGAATTTTTTGCTGTGGCAAATAACACATGACACGAAATTCTCCAAAACAGCTTGGAGAGATCAGTCTGACTCTGTTTATTAGAAACAATGGCTCCCTTTTCATACATTTTTGACAGGCCACTGTGATTGGTGAACGAGCGACAGAACTCTTCACCCACATTGGCCAAACCAGAGTGACATCAAAAGAAAGTCAGTCCCACAGAAAGAATTCCAAACATGATCTGATATTTATGTTCAGGCTGTGGGAACAAGCTTCAGAAACCCAAAACATCAGAAAAAACCAGAGCTTTAGAAACTCAGAAGCTGCAGACCTGAAAGACCCAGACTACATAATTAGCCACATTATTTGCCGTTCTGGAGACAGGGGAAATTTGAATTCCGGTGGGTTAAATGATTTGGCTGTGTGGAAATATTTGCTCAGGTTCAAAACTCTTGCCTTATCTCAGTCTATGATTTTGTTCCTATAGCCTATTTGCCTGTTGGGATACTGACTGGAATTACTAAATCATGTTTAAAAACCCTGTTGTCCAGAAAAATCAACATATTAAGGCTTGGAGCTGTCTGGGATACAGGCAAAATTCAGAAATGGATGGAAATGTAGATCTTTTTCAGTGGTAGAAATCCTTAATGACATAGCTTTATTTTTCTTAGAGAGTGTTCAACCAATTCTGTGCAAAACCATATGGTATCTAGTTCTCTCTTCTCTTTTCCATCACTGCCTTTGAAATTCAAAGCAGATTCTGTGTGAAACTGTTTGTTTATTTTTGGAAAACAGCTAGACTAGGAGAAATGTGCCACTATCGTAAGTGTATTTGTGGGAGAAAAAAGTCATTAGGATTTATTCTTTTTCATTTTACGTTGTACTCAAAATTAAAATTCTATTCAGTTCTGCTCAGTACAGAAAATTTACCTTAGAGGATATCTTTAACTGACTTAGATGCTCTCCTAATTTCAACAGCTGTTGAAGAAATAAAATTCGTGACCTAAGTAAAACACAATCATTTTTAGTGACTGTAGGGAAGCTGAGGTTTTCCAACATATCTGCAAACTGGATTTTTCTATAAAAAACAAAAGGTCCTCATACTTCAACATACATATGCAACCCTAATTTGGGAAAAATGCAAAAATTAACTCTAAAAGCATCAGTGGAGTAAAATACTCTGTAAGAAAAAAAAATTAAAAAAGGCAGTTGTCTCAATAAAACATTTAAAAATTGTATTTAAGCATCTGCTTTGAGTTTGGACCATTTTTTAAGTACTTGCACCTGAGTTTTGACATAGGAACTGTAGCTCAGGTTCTTCATTCCTGTTCCACTCTTGGTGGACCAAGAAATTTACACTGTATCCTTCCCTGAACACTATGCTTTTGAGAAAAGGGGGAAAACAAGGAGATCTTGACTGCTGTCCCTGTTAGCATGTAGCCCATGCAGGTTTGCCTAGGGTGATGTTTGTATCCCCATTTGTGTGTTCTGCTATGTTGGATGTTATGTTCTGTGCCTGTGATACTGACTCCGAAGGACAAATGTTTTGTTTTGGTTCTGTTATCAGCCTGCTTCCCCCCCACGACTGGCGGGACACAGAGACGGGGCAGTACATAGTGTGGCTGTTGATTTTTGCTGGTCTCTTTTTTGCTTGGCTCTAGCTCTGGCTTCCGCTTTTACTCCTGCTCCTGCTTTGCTTTGCTCTTGCTTTGTTTTATTTTTTTTTCCTTTTTCCTTTCTTGTAACTACTGGAACCTGCTCCGGACTGGCACCTGAGAACACCTTGTGGCCGGCAGCAGCCATCCCCAGCGCCGGAGGGAGTGACAGCAGAGCGACCACCCCCAAGAGAGACTCGCTGCATTTGTCATCTTTTTCAGAGCACTGAAAGAGTGTTGTCATCGGGTATTGTTCATTTTGTGTACTGGGGGGGCTGTGCCTGTTAAATAAACAGGTTCTTTCCACTTCTCTCCGAGGAATCATTCCCGAACCGGCTGGGGGCAGGGGCCGTGTGGATTTTCTCTCGGGAGGGATCCCCCTTTGGAGGTTTTCTCCCTGATTTGCCCTAAACTAGGACACAGGTACATCCTGGTTTTTAATTGATCTAAACCACAATGCAGAGCACAAATGGAAAAATAGAGACTAAATACCTTCTTAGTGGTATTTCAAAAATGGTAGTTCAAAAAGTTATGGAAAAAATAATATTACTCCTCTCCATTCATTTTCAGAAATGTATTTTCTCTTCAGAGACACTCCTATCAAAAAAACCTGCTGACTAGGTCTCTTTATTGGAGAGCAGCACAATCTGGCAACACTTCTTTCCATTCCCTAACAGTTTTTACTTTGGTGCCAGCAACTGGGGTCACATAGATTTATCCTTGCTGGTCCTATGCCACCATGGCATTATGGATGTTAGAAGGTTAAATAAATACTTTGTAACAACCCCATCCGGTCATCTGAATAAAGTGAAGTTTATAAGTGCATTTCAAATAATGAAATGAGTTGTGTTGTTTGAACCCTGCTGAAGAAGTCAGCTAGAATTAACACAAATGGGAATGACTGATGAAACAAGCAGCAGAAGAGAGATAACATTTCTGATTTTTTTCTTTTATTTTTTTGGATGAGGAAAAGAAGAGATGTTCTCCAGCTGTGTGGAAATAGAGTTGAAATCATAATCATTACTTCATTTTACACAAACCAATGGATTCTTTGGTTAGGATTCAAATAATTAATGAAGAGCAAAGGGAAATTCCTATTTTTACGGAAGACATACTTCATTTTTCTAGATGGAGTTAGTTTATATTGCTGGGAAATGTGGCATACTCCATTTGCTCCTGTAAAGCGAGGAAGATAAAATGCTTTGAAGTATTACATTATAAACTTTTTAGTGGGGCATAACTCTTAAACTCCCTTGGGAAAAAAAAAAAAGAAAAAGAAAAAAAAAAAGAAAAAAACCAAGAGAGTTATGACAATTGGAATGTTTTTTATGAGTTGTGGTTGATACTGCAAATGATGTGCCACGAATGGGTGTTCAAGGCTGCCATCTGATCTTGTGGCTGCATACTATGTGGGATTGTTTGCATCTCCACATTTTCATTTTTGATGGAGGTTCATTTCTGGTTTTTGAAATTGGGGCTTTGGCCTGAAAACACATGAATTTGGAGAATGAATTCCCTTTCTAGGAGAAAGATGAGGCATGAATAGTGGCCTGCCGTGTGGTGACTAAGTTTGGAGGATCATGAGCTGTGAGGAAATCAGCCAGGGGAATCAATCACAGACAAACACCAATTTGCAGAGCAGGCACCTTTATGGAATGGAATAGAAATAAGAATAGAATAGAATAGATAATAGAATAGAATAGAATAATAGAATAGATAGAATAGAATAGATAATAGAATAGAATAGAATAGAATAGAATAGAATAGATAGATAGAATAGATAATTTCAGTTGGAAAGGACCTACAAAGGACCTAAGCCCTTTCCCATAGGAGAGCCAGAGTTCCCTATGGGAACACACACCTGTCCCCCACCTACAGAACAGCGATGGCTGAAAAGTTACATCAGGCCAGTCTTGTTCAATATCCCATCATTTAGAAAGGACTCAGAAAAAAATGCAGAACCATGGGAAGGATATAATACTTTCCCACAATACTTTGAGTTCCAGAAGTAACCAGCATTGCCTCAGGGCAATTCCTTCCTCTGGAAATCTGCTGTGATCTCATGCAGCTTGGGAACATACATAGGCAGCTGTTAATTTTTTATTTAGGTATGCATTTTATTTAGGTATGCGGATTCACTGTGTAAAGTCACGGACCCTGACCCATGGCAAGTTATTTATGTGGCCTCTGACATTGCTTGCAAGTAAAGAAGGCAATTCTGAAATTTGCAAAGGATTTCACAGGGAAACTTGTAGGGGAAGGAGGCACCTACAGCATGCTATGTGGTCAGCACAAAACGTGTTACTCAAGAGCCGTGGGAGTCTGAAAGGAGACCTGGTCAGCAGTATCTGCCACAACTAGGCATAAACATGTTTCCAAACTTCGCCAGAGCTACTCAGTTTGTTTTCTTTCACCATACCACTCTACAGAGGTGACTGAAAGTGGACTCCACAAGGGATTTCCTCAGGCTACTGAGTGGTCCATGAGGTCAGCACCAGGGCTAGGAATATGCTGGTCCTCGGCTGGCAATCTGCAGAAAGCTACTAGGATGTTCAAACTCATTAAAAGAGCAGGGCGGAGTTACAGCAACTCAGGCCAAGGAAACATGCTCTCTCTGTGCTGGGGTATAGTTACAGCTGCCAGTGAAGTGGGAGAATATTTCATTCTCTGTCCATCCAGGTAATGGGAAGGTAGTGGAAAGCATTAAAACATTTTCAGAGCACTTAGACAAAGATTTGTGCATAGTGATCAATGTAGTCCTTTTCAAGGTACAAAGATGATTACATTGTCTTGGAGGAGGCAGTGGCATTTCTACCAACCAGATTTCTGCCTTGCACTGCTTTGTCTGTGTCTGACCAGTAAATCAGACTTTGTACACAGTCTCATGAGCTGCAGTTTCTTGCCCATATGAAGATTTGAGAAAGGCTGAGTGTTATTAAAATTCAGGGTGCACTGGGCTTTACCATGAGTTAAAATATTTATCAAGCCACAGCTCATCAATAAACACAGCAGGCAGAGCTGTGGACCTAGCTCAGTTTCAGATAATAGTAATGTTGCCACCACATTAACTTGGAAGATAGATGGAAATGAGAATATGATTAATCATTGTTAGCCTTGCTTGGCTGATGTGTGTTTGCCTTTTAGGTAATGTATATGCCTGATTTTTTTGAATGCACAAATATCTATTATGCATTTACTGCCACACAATTTCTTTCAGATTTAGTTAAATAGAGTGAATCATTTTGAGAGGAGTCAGGCAGTTTGAATACTTTGCATTGCCGTCACAGATGAACAAAACTCAGCAGTATCCCCACACATCATGTGCATGTAATTTTTAGCAGCATTCATTTCCACCATCAAAAGTACATGATAGGTGTTTTAAATCACTGACATATTATGAAGATTCCTTGTACTTTTCCTTATATCTAATGCCATAGCTTTTTCAGGGAAGTGAATGTGAAAGAAAGGCAAGGGTACTATTTTGTGATACCTTGATTCTTCAGGATAAATACCATTGTTCTGATTAAGATCTACACAATTGTTGTGGTTTAACCCCAGCTGGCAACTAAGCTCCACACAGCCACTGGCTCACTCCCTCTCTGTGGGATGGGAGAGAAAATCAGAAGGGTAGATGTGAAAGAACTCCTAAGATAAAATTAATATAGAAAGCAAAATCCTTGCACACCAGCTAATGAAACAAGGAGTGCATTCACCATTTCCCGTGGGTAGGCAGATGTAGAATGTTCAGACTACAGATGCCTGTTGTTTCTGAGTTTCTAAATTCGGTTTCTTCGTGATGTTTTGTTTTAGGAAGGCCTGGTTCTCACAAGATTTGATATAAACACTGCTAGTGTTTCTGTCACGAGTTTAATGTTTTAGATTCCTGTCTGTGGGACGGACTTTCTCTATGTCTTTCGGTTTTGGCCAATGGGATGAAGAGTTCTGGCACTCTTCTGACCAGTGACAGTGGCCTGGTCAGAAAGGTATATAAAGGGGTCTGGAGGTCAATAAAGGTGGAGTCAGAGTCATTGTCAAAATGAGGAATTTATGTCATTCGTTACTTGCCACAGCTACAGGTAGGTGTTCAGCCATCCCCAGGAAACCTCTGCTCCATCACATGCACAGGTGACTTGGGAAGAGCAATGCCAACGCTCCTTGTCCAGCTCTATATGCTGAGCATGATACCATATAGTCTGGGATATCCCTCTGGTCAGTGGGGTCACCTGTCCCAGCTGTGTCCCCTCCCTGGTCCTTGTGCAGCCCCAGCCCCCTTGCTGGTGAGGTGAGGATCTGAAAAGGCCTTGGCTCTGTGCAAACCCTGCTCAGCAATAACAAACCTCCCTCTGTTACATCAGCACAAACCCAAAAGATAGCTCCATAGAGCCACTGTGAAAAAAGCTAGCTATACTCCAGACAAAACCAGAACATCAATGGCAAAAAAAGAGAAAGCTCCTTTTTCACGCTAGCAACAAACTGACAATGAATTCAAACTTGTATGATTATCCATTTCTTTTGTAGTCCTAACATTACCCTTGGCAGGGTAGGTATATAAATATGTATTTGAAAATAAATGTTTCCATGGGGCTGCAGCATAGAAGAGTTTTGAAGACAAGAAAATTTTGTAGAGGTGAAAGATATGAAAAGCTGCTTCAGGCATTGTGGCTTCCACTTATACAGCCTAGAGATCTTTTTCCAGCTGTCTGGATTTGATGTGTATCTTCTGTTTTGAATATGATTGTAGGCAAACTTGCTCTGATCTTTATATTATCAGTTAGCAAAAGCCTTTGAACAGTTCCAAGGTGCTATGTAGTTGATCATCCAGCCTTCTGGTAGAAAGATAAAAGATTTTGATGGGCTTATCAGAGTTCTGTTTCAGATACCTAAAAGCTTACTCTACCTCCCACAGGTCAAAATTTTAGAAGCAAAATTATTTGATGCAACACTGTCTTGTTTAGAGGGAAGCTGAGCTTATGTTTCAAAAGAATCTTACTGGATGTCTGAGAAACATATTTCAACTGAAGATTTAGACTCATCTAGACAAATAAAAGCTTGAATCATAGAAACAGCCATTTTCTTGAATAAAAGTTAATTTTCTATTGGAATATCCAGGTATTAAGATTTGGTTTATTGAATGAAAAAGTGATATTTTACATGAAAAAAAAATTTAAAAAAATTCTTTATTTTATTGAAAACAGGTTTAGGCTGTTCAGGGGCTAATTTTTTATCAGATACATGAGAGCCTTACATTTGTATTAATCCCTCATGTCCAAACCAATATTTTCAAATTGGGCCCTAGCCTTTGGCTTTCTAAGATAGAGCCATACCACCAGCTCCTGCAGTCACAGCAGTAAGACTGAAGGTATGAACCCTAGAGACAGCTATGTTCTCTCATTTTCTGTCTGAGAACCCTCCACTTCCTTGGCAACAACCCTAAGGCTTGAAACTTATTGCTGCCTTCCTGAGCTTCAGCTGGGATACTCATGAGCAGAACCACATCATAACCAGTGAGACAGGAACTCAGAAATGCTGAGCTGTTTCATCAGCCCAGAATCTTTATTGCAACCCAACAGTTTCTCTCCCACCCAAGTTATAAAACTGTTTCCTAATCCTCTCTTCCAAGAGATGGAGAATTAAATGTTGTCTGGAGCTCCTGACAAGATCAGTTAGGACTTTTAATATCCTTGTTCTGCGAAGTTTCCACTTTCTGGGTGGAGATTTGAAGAGTGTATATTCCTGTGTAAGCATATATGCATGTTACAGGTCTTCAGGCTGTATAGTTTTATGTTTTCATATGTGCTTACCTTCCCTTGATGTTAATGGAAACTATGTGGAAGTGTCCTTGTGGAAGATTGTTTTAGAGAAGGGAATGTTTAGCTAGGCAGGTCTTCCTGTTAAAAGTTTTATTGCATTTCTAGAAGAAACCTTTCTTACTGTGAGAAACAATGAGAAAATCAGCTTGTTTGCTGACCTAATCCAAAAGCAGTTACAGAGTATATACTGACAGGATAGGACCAGAAATACCTCAGCTTTCTGAATCCACAGGCCCCTTTTGTTTTACTCACACTGTATTTAACACAGCTGCTCTTAAAAGGGAGCATGCCCAGCAGACCTCAACTGGTCAGTGACATCCATAAATATGGTGATGGAGGGAAAACCCCCCATCCTTAAAAATCAGTAATTGTATTAAATGTCAGGGACTTAAATTTCAGATTCAGCACTATAATTTAATATTGACAGTAAATTCATTCTCTTCCATTTACTGTTTTTTTTTTTTTAATTGCAATTCATTTAATTCAAACAGTAGCAAATACCATACAGAAATATAAAATATATTTCAGTCAAAGTTTCTTGAACTGAGTGTGTAGTTCTTACTACCTACCACTGGTGCTTGAAAACATTCCTTTTTGGGCCAGTATCATTTCTCTGTGTTAAAGTTGAAGAGACTGTTTAGGATCTGGAGACTGGGAAAAAAAAAGGAGACACAGGATATTAGGGAGCTCTATCATCAGAAACCTGTGAAATGAAACAGGTTTTTGTGAACAGTCAATGGTCAATTCAAAACAATAGGACATCAGATGTGGTTTTTAAGAGATGAAAATCTTTAAACTAAGCAGTTAAAAGAAAGTGAGCTAGGAGAACACTTACTTCATAACTGTACTGTCAACAGAAACACAATTTTCTGTAGTCATTTGAAATTACAGGCAATTACAATTACATGCCAGAGAGAAGGGAAGGCTGGCTGGCTCAGCAGCAGCATCACTGTACTGCTCTAGCTCTGACAGCAGGGAAATGCACCACAGTGGAGCACTTGAAGCTCGCCAGGAAGTGGAGGCAGAAGTGGAGGGATTCTCCCCCCATGCTGCTGCCAGTACAAGCTGTGGGCAAGCTCTTCAGGCAGCACAACAGCAGCTTTATCTCAGCACACCGATGTGAGGCTGGTGCTGTGCATCATTCCTGCTTCCTCACAAGCACGTGGAGCTCAGCAAGTAGGCTGTGAAGCTCTGTGGTGGTCTTTGATCAACCTGTGCCATGTGCAGTGCCCAAGGGACAGACCTTGGCATCAGGGCATACCCTGTAACTTCCACTCAGATAAGATTCTATCCCATCTCCTGTCTTTGGCAATCTACATCCACTTCACTTAATACTCCACTTTCATAGTGTGGTAGAGACCTCCAATGCATGAGCCTTCATGCTCATAACATGCATCAGACTTGGCTGCTTCCCTGCTCCCCATCAGGATCTGACTCCAAAGGCTCATCAGCTGGGATCCTGATGCCTGTAATGAACCTTGCTTTGGTTAGCTTTTTACCCCAGAATAGGGTGTGATTTGTTGCATGCTGAAGTCTTGTATTGTGGGGAACAGCAACCATTTAGGGAACCATAGCTCCGCTCCTCTGCCCTACAAAGCCAGCCAAGCCCTTCTGGATCTGTCCCTCACTTGGTTATGTCACCTGTTTGTACAAAACAAACATATTTATTCTCTGTGTATTGTGTACTCTTTAACTCCTCTTCACATTCAGAACTTCTTTTCTTTCATTTCTTCTTTGCCTGAATTAATACACTTTTGTTAGTCACTTCTGTTTTACTTTTCACTTCTTATTCAATGTACTCCTTTTCCTCACAGCTACAACTTTTTTAATTGTACCTTTTCCTTCTTTCCATACGTTTTCTTTTTTTGAATGTTTATCTTTTCATTAAATCACCAGGAGGCATATTTAGAACTCCCAGGGTTCACTTTGAACTATGAAAAGGAAAAGGCTTACTCTGTGCTATAAATAAAATGTTAATTTGAATTAATTGAAGGAAATGCTCTGCCTATGATAGACTTGTTTCTAAATAATTAGTAATTTCAGTCAGAAAAGTAAACATTGTTGCCCTGAATTTTGCTTCTGGTCCTACCAGTGTCAGCCTGGACCAGCTCTGCAGATATGAGCTGAATAGATCTCATTTGCTATTGATTCAGCCAAAAGCAATCTTTGGCCTGAAAACACCATGGGGAAAATGTATTTTGGTCTGTGTTGAGTCCAAACACTTCACAGCACTTTAAGTGCTCTCCCACAACTCTAGTGCCTCGTTTTTCAGAGGAATGGTTTCCCTCATAGCTGAAACATGGTAATAACTGGAGTGAGGAGTAGGCATAGCTGAGGAAGGGGCTGTAGCAGTGGGAGGAAAAGACTGATGGCTACTAAGATCTCATCTGGAACATGTGCGGAAGAGTCCCTTGGCCAGGAGGAGCCTGTGGGGAGGGAAGGGCATATGCCAGTGTCTCTAATGTCCCTTGGCTCCTTAAAATATTGGCCTAAAATAACTCCAGAAGTCATGCTTCTGGCTTGTGGTCCAACCTCCCTTGTGCACTTTGAAACAGGAGGAATAAATAACTTCTTCTGCTTTATCCTTCCTTCTTGCAAAGGTTGAATCTTTGGCACACAGATCTTCATGATGATGATGTGGAAGAGGGGGAAAAAAAGTGCATAATACTGAGGGAGAAAAAGAAGATAGTCCTTGAAAGAACTGCTTTCTGAAAGGTAAGGACTCTTCCGAGTTTTATTACACCTTTATTCCCTTCTACTCTACACCTCTTTTGACAATTATTGTTGATCTGTTTGTTCTTCTCTTATATGAGTAGCCCTGCAAAAGAGGGACAATCACACATACCCTTATATTGTCTCCTAATCCAAAACTGAAGCAAATGTTACAAAGCTAAAAATTACATTTCACCATTTTATGTCAGAGTCACATACAGAGAAGGCATAACAATACAGAGCTATAGGTGGAGTTATTGCAGATATATAATGAGTATTTCCTTGCATAATATTTATTATTCATTATTTCCCACAATGCATGATAAATAGCTTCTCTCCACTGGAGATCAGTTTATTCAAAGGCTCATGAAATTAGTTACATTAATAGGGGTAACTCTTAAAGAGACATTTCCAGATTCCTGCTGAATGCATATGCTGAATATGCATGACTGGCCATTTCACTCACCCTCATAGTCCTTCCAAAAGTTTCTGCTGACAATTTCCAAGAGGCACATGGCAAAATAGCCCTTTGGTTTAAGCCATCACAAAATGTGTGGTGTGGCTTGTAGCTGTGTATTTCCCATGAAAACATGAATCCTCAGATTTAGTTTGCTATATAACATCACAAGATTTCTTGGCAGCACAAGGCAAAGGAGATAAAAAAAATATTTCAAGTAGTTTCTTAATAATTAAAAGGAATAAATTGTTTTGCCTCTGGTCCTTTCCCAAGAGTCTGGGACTTAGCATATTTACCAGTTCTATTTCCAGTCTATACAGATTCTTATAATGTATTAGTATCCTGTCCTTTCCAATAACATTTTTCATAAATTCCACGAGGATCAAATAACTCTTGGGCAGCGTCTACCCTCAAGCCATGTTTTCTGGCATAAAAATAGCAATTAAAAAAATCCCAAAGCAGGAGTCCTACAATGCAAACGTGCCAACAAAGTCATCAACAGGTTAAAAATGACCATTCATTTTTCACATAATAAAAGTGGGAAAATGCATAGGCTTTAGAGTGCGTAAGAAAATTTTGAGTGAAATTGCTTGTTTCCACCAAAATAGAATTGCAGTGATGACTTTTTAGATTTTCTACGATATAGAGTAATTCCAAGATAAGAAAGTCTTAAATATTATTCAGCTCTAATAGAGGAAAAACTACTTAAGCCTATCAGTCTTTACAAGGCACTTATTTTTCCTGAACGTGAGGTGATTCTTAACAGGGATTTGAAGAAATGTTATTAGAGTTTTCTCTCCCTGGAATTAGAAAACTATGGGGTCTGGAAAGAAATACCTAACTTAAAATTTTGATCACAGATTCAGAAAATTATTAGGAAAATAGATTTGTTGAATAGTGTTATTAATATTGAAATCAGTATTAACCTCTAAAGAGTTATAATTCCTCTATGCTAACAGGACTCTTAGAGTGATTTATTTTCTCCCCCTGAATAATATGAGTCTCAAATCTAAAGAGTGATTACTTTGGCAGTGATTTCTAAAGTGTAGCAGTCAGGAAAAAGTACCTGCTTTTATGGAATTGCCCTTTGAAATATAAAGTTCAAGCCTGCATTAATGAATCTGTGCACACTTTTGCCATTGTATGCTATAGGTGTTTCATAGTGTCTTAGAAAGATCATATTTTTTTATTTATTTCACAGTTTGGGTTTGTTTTCTTATGCTGCATTCTTCTTTTTAATTACCAAAAAATTTTGCCAGAGAGGAGGTGCACTTCATGCTGTGCAGAGAGCTGCTGACATGCTGATGTCTCATTACTCCTTCAGGAAAAGTACCTGAAGCCTCTAATCATTGACTTTGAGAACCCAGTGAGGTACCAAACATTGCTTCTAGCTCCCAGGAAGCTCTACAATGTGGTGAAAAAACCTGGGAGCAGAAATCCCACCAAGAAGTTCACCCACCCCCTGAATCCCACCAAGAAATTAACTTCCTGAATGTTCAGCACAGAAGAGCTAGCAAAGGCTTCCATGGAGAAATAAGTGCCTGTGGAGGTAGGAGTCTTTGCTGTGAACCTTGTTGATCTGGTTTAGAGATGGGGCTTTCCCAACCCCTTGAACCTGACTCTTCTGGTGTGCAGCTGAATCCCTGACCTGGTGCCTAGAACTGCTGTTAATCTGCACCAATCAGAGACAAACATCTTGCTTCAGTTTGTCATTCAGAATATGTCTAGAAAGAGCTTTTGAATAAATGAACCTGTATTCCAGTGAACAGCTTTTCCCTGGACTGAAATTTCTAATTATTATTTCCAGATTTTTTTTTACTCTTCACTGATTTGGGTGTGGGGGCATTTTTGTTTGGTTTTTTAGGTGTCTCAAAGCCCCATCCAACCTCTTACTTGTTTCTTTCAGTAACTGTCTCCCACATTTATGCTGCATGGATTTGAAGAATGTTTCTTAGCTCCCCTTTTAATCCTTACCTCTCTTTCTCTTCTCTCTCTCCCCCTCTCTTTTTAGCTCACTAGTTCTCAGGCTGATTATCTCTTTCAAAAACCTCAGACTTCAAACCTTTCTCCCACACCTTCCTTATCCTGTGTCAGAGCATTATAGGTTAGATTGGTCCAGTAACCAATTGAAGCTGTTGCATGTTTGGAAAATTAACACTGCTTTACTGTACTTAATTAAGAAGTCCCCAAACCCTTAGCTGAATCTTGACAGCTGGACTTGGTCTGAAATACAGTAAACGAGTTTATTTGTGTGATTGCAGCAAGAGATCCTGTAACATGACAGAAAGGATGTGGGCAGGTATTGTTCATTCATGCTGGTGTTCCCGAGGTGCCTTTTTGGCTGATGATGTGCCAAATTGTCCTGCCTTTATCTTAGTTTCCCAAACCCACTTTCTGTCTTAAATTCAGCTCCACTAATGATCACCACAGTTTCAGTGCCAAGCCAGATACAGTTGGCTACTTACTTTAACCACAGGGTCATCTAAATATTGCTCTGAGCTACTCAACCTACAGCAGAGGTTCTTCAGATCTGCTCTCATCCATGCAGGTGCAGAAGGTAGCTAACTATTACCATCTGGTCTCTGGAACTATGTTTGCAGGGGCAGCCAGAAAACTGACACCTGTTTGGAACAGGATCGCAAAATAAATCATAGCTAAATTATGGTGCAAGAAGGGCATGAGGGAACTAAAAGCTGAAAGAGGAAATGGACAACTCATTCCTTACATGCAGAGAAAACAAAACCAAAACAAAAAAAACAAGTAGGGTAAGAGGGACAAAGCTGTTGGGGTTGTAAATTACATCTACAGTGAGGAAATGGGAAACCCATTTGTAAATTTAGTTCAAGGAAAGGCAGCTGCTGCTGCTGCCCTTTCTGTCAGATCCTTTGCCAGTTTATGTTATCTGTCAGGGAAGCGCTGTTTGTGCAACTCCACCTGAGCCATGGGTAGGTCTGCATTAGGCTATTAGCTTAGCATAGAGAGTTGTGTCTGGTTTTGCTCCTGATTTTGGGGTCATGGAAGGGTTTGGATTGGAAAGGACTTTAAATATCATCTGGTTCCAATGCCCCTGCCATGGACAGGGACACCTTCCACTAGACCAGGTTATTCAGAGGCCCTTGAATGCTTCCAGGGGGTACCCACAACTTCTCTGGGCAGCCTGTTCCAGAGCCTCACCACAATCACAGTAAAAAATTTCTTCCCAATATCAATCTAAACCTGCCCTCTGAGTTAAATCCTTACCCCTTCGTCTTAGAACTATATGACTGTAAAAAGTCTCTCCCTTTTTATAGGCCTTATTTAGGTACTAGAAGGCTGCTACAAAATGTCCCCAGTACCTTTTCTTCTGCAGGCTGAACAGCCTCAGCAGTCTCAGCCTGTCGTGACAGGAGAGGGGTTCCAGCCCTCAGTTTATCTTCATGGTCCTCCTCTGAACCTGCTCTAAAAGAGTTCCCAATCTGCTGCCATTGTCATTTCTGCTGAGTGACTTTTGCCACCTTTTTCACTCTTGCAGGAACAAGTCCCTTACAACTGCCAGGTGTTCTCATAACCCCATGCTGACTTCAAGCAGCACAACAACAAAAGTGTGCTTATACAATTAGAAACCAGATTTGCTTGCAATTTATTTCTGGCTACTATGTGAAGGTGAACTAAAATTACTTATAATTGTGACCCCACCATTCACATTTAATTAGGACCCCTGGCATCTTGATTGTAAGATTTATCAAGATTTAAATATTGGTAATATAGTCCTTGTTTGTTAGCTTTTACCTGCTCAGATTCCAAACACCACATAAACATTTATTTACTTTTGAATACATTTTCAAAACAGCAAGTTTGTGAAAGTGGATCATGGGTTTCAGGCAAAGCATTGTCCTAGTAATGTCTTAGAAACAATTTTTCTTTCCTGCCTTTGCATTATAAATCATGCTGCATCTTTTCAGTCATCATTACTTCTTTGATTTTCTAAAATTAAAGTGAAACAGTTGTTTCTTCAAAACGTTGTGTTATTATGTTCTGTAAAGTGTATAGAGCAGATGTTTTCTTCTGTCTGTGACCTTATGCTTGCATTTGACTTCTGCTTGTTGACATAATTTTAATTGCAGATCCTTCTTCCATCAACAGCGATAAATCTTCAACGGAATGTAACTATAGCTCTAAATTATAATGCATGGGTGTGTTTTTAATACCTCAGGTTACCAACCAGCTAAGGATAGCAGGTGATTCAGGAGAGGAAGTCTCTAACAGAGCAGCGAGGTTATTTTGATCAAGTTTCCTTGCATGTGCTGTTCCTTTGGTTTGGAAGACACAACATTATGCAGTAATTTAGGCTTGAGTTCATAAATAACAGCCTTGGCTTTCAGTCTGATTCAGTCTTCCTTTACTTCACATTTTCTGGGCATTTCCTGCCAAGCTACATTTTTTCTTCCTTAGCAGATTGCTCTCTGCTATCTCCTGGTTTCTCTTACATCAAGTACCTTTAGGCACCATATCACATCTTTTGAGCTGTACTTTCCTGTGAACTGTGGAGGAGCTGAATGGAAACTGCAGTTCAAGGAACTGGTAATTTGTCAGAACCTTGCTCATGCCATAAATCAAACTGACAATAAATCACTAACTATTATTTGATACGGCTAGAACTGAAATGAATATTGTATTTGGAAGAGTCCTTTTCTCCTTCTGTCCTGAGAAGCCACATGTTTCTATTTTTTCTGTCCAAAAATGAGGAACAGCTATATTATTCCTGGGTATAGGAAATTTAAACAATTTTTCTTCTGTATTATAAATATTATTTGCTTAAGCTAATGTTTTCGTAATGTTTTTCTGTTGTCTCACAACATACTAGCTACCTAGAGGGATGTTTCAGTTAGTTCATTCTAGTATGTTAATCCTTCAAAAAGAGAAAATTTTGAAGAGGGAATGTGATTGTTTTTCTCATAAACAATGTAACACTGGCATTTAGCTTTTAGGGATTTTTGTAAGACATCACAAAGCTGCCTGTGGTTTGATGATAAAATATAAAAATGGTGTTAATGGATGTATTGCTTCATTATTATCGCTAATAATGAGATGTAAAGCCCACATACAGAATTTGTTAACTCATAGAGTAAATAAAAAAAAAAAAAACTAGACCAAACAAACTGGGACAAGCTTCTACAACTTAAAGGTGAAGCAGGAATGACTTAATGCTTCTTGGATTAAGAAGCCTTTGTGTGTAAGCAAATGGTGTGTGTCCATCTGCAAGAGCTAGGAAAGATGGAAAAAAATCCAAGGTTCCTATTCAGAGTCTGTTTCCAAGCCTGCTGGCTTCCTGGTGTGTGGGTTAGATCTGGGAGGCTGAGCCAATTAAGGTTGAAACTTGACCCTGGAAAATTTTTTTTTTTAAATGCTGTTGAGCTGCAAATCCAGGTTTGCTGTGCTGCTGAGATGTCTCTCTGTTATCAGTCTTGGACCTCAGGGAAGCTGCATGTCCAGAGAATATGTTGTCTGGGTCAGCAGCAGCCTGGGTATCCAGGTCAGGAAATGAAGTAATTTCACATATTAAAGCTGTCTGAGAACCCTGGTAGCCTGCAGTGGCCCATCCTAAGGGATTGCCCAGAATCACCACATTTCACCAATCAAATAGCACAATAGATCTGCAGTGACTTCTGGCTTGGCGCCGGCTGATAATAGCAAACAGAAAGAGGGTTATACAGCAAGACTTAGTTCCAAGGTTGGGAAATACTCAAAACCACATTTGGATTGTCAGGAGCATGGTGTACAAATGTGTTGTCTTCATGGCTGGTTGTGTGAATGTTATTTTTGGTAACAGGTATCATCATTTATGGCCTTGTGGAACACTAAGCGTGCAGATGCTGCCAAGTGATAAAGTGGGAGTGTTACCAGTTTGTGTTAGCTCAGCACTTAGGAAGTCAAAATTTTAACAGCACTGGTGCAATGTGTTCAAGTGCTCATTTGTCCCACAAATTCTGCCAAGATACCCCTCTCTCACATCCAGTGAGAAATGATGATTTAAGTTGCACAGGTGTTTGGGATATGGAGAAGTGAGTATTCAGATGTTACAAATTGAACATTGCTACTTGTACTCAGGAGACAGCTTGAATCCACACACAAAAGCTGTATTAAAAAGAGACAGAAAAATTATTAGACTTCACAAGGAAAGACTTACAGGCTGTCTGAAATTAGGTTTTTGGCACCAGTTTAATTTCAAGCGTCGTCTTTAGTTCTATTCCAGAAACATACGTGGTGAAGTCAATTATGTATTTCCAGCCAAGCCCAGTAGAGTCACTGGAGATTTTCTTTAGATTTCTCTTCACTCTGTGAAAAATAAATGAGTCTTGTTTGCAAAGATTGCACGAACTGCTCAAACTCCCTGCTGTAGAATATTAATAAATAACTATTTTTACACAAAAAGCTCTCAGGTAAATTGGGCTTTTGTGAGAAAAACTTCAAGATTTGTTCTTTTATTACTGGATTTATGTAATCCAAAATCTGGCCTCATTAGTTCCTGTCGAACAGAAATGGCAAAAGGCTTGAGAGCATTGAGTCTGAGCAATTATTTCATTGAGGTTTTTCACTGGGCTAAGATTATGTGTGATGCTCCCCAGTCCACAGCAAAGCCCCTGGTGTTTACTGGTGTAGCATGGACTTTTTCCCAGTTAACCAGTATGCCTGTGGCAGCTGTCTGTGCCAGCAGTACCAGACCATGTGCAGGATTAGCTATGGTGTCACCCTCATGTGAGCGAGGGGGAGGTTAATTGAAGTTTCTTCTATGCACCCGTGTATTATGAGATATGAGTCAGACTTCAGGTGTTCTCTAGCTTTTGAGAGAAAGGCATTTTCTGTCTCCACTTGTCATATTTATTTTTGCCTTTCTAAGCCCCAAGGCCTGTAAAGTCGGCCCAGCTTCTTTATGCAAATGTAACAAAAATATTCAAAAATATCCCGCGAAACACAAATCACTAGTTTATATTAGAATGGATTCTTGTACTCAAAACCAATTCTCACTTAAATGTAGAAACTGGGATAAACATTTACCCTGTAATAAGTTTTCTTTTTTAAAAAGGTAATCAAAGAAGTTCTTTGAAGACTATCTCAATATAGACTTAAGAGCCCAGGATGGCTTTAGGAGAAGAAACATCCGCTGGTTTTGGAAAGTAAAATATATATATAGCTTTCTAAAATACATAATGAAATATTTTGGTGTCCTTGGAAAATATGTACCATGCACTTGGGGTTTTTTGGAGTGAGAGAATAAAATATTTCACTTTTAGCTAACGAGAAAAGTCAAGACCTTAATCCTTGTTTCCTGCTGGCAGTTCTTTGTCATGCTGTGTTATAAATGAATGCAAAATGGTAAGTCAGATTTTGTAAATGAGGGATGAGAAAAATGGGAATTATACTTTGAGAAAAAGAGAAAACTGAGACATAGAGACCATTTCAAAACAAACCTGCTTTTAAAAATACTGGCTGTAGAAAAACTTAAGGGAGCACAGATTCTGTATGTCAGGCCTACAAAACTGAAAATCTGAGAGAAGTTTTCTCATCCTGATGTAGACCAGCCTGGAAAAAATACCTCTTGCCTCCAGCAACTGTTAAAAATTATTCTCTCTCATCAACATGCATAATTTATTTAATCTGAATTGTCTGGATAATATTGTGATCTGTGATATTTAGCTGTTCATATTCATTGAAAAAAAAAAAAAAAGAAAAGGCTTATTTAGTTTTGCAGTATGAAAATGATTGGCACAGTTAAAAGTTGTTAGACACTAAGACCATAAAACAAGAAAAAATATGGATATAAATAAAATTAAAAAATATATACTTAAATAATAGACATAAATACAATAAATATATGGGATAAATCCATTTTTCTGTATAGCAGGCCATGTTTACACTTAATGATTTTTGTTTATTAAATAGATTTTACTGCTGTTTAGGAGGTCTTCTGTCCCTGTTGCCACAACTTTCATAATTTTAGAGTTAGTGTATCTCACCTTCCAGTATCTTGTTTTCATTGATAGATTGGGAGAAGAAAGAAAAATTGTCTTTTCCCTTTTTTTCTGGATGTCATATGATGTAGCTATAGCAGTGGTCTAGACTAAATAACTGAAACAGACACAACTGTTGGAAAGAAAAACTGCTGTTGAAAAACATTTTATCACTTTAATATGCTTTGGTTTCAGGTTCTAAGCTTGGCTCTTCACCAATTTGATGCCTTCTGAAATTTTGACTGAAGATTTGGATATTTTCAATATAATTTTTCTCTAAGTATATGCAATCTGTCACAGATGGCTCACGTGCAATATCAAAAGTAATTTGCATTAAATCTATGTTAAAGGAAAAAGTGAGGTCTTGTTTTCCTTGGATTTTTTAATTAAAAACATATTTTAATTCATTTTGTCTAGGTATTAACAGTATGGAGAACTCAGAAACTGGTGAATATTGGAGAGAGCTGTGGAATCCTCCAGACTGAAAAAAGTCCCTCTCCATCCAAAGCCCCCTGCCGAGCTCATCAGGTTGCACAGGAGTATTGTCCAAGCAAGTATTGGACAACTTGATCAACAGCTGCTACCTCTTGGCACCTTGCATGCTGTCCCCTACAAGAGCAACATGGCAAAGTGCAAGGTTTTGTTCTGAACTCTTTTAGTCCTTCATATGTTTACATAAATCTGCACAGATACATCCACATTCTTCGACCTTATGCCCAGCTTATGCATTAAGCTGGGAAAGGCACTGATTTACATGGTTACATATTGCTTTAGACTCTTAACTTTAGGCTGCCTTTTTAAGTCTCTGACAGGTGATATAAAACCACAAACACCTTTAAATAGCTACATAACACCTCTAGACCTGTGTACAAAATTATTTACTCTGTCTATTAAACCAACATTAGTCACTACTTTTTCCTCATACTCCTGCTATTCAGAAATCCATGCAGTACACAAATCAAATTCCTAAGATTAAATTTAAGTTTTGAATTTGTGTGCACTCTCATACCTCTTGTTTTTATTTCTTGACCCTAAGCAGACCTTGTATAGTATTTCCCAGTGAGCTGAAACAATCCTTAAAAGGGTTGGTTAGTGGGAATTTTGAAAGAAAAAGTGGAAAAGTGCCCAGACAGTCACTGCAGGGGAGGTATGAATTGTTGCTGCTGTGTGAGCCTTTGCTTCCAGTTATCTGGCTTGTGTTTATTTATGATGCATGAATTATACAACACAGGCAGGCTCTTTCAATTACTTAATAAAATACAAATATGTTAATACAGGTACCATCCCCAACACACTACTTTCAATTCTTATCTACTGCAGCACATTTCCTGGATTTTACTCCTTCCAGCTCTGCTGGTAGTAAGTGTTGATTCTATAAAGAAAACAGGAAATAATTCTTCATTTCAATAATTCATGGAAAATGAACAGAACTATGATATCTGTGACACATGAGAGCACACATCTCAAACTGGGATATTAGTATTCAGTGTTGGGACTGTAGCCCCAGAACATATGCTTAAAACATTTCTAAGCCCCTTTGGAATACCATTTCAATAGAAATTCAGTAATCTGTTGAAATAAGTAGACACAGAAAATTATGATATAATTGTAGCTCTTTAATTGCTAGTTATGTCCTTTGGTTGATTCCCTGAAACAAAGTTATTAGTATTTAATATAAGATTTCTGCTGTAAAAAAGGTGAATTTATGAAGTGAAAGGACAATCTTCCATTTCATGAAATATAACTGGCAGATGGAAACATGAAATAAAGTGCCTCCTGCCAGCTTTTACTATACCTGCTCGTAAACTTTCCTGCCTTGAGACACCAGAAAGAGTTTCTTTGCGACAATTAGCATTTACCACAGAATGTGCTCTTCATCCACCTTCACAACAGTGCAGCTTTTTTTTTATAATTTTTAATATATTATCCAGCACTTCAGTTAAATGGGTGGTTGAGTGGAGCTGTGTGGCTTTTGTTGTGAACACGAGAACATGCCCAGGCATGACAGAGGCTGCTGTGGAGTTTAGGTCCCTTAAAGGATAATATTTTACATGGGATTTAAGAGTACAAAAGGTTTACTGCTGTCTGAGTGGAACCTGTATACCCCAGCTAGTTTTATTGACTCCTTCCCCAGAATTTTAAATCTATATTATCTTGGTTTAACCACAGCCAGCAACTAAGTCCCTCACAATCGCCCGCTCAGCTCCCCACCCACCCCACAGGGGGATTTGGAGAAGAATTACAAAGAGGTTAAAACCATGGATTGAGACAAGAACAGCTTAATAATTTCAATAAAGGTGGAAATAATAATAATAATAATAATAATAATAATAATAATAATAATAATAATAATAATAATAATAATAATAATAACATAATAATAATAGTGATAATAATAAATAATAATAATGATTTCTTTATTTAGGATAAGCACTATTTAGCAACAACTTAAATCATCAGTGTGATATCAACATTATTCTCATGTTGAATCCAAAAACACAGCACTATGCCAGCTACTAGGAAAAAAAATAACTCTATGTCTGCTGAAACCAGGACATTTGCCCCATCTTCAAGCTAAGAGCTCTTCATCTGGCTCCTAGTTGTGGAGCTTTGCAAGAGTGATGCAAGTTCCTACATAAAAGTGTGTCTGTGCAACAAAAAGGCATTCTCCAAAGACAGCAGACTTCAGAGCCGTGTCATTTACAGTAATTTCCTTATAATATCATGCTTTTAATATCATGCTTTTATCTTGAATTTTACACAACTGTCGTTTCTCTCAGCACTCCAGTCCACGATTTTATCGTATTGGCAGGTAATCTAGTTTTGTGAGCAAGTGCAGCTGCAGATGAATAGATACAGGTTTTTTCCTCCAAACAGGAAACCTTTTTCTCCTCCTCCTCTCTGTAATACACCTCTCCAAGGACAACAGCAGGTTGCACTCAGTCCCGGATCCTAAAAGCTTTTCTCTGCAGAAAAATATTTTACAGTTTGAAAGTCTGTTGTTTCAGATCTTGGAAGCCACTGCTGTACCCCTATGAATGCTACTTTGAGTCCAGCTATCTGTGAACTTTAGCAAATGGTCATGTCCCACAGAACCAGAGTGATGCCATTGCCATGATGGTCAGAAGCTCCAATGCTGTTCCTCCCCATCAGCAAAGATTTGTAAGAAAGGATCCAAATATGATTTCAATAGATTTGAAATTATTTCACAGGGGCTGTTAGAATATTTAAATGTGGAAGGGTTTCAGTAATAAATACAAACTTGCAGGAAACATAGTGGGAATATCTGGTGAGGGTTAGAAAAATTCCTTTGGTTTCTTCTGAGTGGCACTGTTAAAATGTTCATTAGGGTTTCAGTATGAGTGTGTACTCTTTAGAAAAACAGTCTTCTGTAGGTATTTTGGCTGCATATCTCCTGATATATTATATAAAAGTTAGTGGAGCTTGTTTGGCTTTCATTGCTGTAATATTGGAATGGCTAATGCAACCTGAATATTTTTTATCATCTCATTAAAACTCAACATTCCAGTGTCCTTATATTTTTGTTGGTAATTCAGGAGTAAAGGATGTATTGTCTCATAAAATTTTTAATTTTCTCTGCTTTTGTATTAAGATATGAAATAAAGGTACAACACCATTAGTATACATATTTATTAAGACTATGAAAATTCTATGACAAACAACAAAGGTTTTAAAATCCAACAAAGCTGCATTATGACTCTCTCACAATACAGCATCAGATGTTGTGAGGTCTGCTTTACAGCACTCCCCAAAACACCTTACAGCCATCAGGGAACAGCTGCTGACTGGCTGAAGTCCCAGGCACTCCAACTGCCCCCACCAAGCCCTCTGCACTCACTTGCTCAGCAAATCACTTTGCCTTTTCCACTACAGGGTTTTTAAGGCAGATTTTAAGGCAGAGAAGGTCAGCAAGAAGAAGCCTTTTAGACTGAATGCTGGGGAAATTTGCAGTCCAAGAGGGACCTCAGAAACTCCAGGCAGAAATGCTCCTGAGTGGAGTGCCCACTTAGCTGCCTAGCATAGTGAGAGGACAAAGACAAGCAGAAAATCCAAGCCCAGATTCCAGTTCATGCAGCAAATTAGCAAAAGTGCCTCTGTTGAATATGTAAGAGGGTTTAAGATCTTCAGACTCCTTGGCCATACTTGATTGTCAAATTTTGCATATTTATAATAACTAGGAATCTGTACATGTCTTATACACTTTGTACAGTATGCAGTTATGTTTATTTTTAAAGCATGGTGTGAGGAGGGAATATTTCAGCACAAGTGTTGCACTTTAGTTAATAATTGCCATGTTTAACATGCCTTTTCTATGGCAACTGAGAGCATTCAGTTATACATATATATATATTAACTTTGATGTCAAAGATTAACTCCTCCCTATGTGAAATTACTTGAAGTCATGCTTTTATTGTGTTTAGTGAATGCTTGGGAAGCTGAACTGTAACCAGAAAATCGAAGGCACAACAAACCACAGCATTTGGGCAGAAGGTAGCCACAGATAAGGGCAGTGGCAACAACCTGTAAATTTAAGTTGGCCTTTGCCATCTCAGTGAGTGAGATCAGACAGCTGAAAAAAAATATGTCTTGAGATGGGACAGTTATGTGCAGGAACTCCTTAGGACAATAAGGAAGTTGACATGAGAAATCAGAGGCTCAATAAATTATTATATTTATTTTATTAAAATAAAATCCATGAGGAAACCTGGAAAGCATTTTTGTTATAGCCAAGTATGCTCCTTGCAGTAATCATTCAGTGGGTTAGGTTGTTTCTTTATTTTTTTCTTTTTCCTTTGATCTCACTTTTCTTTTGTTTGCTTGGGTATTTTAAATTTTAATCCTGCATGCTACTATTTTATGTTGCTAACACAGATATCATCACTGAGTCCACATTGAGTAGGATGGCAAATGACATCCACAACTCCTGGACTGCTTTTAGGGATGAAAATGAAGTGTGGTTAACTACCCAGACTCGCTGTAGGGCTTATAAAATGTATATGATTGTGCATATATCTGTATGTTTAGATACACGCACATGTACCACACATACACATATACAGATATATTTTTATGACACTTTTATCCTCCATCAAAAGTGCAATCTTTTCTTTTGCTCAGGTTAATTTGATACTTTCTCTACTTCTAAATCCTGCTTGACTCAGTTTAAAATTCCTTTAAGTTGTTTATAGTCTCATGGGAAAAAGAGAAGTTAAAGAAAATGTTCTGTGAACCTGAAAGACACTCAGCAATTACCTAAATTCTGTTGTTTGAGAAATGTATGTACGAGCATGTAAAACATCTGTGCCATGTACATCCCGCCCATACCCATGAATATCCTGCAAACTAGACCTGTACAGAGGCATCTCAGCAACTCCTCCCTTGCCCTCCTCCCTACCCATCCAGGTATTTCTCTCTTGAAAACGTTTTCTTTCCTTCTGTCCTCCAACACTTAGTCCTTCT
Source organism: Sitta carolinensis (assembly GCA_032173965.1). Classification (NCBI taxonomy): domain Eukaryota; kingdom Metazoa; phylum Chordata; class Aves; order Passeriformes; family Sittidae; genus Sitta; species Sitta carolinensis. The sequence goes on from CM063284.1 coordinate 115,181,006, forward strand.
TAATCGTTTGAACTCCCTTAAGCAGAGTGACACAATTTGTTGCTAAAGCGCTGCCCCTGTCAGGATGGTCACTGGAGGCCTTCAGGTGTTTGTCATAACAAAGGAAGAACAGCAGCCTTGGGGCAAGAGGTGACCTGTCCTCTCTTGTTTCTGCTTGGTTCCTGCTGGGAAAAGCAGTGGGATGAAGAGGTTTTACAGAGAAAAATAGGATCCTACTTACAGCTCAGGCTTTCGTGAGTGTCTCTCTCTGGTGATAACTTTCGACCAAAATCAGAATTAAAGGATATACTCATGTGCCATTCCGAGAGTCAGGTTTTATGATGCCAGGCACAGCTCACATCTTTCCATTTTTCTGTGGAACAGTAATATCACCAACGTGCTGTCACCCTGGGATGGGCTGTTCTCTGTTTAGAAAGGAGTTTGTGTGCCTGTCAGAACACTGTCTCTTTCTTCCAGTCTATGACCTATTATCAGCATCTTCAATGCAAGCAAGGCAAATCTGATTGAAATTTGAGGGGAAAAAAAAAAAAAAGGCATTAACTAGAAACAAAAGTAAAATAATTGTAGAATAACAGTCAGTTTACTTCAACTAGGAAGGCAAAAGAAAACTCTACTAATGCTGTACTCTGCCTTTTGCAACATAAATGAAGCTTTTATGGTGGTCTTGAGGGAAGTCAAGTTCTTAAGCAAATTAATGTCACTCAATAATACCTAAGTAATACTGTTTGAATGGATATATTGTGAAAAGTAGGACTCCTAAAACAGCTGGTGTCCTGCATACATTTACACAGATGAGATGTTTCTATCTTACAGTTAGTGTTTAATTTGGGGAAGATTTCCACAGCTAACTGCCAGATGATTGATGCTTCACATTTTTTCTTGAAATACATATGGAAAAGCCACAGATTAAGAGCTAGAACTACAACCATACAAATAGAGGATATATGAGGTAAAGAATTTGGATTTTTTTTTTTTCCTTTTATCAAAGAATTAGCAACTTGAAAAGGTAAGTTTCTACTTGTTCTTCTGAAACAACATAATGAATGACTTTTTGTTGCAGATTCGTATGTGGGACATAACATTCAAAATACGTTGATTGGTTTTTTGCTTTGTATGTCTGCACTGCTATATACATGGGGCTTTGTGACCGATTTGCTCAGGTACTAATTTGGCGCTGAATGAATTCTCATCTGAGCAGAGAATACAATAAAAAGTAAAAAAGATTTCTGAAGGTATTTTGTGCACAGAATATGATTAAGAAGCAATCAAACACAGGAAACCCACTCAGTCTACTACCTTGTTACTGGGTAGCTGGGTCATGCTGTAGGGGATGGATTTAAAGCAATTCATTATTTTACAGAAAGATAAGCTTCAAGCTGTGTGGGCATATGGAGAGTTCCCCCTCCCCAACAGCTTCCTGGAGTTTATTAAAGCCACACAGTAGAAAAGGGTGGAAAAAACTGAAATATCTTTTCTTTCAGTAGAGGAGAGCTTTGCATTTTGATGCTTCTGCAGTTAATCAGTTTCCTTCAATTTTTCTCATGGCATCTTTCAGAAACTCACGTATTTTGAAATTTCATTTACTTTTCCAGATATGTAATTTATGTTCTGCTAATATGTGGTGGACAGCAATTCTAGAGTCTAGACAGTGACAGCAGAGGATTAGATAGCCCAGCCAGTTGCTCCTCAGTTTTTGGATTTTTTTTTTCAATTAACTTTTAATAGGTTGGATCAGAACTTTCAAATTCTAGCGCTGTAAGACTTCTTGTATACCTTGCATTCTTCATTAAAAAAATTAATAGGCCTGGAGCACTTTCTGAAAGTGCTGTGTTAGGATTATGGGTGCCAATAACTTGAACTGTGCTACAAAAGGGAAGCTCATGATAAGCATCAAGGAAACTTGTTGCCTGGGGTAAATTTCCAGAGGATAAACAGAAGTTGACAAGTGCCTTCTATTCCAGCAATGCCTCTGCTTTATAAAGGCAAGTTGAAATAGGCCATTACTTTATTAGAAAATCCCTTTCCAGAAAGGGTGATATTCCTCTGTGTATCAAGGTGCCATCAGATTGCAAAGATTGTTTCTTCCCTAGATTGCCAGTCTTCTGCTGCCCTCTCAGATCCTCTGTTTTGTATTGGCTTGCACTAGGAATGGTATTAGCTGGATAATTTCAGGTAGATAACCAAACACTGACTTGGCATTTCACTTGGATAATTCAATCAGCTATGAATAAGATTCCCTTGCCATTGCAAAGCTCTGATGTCCCTGTCTGCTACTCAGACTTTGCAGTGGAAAATTAGTTTTGTTCATAGATGGAGGAACAGGCATGGAGCAGATGCAAAACTTGGAAGAATAGGATGACATGACACATGCTAGAGCAGGCCACTGCTTTTCATGGGAAGGTCAAGGCCCTTGTAAGGACAGGCATTCCAGTTTATCCTCTGTCCAGTCTTCATTCATCACTGCTGTAGGAAAACAGAGTGCTACCAAAAGACCCAAGGGTTGCTTTCCTTTGAAGTAAAATAATGCTAATGACAAAATCATAGGGCAACTAATTTTGATTTACTAATAAGCACTGAATACTGTGCTGGGGAAAAGTATAAGGAGGTCACTGTCTCCTTTTTCTGAGTTTGTGGACAAAACCACATTAACCTGAAAAGCTCTTTCTTTGAAAAAAAAATAATATAGCTGATGGCTTCATATATCAAAATAGCTGCAATGGAGATGTTTTCATACAGAACAAAAATGTTATTTGGAGGTGTTTGTTTTCATTGCCTTTCAGGGATTTGTTCTGTGCAATGTGTGAAAAATAGACTCCTGTGTTTACAGTCATACATATTACACCAGCCTCTGTGTGCTGCCTGTTCTCACAGGCACTGTTTTCTCTCTTAGCCTCCTTTTCAGTGGCTCTGGAATGCAGGCTCCACGAGGTGTGTGGGGGCTGCAGAGAGGAGCAGCCTTGGCTGTACAGTCCCCGTGGTGCTGCAGAGCACTGGCACTGCAGAGGCTTGTTCTGTGTAAAATTCTATGTAAAAGAGGAGGGACAGGCTGGAGGACAGGATGCGATGTGCTGACCAAGGTGGCAGCAGGTCAGACTCACTGGGTAGCATAACAAGAACTTTTGGGGGTTGAAGAGATTTCTAAATATGAGCCAAAGAGCCCACATCTCCTCCCTTTCTCAAGTGCTGACACATATTGCTTTAAAGGCTAGGGCTTCAACTTTCTGAAAGGGGGTTAGAAGAAACAGCTTAGCCAAAATGTGACTGGCAGCCAGAGATGGGGAGAGCAAAATGTCCCCATGAAGGGAATATGGTCCAGCACTTCACACTCATGATAAATTTAGGAATTGCTGGCAAAATTACCCTGTTGGCAAAGAAATGGGTAGATAGTAAGTACCAGAAAGATCTGCTTTTATCCCCTTACCCATACCTCACCTCTTCTTACAAGCTCAAGAGACTTTGATTGACTTAGTTTGGGGCTATTTTGGTGGTTGTTTCTATTGTCCTTTTATCAAGTCTTAGCAGATCAGTCCTCAAATCCTTCTCTGCTTTGTCCTTCTGTGCCATCAATGGACACAGCCCTAGAGCTGTCCTATGGAAAACACTAATGGAGGCCTGGGGTGAAGGCCGAGCAGGGGCATAGCTCAGAATCATGCTGGTGAGTCTTCTCACTAACATTAGCCTCCCTTAAGGAACTTACACTTACACTTTTCCAGATAGCACAAAGCCTTTGATTGTGCACCTTGCCTTCCTAAAAGAAGAGACTTAAATGTATGAATCTGCAATTAAAAGCAAAGCCTGCTCGCCATTTCTTTGGAGGGCTTTGTTAGAACCATGTCTTTTGCTGTCCATTGTGGAGGACCAGGAACAGTCACACTGAAATCCCAAGTGGAGCTTGTCTGAAAGATGAAAATCCACCCCCTTTTCCCACTAGAATAATTGCCATCAAAACTGACTAAGAAATCTATTCTTCTATTATTTCCCTCAGTACTTTAAACATTAATTATTTAATCATTGAAGAGACTTTTTTGTTCTCTTCTATAATATAGTTATTATTTAGAAATTTCAGAATTAATTGTCGTAAGAACAGACTTTCTCCTCACAAGGGAAAGTAGAGGTTCCATTTGTCACCCCAACTGTAAGATTTCCTTGCTTTCCAGTGCTGCAGCTGTCACAATACTCATGCCTGTTCTCTTAGAATGACATGCACTTGGAACCCAGTACAACTGTGGTTGTCATTTCTCTACCCACCCAGACAGCTGGGGTATACATTTCCCTTCAAGCATTTAATCCCCAAGATAATATGAAACCACTGTGCAAAATGCCTCATTTTCCGTAGCTACCACTCTTCCCTCAGCTGTGTAAGAAGAGTTTCACCTTTTCTCAGCATTATAAATGTGGTAGATAGGCAAAGGCAGTAGCTGGAAACATGAGCAGAGGGTAAAGCCCCATGCTGTTGTCATTATCCTTGACCTTCCACAGAATAGTTGCAGAAACTCCCAGCTGAAATAAATGTAAAGACAATTCCATACTAAAAGAGTCCTTTGTAACAGCAGTGAATTCAGCTTTCATGGTCTTTTTTGTTTCCCAGGTACAGAATACATTCTTGATTAATTACCCTACTTAACCGCACAACTCTGACCTCAGTGGAGATAGCAGTTTTACAGTTCCTGGAGGTGAGTTCTGCCCATGCTGAGCAACAGCACAACAGCTCGGAAATATCTCCTGGATGATGCTAACTTTATTTTTTTATTTTTTTTAAGCACTCTGTATTCCTTTCCCCAGTAAAATCCACGTTATTAAGATGTTTTCCTCGGCCATAGCACTGCTCAGCATAGGCAGGGGTGGGAAGGGGAAAGAGAAATTCTTGGGGAAGTTCTTGGAGTTCTGCCTCCCAGCCTGTCTGGGTAGTTGGACCTAATGAAAGCCATCAATGTGGGACAAGAACCAGCACAAGTTGTAACCTGGGGTCCTCCTGTACCCTTTCCATTCTGATTGCAAGAAGTAACACCTAGATTTATCCATAAATAAATCTTTAATATTGAACTTGGGACTGAGGACTCAAAACTCTGTTAATGCTGCATTTTATTGCCTTTATTGATGATCAAACATTATCATACAACATGCTTTTAAAGGGGAGTTTGAGGAGCTATCTCCTCTGGGAGATGAATTTTAATTCATGGTTATTTATTCTTTCCTTTCTTTTTATACAGACTGTTTGTTGTTGGGTTTGGGGTTTTTTTCCTCTATAGGAATAAATACTTATACTCTGCAGCCATACCTGCCTAACAGCAACTTGTTCATAAATCTGCAGCCCAACACAGACTCATTATTTAAGAGACCGAGAAGAACAAAGCTGGTTCAATGAATTTTGTCAATACATCCTATTTCAGAGCCTGACTAAAACCCATTCCTAAAACAAGCTGAAAAGCAGCACAGCCTTGATCATTGATTTGCATTAGAGTATTTTGTTCAAGTGCTTGCAGTGACTTTGCGCTTCCCATTTGCACAGTTATTTAGGACTCTAGAAATCTCAGCCTAAAACTATAAAGAAGGGGGGAGAGAACTGTAGATATATCATGAGCTTGCTTCACTAGAGACTGCTCTTTAGATTGTCCAAATTGTTCTTGCTGTATCAATGTTGGCTGAAGTTGTGGGTTTTTGGGGTTTTTGCTAGTGATGATGTCTGCTGTGCAAGGCCTTTTGTCTTCAGCCTTAAACGGATAAAAAATGGAGTTTCACCTTTTTTGAATGTATTTGAACACAGAAAGGAGTATCCCTGTACCAGGCATCTATTTACTGCCCTTTCTCTTGCCTACAGTAACACTAAAGTAGTATTTGGGGAGAAGAAATCCATTGAGGTCTCACTTAAATGCTAATGAACTTTTTATTTACTATGTTTGTGACACATGGTATTAGGAATGTGGTTTATCCTATCAAGGCTCAGAAATATTTTATGGTACAGAAGCTCATGTTTCTAATGAAAGCAACTGCTATCTTGATTTTGAAGTAGAAAACACCTATAATGAATTGCTGATGAATGATTTGTGTGTAAAAATCATTAATTGAATTTTTTAGTCAATATCTTTGTGGAGTTTGCTACTGGAAAAAAAATAAAAGAAAAATGAGATCTATACCAGAATTCAGTAATTAAATGAGTTACTAAAAAATTCCAGTTAAGAACTAAATTAATGTAATTAAATAGAAACTCATTAAAAATACAGCTTAGGACTTTATTATTCTAATAGAATTATGTCCTAAAATAATAGGACAATCAGCCTCACAAAGAACACAATTTTAAGATATAAGGATTTCAGCTGAAGTGTTAATGATGCATAAAACAGTGTGTGCTATTAAAATTATGACAGCCAGTCCTACATACGTGTACCGTCAAGACTTTTAGCACTGTTACATTAATTACATACTTGCTATTCAGCACCAGTGAGTAGAGGGTGGTCCATTTATACAAGATTATTAAAAAAAAAATAAATTCTGACTAAACAATTTCTTCTGCAGCCATACAAGTGTGAAGATGGAGAGTGTGCAGTTAGAGCAAGGAGAATAGGACTGAAGCCAGTGCATCAGAATTCAGCTGACTTACTTATAACAAGTACACCAGCACTACCACAGATGTCATTCTCTATAATTTATAGGGCAGTTTGCAGTTCTGTTAGATCGAATCAGTCATAACTGGAGAACAGACTGTAAAGTTACATGAGCGTACCACTCTTAACTTGTTGGATAGCAAAACGAAATGATTTATATGTGTTAACAAGGCTAAATGCCCCTCGGATACTTAGAGGAGGAGGTGGAATGGCTGGGTTTGAGCCGTTAGGGCTGGTGGAATGAGAGTCAAGATTCCACATGAGAGTTTCACAATCTTTATTTAGCAAAGCAAAGCAGGTTGGTTTTCAGTGGAATACTGCACAGCCTTCACCCAAAAGGTGCTGCCTGTGTCAGTGTATCTTTGCACAAACACAGGCAATATTGCTGATGACTGAGCTGCATGCAGGCTCTAGCAGGAAAACGGATGATCCAGAAGAGTACTGATAAAGACTTATGATGCCATTATCTGTCACAAACACCACTCAGATGGAGCTCTACAATTTATGCAAAGCCAAAGTCAAGCAGTAGGCCGGAAGGAGACCTTGAAAACTTTCACAGAATATTATCTTGTGCATTTTATGTGGGAATTTCCTTCATAATTTGGAGTTTGATGTGCTGGTGAGCTGTCAGAAGAACTCTGTACATAGATAGTTTTATTGCAAATATTCTTGCCAAGGGAACAAAAAAAAGCAATCACCACTGCACGCTTGATTTATAATTAACAGAAATAAAAATGTAATCGCAAATGTAGCTGCCACATCTAGGCATGGTATAAATACTTTATGCAGTGCTTCAAAGTTGCATATAATGTACACTGTAAAATTTGAGTATCATAGTAAATGAAGTTATTAAACCTTTAAACAAGAAATTCTGGATTCTCACAATTATGGAAAAAAAAAAGGTGTGTTGAACATGGTCTTGTAAATTACAGCATGTAACAAAAAATTCTTATCTCTCTGCAGAATGTGCAGGAATATAAATGTCTTGTAAAATTGGTAAAAATTAAAAGCTGAAGGTTGAAAGGACTTTGGATGAACTTTACGATTTCTGGTCCCAAATGTATTAATAAATTATATTTATTGTTTTAAAACATCACCAATTCTTTAAGAGGGGATGTCACACAGGTTATTCGCAGGTCAAGTTAAAGGCTTAGGAAGTTCAAATAGCCTGTTTTCAGATAGCTCTTCAACACCTCATTTATGGAAACAGAGACCTGTTCCGAAAATGCCATTATACCTGTTTGTATTTCTGTCTGAGCACCACCAGATACTATCAGAAGACACTTCCACTGCAAAAGCTTGGAAAGCTTCTGGGAAGCCAAGTCACTCCTTTGATGCCAGCAAGAAACCTAAACACCACATGGCAGCTCCTGCAGCAAGGCACAGGGTTTTACCTGCTCAGGGGAAGTGCTGGGTGGCGAGCAGACCAAGTTCCAGAGGCACGAGTGATGTGTGTCACTTCAGCCGGCACTGATGAAAGTGCCTTTCCTGCTGTGCAATCTGTTCCTCTGGCAGATGGCATTCGTGATTAGTATTGATTAGTGGAGGGTGTGAAAGGTATCTACCTGAGACTGAAGCAGAACAGAGCAGTCAGACTCTGCACAAACACCCACAAGCACCACAGAGAGGATATTTCCATGTCTTTACCATCCCAAAAGTGAGGATGTCTTGTATGACTGGCAGCTAGACACTCTGCCTAAAAAGCTGTTGAGTGACACTGTGCTGGGGTTTTCCTGCTAGCTCTCCCAGCACCACGCCAAGAGTGGTCGCTCCCTGACCAGGATAGCAGGTAGCAGGGTACCTGTCTGTCTGGGTAGCAGGAGTACAGAGCTCCACTCTACAGCACTCAGATGTGCCTATGCAGTAAGGTTTGGGGCAAAGACCAGGGAAGAATCTTTCGTGTGGTTCCCAGAAAAGTTTATTCTCAGAAAACATCAGGGACGAAGCATTCCAATAGCATGGTGCACAGCCTTTTAAACGGGGATGGCACAAGGGAAAGGTACAATTCTTTAACCGATAGGGTAAGAGGAGGGGAGGAGTACAAGGCGGGGTCTCTCTTAACATTAACCAATGAGGGGACACATGGGAGGAGAAAAGGTCACATGGGCCAATGGGGCATCGAGGATTAGGGGATTTCCAAAGGGGAGCTACAACTGGGGATTGGCCCAAGGTGGGATTGACAGGGAAGGTTCAGGAAAAAGGGGCAGGGTAACAATGACAAGCAGGGAAGGGGCTGGAACAAGGGGCTGGTACTTGGGTGGATTGACAACAGGGGTAGGAGGGACAAAGAACATTCTACAAGGGTAGGAGGGTACAATCGAGGACTAAACTATTAACATGGGGGACAACAGAATGAACCATTTACAAAAGACACACCACAACAGTTGAGTGTCCATTTCTCCTCCCTTCCTTCTTCCTTCCCAGGACCAAATAGGTGCTGCAAAACAGCATCATAACTTTCTATAGGAAAGATACTGGTGACAATAATGACATGGAAGTCGGCATTTTTATAAACCCTGAAGGCCACTCAATTATTATTGCATAATATTATTTTGCAATATATTATTTTGCAATATAATTATCGTATTGTTTATATAATGTATTATTGTATGTAGAGTGTTTATATAATATATTAATGCAGACAGTGTAGCTGGTGGAGTTTTCTGATTAAGTTTTTGTCAATGATATTATAGGAGAGAAAGAAAAAAAGATTTGACATCAAGAGAGGCATGTCAAAAAAAGGTAGTCAAATGGGGGAGTAGCAGAGGAGAAAAAAATTCCAATATTAGTATATATTTTTCTTAGCTTATAACTAAATAATAATTATGAACTTTCTTCCCCACTGCCATCCCAGGGTTAAATAATAAATGATTTTGTTTCACTGCGAGTACAGTTGATTTCTAATCTGAAAAACCTTCTCTTCTGCAACAGAATCTCATGTAAATACAGATCAATTCTTACAGCAATCCTTCTGCCCTTCATAATTATTTCATGACTGCTGTGGCCAAGCTGGAAATGTCAGAAAGGGAAAGGGGAATTATAAGTCAGAGTCTGTCTTGCCGGGCTTTTAAGACCTGATAAAGGCGCTATAGGATATTTGTGTTGCTAAATTTCACTGAGGCTTGTATCTTTTGCCTCTATTGTGCAATAAACTTCAGAAGTATTACCTTGTCCTTTTTACATAGAAATATCATGATGCGATGTGATGTGACCCTCACAGCAGGAGAATTGGGCTGCATGAATACCAAATGAATGCAGGACAGTGTACAGTGCTCTGCTCCAGTAGGGCTATGATTAGGGGGGAACACGCCCAGCCCCACAGAGCAGGAAGATAGGCTGGAGGCAGAACTGCAGGTGGCTGCTGTGAAGGCCAGGAGAGTAGATTGCAGGTCAAGAGAAAATGGTATCACTTGTATAACAAAGAAATCAAGTCAAATTTGATGAATTATTTTTCCAGTTTAAGATCATTTCCAGGCTTTTAATGTGAGGCTTAGTATTCTTTCTGATGGGGTTTAGAAAGTATTAAACACCAGAGCGCTGTAAAGAACTCAGTATTAATGTGGTTTAGCTAGTCAGTCTTTCATTTACTAGTAGAGGGGTAGGAAAGGGAAAGATGATGGCCTTTTTTGTGTGTCATATCTGTACCCAAAAGTATGCATGTCATATTGGCTGACAACAGAGTTAGACACAGAGCTATAGCTATTTATCTCCTGTGAACACTAAATTACATATTTATTAGTCCAAAGATGTAAAGCCATCAAACAATCATGAAAACAGGGCTCTTGAACTAAAGAAAGTTTTGAGTTCATTAGTTTGTGTACATTCATGGAAAGCCTGTGATATTTTATCAGGAAAACATTTGCGGTAAAGAGCACAGTACCAAAGTAACCCATATTTCAAACATTTCCAAAGAGAGTGGTTTCTGGTCTTTAAGTTGGAAATGGACAGATTTTTGGGAACTTGGCTGTAGCAACATGCAAGAAAGATGCAACTGATTCTTTTAATACTCTGTAATGTGTTCATGTCCCACGCATTCTTTCTGCCACAGAGTGTAATCTGAGAAGCATCATACAAAATACGATGTTGAAAACAGATGTCTTGATCTAGACCTGACCTTGAACAACTAAAGGAAAGGAAAAAGTCTGTTTAGCACAGCAGATTGGAAATTATATTTCTGTTTCCTTAGGAGACTACAGTCTGATAGAAGGTATTGATAAAAACATAAATAAACCTGTTTACAAGCAAACTGAGACTTACTTTACAAATTAGAATCTTAAAAAGACAGAAAAATCAACAAAACTACACCAATTCTCAGGGTGAGCAGAAGGCCCTGGTGGAATGGTCTTGGTTCAGTCAGGAATAGAGAGCAGTAAAAGACAGTCTGCTTACAGTGAACGTAGTCCAATCTTTTCCATTTCACTGGAAGGTGGAAAGCCTGTGAGTTACAACTCATAGCTCTACTGAATTAATCATCCTGGTTCCTTGAGCAGTCATCACAGAGAAATGGGCAATGAGTGATTTAATGAACTTTCAATATTAATTTTTTTTTATTCTACATGTAATTCATATTTTCAATTCATTTTTAAGAACAGATTTTTAAAATAGAGATTTTTAATAGAAAGTAAAGTTTTGTATTACACCAAAACATATATATAGTGGGAATTCCTGCCTTTCCAGTGCCCCATGGGAAAGGAAAAACAAACAGGGTTGGGTTTTTTCCTCTCTATTTATCCCACTTTCATTTTTGTTTCTGAAATGGATTACTACAGAAATGCTGCCACACAAAAGATACTAAATTATTACTTCTTCCTCATATATGAAGACTGTGCTTTGTAACAGAGGCTGTGTCAAAGTAAACAGGCATCATATTCCATTAATTGCTGTTCATAATAGTCATCTCAGGCTTGAACAGTCCCACTACCCACTGAATGGAAAGCATAAGAAATTAAATAATCTAAAAACAGGAAGCTTTTGGGCCATTGATTTACCTTTTTTCAGTTTAATCTCTATGTAATCCCACAATAACTTTAAGTATTGTCTCTTAGGTCCCACTATCACCGCATCTATTCCCTGTGCTCTGGTTCCTTCAAAATCAATATGTGAGCCTCAGCAAACTGACAACACACACACACAAAAAAAAAAAGGTTTTGCAAAAAGTTAATTCCGCCCCACATTCTCTGGAGATTGACATTGGTCTCAGCACACATATTGCAGACAGGAAAACTGCCAAAGGTTGACCACAGAATTAAGCCCAGAGCATCTGATGCTGCATTATACCACAAATGGGTGAATGCCCAAATAATCAAAGAGCTAGGATGCCTTTAGACTGTCATAGGAATTTAGTGAGTAGAAAACAGTGAGCTAAAATGTCAGTCTAATTGAACCTTAAATAATGTTAACATAACAATCTACACTGCTAGAAACTTGGTGTCATCACCATTTGCAAATTGGTGGATTTTTGAGCAATGCCAGTGAGTTTGTCGCAGCTTATAGAAAGCACATGAGCCCTGCATGAATATCAGAAGAAAACCACTCTGCACATCTGGGTGTCTGTCCTGTGCCCTCCCTTGAGATTACACACATAAACAGCAGAGTGAATGAGGCCTTAGGTGGGCAGTTCATAAGCAGAGCTTTTCTAAATGAAAGCACCCATCTTACTAACTGGGGACAAAAGTTAGTACCCGAGTTTTTTGTTTCTACATTTTCACTGTTTTGCTGAGCATTGCAAATACTTTGAAAGAACTAATATAGGCCTTGTCTAACCATTGCAACACTAGAACTGACAAAAGGAAAAAGGATTCAGAGGAACAAAGACTAGGAGAACCAAAAGATGGGACCAGAAAAGTCAGGCTTGAGCTAGAAAATATGTCAGGCGAAAGATGGAACCTGCATGTCCTTGCAACATAAGCTGATGGGTTGAGGTTCCCATGGGATCACATCTGTGACAGTGTCTTCTCTTGTTCATCTTTATGGGGTGTTTTTCATTCTTACTCATTCATCCCTGCCCCTTCCTGCATAAGAATATAACACCTTCTAATCTTTTTGTGAGAACTCAAAAGCTCTAAATATTGAATTTTGAACTAATGGCAGTCTGGAAAGTTGCTTCCTGACATCAGTACTGCATTAAAGGGTAATTCTTGCAGAAGCTTGCAGTGGCTTGAGTTCACTTCACACAGGCAAACTGTTTAATAGGAAAAGCCAAGTCAGAGCTTATTAAGCACTGTTTACATGGAGTTCAGGACAAATAGCATGAGTCCTGCCTCTCAGTACAAAAATATGTGTCACTTATGCAGATTCACCCCAGTTTGACTTTATAAATTGTTAATAAATAGTGCCAAGGCCTACCAAAATACTAAGCCGGCTTAATGATAAACTAAAAGCTTTCCATTTCCTTGCCTTGAAATAACAACTCCCATGTGTTTTAAACAGTTATTACCTTCAGGGAATTTAGACTTTCATGAGTGCTCTGGCTATTTACTTTATTTGCTAATGGAGTTAGCTGGGCTGTAATGTGAGGAAAGTTGAAAGGGCAAAAACTGGTTTCTGTTTAGAAGTGCCTAGCAATTTGCAAAGGAAACAGTAAAAGCAAATTAAAAAAATCCAAAGTATTCTGTTACTTCTAATAATGCAGGGAGATGCATTCCCTCTATTTTAGCTGCCAGCCTTAACACGGTCACAGAGAATTTTTAGCTGAGCAACCCAGTTTGCAGAGTGTAATGGTTTAAATTCCGCCTAGGGCAAGGCAGGTATGTCTGCAAACCTGCAGTCACTTTGACCAGTTTGTTGTTTCTCCTGTTTATTCAGACGATTTTCTGGTCCTGGTAAGACAGCACCACAGACCTGGTGGTAGATCCCACCAGGGGCTCATGCCTGGAGATACAGGCACGAGGGGCCTGACCCTGTCTCCCAAAGGCTGCTGGGTGCCCAGGTGCCAGTGCTCTGTGCTTCTGAGGTTCAGGCAGCTGGGAAGTTAAAACACAGAAGCAAGCTAGACCCAGAAGATCACTCAGACAGTTCCTGGGGGAGACTGACCCTGCTATTATGGGCCTGGAGGACAGGGGAGAAGACCCTGGCTTTAGCTGGCTTGAACAATACACCTTTCATATGAAATCTCCCTGGGATAAAATCTACTAGAAGCCCTGTGAGGAGGGACCAAAGCCTTACATGACTCATTGAAGTGTTTTTCACAGCTGGTCTGATATCCTAGGGGATGCTTGTGTGAACTGGACTTTGATGCATCTATTAACATTTCCTTCCTTTCGCCTTGGCAGGATGACAGAGACTCATTAGATTTTGGACAGAGGCAGGCTTGCTCTTTCTGGGCTCAAAGCTAACTCGGGACCTCTCTCAGGCTCCTTCATGGGCTGCCCCAGAGCCTTGGGAGTGTGTAACACACCATGGAGCCCCACAGCTCATAAACTCCATCCCTGGGATTTACAGCTCTGGCTCAGCACTGTGCTGATGTCTTCATGGAACTTCCCTTTCCCTCCCTCTCCCCCATCTCAAATGTCTGCCCTTGATGTACGACATTAGCACACTCCTGCACACTGTACTGATAGTATTTCACTTGTGTGAAAGAAAAACAGCAATCTGCCTTATTTTGTCAGTGGCATTACCAGCACCCTAGTTACCGTCCAAGGGCAGAGACTGACTCTTAGTGCAGAATTATGGACATTCATTATTTTAAAAGCCCTGTTACAATCCCATCTGCTGTTTGTTCACTGCAGTGTTGTCAGATTTCAAACTGTAGGAAAGGAAAATAGAAACTACTGTACCAAATGAGGCTGTATTAGTTATTGAACAGTTGAATTTCATTATTGCAGAGGTTTTTTCAATGAGTTTAACAAAGTCTTTTTAGATATTATTGTCAAATCAATTATTTAAACAGGCTCAAGATGCTAGATGCCAATTGAGGCAAGCATCTAAATCCTCAGAAAATACATTGTTAAAATAGCTCACTTTCTTTCGTTGTTTTGCTTCTGCTGCCAACACTTGAAGGGTTCCATGCAGCAAGTTGTACAATTAAAATTAGTGTATGAACTAGAAAGAAAAACTGAACTGAAAGAGCTCATGCAAGTACCAGTGCTGTTTCTGTCTTCTGATAGACCAAAGCTTGCGGGGCAGCTCTGGGACATGTCCATCCCTGTAGCCATTCAAATATAGTCAGGAAGACGTCAGCAGCAGGAAACAGGCCAGTCTGGCAAACATCACCGTTTTCCAGCATAATTGAAATGCAAGAACTCAAAACAAGGGCAAGTGCTTCGTCTTTCCAGAAAAACAACGCACAACTTTAAACAAAGAAAGTAAAAAATGCACTGTCATCCAACTCCTTTATTTACTTAAATCCTCCAGAGGCCACGGCAATGACCAGAGCAGGGAAGAGTTTATTTAATATTGGTGTGAATCATTCTTTTCAATTTCCTTCAGCATAAGGGATTGGGATTGCAGGAAAAGATGTTGGTGTGGCCAGCCTGTAAGAACTTAGAAGTGAATGGGAACATGGACTGTGAACCAAAACATGTTAATCTTGAAAATCTTTAAAAACCCCAGTGGGAGGAAACTAGGAGAGCTGTCTGAATGCTGGAAACAGGCTGGGCTGCAGCTGAAGCAGCGAAGTTCTGTTCCTCGACTCTCCCATCTGCTGGCGACCTTTCCCGTTCGGAGCACTGTGAACCCACCTAATGAGGAGGTTCACGCTGTGGGCTCCAAAGGAACACAATTGCATTTCCCTTTTACTGCTTCTCTGCTGCTGCTGTGCAGTGACCTGTGGAGTTAATAAACTTTTTATGCCCATTATTGTCCCTCATTACAACAGACATTATCAGCGTCCTCCCCCTCCTCTTCATAAGATTCAATCACTTTATCTTGGCAATACATTAGTAAAATAGTACAATTACTGAGACACTTTATATATTCAACTGTCTGAAAGACAGACTACTTGCCTGTTTCTAAAGGCTTGAGTATAAAATTGTTAAACACAGATGCTGTGCAGGGCTCACAAGTTGTGTAATTATTTCCACAAGCTGTTTTCTCTTGTAAGTAAAAACTTTAATTCTTCTTTTTTTCCTCACCACCCTCCTCAGAGGGCAAGAATTCCCATAAACGCAACCTTCAAATAATCATGTTTTTACTACCAGTATATAATTTAATTTAAAAGGAAAGGAGGGGGAAGTTTATAGGGTTCTTATTATCCAACTGTTACATTTCATGATTAAATTCATTAAAGCAATAATTCAGAGCAAAGGGGTGGTGCTGAGGGCAGGAAAGTTTACAGTGTAAATACTTAGTGAGCCATGCTGTATAGCCAGGCCTCTTATCTTGTGAAAATGATTTACAGAAAACAACTTGATTACATTTTCAGCCCTACTACCGCTGGGTGATTAGATGAGAGCTCTTTGTTGTTATGTCTGTCTACTTTAACTAAACTTAACTCCATCTGCTTTTCATTTAGCAACCATCACATCTGTCTGGCAAGCAGCTGCCAGGTAAAGAGCAATTTGGAGACTGGTGCTGCTGGGGGTTTGCAGCCCTTAGTTCAGTTCCCTGACCTCCCACAGGCTTCCTGCCAGAAAGTCTGACATCTCTTAATCCCTCAGCGAGGTCTCTTGAAACAGCTCCTCCATCTTTGCTTATTTAGACTAAAAATTTCTCAGGCAGGGTCTCTTTTACTAGACTGAAACTGCTACAGGATCAAGCATTAATGGAGTGCAAATACTATAGACAGGAAGATTCGGGATCATTATACTTAAGATGTCTAATAATGCATTTGAAAACAGTATTAGGGTTGTGCCTGGAGGACCTGAGCATCACTTAGGTTTTACCACTATTGTAAGTGGAGGAGAAAAATAAATAATCTAGCATCTTCTGATTTATCTAACTTCAGCTTGTGCCAGGCTCTTTAGAGCAGGGACTTCAGTATGTGCAATTGTGTTTGGAAATGGCATTTGCAGAGGAAATGAGGACAACCTCTTTTGACCACTTTCCAATGCATGAAGGCTTGCTGCCTCTGTATTCTCATGTGCAAGCATGTAATTTCATTTAATTTTTATGTTTCCCAGTTGCAAGGAAAATGATGTAAAACCCTTTGGACCTAATGCTGCTATCAGAAACACTGACATACATCCTGTGGGATAACCATAGTGTACTTGCTGATATGCATGAAGGCAGAATCTTCCATATCAGATATTTAAATGGATGAATATATCCACCACAGATGGGGAAGTTCTTCTGCAAGGGGATAGAAGCTCCCTAACTGATCATCTTGAGGGTTTGAGTACTTGCATTTGACATGGAGGAGACCATAAGAGCGCCCTTGGCATTGCATGGGGCTCAGAATAAATGGGAAGGCTTCCTGTGAGGTACACAGCAATTAACAGAGACAGAGATGGGACCTATAGCTACATACACCAGAGAATTTCTTCCTATAAATCTCTGTACTTTTTTCTGAGATAGGGCCATACTTACCACTACTAAGGGCTCACTGCTTAGACCTCAGACCCAGACTAAAGGCTTAGATTTAATTTTTGTTTCAAAGAGAGAAAAGATTTCCCATCACTCCAAAAGGGAAGGAGAGGGATTTTTCCCACCTTTAAGATAAGTATTCCTCTTGCATAGAACCGCAGCAATCCATGCTCCATCCCCTGGCAGTAGACCAATGGGTCTGCAACCTGAGGTGACTCTCAGCACTCTACTCACAAGTAATGAGAAAAAATATTCACTACAGAGGAAAGAGCAGTCTTTTGGCTTATGAATTAGAGGCACCACCTGAAGCTCAGGAAAGCTGGATTCTAGTCCTTTCCCTGAATGATTAACATAACGTGGTATAACTGTGCAATGGGGTTGGGGATCACATAATTTACACTTCAGAGCAGTTTCTCAGCAGGCAGGTAGGTGGGGAGTTAATCTTTCAGCTTTATCCCAAGAGCCTGACTCAGGAAACCTACTGTATTAGGAATGTTATAATTTGTTCCCCTTTGAGGGTGGACCAGGAATGTTCCCATCTCTCTTTTTCCCTGGAGGCAGTCTGTTGATCATCCAGTTCCTTCCTTCAGTTACCAGAACTCATCCCTCCCCTGGTTATGAAGTGTTGTTCTATAGCCTGTCCTACAGCAAGCCACAGGGAGTGAAGGTTACACACGTTAGTTAAATCAAATTATGGGCTTGTATGTCCAGCCTAAATGAAGAGAGGGTTATATGGGCATTCAGGGAAGCTATTAGAAGTGAAGTTTTTTTGGCTAAATAAAAGAAAATGTGTGCTTGGGAAACCTATTTCCCTGTTTAGTCTGTTTTCAACTAGCTCCCTAAGGTTTCGTGTTTCATCCAGGGCTATATCCTCAGGCCATGATATTAAAGTTTCTAGAGACAGTGAGAAAAGATGGAGACACACAGGCACTGGAAATGTCCTTAAAGTTAACTAGAAAATTGGATGCAGTGCAAGACAGACAAGAAACCCTCCCTGCCCAAAATAATTCATGCTTCAGTTTCCTTTTTTTTGCCACCAACATGTACTGTCTTTTTTTCTAAAGATTGTTACAGCTACTTATTTTAAAATGTAACATACATGACTGCATCATGCATATTTTTGTTGTGCTCTGACAACATATTGAATTCTTACAAAAGCAGCTAAGAAGTATCATTGTGTCCATTTTAAACAGAGGCAGAGTTTTGGTGACTTGCCTGCTGTAATCCTGGGAAAAGAGACGTAAAACCATATTTGGCTCAGATCCTATTCTGTACCTGGATTATCCTTCTTCTACTTATGATTGTAGAAGTTGCAATGGGACCTAAGTGACTGTTCCTATCTCACAAAATACTGCCTCTATTTCTTGAAAGCCCTTTAAGAGGTGTGAGAGGAAATTAGGAAGGGAAAATAACTGGCTGAGGTATATGGGCTGAGATATATCCACATCTGCCTTGTTCCAGCTCTAAAAAAATTAAAAAATAATAATAATAAAAAAAGGAAGTCTTTCTGAATAAGGTAAAGCTGTTTGACCATTTTTCTATTTAGTATCTTCCCCAGTCCTATGGAGTAACTGTGTTTCTCTGTACCCGTGCAGAGCTGGCTGTAGATGATGTTTCATTCTCCAGGTGTTAAAGGCTCAGGCTTGAAATAAGATCTCCAGAACCATTCCTTATTTTACCTGAAGTGACCATGTGTACTTCATTCAGCTGCTGCACATTATAATGATGACAAGAAGATCACCTCAGCTGTCTACTGAAATCACTTTTGGCAGGGTAATGAGCTAGGCCAGCACAGAATGGTTTGGGGTTTAAGGGGTTTTCAAGATCCTCTAGTTAGAATCATAGAATATCCTGAGTTGGAAGGCACCCACAAGGATCATGGACATCCAACTCTTGGCCCTGCACAGGACATCCCCAAAACTCACACCACATGCCTGAGAGTGTTGCCCAAATCCTTCTAGAATTCTGACAGTCTTGGAACTGTGGAGCTCTCCCTGGGGAGCCTGTTCCAGTGCCCAACCTCCCTCTGAGTGAAGAATCTCTTCCGAATTTCTGATCTAAACCTCCCCTGACACAGCTCTGGGCCATTCCCTTGAGTCCTGTCAGTGGTCACCAGAGAGAAGAGATCACTGCCTGCCCCTCTGTTTCCCCTCATGAGGAAGCTGTAGACTGCAGGGAGGTCTCCCCATCTCCTCTTCTCCAATCTGAACAAATCAAGTGACCTCAGCCATTCTTCATAAACTTTCCCCTCAAGGCTCTTCACCATTTTTATAGCCCTCCTTTGGACACTATAGCTTTGTAAAGCTATTAGAAAATAGCTTTACAACCTTCTAATATTGTGATGCCTGAAATGGCACACAGCACTCAAGGTGAGGCCACCCTAATGCAGGGAGAGCAGGAGAGTCACCTCCCTTGCCTGGCTGGCAATGCTGTGACTGATGCAACCCAGGACATGGTTGGCCCTCCTGGCTGCCAGGACACACTTCTGACCCTCCCATGGGCAGGGACACCATCCACTGGACCATGTTACTCTGGGTCCTAGTCAAGCTGGCCTTGAATACATCCAAAAGTTGGGCATTCAAAACTTTTCTGGGCCACCTGTTCCACTGTCTCACCACCCTTATGGTAATGCTGTGAGATGGTAATGTGTTTGCCAAGAAAACTATGGCTGAGATTACTCTCACTTTACTGTCAGTCATTCTGAAGATGAGGTAACTTGACATGGTTAGAAAAAACTTAATATTGATGCTTGAACCATAATTAATGTGATTTATTATAATAAGGATTTATTTTAAGGATAAATAATCAAGAGTACTGCATTTCAGCTCACTTGTGCCAGGTACTGCATGGATCTCCTGCACTGAAAAATAATAAATTTTAATTCTGTCATTATATACTGCCCACTCACAGTTAGAAAAACCATTTATTTCTGATATTCACAGCAAGCTGTGAAGCTAGGAGAAAAGGGGAAAAAGAAAGTCTATTCTCAAACTGTGGTGCAGAACAGGAAAGTTTGCTGAAAAAGAACCTCAAAATCTCCATGTGATGCTAGTAAAAGCAATTCTAATATATGGAGGAAAGGTACATCAACACAAGGCCTCTTGTTTTCCAGCAAGAAGTATTTCATAAATACATAGGAAAAGCAAGGCATATCAGAAGGGTGCCAAAATCTTGTTCTGCATCAAAACATGTCTTGCTGATATTTTTTCTGAAATAATGTTAAAACATCTGAGCGCTGACAGCTTCCCAGGCATCAGTGTGGAAATAATATAAAAAGGTGACTAGAGCAACTGACACTAGAGGAAAAAAGAGGTAAAGTCTTTGACTTGAATAAGAAAGAAACACTTTAGTTCTTTATGAAACACTCTATCTCATCCATCATGTGTCAAACTTTATCCTTGGACAACTGAAAAAACAGGTAAGCAATTGTGGAATTGCTAACAGTTGAAGGAATAGTGAGACTCCTCTTTTTAGAATTCTTCCTAATTCTTTTGAGGCAATTCCCAGATGTTTCCCTGTTGCTTCCTAATGCCTCAGCAGCCCCTGGTTTCTCTAGAGTGCTTGGAATTCCATCCCCTTCCCCTGCTAAATCTAGTTTTAAGCTCTGTTTATGAATTGAGCCATCTTATTTCCCCCAGCACTCACAGGAAAATATATCACTGAAAGAAGACAAAAGTCCTTCTCAGATCCAAATCTCTCAATTACCAGGAATCCCTGGCTTTGCTTGAGCTTTCCAACATAGCATCACTTGTGGATCAGATATGGGATTCTGGAGAGAAAAAATTGTGTAGAAAAAACTTGTTATGAACAATTATGAAACCATTTGCCCAAAAGGAAACTTTCTTCCCTACTCCCAACCTTCAAATTGCATTTGTCAGGAGTTAGTTCAGGTTGCATGACCCAACCTTTTCCACAGTGACTCAGCGTTTCATTGCCTGCAGTTCTTTGCAAAGCAGCCATAAGGTGAAGTCTGTTTTCTTTTCTGTCGAAATAGGGACAGCAGATGGCTTGTGGAAGAAACTAAGCTACATTTCAGGTCCTCCTGGGGCTTATTTAACTCAGCCTTCCACATAAATAGTCAGATTGTGCTTACTCGCCAATGAAGAAAAGTCTATTTTCAAGTTCTTTTAGTTTCAGAAGACATAAATGTCAGCAGAGGTTGAGATAATGTTCAAGAAGTTTAGTAAATTAGTAAATATGAAATTATATTGCAGAGGAAGGATAATAATATCATCACTTCTATTGTGAATGCCTAAAATAAAGTCATAAATCCTATTTCACAAGCTTCCTGAGATTTTACATTAATAATTCTTAGTCTGCCATATACAGATCAGAGCTAGTAATGAGAATTCATACCTTTAGTTTCAGGCTCTCTGATCAATTTTATTAGTCTTTGTGTGGCTGAGACATTTTTAAATTAATTTACTTTGACATTTCTAAGATTTATTTCCAAAAAAAACCATCTATACAGACTTCGTATATCTTCCTAATGGTAAACTCACTTTGTTAAAGCATCATAAATTTGTCATTTCAATGTCTACTTGTAGTCTACAATTAAAGCACAAGAAATAGCCTATCATTTGCAATGCAAGCTGATACAAATTATGTATTCTCTCAATCAATAAAATAGCTTTATATATACCTTCATCTAGTGCTCATGTTACAGATTGTTTGACACAGGGCTGTCAGGTTAAATTATCTTCCAAAAGTTCATTCAAAGACAAGTATGAACAAACATCCCAAAGGAAATGAGAATATCTGAAAAAGTTCTACCTCCCATCATTAAGGATTGTGCACATCTTGTCGTTGTAACATTGAAATATAACTAAAAGGTCTTGTAAGCTGGGATTCAAGAGAGATTTATTGTTTTCTATTTATTTTACACCTTTTCATTTTTTAATGAACTTTCAAAGATGTTTCCTAACAGATACAGAACTATGAAGTCCAC
The DNA here is from genome assembly GCA_032173965.1 of Sitta carolinensis. NCBI lineage: Eukaryota > Metazoa > Chordata > Aves > Passeriformes > Sittidae > Sitta > Sitta carolinensis. The sequence continues at coordinate 115,203,017 of CM063284.1, forward strand.
AACATGGAATGACAACCTAATCAAATAACAAGGAATAACATTATTGAAAAAGAAGATATAAACAGGGACTTCTGTGAATGATGGAGCCTGCATCCCTCCAGAAAAAAACACCAAACCTCCATGTTATATATCTGAGTTAAATGTCTATCCAGTATGTCCTATGGCAATTGAAAAAAGGTGTCCTGAGGACGTCCAGGGCTAGTCTCCTCCCTGCTGGTGTGGTAGGATGCATGTGTGGTTTATGGCCATGCTCTGGGGAGGACTTACTGACTTCCTCAACTGCAATCTCAAGAACATTCATGTAACATTTGTCTGCATTGGAACAGCCGCCACACACTAAGTAACTCTCATCCTTGATAGAAAAAAAAGACTCCTGGCACTATTCCCCTGCCGTGGGTTCCTGGCTCTTGAATAACAAACTAGCGAGTTATCACTTAGTGCCACATTTTAGTTCATAATACAATCCAGGAGTGTTGTTAATCAGGACACAAACTTTGAGAAATGCTTCATTACGTTATTAGCTCACTGCTAATTCTATTTAGATGGCACTTCTCTCTATTGCTAAATTAAATATACCCTTAATGGATGGGATGACATCCCAGAAAAAAAATATTTCTTATAGTTGTTGAGAGAAACTTCAGACTTCATTTTGTTTCTGGGGAAAAAGATGCCAGATAAATTGGTGCTGCTTTGTTTGGCCTCTGGGGATATAATGTCCTCCAATAAGTAATATGGGACCTAGATAACAGCAAACACCTCTTCTGAAGAGAAAACACAGAAGTATTATGTTATAAATCAAAGACAAGCGTGTGAAAGAGAAAGGTGCTTTCGGTTTGAGAAAATTGAAAGGAGGGCAAGATACCAATGCAAACACTATCTAGGAATGGATAGCAGAGCTTAATGAAATAATGCTGTGTTCAAACAGTCCTGTCTGGAAACCAAATAGAAGTGCAAATACGAAGAAGGACAATAAGCCTTTAAAGTTATCATTGGAGACAATATCTGAGAAAAACTTTCTAAGATGAAAAAGAAATATTTTAGAAAGTGAATTTATCAGAGTACATGGTAACCTGAGACGTTTTTCTTGAGATTTCTGCTTGAATTCTTTCCCAGATAAATCTTACCTTTCACAAGAAGTCATGGCAAGAAAATACTTCTACAGAGGAAGAGAGGAGCACGGCACAGTGGCACTGGGGTGCAGGCCAGGGAAACTGTTCTAAGGCAACTGCATAGAACTGAGAAAGATTGGCTTTTCAGAGCATCCAGACTCCTCTTTCTACCTCCAGTGGTTATCTCTAGGTGAATCCCCAACCTATTTCATCCCTCATCAGTATTCACATCCTAGAGCTCTCAGATGTCTTCAAATGTGCTCTTTAGCCCTCTCTTTTAATGTCTAAAGAGAGTTTCAGTACAATTTTTGTAAATTGTTGGTGCGACAGTCAGCTTTCTGGCTTCTGGGAGCAGGTGGTTCCTACAGAGCTGTCAAGAAGCTTTTAGGAGAATTTCCACACCTGTTATTTATCCTTTCTGAAGTCACATGTATCTCATCCCCTGAGGTGAGGCTGTATACACTTAAGTTGTGTTTAAAAATTAATATGCAACTTGAAACTTATAAGAATCTTGACCTTGGAACCTTTCTTGCCACTGTATGAGTTTTCCTTACACAGGTATGATCACCTCTTTTCAGGAAAAATCATGCCAGTTACCTGAGGGATATTTCCCATGTGCCAGATTTATAAAAGAAAGTTAAAAACCATCTTATTCCAAGTGGGAAACAGTGAGTCATGGTGGTGACAAAGAGAAATATGATTCATGTCACATTTTCAGGTGTTTCAGTTCCTCAAATATCATAGATAATGATTCACCTATTCTGATTCTTTACGGATTTCCAAGTGCCTCTAATGTTTTGTTCTAACAGCTGCTTTGTGATGGCTGACAGCTTTAGGAGTTTAACGCTACAAAATAGTGAAGCCTTAAAAGCATGCACTGAAGAGTTCCACAGAAAGTACAGGCCCCTTGCCTTTGCAAGCAACCTCACAAACAAAATTACTGACATTTTGTCCTAGACATCTGAAGTGTGCCTTGCAGTTCAGATCAAAAGTAAAGTGACCTGAGGAACAGAGGGAAAAACTGACTGAGAAGTGGAAATTGAACACAGAAGCCTTATGTGCATTAGGAAGGGCAGTCATCCTAGCTTTTACAAGCAGGGCAAACTTTTGCTGGATATGGGTACTGTTTACTTTTTTTATTGCCTCACAAGAATTATTTTAAACTGCTCACTGATGTTTTAGGAGGCAGGACAGGTCCCTGCAACACCTGGTTTTCAGTTCTCGTTTCCTCTTTGCTTCAGGCTTTTTATGGAATGATCCTTCTGCCCTATAAACTTGCAGTGAATCTAAATATAAAATGAACCAGGCAGAAGGCAACATTCAGCCCCCCTTGACTACTCACTTCTGAGAACTTCCCTCTGTGCTTGGAGATTAATAGCAGAGCCATTGCCCATGTAGCAACTACAACAATACGAATCATGGCAACAGCAATCTCATCGCTAACTTCATTTTTGTGACTGTATGGATGAATCCCTATTTTTCAGCATTCACTATTCCACTAATAATGAGGCTATTCCTTCTGAATGTATAGAATATATTTTATGAAGCATTACCCTTTCTTTTTAATCCTTGTGTGGAATTGTGTCCCATTTGTAGCATTTATCAATTCATAAGTCTAGAATTTCTCTGTAAAATAGTTTCCATGTATTTAAATCACAATTTTATCATCTACTGACATTGACTTTTAATATCTAGTCCTGAGAAGCCTTTTAGTACAGATTATCAATTTTCCTGCCACCTTCCCACGCCTGAATTTCAGAATTTCTGTAGGCGTTGTGGCTTCAGTTAGAATGCTCAACTTGGAAAAGGCCCCTTTTCCATATGCAGCAGTCCTAGCTTCTCTCTTTCCACCTACGTACTTTCTGATTCCCTTCTCTGTTTCCACATAGTGCATTTATTCCTGTTCACATTTGGTTTTGCTTTCATCTTTACTCCTCTGACATTTTCATCTTTTGAAAGGTTTGTTTGCCTACCCACCTTAACACACACCCATGTAAGACCTTGCAGTGTAAGAGGCTGATTCTTCCTTCTTCACTGCACAAAACATTTGCATGGCAAGATACTGCAGTGCAGGAGAGTGTGTAATCACATTCTTTTACAGTGTTGTCCCACACCTTATTTTTCTCCAAGGACAGGAAGCAATTTGAAGAGCTGTCCAAGGACCGCACTTCAGAAGTTCTGAGGAATGGCTTCCTCAAGAGCTGAGTGAGGGATGGGATGCCACTCATGGGTTGTGTGTGGATAGTGCCTACTCACTGCCAGAGGGGTGCTCCTGACAGTTACTTGTTAAACTTCTTTCAGTACCTAATGAGCAGACGTAAACTGAGGGACTTAGAAAGTGATGATTTGCTGAATTCAAAGGATTTCCAAGCAGCAGTAGTGTAAGCCCTCAGTCAGCTAGGCTGATCACCTGTATCACATACCACATACTACTCCACCTCTACTGGATCCAATGGCTTTGTGTTTTGTTAACACATCTTCAAAGCAAATTGTGCTGCTTTGATTTAAGGATGAGGAGAGTGTAGGAGATGATGGATTTTCTAAGCAGTGTACTTCAGGAAATAATCTTTTGGAGTATTACTGTGTTTAGTACTTTATTTCCTATTAGAATTTATCTGATTCAATTTCTTAGATTTTCTTACACCTTTCTCACTAAATAAAAGGCTATGTATTCCCCCGTTTTCTCCTTGTGAAGACATTATATTCTGTAATCAAATCACTCCCCAATCTTCCCTTTTAATAAGCTAACCAGATTTAAGCATTAAGCTTTTAACAGCAAGATGTTTTCTCCAGAACATAGAATAAGTACTGTGGTTATCATCGGAGCTCTCTTGAGACTCCTAAACCCCACTATAAATGCAGCCACCAAAATTGCATGCTGTATTTCAGTATTAGCCTCACCTGTGTTTCACACAGGGATAAAATTACTTTCACTTCATGGATTACAGAGTCCAAACAGTCCTTTTTCACTAATACATGTTACTCAGAGGCATTAATTAGGTTGTTTCCCCTGCTGTGAATTTTAATTCCTTACAGAGCCTTTGCTTTCCAGGGTACAGTTCTGTACTCTGTTGGTATATCAAACCTATTAAGAGGGCTTTTGTTGTGTAGCTTCCCTGTCTGCATTATTGTTTACCAGTGTCTCAAAGCCCCTACATTTTAGCAGAAGCACTTTTTCTCCTTACTTTGTAATTTCCATTTTTAAAGATCATGGAGAGTAATGGGGCCCCACACAAATCCATTATGGAAAGTTTCCTGGACTGATGACATTAATAACATGATTTCTTTGTCATATACTACTGAGAAGTGCTCATTGAGTAGCTTGCTTTGGTTTGTAGTTTACAGAACATTCCACTCACTTGTTCTGTTACTGAAACATAAGTGATCCGCGAATGCTCAGTGTCCCATGTTCCCCATAAATCTAATAACTCTGAGGCAAACAAAGGTGTGTTGAAGGCTCCACATAATATCGTTCTGCCTATCTACCCTCTCTGTCTTTCCTGAAAAAGTTACATTTTACTTTTATTTTGAGCATAGAGTTTTTCCCAAGGTTTTAGTACTGTGGCTTAACAGTGCGGGTTTTTTCCAACAGGAAGGTAACTTTTCTGCCAATCTTACATATTACATGTCTCCATATCCCTGCAAGTCATTGTACACTCAATTAGATGGTTTCTTTTTTCTACTTAATTTATCATTAGTAATCCCTTCTTTTACCTAAGAGATTTCTCCTGAGAAAAATGGCCCCTTGTTCCAACAAAACAAGTCATATCTCTGCTAGTAACAACCTGTAATTTATCTTCCCTTGCTCGTGAGCTGAGAAGGAGCAGAGAGGCAGCATCCACCTGGTCTACCTTCCAAAGCCTATTACACTGTTGCGGCCCGTATTAATTTTGTTTCGTTGGTTCATTATTAATGACTTTAATGTTGACAGTTTGTTCTGGTGTTCCCCATGTTTGCCCCTAAGTTGGTTAATCCCTGAAAGTTGTATCCTCCCCTAAGCTACCCTTTATGGAAATCCCCTCCCTTTGTTCTAGTCCCTTCCTATCAATCATTGTTACCCTGCCCCTTGTTCTGGCTCCTTCTATGTCAATCCTTCCTTGAACCTATCCCTTGGCTGTTCCTCCCCTGGGAATTCCTGGTTGTTTTTGAAATCTCAATGGCCTATTGGCCCATGTAACCTACTCCCTTCCCATGTGTTTCCCCACTGGATTGTAGGTTGCAAACCCTGCCTGTTGTCCATCCCTTCACTCCTCCCCTAAAGATTCCCTATTGGCTGTTCACTTGTGCCCACCCATGGAGTTGATACTGTATTTAAAGCCGTGCACAGGAGCACTCAGGGCTCTTCTGTTCCTGAGCGGTTTGGTGTCAATAGACCTTTCCTGCTGGAACCTCACTACAGAGAGCCGCCTCCTCCTTCACCCGATCCCTGATGTCGGTTGGTGATTCTCCACTGTTGAGAAGTGGCTCAAAAGGTTCGGCCCTAAGTAAAACCCATACCATTCCCACACCTGTGATACCCCATAAAGTCCCTTGTGATGCCCCATCTTTGGTACAGACAATGAGAGGTGACTGTTTTCCCATCCATTTCAGCTTGTTGTGCCAGGGTCAACTCACAATCCTGCAGCAATGAAGGACCTTCTCTGCATCCTATTCATGACTAGATGCTGATTTTTATTATCTCAAAATGTCAAGAAGGGTCATTGGTAGAGAAGGATCAATTGGCTTGTTGTATACTGAAAAGTTTCCTAAAATGTTTTTAAAAAAGCCAAGATCAACGCAAAGCATAGCACAACCCATAACACAGAGACCTGTGTATAATTGAAATGAGTCTTAGAAGGAAAGCACCAGACGGACAGCTGTGCCTGTTTGGGCTGTCAACACCATATAAAACATTTACACTAAACTGTGCCTCTGTATGATGCTATTAAATCTATGTTTATTTATCATGCAGTTTTCTCCCAAACAATTAGTTTCCTCTTGTTAATAAAAAGTTTTGGAGAATGTGAAATAGTTGATATATAAAATGAGGTAGGAAACCTGGTGCCAACTCTTTTTTTGTTTCCAAAGGGGAAATGATGTGTCCCACATCATTCTTGCTTAATATTAACATAGATGACATTAAAGGAAGAGGAGTCAAAAAGAACTAAGAATTATTCTGTCTTTAAGGGCAAGGTGTTTCCCTTTTATTCTTGAACTTCAAGGAACATTTTTTAAAGGAACAGAGTTTCTGCTTCCATTTTTCTTCAGGAGAGCAATTTCTGGACTGTTAATGTAATTTTATAATTTTCATGGTTTTCAATTTTTCTAGTATTTGCAAGAACATTTGCTCTCACTTAGGTATCTCAAGAATTTAATATATTTACATGGAAATTAATGTATCATGCCTTGATGAGACACGATAAGCAAATTCCCTCTTTTTGTTAATTGACTAAATAATTTCAGCCATCTTACATCACTGGAAGACCATGAAATAGGTTCTTTCTTACTGAAATCAAAAGAAATTTTACTATTCATTTCAACTGGGTTGCAACATGTGCTGGTCTTTGAACAAGTGGTTGCAGTTTTCCTTGCACACAAAGAATATTTATGAAAATAAAATTACTTTCTACATAGGAAAAGATTTTCCTATCTTTTCAATCAAATTCAGGCTAGCACTTTCTTCAGTTCATCGTAGGTGGATTTATTTGGGCATCTCTTTATTATAAACTGCTTTCTTGAGATGTCAAAATAAATGAATTCATGAAATTATTTAAGCTCTAGGAATCTCATTATGTGTGTAAAAAATGTGCTGTAAATTGACCCTTTTTAAGAACACTTGCTATCTCAGAAAATCTTCTTGTATAAATATTTAAACCGAGAACATACTTTATTATTACCTTTTGACGTGAGCCACAAGGTAGTGGATCTATTTATACTTCAGATTGCTTTAATTTCATTTTATTTATCTGTTTGTTGATTAAATTTCATACAAAAAAAATTCAAGGAAGTGCAAACAATAATAGTAAATATCAGTTATGTAACCTCTCATATGAGCTTGTTCAAGACAATTTCTCAGAACCCACCTATTTTCTCTATGACAAACAGTAATTTCTTTTATATATTATGCTACACATGAATAAATTACATTAATTCTCTAGCAGAGCTGTAACTTCAAAGACAAAACCAAAAAGATTATGAGAGAAAACAGACTGGCAGTTCTAGATCAATTGTGAAAAGAATAAATGGAAATGTATTTTAACTTTACATCACAAATGCATCTGCTACTGAAGTTCAACAACAAAACA